>JACCHX010000011.1:2801666-4202500 GCA_018907135.1 Kradibia gibbosae
CTGCAAAGCGACGGCGGGCTAATGAGCATTTTAACCCTCGTCCTCGGGGCTAGGGTGGGGTGGGGGGAGACAGGAGTCGCGCGGATGCCGTCGCAGGTGCAAAACGCGAATCGAACGATAAGAGGTGTCGGTGAATTGTCGAAGCCTCGTCGGTCCCCTCGAGCGTCCCTCGCGACGACGACGACTCAATCGAGGCAGATAGGGAACGAGGGAGGGCTAGTGGTACAGGGCCGGCGGGGGGGGGGGAGCCCCGGCGTAGCGAGCCCTTGGCCTCGGAGCCGAGCACGCGACGAGTCCTCGGATGTCGCCGCAAGCGGGCCCGCAGCCCGGATCCCGTAGAAAGAAAGTATCATTCCCATGGCGGAGGGCTCGGGGCGGCCGCTTTGTGCGGCTCGCGCGCTCGCCTCCTCGTTGTCCTCGATAATCGGATAGACCGAGCCGAGCCGGCGACCTCCTCCCCGGGGACGGCTTTTCTAAAGCTAGGGAGAGTTGGGGGGGGGGCTGGTAGGGGGAGAGCCAGATGCTCCCCTTTTCCCCGGCCGGTCCCGTGCTCGTCGTCCTCCTCCTCGTCGGCGGGGCCTTCTAGGAGGGCCTTTACGGGCGTCCCTTGCACGCGCGGGAGCCGCTTTTCTTTTTTCGGCCTTTTTCCTCGCTCTCCATCTCTCTCTCTCTCTCTCTCTCTCGATATCCTTCTCTTTTTATTACCACGGGGACACGCGCGGCCGAGGTGAGGATTCTCGCTCGGTGACAGCGGGCATTTATATCTTCTTTTTTTTTCTTCTTCTTCTTCTTCTTTTTTTTTCCCCCTATTCGGGATAATAAGGTGTTTACTGAAAGTGATACTAATCGACCTGCCACCAAGACCCACGGGCTTAAGGTGATCCTTATCTCGAATATCCGAGCAGGCCGACACTTGAATGAAACTGGAGCCGAGTACTGCGCTCGACATTTTTTAACGCTAGGGGCTGCTCGCTGCAATCGGAAAATTATATCTAAGATTATTAATAGAGCGACGAGAGGAAGCGAGAGCTTCCTTCTTTCCAGTTCTGAAGATTTCTGAAGCTAATGGCCGAGTGCCCAAAACGATTGGAAGAAATTGAAACGATTCGGCTTAAGCATGATTCGCCGCATTATTTTAAGCCAAGTACCGCTTCATTGTTTTGTACCAATCAAAGCGTGGCCCCTCGGGCTCCTAATATTTTCCTCAGCGTTGAGTGCGGGGTCTAAGTAAGTCCTCGAGTTTTCACAATTGAAAAGACCGAGGAGAGGCCGAGGCAAGCTTAAGAAATTAAAAAAAACATCTTTGATGCGAATCTTGCAATTTTTCAATGGGCAGCAGCCCTGTCTCGCTTTCAACGAGGAGCGTCGATTCGACCTAATGCCTAAATTCTTATCATTTTTTCACATTATATTATTGGCGCGTAATCGTAACTTAACGTTAGGTTGGTCGGCCTGGCAGCTGCAACGAATGTCCCTTAACAATGCATCGAGGATAATTGCAGCGCACGAGATTGCATTGAAATTTGAGGAAGAGACGACGTAATGGCCGTTGAAATCGTTGCTCGGACCAAGTGCGGCCATGCTTCGATTGACGCTCGAAAGCGAGGACGAAAGTAGGACGCGAGAGAGGAGAGTCGTCCGGTAAAAAAAATGATCCAAACAAGTGAACGGGCACACCCCGTGCGATCCTCCCCCCGGGCTCTCTTTCATTATGCGATCCCCGTGCGGCGGCAACTACTTTTTTCGAGATCGCGTCACTCTTCCGCAAACAAGCCGCTGGCATCGGGCTCTTGTTTTCTTAGGATATCAAAGACAACATCGCGATATCGCCGGAGGAATCGGATTTTAGCCGGCTATGTAAGGGGCAGGACCCTCGAGTGCATCGAATACAGTAGCCGCGTAATCCATTTTTCGAGCACCTCTACACACTTGCTAAGCCCTTACTTTACCCATCAGCCCTCGATTAAGCACTCGAGATCCTATTTTGCTTCGTTCTCTCCTTACGGCGACACTCTTATTTCACGCTGTTGATGTGATATTCAGGTGCCCTAAAATGAACTACTAATACTACTACTACTACTACTACTACTACTACTACTAACAAAACGACGTATGCATCTCGGATTTCGATTTCTCAAGTATTAATATATGGATAAATGTATAAGCACTTTTAACATAAGTGAGAAAACTTTCCATCCAATTTTCTCCCACTGCTAGATCAACGTTTACTGAAAAATAATTCTTTTTCCCCCTCTCCCTTAATAAACTGATAATTCATGCATTAGTATCGATCAATTACTTTTTTTTTTTTAAGCATTATCCTAAATTCTCCATAATTCCTGTCCACTCAGCTGACTATTACTTTGCATTATTTTGTTTCCAATATTTAAATTATCTAAAAAGTGACGTTAAAGTCTAGTTAAAAAGTTTCCATTCGCAGTCATTCGTTAAATTGTTGTTATAATTGTTGCAAGGAAAAAGTGCTCAGTAATTCCTTCATTTTCTTAATTATTATCGAAGGGCTTCGATTTTTATTTTATTTATCTGCGCAAATGGCTATTAGGTTTAGTTGAGTATATGCAATCAAAATATTTACATCCTAGGGGAAATCGTAATATAAGGAAAATATTTGTTGCTTTATCGTTTAAATATGCGCTACGGAATTATTTGAATTACAATTTCTAGAGACATTTACAAAAATCAATTGCATAATTAATTAATTTTAAGCATTTGATTGAATTTGATTTAATAATAAGTTGTACTTTTAATAAAAATCTTTGGTATATTTTTTAAATAAATTATTATAGAATTGAAATTTATTGCTTCAAGTGCAAAAGTTAAGCAGTTATCAGCGTATACTGTCGCAATGACAATAATGTGTAAACAAAATTGTTATAGCTATTAGAGGCATAAGATCCTGAAGTAATCGTGGGTCAATTTATACCTGGAAATTTTTATAATATTTCTATTCGTGTAGATTAGTACATGACACGTAGGCACAATTATAAAGCGCGTAACAAGGAGATACAAGCAAAGGTAGGACTACATAACTCGAGGATGTTAACGCTTCTGTTCGAGTAGCAGCACAACTGCCAATATCATAAATAACGTGGAAATTGACGTAGGACACGCCGAGAAAAGTAGGAGCATTTGTATAAGTTGAATTAAATCACTTAGTCTTCGTGTAATGCACACGTGCCCATAGACTCGGCGGCTTCGGAGGCTGCGAGCCTCCGCTCGCTGGTAGTCAGTCGGGCTCATTGTCCCCGCTGAGCAAAAGTCAGAAGAATCGGGGCCTTCGGCGAAGCGCTCCAAATATTTACGTTAAACTTAACTTTTTGGGAAGTGAGAGAGAGAGAGAGAGAGAGAGAGAAGAGGGGAGAAAAAAAAAATGGAAAAAATTGAGCGTTCACGTGCACAAAAAGCTTAGCGGCAATGCTTTATACGGCCTGGGCCGGCAATAAAAACGTTGCGCGGAGGCTCTCATTATATAGATCGATTGGAATGGGAGACGTGGAAAGGCCGGAGCGCGGCGGCGGGCCTAAGAGAAAGGGAACGAGATAAATAAGACGACGGGGAGACGCGCAGCGAGAGGGAGTGAGCGAGGCCAGGCCAGGGGACGGCATCATTGCATCTCTTCCGCAGGATTGGTTCGCAAGAGTCGCCGAGGGCGCGTCCATTGTCCGCGAATATCGTTCACCTGATTTAACGCGGACAGTGAGGCGACGTAGGGGGAGTGATATTACCTGACAGATGTTCCCGGAGACGTCGAGTATTCTCGGTTCCGCAAGACCGCATCGACCGAAAGAAGAAGAAGAAAAAAAAAAAAAAAAAAGGAGACTTTGAAGCGTGGCGCGCGCGGCACCGAGGAAGCGCTCCATCGGCGGATGCGTTGCCAGCTTTTTTAGCTCCCCTCCCTCGCTCGCTCCTGCAGCGCCAGAAGAAAGATACCCGGAGCCGAGGGACTGCCGCAGGCGGCTGCAGCAGGGGGCGGGGGGGGCGGCGGCATGCAGAGCCACCAGAGTTACGCTTCCCTCCCTGTGGGAGTAGGGACGGACAGTTTTTTGGCCGAGACCTGGCCCGCGCTTTTCCCCGTGGCGAAATCAAGGGAATGCCAGCGCCAGTGGCAGTTTACGGATTAGCGTGAGAATTAGGAGCGGCGGTAATCGGGGGGAATTTTTTGCGTTGCATTAAGGACGATCAGCCGACGTTGCGTCGGGTTTAATGGTCAGGAATGAAATTGGGCGTGGAAATCCGGAACATTACGAAGGAACCTTCGAAACCGGCTACTCTACGTTTTCCGTCCTCGAGAGCCCTACAGACTTTTTTTTTCATAATTACTCCGGTAGCCAATTCTCTCTTGCCTACTAGTAAGCCTACTATTGTTTTCCATTGTACGCTTTAGGCAAAAAAAAAAAAACAAATTTTTTGGTTGGATGTATAATTCTATTATTCGCTTATCCGGGTTAAGGAATAATAATGTCTTTCGAACCGTTCCCAGTTTTAACAGCATCTACAAATTATGTCATTTTTATTCATTAGGACTATTACTAATCGAATGAGAGGATTTAATTTGTATTAATAAATACGGCTGTGCGACACATCGGCATCCATTTGTTTCATTAACTGGTTAAAACAAATCAAAATGAAAAGATTTAAGGTCAAGCTAACATTTTTTTATCACCGATTCTTGTCAGGGCAAGAATATAAATATATATATAAATATATATATATTTATGTATATATATGTACATATAAATAAAAAAATTATTTAAAGAAATTAAATTTTTGCAAGTGAGCATCCGTTCGCTAATAAGCAAAACGCACATCGGGAGTGTCTTGTTGGGTGAGTATTATTTTTCATTTAAATAGTACAAATATATAATTGCGCCACATTTTATACAAATATAACGCAATTGTTACATGCAATTTGGAGTTCGCGCGCGCTTCTCGCTTATTAAAAAAACAAAACACTAAATTTTATTTACGCGCATAAAAAGCGCGTATCGATTTCGTTGTCGAGTATGTCGGTACTTTATAAAAATACAAAGGCGCAAAATGATTTAATTACAGCATCATAATCAATAAACCCTCTTAAGCCACGCGAACCCGATAAATCTCCACTGCAGCCGGACTATTATTACGCTTTTCATTTACGCTTTTCGAGCGCTAAAATGCATAAATTGACGAAGAGAAAACTCGGACTGGATGGACCTACAGTGCCCGTGTCTCCAGCGCATCGCAAATTCATCTTTCTCTCTTGCCGACCTTGTCCAGAGGCCTCGCGACACGGCGGAATTCGGCGATAGGCGAAAAAATCGCTTACACTCCGTACAAGCGGGTCAATCACGAGTAATTAGCCGCGCATTATTTTGAAACTTGATGAACCTGATCGGCGGCTATCGCACGAAATGAAGGGAAAATTTTGGCGCTTTTTGAGCTTTACAATGCACGCTTTTTTTTTTTTCTTTTTTTTTTCAATCATAGGATATTCCTTTATTCATCAACACTTCTGTAAACCTCAGTACTTGTATTCGATTTTAATAGAATTATTTTGTCAATGGAATGACTGTTATTGGGGGGGGGAGGAAGTTTTAAACAAAAAGCTACTTTTTTTAAAAATAACGAGGTAAAATAGAAAGTCGTTCGTATACATTTAATTTTACATACTTTGGGCTTATCGTAATGAGTTCTTTTGCACACGAGTGCTGTCGAAGGTTCTATCGAGCGAATGGACTTTATCAAGTACTCGACAAATGTCAGATTTATTGCAAAGGAGAACTGCGTTGTTGCCGGCAATCGTCCGATCTATAACAATCGCTTTAATTGGCGAGAGCAAGTAATTTGCCCGGGCTCCGTGTCGCATTAAGAATAACCAAATGAATCATAGGCAGCGCGCCACGCCGCGCAGCATCGTGCCGAATATTACAGAAATAGATTTCCAATAAGATCAAACAACGCGTCCGCTTCTGCCAGACGATGCACAAGAATGCGCGGCGGCAAGAATCTTCCAGTCGGCCCGGAGTCCGGGTCCTCGGCGAAAGCTTCTTTAGCGTCGCACGAGCCTACGCGGCTGAACCCGGCGAGATTCGCGTATTCGGTTAGTCGGGAGCCCGTCGCGGACGACCGGACGAATCGATTTGTCTCGACGAGGCGTCGGTCGCATTGTCCGCGAGAGCCGAAGAAGGCGCGACGGTGACGCGACGGTGACGCGCGGCTCGGGACGCGGGTCGAAAGCTCAAAGGCGTTAACGAGAGCTCCGCAGCTACGGAATCCCGATGATTAGCGGTGGAGTAGACCGTAATTGCCGCTAACCCAGATGGGATTATGATCGATCGAGCCTCTTTAGTTGCCAAGGACTTGAGGTTGTAAAATTGAAAGGTACGTGAGCTGGGGCTCAAATGAAATTGCGATCGACGGAGTTCTTTCGGTTGGGGTTGCGGACGTCGAGCTTTGAATCCTGATCTCCATTGCCGGGGAGCTTTAAGAGTCCTATTGCCGGCAACAATCGCGAATAAGCCTCCTTGGGACTTGGCGCGAGCGAGCTAATCTTTGACGGGCGATTTTTATAGGGCATATTTTTTACTTTGCCGCTTTGTGCTCGTTGTGCTTTTTTATCCTTGATTCGGCACTCATATAAGACGGCAGCTTATCAATCAATGCAGCGTGCGACCTTTTAGACTTTCCACGCTTAATACATTCGATTCAATTGCGTAATTATAAATCAGTATTGACAAACAGAGCTAATAATTTTGAAGCACCGTTGATACGTACTACATAGATATTCGTAAAAAGGCGAGGCTATATTAAATTTACGTAACACTCGTGGAATCGAATCGTGGCAGAGCAAATTATTTTAACATTCTGTACAATTACGTATGCAATGCTGCCCTTGACTTTGAACAATACGAACTAGAGCATAAAACGATAGAGGATATCACGGGGCAGAGTCAGTCGGTTATAAAATTAGGATGAGAGGAGGGCTCGAGAAGGCGTTTCCCTCGAAAGCGGTAAAAGGATGAAGGACAGCGCGAAGAAGAGACAGTTGGAAAGGCCTCTGGTATAAAAGCGAGGCTGCGAATCGAGCGCATCGATTGTACGCCCATAATTCTTGGACTCGGAATTTCGGTCCCAATAAGTTGAATTCCAGGCTAAAAGTTCCAGCCATTCGTTAGCATCTCGCCGAGCCCAGAGCAAGAGCCCGGGGTATCGCGACCCCTTTCGACCCCACGCGCCGCGTATCTCGACGTTAACCTCGGCGCAGGGCAATAAAAAGTGGCAGTCGTAGCGAGAGGAGCTTACAATTAGTCGAGGCTCAATAATCAGTGGCTGCAACGGCTGCGCGAGTATTACTCGAGGCCACGGCGTCGGCCGAGAGCTCGGTGTACTCTGGTTATTGGGGCTGCGCCGCGGCCGCGAGAGGAGAGAGAGAGAGAGAGAGAGAGAGAGAGCGAGAGAGCAGCGTCGGGGCGAATCGTGGCCGGGGAAGCCGGAGAGAGAGAGAGAGAGAGAGAGAGAGAGAGAGGGAGGCGATCGCTACCGGCCGAGGGGCGGGGCGGGGGGGGGCAGCAGCAGCAGCAGCAGAAACCAAGGGTGGCGAGCCACGGATGGCGACGGGAGTCCGGGGGAGGCGGAGGAGCGCGCGAGACCGATAGGATCCGGGGCTACGGCCAGGGTCCGAGGGGCAGCGGAGCCGAGACCGAGCGGAGACGGCGCTCGGCCGAGGACAGAGACGGAGATGGGGCTTCGGAAGTTGGGAACGAGCGCGGACGTACGCGCGTAGCGTAGCGTGTTAGCAACCCCCATTGATCTGCCGGCGGGCGCGCGGAGTAGGAAAAACGAGCTGGAACTTGAGCGCGGAGCTCAAAAATTTGCGGATTGACGAGGCGGTGGCCGAGCCACCGCAGCCCCCCCCCTCCTCCTCCGGCCAGCTCGGCTGCACCCCCCGGCCAGGGCGGCGCGCACCGGCCCCCGGGTCGGAGCACCGTCGCGCGCTAAGCGCATACGTGCACGCACGAGCGGGAGCGAGCCGCGGAGGAGGACTCGCTCGTAAAGCGACGGCCGCCGATGTATCGGAGGTCGAGGGTCGTCGGCTATGATGGCGAGCAGTGGCCGCGCGGGGCGATGACGAGGAGGAGGAGGTGGAGCAGATGGAGTAGGAGAGCAAAGTCGGGTGGGTTCGCGTCGATGGAGCCTGGCAGTCTGAGGGGCGGCAGAGGAGACGTCGGAGAGCGGCGTTAGAGGCATTCGGCTGAATTATCACCTCTGTGCCCGTAGACGGGAGCCGTTAACCTGGATTTTCCCCCATTTTTTCCCATGATTATTTGTAGAAGCGAAGTGAGCCGTCGGGTCCTCGATGCTTTTTGCATTTAAAATAAACTTTAACGGCTGTGGCACTTGCTTCGCGACTTTTTGGCGACGGGCTTCTTCTATTCGGCATTCGATCCCAATCGGACCGCTAATATCAACGAGATAAATTTAATATCGCATTCCAAATGATGATTAAGGCCAATTTGATAATTCAGTTGGCTTAAGTTATTGCTCATGTTGCGCGCTTCATTAATATTAATTACTTTTGCTTTCAACGTACAGCTTATCTTTCGCCTAACAAATAAACTGTACAATGCGTATTTGACCGTATAATATTAGCATAACTTACTTAAAACGAAAACCCTGATACAATAACATTTACTGGCCAACGGACAGATGTCATCTAAGTTGTACATTTTATATTATTATTGGATTAATCATGGCAATTAAAATTACGTGACTGGATGCTTTTTAATTAAAATATAACATTTACTTTGCTCTTTGTCCGAGGTCTTTTCTATACTTAGAATATATAATACATTTACGTAAGATTGTACCGATTCTATTCTATTCTAAAATTTCGATCGGGAAAATTTTATTCAAGTAAACAAGATCAATCATATAAAATCCAAGTATGTTAATTACAAATTGTTGTACGCGTTTTATATAAATAATAGATTTAATAAATAAGATTTTGATATCGCGATAATTAAATGCCATTGTTTGAAGTGCATCAATATTATATATATATATATATATATATATACATTAAAAAATTGACATTTTTGTACAAACGTAAACAACGTAAGAATATGTGAAAATTTTCAAAACTTAAAGAGTACATAATTTACAAGGCAGAAAAAAATTTACCAAAAATTAAACTACATTTGAAAGAGGTTGTAAACAATGAATCTATGCATGTAGACAAAAATTGAAAATGTCTAAATTAACTCTTGTCCTTTCGATCGTTGTTAATTTTTACTTTTCTCGCCTGTGTACGAATCAGTTTATCAGCCAAAAAAAAAAAAAAAAAAAAAAAATAACAACGTTACGATATTATTTATAAATTTTCGACACAGCGTATTTATAATTAAAGCTGATTACAGGATAATTGTATAAATTAACAAACAGGAGTAACGCATAACCTCGCTTATGAACCAACTTGGTTGGCGTTCGTTGGCGTGGCCTCACGGCACGCACGTACTCGTTCGCGAGTGTACGTCACGTCACTCGGTTTACCGAGGCTCTAAGCTCATTTGCAGCAAAGCCCGTTGATAAATTTTCGCTCCCTACTTCGCGGCTCGACGTAAAACATCCCCGTAGTAAGGAGGTAGCCAAACGAAGAGCAATCGATGGCCAGGCGAGGAGATAAAGCCCGAGCCGAACGGACTCTAAGCCTATCCATTATCGGAGCGAAAGGCTGTTGGGGGGAAAGAGAGGGAGAGAGGCGAGCGCGGGCCTCGCGAGGTCAGCGAGGCCGAGACTTGCCCGGCCACACGCGAGAAGCCGCTCTCTCGTATCGCGAGTCACGAGCTCGAGCTCGCGCGCACACGCGTAACAACTAAGGACTCGGGGAGTCGCGCCGAGACTCCTGCGGCGAGGTACGTCCGCACCTTGCCCCGGGACCTCGTCGTCGCCTTGGCGGTTCTCCCCCGGCACCGCCCTCCGCAACACCGCAATCGCAACACCCTCGCGACTCCTTCGGCTCGCCTAACGAGTCGCCCTCCACCTTTGGCTGGATCAACCTCGTTTCGCTCCTTGATTAGAGTAACCCTTAGACTCCCTCCCAGCCTTCGACCGCGATAGGCCCTGATATATTGGGACCGGGGACTCGGATCAACGTAAGGGAAAGGGACCCGACGCGAGCTCGCGAGCTACGATCCATTTGGCAATATTTATAAATCAAGGGCCTTCTTTGGCTACTCGACATAAGTACACATGCATCTACTGTCAAATGCGTAGGCGCTTTTATAGCCTTTTGAATGCTTACGTTTTCCGAGCTGCAGAATTTTATAAAAAAAAAAAAAAAAAAAGTTAATAACGTTCTTTTAGCCCCTCCTTAAAATTAGCTGGCAAAATCTTATTCGCGTGTTTTTTTTTTCTTCAAATTTACGGCTCTCCTGCCATTTGATGCTTATGTTGCCGTTAAATTTTTTATCCAAAGTCTTTATTAAAATACACTCACTCAATTAACCGAAAACGCTAAACTTTAGTCTTGAATAAATTAAGGGTCATTTAAGCCGTTACCGACGTATGCGACAGAATGCGCATTCTGTAATATCAGTAGTTAAATGGCGAGTACATTGATCGACAAATGCTGTAGATTGATTCCCTACCCGAGCTGTAATAGTAATTATGCACATTAATACATAACGTTCTTAAATAGTTGAGCGATCGAAGTTCGGGGTTTGATTTTAAATTAACGACCTTGTTAAGCACATCTTTTTACGTTAAATACGCGATATGGGGGTGCAAAAAAAAGAAAAGAAAAATATTATTAAAATATCAATTTTTATAACAATTTATAATTCAGCTATTCTAATTTATTTTCTTCGAGCTTTTACGCGCTAATCAACATATCGCGAATCGTCCATTGGAGGTGACAAAAAAGCATCATCAGCTTTATTTAACTAGTCGTAGATATTTGAAAAATGCAAAAGAATTTTATCAACTGCCGCTGGAAAATTTTGTTAACTTGCGTTGTTACGATAATATTTCTTTACATAGCTTACAAGCTAGTTAATCCAGCAAGAACAAAACAAAAAAAAAACAATAATAATAATATTACAGATGCCTAACGAATGTCGCAGTTAAATAATGCACGAGCACGCGTCCAATGTATTATTCGAATCGGACGAGCAATATTCAATTGTAAACAGTACTTTCATTCGTAAAGTACACGAGTAATAAATCAGAAGCGATATTGCCACTAGATGCGCGTTAAGACAGAGGCGCGCGCTCAAATGGGACAACGGGGGGCGGGAGGGGCGCAGGAAAATTAGGCGTGGTCGCAGTACGGCGGAAGCCAAAGGAGTCAAGTGGATTGAGCGAAGGAGGGAAGCTAGCGGAGGAAAAGGGACAGAGCAACGGGCGAGCGCTGAATGCAAAGCGCACAAGGGAAAAAGAGCCACTGCGCCCACAAGTGCGTCGCATTACATCGAGTCCGACATTGCGACTGGCGTCCTTCGTCCACTCGGTGAATAATCAACGGCTCTCTCGGCGGCAAAAAAAAAAAAAAAGAAGAAGAAAAGAAGAAAAAAAAGGGCTGACGCGGAGGCAGGGCGCGAGCGAGAGGCGGAAGATGAAAAAAAATAGAAAATGAAATAAAGCTCGCGAGAGAATTGGCGGCGAGGCCGGGGCGTACCGAGAGCGGCCAGAGACTGCGGGCGTATTATAAAAATCCACAAAATAACCGAGCAGGGCCATTAGCGATGCTCTTTTAACCCTCGACCATCCGGACGCTCTACACGACCCTTTTCCGTCTCACTCCGTCACTCCCGCTTCTATTGCCATCGCTCTCTCTATCTCCCTCCCTGTCTCTCTCTCTCTCTCTCTCTCTCCCTCGGCCCCCTTCGCTTCCCCCTGTACACCCTGTGATGCGTGTAAATTTTCTAGCGGCGGTCGTACATGTAGCTAACAACCGAGCCATGAAGGAATGAGATTCGAGGCTATATTTTTCCATCCTGTAAAGCGGTAACGAACAGAAATTTAGTTGAAAATTCGGCCATTATTGAACAATGGAATATAACTATTTTTCATCATTTTTCGGCAGCTCCGATCACCGGATCGCTGAGCCTTTCAAAATCGAGCCCATTTCCGGATGAACATTAAGCGAGTCGGCACTTTCAAAAAGAGCTCATTTACTTCTCGTCGCGTTACTTAATTCGGTAGCCAAACGAGCGATACCTTCGTTATCAAAATTTGTAAAAACCGAATAGACATCCCTATCGCCATAAATGCGGAAAACACTTTCAAGGACGCGTGAAAAATCACGCACTTCAGCTTCCAGGATAGTTGAAGAGTATCGCAGGTAAGAAGCAACAAGAGCTCTGCTGCACCCCCGTGGAAAGGATCATCGTATTAAACTTGCTTCATAAAAGGTAAACTGCCCAGTGAGTTTGCCTTGGAGTTCCCGGCTTAATTAAATGACCGGCGCGTCTCGTTTCGCCAACGAATAACAAAAGTCCGTCCATCGTAAGAGCAGGCGCCGCACGAGCCAGCGGGCGATCCTTCGGGCTAAGTGCACTCGCTAAAAAGCACCGGCGAAGATGTAAAAAGCTCGGCTTGGCTTAAAAGTTTTGCGGTCGAAATGGGGGGGGGGGCAAAGCAGAGGAGGCAGCAGGGTCATTTTGCACGAGTCGAATCAGGTTCCCCGAGGTAGCGCCTGATCTTGAAAAAACGACGATATTTTCCCGCAAAACGACGCAAATTACCATATAACACACGAGGGCCGGCCTGGGGGATGGCGGTGGCGGTGGCGGTGGCGGTGGCGGCGGGGGGGTCGACTCGCCGCCGGATCCACGTCGCAGGCTCGCTCGCACCCTCCGAGGCCGAGGCCGCCGGCGTCCTCCTCCACACAAGCGAAACGAACGCGCACATCCTCATTTCGGTGATAATCCGACTGGGACTGGCCACTCTCGCCGACTAAAGCCCCACCGTCAACCGCTACGCAGTTCCGCGACGGGAGTTCGTTGCGCCGCTCGCCGCCTCCTCCCCCTCGTCGTTGTACCCCACTTTGCTAGCGGCGACCGCAACCGTGTAAAACCGGGAGATGGATGGATGGATAGAGAGCTGGATGGAGCGTGAGAGAGAGAGAGAGAGAGAGAGAGAGGGGGGGGAGGTAAAAAAAGAGAGGAGGAGGGCTCACCTCTTTCACCGATGACTAACGCAATGACTAATTTTAACGCTAAGCAATAAATGTCTGCTGAAGCTCCTGAGTCTCAGCCGCAGCGATCGCTCAGCTGTGCAAGCATCGATCCCCTCCCCTCGCCGCCGCCCGCTCGCCGCGGCTCCACACGCGCGCACACGCAGCTCCACCCGCTTGCGCGTCCGCAATTTTATCAATCCGTCGCTTTGCGTTTTTCAACGCGCCGCGCGTCCACTTTAACCTCCGCACGAGCTTCGAGCTTAGCTCAGTTTGTTGGCTTCTCCATTCGGCCGCGACGCTCGCTCGGTCAATCGGAGCTCCTGCCTCCGATAATTTTTTCCCGTATAATCAATTTTCGAATGCGCGGCCCATCGGGATTGCGAAATCCATCGAGACCGGAGTGCGGCGTTAATAAACGTCACTCCTATTGTTCTGATTTTACCAGTGCCTCGATAAGCACCGATGCATTCGGTTGGCGTTTTCACGGGAGGAAGGCGCCGGATAATGCGCGGGCACGCCTACGGCTTTTGGTTTTTTGTTTTTTTTTTTGCTTTTTTTTTGCTTTTTTTTGCTTTTTTTTGCCTTTCTGTTTTTGGGTTTAAGTAGCTCTCTCCAACGGTGGAACAGATAGCCCGATAAAAGTCGTATAAATTATTCGAATTTCCGCAGGCGCATTTCACATTTCGTCGTAAAGAATCACTCGTAAATTTTAACCATTTTCTACAAACGAAAATGGAAATACATTTTTTTTAAACGACCATCGTATTTTCGAAAAAAATATCTACCATCCAGCGCGATTCCTCATTCGAGCCCATTCGACGGTATCGAGCTGCTACGCTGAAAAAGTGTGTTTACCTTTCGCTTACGGACGGCCATTGGATCCTGAATCGGAAGATCTTCGACGGGAGATCGGAGCCGCGCTAAATTAGCCTCGGGCGGATAAAATAAATTCTGCCCAGGGTCCGATTTTATAAACTGCACTTGCCTTGAGCAAAAAACGACCGACGTCCTCGCTAACTTCTGCCCAACTTCGAAGACGCCTATAAATTAGGATCGACTTCTCACTCGTGTACTCGCGTCCCTTTAATTCCCCCTAACGGAATCGACCGACCGACTCTTTTGCGAGGCAACTTAAAATGCGCCACACGCCCCTAACGCGCCACGAGCTGAACTTTCGCGCGACGTTCGCCAAGTCTTGCCACGGAACTCGTCGAAAGCCCGCCCGCCCCCTCCCCGACCCCTCCTCACGCACGCAGCCGTGCGCTGCACACGTAGCCAAACTTTATTCGGCTGGTCGCGCGGGATTCCGGATCTCGCAGCGTCCGTCCAGCAGCTTTGAACTTTGAGCCTCGAGTGGCCTTATCTGCTGCTGGACGGCATTTGGGTCAAATGACGGGCGAAGGAGCGACAGGGACGAGGGGATTAGAGGAGGGATATGGTTACGAGGACTGCGCGGCAGTAGTTTGGTGAACCGCGCCCTAGACATCCTGGGCACTCTGAAAAGTACGCCTTGCTATTAAAAAATAACAAATTTAACTAAATTACTGGGTAGGGGGGGGGAAATTAAATAAAAAGCAACTCCAGGATAGTAGGCGACAAAGTTTCTCCTTTCAACAGTTTTCCGTACAATCTACGAATTCGATAAGACTGCCACACGACTTTTTGAAAAGCGCAATCCTGCTTTTACGTGCTCGTACCGTAGGGGTATAAAGTTGTATGTATGCGATGCGCTGCTTAGTTAAGCTACAATATTCTGAACAGAGACGTGATTTTGATTTTGGTTTAAAACGGAAGGCTGCCTTGTTACTTATAAGACTTAAATAAATTGCATTACAGTTTTTATTAATATTATAATTATACGTGCAGAGGAATTTTTCGAAAACATGACATACTGGCATACGAGACCCTAAGCATACGCACACACATGTTTATATATATATATATATATATAAACATGATTAAAACATCATTAATCAATGTAATTTCGAGGCATAAAGTATAATGACGTATTGGCTTTGAAATATAATTAACGTGCTACAAATTATTTTCTATGTCAGTACAATAATTGCAAAGTTACGGGTATATTTTAATTAATCAATTCGGAAGAAGTTTTATTCTCAAGTAAGGTAAACATGAATATTCGATCTTTTTGATCGAATTAAATACTTAATTAATCTCAGTGTGAAATCTACTGCATGTACTACATTAATATAATCATTATTTAATACCAATAATAAAAATAAGAACCACTTCGTTAAAATAATAGTAAATTTCTATTTCTATTCGCACCTTACTACTTATCAGTTTGATCTATTGATTTTAGTACTTTTCTATTCATTTGAATAGCTTGCGCGGTCATTTCAATGTTTTTACATCAGAACTGCTTTACATCATTTATCGACTGAGAGTAAGTTTAAAATGAAGAGAAATTCACGATGTTACATTGAAAAATATATCACTATTAATCACGGACTATTTTTAAATAACAGAGGAACAACGCTCAGGGTAATAAGATTATGTAAAAAAAAAAAAAAAAAAAAAAAAGAAACAATGCATAAAGCGACATTATTTTTGTAATGTATTTTAAGGAAACCACTTTTTATTAATAAAGTTGGAGTACTTAAATTTTAACGGCACTCTCGCTAATGGCCAGAGAAACATGTCGTCGAGTAGTTTTTCGTCCGCATGCGCAAAAGCCCGAAGGCCCTTCGAAGAAAGCCATTAATAAAAAATCGCCCCGAAATCCCTCGCCCTCCGCGACTGGGGACACGTGCACAGCTCGAGCAACGCTTTTCGCCCGGTTCCCCACCTACTCCCCCCTTCATCCCCTTCGCCGCCGTCGTCCGGGGTCCAGCGTAGCCGTGGCCCGAGCGGCCACGTTCCAATAGAGCCTCGAACCTGCCGCGGCTTTAGGGGCTTCCGCGCGTCAGAGCCGAGCCTTGCCGCGGACGTTGCAGGGCCGTAGCAGTGTTGGGAAAATTTTTGGACACGGGCCTGGGTATGAAGCGCGCGCGCAAAGCCAACGGGATTAAAGCCCTATTCGGTCGACGTTGTTGCCGCTGGCTCGGGGCTGCTAACACTTTTCCGGGGCGCTTCGCCGAGACAACGAACGTCGGGCGCGGGCTGCGCCGCAGCCGCGATAGGAGCCCCAGTCCTTTATTTTTGGCTCTTCGCTCCTCCTCCTCCCCCCCCCCACCCCCAAGCCGAGAGAGCCCCCTCAACTTTGGTCCGGGCTCGGTTTTTGACGCGACCCGACCGCGGAGTCGATTGCGCCCCCTCCTCCCCCAACGGCCAGTAATTACGGGAAAGCCCTGCATTCTTATTCAAATGCTTTACAATTCAGCGGCCTGAATTCGGACCTCGAGGTCGGAATCGCTCGTCGAGCGCTGCCCGGACGGATTCGCTTCGGATGCGTGGCATTGTTACGTGCCGAGGAGGATCTTTAGAAGGCGCCCAACGATATAAATTCACGGGGCTTATCGGATATCAGTAGCGACGGCCGCGGGGCTTTTCCTTTTTTTTTTTTCATCCCTGGAGCGAGACGCGCCCATTTCAGCGGATACTTATCGCGGGGGCCGATCGAAGAGTGCCAAAAACAATAAGCCGAGTCCATCGATTTTTCGCTCGATGGCTTCCAGCTCGAGGACGAGCGAGCCGCTCGGCTCTTGTGCCCGGGGTCCGAGCGACGGTGAGCTAACCGGGAACTCGGGGCCCTGCCTGGGACAGCGAGCCGCGGGAGGTGTCGGGAGATTTTAGCCGTCGCTTTTGAGCCTGAGAACTATTTTATCAATCGCCCTGCAATGGGATTAGGTTGCTCGCGGCTTTCTCGGACTTTGGCCTTGGGAGGAGATGTTGTTTATGGCATTTTTTTTTTTTGTTTTTTTTTTTTATTTATTCATCCTGCATTCGTTCATGCGCGCTGCACACAAGGTTCTTGTAATTTTAATACGCCTGGTTTGGCACCGCCAATGTGTGTGCGATAAATTGTGCGTTGCGCACAATCTAATCGCCATTTCATCGTGCGCCCGGTAGAATTGGCGCATTTTCTTTCACCGGCTTCGGCAAAAGTGGTGCCTACTTTTTATTTAAATAGGTTAGCTTTTTAAAATCTTTCGAGGTAATTATAAAGAAATTTACTTTGATATAAATTTGTTGCAAACTGTTTCGTTCGTACAAATTAAAAAATTTTAATCGAAAAGTTTTTTGTAAAATCCTTCGCACTCCTCGTAAATTTCCAGTGACAAACTACGTTTCGAAGCTGATTTAGAAAGAAAAAAAAAAAAGAAAAAGAAAGACCGATTCCTTTTATATTTTTGATTTATAGCAATGATACTCCAAACATCAATACAGATGCGAATTTTATCGTTGAGAAGAAGCGGTGATAGATATATATATATATATATAGAGAGAGAGGAGGAGGCAGGATAAAGCTCGTGGAGGAAGAATTTTTAAAAGTTTAACGAACACTGCAGAGGGCCCGAATCCGACAAACAGATTTTCCTACGAACGGCCGAGTATAACGGGCTAGCATTAATTAGGCGCAATTTAAAGGCTCGTTAAGTTCGGCTAACGACATAAGTGGCTCGGTTGATTCGAAGCGACGGAAAGAGAGCGAGTCAGTGTTAATCTGCGTGATATAACGGTAGTGTGCGTGTGCGGCTACACGAGAGAGATAGAGAGAGATAGAGAGAGAGAGAGAGAGAGAGCTAGAGCTAGAGCTAGAGAGAGCTAGACGGGAATAGATAATGAAGTTCAGCCCTCTTTGATGTATAGACGACAGTTGCCAGTCGCGGCCGACTCCTGCGCGAACCCACACAGGTACACGAGTGGCCGTACGTGGAAGAGCTATAGGCGACCAATTGCCGTAACGCCCGTAGCCGCGAATTCGTCCAACCGGTTAACCGGCTATTAGCCGATCTAGCGGTAGGTGCCACACCGGCGCACGTAAATTACGCAGAGCCGATCCAGCCGGAAACCGGAGAGGCCAAATTATCACCGAGCAAAGCTCGTAACACCTGATTCTCGCACCCCTCGACGGTCCCGCCCACTTTCTTTCGCTCCCTCCGGGCTCAGACTCGATCCTCCTTACATTCGAACGCCTCCTCCGAATTAACACGTTCGCCTGCATCCGGTCGTTGACGTATTCCGCACATGCGATGCCTTCCCGAGAGGCCCCGCAACCAAATAACGATCGAACCCGGCCCTCCTCGCTCCATTCCGGGATCCTTTATTAACACGCGTGGCGTCCTCCTTGGTTCCTAAACGCTATATCAATATTCCAAAGGGAGCGCGATTTCTACATCAGATTCACTCGATAAACGTCCGATTATACAACACGGAGTCGTTAAGTTGGGCACGGCTCTAACGCGAAGACGGACCGCCAACTAAGCAATCGCCTCAATTCAGTTGTCCGCCGCCAAGTAATGTCCGAGAGCTCCAAGCCGGCAGTGGTCCTCGGTCTTGGCGAGCGGACTCGAGGGCTCTCCTCGTCCACGGGCCTGGAAGCGCCAGAGGAGTCGGAGTCGGGCCCGCGGTAGCCTCTCTCGCCGCGAGACCGCATCCGAGGCGGCCGGGGCTCGGGGCGCGGAGGCCTCGCCTGAGGCAGACGCCGGCCGAGCGGTCGGGGGGCCCGCAACGATCCTCGGGCCCAAACCACGGCGCGTGCTCCGACTAATTGCGCGGCCTCCCAATTTTACGAAGCCGTCCCGGAGCACTCGAGGCCGCCGCGTTCCCCTGCTGCTGCCAGGGCCGATTATTTTCGCTCTCGGCTCCGAGCCGAGGAGCCATCGCCTCCCCCCCTTACACTTACTTACCTTTGCGTCCTGTCCGGACCCCGTCGAGCCTCAAAGGACGCGCGCCCTCCAACGCCACGCGAGGAGGAGCCCGCGCCTTGTCCTCCTTCCGATCGGCCCTATTTACTTCGCTCGCGTGGGCATTTTCACCTCCCCGTCGAACGTCCCTCGCCGCCCTCCTCGCTCTCCCGTGTTGACGGAACTGACCCTCCCCCCCCCTGCCGCCGCCGCCGCCACCGCCACAGCCCGCCCTCGTCATCCCCGGGGCCCGACCGCGCTGACAGTTATTCGAATGACGATGAATGGTAATTTTGCTAAAATCTCGAAGCGCTCGAGCGCGCGGAAGATCGAGGGCCTTTGTCAGGGAAAATCTTACTTTACGCTTTGGATCCTGGCTCTGACTCGGGGATAAAGAATCCTCGGCACATTATTGTCGTGCATAATGACGGATATTGAATGTAGCGCGCCAGTTTGACTTCGGGCTGCGATTGTGATTCGGGGATCCGTCGAATAAAGACGTCCGAAGGCATAATCCTTGGGCTTATGTGTAGAAAGACACGCATTTGATATATGAAAACTAAGCCCACGCTCGAGTCAAATCCATATTTTTAGAATATTTCTGTTTTCCTCTTTTCAGCCTGTAACAATGTCCATTCGATTATCGTAGCCAAGGGCAAATACATGTTTTTCTGTTTACCTGGCTTTAGTGAATTGACAAATTACGCGTGTCAAATGGAACCTCGGCGTTGAGTTCTTTAAGATTTACTTTATCAGCAAGGCTTGTTTTAATTTTTCAATACACTGCAACAAGTGCGTGAATATCAATTTATAAGGAAAATTAGATACTCTTCCTCTTTCTCCAATTACAAATGAGGCTCGAACATTTTGCCTGCGAGTAATACTTTTAAATTACAGCCCTTTTAATTGATTAAATGTAGGTTCTTTTCCTAAAGCATAATTCGATGCAATGTTCTTTTTCCATTGAGTTAAAAATCGATCTATTAAAAAGCCTTTTGAAGCTCTTTCAAATTAAACCTAAAAACTGAATATTTATTTGAAAGATTTGCCGTATTTAGATTCTACGTTGAAATTCACAATACCTGCGGTATAATTGCAGCATTAAGCGATGGTATTTTAAACGATATATAATAAAATTCAATCAACTCAACACGGTATATTAAATACCTCTTTGTATAAAATCGCACACCAAATGTGTAAGCTTTAAAATTACATTGTACAAACGTTCCTTTTTTCAGCTCACCGGCTGAGAAAGAGAGAAAGAAAGAAAAAAAAAAAAAAAACAAAACAAAAATAAAAGAAAAAGAAGGGCAGTTATATGTTTCCCTTGGAACGCATAAATTACTCACATAATTTCACGGTTAAGCACGTGCACTTTGAGCGAAACGATTCTAGACGAGTGAGACGCAAAGTGAATGCAATTTACTTTTCCGATTTCCGTTGACTAATACACGGAGGGTAGCTCTAATTCCTCAGCCACATGGTAACTTACCTGCGACCTTCGTCAAATACGAAGTCAGCAATTAGTACAAGAGCATGCAAACTTGCATCCGTTCATGACATATATTATCAAGCACCTATGCACCGATACCCTCGTATTTTCTTTAAGCCCTCGCTCACGCATTCAGCATAAATACGTCCTGGATTCGTGCGAAACTACACTCGAATATTGATTAGCATTTATGTATATGTAATTTGCAGGGAGCCGAAGCTTCACTCCCAGAGTGATATTCATTGTAAATGAAAAATCTAAATACATTATATACCGAGAATCTCCGTACTTTCATCCTCGATTTTTAATTTTGGCCAATAATTTGCAGTGAGCTTACATTTGCGATGTCGAATACCGAATCAAAGTATGGTTGGAATTTATCACGATCTACCGCATTGATAGGAGAGAGCTTTGAGATCGAGACAAAAGTCGATATTACGATACAAAAAGTCAATGAGCTAAGTTGTAAAAATGATCCGTAAGAATAACCGCATAGCGATGCGTAAACGCGCGAGCATTTTTTCGCTTTCGAGATTCCAAGCGCACATCCGAGCACTTTGACAAATCTGCTTTCGCATATTTTAAGCTGCATTCGAATCGATGGGCACAAGTTCGCACGCTAACCATTCGTATAAAGTGCCTACGCGTCGAAGATCTTCCCGTATCATATACACAGGCCTGTACGTCTCAAAAACCTCAGCTTTATTAAAAAAGTATCATCGCAGAAGCCTCCCGCTATCGTTTCGAAAATGCGTATGCGCAACGAGTGCGTAATTGATAATTTTATTAAAAAAAAAAATCTCCTCGCAATGCGCAACCTCCCACGTTGGGTGATTTTTGGGTAGAAGTAATATTATTTCGCGCAGGCACTGTACTTTAAAGCAATCGATCTTGCCTATTTGCGAAAGTTTATAATTTGCAGGTGTCTTTTAGCGCGCTGAAAAGTTGCGAATTCCATTTACTTCATAATAACGCTCCACGGTAGGCTTCAACTTGAATGGTAAAGCCCTTGGGTGAGAGACAGGGGCAATTACATAGGCTGGGCTTAATACTCACTCTGAAATAATAGTTACACCCTCGTTGCTCAAGGGCTCCGGTGATTATACGTATAAAATTTTCCGAATGGAGGAAAGGAAAATTCGCGTTGCGCGAAAGGGCGCCGGGGTCCTACTGTTGAGCGGCTGGGAGGGGGGGTGCGGGGGGAAAGTTCGCAGCCGAGTTCGTCCAAATGACTGCGCTATCCGAGAGTAGTCGAGGCGGCTTATCGGTGGCTCGGAATCTGCTTAGTCGGCGACTTGATTCACCGCACTTTTTTTCGCGTCTCCATGGAAGAGCTAACTGATCCGGGCAAGATGTGCCGGGGTGACCAAACGAGCGACGCTCGCTGCGAAACCAGAAGAGCAAAATGCTCGGGCATTTGTTGCGCGCCTCCCGCTTAATTTATAGAGGCCTTTTTGATTTTCCTAATTTCCTCTCTTGGCTTCCTTTAAGATTTTGGAAAAATATCAATTTTAAATGCTTCCCAAGATTGCTCGCATCGGCAGCCTTATACCATTTTCCAAATCGTTTATTAGGGTTGCACTGAGTAATCGAGTGCTGACGTAGATTATTATTTATCGTTTTAATTCGGAAAAACATAGCGCTTAAACTGTAAAAATCGATCCTGAAATTGGATAATTATAATTTATAAATTTCTCGCTTTTATATCTTACGACTAGTCGCGCTTAAAGCAGACTTTTCATTGGATTTTAAAATATTTGTTTACAAGGCGTTAAATCTCTCTCTCTATCTCTCTCTCTATCTATCTATCTCTCTCTCTTTAAATAATACGTAAACAGCATTTTATGGTTTTTCACAAACCAAGCATTCGTGTGTCGCTCGAATGCCATCTGTTCGATGCTCGTTTTCTTTAATTGCAGCATAAACTAACGAAAAACGAGAACGACCGGAGAGAAGAAGTTATGTAAAGGGTGGGTGGGGGGAGAAATAGCCTGGTTAACCTCTGAATTCTTAAAACAGACATAAAATTTTGTCAATTAAACTAAGTATTCCCGCAAAATGCACCCCTTCGATTGCTGCATAATTTGAAAGGCTGACACTAAATTATTCTAAATTGACGAGTGTGTATTGGTTTCATGTGCCATTTATTTTTTTTCTTTTTTTTTTTTTTTTGTGTTTGCTAATTTTCATGAAAGGTAAACCAAGTGGTATATTATTAGTTTTAGGTAAATGTAAACATTTTTGGTCAATGTTAAAGCTAACAAACACTAATTTTGACCGGCGATGGAATGTACTGTAATAAGTATGCAATTGCTTGTGATATTGTATCAAATATTTCACAAAACAAGCAATAAGTAAGTAGTTGCATGCACACAGCCAACAATCTATTAATTAACGAAAGTGTAAACAAATATTATAAAAATCTCATACACTTTATATCGGTAAAAAGTACTTTATTCTCCTGCAAAAGCTATAAAGTATTGACAGTCCATTTAAAATATTTTACCTCTGTCATATAAATGGATTTTGCCCTTGGATACATAATTCTTCTGTTAACACAATAGAAAATGATTTATTAAGCAAATTCATGGTACAGAGAAGGACGTTAATGATAAGCCTCCGAAGAGTTGTATTTAAAATGAGGACTGATGGAGGACGCAAGATCAAAAAGGATACACGATGGGAATTAAAAAAAAAAAAAACGCCACAGGGAACAGTCTTAAAATCCAATAACATTTTAAATTTTGCGGGCAGATGATAATGGAGGGTTGGGGGGGGGGGGAGAGGAAGCGGAGGCAGAGGGAAGAATAGGAAAAACGGGAGAACGTAAATTTAAAATTAGTGAACACGCATGCATCGCTCGAGTGTCGGGGGTGAAAAAATCCCCTCACGCTATCGGGAAATCGCAGTTTTCCCATTACCCCTGCTTTCGCTCCCACTACCAATCGCGCAGCTCTTTATCTTTCGTCCTCGCTTCAGTGGCAAGACAGCGACTCGTGAAATATCGCCTGATGTCAAACCGGTAACTGCGCTTTATCGAACTCTCATTATCGCGAGAACTTGGCTCGGCCCGAGCACCCGAGCCCTCGGCCCTCTCTTTCGGCCGCGAATTCGCCCTCGCGTGAGTGGGCACCTCGATGCCGAGCGCACGCACACGCACGCGCGCACACACCCGCAAAGGCCGCGCCGCGGCCCTCCCGCCCCTCGCGCCGACACGAACGGCGGCCTCTCTCTCTCTCTCTCTCTCTCTCTCTGCGTGTTTTCGGCCTCTCCTCCCTCGGCCTCGTCGACACGGCCAAGCGGCCACAGGAGCCCGGGGCTCTTCGGCTCGTTTCCTCGACGCGGCCCCGCGCCCCTCGGTCGGGCGGGCAGCCGCAGTCCGGCTCTCTTTCGCTAATCCTTTTGCCGGGCTCTCCTTCGCGCGCGCGCCCCCCCCTCCCTCCCCCGCCAACACAGCGTTGCGGCCGGGCGACGATACACGCGCGAACACGTGTCCGTAGGAGCCAGAGGCAATCTAGGGATCCTAAGCTGCCGGCGGCGGCGCACACAAGGCCACACAGCAACAGTTGCACACGGGCAGGTGAGTGGGAGGACGCCGACCCCCGCCCGCCCCCCCCCGTCGCCCGGCGCTCCGCTGGCCGCCACCGGATTCACGGCTGCTGTGGTCCTCGCTCGCGTCCCCCGAGCCCGGCTCCGTTCAAGCCTTCGACTCTCGGTCGGCGCTCTCTTTTTCCCTCGAGTTGTCGCTCTCGCTCGTCCGCCCCTCGGCCGAGGGAGAGGCTCCGCTCGAGCCTGGCCGAACTAACCCTTTCGAGCGGCACCTCGGCTCTCCCCCGCCGGGCCGGCACACTTCGCAGCCTCCTCGCCCGCCCCCCACCCCACCTGCAGACCTCGACCGTCGACGCACCCCGCGGTCGCCCCGCTCGGCGCAATAATAAACAACCGCCGGTCGCTATGGCGACGCGTTGGTCGCGGGCGCGCGGCTGCGTTACGCGGCACGCACTGGTCCTCTCCTCTGCTCATCTTCTTTTCCATTCCCTCCTCCCTCTCTCTCGCTCTCTCTCGCACGCATCGCGGATACTTCCCCCCCGATTTACTCGGCTACACTCGGTTGTCGATGTAGGCGCATGCACGTGCGGTCGGCTTCTGCGTTTCATTAGTCCCCGACGTCGAACCTGGCCTGCGGCATTTAACTCGCGAGTATTTACTCGAGTGAGCTCGTTTTTACCGGCTTATCGTTGCTCGGCAATGGCCAAAAGCATCTCGCGACGCGGAAACGGTTTGCCGTTAGCTTTCCCTCCTGCTTCGTCATTAGATGAGCGCTCGAGTCATTTCATTGGTCGGACCGACCGCACATTTTCCGATGGAATAAGTATTCCCTCCTTCTCGTGCCCTACATTTTTTACAGCCTGTCCGCAGCTTTAGGAATAGCGTCGCCAAACCTCGTTCCCTCTTCAACGGCATTAATTGGTTTTAAAAAAAAAAATATCGAGCGATTATTATCAATACTTGCGCGTGATCGAGCATTGCACCTTTGAATTTCGGCATTTATCATTTCAACGAATTCTTGGTCCATACTTTTCTATATTACACCACATGCTACACGTAGTCCGAAGTAAAATATGGCTTTTTAACGTTGAAAAATATGAAAATTCATCACCGCGTTCGATAAATTACAAGCTCTGGATGCAAATTAATCCTGCCATATTTATAATGCACTTATGGCAAAATCTATTTGTCAACGCTTGCCAAAGTTAAGATCTTCGCGCCCACTGTGCACTTTAAGGAATAGAAGGGAATGGATAAAGACTCCTCCAAATGCCTATACTTTGTTTTAATGGCGAAAGATCGCAGCACAACGAGTAAATAGAATGCACGGAGTGAAAATAGCGAGCAGCCAACGCAATGTTTCACTGCACAGTATTCGATTATAATAATTTTCGGAGAGCACCTGGCCAAGTGCTCGGAAAAGACGGTGAAAAAGTGCCGGGGAATAAAAAGTTGAAAATGTGTTGGTGTCGCCACCTATTAGCGAATCCCTGAACGTTCGAGCCATTTCTCCTCGGCGGCATCAATCGCACGAAATGCACGAAAGGGAATATCGAAGGATCGAATCGGCATCGGCGATCCTGCTCAACTATTAGCATTAGTTAATATTTTGGAATATTTTTTACTTTATTTGTAAAGCATTGCGAGCGCTCTGCCATGTTTCTAGGATAGAACTCGTATTTAATGCTCACTCCCTAAGTTCGTCTCGGAGATTAATCGGAATCGACATTAGCATTATGCAAATACAAGAAATTGCCCGACGTCGGTGAGCTGCACGTGATTAATTCGACGTTGAAATTGCTACAAGTTGAAAAAATGTTTATAATTCTTGTTACTTTGGCGAGGGCTTACTGCAGAATTTTCACATTAGAGCAATTAACGTAACATTTGATGGATAATATTAAATGTAACGTATCGGAGGCATATGTTTCTTATAAACATTGACGCGTTCGACGCGTAAGTATTTCAATTATCGATTGACGAAGAACGATCGATAACTTTTGTTGTCAGAGCGCATAGCAAGCTTAAAATTATTGGCCGCGTAAGCGTATTAATTTCCATTAACGACCAGCATTTTTTACTTCAGCGTTGAAAAGAGGGTTATTCGAGAAAATTTTATGATACCCTTTGTCGGTGGATTTGCCTACTTCCGTCTCCATTGTACCCTCGACTCTTTCAATTTGGCCGAAACCGCAAGACTTCTCTTTCCCTCGTCACTTTGGCGTATCCTTCATCCTAGCCTAAACCTTTCAGGAAATGTTTGTTCTGGCCTCTCGCGCGCGGACTTTTCTAAAATTTTTGGATTTCACTCGACTTCCTTCTCTAATCCTCTCTGAGGATTGCTCTATTTAAAGATCGGCCTGACTTTGAGCAACCTTCTTTGCGCAGTTGTTTAATTGTATTCGAGGCTAGAAAGCTATACATATTCGATCAATACAAATTTAATCCGGAAACGAGACTGAATTCTGTATAGATTTCACACATTTCGACTTGGCACAATAATTTCTAAAATCTTACATTAAATAAAATTCCGTGAATTAACAACGCCGAAAATTCCGAAATTGTTACATATATTAAATGGAATATTATTTATAAATTGACGTTTCTGTAAAATCAATTATTAATGCAAATTAATTAAAATCTTATTTATATAATGACGCGTAGATAAAATAAATTTTTTTACTTTCTGCCTTTATTAATTATTTATTTTCGAATCACGTAAAAGGAAATGTCAAGTCT
Organism: Kradibia gibbosae; assembly: GCA_018907135.1. Taxonomy (NCBI): domain Eukaryota; kingdom Metazoa; phylum Arthropoda; class Insecta; order Hymenoptera; family Agaonidae; genus Kradibia; species Kradibia gibbosae. Next base: position 2,828,434 of record JACCHX010000011.1, read on the forward strand.
TGAATAGCTTAAAACCAATATATTTAACAAATTTAAGACGAATGGTATTTCATTTTTAAGATCTTAGTATTTTCTTGTATTTTAGGCCAATCCAGACACTTCAATATGTACGTACGTGTATTTTTATTAATATTATTTACAAACGTTAGCAAAAAAGGTAATTGAAACCATTGTTTATAGGATAAACAGTGACATATTCAAAGTATGAAGATATAGCTTGAAAATAGTTCATTGGTTCAGTAGTTGAATCGACGTCTTATTCGTGTAGTCTGCAATAAATGTAATAATTACAACATTTATATCGACACAGATATCAATTATTAATTGCCGGAATCCTCTCTTCGGTTTAATTAACTCGAAATTCCAAACTAGAAATATTTTCGATTTGAAATTGTTTCTCTTCAATAGAAAAATAAAAATTGCTTACACTTTTACAAGCGACATTACATTCACAAAATTGTGTGAAATAATTTAATTTATAGTCAATTTTGCAGTAAAGAGCAACTTTATGTTACAATAATGTTTTTCTTTTCATAATGGATAACAGGTTGCGAAAGACGAAAATTCAAAATTAATCAAAAATCTAACACCGCATTGATCGCAATGATTAATTTATTATTACGTAGGTGATAAAACTTGTGGCACAAAGCGCTGGCCTTTCTTTTTTTTTCTTGTGCCTTCCTTTTTTTTTTTTTTAAAAAAAAATTCAGGGGAATGTTTTGCACGGGGAAAGGAGCTAATCGCAGTATTTAGAGCACAACGATCCACAGCTATATATCATTGTTTCGCGGAAGCAGGGAAATGCACAGCGTGGGACCGTGGCGTTACACGCGTACAATATCCGACCAATGAACGCCACTGGGAGCCTTGGCTGCCCCCGAAGCGTCCCACTAAACAACCGAAGTCAGCAGGTGGCCACTTACTCGAATAAGAATACGCTCTCCACGCGGGCCGAGGTGACATCAGTCCTCGTTTCGCCGGCGGTGGGGCCGGACCCCCGCGTAGCCTCGGCTCGCTCGTTCGCTCAACAACCCCCCCCCCCGCGCGCGCCCAACTCCCTACTCCCCCGCCAACGTCAATGCCGTCGACACCTCCGCCACCACCGGCAACCCGCGCAACACCACTCGACGACTCTCGCGGCTGGGCCGGCTCCGGTGGTTAGCTCGTCGATCGGCTCCTCCCCCTCCCGGTGGCCCCGGCAAGGCCGCGGCGGACCCCCCGACCGGTGGGCAGGTCGGGCCCGAGCGCCGCCCCCGCCTCGGAGGCCTCCCCTGCTCGCCGCTCGGCCCCACCTCCCCCGCCGGCCGGTACGCCCCCGCGCGCGGACGGGCACCCGCGGAGGTGTGGACGAAGCCCATCGGGCCGCTCTCCGAGCCCCGCTCGAGCAGGTCCCGGGCCGCGAAGCAGGAGTCGGCACCGGCCTTGATCAACCTGCCGCAGAGCCGGGGGGCGATCCTTCCGACTCCTCTCCCCTTCAAGCCTTTTGTGTCTTACTTATCAATTGGTCCGGATGCGCTATAGCCTACGTAGTTCATTACTGACTTGAGAATCTCGCTTTGTTACATTGGATTGCATTAGCGTTTGTTACCTGGATTCGTTGCTTTTTAAAATACAGGTAAACATAGTTGACCTCCCTTACCAGGCTACTACGATGGGCAACTTTTAAGATCATTATCAAAGCGCCGTTGCTAAGGTTCTAAATAACAAGATACATTCGGCAATTTTTTCTTTATTCAGTACATAAAAATTGGTCTTCGACGTCAAGAATTTTATTATCCCATTGGCAGACTCGCTTCACCCTTCGACTAACATTTCAGTTATTCTGCCGCATTCCATTGTCCAAATATCAGTAATGTCTTGGAACGAATAACTTCACGATGCAGACTGCAAAATATATATATACACGCACACACACACAAACACACACACATATATAATTCAATTATAAGAATCAATAATTATGACCACGAATGTATAAATAAAGGTAAGATATTGAAAAGTAGGAGTATGTAAATGCAATACCACCGAACTGGAAATGTTTTTAGCAAAAGCAGATGCGTACAATTCGCGTATAAACTCTACCATGCAAGAGTCAATGCAATGAGCATTAAAATTGAGAATTTTATTTTTATTCACAATTTAAATAATGCAAGGAGTTGCAGCTGCACAATAAAACGCGAGAAGGAAAAAATGTTATTAACACGGTGTCAAGCCTTCGCTGCTCATCGTTAATCGTAGCGACAGTAAGAATTGATTTCTTTACCGGACAATCAAAGAACAAAGGATCGGTATGCAATTTGATTAATGAAGTATTTTGCCTACCCTCTCAGCTGCTTTGAAAGTCATCCAATCGTAGGTTTTCTCAATTCGTCTACGCTCGCTTGCGCTCGAAAATTGAACAGCTGCAATTCTTATTTTCGAAATTGCGGTTAGTAGCTTTTTCGCGCGTACTTTTTTGCTTGGACTTGGGCGAGAGTTATACAATTTATACAACTTTCAACGCAGTTGTTTTCGATACAATGCGATGCTATGGAGGAAGTACTCGAAAAGACCTTGCGTTGTTAAAAAAAATAATGCAGAAGAAACGAGCAGCATCCAAACGTTACTTTTATAAAGGCTTAACACTTGTAGAAGCGAAGATTCGCGAAATTTATAGTTCGCACGCGTAAAGCCGTCGTGATAATAATTTCTCGATGCCCGCGTTTGGTAAAGGTACCGACCAACTGTCGTATAGGTGTTACACATGTTCGGGCTTCTCCCACTTATGCGGGAACCTCCTACGTGCTTTTCCCTCTCCTAATCATCAGCTACTCGCTCGATCCTCCTTCATCCCTTTCCCCCACAAGTTTTATCCCTCCCGCGCCACATATGCTTCTCAAAGAGGGAGGAACCTTTCTTTATCTTTCTCGCTCTCTCCATCTTTTTTCATCACCCCTCCCCTCTCTACAGCTCGCTCTTTCTCACTCTCTCTCTCTCTCTCTCTCTCGCTCTCGCTCTCGCTCTCCCTTACTCTTACCCTCGCCCCACCGCCGCCGCACCGCTGTCGTTCTCTCTCTCTCTCTCCCTCTCTCTCTCTCCCTCTCTCTCTCCCTCTCTCTCTCTCTCCTCTCTCTCTCTCTCTCTCTCTCCCTCTCTCTCTCTCCCTCTCTCTCTACCTCTCCCTCTCTCTCTCTCTTTCTCTCTTTCACGCAAAAGACCGCTTTTACCTTTATCACATTAGTCCAACCTTACTTTATTTCTGCTTTTCACTTTTTTCTTTCTTCCCCAGCTCTGCTCTCATTCACTTTAGAACCGTCTTTCCTTCTTTTTTGCTTCCTTTACAACCCACACTTTTGTACGATTTTCATTTCTCTCCCTTTATTACTATCTTGTTTTCAACATTCTTCACCCTTAAAATTTCTCCTTATGAATAAATACTTCCTCATTGCTCGTGTTAATATCTGAACAATTAGCTGTTTTTTTTATAATTGCCAATAAAGCAATGTTATTGGGAACATATTATACATATACTTGCGTTGGAAAATTTTTGTATTAAACGAGCATTATAAAAATTAATAAAGTAAAGCAACTTTTTCATAAAGCATAAAATTTTTAGGACTAGAACAACGTTACAATTCTATAATTGAAGTTATGGCATTAAAAAGGTAAAGCTGTAGGTACACGAATAAAGAGAAAGAAAAAAATTATAATGCGCGATTAGAATAGTAAACTAATAAAAATACTGGAAACCCTTGCTTATTTCATAAATCGTTGTATGATATATTTATTGATATATTTATTGCATCGATAACAATGGTATGGCAGTGGGATCGTTTTTTTTGGCAGTTTTTAAAATTTAGACAAACAAATCAGATGAATCTATGCCAATGAAAGTAATTGCGAAAAGGTGCTCATACAAGCGAACACTTTATGCAAATCACGATGTTCTATTCTTGCTTGGTTACCTCGATATAAAAAAAAAGTAAAGAATGGCGCGTGAAAAAAATTTTGAAAAATTCGCATCGGTAAAATTTCCTCATAATTTTTAGCGTCTTTACATCCGAGTGTCTATTTTCAATCTGTTGTTGTTGTTGTTGTTTTTTTTGTTTTTGTATCTAGTTCACTCTCTGCCAATGTCCCTTTAAAGGGGTAGATCGCGAGCGAGTGTGCAGTCGATAGTGGGGCAGACGTGCACTGGGAGGGGCAACGGCCCATCGTTTAGAAAGGGACGGAGAGAGGCTGGGAATAAAAGCCTTACAGCAGCGGTAGTCGTAACGCTACGCAGGAGCGTTCGGCCTCTCGCCCCCTCTCGCCCCTCGCCGTAACCTCGCTCCCTCTCGCGTTGGCTTTTGTTTCCTTTGGCATATTCTTGATTTTCAGGGATCCGCCGTTGCTTCCTATACGGTACGCCTCGGTACCCGCACACGATACTCTCCGGCCATTGTCTAACAATCGAGCGGACCGCATCGGAATTCACGCCGAGATAATAAATACGTCCGCGGTGCCATCGACCGGCGCTTCTCGGGCCCTGCTCCATTGTCTTCGTCGTCGAGATATCGCCTCGGCTCCATTATTCAACGTACCCGCGATAAATACATATTTCCAATACGTGGCGCGTCGTCGACTCTTTTATCCCGGGCCAATTGTTCATACGCGCGCGAGCCGAGTCATTCGAATGCTTATGCCGCGTGCGCCGTGTACTTCATCGTTAACCTTGAGCTCGGAAACTTCAAGTAGTTGAGCTCGTCGATTGAGGTACCGGTAAGGCTACGGCATTTATTTCGGCATCGCGACCAAAGCCCTTCCGCTCCCGGACACTGGCCGATGTCCGGCAGGACGGAGGCTGCTCCGTTCGCGGAGCGGGGGTCGACAGGTGGGTCGCGATATCGCCGTAGGGACCGAAGCACCGCACATCGTTCGGCTGGAGTCAACGAAAGGGGACGAAAGAATAGAGGGCAGTTTTGATTATCCCACCGGCCGAGAGAACCTCCTGCGAATCCCTGGGGCGAGGCTTCAAAGGGAAGAATTAGAGAAAAAGAGAGAGCGAACGAATGATAATGCCGGGGACGTAGATAGGATGGATCAGCCTTTCGGCGGACAATGGGCAGGCGGCAGGGCCGGGAAGGGCGATAGCGGGCCGACGTTTGGGTCCGTCGCGGGCACGTGCGTGGGCGTCGATCCGGCTGAGATAAAAGTGCGCCGCCGATCGAGAGCGGCCTGCGTAGAGGAGGAGGAGCGGCGGCGGCGGCGGCGGCGGTGGGATGCCGGGGCCACGGGTTGGGGGGGGTGGCCACCGACACGTGGCCCGCGTCACGCACGGGGAACTGCGCGCGCGGAAAAACTCGGGCTGGCCGGGCTTTAGGACCGATGTAGCTGAATGAACGCTCGGCCTACCCCCCCCCCCTGCCGCCATCGTGGCTGGCCTTTTTTGTTTTCGTCACGAGGTCGTCGAGCGCCACGTGCGCGCCCAACTCGCGGCGCGCTGCTTTCCCGGCTCTCGTCAATTTTTTCCAGCCGATCGGGAGCTTCGGGCTCAGATCTCATCGCGAAGCCGAGCGGCGTTAATTGCCTCGCTCCCGTTGGCTCCTCGGGGGCAGTCGATTTTCGGTCGGCTCGATTGGATTTGCCGGGAGGTAGAGATCGATGGCTTTGTTGGTCCTACGCGTGTACGCCAGCCTTGCGCCGATAGATACGCACGAGTACGGATAAATTCGCGCGCGGATAGATTCCGGAGAGCAAGGCCCGACGAAAAAGTACGGGCTACCGTGGCTCGTCGACGGGAGGCGAGCCGTTTCCTCAGCCGGCGAATATAATAAAATAACCCAAGTAAAATTTGCATGTTACCCGGGTAACACGCGTAAATGCAGTTAGGTAAAGCAACGCCGAGAGTAGCGCTTGACGAGCGGTAATTGAACGTAGCTACGGCATTTGCATTGACAAGATCTAGCGGAGATAATTCAAATCTCGTTGAATGCAACCGTCCACAAGCGCTCGGCTGCTATCGTTGGCTCGTTTGTCAATAGACGATGTATTATTGTGTTGCTGGCCCTCTTCCTCCCCCGTCGGCCTTTCGCCAACCGATTCGAGAAGCCATCTTAATGCTTTTTCATCCGCTCATATTTATAATGTATTATTTTGCTCCCGGTCTTTTGCCTATCTGGGGATTACCTTTAACGAAGCTTCGTATGTCGAATTTTAATCAACTATTTTACCCCGTTTAATTCGACGAAATTTAAATTACAAAATGTGCTTTGAATTACAAATGCACGCAACGAGACTCCTTACAACGACGATCATTTCTATGAAAATAACAAATAAATTGCTTTTATTAATTAATTTTGCATTTCGATTTGTTGACTTTCAGATGAATGGAGGCCTCGATTAATTTAAATATTTATTATAATTTCTAAAGTTGTTACTTGCGGATTGTGAGAATAATATTAAATTAGTTGGGGGGAAAGCTTCGAAAGCCAACTTTCTCTATTCTTAAGCTGTACTTTGAACGTTTGGCAGTAATTTTTAGCATAAGAATCGTTGACTAGTGTAGCTACAAGTTCCATAGTAAACGCAATTAGCTTTTACAATTAAAACGCATAACCTTACCGGTATAAGCACTAATGCGATAGAATAACCAATAAATTGAAAATGTATGAATCCAGAAATAGCTTCTAATGGTACATCGGCTTCCCTATCGTGCAACCGTACACGAAAGCTCCAATACGTATATTGATTGAGCAATCTTATTTTCCGAATTGCCGAGCTTGGCTTAAAACTTTTTGTACAAGTATTAATTAAAAAGCTCCAAATGCAAGATGCAAACGAATGAATCGAGAGATGAAAGGATGTAGGGGCGTAAGTAAGCGCGTTCGGAGCCACGACGGGAAAAACATCGACCGCCGAGGGATAAATAGAGAGAGAGAGAGAGAGAGAGAGAGAGAGAGAGAGAGAGAGAGAGAGAGAGAGCGGAAGATTACGCGCGATTCCGCTTTCGAAAATCAAACAGCTCGCCTACCCAAGTACAGGCAAGCTCGTACAAGCTCTGTTTGGCTGACTCGACAATTATCGAGTCAGCCGGAGGTCCGGCAGGACGAGCGCATGTCCTTCGTGCCACGTACACCCAGTCGAAGTTTCATCCTTTGCGGAGGCAGCGCAAAAATACGCGCAAAAAACTATGAATAGTTTTTTCCTTGGTAAACGCGGACTCTGTCTGTTCTGCTCCTGCGAGCGGAATATCGATAGACGCGATTTTTAATCAAAGTATAAGCGGCTCCCGTAGCCTTTCTAACGGCATATTTTTACATCTACTTCGCGTATTTCAACGCCGTGGAATTTAACTCTCTATTTGCATAATTTTACTTAATTTTATCTTCAGACAATTCATCAGCTACCCCGTATGACCTGAATCGCCTTCGATTGTCGCATTAGAATAAAATCAAAGGATTGCATTGCGTTCGAGCTAGACAAGGTAGCCTCGGTGGAATAAAAATTTAGGGACATATTAGAAAGGAGGGCTGCGATAAAAGTAGCATAATTTGGACACGCAGTTATTTTCCTGTAAATCCTTGTATCTCACTCTTATCTCCCTCTCCCACTCTTTCTCTCTGGCTCATGCCATATACGAGTATCTTAACCCGGCCTCGTCTTCCTATCATTCTTGTACTTGGGAAAGAAGGGGTTGCTTCCTCGGAAGGTCCACGGAAACAGGCGCTATGAACCGCAGAGTTTGCAGGGAGGTGGGAGCAGGGGAAGAAGAGAGAGAGAGAGAGAGAGAGGATGGTAAAGGGGTGGGTGCGGCGCGCGTGGGAGAGCGAGAGCGCGGGCGGGCGCGTCCGTGTGCGCGCCGGGGAGAAAAGGGATCGCGGGGGTGGAGCGGCGGGGCGGGGGCGGGGGGGGGGGGTGACGGTCAGGAAGAGTAGAGTGCAAAAGAGGAAAAGCAGTGTTCGGTGACCACGGCATCGATGCAGAGCCGCTGACCGGCGGCCGGAGGAGGAAAGGAGCGCGCCGGCCCGACGACGAGGAAGAGGCGCAAGGCTAGAGAGCGTGAGCGAGCGAGGGAGAGAGAGAGGGAGGAGAGGGAGAGAGCGAGAGAGGGCGACAGAGAGCGCGAGGAGGAGGCGCGCATGCGAGAGAAACAGAGAGGAGCGAAAGAGCGACGTGAGCCGCTGGAAGGGGTAGCTCGGAACGCGATGGAGAGAATAGGAGAGAGAGAGAGAGAGAGACTGGAGGGGAAAACGGACTTGGAGAGGCGAGCCAAGGGGGAAAGGGATGCTACTGCGTGTGTAGGCATGGACCAGTGCGTCAACGGCTGTTGCCTCACACGTACCGCTCCAAATTATATTTAACCGACCAGACTTTATATCGTACCCGCACACGGTTACCCTCTACTTGGCGTAACCCGCCAAGGACTAAGTAGAGATCCTCGGCCGCCATCCGAGAGTACAGAGCGCGATCAGGCAGACCGCGGGACGAGGTCGCGCGACGTATTCTTTTGGAGAACCGTCGCCGCCGGCTTTTTCTACCGAATCGTCCCTCGGCCTCCGGCAGTCGACTGCGACCGAGCGCGAATCCATTCAAGATCCATTGGAAGGCATTTTTAAAAGGCTACAGTAAGTGTGATTGTCGCCCGAGGAGCTTAACATTGTACACGAGGTGACTCCTTAGTGCAAGAGCGAGTGATAATTGTGAAGAATGTTATGGAACTTTTGTCAAGAACGAATATATATATATATTCAATCGACCTGTGTCCGACGTCCCCTTTATTTCTTACGCTATCGTTGAGACGGCCACTGGCTGCGGTTGGCCTTTAATTCGTTCGCGCGTTCGCTTCTCGGGCTACCCCCCATCGAGTTGCTCGTACCCTTAGACGGATGCAAATTCATGATCGACTTCCGTTTCAATCCGGCAGTTTCGCGGATTTTCTTATGAGTAAGGAGTCGGAATTGCAAGAGATTTGAATGCAATGTTAAGCGGGCATCTTAAAGCAAGCGCTATGTTGCAAAGTCGGCAAAAGAAGTGAGTGCTTCGGAAAAAACGGCAAAACAATCGTCAATTCCGGCACGTGCGTTATCAATTTTAGAGTAAAAATTATTAGGCTCTAATGTTATTAGCTTTGATCGTATGGAATGGCAAGCGACTTACGTTTTAATCTATAGCCTTATGTTAACATAGACATTGCAATATATCGTTTTTATCAGCATCTTCTGCTTTGTTAAATGACATTCGTTTATAAAATATATTACAAAACGCAGTCATTAGCTTCATAATAATTTGACACTTTGAATTATCTAAGCATAGTGCACTAATTATAATACTTCATTAGAATTTATTTTTAACCGTCGTAGAAGAAAATTGTGATAAAAAAAAAAATAATAACCAATCTATCTTATACCGATTCTGTTGTACGTATTTTTTAAATTTCAACTCAAGCGTGTGTAAAAATTAATTACCATAACGTGTAAATTCGCCTTGCTTAAAGAAGATTATAAAAATTGCGTTTAATAAGTACCCTTATGGGCTCTATTGCTTTAATATAATTCATTAAAATGTTGCCCAGAAGCTCTATAGCCTTTGTACAACTAACGTATTTCATATTGAGAAGTTGTCAAACACTTTGAGCAATTTAACATACTATTATTACAGTAATAAATCGCGATTGAAGTAAAAAGCATAGGACCGTAAATTTTGTTAAACAAATCAAGCGAAGGAGTTGTACAATAGCTCCAGTGCAAGATATTCACGTTTCAAGGCATTGAAACTTTCCGTATGGCCGATAGATTTCGGAAAAATGACGTTTTTGGCTCGAGGGCCTCGCGAGGCTCGTGGCTTTTCAGCGGTCGAGTGTATATTATAATCGCCCGAAGCTCGGGGGACTGACCGCTCGAGTAACGATCGAGCAGCAGTTGGCCCGGGCAAAAGAGTTGCCCCGAGAGCGCGCCTCGAAGGATAGGCGGGAAAGGAAGATCGCCGGGGCGTCATTGATTTTTTTTTTTCCCCGATAATAGCGGCTAACCGTAGCAAGTGGACGAGAGCAGCGGAGGCCCAGGTCGCGGGCGCGAGGTCCCGAGGAACGCTTGGGCGTCGGTGCGATAGGGTAGCGCGAGGTCGGCCACGTGCCTCGCGGCGGCCACTTGACACGCGGCGGCTCCGGGGACTGGCCCTTCTTCGGGTGCGTGGGCGCGAGCCCCCAGCCGCCGGCGGCGTGGGCGAGGAGGAGGAGGAGAGCGGGGGACGCGGAGCCGCACAATGATAACGGGGCTGTTCGATCGCGCGGGGTGGGGGCCCGGCGTCGGTCGAGCTTCGCTTCTTTCCCCTATTTTTTCCCTCCCACCACCACCGCCACCCTCGCGACTCGGCCTGTCCCGTTTTCTCTTTGACGTTCTCCCGTTCGCGCCCCGCGAAACCCGTGCTTTTTCACGCTCTCCGCCGACCCCCTCCCCGCCCCTCGCTCTCTCCGGACTGACGTGCGCAAAAATTGCTGAATGAACGGTGACGTCACCACGCGGCGTACGGATAAAAAAGAGAGAGGGCGACCGACGCCGCGTGCATATGGAATAGTACTCGCGACACGTGCGACCTGCACAGCGGCCGAGCGCAGCTCTCGAGGGTCGAGTCCGTCGTTGCCGGGCTAAGGAATTCCTAAGGAGGAGTGACGCTGGCAGCTGCGAGCAACGGCAGACGCCGAGCCGGGATTGGACGCAATGCAAAAGCAACGAGTCTCCCTTCTGGGATATGTAATTGGCAATATTAGTCGGTCGGTCTAGGGCCCTTCGAAAAAGGCTCGATACAAATTTATCACGTACAAATTATGAATTTATTCATATCGCTTATCCGTACAGTCGCGTAGCAGCTCAGATTTTTGCCGCGTCTTGCAAAGCAGCCCTTTAAATTATTATCCTTTTTGAGCCTTAATAAAGGCAAGCGCCGATAAAGCAATCGTGTTTAATGTACATTATTTTTAGGACTGGTAGATCCTAAAGAGTTACGATGACTAAAAATGCCATTTTATCTATAGCCGTCGAACTAGGATTAATAGTATTTTTTGAGTATATTTGCTTCATGTGTTGGTTAATTCTTCGTGCAACTTATAAATCAAGGCTAGCGAAGTTAAGGCGAAAAGTAATTATCTTGTCTATGAGGTAGCCTCACCCGTTACTGCGTTGTTCGAATAAATTATTATAATTTAAGTCTATTTTTCCATAATAAATAAGCAGTTGGATATTAGTTGATATTAATTTTGATCGCAAAGAGCAAAACTAGTGCTTACAATTTCATACATTAATACGCAGATTTTAAAATTTTATAATAATAGAATGAAGATATAATGTAGCTGATCAACGTTAAAAATATCCGTATTATAAATCAAAATTATTATTTTAACTGGATAAAAAGATGCTGGATTAATTAAATTTTTCATTTTCGGCATGAAAAACAAAATTATCCCTTAGTATATCTATTTCTTTGTTGTATTGGAAACTTGTAATATAAAATTAGTGCACAAAAAATTGCCACACGACTCGATATAAAAAATGAAACAGCGTATGCCTCTCTTTTCTAGCCTTGCAAAGTGAGCATTCCGTTGATAAATACGTTAATGAATCCAATAATAAACACGTGTACGCGTAAGCTGAATTCACGACTAAAATACATTATCCTCTATAGGATCGAAGGCCAATCGCCGATCGAATTCTACGAAGATAATGCTTGTATACAGCGTAGGTGCATTTGTATCAATTGCATTAAATCGTATCTCGCGCAGAACGAAGGAATTAGGAAGCGGAGCACTTGATTGGCAGGTAGATGGCAAGGGGGAGGAAGGAGAGAGGCTTGGGGCAAAAAAGAGTGGGCGTAAGTAAACGCGAGGCCGAGCGCGAAAAATCGTCGCACTTGGTAAAGAGGGGCGGGGGCTTCGTCGTCGCCGTCGCCGTCGTCGTCGTCGGGGCCGAGCGGAGGAGTGGAAAAAGGATTTCCTCTCGGCTCGTCGGGGATAGGGTTGTTGCCGCCAGGGTCGGAGCATTATGCGTAAGGACTGCGGGAGTCGCGCGACGCTGATAGGGGAGAAAGGCGGTTACGTAGTCGTTCGCCCCCGCATTAAGGACGCGCAATCGCGACATAAAGGCTTTTCTACCGGAGGCTTCGTTAAATGAATCGAATTAGAGTGCGTAGGTCGAGGGTGACGAGTTGCCGTCGGGACGAGCAATGACGAGGGAACCGCTCTTTGGCTTCTCCGTCGAGGGATACATACTATGAATTTAATCATCTGGTTTAGTTATTTTTACCAGCTTACTGCCTCTCAAACGCTCAAAAGAATCGTGCCACTCGCGTGTGTTGTAACACACAGCTTCTGCAAATTGCATTTGTTTCTCTCTTGGCGCTTTAGCCCTGTAAAGCGCTCCTCCTCCTTCGACCGAGTGCCCAAGGCACGCGATCTCGACTCCCGCGACGCTCCCTTTTTCTTCCCTTGGACGCGCGATGCCTGGGCGCGCCCCCCCTCCCACCCGACCCCGCGCCCACCTACATTTATTTACAATCCAAATAAAGCCGCAGCCTATTTGGCGTATGGCTTTTGGTTATTTAATTGCCAATACGGATGATCGGACGGATTATTTTGTCCAAGTTGATTTGCATGTTGATTCTTTATATTTGCCATTTAACATGACGCGGCGCCCTTGTTTCGAGCGCTCGTTTTATTTTCTTTCGTGGAAAAACTTAATTCCCTACTCTCCTCGTGATCGGTTTTATCTTCGAATGCGTTGTAATTATTTACGTATTTACCAAAGCCCTCCTATTGCTCGTTCTCTTCCCTACCCCCCCCCCCCCAGTTTCATTACTTACACCAATCGTGCATGCACTCGAATAATTCGATTCAGCGGTCAATTATGACGGGATCTTAGAAGTGCACTCAAGCGCATCGTTAAAGAGATTGGTTTAATTTTTTTATTGCAGGTTAAGATGATGGAGTCGCGGCAGATTTTAAAGGAAGATTTGCAAACGGCTTCACTATGAGGTACGCCGTTTCTAAGAAATTTGAGTATCACCTACCCATCATCGAGGCTGGCCCATGATGCAAGAAGCCCAAGAACGTTGGACTCGGAGAGGGCAATCGTTATCGCGAGGATAAAGCCATTGGTCTAGATTTTGCGGAGTCGTTAGCGCTCGAGCGCATCGGCAGCATTCGCGGGAAGGATAAAGAACCGCGGGCGGGACAAGGGATCGTCAACTCTGCGCCGGGACAAAGATTGCCGACCGGACCAGCAGCGGAGACTCCATTGTAGGAGAGCCGGGGGCTCGGCTCGGGGGGGGGGAGGGCGCGCGCGCAGGGCCAAGAGTCCCACAGAGGAGGGCCGGCGGGCGAAACCGAGGACGATGAGCTTCTGACAAGGTGCGTCCCGCCTATGGATATATTCGGCCGGTGCAACGGCGCCGGCCTCGGAATAAGCGTGCCGGTCGCGGCTGGACTGAGCTCCTCGACCGCGAGGAGTCTGCCCACCTCGTCGATCGGGGCCCACGTGGCCGAGCACGGGACCGGGGTCCAGGTGGCGACCGCGGCGGTCGGCGGCGGCTCCGGGAACAGCGCGGGCGCGGCCCCGACGGCCGAGGCTGCTACGGCGCAGCCGAGGATGCAGCTGACCGGGGCTCCGGCGCCGGGGAACGCGGCCTCCCCCGAGAGCGGCGTCTCGCCCCTCGCCGACGCCTACACCAAGATGACCAGCGACATATTCGCCGAGAGGACCCTCGGCGATTACATGAGCGAGCACCCGGGGGAGCTCGTCAGGACGGGTGAGTTCCGACTCGGCTTAGAACCCGGCCCTGACGCTTACCCAGAGATTCTCCAGCGGCCCCCTCGGTTTTCAATCCAACAATCCCGATCTACCGAGCTTGCCGATCTGGCCAGGAGGACTCCTCTAGGCTCGGCTCCTATTTTACCGCTCGGTCGATTCGAGAAATGATTTTCGATTATTGGCCCCGTTGGCCTGGACAATAATAATCATCCCTAATGAAAATTTGAACGAAGAAGGAAGCTCATCGGAATTGCTTTACTTCTTTGATATCCTTTGTTACAATTGACATGAGCATTTAATTTCCATTGAAGCTTTTATCCGTTAAAACGAATATTTCAATAAATGAGACGGAAGAACCGTAGATTGTTTTTATAAAATCTTGCCGACGATTGTTTGGCTTTGCCGATGTTTAGAACCTTTGAAACTGCACAATTTAAGTATAGCTGAAAAACCAATCGCCGTACGATATTGCATTTGTATGCATCCCATTGTAATGTTGCACCGCGTTTGATTATTATGAAATCAATGATGATTATCTCAATTCGCGTTTTGCTTTTATGACCAAGACTTTATTTACGTCGGATTAAGGGCTCCCACCTGTTTTTCAATGTAAAGAAATGCGTTGACGAAAATGTTAGAAGCACATTATAATCAACTCGTAATATTTACGACCAAACGTAATAACTTTCGAATTTATAATATTATTCGTCAACCGTATGGCTTTGCTCCGTAAGTGTTCTCATATATACATATTTATACAACGTGGCTCAATATTTGCATTATATGTACATATAATACGTGTAAAAAGTATTTTAGTACTCCGTATCGGCAAAACAATAAATTACAATGACAGGATAAAAAGCTCAAACGATAATTACCCTGGGATAATGGTAAAATAATTGCCGATTTAGAAAATGTGAATAGCCTGTACTATTAAAATTATTTTTCCATCGTTGAGCTCCTTGCCCGGTGTCCCAAATGATTTGTTATATTAATTTTTGGGGCTCGCTTATAACTAGGCAAGACAAATGCACGAGACCCAAAGCCAAATTAAAAAGTGAATTTATCGCAGGCTCGCCACATCTTGTGTGCACCGTTTTACCGGCGCATTGGAGGTCTAACAAAACCCTCCCTGTGGCATTTAAAGTTGTGGCCTTGGGCGAAGTCGTCGACAATACCGTGGTGACCGTTCGGGCCGGCAACGACGAGAATTGCTGCGCGGAATTGCGCAACTCCACGGCAGTTATGAAGAATCAGGTCGCCAAATTTAACGACCTCAGGTTCGTCGGCAGGAGCGGCAGAGGTGAGACACCCTCCTTATTATTTATGCATCCGCCAACATTTGTCCCAATGCAATCTCGTGGCCCGATTGGCCGAGGCGACCAATCGATTTGGCCGATAATTATAAATAGTTTTGTCAAATTGCCGAAACTCTTGCAATTATGCAAATTGCCATTGCATTTTCATAGTAACTTTCAATTTGAATAAGACCTGCCAATTGCACGCGATCTATTAACAGCGTCACCTGTGTCTTGTTAATTGAGATGCATTATTGTGAAAATTGAATTAAAATTTATTCGTTAAGTAAGAAGATTCGAGGCCATTTCAGGAAGCGCGAAGATAACGAACCATCGTTAATAACACAAGCAGTAGTACCGTAAAACTATTCAAAAATCCGTGCAAAAATCCGTGCGAATCTAATTTCAACCTTGAATCGAATTTATTAATCAATTTAGAATAGAAATACTTGAAAACGCAGTCAAGGGTGAGAGCCTTTGTGCGCGGGAAATTTAGAAGTTATCGTAAATACTTTCGATCAACGATAAAACGACCTTGTAAGCGCTACGTCAATCTTGCAATAAGGATAAGACGTAATTGAATGGAAATAATAAGGCCTTCCAACATTTGGCAATAAAGGTGCTCTTCCACGTTAACGGCTTCCGGCTTTTCACCTTTTCACAATCGTGGATTCATTCATAAAACTTCCCTTCTCGCGCGATACGCAAGAGAAGGGCAAGAAGCTTTTCAAGGGAGCCAAAACCCATCTTGCGGTAATTGCGCTTAAACTGTTAGGGTAGGTTGCGAATGGATCTTGAGGTAGGATTCTCATTTTTCTGTTGATCCTTGGGGAAAAGTTGTCATGCTACTTTTGAGGGAAGGAGACTGTTCGGAAGAGACGACGGTGGGCACCGAAGGAGACCGAGGAATTCCAGTCCTCCTATCTCTATCTATCCATCTCTCTGTCTCTCTGCTTCCCTCCTTCCTTGCTCGCCTTCTCCCCCCACCCCTCTCTTCCTCCACCGCCTATCTGTCTTTCGCACTTTCTGGGCAAAATGTCTTCGTGGGGAACCTCGAGGGAGTTTGGGTAATGGGTTTTATTTGTCCGTGCGCGCCACTCCGAAAACTCCTTCTTTCTCCGGTTTTCGCCTTGTTTACGCTATTTCGTTACACGAGTCTCTTTGCCTTCCTTCGCTTATTGCCACGATAAGGAACAGTTTTACCCAGTCTAACTCGGCAGCATTACTATAATAGATTAGAGCAAATTTGCGGCTATTTTATATATTGTATTACATTTGTAATAAAAATACAAGTGTCTGAGCTTCTTGCTTATGCCCCTCTTATTGATATTAATCATCGCGCGCGCGCGCACCATTCCAAAGCAAGGACTGCTTTTGCTTTCGATATATTGTTGTCGAGTGGTATTTTATAAAAAACAATATTTCTCTTGGCAGAATGCCGCGTGGGTTCGCCAAAATACGCTTAGGCTCCGGGAATCGTACGCAAGTAAATTATTCAACGGGAATTCCACGTAAAACTTTATTTACAATTGCGAACTTTTTAAAACGCTCGCGGTAGCTCTTGCCTATACTGCGATATTGCCTATTTTTTTTTTTTTTTTTTTTTATAATAAATGTAATTGTTATTAACTTATGTTTAGCCGCTGAAATTTGAAATCATCGGGAAGGCCATTACAAAATTAATAATTAAATTATTAACGAAAGCCTTGCTCGAATAGTTCGTCTTTAAACTGAAATATAAATTCAATGTAGACTCGCAGCTCGTGGCGCGGTTATCACAATCAGTACGAAGAAAATAAGGGTGAAGAAGCAGCCCAACGTTAGAAAAGCGCCACGGAGTTTCAGTTGGGTGCCTCGGCTGTGCTTAGTATCGGTGTACGGGGGTGATGATATTAATTGAGGTTTCTACCGGTTTAATTAACGTTATTACTGTGGGAATTTCGACAGCAGGAGTCGCTTTTCATGATGAAACCGTATATATTTAAACAAGCTTCCTGCAAAGAGCGAGCCGAAAGAAAAGGGGAACAAAAATTTCGAACTTCGATTTAATTTCAACCGTTCGCTGCTGATGGCCTTTGAATATGTAAGAGTCTTCGATCAAGTTCAAAAATAATTTTGCGCCTGATTTTTCAACCTCGGCTTTTTAACTAGAGATATAAAAGTAAAATGATGAACTACTTTTCAATTGCTCAATTTTTACGTCCGTAGCAAATTGCTTATGCTTTCGCCTTTGGTTTATTGGAGCAATCGATAATTTTATCGTTGTTGTAAAAGGGCTGTTATCGCCACAAAAAGAGAATCAACGCGGTAGCGAATTTTTGTATTTTTTTGAAGATGGTTTCAACCGTTGATTCAGTTTTGAAGTTGTTTATATTAAGTAGTACTAGAAACTATTGATTGTCACAGTGTTTTTCCTTGAGCTTAAAGTATTAGTAAAGAAGGCGCTTCGTTCAGTTAAAAAAAGTTATAGTTCGCAAAGTAATAGTTCGTTCTTTCGCAATTCCAACGTATTTTCTAATGTTAAAAAGGGTCCATCGAGAAGCCCCTGACATCGAAAGCACGAACGAAGATCTAGTAACAATATAAATCGCAATACGTAATTTTCTCAAAACCGTCCTTTTGATCGTGGCCTCGCTCTCGGGTACTCTTAATCAGAGGTGGCAGTCATTAAGAGTTCGATAGAGAATAATCAGTCGCGTTATTCTCCATCTTGGCTACGGTGCGCTGTACATCCTTCATCCGAGCTTATGTTAATTCCGCGCTCCGCTGAAAACAATTGAGGGCTAATCCTAGACAAATGAGTGACGAGCGCGTCTCTAAGTGCGAGGCGTTCTCGGAAAAGGGCGTCTTACTTCTAGCGAACTCCCCCCAGCCTCCCCCTCCCTCCCCCGCCGCCCCTTCCAACCCCACAAGTGTCCCTTCACCTCGGCTAGAGCCGCGGCAGACTTAGCATTCAGTTGGCATCAACTTTGAAAATGCGAAGGAGCTTATTATTCGAAAGATTCGCGCTTCAGCCGCTTTGCGCCGGATCTGATTATCTGATTAAACGGCGAAAAATCGAGGGTATTTATTTGTCGAGACCCATTGGGAGAAACGAGAAGCTCGGAGTATCGATGCTGCCTCCGTTTTCTCAATTTCTCCTTCCGACGCAAAATTATCGAAACGCAAAAGAAAAAAAAAAGAAAAAAAAAAAAAAACTATCGATAACTATTGAAAATGTTCAACACTCTCTAGTGTAGATTATCACAATAATACCGAATCTTAATAGAGAGGCTTGACTTCATCGTGAATATTAACTGCGTGAATTTTATTTTGCAATAAACCGTATAATTTAAGCGGATGCGGCCGATAAGGTACTTCATACGAAAACCATAGAGCTTAATAATATCGATCATAAACCACATCCTCAAATCTATACCCGCTATCCAGTTTTCGCCTGACGTCTTCATACTTCCAAACACATTCTACATAATGCTAGTTTCATCAGTAACAAATCTCGTTTCAAGGGGATACATCACCTTTGCATCCTCAACTCCCTCTGCATAATCCTGCCATCGAGATAGCTAATTTATACAAAGCCAAGTCGTCTTGTACAGCATCACGCGCAGGCATAAAATAAATATTATCGAGCCTGGCTTTGTCCGCGTCCTCCATCAAATGCACGCGAAGTATAATAATTAACGGGTCAATTGCAATGCTTATCTCGGTCGCACTTCTATGGGCGCCCTTGCGTCGATGGTTACTCGAGTAGCTGCAGGAGAGCGCAAAAAAAGTAACGCTAGGGCCTCGTTCGGCCGCCGAAGTTCCTTAAGGTAATCGCCAAGAATTTCCACGCGCGCGAGTGGTCTGGCGGTATTTCAAACGCCGCGAGGGCAGAGTCGCATCGCTTGTAAAAACGGGAGCCTTCAACGGGATACAAGTAAGTCCCCGGGTAGTAATTCGGGTGGGGGGTGGGGAGAAAAATTATTCCGGCAATTAAGGGTAGAGCAAGGATCGAGGAGAGCCGCTCGACGGGGGCAGAATCTCGAGTGGCCGCCGGTGTCGCGAGCGCGCCAAAACGCGAAAGGAGGTCGGCAAATTGTCCGCGGCCGGTCAAAAATAATAAATCGAGGGCAGCGGTGCCCGACCGACGGCCCGATGCTCGACATTAATGCTGTCGGCTCGCTGACGGTGGAGAGCTGGAGCACCGCTGCCGAGCCCACCGAGTCTCGCCCGACTCCAAATTTCCATTCGAAGCGGCAACAATTCTCATGCGTAATGAGCTTAACGCCTGGCGCCGTTAAAAGCGGACTTTGTCCCGTTCCACGGCGGCCGGGGAAATTGGCCGCTCGCGTCCCCAAGCGAGCTCTCGAAATCGATTTCACGCTAGAGGGAGCGATCCAAGAAAAATCGCAACATCGAAACGGGCCGGCACCGCGTAATCCAATACATCGCATTCGGCTCGATCGGCTCATAAGCGAGCCTCTCTCTCTCTCTCTCTCTCTCTCTCTCTCTAACGCGCTCACTGCTCAGCGGGTGAAATTGAAATTGATCAATAGGCGGCGTCGTACGCGTGTGCGCGTCAACCTTCTCGGTGCGTCATTAGCCCGACAACGGCAGTGCGGCGGACCCACCAACCCTTTTTGGCCTCTCGCAGCCCACCCCCGCCCCCCTCCCGACAGCCACCTCCAGCCGCGGCGCTACTTTGTTCGCGCTCGCGTCGAGTTCGACCGGTGAATTTTGGCCCCGACGCGAGGGAGAGAGACGCGCCTTCGGAATTCCGGAGCAGCGTCCGAGTGGTTCGGGCCCTAGGCGCTACGTTACGTTGGCTGGGGCCCTGCGGCAGGGAGCGCGAGGAGAGCTTTCCACCCTCGGGCGAGATATTGTGAGTTATTGTACTGGATTTTTACTTCTACGGGTTCGCGCGCCATTCATACGCAAAGCCACCGCTGCCGAAAGATTCGTCCCTTTCGTTGGGCTCAGAATCGTGCATTCTGACGGCGATGCCGGAGCCCGACCGGGCCTAAATATTGGTAAGGGTCGTTACCCGTGACGGAGCGTTGAAAGTACTGCCAGATGTAATTTTCATTTCGATCGATTCGATCGATGTGTATTCATTTCCTTCGGGCTTGTCGAAATTGCGAACGAGTTGCAAATTCCCTCGAAACAAAAATACGCAACGAAAACAATTTGCTCCCTTGTAATGTTAATGCGTTTCGAGCATACGAAATATTAACGAATCTCAGAGGCATTGTTAAATGTATTAAAAGTAAGCAGTTGGCTCGTCGGCAATTTAAAATTCCGTAGTTATACGATAAATTGAGTGTACGTACTTTTCGATGGTCACTTGGAGCTTTTATTTCACGACCTTGAAAAATCCATAGTCAACGAGAAATTTGTTCTTCGCTTGGCGCCTGGACATTTGACCAATAACATCTGCCGTCCTCGTTGCGATTCGAGTTAAACGAATGCGATGTTTGATAGCAACGCCTAGTTGCAACCTAAAAAGAATATAGAAAAAATAACTATTAAAGAGTAGAGTAATGTCGACATATTGTAAAAGAGCTTTGCATCTGCACACGCATTCAGTCCCTATGGCATTCCGCATTTTCGCCTACACTCGTTTTCACGTGTACAACAGCTCTTTTCCTTTTCTCCTTTTTCTTTTTTTCCTAATCGGCCAAGGTTTTATTGTTCGTAATGAAATCCTGCAGCTTTTAACCTTTTAACATCTGACTCGAACCAATGAAGGCTTACGACTGACTTTTCTCGGCGATACCTAAATTTTTATCCGTATCCTCCTTTCAATTCCTTATTGATCCCTTTTTAACTTCAATTCCACTAAGTCGCTCGATTCAACCGCTAAGCTTCCCCTTACTGGCCAAACCATCGTCTACTTTAAATAAAAATACATCGAAGTAAATCTCGACCAGGACGAGCCCATCATCCCTCTCTCAACAATACGTTAATGTTTATAGTAGCAGTGGTTTAGAAGATTTTCGAATCCAATTAATGTATCAAGATATTTTAATGAAATAGTATTGCAAAAAATATAAATAAAAATGAAATGTGAGAAATATTTAAAAAAAAAAAAAAATAATAATCAATTTTTCTATAATAAGTTTTTATTTTTAATCAATAGACAATTCAACTGGTTCAATATTAATAAAGTGAAAACATTTTTAACTTAAAATCGTTTCACATTAAATTTGTGCCAAAATATATAAACTAGATCATTTAATTGAAATAAAATAGTGCAATAAAATTCTACATTACTATTAATTACAATAATGTTAATTATTAAAATGTAGAATTCTTATATTTTTTATTTATATTTTTTAGATTTATATTTATATCCATTTTAAATTATACGTATTTATGTATATTTTATTTTTAAGGAATTTCTACTACTTATTATTAATTAATTACTTTATTAAATACTTATTAAATTCATAAAATATCATTATTATCGCTTTATAAATGATGCAAAACAAAAGTGCTATGATTTTATGATATAACAAATGACTTCGATCTAATCGAATCATGTGCATGCAGTTATGTTAACAAATTACTGATGATTAAATTACTGAAAAATAGAAAAACACACATACTAAAATACAATATATGATAAACAAATTGTATAAATAACTAATGGTATCGTATAAAACATTTATTTATTTATTTAAGACTGCATATAAATTAAATTTATGTACATATAAATTATGTTATTTTTAAACATTGAAACATCAAAACGCACGATTTTTGGTTGATTAAAGTATATTTTTATTGCAATCTTTTATAATAAAAAATATCTTATAATTTAAAAGCTTAAATTATAAACAGCATTCTAAAGCTCATATAATAATTATTTATTATTTTTTTTCTGTAAATTTAAAATAATTCACAATACACGAATAGAGAATGATGCATTCTATTTATTGTGAAATACTGTTATTCTGGCAAATTAGTATTGAAATTGAAAAGCAGTCCTTTTGATGATCGTCTAAAAAACTTACTAGTCTATTTTATTCACTAACAATCGGACTGTTAAAAGGCTAAAGCATCATTTATAAAATTTACGTAACTATTGATATTGTGATGAATGTTAACTACTTTTTCATTTTGAACGTTATTAGTTAATGGGCACAATGCTATACTAACGGCTACAAGACAATTGTCGTATAAAAGCGGAGCTCCGCTATCTCCCTTAAGAAAATAAAAAGTCAAATCATGAATTGGCTTGAATTACAGAGGCATAGGCATTTTTAAATAAATATTGAAAAAACAAAAACAAAAAAAATAAGCATATTTACCTCTGTCATTACTACGTAGGGATTCGAGGCCGTGCATATAAAATTACCAGGTACGGAAAATGCGGTTCCCAAGATTTCTGATATCTTTTGCGCGCATTCCTCATTGCTGATAATGGTCAATGGTGCTTTTTTAGCGAGAAATTTATCCGCCTCGTTAGGTAATGTCGACCATCCGGCAATACTAGTTTCGAGTCCGTATAACAAATTATTTTTGATAGGCGTCATCGGCACCGGGAGTATATCCAAGGTGGCATTGAGCTATAAATAATTATTTCCTTTTACTATTTTGCTTTTTATCGATCGACTCTTAACTCAATCCAAATCAAGCATTTGTAAGGATTTGAACAGCTAGTGAATAATTTATCATTAAATGGAAATCAGATTGAGATGCACTTCTCGAATCTTTAATGCAAATTTTAAGCGTTATTGAACAGCCATTTGAATTGTACGTATTATTATTTGAAATTAAATACTATTTGCGTAAAATTTCTTACGCAAATAAGTATCTCTTTATTTCGGTATTTAAAAATTTCAAAATAACGCTCCAATGAATTAAATTGGACTCAGTTAGAGCCTTTTTCAGTTATGCTTGTACAGATTACTAAATATCGTTCTACCCTTATAACTGCAATATCGTTTGATTCAAATTCAGGATTTTTATTAACTTCGTCACACCACTGTTCGTATGATATGAACCATTCGACGTAATATGAAATACCGTTTCTCAAATCATTTGATCCAATTAGTACTTTAACTTCGTCTTCATCTTTATCATTTACGCAATGATCAGCGGTCAATATATCCTGATTACTTATTATTGTTCCGGTACAAATATGACCGCAATCATTTACATTCTTTCTGGAATCGACCCAATGAATTGATGCTAAATAACGATGCTCATTGGCTTCTACTGCTTGTACATTTGTACCGACTAGTGGAATTGCACTAAAACAAGCAAATTGTTCATCTACAGAATAAAAATTCTGTTGAAATAAAAAACCGACAAATGGGTGATAATTTTTTTTTTTACTCATTCTTAAATATAGCCTGGGATACATTCTAATACTTACAAAATATTATACATTGGATAAGAAAAATATACATATTTAGTAGTTGTTTTTATTAGAGAATTGCTCTTGTAATACAATATGAGTAAAACTGAAAACTAAAGGCAACTTTATATTGTATAATATTTTACAAAAAGAATAAGTAAAAATATATTTTTTTACATGGAGCCGTCATACTATAATAAAGGTTATCGTATATCGTGTATCAGTAATTTAAGTATCTTCATTTGAGCGTTTTATATGTAGGTTTATCTAGTCTTTTATTTCTGTTGGATCAATTATAAATTGAATTTTTTAAATTTTCTACTTAAAATACTAGTCAATGTTTATAATAAAAGAATATTAAAATAATCGTTATAACAGTAATTAAATAATTTTCAAAGCACCTTTAATGTAAAAATTTTAAAAACAAATAATATTTTTTTTGCACTTTTTAAGCTACATTGATTATGATAAGCGATATTTTACAGAATTTTATCGATTGTAACGAACCTGTAACTAAATATTTTAAATTGATTTAAAAAAAAGTATGAAATTAGATGTTCGTGATATTATAAATTTTATAGGCATAAATATAGATAAGAATACTTTTATTTTTATTATATTTACACGAGGCAAAGTATTATTTATTAAGGTTGAGTGTTTACAAAACTTTACACTCAGTTTATATATATTTCATGCTAATATGTTTATCATAAAGTTTATAATAGAGCGCGTACAAATTATAAATTTCGAAGTTGGATAAATTAAAAAAAAAACAAGGGAAGCCTCCCTTGTCGTCAACAAAATAAAAAAAAACCTTGGTTACTACTTTAAGAGGAAATTGTCCGTATTTCTTAACAGCGCTTACCAATAAAATTTTAAAAATTTATAAAAAAAATTTTGAAACAATTGTAGAGTATCTATTATCTTGTTTTTCTTTATTAATATCTTTAAATGAGTCTTCGTATAAGTAATCTTTGGACAAATACATTTAGTTTGCTTAACAATAAATACAAATGAAAACATTTAAATAAACGTTACAACGAGCTTAAAAAAATGGCAGCAATGATTATTGGGCTTAAGAAGACGAGTATGATGTTTCAATTTGCATTGAAACAAGGCATTATTCATACGAGATGAGAAATGAGAAACGAGAATAATTTTAATCGCAGGTGTAGTTAAAAGGTAACGGTCACAACCAATGCCGTATACAAAGTTTTGATTTAATAAGAAATTTTTGTTAAGCCTTTTCCGCGCGAACGCTATTAAGGAAATCTGTATAATAAAAAATGTTGAGGTGGATGTTCAGTATTTCAGGATTCTTTTCCCCTACGTGCTCCGGACAAATCGATGTATTAATTCCCACAAGATCAAAGTGGCGCATGAGCGGTCCACCGGCATCTCCCTAAGCGGACAGAGAAGAAGGGTCAGGATGAAAAGTTTCCGATTTTATGATTCGCGCGGCCATAAGGCAGGAATAAGAAGCAAAACAGTGGGCTTACGACGGTTATAACAACGGAGGGGGCCGCGGCAGAGCACACATAATTATTTGGAAGAGTTACGGTCCGGTTGGCCAATTGGGTGGCTCTGAAGGCACATGCCCCGTGAGTCAAAACACCCGTGCTCGCTAATTTCAGTTGGTCCGCCGTCTTTGAATACGCCGACGAGGTCCATCCGAGCATTTTGAAATTCCGGTCGTACAGCTTCTTATTTTGAGTCGGGGCTATATTCGCCGGCTCCACCGCTATAACCTCGGTCGCCTGGGCAAATTATTATTCCTTCGATTTACAGGTTGATTTTTACTTGCTTTCGCTCTCTATGTACTGTTATTGTGAATACTGATATTTCAATTTTAATACAGCCTCTATGCTGTGTGTTTACATACATACATACATATATATATATATATTTTAATTTACTTATACACGTATATATGTGTATAGAGTTTATAAACTGTAAATCTATGATCCGTGTCCATCTTTTGCTTAAAATATTGAAAATTACGTACTGTTTTTTTAATCTGTGATTCTCGATTAAATGAATGCCAATGAGAGTAGGGCTGTATTTTTTTAATAAAAATTCTTTGCAAACGTCCATCTTTCATTCGTCGTTTGATAAAACCAAATTACGATCAATGCCCCCATTGTAACTCGTACTCGATAAAACTTATTGACATAAAGTAATACTGCTTTAAAAATCCTGAGTAGACGTTTCGTTTTTCACGATTTTTTGCAATAAAAGAAGAAGCCGAAAAATTTTTTCGATATCGTTTGTATTAATTACCTGTTTTCATAACGGCATTGAACATACGGATGTATATATTTATCTGGTATCGAAATTACGATAGTCTTACCATTCACTTATGCGTATGGATATTTGTCAACTAGACCTTCTAAAAATCTTTATAAATGTAATTATTGCGCGTATGATAAAAAATAAGTATCAATTGGTAAAAAGTCTAATCGAAAAGGTGATTATCGATTTAATGGAACTAGAATATTGTTAGCATTATCATGATTGTAATAAATTTATAGTAACTAGATTTTTTTATTAACCATTCTTAAATTTAATTGTAACTTTTTGTTACAAAGATTTTCCTTGTGATTTTAATAGTTGCAACGAGATTGATTTTGATTATCATTGGTGGTATAATAACAAACCTACAGCATATTGTATTATTTAAATCGATAAGATACACAAAAACTTAAGAGGGACAAAAATGGCAATGCAATTTTAGATTTAGTTTTTTTCAGCGTTTTAAATTTACTATTAGTTCCTTAAAATAATCGAACGAGCCTGATTACATTTGATTAAGCGAAAGACTTGTAGCGGAGTTAATTTTATAATTATTTAACGCTATATTATTGATCAAAATATAGTAAATCTACCTTCACTACAGCAACATCATTGAGTTCATATTCAATTTTTACTTTCTTCTCCGTAGCCCACTGTTCAAATGTTAATACGGATGCTGGAGTGTATCGACGACCTTGTTTTAAGTCCAATGATCCAATGATTATTTCGAAACTATTAACTTGAACCTCGTCGAAGCAGTGCGAAGCTGATAAGACAATTTTTTTCGTTATGACAGTTCCGCTACAGAAGGGACTCGTTTGCGGGGGAGGCCCTTTACGTACGAATGCTGCTAAAAAATGGTAACCAGTCGCAGGTGCATCCTGGACCCTTTCGCCCATTAACGGCTCTGCGTTGGATAATAGAGCCTGTCGGTCTACAAGCATACGTTATTTCAATTGGTACCGGTGTAATTTACCAAAAGGATATTCTTCCAATCAGGTGTAAATGATTTGCGCAATTTATAAAAGTATAAAAAAAAAATAGGCAATGCGTTGAAAAGTTTGATCGATTGTATAAATTTTTATTAATTATAATGCCCTTACAGTACTTTGTAAATTACGTTCCGATCGCGCAGTATTTTAAGATGGTTATCGTAGGCTAAAAACAGATTTGGTATAATCAAATTTTTCTTTATTACTTATGAAAAAAATCAAGTGCATCGAGTGTATTAGGTGTGCACCTGATTTAAAAAAAAACAGTAAAAGATCTTTAATTAAATGAAAAAAACTATTGTGACACTTACTCCATATTATATATTGACAAAGGCAATGGTATAAAATGAACCGCATAATGAATATATAAATATTCAGTCTTTCTTAAGTTACTCAGAAAAAATCAGTTATTAAACTACTGTGCGTACTTTTTATAATTCTAATAATTCTAATTCCAGAATTTAAAATGAAATAACATTTTTTACATTCTAGAATGACATTGGCTAATGATGCATTAAATTGTTTATCTGTTTGTTGTTTGTAACGTGTTTTTGTAAACTTTCCTTCATTTTTTTTTGTAAATATTTTTGTTGAATCATAAAAATCTTACGTAAAGTTATTGCAAATTAATCACTATTTCCAAAATTATCTCAACTTATAATATTATTACGAATATAAATAATTACGTAGTTGATAATTACTAAATAATGCATTTTTTTCATTTGAGATTTTAATTTAATAGACTTATGACCCCATTGAATGAAAGAAGGTATCATTTTCAATAAAATCTCTAAACATCCATTATAGATATACAGATTTCAAATGAAATATTTTACAACTTTAGTAATTGAAATAAGATTTTTTAAATATCCAATTACTTTGATCATTAATTCTTAATTATTTGTCTCAGTACTATTTATCCGATTGATTTATTCATCATTAGATCAGTGTGTTCAATGATATAATTTTATAGCCTAGTAATATTGTAAATAGTACTTCACGAAGAAAATAAATATCAGAAGTTTCATCGCGTGAAAATTCGTTTGAAAATAAATAAATAACGATACTTTTTTTAATACTATACCTTGTAAAAGTATGTAATAAAAATTGTTTACGAACAGAGTAGAGTTATTTATATCGATAACAAGAATTGAATTTAATATTTGAGTGATTCTCGAAACTACTTATAAATTTGATTTTGTCATTCAATAATGTAATGTTAAAAATAGTATAATCAAAATTTTCTAATCCATAATAATTACAGACTCGGATAACAAGTATACATTAGAATTTATTCAACTTATTCAAAATTTTTTATATTAATATTAATCACGAGCTATAGAAAAACATCCATATTGATAAGATATATATGCTTTTAATGTTTATAGCAGAATCCGATAAGTACTTATTGGTAAAAAATGACTTGTAAGGTTATATAATTTTCTAGCCTTCTTGAGTAGAAATTTCCTTACACGTATACTATATGAATGACATTATTTTTTTTAGCTATCATGAAAATTATCGGTGTTACTCAGATATTACATATTTTTGTATCAACGTAAGATAAAATATTTTTTTAGTTCAATGTCCTTATTTTGCATCCACAGTTTAAATGTTATAATTGTAAGCTAGTACTTTTTAATCTAGCTTGAAAATGTTCTAAGAGCTGTCGTCTAATACACAAATAGCGTATAACGTACGAATGTACAAAATAAAAGAAAATAAAACAAAAAAAAAAAAATAGAAGAATCGTCTAATAGCATAAGGAAGGAAAAATTTCCGTTGACAAAGAATAATTAGCTCGCTGCTGTTTTTAGTTGTTCCCGAGACTGCCGCGGCTACTTTACTATTTTTGGATGAGTTTGGTTTTATCGACGCACACGTAGAGTAGCTATTTTCTATTTGTGTACGCAGTCGGGTATGTATTGGTCTCGGTACCAGTCGCGAATGATCGCGACCATTAAAAGTCGAGCGCTTGCCTCAATGTACCTTTCCATTTGCGTTTAAAATGCTTCCAATACACCCGCCACGTGTTCCTCTCGAACCTCACGCTATTTTCTCTTTCCCTTTTGCTGTTTTCTATCTAATAACTCGTATTTTCGACCAATGGCTTTTACCGTTTTCCAAAACTATGCGTGCTTCTTTTATTAGCCAGAGCAACCTACGGCTTCAAGTCCTTGTTTAAATTATATGGAAATTATATGGTAATAAATTTCATTGAATTTCGATAAATATTTGAAGGCATGAACAAACATCGAAGACAACAATTGCGATCAAGTAAAGTTCGCTTATCCATTTGTCAGTGACGCATGCGTTACCGTATGCAGTAACTTATTCAACGCTAAAATTACTAGGTACACAAACGCATAATAATAATAATAATAATAATAATAATAAATACCCAATGTCCAAGCCCAATAATTATAGGCAGCAAAGACCCTTTTAAGAGCCGTTCGAGGCTCGCGAGTGCAATTAAAAGTGGGACTTGGGGAGTCACTCAAAATGTCAATCATAACTGTCGAGATTGCTCGAAGGCCTTGGAAATCGAACAAATGGCTGGGAGTATAAGTTACGCGAGCTAATGAGTAGCGTGACTACTCGCACAAGTTGCTGAATAGGGATGAGGCTGGTTTGCGGGTGTTTGCCGGGTGGCGGTGGCGGTGGCGGCGGCGGCGGCGGCGGGGGAGGAGGCGGGAGTGCAGAGGTGAAGCAGAGACCGAGGGGGTGTCGAACCACCGTGTGGCCACCACTTTGACACTCGGTCGGTTATTATTTCTGAAATATCCCTCCTCGACGCGCACCTCGTCGGCAGCCACTGCCCCCCCCCCCAACTCCTCGCCTGTCTTCGGCTTTCTCAGCGTTTATCGTCTTCGATTATCGCCGCTTTGGCGCCCCTTTCCTCACCCCCTAATCGCTAATTCTTAGGCTAGCTCCGCTCCGTGGCTCCTCGACGCCGTTTCCTGCCCAATACTTCCGCGCATTATCGTAAACGCCATTTGGCTTCGCACCGCCGCTTCCGCCGTCAATTGGCGCCTACGCAAATTCCACGGCACTCGAACGATCTCAGTACCGTTTGGCTTCTCTGCAATGGCTCTGAATAACCATCGCGGGACAATGAAGAAAAAAAAAAAAAAAGAAAAAACAAACGGTTGGGAGACTCAGCCAAGACTCGGCAAGGTCGAGCTCGCGCCGACAGAATGTCGGTGAGAATGATAACGAGCGGAGACGTTGTTTGTAGAATTATTACAGATGACGCTTACTGCGCGGCCCGGTAATACTTTGTCGACGGGCAGACGATAAGGGGGGGTGGGTGGGTGCGGCGGTTCGTGAAAGTTTCGCAATCCCCCGGGTACGAGTAGGTCAGGGCAAGTGGTGCGGCTCGACGCGAGCCTTGTCCTCGCTGAAAGTTCGGAAATGCGATTACGGGCGCGGAAGCCCCGATAAGCGAGTTACTCGACGCTAATGTAGCTAGAGGCTGTGCGTGCCGGGCCGGGAGGGGGAGGGGGGCCCGGAGCCTGGATCGCGGACCGCCAACTGCGGGGTGGCCGGGAACATCTGCCCGAACGAGGACGTCCTTTATTATTATGATAAAAAGCTACGTTGCTACCGATGTATTTGCCAACGATGTCGCTTAGGGGAAATTCGGCGTCGACGGCCGCGGCCACCTTCCGACGAATCCGACCGCTCGCTTCGATTGCGTGTCCTGGTCTCTGAAGACCTTTACTCTCGGTCCCTCTCCGATCTGTATTACTCATTTCCCCCTCCCCCCCGCCCAATGTTCCCCTGGCTTGTGATTTCGTCCGCCAACTCGACCTTCCTACGTATTTCTACTCACTTATTACAAATTATACAACTTTCATCGATTATTAATGAATCCTGATCCTGAGATAAAATTGTTAATACAGTATTAATTCATCAGCGTGAACAGAAAATATTTTTGTTATTACAATATTTAGAGATATCGATACTGCAGCTGCTATTAGAATTTCAAAAAAAAATAGTGAATGTTACTCGATATTATTTTAAAGTTTTGTTTACTATATAATGCTAGTCATCAAAAATATCTAGTTCTGTTTATTTAAAACTTTCCTACCGTACACTCAAAGGCATTAATGCAGGTGTTGTTTGATAATCAATGAGGTCGATGAAATTTGTAAATATTATTATTTCAAAAGTATTGTTCTAGAATTGATACACGTATTTTCATAATGAAAATCAAATACCGCCTTTTATATGCTAGAAAAAATTATTATTATTTTTAGACTAATTTGATTCTGTATATATTATATTGTATTGGTATTATATTATATTAATAAGTATTATATTATTAATATTATATTTTACAATACCTTCTTTTCAATTTCTGTATAAAGTCAGTCTACATAATGAAAAATGTCTAAACACTAATTTAAAGAATTTCTGATCAATATTCATAATACAATTTCCGGCCTGGGAAAATGGATAAAATATTAATGAACTTTAAACCCCGCGAACAATGTTGTATACCACGATTCAACGCCTAGTTAGTTTTGGTCACGAGTTTTCTTATTAAATTTGTGCTCGTTATTGTGCGTGTAAAAACTTTTTATTTAATCAAAGGCACAATTTCCCGAATAACTCTGCTGCATAATAAACATCAAATTGTTTTAAAAAATACCCGATACCATTAGAGTTTGGTTTGCAAAATTATCATTTGCTTTGTTTAGAAATGAAAATTGTCACTCTACCTTAAAATGTTTATAAGTTATTGCATTTAAAGCAGATTACCGGCCTGTAATCGAATATTTAATTTTAATTAATCGATAATGTTCGCACAGGCATTGTCACAAATGCGCGACGGTATATTTTAAAACGTACAACAACGTCCATAAAACGGATAAAAGTAAAATTGTTTATAAATTTTTCTAAGCCGAGTAATTTGCGAAAGTAGGAGATACGGCGTCGAGAGAATTTCAATGAAAATTCAGGGAAAAGGAATTGCACCTGTTCCTTTAAGCCGAACCAATTGTCCTCATTGTTTTATGACCGAATCGTTGTTTGTTACTTGCGTAGGTAAGAGCTTCACACTGACAATAACAGTGTCTACAACCCCGCCTCAAGTTGCCACCTACGCTAAGGCCATTAAGGTGACCGTAGACGGGCCACGAGAGCCTAGATCCAAGACCAGTGAGTATCACTGTAAGCATTATTATTTTTACTCAATTATCGTTACCATTGCTATACAATTATAATAATCGCCCCCTTTGCT
Source organism: Kradibia gibbosae (assembly GCA_018907135.1). Lineage (NCBI taxonomy): Eukaryota > Metazoa > Arthropoda > Insecta > Hymenoptera > Agaonidae > Kradibia > Kradibia gibbosae. The sequence goes on from JACCHX010000011.1 coordinate 2,860,365, forward strand.
CATAGCCCCCCCCCTACCCTTATAGCGATCCCTGGGGCCTTCTTCCCTTTTAAAAGCATAAACGATAAATCAATGTCGATCGCTGTCTCGCGATCGCCCGGTACGGTATTATAATTTTACCCATCCACCGGGAAAAATATATAATTGCCCCTCGAAGTCTCCCCCCAACGAACCGTGTGCGATTGCTCGCTGTCATTGAGGATCCTTAAATTAATCCCTGCAAATGTACGCGAGGGCTCGCACCGGCTATGAGGTAACTAGATCAAAGTATAAACGCTTAAACAAGATATCGACGATTGTAATGGATACGTACTCCGATTACTCTGTTTCGTTAGAAGCCTCGTCCATTTTTATCGAGCTCGCAAAGCACGTGTGCCTGTCGCGATGAAACAACGAAAGAAGAACAATACAATCAATGTACGATCAATTGTAAATATGCACAAGCATTTGTCCGATGATAATCGTCGTCGCGAAGAGGCGATTTTAAAAATGTCGACGATTAAAAATGACGGCGGCAGAGCGGGGCTGCGATCGGGTCTCGGAGCTCCTCGAAATGCCCGCCAGCCCAAGCAAAATACTCGAGCGGATGAATAATGCGACGCCAAACTACAAATGAGCTCGACTGTCGCCTTTCTCCCCCCGCCCCCGCCCCCGCCCTCTTTGACTCATATTCGCAGAAGTAATATCTCATACGTGCGGTGCGGATGCCTACTTGCTCTTACAAGGAGCCATAAACCGACTCCTGCGGACGTTAGAAACTTTCCCCGCCGAGATCGCCATTATTTACAAGGTGCGGTTGCGAGCATCCCGGCATTGATAAAGGACCGCTCGCGGACCAAGGAGATATCGCCTGGCCCTCGCCTGCCGTCCGTGTCGCGCCAACTTTGCCTCCTGCTCTGCTTCTAAGGTGCAATTACCGGGGGCTGGCGCTCCCCCGACCGATTCCGGCCGGCTAATGTTGTCCCATTTCTACGTAATGCACTGCTTGTTACGAGCCGAGGCCCCGCCACGCGAATTATCCTTCTCCGGAACTGTTAAGATCCTCTTACCTCGGAGCCATTCTATGACCTTTCCGTCTTGCGTATTCCTTGCCCGATGCTCGGGGGGGGGGGGGGTCTTTTCTACTGCTTTACTCGCGCGAGCCATTCTCATTCCTTGATCTGCATAAATCATCGCGCTACCGTTGGCCCTGATTAGAAATCCTCGCGGTTCGAATCACGCTCGTTGTTGTGCTTCTTCGAGCTCTCAACATTGCCCTGACATTTCTGGTGTTTCTATTCTTCGATTAAAACTTCCAAGTTCAGCCAGTTTTTTATATTTGCATAGAATGCGAATATTTTTAATGAACTCTTTCCAGGGTAGTGAATACATTTTTCATGATTTTTTGAATTAAATTCATTTCATATAATAATCAATAGCAAATTTGAAGTGTGCAATAACGCAATCTATCGATCGGCAGTGTTCTGAACCTCATTATAACGCCTAAACCGCTGTATTCCTTTATTAACCAATGAACGCGTGTTAATATCTTATTCTTGTAGCAAAAGGATATCGTTCAAAAGGAAAAAAGTACCTTTTTTTTAAATCAACGCATAAAATTTTTTTTACAACTATGCAAGTATGTATTATAATTTGTTTAATTTAGCAAATAAATCTGTTCCAACATTGCAACGAATAATTGAAAGAAAATTTCCATTCTTAGCCAACTGTATAAAATAATTTGGTTAATTTTCGGATGTAAAATTAATTTTTTCGCTTTATTCTTCAATAATATAAGTAGGGCGGAATTTTCGGTCGGTTTTTTATATCTTTTGAAAAGCTCGGGTCGTTAACAGAGTCTTGTGTCGAGCGTTGACTGCATACGAGTCGTGAAAACGGGCCACTGTTATAAGACGTCTTAGTTAATATCACTTGCAATTAAATTAGAAGAAATATGACATTATTCCGTGGAAAATTGAAATGCCCCCAAAAGTGGGCAAAACTTACGGAACTACTATTAAGTCAAAAATACCAAACATAAAATGGAACAACTTCATTGGCCTCGTCACTATTATTTCCATACTTAATAACGCCTGTACTCTAGCAGTAACACATTCAATGCGACACGATATATATAAGCGTAAGTTTCAAAATTTTGCCGCTTTTAAAGTAATAAATTGAAATGGCCAACACAGGGAATTTTAGGTTTATTAAATAAAAATTGTACTTTACTTGCAAATATTCCTGCTTGATCAAACAAAAAAAAACATTTGTACTTCAAAAGTGAAATTTCGATTTTTGTAACGTCTCATTAAATTCGTTTAATGTTGCAATGCAGAGATTCCAGAAATAACATCACAGTTTAAGCTTCGATCTTTGATACTGTAAAATATTTCGTTACAATAGAACTATTAGATTAATTAAGCTCGTTAATACCTTGTTATTTTTCGGTATTTATTAATATTTTTAAAGCCCATAGTGAGCTTTATTGATATTTGATTTGACAATATATGAAAAAAATTTATCTCCACTTGGCCAAATATTTATTTTTAACAATATGCTTCGGGACCCAATTTCTTATGCCGGTAAAAAAAGCACCCTCGAAAAATAAAAAATAAAAATCCAAGCGTTATAACCGTCGCTGCTCTCGGAGATATTCTTATTTTTTTTTTTTTTTTCATACGCTATCGCAATTGCGTAATTTTGACAATGAACAGTACCGGATTCTGTCTACCTTAGAAGATTTTATCCGTTGGCTAAAATACAGGAGTGTCGCGTCGGGGCGTTGGCGAGGGGGGGGTGTAAAGAAAGGATTTGAGATAGTGAGAGAGCTAATGAATGAGATAGGAAGATAGATAGGTAGATATATATATGTATATATGTATATAAAGAGACGCGGTTGGATACGGGCACACGCCCAACCACATCCGCCTCCTTGGCCACATCTGCGGACCACCCAGTGCTCGTAATTCTCCCTTATGACACTCTCGGTTTAACGAGAAGGCGCCGAAAATTTTCCAGTCCCCGAATGCCGCTCAACTTACCCATGAATAATAACGCGTCGCGCGTATAAATTATTGCACCTCAAGAGAATCCGCAGTTGCGAAATCAGCATGGAGATTTACGGCCCCGAGGATGTCTCTTCGATGCTTTTAATCGCGACCCAACTTTCGAAATATCGAGAACGCGACACTTGGCCGAGGAACTTCATTTAACAACAGCGAGCAATGGAAGCGGATACTCGAGCGCGTCCTTTATATTTCAAAGCCCTAACGTGTTTCTTCCAAGCGAACTCCGTGCGTTGAAAAACGTGTTCTCTTTTTTTACAATAATTTACGATAAAGGAATTTAACCCTCGCTGAAATAAAATTACATACAACCTTCGTTTAGAAGTGCGTATCTAAATTTAAAAGGATAATGATATAATTAAATTCTATTCCAAATGGCTTATTGCGTACAGTGCAACAAATTCCTATTCGTGAAATTAGTTTATTTAAAATGAGAGACTCGAAGGCTACTTATGTTTACCTTACCCGTCATAAATTTATGGGCCATTTCATTTTCTACGCTAGCCTTTGAAGTAATGTTTGAAAATCTTGTTATGAAGTAATTATTCGTAAATAGAATTTTATTGAATAAAAATTTTCGAATTTGAATACGTCTTCATAAATAATAAGCACAATAATTTTATTGATAATTTGCGTGATGAGTAAGTGTATAAACCAAATATTTGAACATTTTAAACATTTTACGAAAGAGCCTTAGATACGAATACAATTGTGGCGAAAGGTTTAGATTAATAAATTAATTTCGCAGAATTTCATTCGAGCGGAATGAAAAGTAATAATAAATAAAATGGATGAGCATTGTTTTTCAATTTATCGTGCTTAATAATGCCGAACATGGACGCTTTCGATTCTTTCAACAAAAATACATTCAACATTACGAAAGTGTTTCTTGAAAATTATTTTCAAAAAGCCCAGTAAAATGTAGGGCAATTATTTTTGAAGTTTTGATTAGTTCAGCATGGCGTTTGAGAAGAGTCGCTTAAATGTATAAATAGTGTAACTCGAATATAAACAGTTGAAATTATAGATTATTGTAATTATATAGAATTGGGATTTGGAGGCTCGTTGTTATTCCGATTAGACATTTTTAATGGTAAACAGGTAATGGATCTGCCGTATAAACTGCGCATACACCGCTAGTCAATATACGATCTCACATGCAGCCTTTGTTGGTCGCATCTTTGACACAACGATGAATGTGTCTTTCTATTTTCCTACCTCTTCTCTGCTAAAGCTCTTTGTCATTAATTAAACCAGCAATTCATTACACAGTTCCCAAACCCTTGAATCGTCTTCTTTTTTCTCTCCCCGTCACTCTCTCTCTCTCTCTCTCTCTCTCTCTATTTTACTTTATCCACTACGTGATTCAGTTGATGGAAGAGGGTGGCCTGTTCTAACTTCTTAAGCCCCAACACCAAACGCAGAAGTTCTAGATTCACTATCTGTCAATTATCGATTAAAATTTTAATATTAAAAATATTTCGAAAATTGAATGATTGTAATTTAGATCGATTTCTTAAAAATGTACGCATAGTTTGATTAAAACTTGTACATTAACTACAGACGAAACTGAATTTACATGCATGTTATTTTTAATTTGTTTGGTTAGATATTTTAAAAAACTTTTTCAAACAATATCTAAAATTTTATGATAAATTTTAATTGTGCATGCGAGCCACGATTATACAAATAATTTATTACTTGCAACACTTTTGTAGCTCAAAGTGATTAATTTTTAATTTAATTTTACCAATGGATATTTGCGATAAAATATTTTTTATTTCTAAATACTACTGATTAATTATTAGTTATCATTTACAAACACACACACACACACATATATATATATATATATATGTATATGTATATTATAGCAAGTGGTGTAAAGTGAGGATAGGAGAGAGAAAAAGAAGGTAGAGACAGATGCCATAAGATATCGTCCGACAGTTAAGTGACAGACTGAAATGAGAATCTGTCGTTAACAGCTGCTTTACTGTTAGAAATTCTCTGGCACCTATTGTGAAAACTATGAGAAGCTCCAATAAAATCGATAAAATACTTAGAAATGGTAACAACTTTTTGTGTTTTTTTTTTTCGTTTTACGGGCTCTTTCTTAGTAATTCCGACTATCTGTTCGTTTCGAGACATGAGAAATCGCTTTTACTTTTCGTAGCAACGATCACGACAGAGGTTCAGGAATAATTGTTTATTGATAACGCATTTAAATATTTGGATATTTATTAAAAAAAAAAAAAAAACCCCTGAAAAAAATGAAATTACATTCTTGAGCCGAGAGCGAAAGAATTAACGAGCCAAGCAAAAAGAATCAAGCGCGAATATACGACGATTTTGCGTGAAAATTGCATTAGGTCGGCATAAAAACTAAATTTCCCTCTTAAAACTTGATTCGTTTCGATAAATGGTTTTGCAATGTGAAAAAAGATATATAGCTAGGCTCCGGCCATTAGTCGGCGCGAGGGCAAAATAATTAATCATTCGTCAGTCTACCCTTCCTTTTTAACGAACGATCGAGAAGTTAAGTCGGAAATTCGACGTTACCGCCCGACCCCGAGCGAGGAGGCAGTTCGGATGCTGCCGATACTATCGAGCGAGCGATCGTTTAACCGAATTTCTCTAGTCAAAAGCGAGCGCGTACACGAGGACGGGTTTGATAACGAGATAGAGATAGATAGAGAGAGAGAGAGTCGCGCGGATAGAGGAACGTACAGGGAGGATCCTCTTGTTAGACCTTGGAAACGGTGGCCCTCCTGCCTGGGCATTGTCCCGGCGACCGCGCCGATCGACTATTCCCTATTCGGCGAACCGGCCAGAATTTCCAGCCGCACCGGGTTAAAATTAGAGACTGCGATTGGATTATTCTGCAGTCCGCTCCCGGACGATCCGACATTGCATCCGCGTACGCGTTTAGAGCCGGCGGGCTTAACCCTATAACGTCCTAGAACAGGCGGCGGGCAAAGCTTCGGGCTCGGGGGCTTCGGGGGCCGTCTACGAATTCTCGTTAGCGGAAATCGCGAATTGCCGAGGCTACGATTCTATTGCGAGGCCGAGTTCGCTGTGTCCCCCTCCCCTGTGCGTCAGTCCTCTCATCTTCTTCTTCTTCTTTCCCTCCTCGAATCGGCTCCCTCAAGATCGAGATATCCTCGAATTCATAATGGGCGTCGCATCGATGAGAAATGAGAACTCAATAAGGATACACCGGAGGAGTTAATAAGTACGCCGTGAGATTTGTGTAGTGCACGATTAAAGTTGGTGCGCAGAAGTCTCGCAATTCTCATTGCACCGATCAATTAAATGCCCAATTAAACGAACGTGTTAAAAACTGCGTGTTTTGGAAATTTTAATAGCGCAAAGCCAATTAAAAAAAAAATAATAATAATAATAATTTAACGCAAGCCCTACGATGGGTCAGCGTTAAATTGCGCAGCAACGCGATACCGAACGCAGTACTTTTAATTATTGATAATAATTAACTCGCAAGGCTGAAATTATTAATCAAAATTGAAACTGACTCAACGAAAACAAAGTAAGAGAGCAGCTCGATCCTTTTGCCGCTCTCCCGTGTCTCTCCCTCGTTCTTCCCCGTTCTATCCGTCTATCCGTCCTGCTCCTGGACTTGTCAATTCGCCGATTTTCATCGCAACGAAGGGAGGATAAGCCTTACTGGTGAAGCGTCTTTAATTGAGTTGCCAACGCTGCGGGAAGGGGAAATAGATCGTGTTATCTCGCGTGACTGTAGCGCCGCAACTGTTCCTTGCTCTATTTACCTCCCTTTCTCTTCTCAATTTCGTTCATTTGGCCATTTTTGGCGAGAGATCCCCGAGGTCCCTTCTCCTCCGTATCGCTTTAGGAACAGTGGCTTTGTCCCGCGGCGATCCCTTTCAAAACCTCGAGCTCTCGCTTCCCCGCTTGGGAGGGTGTCCCGCGCAATTGTCGACCTGTCGCCGAGAACGCGGTGTGCCTGTATAGGAAAGGTGTGGCAGGGGGGCGGGGGAGCGCGGAAAAGCGAATTTCAAGCGAATCGAGCGAGGGGAGTGGAGCGAGTAAGTCATCGGCGGCAGGAGTCCCCGGTGCCGTGAGCCTCTGGCAATTGGCATAGGGAGAGAGAGAGAGAGAGAGAGAGAGAGCCAAGGATGCAGGCTTTCGCCAAAGAATGTAAAAAGCCCGAGGTCCGGGGGACAGGCGCACGGTTGATCGCAGTGCTGCCTTTTTTAGGGCAGCAGCAGCCCTTCCATGCGTTCGCCTTCGCCTCCCAGCGCGGAGCTCCGTTCTTCGCCTCGCCCTTGGTGGATCCGCTCCAGCCGCTGCCAAATCCGCTGCAGCCGCTCTCGAATCCGCTGCAGCCGAGGGACCCGCTGTCCTCCTTTCGCCACGCGATGCCCGGCAACTGTCAGAGTGAGTACGAACACGTAATCCTTATTTTATTCACGGCGGAGGAATTGAAATCCCGCTGCTGCGGCGCGCTACCGGCGGCTGTGGGGGGTGGGGGGGCGGTGTTGGTTGGTTGGTTGGTTGGTTGGTTGGTTGGTTGGGGGGGAGGCGGTGGGGCGGGGGGTGTCGGCCGGACTCATTAGCTACCGCTCGTATGGGATACGGGCCACTCTCCTTGCCATTGTTTCCTGTAATTTCCGCGCTTATTGAGTTTCCTCCGCGGCAAGTCCCTACGGACCCGCCCACGAACGGACAGGTGCTAAAGATCCTCTCGGTGTTCGCAATTGCTTCGAACGTTCGTTGAATTCGAAGATTTTTTTTTTTTTTGCGTAGAATTTTCTAAATAATTTCAAATAAAAGTTTCGAATTATGCGATATTTCTTCTTCAAAGCTATTAGCTGTGTTTACGACTGTCGTCGTGAATCCCGTGGCCGTCGATCGCGACACCTCCTGATATACGATTTACACTTTTTCATTCGAGGGGGGGGGGCAAAAAAAGAAAGCAGAGCAAAGCAAAGCAAGAAAAAAAAAAAAAAAAAAAAACCAACTCACCAAGGTAAACGGTGAAACGGGGAAAAAATGCAAACAAAAATGCAAAACAAAAATGCTTTCGATAATAATTAATCGATGAATGGCGCATTACCGGCATTCGCGACTCCCCGCCACGAGGTTTTTAATAAAAGCCGGGCTTGCCGAAAAAGCCAGAGCAAAAAGAAACGATGAATTCCTTGCCGTTCTCCAAGCCGTAATCATAGCCATCGGCGAACAATGCGAATCCTGCGACGCGTTTGGCCCGATAATCGAGATATCAGGGCACCCACGCAGCAGCAGCGGCCACGGCGGCCACGGCAGGATAACATTTGCGTGGAAACGCCCCGGGAGGTGGGTGAAAGGCGGCCAAAATTCGCGAGTCTGCACGCGCACACATCCGCGAATATCTCCGTGAAACCCCTTTTCGAGCCGCGGCCCTGCGCGAGCGTAGGAGAAGCCAAGCCGAGTGAGCCTGAGGGACATACCGGGAAACGGGAGTATACGTATGCGCTACGGGCCGGCGGGGGGGGAGAGAGGAGAGAGAGAGAGAGAGAGACAGTGGAGCCTTTCGCAGAAGCGGAAACCGCAAGCCTGTTCAAAGCTAGATTAAATATTATATTAAAGGGGTTGCAGCCCAGAACGTGTCGGAGGTTGGGATGGAGCGAGGGGGGAACTGGCGGGGGGGGGAGTGGAAGGGAGCCGGAGATACCGTGGCATAGACATCAACGCTGAAAAGTCAGGGCTTGTAGCGCTCCGGGAAACTCTCCTGAACTCTAGCCAACTTAGCTGGGACTTGGACGAAAATCTTTGGGACTTGACCAAAGGATATCTTCATATTCTTCCGACTCGTTCGCCAAACAAGTTATTCTAATAATTTCGCACGGCATATCATCGAACATCCTTTCCAACATAGTACAGGAAGTGGTCGAGTTTAGTTTTGATAATAATTTCTCGGTGTCTTTTTATTCTTTATGCGGTATTTTTACACATTTAGAGTACAAATGATAGAATCTATTTTACTCCGTGTACATAAAGTTCTAAAAGCAATTAATCCATAAAATATCATAGAGTCTGTTGATATCTTATCGAAAAGATAAGTACATACTGAAAAGAAGAATATTTCTGTCCGCAGATACTAAATTAATAAATAATAAACCATTAGTAGTTAGTTCCTTTCGATATGTACATTTTTTTAAGCTTTTTTTTAAAAATTTTTATCACCATTGTAATGTGATGCACTTCAGCATGAATAAATAAATGGCTTTAAGTTAATTTTAAATGTAATCATTACGTATAATTTATTTTTTATTATAGTTAAGAGAGTTTAGTTAACGTTCGCGTTACTTTTAATTCAGAAATTGTTGTATACTTGTTATTGTTTACGGTTTAAAAATATATCAGGCATTCTTATTTTTCGTCTATTCGCAATAATCTTCGTATAAAAATGACTACGAAACGAAGCTTTGCTCTTAAGCATTTGCAACATTTTAACGAAGCTCAAACAGTGTCCAGAGGAGCAAAAGATGAAACAGTGCACTTATGTATAAAAGCTCGCAAGGACGAGGTTATAAATTTCCAGCTAGCTAAACAATATCATAATAAATAAAACATATCGTACAAATATATTTCAGATCGTGTTCATTTTTATTTATATTATTTTGTTTTTTTTTACTACAATCTCTTTTCGCTTGCTGGATAATTAATTGCAAGTAGAGTTAAATGCTGCCACTCGTGTTACCGCGCGTGCCTATAACGAGCCTAGCGCCCATAACCAGAACGCCGGGAACTTACGTATCGTGATTCGGTATTATCGCGAAGCGTAGGACACTTGGCCGACACTTGAACCCAACGGACAGGGCCGCGTGATCAGAAAATTCGCCCGGAAATACAGAAGTCCGGCGCAGAAGAGGTGAAGATCGAGGTCGAAAAAAGTATTCGGCCCTCCGAGCGAAACTGACGACGACCGCAGCAAGGAGCAGAGGGACGAAGAAGCCGCGCCTGCTGTATTCAGGGTCGCATTTGGTATCGGGCCTTTTAGCTCGCCTGTTTGAGTTGGACGGAAGAGAGATTACCCTTGCCCCTTTGATCTTTCATCGTTACTTTTCTCTATCTCCCGCTCCCTCGCCGCCCGCTCTCCTCTCTCTCTCTCTCTCTCTCTTAGCCGCATCGCGATGCTTATCTACATTGGTACATCAATGCACGTTTCGAAAGTAAATACATAAAGCGATCGTGGCTACGGGGATCAAGGCTACTAAAATATTCTACGCTAAAAGGAGTAAGGATTTTGCAGGTATTGGATTTTAAGATATTTATATTTTTTTTCTTTTTCTTTTTTTTTTTTTTAATTACTTGATAGCCCAACCGTGCTTCTGAAATGCAAATCAACGATTGGGATACTTAGGTAGATCGCTTTTGACGTTGGCCCGATTAGCCGAATTTTTCGTTTTGCCCGGGCGGTAAAGTTATGCGCTCAGACGAGGTTGCAAAAGTTCGTTGTCGAGCAACTGGGAGGAGGGACTTCGCGGGCTATCCATTCCCTCCCCGCCCCCCCGCCCCCTTACCCCCCCGGCGCCGCTCGATTAAGCAGGAAGGAGACTCAGAATTGTCGCGAACCGAGCGAGCGGAGGCTCGGATCCTCGCGCGTCGACCGGAGAACGGAGGCGCGCCGAATTCCCTCCCATGCCTGGAGCCGCGCGGCGGCCAATCCGCACCCCCCGACTGACGCCCGGCTCCCCTTTCGCCCCAGACATGTCGCAGTTCGGCCTGACAGCGGGCAACTCCTGGAGCTACGGCAGCACGGCGGGCTACGCCGGTTACCTGCCCGGGCCCCTCTCCTCCTGCGCGGCCCAGACTCCCTTCGCACCGCCCCCGCCGCCCCCGCCGCCGCCGCCAACATCCTCGAGCACGAGCTCGGTCCTGGGGACCTTCAACCCGGCCAATCAGCAGACGCCGGACTCAACGGCGAGCAGCAACCCGGCCAACGTCGCCAACGCCAGCGCGGGCAGCGCCAACGGGGCTAATCAGCAGGACGCCTTCTCCGGGGTCTCCTCGCGTGAGTAAGCCACTTGGCCCGAGCCAGCCGCGGACCGAGGCTCTCGTCCTCGGGGCTGCGCCGAGCCGCGCGAGTATCCCCGAGCGGTGCCTCGAGGTCGCCATCGGTGGGCGCCGATGTACCAAAATCCGCTTGTTTGCCCGCAGTTCCGGACACGACGACGCCCGCCGGCCAGGCCGACCCCCTCGAGCACTTGAACGGCTTGATGTCGAGCGGCGGCACGAGCCAGAGGTACCAGGACTACGTGTCGCCGCGGTCCCTCTCCGCGGACTCGAGCGCCACCGAGAGCCCGGTCCACGATCAGGACCAGTCCTTCGGGCAGAGCTGCGCGGCCGGCAACTACTTTCCCGCCCCGAGCGTCTTCCCGACGATCCTCTACTCCCAGCTCTACAACAACCAGTTCCAAAACGCGGAGGCCCAGGAGCAGCAGCAGCAGCAGCACAGCACCAGCACCGAGCCCTGGCCGACGTGAGCTGCAGCGTCCGCGTCCAGGAGGAGGTCAGACCGGACAACAATGTCTGGAGGCCCTACTGAGGGAGCGGTTCGCTGCCCCTGCGAGCCGATCCGGGCATTAGCGGGACTCGCGAGTGTCGCGGGACCGGGAGCCGAGGGGCTCGACCGGATGGAGCTGGACGACGGCGTCGGACGCGCGACCGACGATCGCTTCTCGTGGCTCTGTCGGCTTTACGAGCGCTGATTATTGTCCAGCTCGCATTTGTGTATTCTCAGGATTGTCTGGAGTCTATACCGGTACTTGATAATTCGGCTTCCCCGACATTCCTTTCTTACCCAGTGCTTTGCTTGCAAATTATATTCGCAGCCGGGGCTTTCTCCTCTTGTTACATTTCGCTTGCGCCCAGCTTTTATCAATTGAACTTATGGCGTAACCGGATTTATAATTTATTCAATTGCTGCGAGGCTTCAATTTTCGATCCGAGCTTATGCAGAAAAATATGATCATGGCTTCATTTGAAATTGCATTTATTATCGTATAACAACAGTTTTACATGTTAGTCTTTTTTATTTTTTTTCCTTTTTTTGCCTCAAAAACTAAACTAAACAGTTGATTGCATTTTGGCTTATATATATATATATATTGATGAAATTACAGATTTTAATACAAATCGAATAATTTAAGTGGCATAAATGCAGTAGACGCGTTACAAGCCTTTATAAATTTAATCACGCAGTATATTAAGAATATTTGGATGAACCATGCTATAATGTGTATGTTCTGAAATTTGAGAAAATTAATTTTTGAATTAAAGCGGATAAAACGAAAAAAAAACTTTTTTTTAAAAAAAAAGGAATTAATATTTTCTGGAAAATGACCGATTACGAATCGGATAATAATAATAATAATAATAATAATAATAATAATAATAATAATAATTATGCGATACCGGTATAGGTTCTTTCAATGGGAAACTTGCATAATGTCGATTCAAGTGCAAAACGATGATTTACAATTTCTTTATTAATATAATAATGGAGGCGTTTAAATACTGTAATTAAGAACATTTTTGGGCAGAGGCTCTTTAAATTCTAATCGATTTGAAATTACATTTCCTTACCGAAGAATGCAAAAGTGTGAAATTGTCGATCAACTTATTTGAGCACGAGAAAATTAGGGCAGTTAGACAATTCTTAGATGAATAACTAATTAATTCGATTGCTTCGGTCAGGAAGTCCGCTGACATTTTGAGAGAGAAAGACTAAAGAAGTGTTTATCAAGACTAAACAAGCATCGACATTGGTGAGTGATATATACATAATAAATACATTAAATATTTATGAAAGTAGAAAAAAAGATTTGTACATAACTGTATATAGTTATTGGATTGCATAGATACTATGTGTAATAAGTGCAATGTTAATGTCCATCGAAATGAATGATTTTTCGATTTTAAGGTCGAAAAACTAACTAATAGCTGATCGTACTTACAAAGAAAGGTATGTTTTGAAAAAAGGTCCACATTTCACCGACATTTATAAAAAAAAAAAAAAAAAAAAAAACCTACCTAGTCACTAATTTAATATATAGGTCAGAAAGAAGTTGAAGAACATTTTTCAAATATTATTGTTAGCGAAATACTTGGAAATTAGACAAATAATATGGACAGCAAAACTAAAGAGTAGTGACAAAAAAATTGAAGGTACGTTACAAAGTTGAAAACTGATAAGTAAATGATTTTTCGTGTAAGTTCAGGATAAAAAAATTCTGATTATAAAAACTTTGAATACTATTATTAGTAAGTAGCGCGTCATTAATATGCCAATAAGAAAATTAAAAACCTTGAAGTTAATTCTTCAATTCGCAGAAGATCTTTGTAAAAATAAGCAATGTTAATTATTAAGAAATAATGGAACTTTTTTCGAAAGGTCTTTTCGGGTGTATCCCATGGGTTATGCATAGATCGACAGCCGGACACAAGTTATTACTTTCTTATTATGTTTTGATAGTATATGTAATTTCTTCCTATTATAATATAATTGTAACATTTCGTACGCTGCTGTCGTGGGAATCGTGCAATATTAAAGGCAGCAAGAAAAAGGCGATCAACATTGTAAATTTAAAGAGAATGGCAAACAATAACTAAAATAAGTTTATAGTCAGCAAACGATAAGCATAATCAAATGGAAAAATTAAGAATGGAAAAACAGAAAAATTCGAAAGACAAAAGAATTACCGAGAGCGTCTTTATTTAATTTCTTTCAGAGAATAAATGCAATCACATGCAAAAATTTTTGCATTGAAATTAATTTCATTGTAGAAGCATGAAATTCACGTTGTACTTTAGTTTTTATATATAAATATGACAAATAGGTGGTAAAATTATAATTGAATTCTTATGTTCTCTATCACCTTTTTATACGTGGCTGTTAGATTAATAATTAATATATGCGTTATATTGATTGCTGTTGATTTTCAGTTAAACACATCTGCCAAATATTGTTATCGTAGATTTTGACCAAAGTCGAATAAAGTAAATTTCAGAATACAACGACCATATCGTTATTTCCCCTTCACCTCTAATCCATTAATGATGTTCATAATTTTCATTTATTTCATTTTGAATATTATTAGAGCAGTAAATTTGATGAAATTTCTTTCTATCATTTGTCGTTTTTATCTAAGCTTTGAAACTTTCAGTGGCCTAAAGATGACTGATTTTTCATTTTTTTTTTGTTCTTACGAAAGCTTAAGAGTACAGATAAAAAAAAAGCATGTACGTACATTCAAGACAAAAAGTATCGCGGGATATTGCAATTCAAATGAGGTGAGTACACGATTTATATTATCTTCATAATAGTACTCGATTACCGGCACACAGCGTTGAAAATTAAGCATTATAGTAGTGCGAGTAATAACAATGGTAATTAATCGCAATTTTCAGCGCGTGCTTTCTTGTTGAGAGAATATGATATTTACAAGGGTAAAAGTGGAGGCCGCTTGAATCTCCGCAAGAGCTTCTTTGCCCCGAAGGATTTCCAGAGTTGTATGCAAATTGACAAAGGGATTTAATTAAGCCCTGTGCTTTAATCTTCGGCCAATCTGCAAGGTGATAAAAACAATATTCACAGCGCCCGGAGTAGACGAAAATTCATTCAAATTGCTCCTGTTATAATTATATCCTTTGCACGGGAATGCGCGAGTCTTTGCATTCACGGGGCTGTAATTGTCTTGACCAGGAAAGCCGTACACCATGTATTATATTATCGTTATAAAAAAAGTACAACCGTTTACTGGCTATCTTGGAAATAAATCTCATCGATAAATACTGGTGCATTTTTTTTTTTAAACAAAACCCCTTGCGGTAAATAAAATTTTTGGCTTTATAAATTGATAATCCGTGTAAAAGTTGATTCGTTAGAAAAATTACTCAAATAAAGTGCACATGAAATATAATCCGATTCGTTGAAGACTGCCGAATGAAATTTCCCAATAATTTTAATTCGTTTGAAATTCTTTAAAAACTGAAACGATATCAATGAAAGGCCGCATCGAAGATTTGCTCAATGGTTAGAATGTTTTTTTTTTTTCTTTATTGTAATTTAAAGAAAAACTATTAGAGCACTTTTAAGACGCTTTTAAAATATACGCTGTATATTTTACTTATAGAATAAGTATTAATTCCATGGGATGAATTAAAATTTTCGATTTTAACGAACGCAGAGAGGTTTCAGCCAAACAAGTAGATGGAGAAAAAAAGAAGAAGGACATTATTTTGCGTATTATTTCAAAGTAACCGTGAAAATGAAGCTATCATCTGATTTGCCGTGCCATTAGCTTTGAAAGAAGGAAAAAAAAAAAAAATTAAAGCAGCACACAGGTGCATAAAAAGGAGACATTGTATTATTACACGCACAAGGTCGCCGTATCTCGTACACAAGCGTAAACCGTTCACTCGCAAGTACATTAATCGCGCGTAGCCAATCATTCGCGGCGCTCTTCCCGATGGGTATACTGTACCAATGGACGCGGCAGCGGTAGTCATCTGCGTACATGGTAAAAGATATATATGTGTGTGTGTGTGTGTGTGTATTGTACGTGGGTGATCGTGGACGGGCGCGGGGGTGCAGGCGCTGGGCGCGAATTTACACGATATAATGTAGTTGAGTGGCGCTGGAGTAGCGGCAGAGTGGAAGCATAGTGTAAGCAGAGTGGAAGCGGAGTGGAAGCGGAGTGTAGGCAGAGTGGAGGCAGAGTGGACACAGAGTGGAAGTCGAGTCCGGGACCGGGAATAATGGAGAGTGTAAAGAATGACGTGCCGGGGACAAACGCCGACGAGAGCCAAATGAAGAACGAGAGCGGGGCCCCGTTGATTATGAGTATAACTTTAAAAGGCGGCTCTCGTTTGCCGAATGCCTTTTCCCCGTGTCGTTTCGCGTATTTGCCACGTCCCTATGTGGAATCCTGAGACGACACCGATCCTGGCATTTTTATCCGGCTGTAAAATTCCTTCGTGCCCAATTGCCATCGTTCGATTCTCATTATCTGCTCTATATGTGCTATTGATTACAAAGCACAAAAATCATACATACCTGCCCGTCGTATTTAAGCCTCGATATATGTTAATGCTAAATTTACGCGCACTATGGATAATTTTAGATAACTATAAAGGAACTTTACCATTAATGCTGAATTTATCCTTGCTATTTTTTTCTATATGTACAAATGAGAACAACGACTGGATCCGAAGAGCGAATGCAATTAATAAAGGGAGAATAATCAACCGTGATGTTTAAAGAGCAGAAATCTCATTGCTACTAAGATTTTTTAAATTGGATTATCGTCTGACATCTGCATAGATTTTCCGACATATATTTTACCAGGGATAAGCTCAATTTCTACGTATCTCTACTTTCTACTTCTGTTGAATAAAAATTTAATTTTCAAAATTTCTGTAATGAGCGAGGAAAAACGTTTTAAATTAAAACGTGTTTCTAATGAACGTTAAAATATTTTTTACAACAGTACATCAATTTAATCATATTGTACGTAAAGCCTTTTTTTATATTTTTCATTTTTTCAGTCAATGACTGAATGATCATTGACTTTTAACACAATCAATATTTTTCCACGTGGAATACATTAAATGTAAATTTTCAAATAGAATTTAGAAAAATTTCTAATGACGTTTAGTCTATTTATTAACATTTCTTGTAAAATTAGTGAAAATATTCAAGAACTTTCTGATAATCAGAAAAGTTATCTTAACATTCTTATAAATATTTTAAAATGTACCAACCATCTTTATTTTTTAAACTGCAATTATTAATGCAAATATATTACACACAAATTATTATAAACATAAATCGCCAAAAACATACAGTACAAATTTATATCACATTTAAATAATGTTATCAATCATACATGTACATGAATTCGTATACTTTATATATAGATATGATATAATTTATGAGTAAGTTTCAATAGCAAATATGAATGTTTTATTCGTAGATGATAAATTAAAACCAACATTTTCATTCGATGTGTAGTTAAATTCCATTATTGCTTAAACATTATTTATTTGAAATGATTTTTCATATTCTTCACTTCCTCCAATGCGTAACGGAAAACTATCGTATATATACATTAGGCATATAAAAAAAAATAATTTCAAAATAAAAATTACAGATTTTATTATGAAAATAAAATTGTAAAGTCGATACAAGGGCAAAAAAAATTTTTTATCCTAAATGATTTGTCCAGAAATAAGCTTAGATATTTAGTTTTAAATTAAATATATCTAGAATAAATCGAATTCCTAAAATGGAAAAAAATATCACTAATTACATAGTATCTTGAAAACTTAGCGTATTGTATTTTGTATTAAGCAGAGCTAAATTTTATGCGATCAGAATTACTACTTCAATTTTTGAAATGAGAATAAAAAAAAAAAAAAAAAAATGGAAAAATATCCCACAGTACTACATAATTAAGATAGAAAAAAACACTGCAGCTCGTTACAGTCGTTATGTTAACATACCGCTTGTATTTTAGGCTATACACGTACGCAATAGTGTCAGTATCTCGTGTTTTCAATGGCACTGAATAAAATGCGACTAATGGAGGGAAATGGAGCGAGAATAAAGAGGGCAAAATGAATCACGAGTCAGAAAGAATAATAGAGGTAAACGAGGATCAGTATGCCGACAACTAAATTAAGAAATATAAACAAATATTTTAAAGTTTTTCAAGAATGGTTTTATACAGAGCTTAACGCGTTGATAGATTTTGACTAAAATTGAAGATGTTGTCGGTTTTGCCCTTAAAAAACATTTTTCACCCGCAAACTGCTGCAATGTAACTGTAGCCCTTTCGCTTCATAATATTATCGATTAATAAGGGTCGAGCCGTGCAATTAGTCTCGAAGGCTCCGCTGATTTTCGAATATTTGGCGTTTTTCAACTTCTGCCGAACGCAGATTCCCGCCGGGCTCAGCGAGAAAGAGACAGATTAGAAAATTCGGCGCATGGAGAAACCGGCCGAAGGGCAGGAGGGCGAAAAGGTCAGAAGGCATGCCGATAGCACGAGGAGCAAAATAGAGACGGCGAGCGGAGAGTCGTTAGGTGCACCGGTCACTGGTGGCTCGGCACCGTCGCACCCACACGCGCCCACGGAAGTCGACCCTCGTTCGGGGCGCGTGGCATCGCTCCTCTCCTTCGCTCTGGCGCTCCGCTCGCCCGCGCCCCCGGCTTGCCATTCGACCCCACATGCAAAATCACCCTTTGTCCCCGCTCCGTGGGAAATTACTTTTTGTCCGTCGATTACGAGGTGAATTTTCGAGGCGACGGGACCCGATCGCCTCGGAACTCCAGCGACAGCACGAGGGGCACTGATAGTCAGCGGCGGAGAGAGAGAGAGAGAGAGAGAGATGGTCGAGAAGGAGAGGAAAGGAGGGTGGGAGAGAGAGAGAGAGAGAGAGATGGTCGAGAAGGAGAGGAAAGGAGGGTGGGAGAGAGAGAGAGAGAGAGAGAGCGAGCCTTAGGCGAATAGTGGATCTCGGTTCGGTAGCTGTTGGGACGAACGGTATTTTGGGCTGTAGTGGGAGCGGAAAGGGTAGTGATGGCGGGGGGGGGCGGCAGGGGGGGACGGTTGGCCGCCGCAGAGTAGGAGAAATTATCGAAAGGGTTGATATCCCCCTTGTGCGTGACGGACTCCCTATACGAGACTCGCGCAGCACCGAAAAGTGTCCGAAATTTGCAGCTTTGGCTCCTGTAATTTTCTGACTCGTTATTGTGCCGCCCTTTCAAAGTCGGCAGCAGCTACGCTTTACATCTATTTTTATATTTGCTTTGTAGGGGTCGTTTTTTTTAAACATCAAGCTTGATATACATTCTTTTTTAAAACAAATATTCTACTGTAGAATATTAATTATAAGGTTCTAGTTGTCGGGGCGTTGCTCAAACTTCTGCCGTTGTAAAGTACATGCTAAGATAACGAGAAAGAAGTTTATTACAGTTTCACCACTCTCGCGCAATATCTATTTAACAAAATATGCCGAATCATTAAACGTTAAAACTATTTCATAGATTTTTAAATTATGGTCTTACAGATATTAGCTTATACCTTGTACGGACTTTTCCATCCAACGATCATTAGCAATTAGTGACAGGGTATATTATATACTTATTTGCCTCGTTCAACGAAAAAATTGTGTACACTATTCAAGTGAATAAAGTTGTACGAGTAAATTAGTAGAACGAGTCACAGCTGTACTGACAAACGCGAGCAGGCTCGAACATTGTTGTGTAAAGCAAGCCAATTGGATAAGCTTTTCGATTGTAACTTTTAATAGGGACGAAAAATGTTCACCTTCTATGCATTACTTAGAGAAGATAATGAAACATTTTTGCTTTTTCCTTTATTTTTAAGGAAAGCAAGAGAAGCAGTTGGCTGCTCTCGAGCATATTCCGTTCAACGACGTAGGAATGAAAATACTGTCGAACTTAAATTCCACTCCAAGCTTAGGTATTTTCGGACAATACGGTCCCGTAACAAATGATCCGGCTGGAATGACGAATAGCATTGGCAGTGGCGTAAGTGGCTCGACTTAAGCCAGCAAATGGACGCGGGTGAAAATTGTACCCCGTTGAATGAAGCGGCGCTACGTTGAGGGACTCGGGGCTAGGGCCGGGGGTGACCGTAGGAGCTTCCAGGAGGAGCGCGAGGGGGTAAAACCAGGAGGGTAAAACCGCGGCTCATTTGTCTCGAACGCCCAAGACGTTGGGCGCCGGGGAGGGCGAGGGCTCAGCGACGGCCGAGCCTCGGCAGAAATAACTAAGACTTGACGAAGTGTGCCCGCGGGGCCCGCACAGCCCTTGATTGCCAAGATCTTCATCTGCATGCTAAGCGCGGCTCCGAGTCGCCCCTCGGCCAAGCCGCGGCGTCGCGTCCCGAAGGCTCGCCCCTCGGAAGACGCTCTCCTCCCCGGCGGTCGCCTGCTCCCAGTGGCATACGGCCCCCGCCGCGGCCAAGGAAGAGTTCGCACGCGAGCTCCTTCGCCGTCGGCTTTCGCGCGATGCTTGCTCCGATTAAATTAGCTGCTTTGTTCGTCTCTTAGGCTCGGCCTCGTGGCTTTGAGCCTCGGGGCCGAGGCCGGAAGCCTTCCTCGAGCGCTCCGTCGCCACCCCGGTGGTGAGCACATCGGCCGGGATGCGAGTAGAGAGATAGAGAGAGAGAGAGAGAGCGGTCGAGCTTTTTGCTTCCGCTTTCTTTACGAGGCTTGCGGCTCGACCGGTGCTCAATTTTGTTGGGGAGCGTCGGAGCTAACGGGGGATGAATAATCGAGCAACTTTATGGATAAGTCACCGGGTCTCGCTTGGTTCTGGAACGGGTTTGGGCTTCCTCCTATTCCTCGGCCCATTTATGAGCTTCTTTATCTATTTTAAAAAGGTGCCAAGAGATACCTTTTTCGAAGAGTCGATTCTGCGTTACTCTCCTAGAATCCTTGCTCGATTTCGTGCTACCTACGCCTCGTTATTTATTTCTTTAGCAAGAAAATAAGACTCGCGCTGTGCGCTTCGTTGACGGAGAGAGCTTCGACTTTTTATTATAAACTAAGATCCCTGCTAAATTGCATCATTAGCATTGCGCATTTGTAGGATCTGAACCAATCAACTTTTAATCCGGCTTTTTAAAGTTCAAGAAAATTTCAAGCGACAATTGCGATGATTCGAATGCCAATTTGCTTTTTAATTTTTTTAAGCTAACTTTAAAGTTTTCGGGTATCACAATTGTTAATTTGATCATTGACTACTTTAAATTTTGATTAAAACTCTGATTAAAACTTTTTTTTTTTTTAAATTAGAACTATTACATAGGAAGAAAAAAAAAGAATTTTAATTAAGAAAAACCACCTTCTCGCTATCTCCATAATTTTTATTCTTTATTTGATTTTAATTTATAATAATGCGTACGACGTACCAATTTTAATTGCGTTGCTTTGGGTTGAATTAAGTCTCCGCCTTTCTCCGAAACCTTTTCGAGTACTCCTTGTAAAAAGACAAACGCGCCATCCTTCTTAGTGGCCAGTTTTCGCACTAAGAAACTTCTTAGAAGAAATGCCAGCGGCCGACGTCTTAAAGAAACGCCAACTTCTTTTCCTTACTTACCGACGTGTGCCCCCGTAATATGAATATCCGGCACAAAAATTCCCGAGCTCTCGTGAAAAAATGTTTTGAAAAATAAACGGCAGCTTTGTCGCTCTCTTTTGATCGACTTTTCGGTTGAAAGTCTGCCGCGAGTCTGCCGAATAAGTTTGCGAAACAAAGTTTTTTTTTACGAGCTAATACGATAGTGAGTAAGAGTGTGACGGATAGACGAATAGAAAGAGAAAGAGAGAGAGAGAGAGAGAACCAAACGATAGAGATAAACCGAATACTGGAGACTGGGCGTACAGTTTTGTGTGCATATTTTTGAAAAAATCAGCGCGGGAAAAGAATTCAACAAACATCCGTGGTGGGAGAGTAAAAAGTTCATTACCGACACGAGGCGCATCTTGGCGCGCTACGTTACCACTGCAGGGGTGAGAATTCTTAAGGTTAAAAGTAAGTGTGAAAAGGAGAAATACAGGAAGAGACTTTCTTAAAGACCTTTAGAGACTAGACCGAAGGAGGGCGACACCGGTACTCATCCTTAATTCTTCTTTTGTTTTTTTTTTGTTCTTCCCTCCAAAAGATAACCGTTGCGCATTTCCGTGTTATGATCGCTGCTTTGTAATTGCATTTTTAATTAAGGCGGCGTACAGTTGTAAAGCAAGTGCAATTACGTAATTTTTAAATACTGCATTTTTAAAATGGAAGAAGAAATGTTATACGTGCGGTTGATGTTTATTGTTTTGTTTTAACTTTGACTATACTTTGATTTGAAAAATGTTGCCGGGCTGAGCATTTCGCGGAAACGAAGGCTCAAAACGATCAATAACAAAATATTGTGTGCTCGCCTCAATAATGTCATTAATTTTATTGGAAGTTAAAATTAATATAAAAGCAATATTGGATTCCGGTAAAACAAAATTACAATATGTGTGTGTGTGTGTGTGTACACGTATATAGAATATTTATCTTTTAACTTGACAATTATTTTCGTAATAACGAAACAAAACCATCGTAGTAAGTAATTGTTATAAAAAATTTATGCCTTTCATTGAAAAAGATTTCATTTTCTCTTTAGTTGTCACCTTATTGTATAATTTTATTTAACTTCTGAAATCAATTATAAAAATAGTGATGCAAGCAAAACATGTAAACAAGTCAAAATTAAAATTGCTTTTTGTAATTGATATGTAATAATTTTGAAAATTCATAATTCACGTATTTTAATGAAAAAAAGCTTCGAATGATTGATCAATTTAATTGCTTATTGTTTTAAAGCTTATGAATATGTGAATTTTAATTTAAATTTTAATATAAATTATAGTTGCATATTGTTTTTGTGAAAATATTAATTACATATGTATATGTATTTTTATGTAGTACACAAAACTGAAACGCACTCAGCAAAATTAAAATTCTCAAATTCAATATAACTTTAACGATTTTACATGCATAATATCAATGCTTGAAAAAACAGAGCTTTAATCTTTTTCATAAATTTGCGAATCAGCTTCGTGCATTGGTAGAGCTAAAATTAAGTAAACTAATTACTGATTCACATTAGTTTTAATGTAAGAAGTCCACCAAAAGGTTACTCTAATCAAATACTGAATTTTTTTTTAATTAACGTGTGCGTAAAATATGAAGCACGCTTGATATTGCTATGCATTAAGAAAAATGTTGTCATGTTGACTATTAAAATTTTAAAAAAATGTGCTTTTTTTAACAATTAACGGAGAAAAATTTTAACATGTTAGTACTTTTTCGTTTTTCAAAGTTTCAGGTATTGCTTACAAGTAATATTATATTAAATAATATAAAAAATATTAGACAGATGTCCGGCAGGTATTTTAAACAAGATAAGCTCGTTAAGGAAATTATTTTGACAACCATTGGTATTTTAGCTTTCAAAAATTATTTTAACCTTTACCAGTATCCCTTACAATATATTTTCCCAATACCTTGAAGCTGTTTTCAACCAGAAGTCAAGCACATTCAAGTTAAATGTACATCGCTTTTCAATAAAGTCAATAAATTCGCAATATGATTTAAAAATAATTTAACCCAGTGATTGTATGCGTCAAGAGATTGAATAAGATTTCTAAGACTGTCGAATGGTCGAATTAGTCAGCAATGATAAGTATGTTAAGTAATTTAAAGAAATTGGCTTGTTTGAGTTCTCTAAGTTTGAGTGATGGTTTAAGGACAGATAGAGATAGAGATAAATAGAGAGAGAGAGAGAGAGAGACGTAAGTCGAAGGCGATGGGCATGAAATGAACAAGCCATTAAACGAAATGATAATGTCCCCTCGAGTAATACAGATGCTTCGTATAAAGGGGAAGGGCTGTCTCTATAAATATAATAAGGAGCTTGGTCGGACGTAAAGGAGTCGTGAAATTTGGCGGGTTGAGCGGCGTCGGCGGCGGGGGGGGGCGCACCTGTCGATAACGAGAGCCAGCCGAGGAGTCCGCGTATCCGCCCGGAGAAAGTGGGACTCGCGGTCGGCGGCTCAGGGTGTCTGGTAGAGGGTAGGGGCGGGACGTAGGTAGGGCTGAGAGCAAAGCCGTGCAGAGATCTCGGCGAGTATCTTGGCCGGGTCTGGCGCCGGTAGCCTTGGCAACCCAAACTCCCACGGCCTCTCCTTCCCGCCGGCTTCTCGCTCCTGCTTGCCTCCTCTCTCTCTCTCTCTCTCTCGCTCCTCTCGCCGAGGAGGAGTTTCGAGATACGTCGAAAGAGTCCGGGGCGCCACCGCCAACGCCGCCGCGGCCACCCTCTGGGCCACCTCAGATACACCCCAGGCCGTTCCACTTCGACCTTACGGCCCCACCCGTCGGTATCCCATCGCCGCCCCCCCCCACCGCGGCCGACCCGACGAACTCTTTGCTCCTTGTCGCCTCGCGACCGTCGCCTGGGATCGCGTGTCCCGAGGTAAGAGCCGCTCGCCTCGCCTATTCGACTGGGCAGCCCCTCCTCCCCGACACCGCCGTGCTGCACCTTCCGCCCGGCTGGCCCCTAGTCCGGGCGATCGCGCGACGCGGCAGCGCCAATTTTTCATTCGAATGACCTTAGCCGCCTCGTTCTTACCTTGGTAGCCTCGCAATAAGCATGGCCAGCTTTTGTGCGTCTTTGGTTCGTGACTCTCTGCTTAGCGGCGTACGTACCGTTTTGTAACTGAGGTCTGTGGACTATTGCGGGGCTACTCCCAGCTCGACCTTAGCCCCAATGTCGCGTCGTCCTTCTTTGCGCGGGCGGCAATTTAAACATTTTCGGCTATTCCCCCCCCCCCCCCCCACCTGAATACGACCACGCGTCGCAGAGCTAAAGCAATCGCTTTTCGTCCGATACTGCATTTATTTCCACCGTATTTGTGTATCGGATGCAACTCTTAGAGGCTCATTCGAATAGAGGCATATATCCGATAACCTATCGGCTGAGAATTGAGAACGATTAATTTTATTATTTAACGAATGTCATATTAATTTTTTATGGCACGCGACACATTGTCTTCCTCTGCTTTGCTCAATTTTATATTTTAACGCTCTTTCGTAATTGCGCAGTATCTGAACTCTAACGTGTGCTCACATGTGCTCATTCTGTTTTATACATAATGAGGCAAATTTTCTATTTTCCTTTCTGCTTTTTGCTCATGAATGCGCTCGGCCGTTCCTCTTTCGCAACGTTTTCACGTTCCGACTAAGCTATGCGCTAATCATCTCTTTCTGCAATGTGCAACCGCTCTGATAATTTTCTTCAACTTACCCTTGCCAAAAATTAAAACCGAGGCCACGCCAGTACTCGTCACAATTTATTATTCTTTCGCTCGTTGCCTTAATGATGACATCGTTAATAAATATGCGCTCGGTATCTGCCCTCTTGTCGGCCGATGAAGAAGAAGATGCGTGAATCCGCATCCCTTAGTGGCAAAGCACAAATTTTCAATATTTCATATTTGCTTGCAGATTTATACTTTTATCGAGAATTGAGATCAATATCTTTGTTTTACTCGACAATCGAATCTACATCGAGAAACAATTGCAACGTTGGTTGAAGCAATGTTGATCGAGCCCCTCGTCATCATCTAGAGGCACATTGACAATAGCGTTAAGCTGGCACTCGGACATTTGGCATGCCGAAGCATTTAACGAGCCTGCCTTTGCATTTGGATTCTAAATGCGAGCCGGCTCGGCGTCATTTGACTTGAATTAGCAAGTCAACGATTCCGAGCGAGGCCCCGGGAATTACTTTGCGGGTAATCATCGGGACTGCATGTAGGTGGGCGACGGCGGCTCGGGCCGAAGACCGCCGTCATTTTGGTATCGCAGACTTTTCGCACGCGAACTGGGGGGGCGCGTCACCATTTTGTTTTGCGGTCGAAACGTGCGCGACTCGAGCTCCGAGGCTCGTTCTGCGCATCGTCTTGCGGTTGGTTTGCGGTCTGGGGACGGCTGGGCGCCGATCATTGGCCGCGGGGGTGTCAAGGGGTGGCTTTCGGGGGTGTGGTGGCACCTTGCGGTTTGCGGGCTGATCTGCCTCCCCGCTCCGCACTTAGCGACTCCGGCAGACGCACGCACACACACCCACACGTGCGCCCTCGACGGGCGGCGGGGGGGGGGGAGGCGGGGGGAGCTAGAGAGAGAGAAATACGAGCCCTTGCTCTTATCGAGTATTCCATTGGTTGTTGGCGGTGTTACCGCGTCGTCAAATCTGCGGGATGTGTTTGCGGGCCCGCGTACACGGGACACGAGAGCTCAAAAGTCAAGACTCTCGAGGCACGTGAATTCGAATAAGCGGTTGCTTTTTTACGCAGGCGCTTCGTGACCGGCACCGAACGCGGCGACCTACATTTTTGTAATAATACGTACAATAACATGCATTGTAAAACCATAAGGATCCTCTTGATTTGTATAGTTCGTTAAATTGCATATGATTTTCGAGCCTTCTGAAAACCTCCCCTACCTGACGGCATAATTTATCGTTAAATTTTTCTCACGACTAGATCCCATTTCTCGATTAATTCCTTAATTGTCTCGATCCTCGTTAAGGATCATTTATCAAATGTGCATTTTTTTCTTACTTTACTTCCTACTACAATTGCTCAAACAATTTCTATACACTTAGTAAGCAAACATTTTGAATCGTCTACTTTCTCCATGTGTACAGTGTTCAAATAAAAATATTTGAAAGATTGTTACGCATGTAACCAAAATTTACAAAATAAATTATTTAAAAACGAAATATCAATTGATGAAATTGTGCCACTGTATTTATGATAATGTTAAAGAAAATTATTTATGATAATTTCCAATGTTTTTAATTCCCATTCAAAATGTTTATGTCGGCGCGATAAATAAAAATTTGATTTTAGCTAAAAAGTATTATATTAATAATTATTTCTTTAACTATATCTTCCTCTGTGGAAGAAACATTAAAGCTTATTATTTACAATATGGAATGCATTTTTTTCTTCTAAATACATTATTTTATACAGATACTGATTAATAGGGCCAGCTAAACATAGATAAAATGAATGGCTACTCGTGACAGAAATATTATCAATTCTAATTTGTAAAATGCACCGACATTGTAACAAATAATGTAAGATTTGAAATAAGAGTTCATAAAAATAAGATGGCTTACATGTCTTGCAATAAGTCATCGCACAAAATATAAATTAATTCAAGGAAGAGTAATCTATGACGCCAGGAATTAACTACCTCAAAAGCAATTGAACACGTAAATGTAGGTTAATCTACGGTCACCAAAAATGAGCATATTCTGCCTATAAAAATCCGAAGAAAACGCACGAAGCAGCAGTGGCAGTAGCAGCCACGTGGATTCTATTTTTCGACAATCATTTTTTTTTCCAAAAACAATTGCTAGAGCCGTTCGTGGAACCAGCATCCTAAAGAAAAGCTAATGGTTAAAATCTCGTGGATTCGTCCTTTATGCGTGGTATATTTTACAGATTTTAATAAAAAGTTACCAACGGAATTCTAGTAGCAAAACAAATTTAAATCAATTTTGTTTAATTAATATTTCAATTATTCTTTTCTTAATTTGTGACTATTTTTTTTATTTTACCCGCTCTAATAAGATAAATTTAGCCTCTCCGTCCCGAGCTATAATATTTCAATATGTAGGTTTAAAAATGGGATATTAAAAATTGTTACGAATCCTAACTAAAATATTTTAGACTTAAATATATTAATCACAAGCACACCGCATTACACAAAAAATTAGATAAAGATATGGCGATATAAATAAGGGCTCGAATCACTTTATTCTTGACTCCTCCTTATCAATAACTTATCAAACTCAATTATTCAAAAATTCTTCTCGTCTCGTTTGAATACCTAACTATACCCTAATATTCAAAATACTCATTATCTAAATATTAAATTTTATAAAAGAACATGCAATCGATAAGATTTTGTACAGAATCTTCTAAGGAGTGAAATAAATTTTAAGTTTTTGCCGTTTATCGATAAGTAAACTAATGAGGCACAAAACTACGTAAAATCAATTCATAAAAAAATATAACGAAACTATCCATTTTATTTATCATTTACGCGTAATATTCAATGTATAATAAATTTATTAATTTTTTCAATGACTAAAGAGAATAGAATATAACTTGTACGAACCACGACACTGATTTACTTCTAAGAAGAAATAATAATCAATAATGGATCGAAACGACGAAAAAAATAATGAAATTACTAAAGGAAACCTAGTCTATAAAAGATTTAGATGTAAATAGACGACCAATTATCTGAAGAAATTACACATACAGAGAGAGAATTTGCTACTGACCTCTTGTTGCCAAGATTTAAAAAGATTTTAAATTCAAAATTTTAAGTTGAAAAAACTATTTTACTGTTACGAGTTCCCGATTTTATAAAAATAATAAATATAAACAAAGTGAAGAAGAAGAATCATTAAGAAATCATCAAATACTGCAAAGATCACTGATCAGCCACCAAACTTAAAATGTTGGTGTGGTGTTTCAAAGAAAGAGGAAATTTTTACAATAATTCAACTAACGTAAGTTAACAAATTATTTTTAAAGTTATAAAAAAAATATATTAACTAGATTATTTCCTATATTTTCACTTTTAAAAATGAACCTGCATTAATTATGAATTAAATATTGGTTATTAAAGTATCGAAATAATAAAAACTAATTAAAAAATATATAACATTAATATAACCAATAAAATATTTCTTTAAACAAAGTTGCTCGAAATTTTCTACAAATGTTTGCAATATTAAATGCAGAGTTCTAGCCAGATTTAATAATACTAAAATTCAAAACAACCTATTAATAATAAAATCTAATAATAAAAAACATAATTTAATAAAAAAAAGGGAGGGAAAGATATTTCAGAATCAAAACTATAAAAGTAAGCTGCTCAATCCCGTACTATTGCGATTGAATGCGTAGGCATAAAATAGAGCAACTCTTTAAATTTATGTATCGCGGACGTAACAAAACAGTTGTTACACATATACGTAACACTATAAACATTCACATGCACATATTATTATTAATGAAATGAAATATAAAATTAAAAAAGGTTTATGCTTTACTGAAACGGTATATTTATTAATAAAGCTTATTTATCGTGATATAGAAAATAAATAAATTGACTTTATAAATTATACGATAAATAAAGTAGACGACATTGCATTATAAACTATATTCAAGAATATTCAAATATTTGAATTTTTATCATTAAAAAAAAAAACTGATGCATTATAGGCAAACGTAGATGATATGTAATTAACAAACATATATGTAATATGTGTACATATAGTAAATGAGTATTTGGAGTACAACAATAAATATTTTATTTGTCGTTCGGGTATAAAAAAGGTTGCATACAATAAGTACTGGATTATAAAGCTGGAGAAAGCACATCATTAGCGTGCGGCGAAACGGGGGCTACGAGAGAAATGACGCAACGTGCGAAAAAAAGTTGTTAGTTTTTTGCATGCGGTAATTGATATTTGGAAATAATATAATATCGTATGGTATTGCATGAAGATCGTATTTATCAATCTAAAGTCTCGTACAAATGAGTTATCACTACTACTACTGCTGATCGCAATATAAATGGCAGTTCCTAACATTGATCTTCAGCAACGATTGAAAAGGTTTGCTTTAACGCACGCGTAGGAGGCGACAAAATTCGACGAGCGGAGTGCTAAAGCGCCAAGAGAAATTTAACATGTGCGCAAGGCGGCTCTTAAATCGCAATTACACCAATAACCGATGATGTTAAAGCTCCTACAGGGTAAACATATATCGCGAAATCTTTCTCCTCGGAAGTCTGCGTAGTTGCGCCAAGCGGCAGCGATACGCCCTCGGCAAGGGAAATTCTCCCCGGCGTTTAATTACGCGTCCCTTGGTCTCGTCTCGAGCTTCCTTTCATTAAGGCAATAATTTTAATAATTTTTATCTTTCCGTATAATCCGGCTAATTAAAATTATGCTTTGATCGTGGTGTGACCCCCCGTTTCGGTTGGCAGACACCCCGATACTATAAACTCCGCGCTTCTTATATTCATCATTGCTCTGCCGTTCCGCGAGTTTATACTCCTGCGACTGAGCTTTCGTCTTAATTTTCCATCGCGCTAATTAGTTTCAATGTTACTGCCTAAGAAATTTCCAGAGGCGCAGGCCATTTCGCAGCGTTTTATCAAGGCATTATCGCGGAACGTACTCTAAGCGATCCACGTGGCTTTCGCGATTTTTTAACAAACATTATCTATTGGATGAAACATTGGGAAGCCCAACGTCAATGATATTCATTTGCCTCTCCGATCTTACCGTAACATCCTGTAAATTAACATTAAGAATACGTCAAACTGTTTTTGGTACGCGAGCGTTGAGCAACATTATTATTAAATGAAGTAAGCCAACTATAGTTAATCGTTTCAAAACTACAGACTAAAGTATTAAAGTGTGATTTAACGGCGATATAAATTTTGTTAAAAGTCGATTCCTAACGAAAATGGAATTTGAAATTACCAGATGTTTCTGACACATACATGCTGTTCATATAAATGCAATGTAGTACGCTCAATTACAATTATGATTGATGAAATATAGAAGCCATTCGCACATACACGAAGATATTTCAATTTTTCACATTTTACAAAACTATGTTAAAAAATTTTAAATATATTTAAAAGTATAAAATCTCACTTGTACGCCAATATCACTAACGTTCCGCAAATTTGTTTTACGTTAGAGCAATATTCTTTATATTATTATGAAAGTCGTGGATTGTATTGCAAAGTACGATTATCGAGCATTGCTTTTTTTCTATCAATATATACATGTAGGCATACATGTTACAATGTTTTTGTCCATGCAATTCGTCCTTGGGTATCTTCCCCTTTTCGCATGTAGTCGACGTTTCACTTTTTTCACGTATTTTTAAATGGCAAAAAGACTGAAAGCGTGAGAATAGAACGAAAAAAAAGAGCGACCGAAAGTAAAAGTACTACAAGAGCGAGAGAAAGAAATATAGAAAATTCAACGAAGTGGTTGTGAGGTATAACTAGGAATTGGTGGTATGGGTAGGGGGCGGACGGGGGAGGGTAGTAACGCTCTTGAATGTGTGTTTTCTACGTAGATTGGGGAAAGGCTCGTATTCAAATGTTGATGAAATTGACCAGACGAGCTTTGATCTGACCTCTTCAAATATTCGCCAAGAGATTGAAGTGAACATCTGAGGAGAGCGAGAATTATTCTACTGCTGTTACGAAAAGAGAAAGAGACAGACGTAGGTAGATTCTATTGAAGGCGAGACTCTGATGCAAGATTTTCGAATAGTGTAGTACACTCAGTGCACAAGCAAATGGCAGAATGGAGTGTTGCTTTTTTATAAGACTCCGGTGCAATTTTTTTGCAGTTTAAGTAATTAATTATTCATATTTTTCAAAAAAGTGTCGCGGGTAAGTCGTCTGTACCAACATTTCATTTTTCGTAGTTTACATTACATTAAAAAAGTTATGTACAGCGTGTATGTCGTCTAATAAATAAGGAACAAAATACGTTTGTAAATTAAGAAAAAATAATAAAATTATGCTAATCTTAACAGCTCACAGTCAACAGACTACTAGTAAAGTCTTCAAAGTCACAGTTACATTTTTTGGGATTTATTAGGTTTTTTAAGAATTTATTAAATGACATTAACAGAATAATTTTGAAATATAAATCTGTAAATTATTATTTTATCTAAATGAGAAAAAATGTTTCTGTAATATACAAAATTAATTGGGGTATTACAATTTTTTTTATAAAATACAATCAAATAATTTTTTACTTGCATCGATCAAATTTAAAAAAAAATTCTTAAATTTAGCCTTTTATTCGTACATCCAGTGAATTTAGAAACCCGCCAATTAGGCATAAATATTTAAAAACGCATCTAAAATATGTCGATTCTTAAACATAAATACAAGGGGATTATTTTTCCCTCGAAAGAAGACCTCGCATTTTCACCCTCTTCTATGTTGTAAGACTCGAAATATGTAAAATGATTTATATTGCTTGTTTACTTCACTCGTAAATGATAGAGATTTCTCAACAAACAGTTTTATTACTGTTTATAGATTAAAAACAAATAGTACTCCATTATAAATTCACACATATATATATGCGTGTATGTGTGTGTGTAATTTTGAACAGTAAATTTACTATAAGCTTATATTATGTATAATTATATTATCATCTAATGATTTGTAAACAAAAGTTGATTAAAACGATTATACTTTATACAATAAGTAAATAAATGTATGATTATAATATATACATATATGAATGTAATATCTACTAGTAAACAAATATAAATGTATTTTTAAATTTCCTCAATCAAAGATTTGTAAATATTAATGTATCTTAATAATACATACACGTGCACTTTGACTTGAGAAAAGTGAATATAAAGTTTGAATTAGTCTACGGAGTCAGATGCAAAAAGCATACGGAATAAGGCTTTACATATGTAAAATTTGCAAGTACTGATATATCGTAGCATTTCCAAAGTTAAAGCAAATAAGGCATACATATTAAAATAAGGCACGAATTATATATATTACATGCATGTACATATTGTAATGCATAAGAATCCACATTTAAAGTTAAGAATATATTTTTTGTTGAAGAAGGCATAATTGTATAATTCTTATTTCGGACAATTTTTTATTGCCATCTTACAATACATTTACACTAAATATAATGCATACGAACAATATATACGATGAAGGTAAACATTAAAGAAATCTTTTAGAGATGTAAATTTTTGAAGGTAACCATTATTTTTTAAATTATTCTAAGTAGAAAAGCACTCACTTGAGAAACACCTTTCTCACCTAATTTCAAAATGTAAAGACTTGAAGAACTTGACGTATGAACTCCTGAAGAGTCTAAATGCCCTTTGCGAGAACAAAATATACACTCCCTCTTGACCCATAGCGGTGCGCACCCTCGAGAATGAAACGCGAGCCCTTAAACGCGAATTTGATATTCGTAAATCTGTCGGCCGATTTTCATAAATCAAAACTACCCTCTTGTACAGCGGCTGTCCCTTCAAGGGATTCCTAGTAGCTTCGAGATCGTGGACAGTAGATTCAACTTTTTTCCTCTTCCAATTCGCCTCTCGGCTTCTGGTTTGCGCTTCTCGTTATGCGTGTCGTTTACGCTTGTGACTCGAACTTTCTGATTTATAATAGATAGCCTCGTGTTACAGAGTAACACTATATATTTATATTTTTTTTAATCATAAGAAATATACATGCGATTAAAATTAAGCTTACGAGCAGTTTTAAGAGCTCGAATTAATAGCTCGTAGGGTATACTCGTATCGGTCATTGTCACAATACATTCGGTCACTAATTGTATCATTAGTAGTTCTCTTAACCCCCGCTAGGAATCCGTGCAACACACGGGTGAAGCGACGACGGGCAATCATTAATAGAAGCGTTCCGATCGGACTCGGGACAGTCTCGGCAAATGAGTGCCACATTGTAGGCCCTTGCCAGTCCAATCGTCACGGTGTAATTTGATTATCGCAAAAGAAAATGCCCAAAGGCTGTTTTCCCCGCGTTTAAACACAACACGAGAACTTGTTTTGGAAGGTAGCATTACAAAAAGTATTTGAAAATAAGTATATGGAGGCTTTAATGGAAAGAGCCCGACCTGTTTACATCGAAGACTCGTTGTATTATCGCGTGGCATTAAAGGCCAAAAAGTTGCGTTGAGACAATACGCGCGGGCGTGTGCGCGCATAAGAGAGCACGCAAGGGCGGAGGATGCCGGAGGGGGAGGGGGGGGGCGAAAGAACGCGAGCACGCGTCGGTGGCGGGAGCGATGCCGGGAATTCTCGTCCCGAGAGTCATGGCGGCCTTAATTAAAAATCCAACAGTCCCCATCCCCCGGCGCGTAGCGAGGCTCGGCCGAAAACGAGCTAGCCAACGCGACGACTGGGTGTGTGCCCCCCCCCCACCCACCCACCCACCCACGTTGCGGATGTTCAAGGGGACATAACTGGATCTCTCCTTTTTTTTTCCTGAGCTCCCCCTCCGCCCCGACCTTCTTGCCGCTTAGCTCGTTCCACCGGCGCGCAACTTTCGCTTGCACCACGTAGACCGCATTCTTTCGTTTAATTCCCGCGAATTTATAGGGGCTACTACTCCCCGCCACCTGCGCTTCCCTCCTGCGCAATTGCCGCCGGGGCTTGGTCGTCCTCGCGGCCTCTCTCCCGCCTCCCCACGGAGAGCGGGAGGAGACCCCGGGAAAACGAGGCGACGACAGTCTGCAGGAGACGTTAATTCGATTCGACGTGCAGACGCGTGCACGCGCAGACCGCGGAAGAGCTTTGTCTTATTCTGGCACGGGGCCGCCGATCCTCCTGCGGAGTGGGGCTGTTCTCAGCCGAGAGCCACCTACGGGATCCTAATGCATTATACAACCCTCGCTGCTATCGCCGCCGAGTGACGAACGACTGAGAAATACCGAGGCTCCTAACGGCGGCAGTCGACCTGCGGAGACCCGAGAATGCCTTTTCTCTCGCCTACGTGATGAGCGGGGAAATTTACAGGAGATTGAAGCGGGCTTCGTTGCTGTTACCGCCAACTCGATCGAGGCTTAATTGCGTTTGACTCCGGGCATCGGCCAAAGTTTTTGCGCACTAGGAGCGTGCGTCGCAAGGGCGCGAAGAAATTAGGATCGTAACTCATTCGCAACGAGCTTGAAATCATAATACGCCTCGACAATTATTAACATATTCCATCGATTGTGTAATTTTGTGGCAGGCGCTTTTTTTTTTTAGCATAATTGACAAAAATTACTTACAAAATTAGCATTAATAATTATTATTAAGAATTATGATACTTCCCTCTAACTTTTGCACTAGTATTGGGAGGAGCCTATAAGGGAAAAACACCAGGGACGGCTCTTTCGGTAGCTCTTAAAAAAAACCTCAATAAACTACTCTGTCCAAGAGATCAACTGGCACAAGATCTTGAGATTTTCCACTTGCCAGTCAACGGTAGGGGTTGAAAAATCGCTTCTCAGGCGTCAAATGCCAGGGAGCCGTTTCCGAAAAGAGCAGCGAACCCTCCCGCGCGCGCGCGCGCGCTCCCTGAAATAATTAAAGCGGTCCAAGTTTTTACGACAAGGTGTTCATTACCGTGGGTAATTAAGACGCCCCTTAACTAGACCTCGGCCGCCATCCAGTCGAAGGAGGAGGAAGCGGTAAACCAGCGTCTCGGTAAGGGTGCGAGCGAGGGTGAGCGCTGAGAAAAAGTCGAAACTTTTTATAAACGACTGGAGTGTCGGGGAGGGGCTGTTATTGGTGATTATGAGGCGATGTGCAGCCCCTCGCACTCGGCAGGTATAACTGTCGACCGTCGAGTTACTGTTTTTCCAATTGGACCGGTAGTATATCGACTCCCACCCGTCCCTCGATCCCTTAACTTCACCCCCTCCCCCCAACACCCGCCCATAAGCTACATTTTTTAGCTACTCGATGTATCGTATTTTTGATCGCTTTACTGAAAATGGTGACCAATATTTTAATGCTTCCGAAACTCGCGTCATGCTATTGGTTTTCTTTAAAATTAAAAACTATCGAACTAACGTATTGCCCATTGTACTTTCATGGATGTTGGAAAATTAAGTTGCTTTATTAAATGCATCCATTATTTTTCGTCAATGAGCAAGAGGCTTGTTCACTCGAGAAATAGTTATTTGATGTTATTTTGGTCCTAGTGATACTGAGTAATACTACTAGGACTACTAATACTGATGTAGGCTAATTTTAAAATCTACGCACGATAAAAGTGAATCGTTGCATTTCGTGTAATTAAAACGATATTACTGATACGCACGCGCAACAAATGTAATGTTAATTTCTTATAATTGCTTATAATTGCCATTGTGGCCGTTATATTCGATCAGCTTGACCAATTACAACAAACCTTTTGCAGTAATTAAGCAATCTCGCTTAAAATTAGATTTTCTAAAACACGACATAATTAAGAACCCATATATGTCATAAATTTCCCCAACCATTTGAATAATATTAATGGTAAAATTTGCATATTACCTTAGCGTATGCGGGCACGTTATGTCTTTAAGTTTTTTTTTTTTTTTTTTTTTTTTTTTGCTACTTCTTAAAGTACCTCTTGAATATTTAAAGCTCGGGATAGAAAGATTCCGAAGCATAAGCCTCACGACTAAAGGCATTAGGTGATAGGTAAATTCAATAAAATATCTATAAAGCTAGTACCTTTCCAAACATCAACAGCGAGCCGAAAGTAATGTTTACCATAGCAGATATTCAAATAATGGCTAAGCTCCGTGTAAGCCAGGATCTTGGACAGGAAGCTGCTCGAGCCCTGTCCGCGCATTAATATAGGTGACCCTTCATCGAGTGCGGCTCCAGGTGCCTTTTGTCAGGTCTCTCGATTCGCGAAATCCCGAACTCGAGCTATATCACTTAAGAGGATTGCCAGATGATTATTTTTATATTAAGGGGCACGAGAGCAGGTTCGGTGAATTACATCCGCAGATCAGATCTTGCAATTCTGCCGGCGAAATTTCCTGCACACCGGCAGCGCCTTGATTTTCCGCGAGCAATATTGATAATTGAACGCTTACCGGCCGAGGCTTTGAAATATCAATCGCTCGTTGCGTTTGAAACATTACAATTACTTTTCCAAGCTCGTTGTTCACATTATGTCAAGGGAAACCTATTTCATTATCTTGATAGACGATTCGTAGTATCTTTTCTACTGAGCAACGACTCGACTTCTTTACATGCTTACGGAAAACTACTTCTTGATACGCTTATTTTAATATAAATTCTGAGAACAACAAAGGGAAAAACTCAACTTCGAGAGGCAGAATTTTTACGGGCATAAAGAACAACGATACTCGATCACATCAAGACAACCGCCGGTGAATTGTCATCCAAAACAATACGAAATGAATAGCCTCTGGGGCCGGATATTAGTTTTTTGATTTCTCGAGTCCCAGCCTTCAAATTTCTCTCTCTTTTTACCCCGACCTCTCGCATTTTTCTCAGTCATATTTCAGTCTACGTATTTATCACTTTAAAACAGTTCGAAAAATCTTACATTCATGCCTTTCTCCATATGCAAAAACCCCTCAACTTCCATTTGGTCTTTCGTTCTCTATTTGCGTTTTTTATCCAAATGGTGATTTTGCTTCTCCCCGATCGGAAAATAATAGAGTGCTTAAAGAATTCTAACGGTTATCTTATAGCGCGAAAATTTCACATTAAAAATAATAGAAATTAGTTTTTTGATAACCTTTCGTAAAAATAAAAATAAGTAGTAACGAATTACATGACATTTTTTGTTTTGTTTTATTTATTTTTTTTTTTTTTTATAATATAAATGATTGTTTTGTAATTATTCATTAAAATTTAGTATGGTTAAGGGTTTTATGAAAATATAAATGCAATAAAATATACTTTGCATTTACTATGTGTTCCTCATTATATTGTTCTATATAAAATATTATCTTTTCTTTGTTATAAGATCATTATAAATTTGTGAATTTTATCCAGTAATTATTCAGTTACGTATGCATTAATCATGGCTAATAAAAGAAAGGCAACAGTATAAAATATCACTAAGAAGTACATTTAATCAACGGGATTGACAAAATAATATGAAAAATGATAACCCGGTTAATAAATCATGCGAAGACATGTAAAAATGCGATCTAGAACTACATCATGAAAGGCCTGGGTTAAGCTGTCAGAGAAAATTAAGAGAAAGTGTGCACTCGATATGTATTACTAAATCGATACTTATTCAACGACATTATGAGTAATTCAATGAATCGCGGAGTGCTGAAATTTCGCTTTAAATTGCGTCACACGGCCATGCGTATACGTGCCGCTGTTAGGTCTTACCGAATGGAGGGGAAACTCTCCACCTCTTCGGATCAACACAAAGCGCATCGGACTGTACACGTTTGCACAAACAAACATAACTCATTCTTGAGGTGATGTACGATGCTTGCTGATTACTTATGTCCCTTCTTTCCTCGTCTGTATAAGCTCTTTCTACGTCTCGTCCTCGCTCTGTCTTTTTTTTTCCCCTCCGCCCGGCAATGCCGAGATGCTTTAGTTAATAATGAAGAGGCGAAGTTGCGAGGAGACTTCGGGAGAAAAATACGTCCGAGTGTAGGAAAGTTGATATTGCGTATTTTCGTTGATAGTCAACAGAGACTCTTGGACACGGGCAGTACTGGGGCAAAACGCGGATCAGCTGCCGTTAATAAGCCAAAGTGCACGCGGGTAGCCTGCAAAGACTCTCTCGCGTGTATTACGCACGTCGCATCTGTACGATGATGCTACACTGGTACAAGGGCGCACGAGCGATTCATTGCCACAGCCGACGATGAGACTTAGAAAATTGTGGGAATTAAGAGAAGAAGGGCGTTTAAGTCAAGGAAATGAAGATGTGGAGTAGAGCAGAGATTAAAAGCCGAATGAGGAATTCAAAATAGGAAAAATTTGAGAGATAAAGGTGGCTCTGGAGATTTGGTAAACCTTAGGATCTTTCTCTTGTGGGGAAGACGTTATTGTTTCCATTGGCTGGAATAGGGTTTACCTTTCATATAACTTTATTGAATTAATTATTTCGCATTCTCTTAGTTAATGTTATTACTCTAATAAATCAAACATTTCCTGCAGGTTCGAGCCTAAATTTATTTTACGCTTTGCTCTGCGTTCATTCTTCTATAATCAAGGTCTTCAATTGTTTAATCAATAGTTTGGAAATAATAAAGAAGTGTGATCGAATTTACTTAAAATTCAATTGAAGTTGGATTAAGTCTTCTCTGAGAATTGTGCCATTATAATTTATAATTAATCTTATGTAAAAATTTATTGTTGCATCCGAATGTATATTTGATGGATTTAAATGGAGTTACCTTATAACAAATAGATATAAGTTATAAACTTAACTTTGAATAAATATTTTATTTGTGACCATTATAGAATTATACGAACTAAGATAACAATGTTTAATAATCTTTGAAGCTTTCTTAATTTAGGAAAAAATAAAAATCTACCACAATGCAATTGAATTCTTAATTGCAATTAAATAAATGTAATATTTAAGTTTTAGAAGTAATTTCGATTTTTAAAATACATCAGTGTTTGTAGAATTAATGAACTATGTACCTTCATATATTCTTAAGCTATTAAATTTATTATCATCTTATAATCTTAATGATTAAGTTTACACAAGACAGTAAAAATTCCAAGACTTGCGGATGAAACCTTACGAGTTGATCTTGCATTTTTAATTCCAGTTACGTGTTCTATTATTCTTAATACATATAATTTAATTATAGTAATAATACCACGACACGTACTTCTTATGTTCTTTTGGTTAAATTCATACAATTTATGAATTTATGTCTTCTAATTTAACAAAACAAAATTAACAAATATAATACGATTTAAAAAATAAAACGTTGCCCAATGTAACGTCTTATGTGTTAAATATGGTATGATCTGAAAAATTATCGTATTAAAATAGAGTTATAATCTAAGCATGCTTATAAAAATTCATGTCTGCTCTTAGCGATTCGAATTACTAATTTTATACTATCACTTCACGAGTACTAGTCTCTCTTGTTCATATACAGCGTTAAGTGAAACCCCTTGACTAAGTGTTAATAAGGATACGAGAGTTGAGAGATTGATGGTAATAGAGGTAGATAAAGAGAGAGAGAGAGAGAGAGAGAGTGAGTGAGAAATAGCGAGAGATGGAAATATTAAGGGACATAAAGGACGATGGTGCGACGTGATGTCGAGATCAGTAAAAGGGTGGCGCGCAACGCGAAACCCGAAGATCCCGCCAAGTGCCCTTAATAATTGCAAACAGCCCCAGAGATCCGGGATTAGCGGCTATGTCAGGTTTTGTTCGGCATGCGTGGGTGTGCGCGTATTTTCAAGAGGCCAGGAACCTCGAAGTGTAGTTTTCCGTTCGGCGGATACCGAGGATCAACTTCCGGCCTGCATTGGCTGACTCTTGCTCTAGATTCTTGTACTTTCATTTTGCCGACTGTAGCTGATATTTGCATCCCTTACTCGTGGTTAATGTCTCTAGTAATTACGAATGCGATGATACTTGGCATTCCTCGTGCTGGATCTTTATCCATTGTATCATAAGAAATTGAACATAAATTTCCTTTTTAGCAAATTGTCATTTTATGAAAGCTTAAATAACAGCTTTTAATTTAACATTAAGATAGACATAAAGAAAAACCTAATTCAGTGTAAATGAATCATCTTAGATAAATATATACAAATAATAAATCAAACAGAATACAATTCAATATATACTAATTATCAATTAACGTTCACTATGCATTAATTCACTTTCATGATATTAGTAAGAGGATTTTATTTTAAAATTATGAAAAGACAGACAAAATTTGTTTATACTATTTGTAAAGTGTATAATAATTTGTACATTAAAGTCAACCAGTCTAATGAAGATTAGAATTATTTTAATCTGTAAAAATAACATCGCAAACCATTAGGCTCGAAAGATTTTAAGCTTTTTAATCATAATCTTTTTAAATCATTAAATAGTTTCATATTATTCAATGAAATATATGAGTACTAAATATTTTTTTCATTAACAATTTATATTTAATTATAGGAGGCGATAAACGTACTTTAGTTACATATCTCGCCGCTAAAAAGTTGCTGTCGAAAGAAAACGTCCGAGTAGCCTCTATAAATCCACAACATCAAATCATATATCGCTTTACGTTGAGGTAAGCCGCATTGAAAGTTTATGTATTGTTTTACTTTGTTTGTCCCTTAATAATAAGTACTAAGAGAACAGAGAATCGATTATTATAAACATGACAAATGCGTATGACACGAGTCAGTTCCACTATTGAAAAAAAATAAACGACATCTTATTAAAAAGAATTGCCAAGACTTACTTTTTGTCACCAATCGCTGGAAATCAAGGATCTACTTGCCAATTCCAAAGAGGTCGATGCGAGGCAAACTATACAGTAACTGCGTATTTAAATTTACAAATTTGAAACGAAATTTTGAGGAGAATACTGATTGTTGACATGACTGAGAATTAATATTTTGAAGATGTAAAAATAATGTACAATTTCTGAATGTAAAATGAAGAATGCAATCAATCATGAAGATGATTGTGAAAAAATTCCGTTAAAGCTACGAAGATAATCCAAGGTCAACGACGATTCCCACAACAGAGCAGCTGCCTGCATGACATAAGAAGGACCGCAATTACAAATCATTACATTAATATAAATATTCATTAGATCACATATCGTGAAATTTATAATTATTATTATAACAATTTCTCTTTTTTTTTAATTGAAAATAAATAACAAGTTTTCCTTCCATAAATGACAAGTTTTACTAAATTGTTATCAATTATTTATTTGATACACGTTTTAATATTTTACACTATTTTTTTTATTTTATTAATCTTTACATCTCATTTCCTTTATGTAACATCGACATTTAAAATTTTAATTTTCAAAATCCCATCGCAAGTGTTTGTACATCAGTATTCAGATATGTAATTTTAATAATACAAATTGAGGGTATCTTGGTACCCTTGAACGAATTCTTCATCCCATTCTATTGCACTTAAGTGTGTAGGCACAAATGGAGGAAAAGAAATCATTGAGAACTAGGAGTGTTCGCTCAATGAGAGTATCGCGTTCGGAGGTATTTTTAGGGCATTGAATTAAATAAAACATTTTCAAACTTCTGGACGTAACAAGCTAATAAAAAAAATTGAAAAATAAAATGGCGCGGGAAAATAACGACGACTGACTTCATTTAAAACGAAACAGATGCCAACTTAAAGGCAAATTTACAAGATTCATAAATTGTTTGAGTAATGAAAAGGGGTGGGAAATTTTTAAGAACGCCTTCGCAATATAGACGACATATTAAATTAATTTGAGTTTATTCAATATAAAACTGATGAGTTGCCTGAAAGTAGCGATAAAGATTTGGATGAATTTGAAAATTTATTACACGTAAATTAATCGCGCTAAACAAATTTTGAAAAAATTGTCCCCGAGCTCGTTAAATATTAATGCAATATATCATTATGCGATGCCTTCAATGCAAGCAAATATACGATTACCGTAAATTGAATTAATTATATTTAACCGGATGTTTGGGAAATGGTTAGAGTTCCATGATTCATTTAAATGTGTGGTACACGAATATCATAGTTTAACGGACGTACAAAAACTACATTATTTGTGATCGTGTTTGAAGAACGAAGCTGCGTTGGTAATAAACTCGTTAGAGATAATAAGAGAAAATTATCTTTTAAGCATTGGAATTCTTAAAATTATAATTTCATAATCGATGCATTTAATAATTGTGCAAAATCACACAAGGGTGGTTATATATTTAGTGCAAATAAATGAAGAATTTGCGTAGCTACTTGAAAATTTAATTAATAATCTGCTAATTACTAAAGCCTTTAAAACATTCGGCGAAAAAGTT
Source organism: Kradibia gibbosae (assembly GCA_018907135.1). Classification (NCBI taxonomy): domain Eukaryota; kingdom Metazoa; phylum Arthropoda; class Insecta; order Hymenoptera; family Agaonidae; genus Kradibia; species Kradibia gibbosae. The sequence goes on from JACCHX010000011.1 coordinate 2,902,640, forward strand.
AACACATGGGCCGCGTTATTAATTCAGATTATTACTATAAAATTAAATAAATTTGGTATCAGCATGTGTACTTTTAAATAGTGGTTCTAAATTTAATTTGTTCAAAAATCAGTTTGCAGATATATTAAAAATACAGATGTAATCTAGGGTCCCTTCCATTGAAGAACTAAATGCAATGAAAGCTAAAAAAGAAAATTTGATGAAAATTTGTGAATAAAAAATTAATTCTAATTTTTTGAATTATACAGCTGTTTCAGAGATTCTAGAAATCTCTCGCGCGTTTAGTACCAAGAAAATTCATTAATACAACAAAAAATCTAAAACCTGCAGATTCCGGATACTATAAACCATCGTACTTAGATGTACTATCAGGTATAGTAATACTTTATGATTTGATGTGCATCGGGCAAATCAATATAATTAACTGCAATGCAAAAAAAAAAAACACAATTTCGATGGATTGTTAGGAGAAAATCGATAATTTAAATTAATATCTTTTATACAAGTGTTTTATTTCCACAGACATGATAAGTAAACAAATTACACGTTTCCGGAAAATGACAAGAAGAATTTGTAGAAAAGGGACTTTTATTTCAGGAAGAAACGCAGGTTGAAAAGTTTTTAAAAACACAACACATAATTATGAAATATCAAATAGATATGTTAGATTACCGAGTAATGAAAAAATTAATACGCTCGGTGACTAATATGTAATATCACATCGTAATTTTTAGATTTTAATGAAAATTGAATAAAAATAATGAATTAAAGATCAAATATAATAGTTTTATGTGTGTATTTAATCATATGACCAAAATAAAGGATCTTATAAAGAGGGTAAGCTATTTCATGCCTCGTCATCCTATTTCAAACAGTAAAAGCCAAACTACAAAATAAAGAATAACATTGAACGCATCAGTAAAAACAGATTCGGGAATTGAATAATTGTTTAACGTTAGGGCTGACATTCAAGACGATATATTTGCAATATTATTATTTTGAATCTAACAATATGCATTTACGACGGATATTGATAAACGTATCGACAAATACAAATGGATGAACGCAATGCAAATTAGCAAATATTATTATATCATGGAAATATTAATGAGCCAAAGAAACATATTGAGTCGATAAGTAATCGAGAATATATCTGAACTATTTTTAACAATTCACACTCATTATCAATTGACCAATGATGTTAAATCAAAATTTTTAACTATTGCTGAAGTTATTAAACCCTTTTTTTAATTTCGATAATGTTTTGCACTTCACTGTAACCATAAACGAGGCAATCATTTTGAAAAATTATTTATTAAAATGTATGCTAATTGGTCAAATTTCTCTCCGAAAGTGGGCATCCAATGAATAAACAAATCTTGAAACTTTGAATACTGTGATTCTCGAAGCAACAATACGTACAATGGACAGCACCTTAGGAATTTGAAGGCAGATTAGAGATTCAAAATCTAACGAAATTAAATATAAGCTTGTGACGGCCGAAGCACAACGGCCTGCACGAATTTTTTTTTCTCTTCTCTCTTCTTCTTACTCTTCCACTGATTCATCTCCATCGCGATTTAAGTGTCCGTTTCAATGAATCGTGATCGTACAAGAGTTTAAAGCGGACACTGGAGCGCCAGTTCAACATCTGGCTAATGCTAGCTGCATTTGTAGCCGGTTAGAAACCCGGCTACGCACACAATGAACAAGCCCATATCGAAGTATAAAGTTCTAAACAAAAAACCAACCCGAAACCCCTTGGTCCAAGCCGCGCGCGTCTAAGGCACACGTTTATGATACCGCATAAGCCAATCACGCGCAATCCATAGGCCTCAGAGGTGAAACGCACACCGGACTATAACAATTTTTCTCATGCATCGTTTTTCCTTTTATTGAAACATAAGGCAGCTTATGTTTTTTTTTTACTATGGATTATATATATTTCCATAATTATTTCCTACATTAATCCGTTCCTTATTGCATATACACAATTATTATTATTTGTTATGAATATAGAATGCGTTATAAACAAAATTAGTTAACAATTTTAAAAAATTTCAATTTTTAGAATTAAATTTCTCACTATTTTACATATTTTTAACAATTTTTCGTAATTTTTTGCTAACAAATTAATATAAAAAATAAATTTTTAAAAAATAAGATTTTTGCATATATGATTTATTCGATAGTAGGAATCTTTATTCCTTCTTTCTCGTCAACATATTCGTACTGATACGTAATTTTCCATTGCTTTTTGAAAGCATTAAATTTTCAGTCCTTTTTAAACATGTTCTCTATCCCCAGCTATTGTACTTGAGTAGTCACAAAAAGGAGACAACTTTAGTGAGCACTAAAGGTAAAGTATTGGTGAAGGTGTGTGCTGACTGTAGGAATCGCATTAGGAGGTATTTGGTAAATGTTTGCTTATTGGGTATTCGCAAATTATTATTTTTGTACATAACAAGTGCGTGAAATGAATAATGAATTCATAATCCATAATCCGGTATCCATAATACATACCAGATAATCCGATATTAAAAGATTATAAAATTCCATTGTATTATAAGGACCAGTCATTATAACTGTAAAACTATTTAATGGAAGTACTTTGGAAATGCAAAATTGATTATGATCTGTCAGTACTAAATGTTATTTTTACAATTTGGTGAAGGTTCAAAATAGAATTAAATTTGCTAAAAGTATAAAATTTAAACGACAATTTTTTGTAAAGAACGCGAAATTAATTAAACTACGTGGCTTTTCGGTTTGCCTCCGGATCTTGTTTATACGTAAAGTAAATTATTATTAAGGGAGAAATAAATTTATTCTTCTTTGTGCAATTACACGATTAACTGCTTTAGAAACGATAACCTTACTTAAATTAGAATCAGCTGGTGCGTTATTATTTTTGCTTTCTTTTGAGGTTATTATGACAGCATATTAATAATATATATTTATGAACAGACTCATATATAGTTTTACAATTGATTAAAACTTCGCCGAATTTATTAAATAACTTTGTTGACAATGGCGTGTCGGTAATACTAGCCGGCTCTGATACTTCAACTCGGTAACGTGTAATATCTAAAGCCAATCCAGCCGATATTTCATCTAGATGCCTTCTGAGTTAACGAATAAAAATTTTTAGAATTTTGGACCCAATTGGTTAACTGTAAGCAGTTTAGAATGGTCGTACTCAATAATATAAAATGTCCCTTTATAGGATATATTAAAGGAAAGATTGTGTTTTATGAAGTAAATCGAATTTTTGTTGTATATTTATCGTTATAATGTAACAAAACAAAAACAAAACAGATATATATATATATATATAGGTCATGTAAACACAAATAGAATGTTAACATGGCATCACATTCAGATGATTAAGCAACAATTTTGGAAAAGACAGCACGAAAAAACATCTCAACTTATTGAGTAGCCGAAATAAATGGTAATTTCAGAAAGCAGAAAATATTGCAATCGGAACTATAGTTATGTTAAGAGGGCAACGTAACCTCTCCATTGGCAGCTCGAGTAAATAATCAAGATTTTCATCTTTAGTGACTTTATTTTTTGTACGATTTGTTTAATGGATAAAAAATGAAAAGAATTATATTATGTTTTCTTTGTTTATCTACATTGTTAAAAGATAATTTGGATGAATTAGTTTATGGTAATAATAGATAAATATGTTCTATATGTCTATTAGTGTTTCTTTTTATTAAATGGTTAAAAATTTTTTAAAAACGTATAAATGATTGAAGCAAAGTTAACTGAGTTTAAAGATATTTGGTTTAACAGCTTTAAATTTTAAGAGCTCGACAATCATTGCGGTTTGACTGATCAGTTTAGATGTCGCTAATTTTTTTCTGTCACACTCGCCTTCAACTCCTCCGTACATGATGTTTTGATAGCCTAATTGTTAAATTTGTTTTATCTGCTTATACTAAGCGCATCTATAAATAAACATTTTATAATAATTACGTCGTCAAGTCTCTCCTTTTCATGATAGAATGGCTCTACAAACTTTCTTCGTACAATCATTATTTTACTTACTAGACCTGGTCGCACGTGCTTATGTTACCCGATCTTTTTTTCAGTCTCAATTCCGGATAAATTTTTCGTCGCCTGATTATCATATTTCAGGGATTCTCAAAGGAAAGAGAGAGAGAGAAGGCAGGCGTAGATGAAGGTTGAAAATAATTGTCTTTTCCTGTTGCCGTGCTTTTCGACTTGCATCATCACCATTAACATGCTCTTTTTTGTTCTTTTTTATAATTTCTCCATTGTACTTTCCTCATTAATCCTGCCTGATCGAAACCGTCCGCAACATACATAATATACATCGTCGTAATATACGAGTAAAATATGCACGAGCTGTTGTCTATTGTATGCTTTATAAATTTACTGTAAAATATACTATAATGTAACGGCTGAATTCGAGGGCTCAAAGTGGGTGGTATGTTCGGACGTGTCAGAGATAAAGCCGACAATCGTACTTCAATAACATGTCACGCCGCTAAAAAATATCGTAAGAAAAATTTCAATCGAAAGTAGACCTCCGTGTAAATTCCTTAAATCCAAAATAACTCAGCCTGTATCATATGTTACTTTACATTGAGATTAGCCGCATTGAAAGTTTATGCATTGTTTTACTTTGTTTGTCCCTTAATAACAAGTACTAAGAGAACAGAGAATCGATTATTATAAACATGACAAATGCGTATGACACGAGTCAGTTCCACTATTGAAAACAAATAAACGACATCTTATTAAAAAGAATTGCCAAGACTTACTTTTTGTCACCAATCGCTGGAAATCAAGGATCTACTTGCCAATTCCAAAGAGGTCGATACGAGACAAGCTATACAGTAACTGCGTACTTGCAGCGCATCTCATCCGCGAAGCTTAAATTTTAAATTCATGGTGTAACTACCGTAGGTTCGCTACGAATTATTCTCCATCGAACCGGTTACATTGTCAGCAATCAAATAACGTTAGATACAAAAGGTCTCCTTTATAACTTATAAACTTTAAATAACTTAGATACAAAAAATCTTATTATCAATCATAATTGCTTTGCTAGATAAACACTTTATATGCATTAAAAGCATTCTTTTTCTATTTTTTTCAATTGATTTAACGATGAAGTGTAACAGAATTAAATATTTAGAGCGTTTACCAATAAGCCATTGTCATTCGACCGTATAGATTTAACGATTAATCTACTTCAAATGTTATTTTTCTAATGGATTTTAAAATTCCTGTTGAAGCTGTTGTAATCATTGACCGAACATAATAATCCAATTGATAAATGCTTTCACCATTCGATAATTGTCAGTTGAATCGTTGTTACGTATTACGACGCACTGAGCAAATATTATTGTTTAATACGGATCAGTCTGATTATGATGCAGGTGTAATTATTTTCATTCGTGCATTTAAAACATTATCATGCTTACAAAACCGTGTTTATCAAATGGAAGGGTTGGAGGTCAACTATAAGATGAGGGAGTACATTGAATAAAAAGCGTATAGCAGGATTCTCGAATTGAGTTTCGCAATTTTTAATTCCAAGGTATCTTGTAAAACGTAGACAGCCAATAATGCCGACATCGGGTCGCTAATAAGACTTCGGCAACCTCCTTACATCTCGACAACTGGAATTCTTGTGTTCGGCTTCCCTGTTCTTCCGCCCCGCAGCGAACTCATTGGATTGTCTTTCGAGTCAAAGAAAAGTTCTCAAAGTCTAATTTTTAGCTGCTTAAGTATGCCTCTGTTGTGGTATTATTGATTATTGAATTTGCGAATAAAGCCAGCAATCCCGAAATGAATCTTTTTAAATTCACTCGAAGCTACTGCAATCTTTTATTATCATGATGTAGTGATCACGTAAACGGTAAAACTTTTTTGATATTCAAGAGCAATTTCAACATTGAGACTATTCGAGCGAAGTATGGAGCTCGTTGACTTTCACAAGAATGTTCTGATTACACTTTTTTGACTTATAAAGTTACAAATAGCTTATTAACCTAATTTAGGCTTAAAAAATTACATAAAACTACATTATCACTTATCTGAATCTAGCCTTGTAAATAATAAAGAGCCTTGTGTCTCTTTTGTCTTTACTTTAATTATTATTACTTTATTTTATTATTTCGCTTTTTGTTTTTTTAATTTAAAAGCCAACACTATAATATTACACGTAAAAAAGCCTCTCCGTTCCATTTCAAATGATAAACAAAAAGTCATCTTCTGCAGGGAATACAATGAAATGAGATATCCATACCTTTAATATGTCTCCGCTCCCCGAGATTTCACAAGGTATCATTTGGTTTAATAATGACAGGGAGCAGAATGGTAAATACAATACTGCGTTTTATGACTAATAACAAAAGGAATGAAAGCCAAGCGGGAAGGAAGCAGGAGTTGAGAACCGTGGCGTATTGATGCCCGATCAAGCAGACCCTCAGGGCTTTAATTAAATACAACCTTACTTGTTTCTCATCGTCGCGGAAATTCTCCACTAAAGCTCCCGTCGCTTTTTACCCTCTGGTTAGTTTACTAGGCGCGACCAATATTTTTGCACGAAGCCGTCTCTTGTTGCTGCACCGTTAACTCGCTGTTGTTACTTTACTCGGTCTCCGTTCCATGTTCTATCAAATATTTACCTAATTCCTGCATTTGTTTCGCTATCGTATTTTTTATTCGTGCCAATGATATTTATTCTGCTGTTACGTCGTTGGAACGTTTAATAACTTTTTTTTTTTTTTTTTTTTTCGATTTTCCTTATCAATTTTTTTTTACATTGACGAAACGCAGATTGAACGCACGTGATACGTTAAATATTTGATACTAATTCCTTATTATAACGGCGTGGAGGCACCTGTGCGAGATTTATGCAAGCAATTAAATAATCTATAAAGTTAAATGTAAAAAAAAAAAAAAAAAAAAATTGCCATCAGTGTCATCGTCCAAATCATCCTCGACTCGTTAGATGCTTAAAATTAATTTGTAAGCTCGAACGAAAATGAATATTGTTAAAAACGAAGTCAGTCTGTACGGACTCGAGGTCATGTACACTCGTTTATTTTTATGCATTCAGCTTTTTTATTAGCAACGGGTAATATTAGTTATCGTTAATGTACCCCATCTGAAAAGCAAGCCAATGAAATACATTAACCGGGCGTGTAATATTTGATATAACGAGCGTAGCCTCGGATGGTCGTACGAAGAAGGATGCCCTAGCGTCAGGGGCAATCAATCGAACCTCGAACGTTTGCAGTTGTCCTTGCACAATTTTGAGATCGCCTAATATTCCGTCACTGGAGTAATAAGTAACAGAGGACGAGAGCCAGTCGCTACGTCCCGAGGCAATTGATAGTGCGAAATTCGGTCGAGTGACGAGGACGGCAGTTGGCCCTTGAGGGGGGGGGTTGGTGGGGCCGAGCGAAAAAGCACGGGCCAAGCTAGGAAAGGCGTAATTTTTCACGTAGCCGGCACCGGGAGCCGGGGGACAATCCAATCAGGAGCGGGCCGCTTAATCATGCGAAACCGTAGCGCACGGCCAATGGAGATCTATGGCTTACGGAGCGGCTGCGCGAGTAACTGCGCTCCTCGTGTGCGTGCGGTCGTGTGCGCGGCTGCAGCGCAGCCCGGAGACTCCGGGCGCCCGATGGGCCAGGGTATTGGCCAGGCGCGGGGCGCCGCATCGCCAGCGATAGTATGATAGGCCCGCGCGGCACGAGACGCCGTTGTAACACCCCCCGGTGTCAGGAATTCACGCCGCCGCGGGCCGCCGGATGGTAATTAACCGAATACCGATAAACTCCTGCCGTGGCCCGCACGGCCTGTCTGCCTGTCGCACCCGGCCCCCGATACCCGGCCCCTCCGCCCCACCGCCGTCGTACACCGCGGAGGGCACGAGTCAGCACGTGCGCGGCTGATTACGGGCGCGCGCAGGTGGGGAAGGACACTTGGAAGGGCCGGAGGAATATTGGCGGCGATAGGTTCGGCCGTCTTGGTCTCGATGCTGCGCCCTTGGCACGGCAATTGGCCGGGAGCTGATTAGAGCCGTGTGCGATTAGCGCCGGGTATCGGCCGATCGATCGCGCGCCTCTCTCCCCCCAGCCCCCGTCGGCCAGGCGAATCGCTCCCCCGCCCATCGGCCGCACCCCCCGTAACAATGTGTGCTGGCATTTCAGGTGCTTCCGATATTTCACGTGCGAACGCCGGCCGGGAACACGATCGTAATGAACTTGTTATTTTAAGGGACGAAATAACCCAAGATTTTATGGGGCTGCTGGAGAGGCCCGGTTTTCCCTGATTCCTCCACCCCTCCCCCATGCTCAAGCTGCATTACCGCGCACGATCGCCCTTTATGCTTTCGTTTTTATTTTATACCGGGGAAGATGCGAGTCCGAAGGCTAGAGGAATTTATTACTCAAAACAAGTTTCAATCGAGTTTGATTTACTTGCTATCCACCAAACATTGTACTGCACAACAAAGGAGGTCTGATAAATAAGCAAATGAAACTTTTAAATTACGCTTCTCAGTTTTAAAAATTTATTTCGTTGACAAAAGTTACTCGTTGAATGTTTGTTTTCCTTAAACCTTATAACCTTAATGATTAGGCTATATTAAAATCATTTGTCAATTTTTTTTCTCCTTGTTTAAAACTATTATTCGCAACTACGTATAAATCATTTCAAGAATATTCTCATTATCATTATTAGCACCTTATTATCAATGCATAACTTATACAATGTGTCAACGGCATATAGTTGATATTTCCGAAAATTAGGTTGTACAATTATTACAATATTTATTTCATTTACAAGGTAGTATAAATTTTATGTTAATATATAAGCAATAACTGAATATGGTTTTCATAATAATTTGGAATTGGCAGTGCACGCGAAATTATGTAGAATTAAATTTTTGCAAAAGAATATTTTGAATAACGTACAATACTGTCACTTTCAATTCACCTTTTATTATAAATTCGACACAACTCATGGACCGGTCAAAGTTTTTGCATTCGCACTAAATTTGAGGATAGCTGGTTCTTATTTTTCCTGACCATCAACATTTTAAAAATTCATAAGTAAGCTTTTGACATTTTAATAATACAATTGTTTGATATTAAATTTTTTAAATCTGTAATATTGGTTGTAAGTAAAGCCACGTCTTGAGTAATGGAATATTATAAAATAGCAAACAGGATTAAATACTATTTATTTGCTTTTATTACAATGTATTTTACTTAGCGAAAAAATTTTGAAAATGGAAAAATTTTTTTATAAAACTGGCAATAAATGTTAAATCGCTAAATTAAAAGTGCATTATTTTAAGCGAGAGAGGATAAAATTGCAATGAAAATTACGAAATAATCCGGAAACATCATCTTTCTTTATTTACAGGATACATAAAAAATAAGATTTATTCGTGTACACGAGACGACATTATTCCAAGAGTTGGAATATCATGTGTTTGACCTTTTGAATACATCCAAAAATATTACAATAACAAGATATTGTATCACGGAATATTATAAAATCTATATTATCTATATCGCCTGTATATCAATTTAGATTAAGGAAAAACTATAAAAAGTTACCGAGACTCAATACATTTTTGCAAACGGAATCAAATTATTTAAAAAATGTTTAAATAAAAAATTTTTCTCGAAATAATATATATATTATCAATATCAGAATTTGTACAAATTTCAGAGAATTTCTGCAAGATAATTGTGCATCGACTAGAATGAACAGCCTGATTTTATTTATGCGAATGAAGAATGGATAGAACAAAGCTACAGCGATGTAGACATAATTGATTTCGAGAGACATTTTTATGAAATAGTTGAACAGTCTGTCGAAGCTCTCGACGGTAAATGTTTACATCAAGTGGACAGGAGAGGCGTCAAACATGCACAGCCCGGGTAAACAGACGTTTAAATTCAACGTCATGAAATTATAACTGCATGCCCTTTCAAAATACTTCGCAATCAATGAATCCCCACAATTAGCTTTTCAAACATCCCTCACAATGACTGAACGGCTATTTTCGGATGGAAAAATCATCGGCCTTCCTTGCCGACGGCCCAAGATATCGTGGTATTTTTCCTTTCAATGAATTACGCAAAAACGAAAATTTCAGCTTTACGACAGTTCAATACACACGTGCGCGCGCATATCCATGCATAACCACACACCCACACACAGGCAGACACATATATATATATATATATATATATGTACAATTAATAAGAAGTCTCTTCAACGGGTTAAGGGGCACTATGGTTATTCGAATTACATGCTTAATGAATTTTACTTGCGGGTAACGAATTGAAAATACGTAACTTAATAAAAAAAAAAAAAAAAAAACTGCAGACTTATGATACAGTAGATCTTGCTTTCTTGTAAGTCAATCGGAATGAATTCTTACGTAGATTTTTGCCTAAGAATCAGCTGTTAGCTCAAGTATATCGGAAAATTAAGTTACTCAATAGTGGTCAGCGAAAGAAAGGCCAACGAATGGCCCACAAGTAGACCCTTGGAAAGAAGAAGAATTATGGAAAGCGCAGGAAAGCCGAAAGATTGTCGTACGCAGCCTTTCCATTATTAACAGAGTAGCCTCGGAGACAGAAAATGCAGTTTCAAGTAGAGACAGGATAAAAGAAGGAGACACAAGAGCCCGTTAGGTATCAAAGGCCCAAGTTCCGGGAGGACGGACTCCGTTGGCGGAGCCTTACGCGCTCAAAGCTACGCGAACTCATCATCGCTCTTCGTATTAATGCGCGTGGAGGCTCTTGCCATTCACGCGCTTGTGCATTGGCAAGCTGCTAAGAGAGGAGAGCCCCGAGAGCGGCCGGAGGAACACAAAGCCAAGCGAGGAAAGGAGCTTCTTCGCGCCGGGCTCGGCTCTAAAAAAATCTCACTCCACTCCGAGGGAGGATGCTCGAGCGGCGATAAAGCGGGGGTTGGGCGAGCTCTCGGCCTCCTCTCCCGCAGCCCCCGCCGACCGAGCTCCGGGAGCGATCCCGCAGCCGTCGCCACCGTGGGCGACCCTCCGCTGCACCCCTGGGCTGCACCTTCCGTCCTCTCGGGTCTTCCAGCTCGGCGCCCTTCGCGGGGCCCCTTTCCTGCCCTTGGACGCGCCGCGGTCACGGCAGCGGTGAAGCCTCTTGGCCTCCGCGGCGCGCCGCTCTATCGACGCGGCTCCGCATCCCGGCCAGCCTCCATCCCCCGACAGCCGCCTCCCTATCTCCCTCGCGGAGTCGGCCCCTTCGATCGCCCGCCGAGCCATCCAAAAGCCGTTCCTCGGGGTCGACTTACTTCCTTCCTTCCTTCCCTCGGTGTCGGGCCACTAGCAGCTTCCTCCATCTTAATCTACCCCTGCGCGTCTGGCTCGAGCTCCGCAATAGGTGTGCCCTCCTCTGCGGGCGCTCCTGCAGTGCCGCCGACTTGCAGCCCTAGCGCCGAAGGCGGCGCCCAAGAGGACGAGGATCCTGAGTTTTAAGTGATAAAGGTGCGGATACGGCAAGACCCTCGCCCTGAGGCTTATAAGCACGGAATGCCAATTTTTCAGGACCTTGGCTAGTCGGACCACGTGGATTCTTATGCGTCCACACTGCCCATTAGGACTTGAGTAAGATTCAAGCACTAGGACGTTGTATTTTTCGCAGGATGCGTCTTCAAACTTTATCAACGAAAATTAACTTACGAGCCAAGTTGTTTGAATAATAGTTGTTTATAATTGTGAAATAGCCCAAGAGGCAAAATAAACTAAACTTTGTCGTGGTGGGACTAGAGAGAGAGAGAGAGAGAGAGGCGTTGTGAAAAAGCTATGGAAACCAAGACATGACCTACATTGAATTGAATTGGTTTCAATTTAGGCGTGCCACGTTGTACCTTTCAATCGTAATATTTTCCCCCAATAATTTCATGTAAACTGATGCTACTTAATACTGCTTTCTTTATCCAATTAATAAGCATTTACAAAAATCTCAGTTCCCAAGCATATAATTAATCTTACAAAAGTTTTACACCACGTGTAATCGTTCGAAGCACATAAACATTTTCCGTCCTATTTAAATGCAAATTGTACGAACATGCGTTGAAAACTCGAAAGATAAGCAAATTACACGAACTATAAGTTTACGTAGGGAAGATATTGAGACATCTAAAACAGATATGTAGTGGATTCATTGCTCTCGCAGGCCCCCGAGATCCTCAAGATTCAACTGAACGCTTACGCAAGCGATGCGGAAACGTCACGGATGTTACGGATTAGCGGGATGCAAAGCGAGAAACGAGACAAACATTGGAGTAGTTGCTTTTACCCCGTTTTACCTTTGGAAGGGGATCTGAATTGTGGACATTTACTGGAACACCTTAGTAACCACGCATTGAGGATCCGGTCCTAATTTTCAATGTTATTGGTTTTTGCAAAGTAATGAATTTAATATTACCAAAATAATAGGCAATGAATCTTTACGAGAAGGAAATAATTCGAATTCACGAGATGATGGGGCAATAGTTTCTTGAAATGCGAGCGAAATATCAAATTCATCAGGCGAGCTCGACATTAGAGACTGATCAGTAACGAGAAGAGCTATGAAATTTAAAAATTATAAAACACAGTTTGATTGTATTGACTATTGTATTAGCGTCTAAAGATAAGCACAGAAGAGCTCAATTAAAGTTAAGCCGACTGCAGCTTCGGTCGCCATGAATTCCAACGTAGCATTGGTAATAACAATTGGCTCGTAAGTCAATCATTGGTTGAGTCGTCGATATTAAAAGGAATGGGAAAAGAAATGGAAAAAGAAACTAAAAAAAACTCGAAGCCGCCGCCGGATAACCATTGCCCCTTGGTAGTTGTGAAGAAGCGACTCCTTGGATGACTACGAATTGCACGGGCCGCTTACGCAAGTATTATCCCAGAAAGGCTTCGAGCTTTGTCGCGGCCGCGAGGAGGCGAGCTCCGAATTGAATCGAGGTCCCGGACGAGAAGACGAGAGCCCCCGCGCCCTCCGGAAGGATAGGAAAGAAGCGAGCCCCAAAGGGTTCGATCGTCGAGCCGTCATCCGAATTATCCTCGATCCGTGAAGGCGCTCGTCGACACATTTTCGGCCCGCAGAGAAGATCCGGGCGTCGACAAGCACACCGAAGCGATGTCGCCTTTATCAGTATCGTGGGGATCGGCCGGGACTGGTGGCGGGTCGGGCTCCCGCAGGAGGGAGCGAGAGAAGAGCCGCCCGGGGAATATCGTCTCGCGCGCGGCCCTAAATCAGGGTTGATATCCTCGAAACAATTCGACCCTCCTGGGCGCGAGGAGCCGCGCCGCTGTCCGGCGATCCTATGGCTCTCTCGCTCTCGGGCGCGCGGCACGGAAGAAGATTTAATTAAGCCGGGGCCGATTTATCTCCCTGACAGCCAACGCCGTCCTCTCTCTCTCTCCCTCTCTCCCTCCCTCTCTCTCTCGCTCTCTCTCTCTCCCTCTCTTGCGCTACGTACCTCCTCCGTCTTCGTTCAGCTCGCTCGTTCGGCTTCCTCTCTCGACCGACCCCAACGGCGTCGGTGCCGTCGAATCCTCAGACTCGGCGTTGCCGGGATGCGGGGCGGCCTGGAGCAGAGGCTATCCGGAGAAGAATACCATAAGAGAGCGTTGGCAGCGCCTGCTAGGGACACGTTCTCTGCCGAAGGGCGCCTGCGAGCCTCTACCCTTTGGCAAATGCTTTGTCGGACGCGAACACGTGAGCCCGAGGCTGCGGTTCTTCCGCCTTGTTACTCTTCTTCCCTTCTGCGAGATACTTTTTAAAAGTGATTTAAGGGGCTGGGCCGCGCTAAGGCGCCGGACGATTTGCCTTTTTGCCCTGTCCGAGCGCTGAGTACCTTCTTACGCTTGCTCTTTCATTATTGCCAACCTGAGAGTTATTGCTCCCTTGCTTCGGCGCGGAATTTCCCTTTATTCTGAAATATATATATATATATATATATATTGCTGGAGCACTAATTGCCGACGCTAAGACAATAGACCAAATTGATGAACAATGATAATCGCAATTTACTTATTTATATAAATTACTTTTAAAATACGGTATTCTCTTATAGTCGCATCGATTCTTCCTATCGCCAATGCACAATGGGACAAAGTGTTTTTTATTAATGCCTAGATACAGCAATTATTGAACTACGATGCGCGCACGCAACGAGAATATGAAATCTCGTTGCGTGAAGAGTCCTTTTATCAATTACGGCATTGGAAGCACACAAAATTATCGCCAAATACTTTCGACCAGAGTTCTCTTAATTATAATGTTTAATTACATTGAAACGTTAATTAAGCGCCTAAGCATTTAGCTCGATTTAAAATCTTACCAATTTTTTTACCATTGCTCTAGTTTTTGATAATTTTCCCCCTCTGGCGTTGTATCGGAAAGTAATTTATACAGAGGCAGCTAGTATTAAAGTACGCTTTTAATTTAAAAATTCTTATCGGTATTGGACTGGAGAACTTTTTTTTCCCCCCTTATAAATTGGAGGTCGGCTTCTTTAACGGCTGTATCTTTGGGACGCTCGGCCGGGGAAGGGAAATTCGCCAGTCGATTTGTAAAATTTGCCCGCCACCGCTACTTTAGCACAGTGTCCATTTGGTGTTTTCCTTCACTAAAGGCCAGAGGCTTTTGGCTCCCTGCTCTCGCCTTTATCTCGCAGCTGCTGTCCGAACGAGTTTCGCGCTGTTACACGAAAATCGTGACAGCTCAGCGTTTCGATGGAGTACGCGTAGGATGGGTGAATAATCGCTTGGTTCGCGATTAAATAATTAGCTCACATCGAGTGACTCAGACACATAAAGGACTGCTGTCGCCTGCGTATAAGGCGAAATTAAGAATTAATGCAGTGGACGCCCGAAGCCGAGCCGGGCTTTATCTTTTTTCACCGTCTCCTTCGCTGTCTCTCCATCTCTCCGTCTCTCTAATCGTCTCACTTATTCTCACTTCCCGCGCCCGCCCCCTCCTCTCCCTCTCTCTCTCTCTCCATCACTCTGTCTCCGTCTCCGTCTCCGTCTCTCTTATTCCCTTTCGAGGGTAGTGCCACGAGCACAATTATTAATCAACGGCTCCCCCTTAAGGCTTTAACCCGGCTGAAAGTAAAGTCGCATCCTCGCTCAAAGCGCCAGCAAAGACCTTGTCAAGTAAAGCTACACCCAGGATATGAAGGAGGTCGAAGACTTGACTAACAAAGGAGATCTCTCTGGAGACGTGGCCGAAACCACACGCGGATACGTATACTGGAACCCGATACCTTGAGGATGGCGCAAACTCTTCGCAGGAGCCTGAAGGTTTTCATTAACGTCCGGCTACCCGATCTTTTTTCCTCTCTTGATTTAAGAGTAAACACGCGTGAGGCTTTTGATGTACTCGCGGCTTCTGCTTTTATATAATTACCCCGGTGGCGAATTACTCCGATGCTTTCAGTTTGATATTTCAATAAGAAGCCAGAGGGCTCGGCCGCGCCTACAAAATACTCAATTTTAGAGGCAAGCTTGAACTTTTATCGTAACTAAAATTACGAATTTAGGGATAATGCATCAGGATAAATGTGAAATTTTTCCCGCTTTTAATAATAATTATTAGTCCGTTTCGCGTAAAATTTCGTTAGTACAGAAGAATACTGAGAAAGAGAAATTTTCACTTCTTTGAAAATAAGTAACTAACTTGGAAGATGAAAAATTTTCAGTTCTGATTTAATGATGAATTATGCGCAAAAATTACAAATTAAATACTCTCTCAAAATTTTTTAAATATATCAAAAAAATCATTAATCGCGTTTCAAAACCATGGCAAATTCTAAAAGCAAGAGTATTACATTTATTTCCTGCTCTAACATTGCATTAACTAAAATTATATTGAAGTCATACAGTGCTTTAACAATAATCAATGTATTTCAATAGCCAATTTACTGTCACATATAACCTTTGAATGGAATCAGCAAGACTATTGACGGCTCAAAGAAGAAAATCCGTGTTACTACATTGCCGCTATAAAAAGTAGCTGAAATTCAGTGTATAAAAGAGAAATCTAAGCGCAAGCCACGTCCCCTACGAGGACAAGAATATGAAGTCAAGGAAAAAGTGTGTGTCAGAGGATGAAAAGGGCAAAGGAGGAACAGAGATAAATCACGAATGGCGTGAGGAAAGGGCGGGGGTGTGAGAGGAGGGTATCCTCGGGGTACGCGGCTTCCTGGCAATCCACAGCGTCGCCAAGGGATAAGGATTTATAGTTTAATATCTCGACGACGGGGAGTCGCGGTTGTCACGTTTTCAAGTCGCTGAAGAAGCTGCGCGGCTTATTTCATTTTTGTATATCACCGTATTCACCATCCTAGAGGCTGCTGCTTTTACTCTCTCGCCTTTTTGTCGGCCATCTGTTGTCGTGTAGCTCATTGGTTGTTTAAGTAAGCTAAGGACTTAATTCGATATTAGGGGGCAACTTATTAGCTCGCCTCGCCTACCGGCAGCGGTAAAATTCAGGCTTTTAATTTTTTCGCTCCGCTCTAACTACATTTCAAAGAGCTCGCGAGCACGCGCTCACGGCGTAACAGCGGCATTAGCCATTAAAAATCAATGTAATTTAGAGGAAACAACCAATACCCTGACCCCACTCGCCGCACATTTTAAATTCGATAAGTCGATAAACAGAGGAGCGGGAATCCGTTTCTGGGCTGTCATTGTGCGAGCGCCAAATTGAACCGTTTAAATCGGGCGCCCTGTACTTTCCCGGCTCCCTCCCGCGCTCGCTTCACGGTAAAAGCAGCGCTTCCCCCCTGCCCCCGGCTCCTTCGTCGCTTTCTTTGCTCTCTTTACCGTCGATGGTTAACCCCTCTTCTGCCCTCCTCCTTCCAATCCAGGATCAGCGGGGGATTCCGAGCCGAAGATTTGTCTCGGTTTGATGGGGCCGTTTACGCGTGTAGATACGCTCGTTAGATTGGAAAGCCATGCCTCTTCTATCCTCGGTAAGCCCCTGACACACGGCAAATTTTTATCCCTCCAAGGGCTGTGTATCTTTGGACTTTGCTTTCGACTAATTCGATTATTTTTTTCTTTTCTTTTCCTTTTTTTTTTTTCTCCTTCATTTTTGATACTCCGAGCTACACTTTGTATCTCTTAATTTATCTACTCTTATCGAAGCTCTTTGTGAAGCCAATTAACCTTTTTAACGGATTTGAAATTGAATTTTTCTACTAAAATGCAATGCTGCTCTTATTAATTGTTATTGCATGGAAAATTAATTTATGAAAGTGCAAATTGCTTATACTTTTTCGAGTTATAAATTTCACATTGTATAGATACACGCAGACGCACGCAGGGCACACAAACACACACGCGCGCGCGCACACACCCACACACATATAAATTTACATAGTATTAAAATATATTACTTAGAAATCAAGGCTAGAAATTATTTGCTCTAAAATTCACGTCTATTAATCATAATTAATATGCACATTAATGAACAATTAACCCAGGTTACGGAGCGCATATACGTGTACGAAAAATGGACGTCTGAGTACATATATCTGAAGTGAAATGACGCATGCCACTCAAAGCGAATGATCGCTCAATGGATGGTTGAACTAGAGTTTCGCCATTTGCTTGGATGATACAAAGAGCGAAATTTATTACATTGGCCAAATCGGTTACGCGGCACACGCACATCGTTATAAAATTCAAGTACACCTAAATTATCAACACGAATTGGCGGGAAAAGCGTGTGAACATGAGAACAAATTATTTTTGGTAAGCTTATATTTTTTTCTAATTTCTAAAAACTTTTTTTTTACTAAACTCTTTACAATGGTACATTTTTATTACACGGCCCGTAGTTCGTAAATAATGTTAATAAATATGTTCATCCGCATCAATATTCATAAATAATATATTAATGAGTAATGCTGAATTTATTATTAATTATAGGCTAAAGACTAATAAATATATTGTCTGATTTTTTAATGAAATATGAATTTACGTATGAGAATCTTGTATTTTGTTAAGAGCGCACATATGCTATTAAAGAAGTAATTGAAGATATAATATCTGTATACTATTTCAGAATTAACATTTTTAATATTCTTTACTTTATTTTAATATATTTTGTTGTACGAAATATTAATGATTGAAGTAAGTAAAGCTTTTTACACTAATGAACGAGCTGACCACACGTCATTTTTAAGTAAGAAATATATCTGCGCTACTTAACAAACTTGAAGCAATACTTCAAAAGAAAATTATACATAATGCATATTAGCATATCTACAGGAATGCATTTTTTGGTTAATTTTATTGTTATAATTAACGTATTTGTGCGTGTCCATAAATCCTTGTAATTAAGAATAATATATATAAATTTTATTTGAAAGCGTATGAAAACTATTGTAACATTTAAGTTTTAGGCTTATCAAAAGTATACTTCACTACAATAAAAAGTTATTAATGTATTTTCATCCAATACGTAAAAATGCCCTTATTTCGCAGCCTCATTAAAATTGCTATAGTTCAAAACTTCCTGCAGCAGAAAGAACTCATTTCCCATCGTTTCGTCTTTTGCAATCACTTGCGCATGTCTGATGGAAAATGGTCTTTTTATCCAGGCATCACGAACGACTGTACAAAAATTGGAAATGTGAAATAATGAAATGAGAGAATTATATTTGTATAGATAGACACAATTTAGTAAGATTATAGTAATGCATTCGAGAAAATATTGAAAGTATTTAGTGATACTAGAAACAAACAAATGATTTTGATACTTCTATTATACGTATATTTGAATTTGATTTGAATTTAAGGAACGAGTAATTTGCTTTAAAAATATATATATTTAAACAATCGTTTAGATTGAAATTACGTTGAATGGTCGTATATGATTATGTATATACTCAACATATTTTATGATTGTCAAATACCTGTGTATTTGTATACATATACATGTATGTGTATGTATATGTATGTATGTATGTATATGGTAATCCATGTGCGTATATATTTGCATTGATAAAAGAGCGATTGGAGTGGAACGGGATTCAACCCATACGATTCAACTGTATGTCCTTATAACCAAAGTCCTTCGTGATGCGATACTCCATTGTTGCTTCCTCTTTATACACGTACTATCATCAAAATCTTGAGTCGCTAATATCGCGCCTTATTCCGATTCATCGGATACACCTGTGTCTACATATACCACAGGCTATTTGTACATCAATACTACATTATGTATATTTATGTATACATAATA
The DNA here is from genome assembly GCA_018907135.1 of Kradibia gibbosae. NCBI lineage: Eukaryota > Metazoa > Arthropoda > Insecta > Hymenoptera > Agaonidae > Kradibia > Kradibia gibbosae. Next base: position 2,921,953 of record JACCHX010000011.1, read on the forward strand.
TATATATATATATATATATATATATATATATATATATGCGAGTGTGTATACACGTATATTTACAAATATATACAGAAAGGATGTAATAAGAAGCTTGAGCTTTATGAAATAGACGCACCCTTCAAACTTTGTTTAAAACAAAGTTTTATGAAGTACTTATCAAAATAAGGATGATTATTATATAAGAAGATTATCAAAAGAAGTTCACGGACGAAAGATAGTGTTTTAGTTTTTAGCTTAAATAGAAACACCTTTCGATCTCGCATTGAGCAATAATACGTGCGCTGATGAAGTTTGAAATTTTAACGAGGATCCGGCCGGCTAGACACGGATAGACTTCCTTAATGTATACGCCAGTCTATGGAGCTTGAAGTAATAATGGAGGGGGGACTCTACTTATGGCCAAGTCGGATTACTCGTATCAGGTCCGAGCGTATTTGTAAGGGCCAAGGTAAGCAAGCACTCGCTTAAACTGACGTGCCCTTATAACGTCTTTGTTTAAACGGGGAGGGGGGAGGGGGCGGGCGGGCGGCAGGCCGGGAGGAAGAGGGAGGGAGGGAGAGAGAGAGAGAGAGGGCAATGAGGGCCGATGCATAATTGAAGCTCGCCCGAATGAAAAATAGAGGACGCGTAAGCACTCCGGGGGTCAGGGCGTCGGGAGCGCAGCCGGCCTGCAGCGAGTAACTCGACACTCTGAAACATTCAGCGGACTCGCATTCAGGTCTGGTTCGATGGAATAAGGGCGACCGCGGGCGGTTGGGCCAGATGCGGATATTAAAGGAAATGGCGGTATGATTAGTTGGCTACGTGCGCCGGTTTTCCCCGGTCCCTGCCCCGAGACTTGTACGTACTTCGTCGATTGTTTGGCGCGCTTGATACTGACAACAACCACTTCGGGTTAGGAGCTCCCTCCCCGTCCATAATAACTCGATGACTCAATTTCTGGTCTGATCGAGTCGTTCGGGATTTGCGCACCTTATCCACAAATATGATCGTCTTTAATTATTTGCCCTGCGAACGATTCGTTCTGCCCTCGCCAAATTTTCGTAGAATTTTCCACGATTATTAGGATATGTCGGGAGCTTAATATCTGGCTCTAACGCCTATGAATGAGATACGCGAGTAAACTTAATAGATTGAATTTCGATAGAATGAGAAACACGAGTTAAGAAAGAGTCATTCGGAATTCGAAAGTTTTTTAGTTTTTTACCCTTATATCTTTATCTTTTTTCAACAATTGCTTGCAAATAATTGGAAGAAAAATAATGTGGCAAGCAAGATATAACTAAACAGCCGCGATGTACAATGTTTTGCAACCTTAATCATTTATCATTAAAGATATTCTTTATATCAAATTTGTACAAAATAATATGTTTACAAATTTGTTTAAGTTATCGATAATTTCACTTAGCTATGAATAAAAATTCAAAGGATATTTTTTTTTTTCACTTTTGCATTTTTTTGACGATAGTAATGTTAGTTTTCTTAAAATAAATAGAAAGTATTGGACACTTTTGAAGTACAGCATTCATTTGGTTTTAGCTATTGAACAATTGACGTCGTATTTATTAAGAATCGACAATATTCGACGGAGAATTGTTAATTTCGAGCTGAAGAAATGCAGACCTTCCCGTCGGACTTAGCGATAAATAATACACTAGAAGCTAGTCTCTGCAGTTCGCCCCTACTACAAGTTGGCCTGAGAGCACACACTCGCCCAAAAAAGGGAAAATATTCTCAGTGACCCCTATAAATAATGGCGGCGTAGCCGGCGAGTCCGAGGGGAAGAGGAACGGCCGGGGGGCGGGGGTGGCACAAAGCATCACTGCTTAACGGCGCAGCACTGGCAGACCCAAAAATCAGCGAGCGGCCGCTGCAGGATCATGAACATTTCGGGGACCGCAAATGACTAACCGACGGTGTAACTGCCTCGGGTTTTCTCTGCTTCGGGGGGTTATTCGCTTGATTTACAGTCCATTGCTGGTCCGCGTGAATTTGCGTCCGATCCCTACGCCTTTATCCCAGCACGGCTTCCTGCGCCTTCCCGGCTCGACCCCCCCTAACCCCAACCCCACTTCCCCCGTTGCCCGGCTTCTAACCCCGGCGAGCCTTGTATTTCAGCAATTGGAACGAGTCTTATTTCTTTCGGTTGGAGCGAATGTGCGATAATAGCCGTGTCGAACAAGTGCTGAGGGTCTTCTCACTTTCCTATTACCTTTTGTACGTTCGGAATGATGAAAAACCTTACCCGGGAAGTCGGGTGTGGGTGAATTTCTGCAGTAGGGGTTGAACTGGATTTAGATACAATGCACAATCTGGCGTTGAGTTCTCGTGGAGTAACAATTTCGTAACATTTGGGTAGTTTGCACATCCGTTGATCTCGATTAAATTATCGCTGGGTGTGAAGCTCAAACGTAATTGTAGGTTTAGGATATCAGGAGGGAAAGAGCAACTTAATCTTAATGAATTTTTCCACACAATTATTTACCGATAAAATTTTACGTTTAATCGAAAGGCTATTTTACGTACGTGTATATTATTAAAAATCCAACATCGCTGCTATGTCGCAGTCTCTTTTAGAATCGAAATTGCGAAATTTAATTTTTATAGATTATTTCTCTCAATGTCTATTCCTAAAGCATAACTACTAATTCATTGTATTAATAGAGGTGATTGCGGAATTAAGTTCTTCAAGTTTTTTAATTTATTTTTTAATAGATAAAGGTGAAAAATTAATGTTTAACAAAATAGTAAATTAATAAGAATCTACAATAAAATGGATTGTATTAGTTCAAATTTACTACATATTAAAACAGTGTTTTGAAGTATTTTTCAAAGTTTCAACAAGTCTACCGCCCGCATGACATTTTCTTCTTGACAATCTAGGATTTCTGTATTCCACAGATACTTTAATCAGCTAAACTTTCAAATTCCCCTTTAAGATTATCAAATACTAAATTTATCACAAGTAATTTTACAACAATAAAGGTATTTATCGATATAGGCTTAGATAAAAATACGCGTATACATAGAAGAGAAATTTTTTGATTTCCAAAGCTCTATGCCTTGTAATTTTTAATTTTCATCACAGGCATTTGGATTTACTTCAATATCGATTTGGCATTAAAAAATTTAACTATAAAGCAAAATTATATTAAATTCCTCGCCATGTTTTTTTTTTTTTTTTTTTTTTACAAGACGGAAAAAAATAAATATGCACTCAATAACATTTTTGATAAACTGCAAGGACAAGAAATAAAATACTTTAAGTGCGTATATGTTGCAAGCAGGAGAATAAAATATTCTTATAAATTGTGCAAGTACAAAATTCACAATGCAATTAAGTATGATCTTGAATAAGAATTCGATGCGTAAAGCGATAAATTTGTATGCAGGAACAAGTTCTTGGTTAAAGCACGCAAGCGCGCGAAAAATCCGTACAAGCACGCGTGCAAATTGTCGCCTGGAGAAGATAAAAGTTCCCGACAAAGCCCGTCAATTGATACTCGGTGGGCAGCCGAGCGGCGGCGCGTGCACCGGATAACCGAGAGGAAGGAGCCGCAGGCTCCTCGAGGGCAACACGCGAATACGCGGGAGAGGCTGCCGTAGTGGCGGAGCCCGGATTTCTTGCGCGTGTTTAATATGCGCCCCCGGAAGACGGTTAATGAAACTTAGGGTTCGCGCCGCACGGCTCGTCGAGTCGGCCAACAGTGGCATGCCCCGGAGGCATTGCATATTCCGATACCTCAAAGGCTTACGCTCCTCCCTGGGAGTCCGGGGTTCGGGCCCCCGGGAGCCGGCGAAGGGACGGGGCTACGGAGATGATACCCCGTGCAGTATTTATCGCGACGCGTATCGACAAGGCCTGCTTCGGGCCCTCCTCGGTCGACGAAGACAGCAGCCATCTGGACTCGGCGCGAGGAGCAGGAGGAGGAGGAGGAGGAGCCGCGGCGGAGCTATGCTCGCAATGTCCGGCCAAAGAGCCCCGGTATGTGCTGTAGGTGGCTCCGAGCCGATATGGCACCCCGAGGGCTGCGGCCTGTTTACAACGGGAGAATGCTAATTTATCAGCGAATGGCCGCGGGCCGTTGGGAGGGCGGGGACGGGGTACAGAGTGAGAGAGAGAGGAAGGCGGGGAGCCGAGTCCTGGCCTTTGGTCAACAAACTTGAAATTCTTTAATCCCCCGGCTTTGAACATTTTTTAATTACTCGTAACCAGCATTAAGTTGCCTAGATCGTTTTATAAATTACTTCCCCGAATGAGGACTTTAGAAGCGACGGCACGACGCCGCCGAAGGTTAGCCTTTCATTTGATCGCTTCAATATCAGTCGCAACGGCAGACCTTCGAGCGGGGCTTAACTGCTTATGAGCGACTATTTGCAGCTTTATAATTATTTTTCCCGCCCTCGTGAGCTCTTACACTTGGCGAATATCAATTTCTTAAGCCTCGCAGCTTTTTTCGCTCAACGAATAAGAAAATTACATTTCTTCGTAATAGATAAGTACGTTTTGTCGCGTTATCCGAATAAATTTTACGATTAGAGTGAGTATTCCCGTACTATTGATTTCAAAATTAAAAAAAAATCCAGTATTGGAAAGGTCGTAGGAAATTTTATGCGATTTCTAACTGTATAGTATGTTTTTCACTTTATTCATCGCCAATCCATTAGTTAAGCAGAAATTTAAATGATCAAAGCGAAGTATTTTCGAAATAGTTCTTAAAAATCTTTCATATAGTTTAGAGTATTAGAATTTTAAAATTTAAACGACTTCTTTTAACCGGAACCCTTATTTTTTATAAATATACGGATATAAAAGAATTTCACTTTCAATTTAAAATTTTATCCTACCTTATTCATAGCAGAGTCATAAAAACAAAAGTAAAAAGAGACTCGCAGAATAAATAAGCGATCACAGGAGCATTTCTTTAATAAAGCCAAGAGGCAAGAGATGCAAAAGGAAAAAGCAAAATCAGTGTGACTTTTAAACTCCCCTTTCTAGTTGAAATGCATAATATTGAAATAAATTTGTAAATCGAATAGAGCGGCAATCCATCAAAAAAATTTATAGAGCACGAGTAAGAAAGCACGAATGATAAATTCGACAGTGTCACGTCAGAAAAATTATACTTACGAGGATTACGAGTTAGTCGCTGTAAAACTATGGTTAATGGGTAAAATGGTATGGGACATGTGTGCAAGATACGCAGACGTTCGCTTCTAAATTAATAGAGCATAGGTAAATATATGCGCACATGAGCGTACATCAGAGGGATCAGTGAAACTTTAGTAAGATGAGGGTTAAAAGCAATGGGGAAGAGAAAGAAGAGAGGATAGAGGAGGGTCGGAAAGAAAGAGAGCGAGAGGGTGGGCGAGCGGTCGTAAAGGGGGGTGGGAGAGGAGGTGCGCATACGCGTACGGCGAAGGAAAGGGGTAGTAAGGTAAGAGAGTGGACGGGTAGTGGTTTGGGTGTCGAGAAGAGAGGGAAGGACGCCTGCAAGAGTACGCCACACATGTCTTGAGGGCGGTAATTACGCGGCATCTGCAGCAGCGATTGCTACCTCTTCCCTCTCTCGCGCTCGTCCCCCCCTCTCTCTCTCTCAGGCTCTCTCGCTCTCGCTCGCTCGTTCTCCGAGGACTTTGTCAGCTCGCAGTCGCGCAACCTTAGTCCGTAGCGAGCCAGTGGAAGGGGCCTCTGGGCAACGCAGGCAGGCGGACGAAGGAGAAGCCGGCGGAATAGAAGTGCCAGGAGGAGACGCGGCTCAAGTAAGGTAGGGGCTCAACCTCTGGCTCTCTCCCTTACTCCGGCACGGTGCTGCGGGGGTTGGGTGGCCACAGTATTGATTTTGTCCAAGACAGCCGCCGCCGCCGCTACTATTACTGCCGCCGCTGCTGCTCCCGCCGACGCCGCGGCCAACCAGAGACCCACCACCTCTGGTGGTACCCGCTCGGGCTACACACTATTTTCATACCCTTCCCTCGCGGCCGAGATCATCTCCTACTACGTTCGCCGCTCCATCGCGTCGTGCCCACCTATCTCGAGATTTCCCGAGCGCCCGGCGCTTCTCCTTCCTCCGTGGGGCCTCTCCGGTTCTCTCGCCCTCTCTCTGACCCGCGGGGGTGGGCCCGTGTCACCCGCCGGCCGTCCCACGAGCCTCGTCGCGCCTTCGCTGCGCCTTCTGCTTGGCGCCCCTGCTCCTCGGGCCTCCCGGTGGCGAGCTCGCGCCGCATTACCTTGCCCACCGATAAGGAGCTTCCCGCGTTTTTCTCCGTCCCGACCAGCCTCCCCTGCTCTCCTCTCCTCGCTCTCTCCCGGCCCTCCCTCCCAAGCTTCGCCTCCGCTTCTTCCTTTTTTTTTTTTTTTTTTTTTATTACTCGCCTCCTTTCTAACCCTTTGCCGGCTTTCGCCAAGCCCCTGCGCGATATTGCTATTTTTTACCTCCCCGTTGCGGAGAATTACCGCAACCCAATGCTCCAAGATGTAAGCTCTGTCTTTCCCATTACGGGCTCGGTGAAGGCAGAAGCTCGCGACAGAAGCGGCGACGAAACTATCGATTTAATTAGAATGAAATTTCCCCCTCCCTCCCTGCCTCCCACTCGTTATTTGTCTGCATTTTAAATTGAAACGCTGGTCAATGTGGATTCTTACCAAGGCTCAAGCCATCGTCGCATAGTGTCATACGCGATGCACGAGTCCATTTGCCATCGATTGACGTAATTTTTTTTATCTTACAATGCGAACGATACGTCGATAAAAATTCAGATGACTAAACTATTTAATAACTTCGTTTTTTTTTCGTGTAAATGTCACTTTTGATAACTGAAGGATGCGATAGACGTTTCAATAATTTACATGTGTAACTCTTTCGTTTTATTATTTTTTTTTTTTGATTTTTTTTTTCTTTATTTTATTACGTTTCAAAAAAATAGCTTTACCGTAAGAAAAATATTTAAGTATTATTTAAATATTAAATTTTTTTTTCTCTCGATAATTATCTATAGTAAAATTTTGGACGAATTTTTGTTAATAAATTTTTTTTTTTTTTTATTTTTTTTTATTTTTTTTTAATGCCCTAATATAATTTGTTAGTTATCATGTAATTATCAACTTTTTCAAAAATGGTGACAGATCGAAAACAGATTTCGATTGATTTTCATTATAAATAATTTTTACATTATTTTGGACAAATTTAGTGTAGGAATTAGTAAATAAAGAAATAAGCAATACGTATTGATGAAATATAAAATTTCTAGCATCAATTGAAAGTTGCATATTCTTATGCTTCATGGCTTTACAATCATGTCTTGAAAATTTTTTTCAATATTCTTAAATTTGACTTAAGTACCCAGTTAAGCTATTTTAATTATTATTCTATTTGCTCTTTTAAATAATTTTATATAATTGTTCTGTTCTTATAGTCGCAGTATTATAGTATTTTCCCTAAAAGACTATGCATTTTTACAAAAGTATATAAATTCATATTAAATTTACTAATTTTTTTACAAACTTACGTAGATACAAAAATAGACTTTACAAAGCAGCAATATTGTATATTTCCTCAGTCTTTATATAAAGAGAAATAACTCCAAGATATTATATTCTTTTTTGTATTTTTTCATTTAAATGATTTCTTGCATTATAAAAGTTCATAATAATTATTGGGATATATTCAATGACTTATATCGTTTGAAGGATGCAAATTAAATGTGATGATAATAGAAATGGTAATGGAATGGAAAGTTTGCCCTTTAAATATTACGGCGAAATCCCAAATATACCATTAATAACTTTTTGTCCTAATTATCGTTGTATTGGTTGAAAACTTTATAAAACTTACGAAATTGATTACTTTTTCCATTTTATTATTGCGGTTTTCAGGAGATGAGTTATAAATTGAAATAAATAGTAAAAATAATATTATTTTGACGACTTCTGACAAGTGAACTCAATTTTGTTACGTATACAAAACATAGTCGAAAAATATTCTCATTTGTCGGAATATTGAACTAAATATCATTTTTTTCATTTTCGATACGGTCGTTCATTTAACTATGTTTCATTTATTTCGTTTAATTGTTTTGGATTGATGATGGCAGTGTATATTATTGTATATATAATAAATATTTGACTAATAATTATTTTGTCTTGTGAAGATCAGTTTTTCAATTAGATAATAAACTTATTCTCATTATATCATAAAATTTTTGTTGTCATTTTTAAAAGACTAAAAAAACACTTATTAAAAAAACTTATTAGTTTACCATTTTTTATACTTGAATGCATATTTTACTAAAAGTTATACTTAAGAAATATTATGTAATTAAAATTGTCGATAAACAAATACGCATTGACACTGTCGACTACCTATTCAGTGTAAATAAATTATACATATGCAAATATTAATTTTAAAACCTATATGACAAAAATCTTAGGATATAAAATCACTGTAACATTGTTTTATCGGGATAGCAGTCAATCAAACAATTGCCACGAAGAACCAAAGCTTATTAGGGCCAAATTAATATTCAAATCAAGGCAGCTATCAATAAACCTGCAGAGGTAATGTTAATGTAACCGCAAGTCAGCATAGAGAAAAACGTAGAAGTTCGACGACCACTCAAATGAAAGAAGCTTCTCTCGAAACTTTACGCCACTTTTAAACTTCTGTATTTCTTGGTCCATGTAAGGCTCTCAGCTCTGACTTTCTTTCGCTTTGCTTTTATCCCATATGCATTTCTTTCCGATAGGCGATGCGCGCCGAGGAAGAAGGAGAGCGGCTTCTTACACGAGGCCGAGCGGACGTTTTCGGTTTAGCCGAAGTAACGATAGTTGAGAAACTTGGCGACGCCAGGCGACGGACAGCGTGAGAGTCGGAGCATCTGGCCGGTAGTTAAAATGTATGTAGTCTACCAGAGGGAAGAAGTAAACGAAAAAGAGACAGTCCGAGGGAGAGAGAGAGAGAGAGAGAGAGAGAAGGCAAGATACTTAAAAGGAAGAGAGCGATCAGCCACGTCCCGTATTCAAATACAGGATCAGTTACGGGGCCGACCTTTTCCGCACTGATCCCGATCTCCCGATCCCAGGAGTATTTTGGCTGTCTCCTAGCACGTATGTATAACACATACATTGAGAGCTGGAGGTTGAAAAAAAAAAGGGGGCGAGAATAAGTTTTCGCCTTGTCACCGAACGAAGGGCTCGGCTCAAGTTTTGCCCCCCTTTGCGACCGAGCCGCGGACTCACGTATGTGCGACAGGACGAGGACTTTCTAAATCGCCGCCGAGGAAACAGTTTTGTCGTGTTCTCGCGCTGCTGTCGCCTGCTTCCGGCGGCTTTGCTACTTATCAGCGCCCCCGAGGAAATTCTTTTGGCAACCTTAGCGGACACGTCTCGCCCCTATTCCGGAGCGACAGATTTCACCGACTGAAAAAATTATTCAAGTATTTCTTTCACGATGAACAAGCAGTACTGTTGCTCTACTTTATTCGCCATTCGTATACTCAAATAAGCTTGATTACTCGTTTTGAAATATGCAAATTCAAACGCTTGTATATTCATATTATTTTGTTTGTTAAATTTTTGCTTTTCTTTATAACTCAAGAATAATAGTTCCTCACGATAATGCGTCTTTGATTCATTAACAAAATTTTACAGCAAAAAAAAAAAAACATTTTAACGGTATTATTCGGCATTATGAGAGAATTTAAATCATTGATTTGTTTGAATTTGAAAATTTTAGCAATACAGAAAATCGTAAGGAAAACAGTAATAGAAATTAATCGGGATATTCTTATAAGAGCATGACGGCTTTACTTTAAACTAAAGTAATAATGATTAAGCTTTTAATATTTATATGCATATATTTAATGTATTTGCATTAAATAAGATGCTTATCTCTTGGCAATTAAAGATAAATTGAGCATTATAACAAACCATCATTCTTGTAAGCAGGCAATTTGACTGTTTAGTTATTATCTATGTGCCTCATTTGAATGTATTCGTTGGGCGCAGGGAATTTAATTGTAGGTCGATATGAACGGTACATATAATAGATATACCTAACGAATTTTCATGCAGATGCCGCATACATCAAGAGATATATTCGAAACATACGCGCATTTTTTAGATGCGTAAACCGTGCGTGCAGGGGTGTTTTTATCGTCAGTCGCGCAACTTCATTTCATTCCCCTGTTTTATCCACCTTCGGCCCGTTCAATTTCGTATTCATAGTCGGCGCTAAAGCGACATTTTTTCCATCTCCTTTCCTCTAACCGTCGTGTGCATTGCACCGAATTGGGATCAGTTTCGTATCGGAGATGATTCATGATCCGAATGCACCGCAGAATCAGCAATATTGTAACAACGTTTGCAAAATTTTAAATATCCAAAAGTCAACGATTCGGTTATTGAAAAATACTTGTAATTGTTACGCGAATACAAGCTTATAAATTGACTTTTACTGTATTGAACATGATTATTTTTAGAAATACAAAAACGTTGCTTTATTGTACTAACGTTCACCCAACCACTGAAATAAAATTTTTAATCTGAATTATTATCGAATAATTTATATATATATATAATGCATATAAAGAAAACTGTTAAAAATTATTATATTATATCTCGTATTTATAAATGTGTGTAATAAAAAATATTTCAGGTCAGAAAAATGTTTATGTCAGCTAATATTCTCTTGAAATAACGATGAGTTCTTAAGAAAAAAAATTTGTATTAATACTCAACCATTAAAACCAAATTTCATTATATTTAGGTAAAAAAAAATTTCGATTCTACTCGTCAAGTTTTGATAAAGGCTATTCGTATGTAAAAGATTTTGTTGATAATTATGACTTTCCTGGCTATTGTTATGTTGTTATTGTATCTCATCGTTATTATCTTAATTGCGTAATGGCCGAATAAATCATTTTAAATGAATTTCCATTTTCATTACAATTTTATTCATCATTGCGTAATATAAATCACTCGTTAATGTATTACCGGGAAAAAGCGCAAAAAGGCGCAATCTCTGTAGAGCCGCATCAAGAAAACTAAAGATAAACCCAGAGAATGGATAAATAATAGACTATCTTAATGGTCGCTAAGACGAAAACTCAGGAGGGTAGATCGATTGCTTCGCTTCTTTTCTCTTTTTATTTCGACGGGGCTCGTCCTGGTTGCCTTTTTAAGTATATTCGCTTCATAATTTACATTTTCTTTAAAGTGCAAGCCTGATAAAAATACCAAAACAGATAACAATGGCGTGAGCTTATTATACGAGTAGGACTTGAACGATTGTATTTGGTATGTAATCGAATTCACTTTTTCGCGCATTCGGTAATATCGTAATATAAAAAAAAAAAAAAATTCAATTTCCCTCGTAATCTCGTAGCTTTATGGCCGATGCTTTGGTCAAGCAGGTCATTGTCATTCTAATCGCATAATTATTCTATCAATACTGAATTCAAAGCCAGGAGTATTCTCGTACGTGGGCTGATCACGCGGCAGCTTCTTAGCTATAGAAAAGTCAGTTTCACTCGCTTAGCGCGATGTATCGAATTTAGCTTAAAAAATCATAAGGATCCTCCTCGGATCAATGTAAAAAAAGGTCGGTGGAGCTTCGAATACCGGTGAGGGTCTCTATTAAATTAGCAAAAAAATCCACTCGCACCATCAAAGATATTGGGATCAAAGGGTGGAGCTATGCGTCTTCCGGTGAGAGCATATTGAGTAACTCTCGAGCGGTCGCGAATGTAGAGCACGAATTTTGCACTTTAATATATGCGAGGCGCTTTTTGGCAGCTCCGGCGCTATATACTTCCGCAGGGGCCATCAATAAATAGGGAAAGAGAAGACGGAGTGCAGCGGCCTTGTCGCGTATAAATCTCGTTTTGCCGCAGCCGAAAGCGTATTTCAGGAGTCCGTGGAAGAGAGCCCGGAGGCCGCTGCTCGGTGTCAGCGGTGGCCAGGACGAGCCCGGATTAAGCGAAGGCCAAAGCTCCTTAAACTGCGGTCCGGCTTAAGTTGACTGCATGCGAGGGTCCGTACCGGCGATGCGCGGCCTTTTGTCTAAATCAGATAATTCTCTTAACCCATTTCAAAAAGTCCATCACTGCTGCGGAATCTCCGGGCGGATAATGAATATGCGCCCCCCCCCTTGGCCGGCCTCGCCATATAGGCCAAAAGGTGTAATTATTAATCCGCGCGGACGACGGCTCCTAAACTGATTATTTATTTACACCCTTTCGCTGAAACATTTGTACGGTATGAATACCTAACAATTACACGGGCATTCAATTAGATGCAGGAGGAGGATGCGATTCGGCCGACGAAAGGCTGCTCTCGTCCTCGGTATAAATTATTATCCGTCCGTCGGTAGCTTGAATTTCGAGAGACGCGCCCGATGAGATTGCTTAACAATCATCCTATGGAGCTGGAGTGCCGATATAAAAAGGCCAAGTGCGTCCCAGCGAGGAGAGCCTCTCGGCCATAAAGAATTAATGCAGCTACAACGTTGACGTGGACAACGTAATAAACTAGGGGCGGAGGGGAGTGTCGCAACACGAGAGTCAGATGGAGCTTTTCTTGTTTCTCCTCAATTACGTCAATCCACTCACGGCCCCATGACGTAACGGAGAGAGCAACCGACCACTCGAATCGACGCGATCCCTCGCCTTCTTCCAACCGATCGCGCCCCGCCCCCTCTCTCGGTCTCTCTCTCTCTCTGTATCTCTCGTCTTTCGTTGTTTGCCCATAATCGGTCAAGTGATCGTGTAAGCCCCTCGCGCGCACACCAGTGGCGAGTCTCGCAGCAGACTGAGGAAAATAGCAAGAAGCTAGAAAGAGATAGAGGGCACAGGAGAAATGGCTAATTCCGGATATTTATGTAGGGAGTAAAGTAGGGACTGTTACGGGCTTGGAAATCTCCGGGTATAAGCTTGGAGAGCCAGAAGCGACCAACTGACCAGAAAATTAACCCTCCAGTCGATTCGATGGACTTGCTCCAACGGGTTTCGCGCTGAGGAGGCTCGCCGTGCCGCAACTGCCCTGTCCCAAGTTATCTCGGGACTTGGAGTCGCTCTTCGTAAAGCTCGGAAAATTTAATTGCCTTGAGATTTAAACCCGCCACGCCTGTCCTTCCGCCTTTCCTCGATATCCGCCCACCCGGGCCCTCTCGTTTGTACTTTTTTTAACCTCGCTCTCGGCCATTCTCATTTATCTCGCGGCCCGTACGTTTGTTAGCTCAAGCATACGTAAAAATACGTTTGCTAACTTGCGGTCTACTTATTTACCGTGGCTATATTATAAACAAATTCGTAAATCTTTTACCCGGCTTGAGCTGCCCTTTTAATTATTTCGCTACGTTGTCAATAATCCGAGCCCATTATTGTTTATTATTAACTCGTTTAAGAATAAAAAATAAAGCCCATGTTTTAATACTTTAAACAAAATCGATAATACTCTCTCGGTACTTTGCATATTTGAACAGTATTTTAAACGCCCCTTTCAGCTAAATTTAATTAATGATGTACTATAATAGGTAAGCGCGTCATTTTTTGTACCTTGATGATGAAAGAATCTTTGATTTTTCAAATTTTTAATGGAAAAGGAAAATCATGGATTCTCAAGCTTTTACTCGAGCAGATTTTCCTATACGCAATAATTAAATATAATTTTACAAATATTGCAAATGATCAATCGAGAGCTTATTATTTCAAATTCAATCTTACAAAGCAACTGGATAATTTTACGAAATTTAAGTTTATGTAATAAAAAAAAATCAAATCTCAAAATGATAAAGAAATTAAGAACAATGAATTCTTAACGCTCTCGTTTAAGTGGAAGAAATCAGCGGGCACGACAAAACTTAGTGGATTAATTAAATTATCTCGAAACAGTGCTTGAAGTATAACAGTGTGAGGAAAAAGTGCGGGTAAGTTGAATGTTATACACACATGATGTACGATTCTATACACGCGTACACATATACATGTGTATGTGTGTGTGTGTGAGAGAGAGAGAGAGTGCGCGCACGTGTGTGTATGTATGAATGTATATAAATATATATATGTATACATATAAGTGTAAACACACATACATACATACGTAAGGTTAATATAAAAAATTGGAGATTGAGTGAGAGAGAGAGAGAGGGAGGGAGAGAGAGAGAGAGAGAGAGAGAGAGAAAGAGAGATGGTCGAGTATACAGGGTCGCGGAAGAGTAGCAACGGAAGCGCATTCCCCAATAAAAGTCAACAAAAGACTAACGACTCATCCGGCTAATGGAAAAGTCCGAAAACAGAAGCGCGCTCGCGATCTCTCTTACTCTCTTTCATTCTTCCTCTCTCCCTCTCCCTCTCTCTCTATGCTACCGCTCATAATTAAGCAGACTTTTAGCAGATTAGATTCCCTAGAAATGTTCGGCGGCTGTACAGTATTTATCGCTCGCGCGCACTAGTGTGCATATATAAGTAGTTGCGTTGATCTTAAGTGATATGACCAGCTGAAGAAAGCTGGAAATTAAAAACATTGAACACGAGTATCCCATTCAACGCTGTCAGAACATACGTAGGTATTTCTACTGTTTGACAGTTAAAGTGACATTTATTCTTCACTATTGTTAGTCGTTTAGTAATTTAAATCGCTTCAAAATACATTAACGATTGTATCTAGGTAGAGTTCTTTCTATTATATTCTATCTCTTTCTCTCTCTCTCTCTCTCTCTCTCTCTAATGTATTATCTACAATCTTTAAGTCAAGGTTTGTAAATTTCCCAATTTTTCAAACAAAAGTTTTGATACGATTTTTAAATGTTTTATTGCTTGATTTACTCTCAATTATTTGAACTTAATTATTTTTAGGAATTTGTAAATTTTTTATCGATTGTAATTTAAATTATGATTGTTAATTTAATATTTCCATTTGCATTTGACATAATAAAAGACAAATTGTAATATCAAACATGCCTATACATACATGTATGAACATATCCATGTATAAACACTATTTGGTAAACAAATGTCTATTTTTACTAATGGACTTAACAATATTTATATTAATAATATTAATAACCATCAGGTATGCAAGAAATGATAAAAAACATTTTATTTACACCCATGCAGCTAAATTGAGGGTAATAATACCCAACGTGATAAGTAATCCTAATTAATAGTAAAAACTTAATTAGACTTTACATTATTGAGTTCATGGTCAGTTAATACTTTATTAAAAAATAATGTTAAATCCCTATTGTTTGGAAAATCTGTTTCGATGGCTCCCCCTTAATGTTTTCTTCAACCCCTTGCTTATACCATCGTATAAAATAGAAGAGGAAGGGTGACAAAAATCACAGTATGCGTAAAATTCTTGTCAGCATATTGCGCGACAATCCATGTCTATAAGCACTCCAGACTGGATAAGAAAATTTGAGGTTGTTAAACGTATGCGACAGAAATGTCATAAGTGTAAATAAAAGAATGGAGATAAGGGGAACGAAAAAAATATCAGTGAAAGTTACAAAGACCGGATGAATGCGCAACCATAAAAAATAATTTAACATAAATAATAGAAATGAATCAAAAAATTAAATATGTACGTCAAGGAATAAGACAACATTTAGATTATATATATATATATACAGTGCAGTGAATTGATAGGTTGAACAAATAGGAAAATTTTTAAAACAATTATAATTTAGAGAAAAAGATACTTGTGCGTTAAAGCAGAATAATAAATTAAACGTTCAAATTCAGTGTAAGTGTGAAGAAGCCCATGTAAAAATGAATAATAAATCGTGATGAATAGAAGAAAAACAAAAGGGACGCATAAAGCGAAAGAGCGTGAAAGTGAATGTAAGACGAAAGAGAATACTAGATGTTGAGGAGGGCTGGTAGGAAACGGAGAAGTGAAAGGGGTTTTCGTGCCATCCCGTAGTGACAAATGGTTCGGAATAATGCTAGCCGTTGCAAACGAAAGCTTCGACTTCCAGAGTGCCAACATTCGGCTTCCGTTTTGTGTACGAAAGGGGTTGGTGACAGAAGAATATCGCTCTCCCTTCGCACGTCTCTGCGCTTCTTCTTCTTCTTCTTTTTTTTTTTTTTTTTTCAACGCGCCTTGCTCATTCTACGGCGGCAATGCCGCTAAACGGCGCCCCAAGTCTCAAATGCCAGGTTTTAAGAACCGCGAGAATTACTCCGGAGAATTGGAGATCGTCCATGCCTGAGAGATTCACTGTCCAGCCTCGCGTATGAATTGCCTGCGAAATCGGAAAAATTTCTTCCCTTAAAAAAAGTACCACCATCATCTCTTACCGTTGGTTCGTATATCTTAGCGCTATCACTTTCTCGCGCGCGCAGGACTTTTTTTTTTTTATTATTCTCGATAGCGGTTTCGTCGCGTCTTGTTTTCGCGTTTCTATTCAATTTTATCCCGATGCAAGAGCATCGAAATAGTTAACCAGATCTCCACCTCGGCTCGTTGGAGAAAAAACCTGCAAAGTCATTATTAACGAAACGAAAACGTGCAATTGCATTGCGATGTCGCTTAAATTTTTAAGAGCCAGTACTTCATATTAAAAGAACTTAGAAATATTTTTTTTTTAAATATCCCTACGCAAATAATTAATGGAGCAAAATTCCTCGACAATAAATTCTCGTCAGCGCATTCGATTAAAATTTAAAGACGAAGATTGAGATACCGTCTCGCCTTACATTTCAACAATCGGAAACGACAGCTCGCTCTTTCTTAACGTTATTTTTAAAACTAAGATTAGACCGTATCTCGATAGATTCTAATGACAAGGCAGATTTTTCCTTTCATTAGCTTTCCCCTCACTCCGAGCGCTCGATTTCTTTATAGCGTTTGGGTAAGTACGTTGGAGTAGCCTGACTGATCTACTTGCTGGTCGCAGAAAAAGTAAGCTCGACAATCGTACGAGGGAACCAATGAAAGCATCGCACAAGGAAACTGATCTAAGCTCGGGCTAAAAAAAAAGAAGAAAACGAATGTAGCGGTGAGAATGATAAGGAGAGAGGGAGAGGCTTCTGTCGCTGGTGGAGAGATGAGCGGAATGAGGACAACGAGTGGAGAGAGAGAGAGAGAGAGAGAGAGAGATGGATGGTGACGGGCGGAGGGGGGGGGGAAGGTACCGAGAGGACACAATGCTACTTTAAATAAAGGAAAACTCTAACCTTTGAATCCATTGTCGACCTCTGACGTTGACTGAGCGAACGGCAATTTCACCGAATCCATCATCTCCATAGAAAAGCTTAATTATTTTCTGATGAAAGAAACCTCGTTTCTCCTTTCTCTCACTCTCGCATTAACTTTGCTATCTTCACTTTTACCAAATCAAGTCGATCCATTTTCTTATTCTTCTATTTTACTCGATATATAGCCTGATGCCCATAGCTGATTTTTCCTCAAGAACGAGAATAAAATTTTTATAATTATAGATATTCAAATTTTGAATTACGAGGGCTCTCGCAGGCACAATGCAAATAGATTTAGAAAGCTATACATCATTTGTTTTAAAGCAAATTGCATTTCGCTCGGCTGGCCTAATATTATTTAGGTAAAATTTTTCATCGATGCCCGAAAGAAATCCCTCGAAATCCAAACAAGATCTACGGAAATGCCGCCATTCGTGTGATTGAAAAATGTTTATCCCCACTACAATTCGATCCTGTAATAGGACAGAGAGGATACATACACGAGCAGTACGGGCAATGGGAGCGATCAAATATGATTTACAGCTTAACCTTAATAACCCCGTTTAATGAAAAAATTCGGTGAATCAGTTGTAAAAAATGCTTTCGCCATCTGGCACTTTTTTGAATGCACGCAAGTTATTGCTGGCCATAATCGGGCACAATAGCGCGGCGATCGTGGAAGAATAATACCCGCGATTGCGAACAGCCAGACAAATGTTGGGTGGGGCGGGGGAGTCGCGGCGCGGCGGCATAAAGATTTCGCGGAGACGGAATCGCAAGGGTCGTAGGGAGAAGGTCACGGCAAAGCTGAGATGAAAGAGCGTTCGCCCTTATCCGGTGGCATTCAAATGTGGCCTGTCTGAATGCTCGCCTGCTCCGTCTCCCGCATCCTTTATCCGACCCCGCGAATCTAGTGTCGAGACCGCCGGAGTCGCCGTAGAACCAGTCTCCCGGATCTTCCCTTCTTTTTATCTCGTATTTTTTCTTCTCTCCTGCTGCTCCCTTTCTTTGCCTTGTTTTCCGCGTGTTTGTTTTATTTGAGGCCTCTGCGCCCTACTGGAGAGAATGCGGTTATTCCGAAAATTTATCCTCCTTTATAAGCGCCCGGCCAATGCCTTGCGCCTAATTTCATTAGCCTGAGCTCGGATCTCTTTATAACGATCGATTGTTCCGCGTTTAAAAATCATCGCGCTCGTTGCCCACGGTGTGGCGTTTGTGCTTGCTCTGCGCTCCCACCCACCCACCCCCGCCCCTTGCTCCGCCAACTTTTTTAAAATGCGCGTTACCGTTTGCAAACACCGAAATGGACCTCCTGCCTCGACGATTTGCCAACGATTCGTGCTTATTGTTATTGTTCGAGCGATTTTTTCCATTGGAAATTTTCATTTGCGCAAAATATCTAAAATTGACGCGTCACGTGCGTTGAAACCTCGCATTAAGAATTCAATTCTTCCGTACGCGTCTCAAAATCCTAAAATACATCCCGTCGGTACCGTTCAATATTCTGGACTAATGAATTGCGCATAGAAACTGCGTGCGATATTAAATCGGTGGCTATGCTACCAATATCAACAACGTATTACCACAAGATGCATCGGTTCGCCTTAATAATTTATTACTGAAATTAAATCTTTTCTTATTGGTATTAAAAGTAATAAATCTGAAATAATGTCATTAGAAGTACTTAAAAATTGCCCGGCCCCCGGAAGGGTCCAGCCGAATCAAAGCTCGGGTAATGAATTATCCATCAGAGTTTGCATTAATTGTTGTACTCACGACCGAAATAATGTTTAACCCGCAACCTGTGAACTTAAAGAATAGGAATGAAATAACCGCGCGAAACAAGAGGCACAGTTCTACCCTCCATTTCCGGCGCCAGTCAAACAAATGATGCTTGAAACAAACGAAAGATGTGAATGCGCACGTGTATACACGTACTTTCTTCTCTCTACTCCCTCTCTCTCTATCTATCTATCTATCTATCTATCTATCTATCTTTTTTCTCGTCTATTGTTCGAATCTTATGGGGGCGGAGGAACGCACGGAATTCCACGTTCCCCTGAGGCCGAAAGCCAGCAGCGAGAGGAAGGAAAAATGTCGTTGCCGGATTTTTGTCTCGGTTAGTCAAACGCTTCTGCTTAATGGCGCGCGAAAGAATGAAGGAGAAAGAATATGAGTGGGATGAAGAAAGCAATGCCTCAATATGTATAAAAAAAAACATACGAGGATGAGAATTTTGATATGCACACGTGGATATTTGGTTTCCTTTAAATACTTACTTTTAACCCTTGGTGAGAAATACTGTGCGATTTTCCATAGCTAAATTATTATATGTAAACTAAACGAAACTTTATACAAGACACTTACAATTAGTGAATAAAACATCTCGATAAATATATTTATTTCTGTTTTTAGTCAATTTTATGTATTACCCAGCATAATCGTAAAAATATAATTATAAATATATTTCAAGTAAACCTTTTCTATCTTATGAACACAGAAACTCGTGTAATACATAGTATTAAAACTTATTGAATAATTATATTTTAACAATTGCTCATTATGTAAGTAAAATATATTTCATTTATAATAAAAAAGAATATGTGATGAATTTTATAATATTGTATGAAAGATTATTGAAATGAAATCAGATTTGTTTCTCTCTCTTTAGTACAAAATCAAAATATATAATTCTTCATTGTTTATATATGTTACCTTAAAAAATCGCAAAATAGTTTTGAATATCTTCGATACTTGATTTTGACTGTTTTTAAATTCAGAATTAATATAAATAAAGTAATATAATAAAAACATAATGTATGTTATAAAGCACGATGGAAAATATGAATACTTTACTCGTAAAAAAGAGTTAAAATAATAATCATGATAAACATATTTTTTATATTAGCATAATAATAAATAAATAAGCATATTAATCGCGCTTCTTAATCGAAAAATAGTTTTCTTTATTCTTGTAACATTTATAATGAAAATTTATTGGAAAATATATATATTAAATACATTCAGAAATGAAAAATAAAAACATATTAGGCTTTTTTGTGCATTTTATTTGAATAAATTATGGAGAAAAATCTCTTCCGTAATACTATTAAATCTGAATTACTTTGGTCAGTAATGAAGTCAGCTCGATTCTTTTGGCTTTCATTAATTTTTACCCTCGCGTCCTGCAAATAATGAAGGAAGCGACGAATTAACGAAATGAAAAGGTAAAAATGTTAGATTACAGTACCAACTCAGAACAGCACAAAGTTTCAAATTATTCTGATAATTATTTATTCATCGCATGGTTTTAATAACGTTGTTTTTCTAAATATAGGACAAAAAAGAACAGTTGTATACTGCTTATATAAATAATTTTAAAAAATTTCAATAATTTATATTTTTAGAATAAATATAAAAGTGATTATTATTTAAAACAACTGTAAAACTATTACGTTCTGTCGAATTATGAGAAATGACTTGAAGAAATGATAAAATCTAAAATTACTATTTCAATTTTTAATTTTTTGATTCATGCAAACAATTATTGAAGTGCTAGGGAAATATAGAGCGGAGCTTTATTATTGAATTAAAATGTTGATGAAATATATTATTGAACATATTTTTAATATGTTTTGCGCTAGCATTCACTTAAAATAATTCAAGTAATATATATATATATAAATAAATATATAAAACGTTAATAAAATAAAATAAAAAAATGTAAAAGTATTTTTTTTTATTTCAACATTTAGCTTAAGAAAAAAATTAATTTGGCACATCGTGTTTTATTTAAACGAGAGTATATGATTTTCAACCACATATAAAGCACTATAGAGATTTTTGGCACCCACTTTAAGCGAATAAAAACTTAATTAGAATGTCTTTTAAACACTGAAATATGTATAAAACATTTAAACGTAAAAAAATTCATTTCAATTTTAGCTACTTCAATCCTAATAGCATGAAAATTATTTAAAAATTAATTTTTTTACCGTATATTCATAAACATAAGCAATGCAACAATTAAATGTAACAATATACATGTGATTTTAAGAAACGTCTCGTATTATTTACAAAAGCTTGCGTGTATACAATTAAACAATTCAACAATTCATTTGGCAACTATTACTTATATTGCAAACAATCTGATTTCTTTATGCATTGTCTCGTGGATTGGAAGCAATTTAATTAGTAATTGAAAATCAAGTGAATTGGAGTATGAGACAGTAAGATAAAGAAAGTCGTTGATTAAAGCGCGAGGCCTATTAAAATCGGCTCTATTCGGAAGCTAGTGTTTCTTGATAAAATCATTTATGGAATTCTGGATCACTGTACACGATAGGGGTTGCAGTTGTAAACAGTTGGGGTAAACATAATATGACGAGCGCCTCAAGCGCGGCTGATCCTCTTCTCCGCGCGGCTTTCATTCTGAAGGTTATAATATACCGCCCCCGCTTGTCTTCCTTTATCCCCCTCGCAACCAGTGCACTTATATACACGTGATCCATTTGTCGCGTATTCGCTCTTTTACCATAATCGAACGGCAATATTTCCTCCGACCTCTTCGCTCTTTTTTGTCGTTCTTTTTTTTTCAGCGATTAAGGTATTACCTCCTTATTGCTTTGATTATTCTATCTGTCTTTTTTTGTTTATAACGGGCGTGCATTGACGAGTTCAAGCTGATTCAAGCTGAACCTAAATTTAACCGAATTACCTTGATAACAATGAATGAATTTCGTTAAGTAAATCCGATTAAAGAGCAAAGTCCATTAATTCGAATAAAAGTACAGCTTTATTACATCAAAAATTAAAATCTTAAAAAACAATGCGAAATTTCGAGCATTTTCCCTTAAAAGCCACGGCTGCCTTTCGCTCTATCGAGGAATCGACATTATCAATCACCGAGGGTATGACAATGAAAAATATGGCTGCCGAGGAGAGCCGAGGCTTAATACGAATTCAACGCCTGTAAATAAGTAGCCGGATCGAAAAAAAAAAAAAAGAAAAAAAAGAAAAAAAAAGAAAGAAAGAGCAAGAGGCTAAGAGAAGACTAGCAAGAGGCAACATTACCGGTCCATTACAAGGCGATGCCCCGAAACTAATAATAACAAACGACCCAGTAACCCCTGAGGTCTAACGCAGAAGGCAGAGCAGACGAATTGGTAATTCGTATAAATGATAGCGGCGACTATCGGGTTGTCGTGTAGTCGGGCATATGCGAGGGATCCCGGATCACGCCTCACATCCATCGGAATGGCTGTGAAATTAGACGTCCCACGAGCTCGCCCTCGCCTTAGTGCCTGCTGAGTCTGAGTTCGACTCGACAAATTCGGTTAGACCGGTGAAAAATGAATCATGCCTCCTCTTACAATCTATCCTTTACGGGTCGCTCGGCGCGGCGCAACTTCGGTCGGACGCTCGCTATCCCCGTTCGACGCCGCGCAAATCGTTAAAAGTTATTGATTCCTACGGAGGCACCGGGCTCTATCCATCGGCTGAGAGGCCTCGATAATTAAGATTTACAATGCTGGCTGCGGTGCTTCGAATTGGCGCGCGGGCAATGCGTCGTTGTCTTTGTCCGAGGAAGCATCGAGCAGAGCGGAGAGCCTGCAATATTGTACTCGATAAACTTTGTCCTCGCATTCTTATTAATTCACGCTCACTGAATTCACCTCACGATCCTTAGAAATGGTACTTTACCTTCGATATTATACAGGTTGTTTTGCTTACGTTTAAATATAGCGTGGATATGCGAATTCTCGCAAGGTAGCGAGCTTACGACCGACGAGGGAAAGTGGCAGCCTAACTGGACGCGCGTTTCTTCGACCTGACGAGGGAATCTGACGAGCCGACAAACGATTAAATACTTAAATCAATCGGACAAATCAAAGGCTACGCTTCGGGCACCGAATCGAGACTCCCGGATCGAGCGTATGGATTTGTTGAAATCGTATCTCGGCGATCGATCGATATCAGCATTGTGACATTGCAAATTAATTGTAATTTTAGCGAACCTTTAAATGATTAAAAGAAGACTCCGCGTACCATAATATCAACCCTAAGGATAGGGTTGCTCGCATTTATTGACATTTCAAAGTTGCCAATCTTAGGGCCCTTGTCGAGTACTTTATCTCTAGTTTTTTTTTCTCGCAAAAGAGTTTGCACAGTGTACCTACACGTGTCTCTACGTAAAAGCATTCAGATGTTTGCCAACTCTGGAGCTCGAGGGTCGCCTGGAACAAAGTGCTCTCCTTGTTTAGGCAAATATGAAAACGTCGAGAGACGAGCTCGAGGTGTCGACGTTTTTGGCGAACAGCGAGTGTCACGGAGTCGTTTTCTTATCACGCCCAACAGTCGATATACCGTCATTACTTCCTAACTGAATTCCTATCGCCGATGAAAGGTCATAAACTTTATGAGATATTTGATCTTGTGAAGGCTTACCCTATAATAATCGTGAGTTCCCAATTGTGTTTTGAAAATATTAAATAGACCATGATAAATGATTTTTAGGACAATTGCCTACATTATCGTTTGCTCTTTGTTCCAACAATGGCCTAAGGTTAATCTCGATGCATTATTTAAACATTATAAAAAATATAGTAGTTATAAAAAATATGTTTCAATGGGTCAATGCAATTGAAATTCGTAATTTACATTAAAAAAAAAAAAAAAAAAAAAAAAAAAAAGAAAAGAAACAATGAAAAAAGTCAACGATTCTCCGCAAAATCTCAATAGCCGACGAGATAAAGTAGGATTTCACTCGAATACTTTGTTAGAAGAGCCGACATCGATTTCTCATCGATCCTTGTAAAATTGTAAGCCGTAGGCGAGAGGGCAAATGAAAATCTCTTAGCTATCGCGAAGTGCTGCAAAGTGAATGTTAATTACGCTTCAAATGAAATACAAGTACACAGGAGCTCGCCTTATCTCAACCACGTGCGCGCGTAGCTCGAACCCATTTAAGTACCCCTGAAGTAAAATTCCAGGCGGCGGCCCCTGACGCTCACGTCCGGGCCGTTAATGCGACGCGTCGTTGGTGGATAGGTCGGAAAAGCGGGTGGGAAGCGGTTAAACGAGCCGCCGGCAGGCGTCCAGGTCCTCTGATGTCCTTGCGAGGAGGTCCGGCAAAAAAGGCGGCTCCTCGCTCGCTTCTCTAAAGAAATTAGAGAGATAATTCCTCGGACGAATATCCAATTTAGCCTTTCCGGCGGCCCCCTCCCGGCAAAAAAGACAAGAGGCAAATGAAGGAGGACGCGAGTCCTCGGCACTGACCCCGACGGTCTTATTATCTAAAGTGCTCGGCCCCGGTAGTGCTCGCTCGTCGTCGCCTCGAACAAGAGGAGGAAAGGAGGCAAAGCGAAAGGGTGCGAGAGCCGAGGCCGGAAGCAGTTGTGCGTTGGGCCGAGAGGGCGCAAAAAGAGTTCGTGATCTTCGGAGCCGATGTAATTTAGCGCCGGCTGTCGGGCTTCTCTTTGTCTTTGGGCTTGGGCTCTTTCTCGGAGCCCGGTCCGACTCTTTGGAAGCTTCGGGGACAGGCTGAATTTTACCTTTGGATAGGGATGTGTGGCTGAAAGGATGCGAGCCTTTGTACGTGTCGCCTCGCCGTGTAAAAAAAGTTCCTCGGCTTTATGAGGGAGACAAGATTTTTCGCTTTCAAAATTAGAATGGTTATTTTTAAACGCTAATTGTCCATTCATTGGATATCAACATTTTTATAAAAAGCAGTCTATTTTAATCATTACATACCGATTTATAATCGTTTCCATCTTTATCTCGTAATCAAATAATCATTGCTCATATATCCATACGTGCAATACACGCTGTAATACCTTTTTTTTAATACGAAAAAATATCCATTGTACACTGCAAATATAATGACGAAATTCTTCTATATATATATAGCTTACGCATGTGTACGAAATTTTGTGCACAATCTTCACATCCCATACGGTTTAGTCTGAAAAAAAAAATGTTTACGAAGATGACTCACTGCGAAGTATCCAACAATAACGCACTCGATGTAAGTAGATTTTAAATATTCTTATTCGAAGTAATAATGTTTGATGGGTTCTCGTATCTGGTTCGGGTAGCTTTAATAACGAATTAAATAACAAAATGGGTCCGGCTTGTGGACGGTCGCGACGACATCGATGATGACGCAACTATGAGAAAGATAGATGAAAAAAATTACCTTTTGTCGTATAAGCCCTGACGTATCAAACTCGCGCAATACGGTTTGACGAGTTGACAGCTCAATGATGTGAAACAAAAGGGAACACGATTTCTGTCTACCTACTTTTTCGCTACAGATTTTTTATCTGAAATTTTTATCTTTTGTCCTTTCCGTCGCAGATATTTTTTAATTCAGAAGTCAATAATGAAAAATCTGTTGCCCCTGTATTTGTTTCAATCTTGGCAAATCTTGTAATTGTATTTATACGAGCTGCGAGTCTGGTTTTTTTTTTTTTTTTTTTTTTTAGATGAGAAATTTCGCGAATGGTCACAAAATGTTTCAATCGAGCACTGTTTTAAAAATTCTGTCGAGATAAATTTTAAACTAAGATTATTTATCACATTATACAACGTTCTGCAATTGTTTATTGCACACCCATTGTCAACGGTATTGATTTTGTTTAGGGAGCTTGAATTTTATCCTATCCCAAATCTAAAAATCCTTAACGATCCGAGGAAGGCATAAAGAATTGAAATTCTAATCACAGCTATTGCCATTACCGTTAAATGAAATCTGCAATTTTCTAATATCTCACATTGGCCGGACGTACGATCAATCACATCGCCGCAATCGAATGTATCCATCATATGGAGTACATGTGCGTAAAGAGCAGATACGAATGTGTGCATAGCTCATATCATGGCCAAAAGAGAAAATGATACTAATCGAAAGGACAAGTCCGTCGTTCTATTTTGATGAGCATACAAGGATACGTCAATGAATCACTCGGTTTCGCTCCTGATATTTGCCGAGCGAACGCCCATACGACGCAAAATCCCGTCGCTTTATTCTGTATTCTTTATCTAAAATATTACAATCGTCGTACGTAATGTATGAGGAAAGAGGCGTAGGCACGGTCGGAGGGGATTTTTAGGAAGAAATATAGAATGGGCTTTCAGACTACGGATCAGGAGTTTAGAAAGATGTGGCAGCCGTGGTTTCTAGGCAGTCGCTGAACTTATTGGTCGACTATTGGTTAATTTCTTGTCGATGTTAACGCATTAACTTTCGGGTAAATATATAGAAAGAAAGACGATAAATCTATCTATAAATATATAAAAACAAGATAAAAGGAATTAATCTATCTAGCTCGTATGAACATTTAACCGTATATTTACCGAGATAATTTGTTGGTTCTGACTTTCTTGAAAAAAGTTGCATTGATTACGTATAATATTTAAAATGTTATTTTGCGCTTATTTTATTATAAATTATCGGCAACAATGTAAGTATTGTACATTTGATTTAAAAAAGAAATTTGCAAAATTATAATTAAACTTTATATAATACTATCAATATTTATTTAAGGCACTTGAAATAATTTGTTATATTTACATTTTTCGTATAAATAATTATCGTATTATATATATATATATATATATATATTATTATTAAAACTTAATTACATCGTTACCAATAATTAAGCTTGAAATATTCAACTATACACCAAAACTCATTAACGTACGAAAAAAATCTTTAAAGATTTAAACTTATTGTATCAGGTAAATTTGTTATTTTTCATACGTAATTTATATTAAAATTAAAAATATTTACTTGCTTTCTTTTTTACATTTTAACTACTGCTTATGTGAAAATACAGCTTAAAAAAAGTGTTTAATAATTACTTTTATACATCAATATTAAATATAAAATATTAGAGTTTACTTTCATTAATTATATTTTAATTATTTACCATCTGCCTAAGGTGAATATTTGATGAAAACACGGGTAAGTGTTTATTAGAGCTTTGAAGGCAACGTATGTTATAGCAATAGTAAATTCCTCTTTCTCTCTCCTATATATATATATATATACACACATGCACAAAATTATAAACATGAAAATGTTTATACGACTATTCTTTAACTGGGTAGGTTTTTTAGCGGTGTTCGGGCAATAAAATGCTTTCTAGACCTCCGAAAGCAAACATTGTTTACATTATGGCAGAAGAGGTTGAATTTTGCAGGAGAGGAGTCACTTGTGCTTTCGGCGCCAAAGCTTAATAAGCAAAAAACCGCGCTGATATAATAAAGTCCAATTAACAGCTGCTCATTCGTCCATTGATAGACCGAGGAGTACGGTGAAGGGGCACTCGACCGTCGAGAGGGGGGAGGGGGGGGCTAGAGAGTGATAGACGGAAGGGGAGTAAGAGAGAGAGAATCAAGCAATAAAAACGATGTCCGGCGAGCGGCGATTCGCGGTGTGTATCGGAAAATAATGCAGAAAATGGTTTGCGGGTTTTTTATCTCAATTTCTACGGGCCGGCACTTCGGTCGCGTCGGGATGCGAGCGATACCGCGCGAGCTTGAGCCATCGGGGGGGGGGGCGCAGCCGACGGCCGTTGCGCGCGTCCCTATCCGTGCGAGTCGCGGCGGCGGGGTAGGTTGGGGTTGGGGGGGGGGCGAACGCAGCGGCGGCAGAGCTTTGTATTATTCATCAATCACGCGACCTTTCAGCCCACACGGAGCAGATATCGGGCCGTGCTTGCTCGTTTTTACATGCGGTGCACGCTCAATTGCAATAGAGAGGCGAATAATTGAATCTCCTCCGCGTCCTCCTCGCTCGGGCTCGCTCCTCTTTGTGCGCCCCTGTACCGCGTGTGCGCCGGCGTAATGCGCTTGTGCGCGGCCTATATTGGCCCAACGATTTTACGCTAACGCAACCCCGTACGTGACGTTGATGAAGAAGCCAGTGTGTATCTTGATGTATGCGATTAATTTGAGCCGTCGCTTTGCCGATTTTTACTACTTGCTGCCTCGTCCCTTTACCCCCGGCCTGCGTTAATGATTTTGTTTTGGGGCCACCGTCACCGCTACAAGCCGACAACGGATGATAATCTAGTACTAATTACGGCGAGCATTATTTTCAGCCTCCTCCTACTCCTCCTCCTCCTCCTCCTCGGCTACTTAAATTACGCGCCTCGATTTTTACAACAATTCAACGTGCCTTTATTATCGCGTCGCTGCGCTACTTACGGTAGTACAAAGTAAGCGATAAACGATACGCATTGATCGTTACACCCCAAGTACACGTCGCTCATATTTTGCTCGTCGCTCTCCGTTAACCGAGTAAGTAATACAGCTTTTGTGAAAATAAATGTTAAAAAATTGTTTACACCGATGCAGCTGGAGAGTTATATAATTTTTTTTTTTTTTTTTTTTTTTTTTTTTCACTAAAGGGACTCTCTTCAAATTATAAAAATAACGCAGGGTGCACAATTTTCAAAAGTGTACACTTGAAAGTTATAACTTTTATCGTTAATTGTTGACGGAATCCCTTCTTTTGGAGCGCAGGAAGGAAAGAGGAAAGTTTATCAGTATTTGAATGATTAATGTTTATTCGATATATTTTTGCTGAACAATGGGTGACTCCTTTTCAATTCATCTTTGGTACAGCGGCACATCGACGTTGCGAAATGATCGAAAGGACAGGTGTGTATGCGTATTATCGAGCTTCGAATTTTCAGATACACTATATTACAATGACAACAGTTGCTTATTATTCTTATACAATTGATGCATAACATAAACTATTTTTCCGTACTCCTGTTAAGACGAAAAAGTAGAGCCATTTACTTAAAAAGACTTTTATTTTTATTCTCTCCACTTATTTACTAAAACCTGATACATTAATCTTTATGTACAATTTTCTTCAATCGAGAATCCGCAATAAAGATCCTTTTATTCGGTTTTTATTTTGCTTAATTTATTTATTTAACCTTTGTAAAACACAGTTTTCGTAATCGTAATCGTAAAGTATTTTTCTTCTTTAAGTGTGTGTGTTTGTGTTTTTTTTTTGCCTTTTCTTAAACTAAAAATTCCATCTAGTTTTTTTTTTAAAAAAGTCTCTTTCTTTTAATAAAATCATGGCTTTTATGTACAATGCATTTGGTCATAAACCCTGATTAGTCCTTAAATGAGCCCTTGTTAAGTGATATCGTTGCCGAAAATCGACGCCTAACGTCCAACTAAAGGTCACAAAAGATTAATCAAATAATTTAATAAGCCACTTTTATAGCAATGATAAACTTTCGTGTGTTTTGAAATTGCTAATGGTGTTATAATGAATTAATTTAAATGGAAAAAAAAAATTACTACATTTTACAATTTCCTTCAAGTATTCGTTTTATTATTTCTTAATGTCACAACTAAATTTCTTAATCACAATGATGACTTACATAATAATTTTTAAATAAAATAATTTACAGTAATTAACGATTAACCTTTATGAACAATTACATTTGACCTTCAGTTGATGAAATAAAAGTTTTTTGTAATTATTCAAATTATTTACATGAACTGTTATAATTATAACTTGTTTATATTTATTGGTTACATGAAAAAACATTAATTCACATTAACATTTCGTAAATCTTCATCAGAAGTTATATTTTTACACTTTCTTATTTTCACATGATGTTACTTGATCTCGAATCGAAGATCAATTGTCGAGCACAGTTAATGTACCTTTCCGATTGTTTCAATATTTTTCAAACCAGAACAGTAATATGGCACTTACTTAACATGGATAAATATTATAAATCTTCAATGAAAAAATATTTTCAAAAAAAAAAAAAAAAACATTCGATAGTAGCGTCTTAGAAGTGCCATATTGTAACTGGTTTTTAAAATATAGATGAAGGTTCAGTTATAATGCTATTACCTGTACTTCCCAAACTAATGTACTGTACAAAGTTTCGATTAAACGATCAGATTGACTGATGCCTTTTACTCGATCTACTGTTAATGAAGTATATAAATAAATTAGACTATTTCGATTATTTTGGCGTAATATAAATTTCACTTGAACCTTTTAAATAGTTTTTGCATATTACGAGTGTTACAAACGTTGTTGATGTGCAGCAAATAAAATATTAATTTACGTATGAAATTTACTGACACTACAGCGAATTCGTCTACATTCTTTAAAGTTTATTTTAATTATTTGGATAATAAAAACAAACTGCTTAAGCTACATAATTTACGAGAGGACGGTTAAGTAGATATTCGTGGTTTCATTATGGAAGTTCTCTCTCTCTCTCTCTCTCTCTCTTTCTCTCTCTCTCTGTATTTAAAAGGTGAAGCCTCAATTATAAATATAATAAATCTCATTATTAATCGAACTAGTACATTAATTCATAATATACATTGAATATCAATATTGTTTTCATGCACTTCCGTTCGCTTCCTAAGTAAATCTTTATAACGCTCAAAGCTTTAAGTGTGCATACTTTTTTTTTTTGTTTGTTTTTGTTTTATACAAGAGCATTTTCAATTTTTACCTATACGTTTTTCATTCAATTGCGAATAATAAGTCGTGGATCGTGAGGATGGCCGAGGGGACGGGCAAAAGAAAGAGAAGAAGAAGAAGAAGAAGAAGAAGAAAAAAAAAGAAACAACGAGACGAGCAACCACGTCGTACAATTAAAATTAATTAACGAATCACAGCGAAGCATCAAACAGCGTCTGATCTCCGGGTGACGTGGATCCTCCGTGAGCTTATTTTTTTTTAGTACGGCCTCCAGACTTGCCTGGGCTTCGGACTTCTCTCCCTCCGAGACCTAATGGTCTCCCGTTCCGTCATCTCGACCTCCTCTTCCTTCCGCCTGGCCGTCGTCGTCAGATCCTGGCCGACGTTCTCCTTGTCCTGGTGGTGGGTCCTCGTCCTAGTGCTCAGATCGACCGTTCCCTCGACCCGAATTTTCACGCTCAGGCCGCGCTGATTGCCCTGCTCCTGATTGTCCAATTGCGCGACGTGATCGTGCTCGTTAACGTTTTCCAAGCTCGGTCGCAGCCGGCCCGAGGTCTCTTCTCGGAAGAAGTCCCTCTCGTTCCTACCACACCACAGACGATACTTTGTAAATATTGCCTGGCCACGTTACTTGCAAATTTTAATTTACATCATCGGCCGCAATCGAACTTTAGTAATATTGACATTTGTTCGTATTATCAATGTTATCATTGTTATTACCGTTACTGTTACCTCTACCGGTACCATTATCATTGCTATTATTACTATTGTCGTTGTTGTTGTTGTTTTTGTTGTAATTAATTGCAGGGCCCCGTTCGTTCATTATCATTTATTTCTAATTCAAAATATGACCGAGCGATGAATAAATTATCTCTCGCAGGCATGCACAGCCATTGGAAGCGTTGACCAGCAGCGGCCAGTGGCTCGCGAGTGTGAAAATTCATCCAATCGCGCTGACGTACCGAGAGTCAACGGCGTAAATAGCTTTTCCCGATTGTGCGTACCGTAAAAAAGCGTTCGGTTCAGAGCTACTCCGTGGCCTCGCTCATTTGATCGAGCAAGGGCCGCATAGTAAAGCCGAAAGGGAGAGAACGCGATCGCTCATCGTCAGTATCGCAGGGTCGAGCGAGCCGATAAGCGGATGTAAATAATGCCAAGGGTAGCGTACCCGAGAGGCGAGGTCCTCGGGCTATCCTGCTCGAGGGACTCCTCGCTCTGGGAGCGGCGCTCGATCTTGGGCTGGGGCTCCTCGCCGTCGTCGACCTCGATGCTCCCGTCGGGGCTCTCCAGTTCGCGGGAGGCCTCCGCCTTGTCCTTGGCCGGCTCCTCGGGGCTGTCGCTGCTCGCCCGCAGCTTCCGGAGGTCCTCGAGCTGCGACTGATCGGGTCGCTGCAGGCGCTGCTGGGCCATCCTTAGGGCGAGGGCGTGCCACTCGGGCTCCAGGATGTACTGCTGGGTGTGATAGAGCGGATTGTAGAGCCAGGAGGATTGCGGCAGGAGCGGCGCGAATATCGAGCCGAAGAGGGAATTCGTCGCGCCTAGAAGATGAAGACCTGTGTGATCGACGAGAAATATCTTATGTCAATTCTCCTTCCATTGGGCACGGGATTATCATTGCCCCGGGGTACTCTCCACTCTTGCCGCCTCTCCGAGGCCCCTTCTATAACGTGGCCCTTCTACCCAAGCGCGGACCCATTCCCCTTAATATCGAGCTCGATGCTCTTCTCATTTATCATTACGAGGACACCTAAGTAGATTCGCTGCTCCGTTCATTGCACGGCCCTGGAGTGCTCCCGTTAAAATTTATGGCCCCGGCATGCAAACCGTCGCGAGGAGTTACGCGTCGTTCTTCTTCCTCTTAATATCCATCCTGCAGGATTACGGTGCAGGCGTCGAGCGATCGCAACGGGGCCTGGAGCAATCAACGGTAGCGCCCACAGGGGCGGCCCTCAGCGGCCAACCTTCGCAGTGCAACGGAGCTTCCAGAGCCGGCGAATCAGTGCCTGTCCGTGACCCGAGGGCCTGCGGTGCACGGAGCCGAGTGCGCCCAATCTAATACCGACCTTGAAAGTGCGGATGGTGGCTGGAGGACGAGGTGGAGTTGCTCGGTGTCGTCGTTGTCGTCGCCGGCTCGGCGGCGGCGGGGGTCGGTGCGGGGGTCACGGCCACCGCCGTCGTCAACAGTCCCGAACCGATGCTTGCCGGGGAGGCGGCGGGCGCCGCGTCTCGAACGGAAACGCCAATGGGGCCGAGCTCTCCCGGGGACGAATCTAATGATCGAGCAAGCCAACGGTCAATGCGAGCCCGAGCCCAGGACGGGGCCCGACCGACCGACCCTCACCGGTATTCAGCCCGTGCCCGGGCGGCGAGAGCACCGGCTCCGTAACCGATGAGCGACGGGCGATGCGAGGGCCCCCCTTCCCCTTTCAACCCCTAGGGACTCCGCCGGCTTACCTTTGGCCGAGCCCGGCAACCTCGGCGACCTCTGCTCGATGACGTGGTGGAAGGGGTTGAAGGCCGAGGCGGCGACGGCGGCTGCGGCGGTCGCGACCGCTGTACCACCGGCCGCCGGGGCCGGGGGGTGGCCGTGTGAATGATGACTCTGGGGCGGTTGCAGGCAATGGGGAGGGATGCTGCCACGGGGCAGCCCACCCCAGCCCTGCGCCGTCGCCACTCCTTGATCGATGCCCAGGTGCTGGAGACCTGCAAGATACGATCGTACGCTTCATCCACGGTACCTTCTTCCTTCCTCCCTTTGCCCCGAGCTCTTCCTCGCCTCCCCGAATAACGGGATTTCTTTCTCTTTTTTTTCCTTCTTCTTCTTCTTCCTTTTTTTTTTTCCAAGGAATACAATAAGAGCGCGAGGTGCGCGATTGTAGAAGCGCTCGTCTTCGATCTCGGATGTCCTGCCGTCCCGCCCAATTGCTTCTCGTTCATTTACATTCTTCAGTATGGAAGCGAGTAATAATTGCGATTGTCGAAAGTTCCTACGAAAATTCTACGTCTATGGAATTACATGCCTATTAGTAACGCGAAGCTTTCCTTATCCCTAACAACATTGAGGAGTAGTCGTAGCGTTGTCCTGGATACTCCGATGAAGTTATCTCGAGTACTAGTAGGGATAAAGACAGCGATACTGAATTTGGGGAAAAAGACGAGCTGGCCAAAGGAGAATGTGTAAAAAGAAGGAAGCCGGTGAAAAGCCGATAGGTGAGTCGGTATTAATGAACTAAAGACCAGGGATCGGAGAAGCGAAAGAGGAAACAAAACTCGTATTAATCGAGGCAATATCGGTTTTCAGAAAACCATGATCAATAGCAGATTATATAGTCGTTTGTACGAAGCAGTTTAAAAAATTCCCTGAAAGTTGCATATTTGACTACGCCAGGTAGAAAAGCCAGCTCGGAGGCAAATTTCGCACAAGGAACCGTAGGGGGCTTGAAAAACGAGATAGCGATGCCGGGAAAGAATAGAGGATACAAAGTGGACAGGAAAATACTCGAAAAGTTTTATTTTAAATTAATTTCAGCTTACGGATTGTTCTCGTACAATTTTCGTATACTTTCTGAACTATTTCTCTAAAAGGTTATTATGTGATCGTTTTTTTGTGGGTCAGTAAAATATTCAATCGATTAATTAATATTCAATTTCATCGCGACACATGATTTAAGATCGTACATTTTATTCTCGTTAGCACGTTAACATCCCTTAAATAACTAGTACCGATAAATTAGCTATTTAATTTTCTATTTTAGAATACAGATAATTTGTAGGCAATGTCTTAGATTGATGATTACTAATGGTTTAGTAGTGATCTGTGTCAAAGTAGAAACAACGACTCAAAGTAGTATAGAAAGGGAGAAAATACTGGCAAAAAATTAATCTCAGTGGGTGTACGTATACAAATGTATATTAATGTATGTATATATTATATATCTAAAAGTATATATATATGTGTGTGTGTGTGTGTGTGTGTGTGTGTGTGTGTGTGTTGCAAGATATATTGCAAGAGGATAAATAATTTAAAATGAATGAACTGCCTTTGAATAACTATTTATTTGAGAAAATGTATGCAGTCGTGCAAGGTAGAAGAAGGATATCAGAAAAGATTTGATTCTCGGCCATGTAACTAAGCTCTTAGGAGATAAGAAGGAGAAAGGACGGACGGACAGTAAAGAGGATGGATAAAAAAAAAACGGAAAGGCAGAAGGTAGGGAACAGGGGGAGGAGTGTCGATGCAGGAGGAAAGAACGGAAAAAGCGGAAAGCCTCGAGGATAAGGGGCCGGCAGGGAGTAAAAAGTGGGGTAAGTGCAGGTAAGGAAAATGGAGAAAGAGCGAAGGAGTAAGCGCAGCCGGAGAGGGCGCGAGGAGTCGGCAGGGAGGAGAGAGAGAGAGAGAGAGAGAGCGGAGCCGGCGATGCAAGAGTGGGGGAAAAGTAGGTGCAGCGGGCAGAGGGATGCAGCGGCGCCCGGTGCAAGAGCGAGGCCAGTCGGAGGTCGAGTCGCCGAGGGGGGCACTGGGGCAGAGCAGACCCGGGGAGGGGATCGAGGGGTGGGAGCGAGGGACGCCGGTGTCGGGGCCCCGAGGAAGGACGGAAAAGAGCAGCAGCAGCAGCAGCAGCAGCGGGCCGCCGCGTGTAGCTCTCCTATGCGGGTGGGTCGCGACGGGAAGCGGGTGGCGGGGGGGGGAGGGGTCGGTGGGCTGGAGAGAGGGTAGAGAGAGAGAGAGAGAGAGAGAGAGAGAGTCCTCGGCTTCGCCACGGGTGTCGAGGCGCGCCGGCGGCGGCGGCGGCGGCGGCGGGGCAGTCGAGCTTTCGCGGCAGCCCGGGGGGTAAAAAGCTCGGGGAGCGGCGGGGGCAGGGGGTGGGGGACCGGGGTGGGGACGGCCACGGAGTCACTGGTGCGTGGGCGTGGCGGACGGAGATTGCGGCCTGCCGGATTGGTTGGCCGCAAAGCCCTTTTCGCGGGGTCGACGGCGGCGACGGCGGTGGGACGCGAGAGAAAAAAAGCCCCCGAGGGAGACGGAGCTACTGGGACTGGCAGCGGCGCAGGGGAAATTTTTAAGCTCTCCTTAAGCCGGAGCCGAAAGTGCGGCAGGGCAGGGCAGGCGCATTTTTCTTTACCCCCTGTGCCGCCGGTCCCAGTAGTTACGGCCTGCGATGGCTGGCGGCGCTACTTTACAGGCCAACTGAAAAAAAATAAACGATAAGTGCGCGCCCGCACGCGAGAATGAATCGTAGGTGGGAGGAAGTGTGCGTGCGTGCGTGCGTGCGCGCGTGTGTGAGCGAGAGAGAGAGAGAGAGAGAGAGAGAGCAAGCGTGACTCGAAAAGCTAAAGAGGCTTAAAGAGGAGGGGACGACAATTTTCGGGTAACTTTCGTCAACGAGGAAGCTGTCAAGAAAGTTGATAAGGAAATAAATAGCAATGATCTCTGCTTGCTCAAGGATTCGGGCAAGCCGCACTCATAAGAATATTAATATTAAGTTTAACTAGCTCCTGCGTCTCCTTCCGATTTACTAGTCCCGTGTAATTACCATTTTACTTTTTTTTTCAATGCTCCACAATATGTAATATGCATAAATTTACGAGCCTACATTATTGCACAATGTCAACTGACAATTGAAGAACACTACAACGAAACATTAATTTCACGTACTTGTTCATAATAACAAAATACGTATTATTGATTCCTTACTGAATTTAAAATACATATTTGTTAACATCCAATAAATCCATAAATTTATTCGTACAAACTGCTCTCACTTATTATTTATTCGATAAAAAAATATCTAGTAAAAATACTGTACATCGCCCTTTATCTTGTATATTGCAAACGTATTATTATTTACTAATATAATTTAAAATGAAACACAAGTACGAGATTTACTTGCGCTATAAAATTTTAACGTGCCATTAACTAAAAGATTCTTAGGCATGGCATAAATTATAATAGTATAAACATGTATTGATGAAATTTAAAGAATCCAAGGTTCGTCTATCTGTGATACTCGCTAATCAACGTCAAAATCGTCTCTTGTCCGCTCTCCCTACCTCGCTCTTTCTTATCGCTATAAAGCTCATCATATCTCCCATTAATATGTCAAACATTTGTGTTTATTGATTCAACCTAGTTTAATAATATTTATTGCGTAAAATGTTATTTTGTTGATATAAATTTATTGGTAAAATAATGAGGCAGAAGGAGAAAATAAAAGATAATGTTCAAGAGATACATAAAGAAAAATAGATAGAGAGAGAGAGAGCAAGAGAGACGAATAGGAAGAGGGAAACTGTAACATATTTTCAATTTAATAAACCCTGGAATACCGCGCAACGCCCCTTTAGGCCCTCGCGTGCCGCCGTTTTGGACAGGGGCGATAATTCCGAAAACAAATGAAGACTAATGAGGGGAGGTCCGATGCCGCTACTCCTCCGGCTGGTGCTTCCGTTGCACGCAAAGTGGCAGAATGAGGATGGAAGAAAGAGAGATGGAAAGTCCGAGAAAGTAAAACAGAGAGAGAGAGAGAGAGAGAGAGGACTAGAAGGAAAGGGTTTTTCAACCACCCTTACTAAGGAGCTTGAGAAATGTTGAGCTTAAACGTCGGAGGGCGTCTTAGTTACTTCAGACTAGGGTGCGGGCGCGGTAAAGGGGAGGAAGGTGTTAGGGAAGAAAGCCCTGGCAACCCCTGGTGACTCGTGAGTTTAAGGGATGATGTATTATCGTGGGCCTGCGAGGACGCGTTGATCGCTGCTTTGTGGGCGTTGGGAATTATGCCCACGATTTTGACGTTCCTTTGTCGTTGTATTATAAGCGTTTCCTTACTCGAGCTCCTTGATACGAAACATGTATTTGAGATTAGTGACGTCCCGATAATTATACTCTTCACGTGGGTGGCTTTTCCAATTTACTACAAAAGGAGGCTTTTATCCTAGTCGACCCAAGACTCGTTGCTAATAATTTCAGTAAACTCAATACTCAAAATTCTTCCAAATTATTATATTGACCTTCAGTTTCAGGCGTTGCGTGAATCGAGCGACCGATCGAGTGTGTGGAGCGATTATTATTTTTCTTTTAAATATTATATACTACAGCTCAATCGCAAACTGATTAGCTCTCGCTTACGTAATGCAACGGTAGATCAATTAGTACTTAAATTGATTTATTAAGTGCCATTCGGCTGTGACATTTCAAACTCACGTTTAAGCACATTTTAAATCATGCTTCAATCTTTTGTTTTTAATGAAAAAACAAACAATTTAATATATATATATATATATGCGTTTTAAAGGGGTTTTTTTTTATAAGACGACAGCTATTTTAAGGCAATCATTAACGTACTTATTATTTACTCTGAGAAAAGCATCTTTTTTACCGATTACTTTTCATCGACTTTTTATTTATAAATTATCCATTTGCTGTATTTTCTAGGCTATTTTAATTTAACGTTGTGCACAAAGTATGTGCAGTTTTTTCAAACATAATGCAACAGATAATAATAAATGGACAATTATAATTTAAAAATAATCCGATACAGTACCCAATTTCCCAGCATGAATAATGAATTTAGGTAAAAATTGTTCAAGCCTTGATTATATATTTTTATTGTCTTTTGTACTTCCTCAAATCAAAAGGATTCTATTAAAAAAAATTTTCCTTGAATAAATAAATTTTGAAAATGCTTCGCAATTTTAAAACGTTAATTAGTTCGGACAATAAACTTTCGGAATAATCCTTTAACAGAAAAAATAAGTACCGAAAGACTCACATTATTGAAATTATATCACCAGTGTATTAACTCGACCAATAGGATGGTCTTATAAATAAAAAATATACCTTGTGAAAATCCAAAATTAAAGGGAATCGAGAAGTAGTCGTGACAAAATTTTACGATCGCAACTATATGTAGATTTAAAATCTTCGACTCGTTCAAAAAGTACAAGCTGACATTGAATTAGCAAATATTTCATATTTATTTTTTAAAGATAATCCAAAAGGGCTTGAACTTAAAGAGGCATTAGGAAGCAAAGCCCAGTAAACTTGGGGAAAAGTAAAGAGTAGAGCCGTTCGTCCGGTTACCGTGAGATACATAATAAATTAATTCACCCATCTTTCCTCGCGCGCCTTTTATCTATTCAGATCTATGCAAAGCAGGCGTTAAAAAGCTCTTCTGCCTGCTTTGGAGGACTTAACCCTTACCCTCCTACTCGCGCTTACTCATTCTCTTAAAGCTAAATCTGTTCTTCGCCGGCTATTTAAGTTTATTCCACTCCTGTACTCTTAGCCTTCCCTACATTTTTTTTTTTCAACTTCTTTGTTATCGACTATGATTAATCATGTTACAGAGAAGATTTGGACTCGTTGCCGAATTTTCTCGAACTGCTTAATCGCACAATTATCACCCCGAAAAGAAAAAAGTGAGCTTGCCAAGTTGTAGTAAAACTACTTCGAATGACTATTTCGGCAACAGCTAAATATTTTATCTTGAAGCGCTAACCATTCAATAATATTATTGTAAGTAATATTACGCGAGGGCGGTGGGCAAATCAAAGGCGAGTTAATAGATTTGAATGGAAAGAGAGCGAGAGAGGAAATTAAAAGTGAGCATAAATAAACCATTTATCCATTTGGTATCGCGTACGCGACAACGGCCAGGATACAGCGTATCTTTTAAAACAATGTGAATTATTATTATAATTATCATTAGGCTGCTGATTAAGCGAACTGCGCTCGCAAGGAAGGATTTTCGCGGGAAGGAAAAACTTCGGCAACGGGATAAACAATCAGTGGAAAGGATCGGGATTACTTTTCCGACTGAGGATGAAATTAAATTTTTAGCACAAGTGTACGCCAAAGTAGTGGGATATGGTTGCTGCTGCTAAGCCTTCTCAATTTCCTTAAGGTTAACAGCTACGGCAGGCAGCGAGAAGCCGCTCCTCTCCAGCCTCCTCATTTCATTCCCTTTAATACTCGGGCTCCTTTCCTCTTTACGCGTCGCTTCTCAAAGACTGTGCACGCATAAGGCGCCGAGCGCCTCCTCGGTGTCGGCAGATGCCGCCGTTTAACTCGGCCGCATTTTCCACCCATCCTCCGTCCCCCTAACGCTCGCACTCGTACTCATTATCGCATCCCAATCCCGTGAGAGGAGAGAGAAGCCCCCGTACGTGTGAACGTGTGCATACGTACGTGCATACGTACGTATATTTGCACGGTGTGCGTGCGTGTGTGTGTAAGTGTGTGTACTCGTACATGCATAAAGTTCGTAGAAGCTTTGTCGATACATTTGCAACTCATCGTCAACGCCATCAGCATCGGCGTCGTCACCTTGCCGACGGATTTAAGCGCACGCTTCAAAGGTGGGTAAATAGATGGAAATAGAAAGAGATAGAGAGAGAAGAAGAAATTACAAGAGAGCGTAAATAAACTATTTAACCAAACTTGTTTTCAATTAAAAGGAAGGAAGGAAGGCTTCCTCTCGTCACATGCTGTGCATGCGTTGCAGTTTCAGAGGAGCTTTTTAAGGATCTATTCTACGTTTTAAAGAAAATTGTACTCTTTTAAGATACAGAACATCCAGCATTATTACAGATAGCGAATGGAAAACATTAATAACATTTCCAGCATTTTAAAATTGATATTGAATACTTCAAACTTATAATAAATTTATGGCTCTATCTGCTTGAATGTAAAGTTGAGTTTTGTTATATTAGAACGGAGTATTTACCTTAAATTCAAGTTATTCAACATTTTTCTTCATTAGGTATTAATATTTCTTAACTTTGATATTAATATTTCAAACGCTTTGAATTAAGTCCGTTCGTTTTTAAAAGAATCTCATTTCAAGGGAAAAAACATTGAAATCACTTTTCAATAATATTAATAATAATGAGAATAATAAGGTGCAAAATTTTTCACGTATATAGTACATCTTACGTAGTAGCAATTGTTGCATAGCAAATATATAAATAAGTCTTCAACGACCATAAGTAATAATTTGTTCAATAATCAAAAGTATTGATAGCCTAAGCAAGACATTATTTTATAGTTTTTAAATGACAGTTCTTGAAGAGTGTGGTTATATAATATTCGGACTGTCGTGTTTAAAATGTTAGTTAAATATAACTCTGATCATAAATTATATTTAATTTTCTATATCTACGCTTATTACGATTAGGGCTTAAAGTAAGCATATATTCGAATAGAATTCTAGACCGTGAGACTGATTAAAACACGTCGCCCTTTTTTGTCCGATCGAACGAGGCGACATTGAAACGCAAAGTAAATTTAAAGGATTCAAGGGAGTGATAATCTGACTGGACTCCTGTCGTTTTCGGAAAGAAAATTGCCTTGTGAGCTTATAGGAGAACTGTGTTTTACTTCTATTAGGTGTTCTGTAGATCGACGGGTTATCAAATTGTGTGTACATTTACTTGTGCCTGTGCTTCTTAGTGTATTAGCTTTCCTAATAGACAGAGATCTAAATATATATTTATGCGCTAATCTGAAAAATATAAATTAATTTTATAAGAAAAATATAAAAGTGACACTTTTATACATTTAAAATGGCCATTCATTTTTACAAAGTATTTTGTTCTTATCCATTGTACCGTTAGCCTCTGCTTTCGGGTAAATCAAATAGCGATTCGAACTGCATTTTTAAATTCTACTACCAAAAAGCTTACCCAGCTCATTTATGCTTACACCATTATTTACATCGTTCTTCTACACTTACGAATCTAAGAAAGCCCGACTAGAAGAATTCATTTCTTTGTTTGAACTATACAAATAGCAAATTCGTAAAAAGAACTTCTTATTTCCTTTTGAGGGAAGGGCTATAATGCGAAGGGTTGCCCGAGAAGTAGTGACCCTATCTTTCCGTGAAGAGATATCTCCTATTTGTGAATTTTGGTGACGAAATAAAGTGCGACACTAACATCAAAGATGACGTGTTTTTATGCGCCCAGAATATGGAATGTAAGCACGAAGTATTTATGTGTAGCATAAAAATTATACTAAAACTATCTCATCGATACAAATATAATAGCATCGCAAGAAGGACAAGCATTTTTTTTTTTCAAACAAAAAAAAGTCCCAAAAATAGCAGTTCTGATAATGCTTTAAATATGTAAATGCTTTTCTTATTAATTGTCGATTACACGCTATTGACACTAATTATTATAATACAACGAGATGGAATTTTGTGTTTTTTATTTTCTTTCAAATTTGATCTGCATTGGTATTCGTGTAAAACATTTGCTGAAGAATATTTAATACGTAGTCGAAATAGTTTCAAAATAATTATCGTTGAAAAGGATAAGGGTGAAAATAAAGAAAAATAGGGATTACATGGATAGACGGAAGTGAGGCCAGCGCCAAAAATTGTGAATTCAGTGTAAAGCGATCCGAGGCGACAGTTTTAAAGTGCATGAGAGGGAGACCGGACGAACGTATGTGGGTGTGTGTGGGTGCGCGTACGCCTGCGTGAGAGATAACAATAGTACGGCTCCTAACAATCTTCCCCCCAAATGAGGTAAAGGCCACCTTATTGAAGCAGGGGTTCCGATTTTTCCAGGACCTTGGAGGCGGTTAATTGACACGGGGATACGAAGAGAAAGTGAGAGAAGTAAAAAGTGGGCAGGGAAAAGGGCAACCGCTGCCATCGTCGCTGCTACTTTTGCTCTTGTTAACTCGAATCTCGTAGTGATTTTTCATTTGATTTTTCATCCCTGTACAGTGGAGAGCGAGAGGGAGAGCGAGAGCGAGAGAGAGAGAGAGAGAGAGAGAA
Source organism: Kradibia gibbosae (assembly GCA_018907135.1). Taxonomy (NCBI): domain Eukaryota; kingdom Metazoa; phylum Arthropoda; class Insecta; order Hymenoptera; family Agaonidae; genus Kradibia; species Kradibia gibbosae. Next base: position 2,964,430 of record JACCHX010000011.1, read on the forward strand.
CATAATTATTTCGCGACAAAGATAGGGAAAGCATGCGAAGGGAGGGAGTAAATTAATAGAGGGAGAAAATTACATGTATAACAAAGAAAGTAGCTAGAGAATAAATAAATGTCGGTGATATGAAATATTTTACGAGAATTTTTTCTTAAGTCTTACATTACCGCTCGTACATCTGCGGATAAATGCGTATTTATTATAAATTAAATTACATGAAATATTATTAAAGAAAGTAAAAAAGAGGACAAGTTAATAACGCAGTGAAAGTTAAAATTTTAAGAAGATGTACATTATTATGGTTACGGAATGGAAGTATTTCCTCTTTTCTGGACAATCTTCGTTTACTAAAGGCCTACCACAAGTTCTTACCCTCTACGGTAGTAATTAATTTTCAAAATGAGAAATCACGTCGCTTCATTATCCAAAGTAGGCACTTTCATACGCTAGGGATGCTTTTGAAATTTATTTTCCTTACAACTTCCTCCAAAGTTGTTACTTATCTTAACCAATTTACTTTACAATCTTATCTACCGTGGACTATTTACTAATTTCAATTAAATTAATCGAAAATTGAGTAATTCATTATTTTAGTCGAACCCGAAGATATATGACTCTCTAAGCTCTCTGTTATTGAAAATTATTTATAAAACTCAATTTTTAGAATTCGAAATACAAACGATAATTCTTTTGTCGTTTTGTTTTCACGATACGGAATTCACGGAAATGTATTTTGATAAAATTAAGCTTTAAATATATACGTCACTTTATAAAATTACGTTAAATTCCTTAGTTATTTTAATGCACGCACAAACACTTTTCATATTAAATATAATATATAATATATAATATTATACTCGATTATTCATCTGCAGCACAAATTTACAAGTGAATCTCTGCATAAGTTTTTCTCCAACCGGTATTTTAAGTAGGTCAACAAATGAATTTTATTTTAAATATCCTTTACAATATTTAAACTTAATGAGCAGCAGTTAAGTGCAAATTTGGCAATAAATTTAAAAATCTTAGTAAATGAATGAATGCAAGTGGTGTATTTAAATCTTTATTGGCTTTTTTCATTATATCGATTCAAAAAATAATCACCATCTATTTGAGGAAAATTAAAATTTTCCTTTCATTTTCTATCCAATCTTCCCTATTATCGCTACATCATACTATTTTTTTTACACTAAAAATACTTTATTTTTAATTTTTTTTTTTTTTATACTAAAAGTATCATCACAGTCGTAAATTTGTTCTCACTGCGTAAAATATTAACGTAATTATTAAGGCACTCAACGAATCAACACATTCCGAATAATTATTCGGAATGAAATTTTTTGAAGAAGCTTAAAAAATATAAAATATTTTAGTACTACTCGCTATTCTAGTACCTACTCTAAGCGAATCAAAGTAACTGTTCCAAATATATATGTATATATATATATGTATATTTTTTTTTCTTCCGCGCCACGCGTACAGTCGGTAAATTGAAGCTGCTGAGCATTGAACTAAAGGGAGATCGTTAATCGATGAGTGCCGGCACCGAGGAGCAAAGCTGCCAGAAGTTTTTTCAGGTGGGAAGAAGTTTTACATCGAGCAGCCCCTCAAAATTTTCCTTGCCCTGTCCCTTCCCTGCCAAGTCACCTTGGATACCCGGCCAGGAATGCAGTGGACACTGCTTAGCGAGCCCGAAGTGGTCAATAAGAAGTATACGCGCCCGGCGAAGGAAAAGGTACAGGGGGGGGGTGGCGTAGCGCGAAGCGTTGAAAAAGACTCGGGGCAGCCGGCGAGCGGGGAATAAAGAAGAAGAAGAAGAAGAATCCTGGTCTGAGTCTCGAGCCGAACCGAGGAGCGGCCGAGGGAGCCGTGAAATTCGACTCCGTCGGCCCGAGGCGGCCTCGGTGAACTCGAGAGCCTCTATATACGCCTCGGGTGGAATGAGCGAAATTTAATAACATCCCCCTAGTTACACCTCAATGGACACCTTAACAACCCCCGGCGCTAGAGTGCCAGTATCTCGAGACCTCTATGTGTCTCCGTTTCGCCTCGCTCTATTCATCCGCGCCTCTCACTTAACACGGCTTCCTGCACCTTCCTAACCTCTTTGCGTCTTGTTCTCCCTCGCCCTCCCCTATCTCTCTCTCCGTCACTCCTTTCCGCCTTACACCTCCACCTGCTATGCTCGACGCATACAGTTGTTCTTCCGAAATTCAAAAACCTTCCTCCCATTAGCTAACTGACTTTTCCCATCTATCGAGCCGCTTGGGATATCTTCGTTCCTCTGAAGAATTTCTATACATCGTCTTATTATTACTCATTTAATACAACTCCTGCGTAAAAAAAGACGCGTTTGAAGCAATAACCATTGAGCAGTCTTACAACATTGTTAAGAAATTTCGCCTCGGCGAAAATTTGCCAAAGACATTGTGCACTCTTTAGTTTTGCGCGTTATTGTAATAGTAAGGGATTTCGAATTCTGGTAAAATTTTAGAGATACTTGGTATTTTTCAAAATAAAGGTGCATTCGGTTCAACAAGAGTTCGCGTCTATTTGAATTTCTGCAGCAAAATGCATCTTTAGCCAGTCCTGTAAATTATAGAGAATGTAGGATAACGGCTTAATTTAGGGTCTAATCTTTTAACGTACCCCGACTCGCAACATTCTGCCCGATGCAGTTGTTGCGAGTTAATAGGATGGGTTACCGAAGGATCCTCAGTTGTAAGTCAGCCACCGGAGATCGTGGGTTAGATCTCAGCGAGAGCTTGCCTCGTGATGCTTGGTGAGTAGTCCATGTATACATATACACATATACATACATATACATATATATATATGTAGAGGCTCTGTAGACAAGACTTGCGGGGAGGGGGGGATGGCGAAGTCAAGTGTCTCAGGACGAGTAGCAGCTCCCAGACAGCAGTAAGCAGCGTCGGAGGCCAGGAGCGTCCGACGGCCGTAGTCCGGTCGGGGTACGCGAGGCGCAACCTGTGGGTCGCGCCGCGAACCAGACCGGCACAAAAGGGTTGCGAGCAGCCCCGGAGAAAGGAGTCGGGAGGTGCTGCCCCGAGGGCAACCCGTCGATACCGCAGGCGCTCGCAACTGCCGCTCCTCCCGATCCGTTTTTCCCCGCTGCGCCTCCCGGTGGAGTCTCGGCACTCCCGGCGCCGACTCGACCAATTTATCCTCCCCGAAGATTTTTTCGGGCCAATTTTTCGGCCGCCGCCCCGGAATCCCCCGCCGCCAGCCTAGGAGCACTGCCGCGACCTCGCGGACGTCGGCTTATAATTCGCGTCGCCGTTTGCGCTGCGCGAGTGCCGGAATTTGATTTAATTGCCGGCAAATTTCGGGTCAATTATACGATTCGTATTGGCTTGTAACGACCGCGATATGCGCATCCTATGGCTCGGCATTCAATCCTGGACGCTCGTTACCTTCCATTGATTGGCTTCCCGGTCTACCGGAGTCCCTAAGAATCGCTCATTCGATTTTATTAAGCACTTATTCTTAATATGCGAATACCCGCGGTCAAATGACTAAGTGAATAATGTTCGCGTCGATCGATATGTGCGCGTGTGCGATGCTTTCTTACCTAAAACCAAGAGATTCTGTCGACGAAGAAGAACTCGATGCTAAAGAGTTGATTGCAATGATTAAAAGAGAAAAAAAAAACAACGCGTGTGTCTGTAGGCTAAAAGCATACAAGTTGTGATATTTTTAATGAGCATTAATACAGCTGTAATATATTTTTCTCAGCCACGGGAATCATGGATTATAAACTATGTCAACGGGAAGTAGAAACCCAGTGAGAAGTCAAACAAAATTAATAAAGAAGTATCAGTAACGCAGCATTATCGGGCAATCCGGACTTACGGAGCAATTAATAAGCCAATTCAAAAGCCGGAAGATGCGTTGCCGTATTTGCGGAAGGCGCGCAAAATAATTTACGAAAAATTATGGGAAGACGTAGGCCTACTGCAGCCAGCGCGAGAATAGCAAGTATACGTAGGTGTTGAGGAGGAATAGAAGAAAGTCTCGGAGGGAAAAGTAAATTACATTCCAGAGTGATCGGAAAGCCTTGAGAAAAAAACGGATGTCAGGGTGGAGTGGTAGGGGGGCCTGTTTGCTCCTTGATTAAAAAGACGAACGTTAAAAAGAATTGACGACATAAAACAGCGCCCGTTTGCGTATCTGCCGATTGCCGAAGGAGGTATTAGAAGCGGCTGTAACGGCAGCAGCAGCGGCGGCGGCAGTACCAGAGGTCAAAAGGGAGCGACGAGGAGAATAAATTGAAGAGACGGATACAAAGAGAAACAGATAGATGGAGGGTGGAGAGAGAGAGAGAGAGAGAGAGAGAGAGAGAGAGAGAGAGAGAGAGCAGCTCGAATGAAGCTCCGTTAAGCCGCTTATCATGCCGAAACAATACACTGTTGGTGCACCAGTATCAGTACCGAGCCATCCTCCTCCAGCTGCTCTCGTCGCTGGTGTGTACGTAGGCGCGCGCCCCCCCCCCCCTCCGCGCACCAATACGATCGCACTTGCGTGCGCCTTCGCAGGGGGTCACCCATACGCCACGTGTATGCATAAATACGCGCACCCCCTCCCGCCCCGCTCGCTCGCTCGCTTTCGCACATCCATACATATTTGGTAGGATTCGGTGCGGATCCTTCTCATTGGGGAATAGGGCATTTGCCTCGGGCTAGTTCTATCAAATTTGGCGTCTCGAACGAATTTCAATCCGATCAAAATATACACACACACACATATATATATATATGCGTGTGTGTGTGTGTATGTGCACGTATGCATATACCATACGCGTATATAAATACATGAACACGTACATATACATGTATATATATTTATTTATTTACGTATACGTATACCATATACGCACGCATGATAAATAATACTCCTTTTCACCGGAGCTCATAGTAACGAGCATGAAAAGGAACAGTTAAACGGCATTTTCCAAATTGCATAGTGCCATATATATATATATATATGCTCGATGCATTTTTATCATTAATACTTTTATATACTTTTATATATTGAAAATAATATTCGTCACTTCGCGTCAGTTTTATTGAATATATCCGCTCGCTAATTCCGCCTACTATTCGTTATCCACACAATGGAAATATATGTAAACATCAAAGCTTATGTACGTGCAACTTATAAAATGGATAGGAAAATGTTAATTTTTGAATAATAAAATAATTCTACAAGAATTTCAAACCGCATTTAAATCATCTGTTTATATGCATTATATTTATTATCGAGCGATTAATTGACTCAATAATTATAATGGTTGTATTTTTACCGATTCGGCCATTCCAAAGCAAATAAATAATGCTGAATAATTTTTTAAATCCTGATTAACAAACATCCGATAAGATAATTGATACCAAAAATAATCTCAAAGTTCGGTGGTAAGCTGGTACCATTTGCAAAATAGACGTTGGCGTCAGCATTGGCAAAACTGGCGACGTGGCAGCTTAAAAATCATAAAAAACGTCCCTCCCTCGTCGAAGTAAGCGGAGAAGACACCAACGACACGAGAAACTTCAAAACATTAAATCTTGGTTGAGTTTAAGTATTGTCGCAACACCGACCCAAGATCGGTCGGAGCTTCGCCTCCTCCTGTTGCCTCGTATACGGGAAAAGGGTATCCACGTATTTATAAGGAAAAGGCATAGTTCGCGAGCTACCGGGCGAGCTTCGGGATTAATCAGAGTCTGCTCTCCACTTAGGCACCCGGGGAAAACTCAATTTTGAACAGCGCCTCCGCTATTGGCGATAGCGACGACGTCGTCGCTCAATTTTGACGTCCCCGTGTTAGGGCCTAGCCACCTTAAGTGCTTGGACGAGCGAGGGGAGGTGAGAAGTCGAGAACCCAAGGTAGGAAGAGGTAAAGATGGTTAGGGAGACGAGAAATAAGGAAGGGGGATGGAAGGAAGGAAGGAAGGAAGGAAGGAAGGAAGGACGGACGGACGGACGGACGGAAGAGAGAAGTGTGGTGGAATCCTGGTGGTAGGACGGGGATCGATGTTGCGCTTTTAAGTATTTTGGTACGTGGTGAGGATACAATACCACGTGTTACATTACTGTTTTGCCATTAAGTTTTTACGCGCAAGCGCCATTGCTTTTATACGGGATGCGTGCATTCCTTTATGTCTACTTAAATGGAATATAAATATCTGCTAAGTGAAGAAAACGTTTACGGCGGGAGTTATTGCGATCTCTGTGCGTATACTGACGAACAAACTGTAATAAAGATTTTATTTTGAGATAAAACTTATAAGAAAATTAGCTGTTTATATGGGCTTGAAAATAAAGTCAAGCCTCCCGTTTAAAACTATTAGATTTTTCTTTTCACATCATATTCAATCTAAATTTTTGGTTCGAATTTTTGCTCGACAGCGAAGATGATTTAATCGAAATTAATTTTATCTCATAGAATATAGATGATTTTAATTAGGTATGTAAAATTTAGCGTTTAGCGTGTAATAATAATATAATTGCTAGAATCCATATGTATATATATATATATAATGTATTAATTACTTATTTTCACATCTACGATCGATAGTAAACCACTTAAGTAATATTTTATTGATATTGAATCTCAGAGTTAAGGATGTCAGATTAATAAATCATCTTATTAAAGACAGATATAAAATTATACGTATAAGACTATATCGTTTAAGAATAAAAATTTTAAAATACAAGATACATAACAAATTAGTTTTGAATCGGAAGAAAGTAGGCTTTAGGCAGAATAAAGCGCAATAATAGCTCAAGACCGGAAAGTCAGTCAAGTAGCCCGATAGACGGTTAAAAGGTACCCAAAAAACGACATACATACATATATATATAATGGAGAATGGATGAGAACTACGTAAAAGGAGAAACCGAAATACCAATACAGATAGGAAAGATTTAATCGCGATCACTTACCGGATAGCTTAAATCCCAACGGATCCTGCGGATGTCCAAAGGGGAATGGCCGGGGCCCAAAATGGAATGGATGAAACGCCTGATGTCCTGAGAATAGATCTAATGTTCATGTAAATTTCATTCTGCTTTTTCACTGAATAATTGTTTTGTTAATCACATTTTTTCTAATTTCATTCATATTTGTTCGTTATGCGAAGAATATTTTTACAATTTTCCTTAAGCTTATTGCACTGTATTTATTGTGATTATTTTATTTATTGTACTGTTTGTTATTGTCATTCATTATGAGCCTTACAGTAAAATGTAGAATAAATTTACTGCAACTCACGTGTTTTTGATCGTGGTTCTCTGGGCCCGTCAACTGTGACTTTTATAGCCTTGGATAAAGTTGCGATTTGAGGTGGAGACGTTTGAAGCATAATCGTCAGCGTGAAACTTTTTCCTGCAATTAGCAAAAAATTGTAAGGATAAGAATAGATTCTAGCGAATATGAAATTGTTTGAAATATATACATTTTTTTTAAAATAAAAATATTATACAGATAATACTGAAATTTAATAAATACACTAAAAATGCAACTAAATTGATTAGCCATGCTTATATATTTTTTGTAAATACACGTAAAACTAATTAATCTCCATCAGGGTGAATAATAGATGAACTTGAATTACTTGTTTATGGATTTTTACATATTTTTATTGTTAATTAAAAGGTTTTAGAAGAAGGACCAATAATTGTACTGAATGTATTAAAAGCGTGATTTAAAATCGTTGACAAAAATAAAAATTACGGTATTGGTGAATACTATTATCGGCGACAACTCCAGATTTGAATAATCCAAAATTTGAAATGCCAATATCTCGATCGGAGCTTAAGCCTGTAAGTGCGACACCATTTCAAGGTAAGTACAAAAAGTAGGAATGACGCACTGCCAAATTTTCTATGGTATAGCATTAAATTGAAAAGCATAATTAATTACCGTTGGACAAATGTCCCGAACGAGCGAAAAATCAATAAAATGCAATCCTCGGTTTATAACAAAGCCATGGCCTCTCGGCTCAAAAGTCGCGCCTAAAAAGTCGTGCATCCACTAGGTTTACTCTGCAATTCCACTAAAAATTAATTTAAATAGCCGCGCGCATTATTCAGGATATACCAGCTTGTAGCCGCTCGTTCATGGCGAGAGATTAGATCTGCATAGAGGACACGATGTTGCGACTCAACGGGTCCGATGGCCGCATAGGCGCGAAACAAATTAAAAAGCATCGAGCTGAGCGCGTACGCTTTGGTTTCTCGGTTTGCCGGTTTCCATTATTCAGATCCAATCCCACCGACCACGAGCCGCACATTATTTATACGGAACGACTCCTCGAATTTCTCTGCCGTGCCCCCAACAAGCGCGTAAACTGCCTACGTACGCCGATATCACTTTCGGTCTCGCATTTTTTGCCCGACCCCTCTACCTCTACCTCCCGCCGCCAATCCACCCACCCATTCACACGTTGGCCATTTTACTTTCTTTTTTACCCTGAAACCTTGTTTTTTCGATCGACGCTGAATAGCGTTGATTTTTGAATAATGAATATGGTAATTGGACGGACAAGTACTTACAAATATTTGCTCGCTCAATATTTGTTCATTTGCTCGTTTACCAAGGATTTATTTATTATCGATTCTAATGCTTCATCTCTTTTTTTCTTTTTTTTTTTATATCAAAAAAAAAAATAATAATCCACTTTACTTAGATGGACTTTTAGGGATTGCTTTAACCATTGCCATTGCGTGTCGATATCAAATGGCTAATTAATATTTTGGCTTCAGCGGCTAATGCATCCGGACCTATTAAAGCAAGCGATACACGTTCCTATTAGTAGCCGCACAGCCTTACAATACTTGCAGTTGTAATTTGAATTAAAAAAACAGTATCGCAAAAAATTACGTAACATCCTTAACCGTTATTATTCTTCAAATATACGAATAAAGCGTACTCGTTACGTATTGTAGTTGCACAAGTTACATATTAAAGTACAAGTCCTTATTTACGCATTCCGGCACATATTATGTATTTATGTAGAAGGACTCGTGTTACCGAGTAAATGAGAAAACCACAGTGGGGCGAAGAGGGCAAAGTTGAGTGGATAGATGAATAGTTCTCCGAACAGTGTGTTAGCATTCAGATATATATATATATATATATATATATATATTTGCGAGTAAGCACATCAGGATTCCATTTATGAGGACTGATAATTACATTGGCTTTACATAAGGTCGCAGGAAAATGAAAATAATACACCTTATTTATGTAAGTGTTGGAAATATTAATTTTTGTACTTTCAACGCTAACGTTGAAGAGTATCAATAGGCAATATTATTGCGATAATAGAATATAATAATAATGAATAATATTATTATCAATACCGTCGTTACTTATTTTACACTTATATAAATAGTCATGGTCGTAAAAACTATAGTTGCAATACCATAAACACGTATATCCAATTATTATTGAACATATATTATCTCTTTTTAAAAATAATCAGTTCGTTATATTTCTTATTGTACTATGATATAAAGTAAATGCGCAATTAGTATTGTGTCTTCGATTAATTAATAGCAAGTACCTAATGCACACACAATTTTATTTTGCGTGGGACGTTTTGGTTGCTATAAACTTATACATTAATTTATTGCATTTTTTAACTAAACAGGTTAAGCACATAATCAATATAATGATTTTTTTTTGTATAAAAGCAACATAAAAAATCCTTGTGACCCAGTTTGCTTTTATTTTATATTATACATTAATAGAAATAATTACGTTATACGAGTACCGATAAATTTCTACAGCATTAAATTTTTTTTTATTGAAAAAAAGCCTTTGCAAAATTATGAAAATCTATGAAACATAAAAAAAAGTATGTACTGCATACTTTGAAATACGTTGTTCATTTTTTAACGTAAACCTTAATAATATCTCAAAAAAAGAGTACTTAAACAATATTAACTTTACTTATAAAACTAAATAACAGTCATTTTTAATATTAAATCTTAAATCTTTGTTACAGTAGAAATTATAAATAAAATTAAGAGATTTAAGAGATAAATTGAAATAAATACAGATAATATTTATTTGTGGAGTATAAATACAATATACGAATTTATTTAAAATTATACCTAGAGTAGCTTAATAATAAACATTATACGTATTTCTTTACGAGTCAAAGAAAAATTTGTCAATAAAATTCTTTTATACAAGTTACAGTAGTTAACAATTCATGTAAGTAATACAAGTAAGTGCAGTTGGAGAATGTACCAATAGTCTTGATCGATCGGATGTCTAAAAATTATTGCGAAGGAAAGAAATTTCGGTGAAAAATAATTAAATGAATATTGTAAACGTTCATAAAAGATTGACGACCGAGAGCAAATATTAGGGGTTAGGTTTTTTTTCGCAATCTAAAATCTTTTAGTGTAATATGCAAATATATTTAGACTGGTAGAAACAATTTAAATAGTTTATATAAAATTATTACCATTGCTTTAAAAACAAATGAGTAACTTCAAAATGAATTTTAGTCTCGAAATAAATCCTCGCGGATAAATATTTATATAGAATATAAAAAGTAAGAAATTCTTTACGCGGAGATGCGATATGTATTAAAAATTGTTTGGAGTCGAATAATTAGAAACGAGCGAAAAAGTACGAGCGATAGGCGAAAGGGTACGGATTATTATACGGCATGTCAGCATCATAATGAAAGAAGAGAAGGGAGACAAAGTTGAGCTTTATCGTCCGGCCACGTCACTTTTTCATGTAGCCTTGGCTCTAATGGTGAATGACTTGGTATAATAAAACTGTATATAACGGAGACAACGGCAACAACTACTGGCCGTAGAATCTGGGCAATTGAAAATTTGCCAAATTAGAAAAATTGCCTCCAACGTAGGTGGTGCGTTGAGCTTTTCCAAGCCATCGAAAAGGAACAGACGCGGTAAAGAAGTATGTAAATTGCAGGTTTTCTCTTTCGCCGTAAAGTAATCGAAAGGCGCAATGCGTAGGGAGCGTTAACGATGCCTCCCCGAAGGCTCCGGAGCCTCCCCTCTCGCGGCCCAGCGGTGCAACGGGGGCTGCCGCGACATGGCCGTAAAATGTCCCATTGCCATGCGAGGCACGAGCGGAGGAGCGCTAAATATACGCAGGCCGGCGCGGATTCGCCGAGGCCCGTCGAAGATCACGTAAAGCCGAGCTACGGAGCCGCTGAGCGATGGTCCGGCGCGCGAGGAATAAGAAGTCAGCCGCGGTGGCGACGAATTTAATTAAATCAGGCAGGGGCCTCCGGCCTCGGAAGGGAAGGATCCTCGATTTGCGCTTAGCGCCGAGGGCCGCGGCGGAGGGCCGGGAGCTAACGAGCCTGCAAGTTTACTGGCGCCGACGCGGCGCCCGGGCGGGGGGGCGTTTACGAGGCACATTATGTGCATCTCGGCGGAAGAGCTACGCTGCGAACCCTCGCGGATCTCCACCCCCGGGCCTCGTCACGCTTCTTTTTCAACGGCATCGCGTTAGAATAGGCGCCTCCGACGCCTCGTCGATCGCGTCGCGTGCTTTGTCTTGGCGCGGCTGGCGCGCGAGTTCAGCCACCGGGACACTCGGTCGGCCTCGCCCTCGGTCGGTGACCGATCGTAAAAGCTCCTGTTAAAGCTCGTAAAAGCCCTTGTTATTTGTTGACGTTGAAAAGTGACAACTGCCGCTTCCTTGACTACCGCGCTGGCTAAATTTACTCAAAAGCCCTCGCGCTAATTCGCCATTTAACTAAGGATATTATTATTAATACTCGGCAGGGAAATAAATAACAGTTCGGCGTGCGTTTCGAGCCATAAGGAATCATCGACATAGAATTCACGGCTAAGAGAACTCCTCTCGGATATCCGGCAATTTTGATTATTTGCAAGATCAAAAAGAATGGAAAATTTTCTCTAATCCCTACTTATGCCCAGCCGTCCGTTGTAATGCCAACGTTCAAGATACATTTTTTTCGAACATTCGACGATTGTTAACACGTAAGCTTTTTTGCTCATTTGCTTTATTACCTTGCTCGATAAATAAATGTACAACGGTTAGCTAGAGCAAAGCAATCTGGACGAATCGCACGATCGAGTCAATCCGCGACCATGTTGCAAACCTTTCTCCCAACTAAATCATGAAAAAAAAATTGCCTACAATCGTGACAAACGATACCCAAAGCGGTGTGCCTAATAAACCACAAACTTGGCGTAATGGCAGAGAGAAAGATCAGAAAGCCATGCCACGTGATGAAGCTTCATCGGCAAAGGGGTAAAAGTGGGAAAAAAGAGGCGAGGGGGCTAAATTCAACCGAGCCAACAATCAACTAAAAATCGTCCGCTGCGGTGAAATGCGGCCGTTCGTTGGAGACGAGGAAGTGAAAAAAAAAAAACAAAAAAAAGAGCCGGGTCTTCCATAGTCGCATTTTTGACACTTTTCGCCCATATTAGGCAAATATTTTGCATCCGAACACGTCCAATTGACGGATAGATTACGCGCGGCGCGACGGCTGCCGGGGCGGGGCGCGAGGGAAGGTGAAAAAGGATTGTAGTGTTGGAATACACTCGTTTCCGTCCTCACGCATGTCCCGCGCTTCACCAGGTGACGCGCGAGAGTGGAGAGAGAGAGAGAGAGATAGAGAGAGAGGCAGAAGAGAGCGCGAGAAAATCCAACGGCGAGATACAGAAAAAGAGAGAACGGACAAGAGTCGAAGTTTACCGAGGGATCATACAGCGTTAAAACTCCCCCTGTTTGTATTCCGGAGAGGGAGTAAGAGACGGAAAGAGAAAAATAGATAGATGGAGTGAGCGCCACTTGGATCGTTATTTCAGGGTGTTTGTAGTATTTTAAGATTCTGACGTTTTGACTAACCCCGCTAAATATCAGAGAGAGTGAGTGAGAGAGAGAGAGAGAGAGAGAGAGAGAGGCGGCGGAGGGGAACGACACTGAGTTTGAGGTGTGTCCCATCTGTCAGAATACCTTATAAAAATAATAGTTGACGCGTCTCTTTTACCCCGAAAATAATATCGTTCTTCGCAACTAATACATAGCTTAGCGAAAACTTATTTTTTTTTTTATAATATGATCAATAACGTTGCAAGCCGTGCATCGTATTGTGTTTATTGTCACTGTCATTTAATAAGTACCATTAATTATATTACATAATACCTACGTGCATTTATTCTTATTTTTTTAATATTCCTTTGATTTCTCCAATCTTGTATCGTGTATTTTAATAATTTCAAATGCGCTTAAAAAAACATTTATGCAATGTTTTTTTTTTTACTAAATTAAATATAAATAAAATGTTAAATATTTTTTCGCAAAAATGTTATATCACCAGATAAAGGCAATTATTTAAATGCGAATAAAAAATGCTAAAATCCAGTAAGATAACCGGTATTCTATAAGTCTTTTAGAACATTGCAATCTACAAACGAACGATAAGCGAAAAAGTACCTAGAGTCTAAAAGTTGCACAAGCAACTGAAGAAGTTAACCATAAATTGCATTTAATAAAATTTGCAAGTTAAAAGATGGAAAACAGATAGAGTGGGAGAGAAAGAGAGGGTAAAAAAAAATTTCTACTCTCATATTTTCACTTTCTCATCTCCATAGTCCTCGATAAAATGGTAAACACAACTAAATGAACAAACTGGCAAGTCGGAGGGCAAGCAGTTGAAAGATTAAATGGCAAAACAGTATAGTTGAAAGAACTAAAACAATGCCGGATCCATAAAGAGACTGGAGCATGGGATTTTTTTAATTTTTAATTGGTAAAAAAAGGATTGGCGCGAGCATCGGCATGGATTTACGACCGCTACACGTCGGTGCCCGCAAAACTGCTATGAATATCATGTCTGACGACGTTTAAGCCAGTTCATTATTGTATATTAATTTAAGGGACGTGTCGCCAGCTCCTGCCTCCTTTCCTACGTGGACACCAAGCCTTTGGAGGCTCGCTCGTGTTGCTTTATTTGATCGGTTTTTGCTTTGGAAGTCAGGGTTTTTAATTTGATATACCGAGCAGGAAAATTCCATTTTATCAAACGAATAATAATTACTTTTGTCGCTAGATTTTATTTTAAGCATTATAAAAAATATTTTGAATACAAATTCTGAATGTTTAATTATAATTCTTATTACTGTGAAAAACTTTTTCAATGGCTAATAATGCAAAGTGCGCATTTGCGTTTTAATATTTTTCTCAAGGATGAATGTTATTTTTTATATCAAACTCTTAAATTCGTATTACGCGTAATAACTTTAATAATGTGTTTCATTTGAGCTCATCGCAATACTAGATTTAGTATAAATTGTGTTTTATTATAATTTCGATCTCCATAAATATTCCGTGCAAAATTTTAAAACTAAACTTAAAAGCCATTTTTCATTGTAAGTTTGTTGCGCATTTGGTTCATGGCATAAATTATCCCTTCCATCTATTAGTACAGGCCACTTTCGTAAAAACTTATAGTTAAAGAATATTAACAATTTTATTGAATATTAACCGAGCATTGAAGTTAAATCAGTTCTTTTCGAAAAATTCATTGTTTCCGAAAGAAGGAAATTGTTGGTATATTTCTTTAGTCTGGCAGGAAAATCACTTGAAGAAAAAAAAATGCCCCACGACCCTCTTCAGCTTTGACGGACCTTCACGACTTATTAAATCATTTGCGCGTGAACTCGCATGAAACTCCCTTGCATTCGGCACGATATTTGTCTTCTGATGCACGGGATACAAAAGCAAAGCCTGTATTCTTCCAGCATGTGAAAACAAATAGAACGAAAAAGTAGTTGAGAAACAATTTTAAATATAACATATGAAGTGAGGCGAACCAACACTTTGAGCAAATGTTACTAAATATTGAAAAGGGACTCTCTTTTAGAATGAACAATAAACAATTAGTTTTTAATTATGCATGCAAATAAGTATATATAGACAATTTATAAAGAATATTATACGTTATTCCGAAAATATCAATTTTCAATCGTTTACCAAGAACACCTAAATTACGTAAAAAGATACAAGAAATTTCTCATTTCTTTCTGTACACTACAAAAAAATTACAATAATAATAGCGAAAAGAAAAATATTATAATCATTTTAAATAAAATTTTTTATTAAGAGAATTAAAATTTTATCAAGTATATAAAAAAAGCATTAATTATTATTACTTTTGTAATAAATGGTAAATAATAATGAAACATTTTATTATATTAAGCAAAAGATTAAGTATATTTTTATATTCGAAGTTAAAAATCCAAGATATAAAACCTTCTAAAAAAAAATTCTAAAAAAAATAATAATATTTTCAATAAGTCAATAAACTTATAATATTATATTTATAGAATATGCATCATAATTTATAGATATAGAAATGTTGTAACAATTACTGAAACTTCCAGTATAGCTTATCCCCAGTATTTGAAATGAAAAAGCAGATATTATTATAAAGTTGTATAAGGATTCGTGTATTATTTTTTGAGTTTAAAGAAACTTTTTATAATCAAACACTTAGCATTAATGTACAGCTGTAGTCCATTATATAAAACAATGAATGGTTCGTAGCTTCATGTCCTTCGTGTAAGCTCAATGTGGTTGTGTGAACTAAATTCCGATACTACTTTAAAGCCAATTTAGATAATACAATTTGAACCGTATCATCTAAATAAGAAGGGGGAAAAATGTGTCGTTGTATATTTAACTTATTCAATATTTTAATTTTGTAAATATTCGTTAAATCAACACCCAAAAAAAAATAATTTGCAGTTAAGAATAGTTTACTTGATTTTATATTTAACAATTGTATCTTTTATTGCCGTTCGTTATAGATGGTATATATATATATATATATATATATATAATTTTAAATATATGATAAAATTTTATTCTTAAGTTTTACGAAAAAACACCTGAAGCTTTAGTTAAATTTTTAGCAGAAGGAATCAACACTAACCCAAATAATTAAATAAATAAATAAATAATTTAAATCTGAAAAAAATAACATTGACTGTAATCCCCGATTCTTATATTGATCATAAAAAGGGAACGCATGGTAATGGAAATTGGTATAATTACTTGGGAAAAAAGAAATGAAATTCGCCATCGAAACAATAAATCTTACCATCTGCTAGTCTCCTAAAGCATTTACGATTCGTCAAAAATGTGTCGGAATTCGAGGAAAAAGAAGGATGGACTCTCCCTCGTGCCGAATGCTACCAATTTAAAATCTCCTCCATAAATTATCAGCGCAAAGCTCACAGGTGATCGGCGATACGGGAATGGCAATCTGAAGGTGAATATAACGGGGACAAATACAAAGATATGACCAGCAGAAGTCATCGATCATAGGATCTACGATGAATTCCGTTGTCCCAAGCTTTCATTTCTGTACTTTGTCTCCTCTCTATATACAGTGAGAACGATTGAGCCAGCCGTAAAATACAAGGTAACTCCGGTATTTATGTGATATCGCGCCTTTCCCTGTTTCACATCTTGTTTATACTATTTCACGTGCATTTTTTATACACTTTATCTACCGACAGCTCTTTGTTATGCCGTTCTCACGTTCCCTCTTATATTTGTTGCATTGACTTTTTATCCTCGCGACTGCATTTCGTTTAATATTTTAATTTATGCATTCTAATACATTGTAGATTATCGATTATTTGAAAAGCTTTAGTATTTGATAATTTTCATATGGAGTAGCATTAATTTCAAGTCTACGTATCACGTGGATTTTTAAAATAAATTCTCATTAACGTAAGCATTTGATTATTTTCAATATTATATAGCAAGGAATGAGCGAAACGCAAGGAGAAAATTTTTATTATAATTTTGTCTACAGTACATTGATTTTAACTTGATTATTATAAATTTAAAAAATAAATAATCAGTTGTACTTCGAGTTAAAGAATGCTCTAAAAGAATATGCTACTCGGTACCAATACAACAATAGCACGAGATAAAACGCATTGTATGGACTTACATATTAAAGTGTCATCACATACCGAATGTTTTCTACTTAAATTATTTAAAATGTTTTACGCCAATTATTCATTATTTGAAGGATAAGTTTAAAGAAAAATTAGTTACGATGCATTGGCTTATATATATATATATATTGGCGTATATTTAGGTATATGTCCTGCTTTTATTATTTTTTTTTTGATTCTTTTACGAGAATTTTTTAAAATTTAAAATACATTACAAATATATGCTGTGATATTAAATATTTTGAATTAAATTCAACGGCACTCATATGTATTTTATAATTTTTTTTCCTATTGGTGATATAAGTTTTGTTGTATTTTAATGTAAAATACATTTTTACGGTTATTGCACAACTGTTAACTATTGCAGTTTTTTCCGTATGTGTTTAAAATATAGGGAAAAAATATTGATATTAAGCAATGTAACTTCAATATATTTATAAAAAATTTAACGCGTCACGTAGTACGTATATGTTGATCATAATAACTTCATAGTTAAAATGTATTTAATTTAAAACTAATTTTTTAACAAAGTGATTTATAATTAAATGAAAATTAATTCATGTCAAACCTATAGTAAAAAAAACAACTCGTAATATACAGGAACATTCATTCGGATTGTTCTACCCGTAGATTTCTACTTCTTTCACTTTTTCGGTCTACATTTTTCTTTATCCCCTTTTTCTCTCTACCACTATTTGTTTATTGCGCCCTTTCATCCCTTCCACTAGCACGCACTCTCTTCCTCCCTTAATCTCTCTCTCTCTCTCTCTCTCTCTCTCTCTTGTCCGCATACGTAAGCGCGCAAACTCACGCACACTTATTCGCGCTCCTTCAGTATCTGTATATTTTCACTTGTTCCCTCTCACTCGTATAGCAACGCAGTCGCGTCCGAGAGGTTGACGCTAATCCACACCCGGAGAGCCAAAAGGGGTGCCGAGTTGATATACGGTCCTGCACCAAAACGATAATATTCACCCCTTCACATCGTCGAGTACGAGAGCGAACCCCGCGAATTGTGCAAGTTTCCGTTTTCCTCTCCCCCTCAATCTCTATCCTCTCTATCTCTCTCTCTCTCACTCTCTCTTTTTATAGCGCACTTTTTCTCACATATATCACTCTCTATTTTGTAATTATTACCTCATTTGAAGATCCTACTAAATACTAAGGAAACCATATTTTTACAAAACGCTCGTCTTGCATTTAGGTCATATTTTTTCAAGATAGAATCCCGTACGTATGCTTCTTATAAATATTTACATATGCGTACTTGGGTTCGATTATAAATAAAATAATTTAAAACTAATCTTGCATTGCGTCTTACAAGTGCTTCTTAAAATTTTCCTTTACTATCTTTATAAAAACCTTCTCGAGATGTAAAGCGTGCAATTCTGTGCAAAAAATTGTTCGTCTATATTCTAATAAGATAAAAAATTATAATATTTTTTTGACAACAATCAATTTTTTTCTTATTTAAAAAATACATTAAAATGAAATCTATAGAATTTTATCGCTACAAATTTTTTAACACTTATTCTTAAATAATAAGCTTTGGATTATTTTCAAAGTTTATCTTTAAAACAAATGTTAAATAATAATTAAAAAACAAAAACTTTTAACAAAAAGAGTAAAAACTAAATTATTACAATAGTTAAATATATTTATAAACGTCTTATCCATTTCTCACTTAAAAGTCCTAATTTGTAAGAACCCTATTATTTGTCCTATTATTGTTTAAGAACATTTTCAATAAATTTTAAGCCAATGTTTCAAAAAATTAAAAAAAAAAATTACGATTTTATTGTAATGTATTTATAAAACTTACTTAAAAGAAACAGTTTAAAATTTAATAAAGGCACAGATTAGACCTATACATATTTTTAGCTATTATCATCGTAAATAATGAATTACAATATCCGTCGGCAACTTAATTCTAACCTTAGAAGTGTTTGTGGAGTTGAAGATTCGCTTAATAACTTAGAAAATCATTTTGCTTATATCAAGAAATTTATTCAAGTGATTTCCGTAATTTTCACTGTGGCCGCGAAATCGAATACAACATCAAGTAATTGCAACCATCCATTTTCCGAGTTACAAATTCACGTGAGCTTACGTCTAACACGCAAATTACTTAGAAATAATTTTTCGCCATAATTTGTATTATCAATTGAGAGATGTGCATTGAGAGAGAGAGAGAGAGAGAGTAGCATCGCTGTCTACGATACAATTGCGGCACTGCCGATCGTTGATGGGTTAACGGTATACAGAATACCGACTCGTCAGGAACCAAAGCCGTAATGCAGTAATGAGGACTTTCTGCCATGGAAACCAAAGCCGCTTACACCCAACCACTTCACAGAGAGTTCTCTCTCTCTCTCTCTCTCTCTCTCTGTCTTTCTCTCCCGCGTCCACTCATACCAATTCAGTCGCTTACGCCCCCGGATCTATATATATATATATATGTGTATATGTATATATGTATATGCGTCCTCGCGTATGATTTACCCGCTTTTCCCGTTCGGCACTGTCGATGTCTGTGTATGGCTATCCGCGCATAGATACTGCTACGAATATCTATATATATTTCTTTTACACTGGTTTGCTCTATCGTCGAGAGGCAATTTCGACTGTGCCTCTGCTTGGTTTATCAGTGAAAATTGCCGGTTGTTCAGTTTTTTTAGTTGCTTCTTTGATGTTTTTTTTCTTGTTTCTATTTTACCCGGTGTGAACTCTTCGTGAAGCTGAAGTGGAGTATCGTGTTCTAACAACCAAATCATTCTAATGTCTAATTAAATATAATGGAAAAACAAACATAATCGATTTTTGTTTTTTCTCAGATTTTATCACCAGTCATCAATTGCCGGCACACGACGAAACCACAAACTAAACAAACATACTTTACCGTGTCGGGCATTTTTATGCAAAATTCAATTACAATAATAGCGCATTAAGAAGAAGAAAAAACCCCCCAAGTTATTAAATCTGTTTATTAAGCAATTATTAATAATGAATAATAATTCCATCTGCCTTACTATAAATACACTCTCGAGCCAATGCGTCGAGTGCCATCGGCAAGGGCAGTTATAAAAAAATCAAGTCACTTTCATCAATGATTGGTTAAAGACTTATTTTCCGTGCGCTTCGTTGCTCGACTCGGAGGACAAGGAAACTGCTCTCTTATATACGTGACCGCGCCCTCTCTAAGATATGACAGGGGCGAGCATAGAAGAAGAAGCTAAAAGATAAGGAAAAAGAGCGACGCAATTGCAAACCTCGTAATTTCCTTTTCCAATTTGCCATAAACAAGTCGACCAGTCGCTCGTTAAGCGTCGATACGTCCGTGACTTTTTTCGCATTTATTCCCGGTTCTCTTAAAAACTTTTCGATCCTTCACATTTATATAAAATCAAAGGAGATTTCCTATGATAAGGGGATGATCTCTCGAGATGTAGAAAATGAAAGAGAGAAAGAGAGAGACAACGAGTAAGAGGACCACAGACAGTCGAACGAATAAAAAAGAATGGTGAAACGGCGAAATATCTTTAGATTGTAAGTACATTATATTATTTGCCAACTTAAGGAATTTAGTTTTAAGGAAGTCCTGTAAAAACGATAATACTTGGCTTAATATGTAGTGAACGAGAGTAAACTAAATTTATATTTAAATGGCTTTTTCGTGCCTTCGCAAAGCGAAAAATTAATTCCACGAGCTTCAGCGTACGTACGTTAGCTAATCGCCTCTTTGCGATGAGGTTAACAGATCCAAAAAGAATCACGGATGAAGTAAGATATTATTAAATTAAAAAAAAAAAAAAAAAACTACCTTTTTAAAATAGACCTTGCCAAAGGTATGCAATGCATTACATGATCAATATATAACAAATCGAATGAAGTATTGCCACAAGTAGCTGGAACGAAAGGGAGCTCAAAGCATAAAAATCTCCGCTCTTTCCACCCCCCCCACCCCAGTTTTCGGTAAATGGCTTTCTTAAAAATGAACCAGAGGAGCTTACCGATATACTCAAGGAATGCCGAGCTCAGCCGACGCGTCGCTTGCGATTATTAAGGCGAATTATTTAGGAGCTACCGCTGCGAGTTTTTTTCCTTTCACTTTGAAATCTCTGTTTCCCTGACGCTTGAACGATGATTCTTTGGCTTCTTTGCAGTACCGGCGAGCACTGACATGAATTATTGACGTCGAGAAGCAGCGAATTAAAAATGTCCCTACTGCCATCGCCACCACCAAAGGAAACGAAGGAGAAATAAACGAGAGAAAGGAGGATCGGGAGCGACGGTTATTTGAGGACTGAATTAAAAATGACGCCGAATAAGGGCTCATTTAAGGAGCCACCTTAGTGCTCGCTCCATCTCTCTTCCTCTCTCTCTCTTTCCCTTTTGTCGTCTCTTGCGCACATACGCACCATCTCGCTCTCTGACAAAAACGCACGGAGTACATTTTTCTCGTTCTTTTTTAGGGGTTGAATCATTAAAGATAACGCTCCGACAAAAATCTACTTGGTGTACCTTAATTTCGATTTCCTATTACAGTCTTTTTTATTTCATTAATTTCTATTGCGTGTATTAATTTTATTAACCATTGATTCAAAAATAATACGTATTGTAAACAAATTGAACCACGCAAATTAAACATAATATGACTGACATAAAAATGAAATTTTTGTGAATTGAAAAATTAAATATTTTTCTCTTAACACAAACTACTAACACAAACTTCTAAATGCTAACACAAAATTCGATATTATTATAAACATAATTGTAATTTTTTTAATCTTATATTTCTATTCACTGCTTCCAATATCTCTTACAGTTTTTTGTTTTAAAACACGTAAGGGTGATAATACTTTATCACTCCTAATATAAATTGAATTTTACGTGATGTTTTGCATTTTAATGAATATTCTTTTATTTATTGTAAATCTGTACATCGAATCCAAAATAATCGTTGATACATACTTAAAACTAGTAATCAGGAAAAAATATTTAATGTAGTTATTATTTTAAAATATTTAATTTATAGTTAAATATAATAATTAATATTTCTTTAAAACAATTTTTTTATTTTTCAATCTTTTTTTTGTAGTTTAAATATTTGAAATTGAAAAGTTTACCCTAATTGACGGCCGTTTGCTATGACGATTACTAATAAAACGACGTTTGAATTCATTAAAGTTTAAAAATAGATATAAAATATAATTTACCAAATAAATAAATGGTACCATTGCTATATGTACGTATATATACAATATATGTTACATATATATTATAAGAGTATTTAAACAAACAATTTTAAATCTAGGAGTTATAATAAGTCTACAATTTTGAATCAAATTTCTTATTATTTCAGAAAAATGCTAAAGACAATTAAAGGCAATAATTAAATTTTTTTACTTTAATTAACATAACTTTAATAATATTTCATAAATATCGTTTATCTTGGAGCAAAATCAAGCTCTGCAATTTGAAGAAAAAAAAAAGAAACTATTAGAATACAATACCATTATATATGGCTTACTATTTCAAAGTGTCACGTTGCAGAAATAATATTTTAATAAAATAACAATATTCATTTAAATATATTATTTTACTCAAAGAGCATCGACGCCCTGTACACAGTCGATGCCGAATTTTGTCATTCAAAAAGCCATAATTTCAAGCTCTTATCCGCAAATAGGAAGAAGATCAATTTTTAATACTTTTTAAAAAAAAAAAAAAATTCCAAAGCCGTATTAGCCGACCTCGCGTCTCGAAAAAAAAAAACAAAAAAAAAAAAAAAAAAACAAAAAATAAAAAACAAAAAAGAAGAAGAAAAAAAAACGTAGCCGCGGCAGCCGTGAGCGCTGGGGAAGAAATTTCTGCCGACTTACCTCGACCGCTGCGTCCAACGAACCTCAGGTCGTTGAACTTGGCCACCTGATTCTTCATAAGGGCTGTAGAGTTTCTAAGCTCGGCACAGCAGTTCTCGTCGTTGCCAGCTCTTACGGTGACCAGCGTCCCGTCCCCGACCTCCCCGAGCGCCACCACTTTGAAGGCTACCGGCAAAGTCTTGTTCGACCGCCAGTGCGATGGTAGAACGGTGCACACCACGTGCGGTGAGCCTTCCAATGAAAATACAGGGTTTTAATATTTTTGGCCGGAGCCCGGCATCGATGCGTCGCATTGGTCTCGCGATTGATGATTAAGCAGACAACTAGAGAGTCCCTAGTGCTGATTAAGGGAACTGTGAAACCTGCGTGTGCGTTGCCTACCTTGAAAGCACGGCACGCTGAAGCTACGGAATTCCTATGTTACGCGTGTGTGAAAATTCTGCTTTTGCAAACGAAGCCCCCTTACTAGACTAATTCTAGCCGTAATTTAAGAGGATTAAAAAATTCTCCAACTTGAATCCGCACGATGGGACTTATTTAAATCGAAGTCTAAGGAAAAACTGCGGCCCCTATTATTTCTCTAGCATCTGATTTATCGACATCCCCGTTAATTGAATTTGCAAATAAGTTATAATTCAAGTGTAACCGAACAGTTACATGATTTTTCAAAATTTAAATAACCATAATATTGCACTCAACTTTTTCGGAGACAATTAAATTATACAAATAAACGAGAGGAATTATCCTGATTATTTTTGTAATATTTGATTGCAAGATATGTGAAATACTTATAATGAAGAGTAGTATAGATTTAAAAATTGGCATTTAATGCATTATGCATTTACATGCCTAATTATTTTAACGTAAATTTTTTTTAAATATTAAATGATTAAATCGCTTTATTAAATTAAAAATGATTGTGTAATCGTTCGCGTACTTGTGTATGCATATGTATACATGATAATTAAATCTATAAACTATAATTATTACTCTTATAACATTGTAATATCGATATTTATTAAAAAAAATATTGAATATTGAGTCGTAATATTTAATTTAATCTACATTCGAACGAAAGGAAACTTTAACGTCTCTACGAGTAGTAATATAAACAATTGTCAAATTCAGTTAGGAAGTATCAAGCAATATTTTTTAAGTTGCAATGTATAGTATCCTTTTTTAATAAACTGCAAAATTTAATCATTAAAGCGGTGAAAAAAAGTTTATACTTTTAGTCTAAATGGACGATAATAATAGAAATTCGTATTTATCAGCAAGAATCAAAATTACAATTTAATCGAATTTTTTTTTTGCAACGAGACAGAATTCCTTCAAAAGTCTATTAAATTCGAGGAATGTAGAAGAAAATGGAGTGAACTGTTATGGCACAATGGGTATCCTTAAAGCGATTAAACCACTAATACACAATACTGGAGCTGATATTGATTTTTCATATTTCGCGTGGTTGATTGAATATTACTCTCTCGTGTACAAAATACGCGTGAGTCGTAACGCGACATCCGGAAAATGTGTAAGTTACGTTCTCAAAGCGCTATGATTGTGTATCGCCGGGCTCGAAATTTTACTCGGGCATTATTTGTACAGCTTTTGTTGAATTCATCGCAAATCGATTTTGTCAAAAACTGACGGTATGTATTTGAGCTCATTATAAATGTACACTCAAAGATAAATGATATACGCTGAAATTTGGAATAAATCAAGCTACGGGATTACTCCGAGTAATTTTTTTTTAATAACTTATTTTTTTTTTTCAATTTTTCCAACTACATAAATCAAATGAATTACCAATACGGACGAGGCTCAATAGCTTAAACAGCTATTAAAATGTATTAGATTTTTATATTGTCCGCTAATAAGTACAGCGAACACGCGAATATCAAAATGATTTTTCGTTTAATCGTCAATTCTGTTTTATGAATATAAATTATGTTTAATAATATATTACACGATTATCAGTAATAACGAAAATTACAGCAGTATCCTTAATTGAGGCATGTAACACGATTTGTATGTACTTTGAGTTATAGAATCAGAATGCACTGATTTATGATAAATCATTTTTCCTTCCTACAAAATGAATCACACGCCGAATGCGGAAAAGTCGCAGCATTCTAATTCTTTATCATATTAATCGAATACCGTGTTAAATTAATTGTATTTACTTTAATTTAATTGTTTTTTACGATCATAACTCCCATAAATCAATGCTAGTAAACGCTACATTACATATTTAAACAATTACTAATCCTTATTTAAATACAACAACGCCATCTCATTAGCCGTGTAATAAATAAAAATAATAATGACAACACATCGGCCCTGGAGATTTTTCTAATGATCACGCGCAGTGATTTATTATCTACTGATTTTGCATTTAAAAAATCAACAAATTTTCACCCCGTATTTAATTATACTACACACACACGCACACGCGCACGCACGCACGCACACGCATATATGTACATGCATATGTAATTAAAATTTCCAAGTTCTTCGTAGGCGTCGCGCGATCGAATCGAAAGCAAATCTTTTCAGTTAATAGTTTTCACGCCGATCGTCGGCCCATGGCCAATCGTGCCCGATTGGCAGCAGAGGTACGCCCCTCGACTATCGCCCGGCCGTGAATCGGCAGGGTAAAAGCTCCCGAGCAAGCGATCGGATCGCGATAATCGGAGGGAAGTTATCAAACCCACCGGTACGGACAAGTTCACCGGGATGCTCGGCCAACAAACCGTCCAGTGTCCTCTCGGCGAGGAGATCGGCCGTGAGGGCGTAATCGGGGAGTTGGTTGGCCTGCGCGGTGGCCTGCTGCTGCTGCTGCTGCTGCTGCTGGACCTGCGTCTCCCCGGACAGGTGCATCGTCCTGGCGCGGCGCGACGAGGACGTCCTCGACCTCCTGAGCCTGCTACTGATCGCCTGCTGACTTTGGCCGTTTTGGTGGTGCTGCTGCTGCTGCTGCTGCTGGCCCTGATGGTGGTGGTGATGGTGATGATGACCGTGATGGTGGTGCCGATGGTGGTGGTGGTGGTGTTGCTGCTGCTGCTGCCGCTGCTGCTGCTGCTGCTGCTGCTGCTGAGGATGTTGTTGGTGCTGGTGGTGCTGAGAGACAGCCGTCGCTGTTTGTGCCAGGGCGACCTGCTGCTGAAGCCGCAAAGGATCGGAAGCCCCGCCGTAGTTTTCCACCGCTACGCCTCCCCGGGCATCGCGCGATGGATTAGTCATGAGCCTTAGGTCATCGGCGGCCTGCCGATAATCGGTACTGATTTCGCATCTTCTTCCTGTCGATCTCTATCCCCTCCACCTGTCCGAGGGCAAGGCTTGTATTCGAGCTGCAAAGGGGTTGGAAAAGGATCTCTTTTAATCTGACGCACATCGTTGATCGCCAAGGGCTTTTGCCGATCATCGATATTGTTCTGGACCGATTTTAATGTTTATTCTATTAAAATATAAATCCATCGTGATTATTAACCGACTACTTTCTACTTCATATTTATGCCGGCAATGAAGAATTATTTTGTTGACAAACTCTAAACTTATATTACTGAACCTTTAACTCTTAAACAGGCCATTGACAATTAAGATTAAGAGCATTAATTGTAGTTAGTGGTTTTATTAAATACTTGTTTAACCGTTCGAGCGGCCACTCAAAAAACAGAAACCAAGTAATTTTTATTCTTATCTACATTCAAAATATCTTTAAATACATTCGTTCATTTATTTTTTAATTATTTTATTTTTTTTTTAATAAAGTCTACATTTAATAAAAAGTGTCTAACTTATAATATCTAATGCTACTTTTGGTTTTTAAGTGCAATCTATCATTGAGGTGACGCATTCAATTTTAAATGCAAGCCCTTCATGTTTAATTCGAGGACAAATAAAACTGAGTATACATTACAGTCTTGAATCATAAGAAATTAGATTCGTTGTTTCCTCAAATACGCTTTTCGTTTCCTTTCATCTAATTTATCTCTCCTTTCGGATACCAATCCTTTGATCCTTATTTCATTATCCCGCCGCAAGGATCCAATTGCAAATTCTTTTCAGTCTGTGCTTAGACTTCTTTTTTCGAGCTTTCAATTGCCAAATCGCGAGGAAAATTCATCTTATTAACGTCTAAATCAAGATCTCCTCTGTCATCGATAAGAACATTATCCGACAGATGTAGTATTTAACATATCTACCCATTTAATGGCATTATTATTAATTTAATTCGTCATTTTGTACGCATTTTAATTATAGTTATTAAATTACTTTATTTAACGCGTGTATTAAAAAAAAATTTTTTTTTTTAACTTTAGTTTAATATTAGTTTTATATTTAGTTTTAAGTTTTAATTGAATACAAATGTAATTTTATTTTAATTTTAATCGAGAAAAATACGACTATCTCAATATTTAATAATTGTTGAAAAGTAAAATAGAAAATTTTTAATTATAAAAGTTAACATTATATATTGAATCTAATTAAACAGATGACGTAGTAATTGTATCACTATGCACTTAAAAATAAATTAAAAAATTACAAGAAAAATTCATCATCACAGCAGAGAACAATAAGCATCTTTACACGCAAATAAGATGCAGTAGCACTGTCACTTTTATATTTCCGAACGGGAAAGTTCGACACTGTATCGCATAAAAAAAAAAGAAGAAAAAAGAAAAAAAAAAAAAAAAAAAAACTGCAACTTTACAGCAGAACATCGACGCCAAGGGTAAATTCCAGCAAGTCCTTGTTGTCAAAGGCCTACGGGAATCCGAGATCGCGCAATTTAATCGAAAGCCCAGGAAAATAGAGTGAATTCCATAAGCACCACGAACCAGTGGGTCGGGTCACTTTTCGCTCAGACTCCACCGCAGGCACGCGATCCGACAGCTCGCCGTGGAAAATTGGCGCGGGCAGAGGGCGCGAATCGGGAGCAGGGCCCGAGCCCCTCGCGGCAAAGAAAAACAAATCACCAGGACGAACTCGCGGCGAAGGACTGAGCCGGGGGCAGCCGAGCTCTCCGAGGCCGAGCTCGCGGCCGGTCAACGGGCCATCGAGGAGGAGACGGCCAACGGTTGCGAGGACTCTCGGCCGCCTCGAGCAGCCCCCAAGATCGGCAACGAGTCTCGGGGGGTGGTGGTTGGCCGCACTGGCCGCTTAACTCGCGCGGTCTCGTTTCGGTGGGCACAGGCCGAGGAGCGCACGCCGGCGTTGGGAAGGTGGCTGGTGGCTTCTGCGGTGGAGCCGCGCGCGGTGTGGTTGCGGTGTATTTTTGAGGCCGCCGCCCCCCCCCCCGTCCCGGCCGC
Source organism: Kradibia gibbosae (assembly GCA_018907135.1). Classification (NCBI taxonomy): domain Eukaryota; kingdom Metazoa; phylum Arthropoda; class Insecta; order Hymenoptera; family Agaonidae; genus Kradibia; species Kradibia gibbosae. The sequence goes on from JACCHX010000011.1 coordinate 2,992,640, forward strand.
ACACCACCACCACCGCCGCCGCCGCCGCCGCCGCCACGGTGCGCCGCGGAAAAGAGGCGAGCGAACGCGCGATCCCCCGCACATGCGGACCGAGCGAGCCAGTCTGACTGACTGACTGACTGAGAGAGAGAGAGAGAGAGAGAGCGAAAGGGAAAGAGGGTACGAACGAAACGGGAAAACGTCCACATGCTCTCCCCACCACCGAGGAGAGATTTGCTCTTTCGTGGTGGGAGGATGCCAAATGAGGTTTTTCCCCCCCACGGTAGGGGAAAAATCGGGCTTGCAAACGGCGCTGACTCCCCTCCACCTGCTCCCATCTCTTCTTTACTTTTTCTCCTTTCCTAGCGCTCTTCCACTCCCTCTCGCTCGCTCTCTCACTCTCTCACTCTCTCTCTCTCTATCTCTATCTCCCTATCTCTATCCATCTATCTATCCATCCGTCTCCGGCTCTCTCGCTCTTGCCCGCGAGACCGACTCGATCTTTCTTCCCCACTCCTGCTCACTTTGTCGCGTGTTTTTTTGACGATGACACTGCCGTTGACGTTTTATTCAGGCACTCGTCTCTTCTTTCTCTCCCGTTAGAATAATCCAAGTGTACGGCAATATCTTCCGAAGGCACTTCTCCTTTTCTGCACTCCTCGCTATGGTCAGCTTTTCTTTCCCGTGTTAATTTCCCGGCGAGCGATCCGAGCTTGACTTACTCGTCAAATCGAAAAATTGATATTAGATTATCGGGGCACGTCGACTTCCAACAATAGGCGCATCGCTGTCAATTTTTTCCTCGATGCTGGAATTTTCGTTAAAAACATTTGCAACAACATTTCCATAAAAGTCAGCAATATTATTGAATTGAGATTATTTCATCTGCAGGCGAAATAAATGAATCGATATTTTAATGATAAAAAAAAGAAAAAGATTTTTTGCAATAAAGCACTTTTAGAAATCAAAGAAAATCTTTTAGTTTTGTAATTATTTCTTCTTCGACAACTCTGTCGTCGGGCTTCTCTAGACGCAAAAGTTAAGTGCTTTAAATGCTACTAAAGAATAGAAATGTTTCGCAATTTTCATCTTTTGACCGAAAGTTTATTCAATAGTCGCATTATCATTTCGATTGCCAAAAAGAATTACAAATGGGTTCATTGGGCGGACAAAAGTAATATAAATAAAATAATAAAATCCCGCGCCCTGAACAAAATTTACCCCCTTCGTTAGGAAACTTTAATTACTATGGCCCTACCTTCATCGTTAAAATTATTATTGAAAACGCCTCCTTGTAAGATTGTCTCGCAACCAACTGCAAAACGACACTAGGAAGAAGGGAAAACAAAGACGACGGAAGCACCCTCGACCATGTAGTTGCGTTTAGCGTAAAGAACTCGTGGGGGACTCCCGTAAAGAAAGAGGGAGTGACAGAGAGAGAGAGAGAGAGAGAGGTAAATAGAAAACGAAAACGAGAAGGAAAATAGACTACAATGGAAAGAGAGCAAGAGTGAGAGCGAGATAAAGGCACTGTGGGTGTGGGGGTTGTACGTGCACGTGTGCGCGTGTTTATTGTATGCGTGCAAACACGTCTATCCGAGAGAGAGAGAGAGAGAGAGAGAGAGAGAGAGAGAGAGAGAGGAATACAAGGGGAGTCGAGAATTTCGGTAGAGCCAAAGCGAGAAAAAGAAAGAGAATCGCGATAGCGTATTTTGGGCGTGAGTGGGACTATGGTCACGTTACCCAGTGATGCTTAAAGAGATATATATATATATATATAGAGAGAGAGAGAGAAGATAGGGGATACTTCCTGAACATGGTTATGATTATCAATTAATAACTATACTTATCTTCATTTTTAATTACCACAATTTTTCCCACTTTTATTTTTATACTTCATAAGGCATGCATTAAATGTTCTTATTAGTGTTTACGAAACTGTTTGAAAAAATCTTATTCCTTACTAGCCTTTACATCGAACATAAATAATCATAGTCATTATGTTCGTTCATATTTTGTATAGACTAAAAATACACTGATGAGTTAATTTTAAAATAAAATGAATATTCTTTACATTATTTGCGCACATTCAGTGAAAAGCACCTTAAGAACTAATTGCAGTAAGCGTATAGTAACAAGTTCTGTTTAAAACACTCGTTAGAATTTAAATCTGACTTTGAGCCTTGCTTAATACTAATAATGATTATGGCTTCGCAATACAAAAAAGAAATGTTTTAGCATTGTTATTCGGATAAGCTTACGAAATTATTTCGAAAACAATCAATGCCGGTGTTCGGCATTCTTTTGTCGGCGTGTAATAGGAAGAAAATAAACTTCTTATCCGAGTAAATTTGTTGCACTCAAATGTACTACGAGATACTCCTAATCGAACGTCAAATTGATATTTAAAGTCAACCGGACGTAGTATTCGGTTTCACTGTTCGATAACCTCGGGGGTAACAGAATTAATGCGGCTATCGTAAACGAGGCTCCGGATGGAAATTTATTCCCAAATTGAACCGCCAAACGTCATCGCTATCAAAGAAGTCCGAGGAAGAGTCCTCGATCTGCGCACAGAATATGCATACGACGAGGCGGATAATCAATGAGCGATCGAGGGAACGGATCGGGGGCCCGGCAAAGGAGGGCCGATCGAAGGGAGCGGGAAAAAGAGGTAAAGCGCGAGCGCAGCGAGGCGATCACCGGCAATGGGCCTCGAAGTACGGCGGACTCCCGGCGTAGCTCCTGGGCACCATTGAGAGTACATTTGAAGGACGAATGCGCGACCGGCAGCTCACTTGGAAGCCGTCCAAGGGGCCGCAGTAGCAACGCCAGGCTTCCCAACGGGTGCCCTCTATCCTCGACCTCCCCTTGGACCTCGCGGGATCGAGCCGGACGTCGCCGCGCTCGCAGACCCTTCGCCCATTCAAAAAGGAGCCTCCTAGCAAAGCGAGCTTACAAATGCTCCCTAATCCGACCAATTACTTCCGTTCCGAATGCGATGCATTGTAGCTTTTACAAGGGGCTTAGGACTTTCGAGCAAGAATTACGGAGGATCGGTACTTTTGTGTCCAATCGCGGCTGCTTGGCTCACCGACCCGCGACTCGTGCTCAATAGCGGGCAAGCGAAGCTCATCCAAGACGCCACTGACCTGTCGTTATCATCGGCAGTGCGTTTAAAGTGGAAATGATCCTTCTTGGTTTTTTTCTTTATTCTTTTTTCCTTTTTTAATAATCGCAGATTGGCGTTAAATTTTTGCTCGGCCGCGATACAATGCCCTCGCCCTCGTTGTGAGCTTTCTACTTCAATGCAGGGACTTTCGATAGACGCGTAAAAATCGCAAGGGCAAAAGTCATCGTACAATTTCGGCAGCTTCTACGGCGACCCGCGCGCTCGCCAGTGGCCGGTAGAATTTGGTTTCGATTCGTTAATTCCCTGCGATTAACCATTATTCCTATATGTCGCTTAGCCTCGGCAACGGGCAAATACTTATTACGTAAAAATCATATTGATAATGAAAATACTGCTAATGCCAGCAATCGAGGGAAGTTCCCGTCGTCAGCCAATTAAGCTCCTGGATTAGTTTCGATGCAAACAACGTATCATGCGGTCCTAACGAGGTACTGGGGCCAAGCTCGCGATCTCGTTCGATAGCGTGTATGAGCTTCTGCAGCTCATCGACGGAAATGAATGAGCGCGAGCTCGCATCAAGGGAATCGGCGAAAAACTGATCTTCCTCTATTCTGTACGGTTAAGCGATAACGATAATATTTCGTCTTTGAGATTAGCGGAGGTAAGGTTTTCAATAACTATTGCCAGATTCGCAATAACCTTGTTACCTGATTGATTCATTGATACCCCGAGAAATGAACGTTTAGTTATTATTTGAACGGATAGCAATGATTTTCACTGAGTTGGGAATTATTAGAAATTCCAAAGACCCGGAGGGTAAAATTAATTTCTGAACTATTCGAGAAATATTTACGAAGGCATAATTACCAAGAAGTTTCATGTGTTACGGTATATCAGTGGGTCGATTGGCCCTTAAAAATTAGGATGGGTTTTTTCACTCGACGAGTAAATTGTAACTCACTTTGCACTTGCACACGTAAATTACTTCTCGTAATCGTATCACTAGTGAAACCAGCATCACGATAACTCATAATCGCACCATGAACTAAGCGATGATCGAAAATGCACGCAAATGCCGTTGATATTATGATCAGCACTGGTCAACGTTCACTCGATATTGAAAAGCCTTTCGGAGAAGGAAAATGAATTTTTCCATTAATCCTTATAATATCCAGTCACATGGCTAACGGGAAAGCGAACAGCTCTCGTGCGCCGCAGCATCATTGCGGCCTTGCGTCTTGAAGATTGTGGAAGGGTAGAGGGGCTCGCGAGATAAAAGAGAGAAGAAGGAAGAGTAAAGACGAAAAGTGAGAAGGTGAGAGAGAGAGAGAAAGAACAAGAGAGCAAGAGGTAGGTAGATGGATAAAGGGAAAGAAAGAAAGAGAGAGAGAGAGAGAGAGAGAGTCTGCGCGCGATAGAAGAGATTTTGGGGCGGAGTCGCGGGGGGCGGATCGCCGCTGAGTTTTTCTGCGAAGATCCACTGCGCATGCGGCGACTTTTATGCGCGCGTATACACTGACCCCCACCTTCTTCAACTTCTGGAGACACGCAACCCACGAGCGCCGTTGGCACGGCCTCGCCGTTCTTAAAGGCTTCTTAGGGTAAATTTTGTCCCTCTTCGCGGGTGTCAAAGACTGGTGGAAGTTCCGCTCGCTATGCGAGTCTGTCGCGTACATGTACACTTGGATAAATTCTTGCTCGTAGCAAAGGGTTCGGCCTTTCCAGAGACTTTACTGGCGCAAGGAAGTCGTTGGGGGGCGGGGGAGGGGTGGAGAGAGAGAGAGAGCGACCGACGAGGTAAGAGGAGAAAAGTAGAGTCTCCTTTTAGCTTTGAGTAGTGCGTGAAATTTCAGGGATTGGCACTTGTTCCTTTGCTTAATAATGTCTCTATTCTAGATGTTGAATTGGATTCCCTTAAGAGCAGACGCTGCTCTGATGTACAGTTCAATGTAAATATGTTTTGGAGTATGTCGCAATTAAATTTTTCGGAGCTCTCTGTCTCGATAAATTGGAGCTCATTGTAGTTGCCTCGAAGAGGTACTATGTACCCTACTAAAGCGATATTAAATTCTCAAACTTCTTTTCCCACGTCATTTCGCAGACGTTTTGCACTTGGGTCTTCTTCGAAATTCTTTTTACGATTCGAAATTGAAAACTGAAGCCGATAATGTAGCGCAGTAACGCGGCGGAGCCCACTTATGCGCTAAGATGTAGCTACCAATATGACGTATCTCAATACCCACATGCGCTCGAAGCGTAATATCTTGATGAGAAAAATCGCGTAACTATGAAGAAATGGCTTTTATCTACCTTTATCGAACACGTTGGAAATAGTGATCGATTCTAGTTACTGTACGGCTTTATGAGCTGTTTAAAATATGTAGAGGTTTTTTTTTTTTTTTTTTTGACATTTTGGAGAAGCTTTCTCGTATTTGAAAAATCTCGTGGAAACAAAAATTTACTGTACCTGCTCGAAGGAATGTATTTAATATAATATTTATGACTTTGCTGACATGATTTCAGGCATGATCAAGCTAATATAGTAATGGCAAAAGCATTTTTAAATTAGAACAAATATTTAAATTTATTAAAACCATTTTTCGGGAATATTATATTCGAATCAAATTTTTGTAGTACATGCTTTTTTTTAATGTAGTAGTATGTAATATAATGTTCGTTGATATTGTGTATTTTACTTCAGAGTTTTTAATTTTGCTTTTGAAGTCTTCTACAATATTACAAGATGAAATCATTTCTTTATACCCTTTCAGTAACTTTTGTAAGCAGTGACAATATACATCGAGAAGCTAATTTATATATTTGAACACGAAATATTGTCCGAAATCTTATAAGTATTATTGATATTGTTACACATATAATTGTTTATATTTTGTTTCCAACTTTATATGAGATCTCACTTTTTTTATATTTTCGTAAAATATAATTATATATCGAAACTTACACGTTTAAAAACGTTATTAAAGGTTTGCATTACGTACCATTAGTTTGTCATAATTAGATACTTCTCATTATTTTATCGATTGCTTTGATCATTTTATTCCTCGCTTTACTTCTCTTACGTCCTTAATAACTTCTAATTCTTGCACTCCAACATCTGCTCCGTACTGCATTTCCATATTTGCTTTTATTTTGTTTCAGTTTCATAATAAATATTTCATATATTCTTTAGCCTCAAAAATTAACTTAACTTCTACTGCTCAGACTTCTTTCAAACTGTTTAAACTTTTCTATATACCTATAGCTTGTTATTAGTCTTCCGCCATTGCTTTTTATACTTTTTGCTAAATAACTCAGTCTTTCTTCTTCATTACTTATTTTTTACCTCCTATCATATTTGGATTCCTTAATTTTTTTCCGTCTACCCTGGTCTTATTCCTCGCCATATTTAGTATATTTTCTTACACATTCTTACCTTTTTCTTACTTCCCTAATTTCAATTTCTCTCAAATATTCTTAGTTCCTTTGCCTTCACTTCGCACACTTTCCCTCTCGTATTTTTCTTCGTCCTTTTTCATGCTATGTACCCCTTGACCAGATCTTTATTAGATTTAGATTGATCTTCTTATTGTACTATTTTTTAAGGCTTTTATTTTCATAATTTTCAATTTTACTCTTATATTACTGTATTATGTTATATACATCAAGCCGGCGCAAGTTTAATGTAATCATGTTATGTTATTTATAATTCCAAATATGTTAATTTTTATGAATTCTTTTAGTGCTAAAACTTATACGACCCTATATTTTTGTAGTAAAAATTATTGTAATTAAGTAATTGAATGACGAATTAAAACGTAACAGTTTATGCAGTTAATAATTGATTTTGATTGACAATATTTGTAATATTTAATGTATCCTAAGAGTTATCCTAAAAACAATTTTTAATATTAAAAGCCAATCGAATGAAAATATACGCGATAACGACGTTGCGTCGGAATTTGTTTTCTTAGCGTGTGTTGAAATAAAAATACTCAGTCCGCTTTAAAAAAAAAAAAAAAAATAATAATAAATCTTTTCAAGGACAATGCACTGTATTCAACGGTAGTCGAATAAATCGAAAAACAAAAGGACTCTCATCGATCAAAGTGTTGGTAAATGTGTTTATTTACTAGACACTCGGATCCGTGTAAATCATCCCTCTTAAGAAAAAAGGCAAATAAGAATTGAAGTTCGTTTGGGGGGGGGGGCCTTGATAAAACTCGGCAGAAATCACCGACCGCATGGCTCTCCTCCGACCGCCTACATTTCACATAATGACGAAGGATCCTCGGGGCATAGAGGAGTCACCGACATAACGAAATCACAGCCGGTGAGTGAATAAAAACGAGGTACGAATAAAGGAGGCAGGCGTGAAATAAGGAAAAACATATACTTTTAAATCGGATAGGGAAAAAAAAAGGGAGCGCTTCTTGTGTCACAGCACGCGAGAGGAGGCGAAAATAAGAAAGCAAATTACTCGGCAGTCATCCAGCCCCACGGCTGTATCCTCGGAAAAAAAGAAAAGTAGAAGGAAAAAGCGCAAGGCTGGAGCGCGGGGCGGAGGGGCGGCGGCGGCGCCGGCACGAGGTGTCGATATGACATGTAGGGTCGTGGTACACGCACAAATGCATGTGTATGTATATATATATGTATACACATGTATGTATGTATGTATGTATGTACGTACGTATGTATGCACATACGCATACATGGGAAAGGCGAGAAAGAGAGCGAGAGCCCCCGGAGTTTATTACAGGGGTGGAATCAAGTACACCGGGTGTCAAAAAATGAAAGGGCCTTGCCCGGGCCGCCCCCGATTATTCGTATCGTTTCGCATGGGAGCGAGACGATGGGGTCGGGAAAGAAGAAGTTAGTCCTACTTGAGAAGCTTGTACACGTGTATTTTTGCGCATGCCTTGGGCAAAAACTTTTTTTTAAACGCTCGCAACGCCCTGACATTATTGACGGGTACATCATCTCCTTTACCGAAGATTTACATTTTTCAGCGCCGGGCTCGGCTCTGCTTAAATCCAAAATTTCACCCGACGGCAGCCATTATTATTATCATTATTATTGTACAGAAGCTACTTCTCGTCTTCATCGCGCCTGTGAGGCAATTATAGCCTCGTTCGTAAGCGAAGTAGCTCTCGCTTAAGTCCAAATGATCGAGTCATTTTTCAATATCAATCCGATCCTTCTTATTTGCAATACGATTTCGTACAGGAGGATTTCGATGCGTACGAACAAGTCGGCTAAATAATACATTCGAGAGAGTATCGATGATTTTTCCCCTACTCTTATCACTCTGAAATACAATGCGCGTGTACCCCGGGTATCGATAAAGGCGCATGTTCATAACTTAAAGAGTACGAGTGGGCGGAAAGTGCGTCAGGCGTCGCGAGGAATTTATTAAAAGGAAACGCCTCGCTCTGGGTATAAGGACCTTTCCACTTTAGGAATAACAGAATATGAAATATACATATATATATAAAAACGTGAGTAACCGAAGAATTGATTAAGATAAAAATGCAGAAGGTAAGGAGAAAGTGCTAGATTGTGAAAATTTGTCTTCCCGAGTATCTAGCACGTGTATATTATCGGAATTTAATACAGGGTAGGTCGCGTTAAGCAAGAGCGCGAACGTGAATGCGTAATTAATCCGAATAATGGAGCGACGTGAACCCTACTTAAGTTACGCGGCGGCTATTGCGTCGCCCCCTTTAACCTTCTCTCTTTCGACAGCGTCATTTTCGTCTCCCCTTTTATTCGATAATAATTATACATTCCCCGATCTTGCAGTTTTTCTTCTTTTCTTCTTCTTTGTTTAAGTGCGATAGTAGGTGGTAGCATTACGTTTAAAATTTATCGCTAAAAAATTAACGTACGGTCGTTTTTTCGTTTGCAGTTATTTGGCTTTGTTATCTAGCAACATATATATATGTGTGTGTGTGTGTGGGTGTATACTTATGTATTATTAAAGTTTAATAAGCATGGGTTTACTACGACACGATAGAAATACAGTCCCTGAAATAATATTATATAAATGACACATCGGCATCGCAATCCGTACACAAATTTCATGCGTGGGATGAAAATTTTTTCAGTTCAGACAAGAATCCCGCATAGTCGCGATAGTTCACAAGCATCGTATCGCAATGCCTCATCGATAATCAAGGAATGAAAATTCTAATGATTGAAACGATTTCCAAAGAAATAGCTTGCAAACTTAGCCGAGCAAGTGTAAGTACAATTTCAATGCCGCGATGCGATCGGAGGGTTTTTATGCTTCGACGATAACTTTCGCATAAACGTAAATTATCGGCAGGCTCGGGGGGGAGGGGGCCGAAAAATTAGATCCACGGGACAATGGGCATAAAAGTACCGAGTTTCGCTAAAAGTTCATAATAGTTGCTAATTAATCCAGCAATTTCTTTCGCTTCACTCAATCACTTGGTTCGTGAGGCGCTACGCCCTTCATCTGGCGCGAGTTGTCGGAAGCCTTAAAGAGTTACGGTTCGCCAGCTCGACACCCCATTTCACTAGCGGGGCTTACCTCTTTCTCTCCAGCACCCCCCCCCCTCCTGCCCCCTCCGACACTCTCACTCTCTCTGTCTCTCGCTTGTTTCGTAATCTTTAAGATCGCTGAACGGGGTGAAGAAAGCCTTCCCTAAACGGATAATTTGTTGTTCAAGGCTGCCCTGCGTACCCGCGAAAGCCTTATCCCCGTGCCTTTAGAAGCTCTGTTCTTAGACGTTAAAATAATCAAGCAAATGTTAATAACTAATTGTTTTTAAAATTCGCCGCTGCGATATGCTTGAAATTTTCATCCGTCGACGTGGCATTCCTTAATAACGCAACGACGCTGCAACGGAGGCTTTTTATCCCGGCGGCATTATACGTCACCGAAGTAAGCAGTATAAATAAAATATATCGTTCATTTGTCAGTTATTCAATTGGCAATGTTTCGGAGTTAAGCTTTTTACCAATTTTTACCAATTATGTATACCTTTCCCTTAATTATTTAGGATGCAACCAATTCGGCAGATGCCTCAAGACTACATACCTGAAGGAAAACCTCAGATGACAAGGTCTGCCAGGCGGATATTTGAGTACAATAGACGTAAATATCAACAAGCCCCTGCTCCATCAAGCTGGGCCGATGATGTCGAGCCCCAGCCCCGACCTTCAAATAATCGGACGTCCAATTCCCGATCTACACTCCGATCCCGTGGCTGGAATACCAGGTAAAACGAGAAAAGAGATGCGGCGAGACGCGATGCTCCGCCAAGTACTATCACCGATCCGGCCGAAATTATGCCGATAGTAATGTTGATTCCGTGAATTTTGATATTTTCTAAAAATCGTGCATTGCCTTGGATAAAAATGTCAATTGTAATAAAATGGTGTACAAGCAGCAAAGATCTTATTTGCACATTGAGAGCGCCATACTAAAATTGCAATTTTCATTTCTACGTAAAGAATAAAGAATGAAATGTCGTATTCGTAGAAACTTTTTCAAAATAGACATAAAATACGTCGGATCTATTTATTTGCTAACGTAAAAGGATATCGCGAAAAGGAAGACGACGAGTGCAATTTCTAAATGTAGAGGCAAATTTTATGGGATCGTGGTGAAACAATGAAAAGAAGTACCTAATGAAAAAATTGATTATTAATTTACCACGATCTTGCTCAGGTTGGTGAAATTAAGGAATGGTAATTACATTTATTATGACTATCTCGGATATTGAGTAGAGTCGATACTGTTATTTCCCTTCTTGACTCCTCTTTCTCTCTCCCTTTCTCTCTCTCTCTCTCTCTCTCTTTATCTCTCTCTCTCTCTATATATATATATCTATATCAAACTCTATCTCTCTCTCTCTCTCTCTTTCTCTCTCTCTGTCACTAACTTCTTTTCCTCGTAATGCAGAGATGTTACTTAGTATAATTAAAGGATAGCGCGAGAACACTGGCGTGTACGAGTAAGGAATTAGTCACGATTTATTTCGTCCTTTGGAATTTACAGATTTTCTTTAAAGATTTCTTGTCTACTAACGAAGAAATTTGTTAGGGATTAGTCGATCTCTTATCCAGAACTTATTTATCCATTATCTCTTGCTTTTTACTACTTCTTGATTTTCCTTGTAAATAAGTTTTATAATTCTATAATTTAAGAATGATAGATATGTTTTCTTTTAGTAATACATAGTAAATCAAAATATTCTTTAAAATTAAATCTCATGCTTATAAAAAGCTTTGGGTAATATGAATTTTGATTATAAAAATTGCACAAACGAGATTTCTACTGTAGAAAAATAGTTAAAATTATGATAAATTTAATTTGTTTTTTTTTATAATTGCGATTTTTTATATTTTATTCAGAACGAATATTCCAATTATAAACATTTCAATAATACGAAAATATGTCTGAATGTTCTTAAAAATCCTGTCTCTTTTTTGTTTTTACAATAGTTTCATACGTTTCTTTAGCAAGAATTTTGTAGTATAATTCTTCAGTAATCGACAATATCGGCGCGTTTGATATGTTAATTTAAAATAAGTTCATACATTATCGGAATATCCATCAACAATCTTTGCAAGAAAATAATTCTGAAGAAAAATGTTAATTACCGGCCTCTAACACAACCGACCAATACCGCGGATTCAATTGTTTTTGAGAAAGGGCTAATTAAAAAGGCCAGGGATAAATATTAATGCAGCGTAGCCTTCCCTCTCTCACTGATAACTCGATATATATATATATATATCTATCTCGGCCTCTTCCCGTCTCGCTCGTAGAGCACGTACAGGGTGTAGGGCAGAGCCAAAGGCCCAGAGACAAGGCGAAATACATATTCCCGAACCGCGCGACGCCCCTCGGAAGAATTCCCATAAATTATTCCAATCAGCCCCTGGACGTCCTGGCCGTAGGAGAAGTCACCCACTGATTTGGCAATATTTTCCAGGCTCGTGTAGGAGAGCTCTGTCCCGTCTTCACGGTGGAGTAAAAGTAAAAGGCCTTGGAAATAAAATAGAAAGGGGCCGATGGAAGTAGGTCCTATTGAGGCTCCGACGCCATTCGATCAGCGAAATTGCCCGGACCGAGTAAATCGGCCGCCTCGTTATTTCAATGTTCAGCCCCATACGTGCCACCCCGAGAGCCCTGAAATCGTCATTGTCGCTGACCAAGTGTATCTGCCTCTATCTAGTTCGGCGGGAGGACGGAGCCCTGGAGACGATTCCCAGCCCCGTCATTTCCATTCGGCCCTCGCAAAGTGGAATCATTTCCCGGGGGAGTATCGCCTCCTTTCCATTTCCATCGGCCGAGCCTCGCGCCCGTCCTTTACCAGCGTCTCGAGGAGAAATACGCCGGCGAGGAATACGAGCTTAACCCCTCGATGAATATGATACGTAGCTCTTGATAATTGACCATCTTCCCGGACCCACATTGACCAAATCCTCTCGTGCTGCGACGTACAACTGCTCGCCCCCCCCCACGACTGCTCCCTTCGCACTTGACCCCGGCTTTTCTGATTTTCCTCTTTTAACGACCACGCAAAACCCTTATCGATCGATGGACACGCGTTAATTGCGGCCCGTACGACCCAACCTTAACGGTGAGCCAACACCCTTTGCTGCTCGGCGATGTAAAGGCCCTGTTGCTACGCGCGAAGGGTAGTGTACCAAGTACGCTTTCCTCAAAATGTCAAATTAGTGTCGGATCGACCCATTCGGCATTTAAACTGTATTTAGTTGATCATTTTTTTTTTTTTTTTTCTTTTTTTATATTGTAAATAATTTTTAATCATTTTCAATTGACGAGATACTAATATTCAATCGGCTCGGGCGAAACGTTCATTGACAAGACTATTTATTATGTATCTATCCTTTTTTTTTTTTTTTGACGCGGAGTGTTTCGCATTTCAGTATTTGCATATTTGATGCAATCAACATACTTTTGTTTTAAATATTTACCTTCGGAGTGCAATTTGGATATCAAATATATTACTAAATATTGCAGCTAATTGCGCCAAGTATTGTCCATGCGCATGATTTACCATAAAAAGTCGATTGTAAAATACATATCGAAATATGTTTTTTATACGCGAATCGTATATTGTTCAACGAATAATTGATAATTCGCTCGTTCATTTCATTATTCTGCATCTGGGAAAGGAATCGTCCGCCCGACGCTGAGTCTTATTCCCTCCGAAAGTACTGGTAATTTTCCATCTTTTCGTTATTAATAAACGCAATAATAATAATAATCACTCCAGTATTTAACAACCGTAGGACTCTTAAGGCTCTGTACTGTTGGATTAATTTGTCAAAGGCCATTAGAAGCCCGATCGACGTCTCGTCCACTGATCGCGCAAGCAAAACAATCCGGTACACACGCATCGAATACACAGTGTGTAGTCACGATGTGACGGTGTAGCGCAAGATTAACCTCCTCCTTACGACATTAACCTCGGAGATAAAAAGATAGCGCGTAAGGGCGGAGGCGAGCTTAGGTGCCATAACTATTTCCAAGCTTAATGTAATCGAAACCAGAGTTCATCAACCGTGATCCTTGGCTCGGAACTAACTTCTAATGTATTACAATTTTTTCCGTAATTTTACATCCGCAAGTTATGGGATCGTGTGCATTTGCATGGAAATGGGGTCGCGGTGTCGAACGAGAGCAGCGATAAGGGGACAATAGAGGACAGTGTGAGAAAAATTTATATTTAAACAGCGCGTCGAGCGCGCTTTTTTTTTTTCTTTTTTTCCTTTATTTTGTTTACTTCTCGCGGCTCCGTGATTTTGCCCCGTCAAAGTTGTTGTTGTTGTTTTTTTCTCATTATGGCACTGGACGAATTATGCAAATGCTCTCGAGCACGACACTTTGTCCCGCAGCAGCGCAGCGCCGATGGATCGGTCCCTTGCTTTGTTCTTTTTGCCGCTCGAGGCTCATCATCTCGACTCGAGAGCGACCATACGGACTCGATATCAATCCCGCGCATCGGTCGGCTAATGCAGGATATCCTGGGCCGGAGGACCGATTTTCGGTCGAGCTATTTATAAGAGCGCGAGCAGCTGGAAGCGGGGCTCGGGGCCAAGGAGTCTCGGCGAATTCCCGATCGGGCAGCGGCCCGAGGAGCAGAGATTCTCCCGGCGTCGAGGCCTTTGAGGCCGATAAATATTCATCGTGAAAAATCATCGGCGAGCGAAAGCCAGATATCACGGCCGCATTCGAATGGAAGCCGAGCTCGGCCCTGCTCGCCCTCGGCGGCCTTTCGGTCGACGACGGCCCCTCGGGACTTGTAGCTTCTTACCCGAGAACAGGACCGCGTACAGCCTGATTTGGCAGGGGTGTCCCCGGGGGACCGGTTTTAAAATGCAGCCCGCCCCCCCGCCCCACCTCCTGCCTCCACGCGAGCCCCGAGGGGCGCCCGAGCCGTACGCGCGACTCATGCCGATATGCCGAGGCGACGTGCGTGGGCGTGTGTGCCCGTGGAGCGACCGATTACCGTGGCTCGGAGGGGTTGGCAGGGGCTGGGGGGAAGGTTAAGGAGGAGGGGGAGCGCAGCGAGGGAGAGACGGCAAGGGCCAACCCCCTGGAAGAAGCCTCCCGCGAGCTGCGACGCGCCGGAGGCACCGCCTCCCCTCCCCCGCACCGCGCCGCGGCCACCCTCCCCCCAGACTCGGCCGATCGAATTTTTTAGCCTCCGGCGCAACGGACGATTGCCCGCTGCAAGTCCTGCCCTGCGACAAATTGTGTCGTTAACTTTATTTGCTCGCGCGCAGGCTGCACTCGCCCAGGCGAGATCGAATTTCACGCTCGATAAGAATTTTCATAGCTTTGGCCCGCGTTTGAGTGAAACTTATTGTTGGCCCGCGCTCCTCTCCTCTTTTTATCGCGCCCATTGCGACGTTAAGGACGCCGCGGATGAGTGGCTCGGCCCTTCGGGAGCCTCTTTTCTAAGTACGATCGGCGGCTCACCTTCGCGCCTCGATCGATCGCTCGAGCTTACGAGCGCCTCTCGCTCAACCGTCGATGGCTCCTGGTAATTAAGTAAAATGCACACTGCCTTCGTCCCGAATGGATGCGCGTACGCGCACTTACGGGGGCTTTTAGGGAGCTCCTCTTTATTCTACCTCGTATTTTCTCTCTTCTTTTGGTGAAAGGTATTTCTAAAAGGAAGAAGAAGAAGAAAAAAAAAGAAAAAGCTCGACAATTTTCAATTGATTTATGATAACGCGCATTAAGGAGGAAGGACAATTTCAATGGCCTTATTATTCATCATTGTTGATACGTCCTTTAGCACGAGCGCGGCATCGTCGACCCGTCGTGCTTTGAAGGCACGTCGAGCCCGGATAATCGAGAAAGGAGACCATTGCTCGCGCGCTACGGAGGAGCAGCGCTCCTCGCCTGGCATTTAAAATCAAATCGTCACGGGCACGGGGTCAAGCAACGAAACGTACACGAGGGCCGCAGTGATTTCGCGCCGTTGTTTTGAATAATTATTGCCGCGCTTAATCGAACGGCACAAAGTTTATCGCAGGGTGACGAACTCGTTGACGCTCCGAGGCGATGCTGCCAAACGGAGAAAGTAGTCGTGTCTTCTTTTTTTTTTCTTTTTCTTCTTCTTTGTTCCGGGAATAAACTACGGGTGTACACGGCTTTACACGGATGGCTGCCAACTTTTGAGCGGGCGCTCTCTCGTTCTCGTGCGTCATTCTGCATAAAGCCATGCGGAGAGCAAATCGCATCGATCCTGTTCTCTTAATTCATTAATGAACTTCTTCGGCTCGCTCGGGGTCTAAAAAAAAAACAAAAATTCCGAATCTTTGCCTCGCCTCTGTGCGCGCACTTGCGTACACGCCAACAGGCGCGGACGTACGGCAACGCGCGCGCGCTCACGCATACAACGCGTACACTCTTAACTGGGTATAATCCTACGACATACGTTTATACGCACGATGCCTGCACACGTGCATGGCCACGGCGTAGACTTGGTCTCTCCCCCTTCGTCTCCCTGCACTATGGTTCTTCGCTAGCGTCCGTAAGCGCGTTGCTGTGCATATTTTTTGCCGCTCTAATACGCGTGCACATATGTCAGCGCGCAGGTGGAGAAAAAACAACAGATGTTCCGAGCGAATGTAATGGACATGACGTAGCTTCGATTAATCGGAAGCGTGTGTCTTCTGAAATACGATAATGGATAAGACCCTTACGTTTTACTTATGTGCGATATTCATTTTTAAAAAATCTCTTAGGATCGCACAATAATTTGCTTACTTCTGTATGAGAAAGCAATTACAAAAATACTCACGTTATATATAATCTAGATCAACGCATTTATTCTTAGATCGATACGAATTCTTGGCAAATATGCATTTAAACGGTACATTATTAAGCACCTTGAAAGAATAGTGAATAGTAAACGTTGCACAGAAATTAATGTGCTTTTTTATGTAAGTGGAGAGTAAAATATAAAAACCAGTTTCTGTAATTACCCAAATGCTTTTCGAATACAATCAAATTTATTATCAAATGTAAAACAAAATGTTTACTTGTTAAAAGTTTCAAGCTCCAACTTATTTATTTAGAAAGTTGTAAAAATTTGAATATTTTAATATATATATATGTATATATAAATCCAATAGTTTCAGTTGAGACTTCACATAAGTTTAAAATAAAATCCAATGAAAATGTCTCCGTATAATTAAAGAGCGAAATTTGTATTTATACGTACGTGACGTGAGGTTTAATAAGTCAATATTTTACCGTAAGTATCTTACTTGAAGTACAAAAATCATGTTAAATTATACGAAAAGATTATAAGAAAATATTAAAAAACTTTTTTTATATTTATAAAGTTAAATGGCTTGCAGGTATAAATGTTCCTTTTTTTCATATTACGGGATAGAACATTGAATTGTGTTAAATATAATATTAAAATAAAAGATCAACAGTGAATTAATATGGAGTTATATTATGCTTATTTCCTTTTTTAACGTAAAATTGTCCCTCGCGAGATATTGACAGACATCTGATGTAAGAGCGTCCCCTGATTAGAATCTAATTTATCGTTAAGTTTGAAAAGACTTGACCCAAGTAATGCGCAACAAGCGAAACATCGCGGCGCAGCGATCACGATTAGAAAAGAAAAATAATAAATTTAAATTCCTTTGGATTCCACAACGTTAAAAAATGTTCGGTCCACCTAAAAAATCATTTACTCCGCGACTCGAAACACTTGTATTGACTTTAAGTGTCGAGTAGAGCCTCTGTCGAAACACGCGAATGGGAAAACTTTTGTCAAAGCGCTCCTCTCGATATTATAATAATAAAGCCATTCTCACGTAGGAAAGGCCTTACGCACGGGGCCAACTTTCAGCCATTGGAAAAGAACATTTTCCTGCCTGCGATAAGAATGACGGCATGCAAATTGAGAGAAATCCGTTTATCAAATAGCCGATAGGCTCCTGCTCTCAATTCTTCGAGGCGGTTGCGTCATCCGCCTCAAATATTTATTTTGACGTCCCTGCCTCTCCGAGCTTTTTGTCCCGGGTCGCGTCGCCTCCTCGAGGCCTGCGCCCTCATCCCGGTTCGTGCGTCGATTCAAAAACCCATCGACGTATGACAAATACTTGGCTTGTCATCGCCTCGTCGCTGCAGTGGAAGGTGAACCCCGACTGCGTCTTATTCTAATGGGGGGGTGGGGGACGTCGGCTTCTATCATGGGTATCGTCATGGCACCGCAGCTTTGCGAGCTTTCCACTTGCTTTGAGACGCGTGTAGTTTTATCTTTTTCCCGAAAAACAGGGGAGAAACGAGATGCGCTTCGATACTTGTCTCGGTTCCAGTTAGAGAGTCTTCGCTTATATTACGCTAATTCCCGTTTGTGTTTTTATTGCGGGAGATTTTTAATGCGTTCTTCATAAAAGTTATATATATATGTATATCTGTGTGCTTGTGCTCATGTACATATGCACGTCTATTAGTTAGTAGATATTTTTAAGCAGAAAGCTCGAGTAAAAAGTTTGTCCGAAAGTAGGCTTAAAAAATATTTCTGTATTCGAAAGGAAGTGTAGCTAAAATTTAGTTTGCTCGAGCAAAATTTGACACTCGACTTCTAATTTCTCTCCACTCAACCCATGAGTAACTTTAATCCGAAAGAGCCTTTTTTGACTCTTGGCATTTTGCGAAAAAAAATTGTTAAATAATTCAACTACGTTATGAAACGGGGAAATTCATTTACACACACAAAGGTAGAATCTTATCATCGCGTTCTCATATCAAACATTTCGCAAGCGTTGACATTCAAGTTGGCCGAGGCGTACATTAAATTGATAAGAATATTTGCAGGGGCAGAGGAAGCTCTCGAGCTCGTAGAGCCATCGAGGCCTCGAGCCCGTCATCTCGAGCCCAACTGCCAGGAGGGCGCCAACATCCATCGGCCTTCTCGTCGTTTGCCCCGGCGTGGCTAATTTTCACGGCCGCGCAGATCGCTTGCCCCCCCCCCCGATGGATGCAGTCGGGCCCTGGGGGTAGGGCTCGCGGTTCGGCCCAGTTGCGAAGGCCCGAGATATCAAGCGGGCCCGTGGCCTCCCCGCGCCCAGCGACAATCCCTTGCGACCGGGGGGAGTGTGGAGGTGGGGCGGAAGCCCGAGGGCGACGCCCGATCAGGCCGCGTGTTCCTGACACTTGGCTGCGATCAATTTATTTTCCCCGGGCGCTCGTTAATTGTTAAACTTAGATGGGCGGTCTTCGGGAAGCCCGCAGTCCGCGCTGGGCGAACGCCGCAGCATCGGCGCCTGGTCCTGAAGACGGTTGAGTCGGCGGCGCATCGGGAGGATCTTGCCGGGGAAGAGGGAAGAGCCGCCCGTACCGAGACCGATGATCCAATTTATCGGGCTTTAAAGCCGAGTTTTAAACGACGTGTCCAGGACGCTACCTTGCGCCAGGCAGCTTCGAGAGATCCGCTAATGCCGCCCCCGGCTCGAGGGGAGCCTTAATTGTGATGTTTTTTTTCTTTCTTTTCTTTGCCTGATTCACCGCTGCTGGCGCGCACAATGGCGCCAAGTTCGTTAAACTCTCCCCGTTGTTGCGTAACTCAGCCGCTGGCCGGAGTCTTTTTCCGCCTCTCCACCGTCGCATGTCGGCTTCCTATTAGTTAAAGGTATCCCTTGAGCGATCCAACTACCAGCGGAAATGTTAACTCTGTAGCTCAGATTTTTGATGGATTTTCGTCTCTTCCTTGGCGTACCTTGCCAGCTGCAGGGGAACAATTTTTTTTTTTGTCCTTCGCTCGCCAACTCTATTCCCAATGGCAGCTTTTTATTTCACCGCTATGTACTTGTGCAATGCTCGAGGAAGGCTGCCACGTTCCTCGAACGTTACTCACGTAATGCATAATCGATTGGTCATTGTGCACGTGCATCGGTAAGCGAGTATAAATAAGATTTTATTTAATAAAGCAACTAATTCAGAACTTAACTCTGCGCTCTTGTGCAGGTGTTGTATTTATCTTTTGAAGGCAACATCGTGGGTAAATTTAGCCTTGATAAACAGCGTCTATACAACAATTCCCTGGAATATAATAATTTGGTCGGATTAAAATAAACAATGGCTCGTAATCTCGTGTAAGAGGGTGCAAAACTCTTTTTTATTATCCGAATGTCATTGGTGTAATATCGGTTCTACATAAAAGATCGCACGCTTAAGTTGGCTTAACTTTTATTACAAACTTTGTTAATAACTGCAAATCGCATCATCTTAGGTTAAAACTTTCTCTCCCTCTTCTCGAAACTAATGAAAGCTGAAGTAGAAAAAGAATACTAAGGAGAAGAGAGAGAGAGAGAGAGTAAAAAGCATAAGAGAGGCCGCGTCTCGGGCGTCATCGATAAGAATATCGATACACCCTCGGATAAAAGAGAAAGTAATAGTCTGCGGGAAGTTTGAGGATCAAGGAAATTTTACGCTCGCCGGCGTTAACGAGAAGAAAAGCCGAGATGGTGAGAAGCCAAGCGACACAAGCAGCGGCACAAGCAGCGGCACAAGCAGGACGAGGAGCAGCGGCGACTTCCTTGTGCCGAGACCGAGCGAAGCGTTCGGTTACGAAAGGATAATTAGAATAATGATTAGAAGAGGTGCACGGCTCGTTGACCAATTCCTTGGGTCGGCCGTCAGCGGCCCCCCCCCTTCCCGAGCTCGGGAATAAGAACCTCTTCCTCTTCTTCCTTTTTTCCCCCCCCCCCAAAGTCTCCGTGGTCTCCCTGCTTTGTCGAGGCAGCGAGACCGACCGAGTTGGCGTCCCCGGCCGCATTTCAGCGGGCCGGGCTTAATCGTAAGGCTCGCCTCGGCTTTATCGAGGGTAGGATCCGGCTTGCGAAGGGGGAGGAGGGGGCCCGCGAGCAATGCCCGGACGCGGCCCCGGCAATCGAAGGACGCCTGGGCCTTCCGAGGGACTCCTCGACCCTCGGCTCGCTGTCGGGACGCAGCGTTCGACCATCGCAGCCAATGCACCCCCCGACGTAAGGACGAGGGCACCTCGGCGAGGCCGTCGTTGCCCTCGCTGTTGGCCAATGACTTTGCGGCCGGAGCCGGCTCCGGCCTCTCATCCCCGAGGGGCGCGAATGCGTTCGGCCGAGGCGCGCACTTGTTGAGAGCCTCGGAAAGCGTAAGCTAATGGACGACGGGCGGAGACAGGCTAAGTAGGCCAGCACGCGAACTCGAGACTAGCGGCGACTCGACCAAGGCCACCCCGGGATCGTGCCAATCGCAGGCCACCGCCCGCCCCCCCCCCGCCCTCGTAATCTAAACACGGTCGCGTCGTAAATCTCGCGCGTGCTTTTTCTTTCTATCTTTTTTTTTTTTTGCGCGGCATAACTCGGGGAAAAGTGACGCCCGTTGGACACAGGAGGGCCGGGACGGGGGGGGGGCGGGCGACGACCAGCAGGAGGGTAGCCGCTCGCGTCGAGCCGGCACGACCATCGGGAATATCGGTCGCTCTCTAACGGCAGAGCAGAGGCGGCATCCCCGCGGGAACACTTGACCGTAAATACAGGCAGGGCTCGTAAAAAAGACTTATGCCTTTATCGCGATTATTCGACTCGCGAACGCCGGCGGCGGCGGCGCGCCTTTACGCTCCTGCCGGTCGGGCTCAGCCTCGTAAAGTGACCTGGACCGAGGGCCGCTTTGCCATCGATTTTCGCGGCGGGGGCCGGGAGAGGAGCGGAGCGGGATTACGTGGACGCGCGCGCGGATGGACCGACATGAGAAATCAGTCGCTTGCTCGCGCCTACCCGGGGTCATCTTGGAACTATTGACGAGGCTCCTTTACCGGGGGCGCTTATCCCCTAACTTTTTCATGGCTTGGATGCTTCCTTTACGGGGAAAAGCTTGTGGATTGCAGCGAAACGAAAAGAAACGATGTCGTGCAAATTTAAATTATCGGTATTCCCTACCCGATTTCGATTGGCGAGCCATTGATTGGCGATTATCATTGATTATTGCTATAAGACCGGACCGCTGTAAATACAATGAAAGCAATTAAACTATGCTATTTCCTATATACATATATGTATATATATATATAATTGCCACAGTAACAAAACATTTAACTGTGACTATTATAACTCGCACTTAAAAAATAGACAAAAAGTAACTAATGTACTTCAAACTAAACTTATTTTTTACCTTCACCATTTATAATATCTTGAAGATAATTTAAGAATGCAAAGCATTGAATCGAACTCTGTTAATGTAACGCATATTTCACGTAGTGCTGTTAATTCGTTTAGTAAAATGATATGCAATTGATTGCCTAGTCATTAAAGCATTATTATTGTATGTTTTATATCGTTACGAGATCTTAATGAATCATGAGTAAGAAATGAAGGCTTAAACGGGCGATAATTAACAATCGAAGCTCTTTAGAGCTCGAGTGGCGTCATAACCAATAAGCCTACACCTTCATCGTTCCGCAGTAGTATCATCGGAATCAAAAGCGACGTGAGTCGCGTTGACCTGGATGCGGTTGCATATCTTCGATGCGAACGATTCTTAAAAAGCCATGGCAAAATTACGCGGGTCGTACATTATTTGCAATTCGATCGCGTAAGCGTTGCAGCCCGAGAGTCAGGGAATATAGTCCACTCTCTCTCTCTCTCTCTCTCATCATCGGCAGGGCCGATCCTTCCCGGCGCCGTGAGTGCAAATAAGAACAGTCGGGATCATTCCCCGTCGAATTCTCTTACGTCCCTGCCGCCGCCGCCGCTGCTCCGACAGCCTGCACGCGAGCCCGCCCACCCATGACGGCCCGCGTACACGTGAATATTTGAATGGTCCTTGAGCGGCTAAGCTCTGCTCCCCGCCCCCCCGCCCACCCCACCCGCGCAAAAACAACGGTAGCTGCCGGCCGTGGGGCGCCGCCGAAGGCAATCCCCCCGCCCGCCCCCCCAAAGCGCGCAGCCTCGGTAACGGTGAATTATTCAGGTCAGCCTCCAAGGGCCGGAGAGGCCGGCGTCCCCGGGCTCTCCCCGCCGCCGCGCCAACCCCCGTTCGCTGCACTTTTGCAAGCGCCCGGACTTGCCTCGGGCCGGACCTCCCTGCGCTTCGCCCGCAGACTCGCCGATCGGGTGAATCGACGCACTCCGAGTACTCCGATACTCGCTCCGTCGCGATTCTTCGTTTCGGATCCGAGCGCCTTCCGGATAAAGCGCGCTTCCTTAGCGCGGCTCCTGCGGAATATTCCCGATCGATCCATTTACGGTCCGATTATCGAATCAAGCTGATAACTTAAATTTTAGCGATCGAGAGGTATTTGCGACGTGTGTGCGCGTGCGTGCGTGTTTGTGGGTACTGTTGTAAAAAGCGGAACTGAGTAAGAATCAAACCTTTCCTACGGGCATATTTATCAAGTTTTATTGATAATGTTACGGGAACAAACGGCTTGCCGTAAAGTTACCCTTATGATTAACTAATCTAAATTGTTGCTCTTTAAAGAGTACCACTATTCAGAAAGTGTATTGCGATCGCGTTAACAGCTTGTATCGGCCGAATCCTATTACTGATTTCAAATCGTATCAACTTTTAGAAAGCAAGATAGTTTTTAGCGGTACGTTTATTATTCCGATCAAGCTTTATTTTGGTTATTAAAATGTAAGCGTAAGTTTGTTTAACAAATTATGCGATTTACTTTTGAACGGAAAATTGAAGCTTCGCCTCAAAATAGACATTCGAACGTTTGAAAGCAACAAGTTTTTATCTTAAAAAAAAAAAAAAAACCCTTATCGTTCTAAAAGTCAGTAGTTTTCAAGAAATAAAATTATTATTAATGATGAAATAAATTTGAAAAATGTTTTCGAGTATATAATAACTGGTTATGGCATTGTTCGATAACGTTGATTATATATGTATATATATATATATATAGATAAATTTAATTCTAGTTTAAAAAATGAAACACAATCCAAGCAAACTGTAGGATACATTACACTTGTGAAAAATGTTAATGGTATCACATGTGCGACTAAGAGAGTAGCGCTATCTAAATGGCAGAGACAATGAAGCCAGTTGTAAAAATTTGACCTTTGGTTACTCACTTTCGACATTGTTATAAGTTTGGTATCCACGTAAAACAATTTATTCAGCGCACTCGTATAAAGATATGTAATCATAACATACTTTTACTTTGTTATCCTTTGTCAACATGTTTGTAATTAGATACACGTGACTTTTCTACCGTTCTTTGTAATACTAGACCCTTGAGACAATTGAACGTGCGCTGAAATAATTATATAAATTTAGCTTGCCCGGTTGCCGCTGCAATTGCATTTTTTCGAGGAAACCTATCATTATGATACCTTAAAAAAGCGTATCTCTTTTAAAATGTAGCTTTTAAAATCACTGTTTTTTTTTTTTCAACCCGTTAGTTTGCTCAATTTTTATCTCATTCCCTGAGAGTGACATAAATTTCGGACAGCTGAAGTATGCGTTTATGAAAATGTATATTTTAAGTACAGTCCGATTATTGTGATGATAAAGAAGAAGATCAGCCATCGCCAAAATATTGTAATGAATAGCGAAATATTTCTAAATCTAGCATCGAATAAAGTACATATTCTAGGATATACAAATTATGCAATTTATTATTTTAAATTTGCGGCACATTTAGAATATAATATCGTTTCTAATGAAAATTTGTGCTAATCATCCGAGCTCAGGGAATGTATATGGGGAAAAAAGAAGCTACAGTATTTCGATTCTTAACAAAGTAATTTTTAATACTGAGTCGATCCCTACTTTTCAATGCGCTTTCCGATGTCCACAAACAGTTCGAATTACAATAGGTCAAATTGCAGTGTCATACTTGAAACTCAAACATTACATAACAAATAAAAAAAGATGATGAGCCCCTACGACATTATACAAACAAATGATACAAAATATAACTTCTTTTTTGTACTGTTTTGAAAATAATGGGGTAATTATGTTCTCTTGTATACTGATATTTTAATGGATTATTTAATCCAATTAAAATTATTTTATCGAAAATAACTATGATTTTTTATAATTTAGCTTGAATTTATTGATCATTGCATTTAAATAATTATTTATTTATTAACTTTCTATTTTTTAATCCAAAAATCAATTATTTATTTCATTAGTAGAATTTATAAAACAGCCAGTAATATAATAATTTTTACAAACACAATTCACAACATGTCGAATATATTAATTTATAAACACACACTTAATTTTATTTGACTTTGAAAATAAATATAAAAAATACTAACGTAATTTTATTGTATACTTTTAATAACATCCAACGAATAAAATTTACTTCCCCTTTAAAATTATAAAAAAGTTTTATTATGAAGTCTAAAAACAAAACCTTTGACTGCTTTACTTTAATTGATAAAATATATGCAAATTATTTACTTCATTGTAGGTATTTTTACTGCGTGTTCAGCAACTGCTAACGTTGATAAATGTTTTGCGAAATAAAAAAAGCAATAACTCTTAATAACATTTCTCAATATGAAAACCAAATATAAAATTAAAATAAGAACAATTGTTATAATTTTGCAATTTTTCATCTGCACATCATGACAAATGAATTTATAATTATAATACAATTTTTTATCATTATATGTATACTCAATATAGGTACATATTTTATTGTCATTGCCTTGTAAGTATTTATTATTCTTCGATTGAATTTTTTTAATTCATATTAATTTTTCATCAAATTATATTAATTATTCATGATAATGTAATAAATTGTTATAAAAACTGCTACTGCTTTTGATCAACTTTCATTTTGACAATTATGTATCATTGTTACAAGTTTATAACTTTTCATTTTCATTCAACTTTTCGTTTACTAACAGCTTTCGGACTTTAAATTTTAAGCATGCATAGCTCTTACGAAATATTGTACAAAATAAAATTTTAAAATAAAAAAAAAAAACTTAAAACAATAATACCGATCTAAACTGTTTTCGAATGCTTGAAATTAAATTCCTACGGCAATAGATTATTCAATCGAGATAAAACAAAGATGATCATTATCGACTGCAGATAATCTTATAAATTGTTACCGACTGTGTACATTAATAATATACCATAAGATGGCGCTGTAGTTCTAGATTTCATCGTAGGTAAAGATAAAAACAAAAACTTCTCAATTAATAACAATATAATTATATTGTATGTGAGTACACTCGATTCTCTATACAAATAATTACATATAATTTAGTTAAATTTGATGTATTACTACTTAGTTATTGAGATGTTTTAACAATAATTAATTTTTCTTTTTGACTTTGCTATGGTTCACTTTTAGCTGCTTTTAATCATTATGAAACATATTCTTAAACAAATTGCATTGAATACTAATAATTTATATTTCATAGAAAAAACAACAACATTTTCCTAATTGAAAATTGCAATTAATATTAAATATTAATACAACATTTATAATACATAGATTAATTAATAATAATTTTTTACGTGTAAAGTTGAGTACAAATATATTACGATAGAAAAGTTGCGCCTTTTACATTTATTTTTTATCGGTTTTATATTTGTTGCTCATTTAATATATTTAATTACAATTTATTCACGAAATAAAATTCCATTACATTTAGATGACAATTATTAAACATAAACCAGTTATCCTCGACACTTTTTTAACCTTAATTGTCACATTTTCTTTTTTTCAATATCATTGCCAAATATAAGGTTAAATGTATTAAAACTATTCAATCAAATGTATAAGACTGAATATTTAAAACGCTCATCTGTAAAACAAATAACCATAATTTATTTCGTGAATTATTTTTGTATGAATATTTATGTGAATCTATCATGTATATAACATGATATTTGAATACTCTGTTTTTTAAATAATATTAAAAGTGTAATTGAAAAAACAGAAACAATTGTTTTGAAAGTGCGAAAAGAAGAAATTAAAAATAATATACAAAAATCGACACAAATAAAATTAAGAAGCTCGGACATTTATAAGCCTCAGTAACCAAAAATAAGTAAATATTTCCTATCATTGGGCAATTCAGCTTAACTAAGTAATTACTTATTGACAAATAAAAAATAATATTAATTTTATAATAAAACGATCATGAAACTAACACATTATAAATAATACGAGTCTAAGGGATTTTATGGATCCAAACAATAATATAACTGATAACCCTAGGGAATCAGATAATTTTAAAACATTGTTTACATAACAGAGAGTGCGGAAAAAGTATTTGTTCTTTTTACTTTTTTTATCCAAGAATCTTTATGACTGTCGAGCAGAACAAATATTATTTTAAATCATCAATCTGGAAAATTTTTATGGCATTCCTTAATACGATTCCCCAACTGTCACTAAATAATATATAATTTACAACGGTACGAGAAAAGGGCAAAGTCTTTCAAAAATGATAATGGCCTGCCTCATCCTATCCAACGTATGAGACGACTCATAAATCGTTTTTTAAAATCCAAGCAATTGTTAGAACACACGGTGTATAAAATGATCGCTGTCTTTGTTCTAAACAAAGCTTTATAATATCAAACAATCCTGTATTTTATCGGTTAACTCTGTCTTCTGATTTTCATGCAATTTGTCAAATAACTTTTTGAACATTCAATTTATATTAAATACAATATCTAGACTCTATCGATATGGTTGGTTAATAAATATTGTAATAAGTAAATAAACATATAGGTTTTAAATAGAGATCGATCGCATCGTAGAGCCTAACACATTCATAACAATTCATTTGTTCAATGTAAAATATAAAAGTAATTTGAAAATCAATGTTGTAAAGTTTATGTCGATTTCCTTTGCTGTTAACGAGCCGTCGTTGATTCTGAAATCTTAAGTATCAACTCGATTTTTTACGTACAGCCACAGATGCCAGATAGTGTAGTGGTAATAAGAAGAGACATTTATCTCGGAATAAATCTTATCTAAAAATACAGTACGTTGCATGTTAGACTGTTCCTAAGCTTAAGAAGTCCTCGGATCGCACGGACCGTTCAAGATTATGTTTTGAAAATTTTTTCCACCAGTCCTATTTGTCTTCTACTATTTTTTTTTAACGTAGTTGCTAGCGCCGATAAATCCTCCGTTTTGATTATGTAGATTTATACTTATCATTAGAAAGGCTTTGATACGATGACGAGAAGATTTTTTTTTTTTTTCTTCATATCAAAGTCACGGGATCCTCGTTGCTTATGTATAAATAATCACCGCCAATAGTTTAACATAAATTTAAAAACAAAAAAAATTATTTCGCCGTTTCTACGTCGACGAGATCCGTACAGTTTTTTGGTTCAAATTTCAATTTCATTCAAGCTTGACCGGATGTTAACATATATATATTTATAAGTGTCAATTTTAAATGGCCTACGAAATAATAGTGAAAAGCAAAGTACAAAGTCAAGCGTTTGAATATTTTAAAATAATCAATTGCTCGCGAATAAGCATTGTAAACAAGAGAAATCGAAATGGCCATTAAGATTTGTGACTTATAGAGGTAAAAAAAAAAAACAACTCACGCGATTAAACAAAGAAATAAACAATTTCAAATAAGCCGTAGGATTTGCAAATTAAGGCCAAAATGTTGATGCGCTCACTAGTTTTATACAAGGTTAATAATAGATTCATCGGTAGATTTGGCCGATCCAGCAGTAGCCCAAACCAATAAGGAAAGTTTATTTGTATTAAATTTATATTTCAGCGATATGTTTAACCTACGTCAGTAAACTATGTTGATGATAAAACATTGTAAATTACAAAGGATTACCGATGAAAGCAAGCGTTATCCGCTGACTTTTATTAATACGAATTTATTTACCTAAATTTGCTTCGCGCGCAACCTAATATATACGAGACGTCGTAAAAATGACCGTAGGATATTTTTTATTTTCCATGCGTCGCTTTAAGTAATAACTGAGGCAAGTTCTCTCTCTCTCTCTCTCGCCGACTAAACAGTTCACCTCGTAAAAGAGGGAGGGCGCTTTACCCCCCCCTCCGCCATACCCCGATCGAGGGAGAGTCGCGACTAAGGCATTGGCAATAATACAGCGCCAGGGAATCATTGGGAAGATTGTCGGCGAAGGCGGCCTTACGCGCGCAAGCGGCATTAACGCTAATATGCAAATAAGGAGGAGAGGTTCGGAGGGCAAGGAAGTCGGCCGAAATACTTAGCAAGTATCCGCCGGCGGCGGCGGCTCGCGCTCAACAATAATATTCTCGGCGCGCGCCGCGCCTACGTACTTGTTATTCCCTCGGCGGAGTGGCTCCCCGTATCCCTCGATTATGGGAATGCCTCCGCGCAACCTATGGGAAAATCAGGTGGCCGAGCATCTCATCGGACGCGATTTCGAGCTGCGGCGCGGCTCGCTTCTGCTTTCGGTGCACGACTCGCGACGCGGACGTACGCAATGCCTGTCCGCGCCTGAGTTCCTACGAGTGCGACCGGTCCATTTTTTTCTTTCTCTTTCTCTTTCCTTTTCCTTTTTTTTTTTTTTTTTTTTTTTTTTGGCACCGCTGCGACGAGCGACGAGTAATTTTCAACGCTCGGGGATATTAGGAATTTTTTTTCAATGGCTCGCTCGGGAGCGCGACACGCGTGGCTTCTGCGATTTTAAACGCCTTGTGCCTGGGGCCCTTGGGCGATTTTATTTGGACACGAGCTTTCCCGTACAAAGGACTTTTCCGCTTTTTCAATATTTGCCCCTCGGATTTAAAGAGCGCCGAAGGGGAAAATATTTCTACCTCTTGCTTGAGAACGATTTCTCGTTTGATTTAAATTTAAGCGATCTCGTTTGAGCGAGGCATAGTAAACGACAATACGTCGATAATCAATGATAATTACCGATCGAAATTAATTTAGAAGAGAGAGAGAGAGAGAGAGTCCTTAGATTTTGTTTTATTGCGCGTAATACAATTTTCTTACGATTGGTGGGCGTAACACGAATCGAAAATAAAAATATTGCTAATGCTCAAGCTATCCGGCATTTGTTGTCCTGATTATGTTGCATTGTAAAGGGTGAGAAGAAGGTACCATTACAAGGACTTAAAACGCCAGGATCAAAAGATTTTCCCTCCCAGAGCCTTTATTAAAATGGCTTAAATTTCCTCGCTAACCGGGTGAACCCGATTGAATCGCGATCGATAGCATTGCAGGGTTAAGTATGAAGGCTGCGCAGCCGATAAGTATTATCGCGCGTAAGTATTACGGGGCGCATTGAATTTTAACGCGGGGGGCAATTAAGCGCGACGGGAATGTAAAATCGAGGCGCGGAGATTTGCATTTCCCATCCGCGGCGGGCGTCGGGCGAGGTAAAAAGCGCGCGCTCGAATTGAAGTGGAGAATAAAAAGTAAATCGGAGGGGAGGGAGGAGGCGTGCGACCGGCTGCGTATTAAATAATGGGGTTTTAAAGTAGAAGCATCTGGGAATGGTAAATACTCGGGTTCGGCAGGATAAATAAATTACTCGGTTAAACGCATACGCGCGCCGCGCTTGTGTCATTTCGATGCCACCCAGCCCGCATTCCTAACTATGCCCTCCGTCGAGTTTTCCCCTAGGAGCCAGCCGCCGCATCCGCAAAATCGTCGAGGCACTTGCCCCGTCCGAGCCAACTCACCCCGACGCACCGCCCCGATTTCTTTTTCACGCTTTGTCCGTCGGCCCGCGTAAGACGGAGAGAGAGAGAGAGAGAGGCTGCATAAGAATGCCGAGGAGAAGGAATGCGCCCCGAGGGCCAACAAAGGGCGCGTCGAAGGACGACGTCGCGTAAGCTCGGTTCGTTGCGCCGAGGGAGGCCCGAGCGAATGCCTGGGCACAATGACCGAGCGGCTCTCCTTTTCCGGCGGCCTGCGATTTAAGCCCCTTCCAGGAAACTCGGGCGGGCCCGATTTTTCCCCAAACGAAAAATGCCCCCGCGCCCAGGGCCGACAGGCCAACGCGGGCGCCTCGAGCCCCGGAGCCGAGGGCGCGAAACAGGATCGGAGGAGGATCCTAAGCGGTTGGGAGAGAGCGGCTACGAGAATACGATCTCGCGGCTTCCGTGGCTGATTCCTCGATGGGCGGCCCTCGGCTCCGGCTTCTTTCCCCCCCCAGCCCCAGCCACCGGACCAGGGGCCCGCGGCGGGACCCCGAGAGCCTTACAAGGTGCTCCGCTATTTCTAAGGGCTGAGCGACGAGTAAAATACAGGACAACTTACGTTGGTGGCGAAATTAAAGAGGTAAATGAGCACCGCTACGCGGGACCGGTGGCTCTCCCTGATAATTTGTCGGCGCTGCGTCTTTCCAAATCGATGGCTTAGTTTTTCTTTTTTTTTTTTTTATTAAAACGGCAGTATCTTCGCGATTGTTCGCTTGGTGCTTTTTACGAATAAATCAATACGTACACGATCTATCTAAGAAGTAGGCCCTATGATTTGTACTTACGCAATTTATCAAAAAATTTGTAATCAACGATATTAAGAAAAAATCAAGACTCCGGCAAATTAACTCTTATCCATTTATTTGTTCGAGCTGTTTTAGAATTCTATACTTCTATAATAAATATTGCTTGCATTTAACAGGAACCATTGCTTTAATAATTAGAATTTAATGTACGAAAGTGCGGTAAGAACTCTTGTTTTTGTTTTTTTTTTTTTTTTTTATTTAATTTAAAAAGCTTACAAAATTAAACGTTCGATCAAATCAAATATTATAAAATCATGCATTAATAAAATGTATTGTTGGCGTATTTGTGTTTGATACCCTGCATTACTTTAATTCTGAATTAGGGTAAGCTCGCTTTATTTTATATTGTCCTAGTGCTGTTGCTGTGCTTACATGTACACATGTTTAATTTTATAGCCTTATATTACTTTACAATTTAATTGACAGTCTCACACAACAATGATATACAGCCCATTAAATCCGCTGGTTATTGCACTTTAATTTTATTTATCACACGTGTGTCCAAACACTTGGCTCTGTCTGCTATACGAGTTAAATATTATTAAAAATTTTCGCACTTTGTGAATTTCAACGTTATAAATAGTAGCGATTTAAATGATGGCCTCTTCGCATCTAACCCCTTCCTCCACCCCCATCCCCGCCCCCACCCCCCGGTCCTGCCACTACCGTAAACAAATTTTTTTTCTCCCACAAGGTGCGCTCGGCAAATAAAATAATCTACATAATTACTAAGTTTGATTTGAGTGAATGGATAAATGAATAAGACACAAGACTACTGTTTCCCATTTTTTGCCTGGAGAAATGTTAGTTCCTCGGGGTATATTTTAGGCAAAGATTTTCGAGCATTAAGGAGGCCCCGAAGCCTGTGACTTTAAATTCGGGCCGGAGGATCAGCTCTGACCAAACTGGTTTCAACGTAGCAATTAATTCGTTCTTAGTCGCCGGTATAAAATGCAAGAGGGAGAGAGAAATTGATAAAACGCAATAGAAGCGAGGAGGATGCGAAATTAAATGGGAAAGAAGAAGTATACGAAATGTAGAAAATAAATAGCGAATAAAAAGTGTACCTTCGAAATAGGTATCGTATGCTTATAATTTAGAAAAGTGTTTAACATTTTTGTATTAAATTTAACACTTAGGACGACAATGTATGTGTCTCGAGAATCCTATTTTTACTATTTTGTATGCATTTTTTATACTTCGTATGCGTAATATTAAAGTTCGAGCCGCTATTACACCCTTTATAGGATAGTCGTCCCAAGATTATCAGTTAATGGCAGGGCCTAACAAATTTTAGATTTTTGTTGTTGTTGTTGTAAATAATAACGTTAAGCAGTCCATTCTTCCGCTTAGCTTTAAAAAAATAAACTTATAAATCGGGACAGTTAATTGCAATATCAAGCTCTCTTATGGTAATGCATTATTTACAAATGCGATGCATGTAACACACTCTTACCTTTAATTTCAAATGGGAATACGTTTTCCTTTAAATTCAAATACTGCCAATGCATCGGTGAGACCGTATTCAACCTAAATAAGTATTGCTATTACATATTTCTACCTTCGCTTTTACCAAAATACAATTTCTCACAACGTTTTTAGTGCAGCGCGATACAATTAAATTCTTTATATCGGATTAAGCAATTTTATTTATTTAACTAATTTACTCGAGCGTCCTTATCTCCTTTCACGCTTATTACACCAGTGGTATACCTAAAATGTTCGGAACTTTGCTTTGAAACATAAATGTATATCTGGAAAAGGTCATTAATAAAAGATTGTTTAAGGATACGAAATGAGCGAATATTTCA
Source organism: Kradibia gibbosae (assembly GCA_018907135.1). Classification (NCBI taxonomy): domain Eukaryota; kingdom Metazoa; phylum Arthropoda; class Insecta; order Hymenoptera; family Agaonidae; genus Kradibia; species Kradibia gibbosae. The sequence goes on from JACCHX010000011.1 coordinate 3,025,557, forward strand.
TTATTACATCCGATTAAAAAAGCACTTCGATATAAGAATTTTAATTATCTGGATAATGACAAATGGTAAGATATTTTGATTGGGCTGCATTGCGTACACGAAAATCGCTTTAAAATTTATCAATGAAATACTTTCATAAATTCAAGGGTTTACAACCGCGTTACGCGATTTTTTTCAAAGGGGTATTAGATTTGCAGCGGGGAATAAATGAGGACGAAGGCAGAAGAAAATTAGATGCATAGGCTTCGTGCCCCGATTGCCGGACTGATATCAACGTAATTTCGACAAGAACGGCTTTTTTTTTTCTTTTTTTTTTTTCTCTTTTTAAATTTATCATCGCAATAGCTCAATCCATACAAATAAGTAGATATCAAAGCATTGCAATATAAGCAACCTCTTATCGGTACCTTCGGCCCAACAGTCCAAAAGCAAATTGCCCAATACTTGCGCTCGCGCGCCCATATCGCAAGCGAATAAAAATTTGCCTCGTTCGCGGGCAAAAAACAAAGGGCGCACACCTTCTAGTTCGGGATCCAGTAGCTCGCTCGTCAATGCGCTCAGCTGGAGGCTTATTGGATTTCACAATATTCTCCCGTATTACTTACCGATGAAAGGGTGTATTAAATTACGACAAGCCGATCGATCGAAGCCTAATACTGGAAATTTGAAGAAGAAGAAGAAAGGGCCTCGACCGATCGGAAGTAAGTTCTTGGCGAGCGAGAAACACGTTGCATTAGTAGAGATTCGATTGCCTCGTCTATCGATACTCTCACCGACAAAGAGGGTGGGGGGGGGCCCATCGCGCGCGAGCGTTAAGGGCGTCAGCTTGGTAGGCAGGGAGAGAAAGGCCCCGAGGAGGGAAGAGCGAGCCTCGAAACGTTTGGCAGCGTTAAGAAGTTTTTTTAAGTTAAAAGCCGGCGACGAGGACGCTCAAAGTGCGGCCTGCAACAGATATATATAGATATATATGTATATATATAGAGAGAGAGAAAGAGAGAGAGAGAGAGAGAGAGACGAAGAGAGGAGCCTCGAGCTCGTTAAAAATTTAGCGGGAGCGGGAGGGTGGCGCGGGAAGAGAGCCGAGGGCTCGGGGCCGCCGCGAGGAGGACGAAGGAGGGAAGCCGGAGCGCGGACATCGATATCGTCGCGGCGACAGGCCGGCATAATAAGCAGGTCGAGCGGCAGGTGCGGACTCGGCCGGTCGAGGAAAATCGCCGGACGGCCGCGACCGTTGCGGCACCTCGTCGGGCCCCCTCCTCTCTCCCGGCTAACGAGTCGGACGCGCTCGTTTCTTTCCTCCTGCCCGCCGGGCTCCGAGTAGCCGGCAGCTGCCGGCTGGGTCCGGGCGCTCGGGGCCCGAGGCTCCTCCTGCCCCCGAGGAAGTCCGTTGGCGCGAGGAAGGGAGGCGCGTGCCGGGCCGACTCTTGGCCCGCCTCGGTTCTCCACGTGGCCGAGCGAAGGCTGCGCTTCCGCGGGAAGCGTCGCCCCGGGCTCCTTCCTCTTCTCTTCGACGGCCCTCCCCGCGGTCCCCCTCGTACGAGCTCCCGACCCTAGCAGGCCCCGAGGGCCTCCTCTGTTCTCTCTTTCTCGGCACGGGGAGAGAGCAGAGAGAGAGAGAGAGAGAGAGAGAGAGCGAGTCACGGGAAGGGGAAATGCGCTTCGGCGCCAAAATGCTGCTGCCATCCTCACGATGGGAGCCCGCTTCCGACCGAGTCTGCTCTCTCTCTCTCTATCTCTATCTCGCTCCGAGCTCTCCGGGCTCGCCCTTATCTTACCGAGCCTGATGAATTCGAGCCACCCGTGACAAATTTAACAGCCGATGGGAACCTCTACGACTTTTAATAACGCTCGCGCACCCGGTCTCGAGTCGCACGCACCTTCCCTACGGCCTCTAGGACAATGAGAATTTTTTTACACCGCTTGTACCGGTATCCTGCCTGCGTTTCCGCGATCCGCTCAAGGCGGCGGCTCCCGAGGCCCCGCGGGGCCGGCCCTTCTGCCGAATTCCCGGCAAATTTTCATCCCAGGATTCCCGCTCGACCTTTTGACTCTCTCTCTCTCTCTCTCTCTCTCTCTCTCTCTCTCTCTCTCTCGAGCATTGTCAACCCCTCCCTTCGCTCGCTCTTACGGTAGCGAATTAACGCGCTCGGAGACAAGAAAGAGCCTCGCGCTCCCTGCGAGTATTGATTTTACGAAGGCGAATTTGTTGCACGGGCTAAAAAATCGAGGCGGCGGTCGTTAATTTACATTCGCCTATTCGGCCAAGAGGAGCAGAGTCGCGATGGAAATTATTCACGCTCGCAATTGAAATGCGCGATGAGCAGCCCTCGGGTGGCTGCCCCTAACACGTGATTTGCCTCTTCGGCGCGAAAATGGATAAATATTGATTCGATGGTCTAACGCAACTCGAATGGGCGCGTAGACCCTGCCGGGGCCTATTTGTAAATCGTTTTATATATATATATATATATATATTATTTATGTCGCGACTCCGAGCTTACGTGCTCGATCGTGAAACGCGTTTTGATCGAGCTGAATTTAATGCTCAAAGTCAGCGTGGAATCGAGACTCTTTGACGAATACAGGTAATGGATGCTCCACGTTAGGCAAAGCCGTACAATTTAATTGAGAATTCACTGCCACGCAAATGACCTTAAATCGGCCTTTTTTTTGTTTTTACACGACTACGGTGGGGTGAGCGCCGACAGGAAATAACAGCTAAGGAAAAAGAAACGACCGGGGCAACGGCTAGTCGAAGAGAACGAGAGAGAGAGGAGAGGGAGGGAGGGAGGGAAGAAGAGAAACAAGGCAGATAAAGGCGCGCGTACGTTATGAAAAAGTCATAAATTACCGTGCGTGCCGTCGCGGACTGAATTGGAGGCTCGCAAAATGTCCAAGGAGAATTTGCACTTGACGTGAATCCAGCTCCGAGCTCACGCGAGTAATTAGCCGGGGATAATTGTCTCGTCACGCGTAACTGCCTTTTTTGCCCGAGGATTGCAATTGCCGAGCCGAATTTCAATGCACCGCCGACGATTATCTATCCTATTTTTCGGTTATGAGGTCAAGCATTTCGAACAGATGTCCCTTGGCTCGGCAGCGCCCGTAATGCACGGCTCCCGGCCTCTTTGTCCTTGCGTTTCAATCTGCTTGGGCCAGCCGGGCGCCGCGACAAAGGAGAGAGAGAGAGAGAGAGAGAGAGAGAGAGAGCCCATCATCCTCCACGCCGGTGAATAATCAGCTCGGGAAACAGGATTGACGATTAATTTATCGATACTTAAGACCAAGAGCTCTCGGTCCTTCAATTAGTATCGGCAATTAAGTCGCAGGCGCCTCCGATTAAGAATACAAGCTTTTTCGGTACAACTTCTTCACCCCGGGAAGAAGTGTATATTTGGAGTTGATGGCACGAGGATGACGCGGCAATGAAATAATAGTTAATTAATACTGTGTAAACAGGCGGAAAGGTGCGGGGCCATTTTCTAATCCCTCGATTACAATGCGAAGGCGCTACCGTTCGAGGCCGCGTCAAGAAGACGCATTTCCAGCCATGGCTCGAGGGCCGAGGGAGAAAATTGAGATGAGTCGGGAAAATGAAATGAAAAAAAAAAGAAAAAGAAAGAAAAAGAAAGAAAAAAACAATATCCACGTCGAGGAAGGATAAGAAATATATTTAAAAATATTAGAAAAACGGCGCGCACAATGTAGCGAGACCTTTGTTTGACCGGGTGCGTGTCCAATTGTGCGCGTCGTCCACATGTTCATCATGGATATAATGGCCCTGGCTGCGGCTAGGGGGGGGGCGGGCGAGGCGGGGCCGGGAGGGGAGTCGAAAGAGAGCGAGTGACGGAGAGAGAGAGAGAGAGAGAGCGCGCTCGGGAGTAGGGGCAGGCTGGAGAAGCAGAGAACGAGGCCGAAAGAAGGGATAGAATACGTATGTGCGGCTACGTACGCTGAGAATGAGTCGACCAAATTGGGGGTTACAAAAAGAAAGGAAGAGAGAGAGAGAGAGAGCGAGTGTGCGCGCGCGAGAGAAGCGAAGGGGGAGCGCCGAGCGAGTGCAGCACGGAAAACTTCACGAAAAACATCGCGTCGGGGACTTGGAATACGAAGTCCCAAAGTCGGAGCGATTGACAAAATTTTCCGACGAGCTTTGCCAGCGAGGTGAAAAAAAGCACCCCACTCGCTCGTTAAAGCATTGGCTCGGCGCATCGAGCGCAGGTGTGACGTAACGCGCGAAAGGGTAAAAGCGATCGAAGGGAAGGGCCTCCGCCGCAGTTGAATTATCGATAAGGGAAACAATAGCCGACTCGATTAGAGAGCAGGTAAAACTTCTGGGGGCTACGCCCAGCGAATGCGCGCGACTTTGAAAAGAGCAGAAGGAGGAGGGGGGGGGAAGGAAAAATTACGCAAAATTGCAGATTACTTCCGAGGACCCGAGCTCGGTTCGTGCTGGCTCGTAAGAAGGACGCGGACCCACGACGGGCGGCAATGTCGCAAAAATCCCAGAGGCCAATCCGGCGGCGGCGGCGGCGGACGCTTCGTTGCGGGCATTGCATAAATCATGCACTGGCAAAAGAAAGAGAGCCATCGAGTGGGCAAAACCGCTTTGGGGGTAAGCCCGAAAGTGACTTTGCGAGGGAGTCTATTTTTAAAAGGGCGCGGGGCCCGCGCCAGCGGCGAGCAATACACGGCAGCGGCGGTTAAAGCGACACTGGTCCGGGGTAATTGCATTTGAAATGAGCGGTCGGTTAATGCGAGAGCCGAAGATTACGAGTGCTCCTTCCGGCAGTCGTAAAGAGCGAGGCGAGGGGCCCCCGGCTCCCGGGGCCCGATGGGCTAATGAAATTTGCGCCACCGCTGGGCCAGTTCCCGTACGAGGATCCCGAGCCCTTGGCCCCTCGCCTACGGGAAAATCGCTCGGTGACTTTTGCGCCTCCGCTCGCGGCTGTTACCGGGGCGGGGAGGTGGCAGCCGGCCTCCTCCACCGGAGCCCCCAAAAAACCCAACGGACGGCCGGGACTGGTCCCGAGCGGGCCCCGTCCCCCGACTTTCCCGGAGCCTTGTGAACTCTCCTTAACGCGTGCCGCCGCCGCCTGCGGCCGATCCCTCGATCTCCGGCGCTCGCGCGCGCGCGCCTCGGCTCTCCTTCTCCCTCCCTCTCGCGCGCCCCCCGCCCCCCCCCCGCCCGCCCGGACGCAGCCGCAGCCGCCGCGCATCCGGGCAACCCCCTCGCGCACAACCCGCCCCTCCGCCGGCCTAAGCAGCCGCCGAGATGCCGAGCAGACCGCGCGGAGCGTGGCGGCGCGTCGAGTGGAGCCACCCGGGCTGGGGAGCGGGGCCGGGCCCGGGAGGCTGCGGCGGCGGAGGGCGGGACGAAACGCCGCCGGGCCGTTGCGTCGAGGGAGTGCAGGTAAACAGCAGCTGCCGCTCGGGTCCCTCCGTCGTCGCAGCCGCCGCCGCCGCAGCCGCCGCCGCCGCCGCCGCCGCCGCCGCTCCTCCATAGTCGCCCGGGGGCCGACCGGCAGCCGAGGCGTCCCGGCTAAATTAGTCCCCGCGCAACAGCCGTGCGTGCAACATGTACCCGGCCTTGGCCAGGCCAGAATCGGCAGGCAGGAGTCTTGCCACCTCGGTCCAGGAGTAGCCCCGCGCGCGCGCGATCAGGTGGGGGCCGGGCCCAGCTCGAACCGTACCCAGGAGGCCCCGCTGGAGTCGGCTGGCGTCCCTCGCCGGGGGCCGAAAGATGCTCTGGCTCAGGTGCCTGGTACTGCTCTGCGGCCTCTGGCTCGCGGCCGCCGATCTCCTCGACCTCTACGTCCAGCACATGGACGAGACCATGAGGACGCAGCTCTACAGGCGGCGCCGGGCCCGGGAGGTCCTGCCGCGGCCTCGCAGGAGCGTCCTCGAGAGCTCGATCTTCCGGGTGGCGAACCCGGTCAGGCAGACCCTCGACGCCGAGCTCCGGGCCAAGGGTAAGGACGACGCTGAGGACTCTCCGTTCAAAGCCCCGCCCTCCTCTCTCTCTCTCTCTCTCGTCCTTCCGCTCCTTCCTCCTCCTCTGCCTCCGCCTCTGCCTCGTTGTCATTAATATTTCTCAGAGCCGGGTTAAACGATATTGCCTGGCTCACTGCACGGAGATCGCCCAACGAGTACAGCTGATCGATCTAAGATCACCGTTTAAAGCGGACTCGAGCCGGTACCTTTCTCTCTCTCTCCCTCCCTCCCTCCCTCCCTCTGTCAGGAAACTGTTGGTTAGCGTAGGACCGAGCTCAGTGCTCAAGGCTACTTTTGTGACGGTAGGAAAGAGGCGACCATCGCTGAAGAGAGACGGCCTGGATCTTTTGAGCTTAAGGGAGTCCGACGAGAGCAGCAGCAGCAGCAGCAGCAGGAAGGAAGGGCCGGTAGGAGCCCTGGCCGAGGAGGAGTTTAACGCTTTAGCCGGAGCCCCGGCCGAGGTTAAAGGCGGGAGCCAAGCCCAGGGCTCGAGGTCCACCCTTTTGAAAGAGGCCCTATTGAAGAGAGAATGGAAGAAGGGCCGCGGACCGAAGAAAGCCGAGGAGCCGAGGGGCAAAAAGGAGGACCGGCCGGGCAATAACAAAAGAGCCAAGAGGAGCGAGCCGCCGCGGGCTTGGCAGTTCACCAGGTGCGAGAGGCTCGACGAGGCCGGCGACGTCCAGCTCGAGTGGGACCCGAGCGACGACGAGAACGTGACCTTCAGGCTCACGGCCAGGACCCTCGGCTACGTCGGGCTGGGATTCAACGAGAACGGGCACATGATGGGCGCGGACATCGTCCTCGCGTGGGTCGACGACCACACGCACCTGGCCACGCTCCTGGTGAGTCGGACCTCCATTGGATGCGTGTATCCGAGCAGCCTTGGCCGCCTTGATTTATCATCTGCCGGCTCTCCTCTACCCCGCCACACCCCCCACCCTACTATTTTATACGATTCGTACGCCCGCGGTCCATAAATATGCGCCTCTCTCTCTCTCTCTCTCTCTCTCTCTCTCTCTGGCTCACTCCGCGCCCGGGCTTATTCTCAACCTAATGACAGCTTTATCTGCCTATCTTTTCATTCAGGAGCCACGTGATTTACAACCGATACTCAAGATTTATTCAAAGATTCGGATATTCGAGGAATATGCATCCCCGATGTACATTTATCATGCCCCCATCCCTGTACAGTCTTATTAAACTTCTTTTTCACCTTTTTCCCCCCCCCCTCCCTTTACGCGCAGTTTACGTGACTCTTTAAACGCTCTCTAGCTTGATTTCCGATCTAAAGCCACGCTCGCTTACCGCCAATATTTAACGCTGCTTGCCCGGAATGTGTTTATTTTGAGCCTTCTATTGGCCAAATCTCGTATCTATCGGCGATAATTGATCTTTATCCGTGCATAATTTAATAAACACCCAAACACACGCGCACACGCGCATATATATATATATCGTAATGTGGTTTCGTCGCACTGCTCAACATCTTATTGGTATGACTTTAAGAGAGACTTGAGCATTTTCATTCTTAAATTTTCTCATCGATCGCAAATTTTAAAAAGAGTCTACGCATCTCGCGAATAAGCCTTCGTTGATTTTTCCCGTTAACTTGGATTAATAGTAGGTATCTACAAACGCATATTTATCATTATTGGCCTTTCCGTTTTTATGTTCGAATGATTGAATTGACGTATTTTCTTGCAATGTGCAGAGATTTTAATTCATATACACTTATGTAATTATGTATTATGAATAATTTTTATTTACACGAATTTCAAATTCTGACTAACTTCATTCATTATTGTTACTATAAATTGAAGTACTATAAAGCAGATTATATTTTTCGATGGTTAAATGTACAATGCTTAAAGCTTTTAATTATCAATTACACAATATTAGCGTTTTAAAAAGTGAGCAATATCAATGTTTGTTTAAGATGAGAAAGATATTTGTTTTTTTGATACACACACGTAAATAGGGAGAATATTCAAAGAATTTGTTAAACTATAATTTTGGTAGAATAACTAATTATCTAATACGCCATGCGTATAATAACCTTCCTTAAACCATAAACTACTTTTTAGAAAAAAATTAGTAACGTAAGAAGCGTTGAGCGCGAGGTTCGAAGTTTAAAAATGTTTAAAAATAAAAAATTTCAGGCCTGTTGGAGTAAACTCGTACGAGTAAGTTTTTGACAATTTACCGAACTCCTTGTTGAGTTGGCATTATTAATACGTTGCATACTGCACGTTTATCTTTTTTTTTTCGCCCTTGAATTTCTTCAGTAACTACGGAGTCGGTAGTTCCCTTCCTCTTGGCTATTATCTATTAACATAAAATACTTCCCGAGCCCGGCAGATGCTGCAACATGCGTGAGATTTCGTATATACCGAAACTTTGATCGTGTTGAGCCTAAGACCTCTCCTTAATCTTCCTTTAATTCCTTGGCTTTATCGCTTCCTCGCGTTGCTTTATTTTTCCATTTTGTGCTTTCTCTCTCTCTCTCTCTCTCTCTCTCTCTCTCTCTCTCTCTCTCACTATACTATCTCCTTTCTTTTTTTTTGTTTCTTTTTTTTTCTCTCTCTTTTTGTGCGCGTGATGTTTCTGCAGCGCCACGCTATTTCTTTAAGTCGGGCTCTTTCTTGCTCGTTTCAATACCCATCGTTTTGATTTTTTCTTCGCTTTTTACTTACAAGTTCTTTTACTCCCTCCACCCCACCTACCCCCTAAAACCCAAACCACCCACCCAACCCAACCCGTCCCCGACCCACCCCGACACGGTGCACGCACGGACGCGCGCTCTCTCTCTCTCTCTCTCTCTCTCTCTCTCGCTCTCTCGCTCGCTCGCGTTCTCGCTTCGATGTGCATACCTGTAGGTCGAGAGAGTCGGGATATATAGATGGGACCCTTGCGAAATTTCTTTATACTAGATCGACGTTGAGATTTTTCTGCCTGGTCCCGTGGTCCCCCTTTATCGTTTTTAATTGCTCGCACACTACGAGATCGAAGCTTTAAACATTTTCGCTGAATTGATTTATACTTTCGCATTTCTAGCTAACCAAATTGCCCTAACGATTTATGCCCGCACTTTCCATTCTTATTTGAAAACTTATCATTCTTCATTTTAATTATTATTATTATTATTATTATTATTATTATTATTTTTTTTTATAATTTACATCGCGTTACGTAAGTCCAAAGGAGGGCTTCGAGTGGATCTGCTCTAGTTTTGAGCGTATAGCAACGCATTTTATCGTATTGCGCGTGTTATGTGTGTGGGTCCTCCCCCCCCCCTCCGCTGAATTCAACGGTCAAGTAACGATCGGGCAAGAGTCGGTTGTCGCTTGTCGGTAAAATTTTCCAAATACGCGAACAGTCGTTTGGGGCCACATTTTTGGATAGAGGCAGAATTGTTCGTTGGTAAAAAAAAAATAATTTTTTAAGCGTAAAAACGTCTTATTTGTAAATTAACTTACGGGCAATTAACATTTTATACTCGCCGGCAATCGAATACTTAATAGCAGTACTAAGGAGCTACGTTAAACGAGCAGCGCATATAATTTACAATAATGATTCACCAAATGTATCTATAAAACGGTATATAATTATGTAAAAGATACCTAAATCGGAATTTGTATAGATACTATCTTTAAATAAGAGCATGAGTCATTCGTAATGCTACTTGGTAGGTTTAATGTCTTATTCCTGGTGGCGCATAACAAACAAACGAACGAACAAAAAAATAAAAATAAAACAAAAAAAATAAAAAAGAAAAAAAAAAAAAAGAATGAAAAAGAAAAGAAAACAGAACACGCGGCGACAAATTTCCGAAAAGGTGAACGTATTTATATGCATTTGCGCATTCATTGAGGAAAGATATATACAAACGGCCAAGGCCTAGGACTACATCGAGATCAATCTGACCCTATTATTCCTATCCTTTTCCCTCGCAGACGGACAATTCTTCATCCGTACAACGCGATTCATGCTCTCTCTCTCTCTCTCTCTCTCTCCTCTCTCTCTCTCTCTCTCTCAGCGTGGCATAAAAAGCACAAGATCCCCGAGCAGGTATATCTATGCCAGGACGAAAATTTATCATGACGTTATCGCGTTGGCGGAACGGTGCCTTCGTTAATTTCCTGTCCCTTTCACGCACACCTACTCCCTCCTTTATTATAAGGATGCGCCTTTTTATTGCTTCATTTCTTTGGGCATTTATTATAATAACACAATTCGACGGTGCTTTTTCTCTGCTTTATTTTCTGCGCTGGTTGATCATTCGATGCGTGTAATTCAAAAAAAAAAAAAAAATAATAATAAATAAATAAATAAATAAAAACAAAAAACAAATAAAATTAACCTTAAAAATAACGACGCGCAATCCACGCGTGAGATATTTTTTTAATAATTTCGTACCTCGATGCACAGAGGTTTGCGCAGTTGCGATTCAAGCTTTCGATCAAAATTGTGAATCTCGCCCCGGTTTTGAAAAAGCAATCATTAAAACTCTCGGATGAGCGATCAATCAGGATTTAACGAACGTCACTTAATATGCATTACCAGCTTGTTTTACCTCAACTCGAGAAATGCGGACTCGAGCGACCAGCTGTTAAACAAGATTTTCGAAACTGGCGCTCAATTACTGCCAGCAGGCGCTAATCGCGATTTTTTTTTTAATCATTAATCTTTTATTATAACTACTTGAAGGCTCCCAATGAATCGCCATCATTGACATTAGCCGTGGTGGTGTTTAATTTGCTATTTCCAGGGCTATTGGGGGGGGGGGAGGAGAGTGGCTGGAAGGGATCGATACCGGCGGGGAGAGGAGCGCGAGCCGAAAAATAAGCCACCCTTTGCTTAGAATCCAAACCTTCGTTATCGCGGCCTTATTTAGTAGTCGAGTATTAAATAAAAAGTAATTTATATCGCGGGTCGTTCAAGGTTCTCCGAAACTGCACTTTTGCCTTCTGCCTCACATACTTATATTGGCAATAAACGTGTTAAGGTTAAATTAAGGTATTATCAGAATTAAAATCATTATTGCGCGACCTTTGAGCGACGCAAAAGATTTTATCAATTAAATAAATTGAAAGAACCACAGCAGGTGCAAGTTTCGGGTATTAATTTTATAATGATAAATAATTGATATTATTCGTCTGCCTATGTGGGCTCATTAATTTGGCCCTTGGGCCGAGCATTTAAGTAGAAAAAGAAACAACGCATTGAAAATCTCTATTATCAATTTAATAAAAATCTTCTCTTTGCGTTGTGCACTTTTTAAAAACTGATCCTCGTGCTTAGCTCGCCGATTATTATTATTATTATTATTATTATTATTATTATTATTATTATTATACTTATTACACTCCAAAATTACCACACTTAAGCTCAGCGTATAATTAAAAAATACGCAATTCAATATGGAAAACAATACAGTATCATTAATAATTCAAACTTCTTGCTTCAAATCGATAAGCTCCATCACTCGTGTAATAATTTTGTCTGCCGGTAGGTTTGATTCCCCGTTTTGATATTGAAAAAAGATGAGAGCAAAAAAAAAAAAAAAAAATAAATAAAAAAAAAAAAGAAACGAAGGAGAACATGCAGTAACCATGCAAATGTTCAAATTAAACAATCACCGGTCGGTGTACGCGCACTAGGTATAGTAACAAAAAAAAAAAAAAAAAAAAAAAAAGAAGAAGAAGAAGAAGAAAAGAAAAAGAACGTTTGAAAAATCAAAAACTGATATCTGCCGCGACGTTGCTATAGCAACTTAACGTAGACGCTAGTTCCCCGAATGCAGTCCTCGAGTAGATCCTCCACCTTCTGATTATAAAGACGATTTACACTTAAATGGAGGCTGGCCCGCGCAAAGCCTCGCACGACGCAATCCCGGTATTCTAGGACGGAATTCCGCAATTCCTTCTGCTAGGAAGCCGGAGGCCTCGCGATTTGAACATTTTTAATTAGAATTTCGAGCATGACAACGGAAATAAAGTAAAAAAAAAAAAAAAAAAAATGCTCGGCGGCTCGAGCGTGTAAAAATCTACCGAAAGTGAAATAAGACGGGGAAGACACGGGGAACCTGCTTCGTTCCTTATAAGCTTCATGGAATTCCTAAACTTAATTAAATTTATTTCTGCTTGCGAGCCTACTCTTATTAGCCCCTAGCTGCCCCTCGAATAAATACACCCCTGTAGCCAATGTCCCGTCGATAATATTATTAATAAATACACGACGCCAGAGTTCGACCTCGGTATAGGTGGATGCTTAATAGCCCTAAGCTTTTGCAGCTTTGGAGGAAAGTGCCGCTTTCGCGTGAGAAATTATTTTTCCAGCTAAACAACTAGAGCGTACAGTGTCATTATTTAAGTGCCGTGCACACGTTATAAACAAACAAAGAATAGCGCGCGTAAATAAATAGCTATGCACCTGTCTGCAGTTTTAACTCGTTATAAGATCGGCTTTCGTCGTAAAAATTACACGCACCGAATATTTTGTGCGTGTAATTTTTCTTTACAAAGCTAGTAAAAACTTAAGTACAAATATACTTTTCAATTTGTATCGACGAAATTTCGCGAGGTCATTTAAGAAACCATTTTTGTTACAATTAAAGGTAACATAATTATAAGGCCAATTCAGCCAAATATTCAAGCAGTAAAATTTATACATTGACACGTACTCGAAACATTCTAAGATTCACAAGTGGAAAATTGAGCGATTGAAAATTGTTATATAATACAATGAATAGATACGGAATTTTCACGTTCTTATGTATTACCACACGATACGCATATTCAAATAAACTACTTAACATGATATTGAATTGCAAATAATCAGCGTGAACTTTGTTTTCAATTCTCATGAAATATGCAAGCCAAAAATCTATACATTACTATTCAACATTTCATTTGTACTGCGGAGAGAACAGTCAATTAAACTAACAGATCTTTCAGCGTTGATTCATCGTTTTGTTTTTTTTTTTTTTTTTTTTTTTTTTTTTTTTTCTTTTGTGTACCTCTAATCCCGCCTATCAATGTGGCTTCTAGATCCATCAACAAAAATGTTTTCTTTTCCTTTTCCTTTTTCTCCAAACCATAAATTGTAATTATAGGTGTGCCCCTAAGCAGAGCTACCGCTTTTATAAATTGCTATTATTTATTGAGATGTTCGGCTTAATCAAAACTGTCATTAACGAATGATTATAAACTGAAAAATCGCCTCGCTGCCCACTAAATCAAAAATTACTCACAATTGTTTTCGCTTAATTAATTTACGAGGAAGGGGCTTTTGCCGCCTTGAGGAAAAATGCTTGTGAAATAAAAATCCAAATGTTGATTTAATGCGAGCCTAGTTGGAATCAATTTAGTTTTTTGGCAGCTGAATAGCGTAAGTGGAGGATTATTTATAGTTTTCAACGGGCTGCATCGTGAGCCGAACGAGCATCGCGAAATAATTTTGTGTCAATAACACGCTCGCAATTTAAAAGCCGTTGTTATGCTTCTTTAATAGCGAAACTCTCGCAAGCCACACACGCCCATCAATGCGCCGGGAAGATGCGCATTAAGATCCTCGTCTCATAGCTTCCGTTCGCCGACCCATTCACAATTGACGGAATATCATATTCTAGCGTGCAGAAATAAGAAAAAAAAAAAAAAAAGGAAAAAAAAACCATCGGCATCTTTTGGTGGCTTTAAGGGAGTAAGGCCAGATCTCACGAGGTAGTAACCGCAAGTCGAGCTCGTCCACGTTGCCATTGCGCAAGAATAACCATAACATTCGATTTAGTAGCAGTTGCCGGAGTGCATGTGTTGGTCCGATCCTTTGGCGCGCGTGGACACATGTGCTGAGCTCTCGAGGGGCCCCCGTAAAAGAGGCCCCTCGAGCCAGTCAAGGCCTTCAAACATAGTTCGGCCCTCCCGTCGAAGAAAACCGATTCCGTACCGTCTCACTCTGTCCCCCCCTGTTACTTGCTCGCTCCTTCTACTCTCCCCTCGACCCCCTCCCCTCTTCTGTCTCCCAAACCTCTCCTGTCTCTCTCCTGTCTCTCTTTCTTTTCACGCGCGCTACAAATCTCTTTGGACGCTGCACCGGCAGCCGAGAGGCAAGAAGAAAAAGCTGGACGCGATACCGGGGGAAAAAGGGATAAGGCAATGAGAATGTGTTTTTGCATCGGTGAATTGTGTGCGCGCGCGCGCGCGCGTGTGAATCTACAGGAGGCAGGAGAGGCGACGTAGGAAATAGAAAGAACAAGGAAGAGACTGGGAGAGAGTGAGTTTTGGGGGTGTGTGTGTGCGCGTGCGCGTGTTTGTGTGCCTGCCCGTGCAGACGCGCGCTTATGGGCTAGAAGAAAGAGGGAAAGAGTGATAGCACTGCGCGCTTATACAATAACAGCAGCAGCAGCAACAACAACGACAACGAAACGAGACAAAAATAGAAAAAAATCAGGCGAAAGAACGTAAGAGTAAGCAGCAAACTATTCGCATAAATATTCTTCTAAAATGTCTTCTCCGAGCTTTCTTAGCCCTTTTATATACCGTCAATAATTCTCGATTTTTCTCTTCTCTCTCTCTCTCTCTCTCTCTCTCTCTATCTCCCTTTTTCTCTTCGATTTATTTGCTATACTTTCGGGAATAAGCGGCTTCATTGTTTGCCATTTATTCGGTAGCATTGCGTTGTAATTACTACTCATTGAATACTAAACTCTTACCCTCGAGTCGATTGATAATTTTAGAGTGAGCCGATACACGATCCTTGCTTAATAATATGGATATGTTAAATCGCAATTATCTCATTCAATACACGATACATTGTATTCCTTTTACCTTTTGCTTACAGTAATTGAACGATCGATTTCAGCTAAGAAAACATCTAGCCAAGTAAAAATATGAATAGCGCGACATACGCGAATAGTACGACATTTCAGGAAATTGGTTAAACTGTACTATTCGTAATACAAATGCTATATTTCTATGAATATGGTTACGAATTGTCTGTTAATATTGCCCTACTTTTTATTTTAAAAATTTTATAAAAGAAAAAAAAATTTATCGCCATTGTAAAGCATTTAGTCGCTGAAAAATATTTCTTACGCATTATCCAAAACTAATATTTCGAATTATCTATAACGAAAACAAAAACTATATAAATTATAAGCTCAAAGTTATGCCCTTGCACCGAAATCAAATCTTTTCTACATAATTTTACGTATAAGCTACAAAGTTGCGAAGTGTATCAATTTTTTGAGAAAATATTCCATTGTAATATTTTATTTTGTTTTTTTTTTCGCTAACATTGTTCTCATTCAATTTACACTATGAAAATACTTACTTCATTGTCGCTATACG
The DNA here is from genome assembly GCA_018907135.1 of Kradibia gibbosae. Taxonomy (NCBI): domain Eukaryota; kingdom Metazoa; phylum Arthropoda; class Insecta; order Hymenoptera; family Agaonidae; genus Kradibia; species Kradibia gibbosae. The sequence goes on from JACCHX010000011.1 coordinate 3,040,898, forward strand.
TTAAATTAACTTCGTGGAATAGCTTAAAGTTAAATAATGCTCAATTAAATTTTTTGTAAAAAATGCGCAAACCAAGCGCACACAATTCTCGTTGTTGTTGTTTTTTTTTTTTTTTTAAAGCACTTAATCTTTAATAACTATTCGACATACATCAACTTAAATCATGCAATGTTGTGAATAAATTTTGTACGATATTAAAAGGATAATCTCAATATCATTATTAAATTAAAGTCAATGAATTTCGTGCAACTGGCAAAAATTATTTTTTTTCTTTCATTTAGCATAGATTTACTAATTTAATCGTTAAGTAGCTTACTGTTAATTTTTAAAGCTGCGTAGTTTACGCGTTAACGTAAATTCAAGTAAAAAATGAAAGCTACGAGTGGAATAGCTTCGAATCTTATCAAATTACAGAACGTAACTTTGTTTTTTAAATATTCAGTAAAGCATTCAATTATATATTGATTTAATTTTTATGCGAATTTCAAACTTAACAAGCCTCCAGATTTTCGCAACCAATCTTGGCCATTTTTTCTTCTCAACGTATCTAATTTTGTGGCCCAATATTTTTCTATTTTTTTTTTTTTTCTTCTTGAATTGTATTTATATAATAATGTGAATAATGCCCGATCAGCGAAATGAATCGCCACACACTTACTTCTCCCGGTTGTGCAACGGTCGGAATTACGCGCTCAGCGCCAAAATGTTAACAGTACAAGGAAATCGACACAATTTCCATGGAATAATAAGCATTTTTAGTTTATGGATAACAACCTCGTGAAAAAAAAAGAAAAAAAGAAAAAAAAAAAGAAGAGCAGCGCACGCACGAGTCATTGCTTGGCAGCAGTGGCAATTATAGAGATGCGTCGCTGCCCCTTGTTCTGTTTTTTCTTTCTCTTGTTTCAAGTGTGCAGCCTCTCCTTGGCAAAAAAGAAGAGCCTAAGTTTTAAGTAATCGCCCGGGGCCTGCGGGCCGAGCGCCGAACTTCTCTCGGCTCTCTCTCTCTCTCTCTCTCTCTCTCCTCTTTTTCCCTGGCTCGATTATGCGCCTCTTTATTTTTCTTCGCTTATTTGCTCGCTCCTGCTGGCTCCTTATTTTCCCGAGGACGAATCGCCGTTCGGACAATCTAGTCGTAGAAAATCACTCGCAAGGCCCTTTCGTCTGCATCTGCTTGACGACTTAGACGAATAGGAAGAGGAAGAGGAAGAGGGGGTGGGGAGGGAAAAATAAAAATCGTCTCAATTATCTCGTTCGCCTTAGCTTTATCTTTTATTCCAAACCATTGTCTGTGGAGTATTCGGGGTTGGGGTTCGGGGAGGAGAGAGAGAGAGAGAGAGAAAAAAATTTTACGAGAGCCTACCAGTGAAGAGGATAATTGTACATCGGTTAATGAACGATGATAGTTTTTGCGGTCGCGGTCGCGATAGCGCGGGCAGCTTAAGATCAAATATTCCCAACTTGGCTACCGAAAAGAAGAATCCGAGAGCGCGGGTTGCACTTATAAAAATTGCAAGGTGTGCAAGTGATAATCGAGCGCGTAATAAAACGTCGAGTAAAAATAACGACGCACTTACTTTGCGGCTCGGGCAGGATCATAATTTTACTTATAAAATTTTAACAAAATCATTAATGAGCCATGCGCGTCGTCGTACCGAGGGAGCGAGCGAGGGCTTCTTATATTATTTTCTCAGCAGGTGCTCCCGAGGCAGGAGCGGGGCGAGCGCAAAAAATAAAGTAGACAGGGGGAGGGAGCCAAGCGCACGGAGAGGCTTTACAGGGCGGACGCATAATGATAACACGAGAAGCAGATGAGCAATAAACGCGACAGGGGTAGATTGCACGGATCGTTAAAGTTGGGCCGCGCGGTCCCAAGTCGGCTCCCCTCGGCCGGGGCTTCAATTCTAAGTTTATTCGCGGCCACTCGTAAAGCAACGCCGATGATGAGCTTTAACGACTCCCGCCGCGTAATTGCGCCTCCCTCCGCTGCTTTTGAACGGCCTCGGCTCGAGGACGAGGCGCGCGAATTTTCGAGCCCGACCTTCGGCAGGGACTTGGCCGCGGCTCAGGAGGCGCCGCCGTTGGCTCGATCGGCTATTAGCGAATTCGCTCGCGGCGAGGCTTATCTTGCGGGGGGGGGCGGAGGAGGTATTGGGCTACGACCGCTTGTCCGGCTCGCCTCGCTCTCGCGTTGATCGGCTTCCTTCGCAGCCCTACAGGTCCGGCCTTCTCTTGCTAATCAGCGAGCGCCAAGGAGATAAGCCAGGCTCTGAGCCTTACTCGTCTAGGGGAAAGTTTGAATCCACTGGCTGTTGTCGAGAACTCATCGCCACTCGGCTCGGGCTCTTTTATCCGGCCTCGATCGGGTGTATAGCCCGGGCCGCGCAAGGATTGCGTTCGATAATCGCAAAAATTCAATCGCAATTTGCATTCCTCGGGGTAAGCTTATCGCTTCCTTGGCATGTTTACAGCTCGGCTCTGGCTGCGCGTGCGTTTGACGAAACAATTTCTCAATTACGATTAAAAAATATATTGGCTTTGTTTAATAAAGGCTTTGTGATTTAGAAGGGTGGACATTCGTGCCCGCAGCGGAATACCTTGTGGAGTTTTTGAAAATTTTACCAGAGTGTCGATAAAATTATTGGGCATTGAGATATTGGCTTAAGTTAGTAATGTGTCGTCAATACACACACACACGCACGCACGCGCGCACATAGAGCGTACCATTAATCAAAAGCGAAAGATAATAAAGTACTAATGTCTTGTAGAACTTCCGTACAATGCGATTGTATTCACTTACGATGGCGCCGGAAGCGCCAAATTGACTAGTGGTGTTACAAAAATAGACTGCGTCGCATTGGATTTCGAGCCGATTGCTCAATCGAATAAACAAATGGGCTTTTCATGGGGAAGGATTTTAAATGGGTAATCAATGGAAATTCCCCGGGCTGTAAATAACCGTTAGTTTAAATAATACTGAAGTGCGGTGTACCGAAGTGAATAATACCGCGGACGTTATGCACTACCATATTATATTCGATATAAGTCACTTGTCAGCGATTAATCGGGCACTCGCGTAGCGAGAAATAATATTAAAAAAAAAATGAATTTGTATTTTAAAAAAATCCTCGAACGAAGCAATTATTTCCACAGGGGCCGACAGTTTCATTCATTAATATTTCACTTACGATTTTCCTTCGATTAAATTACGCTCTAGTGCAGATGTAATTTCGCAATCTTATCCGCGCTTTGAATCGTCAATTTATGGCAGGAGTAAATGCGTTTGCCTTAGTCGCAACAGATAGGAAGCGCGTGGTTCCGAAGTCCCGTCCTGTCGAGGAAATTATTATTTAAAATTCTCCCTCGAGTGCCCGTGTCCCACAGTAGCTCGCTTCCGATCTCCGCTAACGAGAAATGCAGATTTCGGATAAAGTCTGCGCGCGTTGGCTCACGAGCAAAATGGGTGGGGCGGGGCGGGGCGGAGGGGGCCCCTAACCAACGGGAGAGACGCTGCCATTGTGCGCGGCTGCAATCGTTATTATTGTTGCTATCATTGTTATCGTCGTCGTCATTATTATTATTATTATTATTATTATTATTATCATTATAACCGGGCATACGAAAGCTCGTCTAAGGAGCGCTCCTACGAAGTGTCCGGTCTTTATTATTACTCGAGCGTACCCGGAAACTCGGGGAGCGCAGCAGCAGCGCGAGCGGAAAGTCGGATGGGCGGTAGATGTTTCAAGAGTTGAGGGGCTTTCTTCGGCTTCCGATCTGTTCCGATAGCCAAAGACGTTGCTTTGGAAATTAATTCTCGGCGGATATAACGTCACGCTTCGGTCCCTGGCCACATGTTTCCTGCGCTTCCCCCGTTATTTTTTTTTTTTCTTTCCTTTCTTCTTTTTTTTTTTCCTCTTTGCCTAATTGCCCAACGATAATTTTACTTCTGTACCTCGGCCAGCCCCTCGCCCATCCTAACCCCCCCCCCCAACCCTCGGTCTCTTTTTCTCTTCTCCCCCTCGTACTTACAATGCAATTCCATTTTTACCTCGTGCTTTTTACGCGAGAGAAATAATGATTTTAATGTAAATACTTTTTGCGAGAGCAGCGTGTCAGTGGGTAAGGAGAGGGTTTTTTTTTGTCTCGCCAAAGCCGTAAACGTTATATTATTGCCCTTGTAATAAAGCCATGTACTTATGATTGCATAATTTATCCGGCTTTACTTTTTTCTTGCAGCTCATTACGAGAGAAGATCGGTCGAGCTCCTTTTAGTAAACACTCGAAGTAAAATTATTTTCTTTTAATTAAAATTGTCGATGCTAAAGAAAAATATTACTCAATGCGCCCAAGTGATCCTGCGATGCGAACGTCTTGCGTTTCTGTTTCTATTTTTTCATTGTTTTTTTTTCCTTCTTTTTTACAAGCTGCAACTATTTCGTTGTTTGCATTGGTAATTTTGATATAAACCATTTATTTGGTATATCGATCGAAGATTTTTTTATCCACTAATTATGGATAAAGATAGTAATTGTATCGCGCTACTTTTATTACAAATTAAATATATATATATAATTACTATGTGCTGCCCGTGACTACACTCTTATTTCCTTTTACGCGTAGAAAATACGTGAAACTTTTGCAGGCATTGCGACATTGAAGTCGATAAACAATTAAATACTTTTATAGGATCTTAAACGAAGAGTCCTGTCGCGCGTTTGTTATGCTAATTTTATTTCGGCAACGTTCCCCTATTCTCCCCCCCCCAACCCCATTTTCTTCATTATTCACGTTTACTTATGAACTCTGCATGCGAGCACGAAGCATCGCGCATTAACATCCAATTTTCATTTTAACCTGTTGATCCTAAGCTTTAGCATCTACCCATTCGATTGTTTTCGCTCTACGAGGACAATTTATGGTAGAAATACGTAAACATTTCAAAGTGGAAAGATAAGCCTCGCGCGTAAGCCATTGGGAGCTAAGCTTTTGGAAAGCAATTAGCATAACGATTATCGTATAGTTCATTATCGCGGATGGCTCAACGAACGAAGTGCTGGGCTGTCGCTGCGAGACGAGCGACTGGGATTCGATCGACGAAAGGAGAAAACTAATAATTACGCGCGGTGAAATTATGGCTCAGTGGTAACAAGGATTGAGCGTCAATGGCAGATCAACCGAAAGCAAGTTAACGCCATTATTTCAATTGTGCCGATGCACAAGATTGCCCTTACCGGCGCGAGCGTTACGCCAAGAAGTTTTAAATTCTTTGGTCATTTCGTTAGCCCGAGCCCTTGCGCGGGCACTCGATGTACAAACACTTTGCCGCTACAATTTTACACGCCAATAATTCTCTGGCTCATTATCCGAATAGAGAGAGAGAGAGAGAGAGAGAGAGAGACAGCCTCTCGTCGTCGTAAAGTCGCAATTATAAATTTCACACAAGCGGCGAGCGTAAATAAAAAACTTTTATACGTGCGCGGGCACGTATCGCTTATATTGCCGTATTCTCGTCGTGCCGTATCCTTGAGGCCGTAAAGCTTTTTGTAAGCAACCCCTTCTTGTCCGTCGGTAGCCGAGCGCCCGGACCCTCGATACGAGGAGCCACTTTGCAGTTTCCTTTATGCAAGACCACGGGGAAGAATGAGCAAGAAGTACGGCGTTCGGCCTCGCGGTCGCTACCGACGGCGGCGGCCGGGTTGAGGAGGGGTGGGGGCGAGCGGGGAGGGAAGGTGGCTAGAGAGACAGAGTGACAGAGGGAGAGAGAGAGAGGGAGGGAGGGAGGGAGGCAGGGCGAGCGGTTGGCGGGGGGGGGCGAGGGATACGCAGGGAGAATGAAAAGAAAGAACTAATAGCGAACGAGGCGGGAATAGTATTCTGCCGCCATGGGAAAGTAAACTGTTGGGTATTTTATTGTCGCCCTCGCTGCGGGCGATTCCATCTCCGCGTGCTTCGATTACCGATAGAAGCTTTAGTTTTACGAAATCAGCTGATTTACATTAGACAGTTGGGTTATATTTTTATAAAAATTGTATACAAATTGCCAAAACCTCGTTGTCGCAGTTGCGCAATCGCGTGCTTTTTGCACGATAATTCTTATCATTGGAAAGCCGACGACTAATTTTTATTTTTATTTTCCCATATTATTATTATTATTATTATTATTATCATTATTATTATTACAAGTTTAAGTATAAGCGTGATTTTTTTACGATTAAAATTAAGCCAGGACTCTTCCGTCGTGGGCTTTCTCGTCTTCGATCGCTAAATAAGCAACGAAAACGAACCTTTCCTCGACGAGGTTTCGCCTCTAGAAAATCTTAATTTCTAAATTCTCAAATCAGCAATGCCCCGCACGCGTCTCATTAATATTTGCATTATTATAATTTATCGACTTATATTTTCTCCTCGTCCGAAAGTCTTGCCTGTAAAACAAGGGGCCCCGCAAATATCGAAAATATCCTCGAGAGCAGCTCTCGTGCTCGTATTGGGCTCGGCACTCGAGTGTCCGCACGAAGAAACAACTAAGAGCCCCTCTTGCTCCGTCCGTTTCAGGATTCACACGGAGTCGACAACGTTAACGCAGCCCCGGAAACCGACGCCTCGCAGGACGTCCACTTGATTCAAGGCGCCCAAAACGACACCCACACGGTGGTGACCTTCACGAGGAGGTGGCAGGCCTGCGACCCGCAAGACCGGAGCCTGACCGTGAGTAAAGTGCCTCGCTTTTTTCCAAAGGGACGCGGCCTCGCTACCGGGAGGGCCTCGCCAGGACGAGCCTCGGCTCGATTGGAAGACTTTATACCGGGGGGGGGGCCGATTATTACCGCGGATCCCTCCTGTCCTAATCGACGATGAATTATTATCGAGGCTCGAACCTGCCTCTCCTTACGCTCGATCGCCCCACATTCGATTCGATCGAGCTAAGTTTCTTTTCGATATTCGGCGAGGATCGATGTTGCACGAAGCGCCGCTTCGGGTGTGTTTTTTTCTTTTTTTTTTTTTAGCGATGTTCCGGCACAATTTTAAAACTATCGTTATCGCGTCGGTTGGCCGTAAGCCTCTGTTAAAGCGGGGGAACAAACCTTAGCCTCCCCTATAGCTTATCCGAATTCGGAAAGGTGCGAGTATCGCCGTTGGCCCAATTTAGAATCAAGCGATCCTCGTTGTTTTAAAGCTAATCGACTACGTGCGCGTGCAGGAGTAATTGCGGCGCTGACTCTCGCAACGAGGAATTCGGACGCGTGCACGTGAAATGTGCTCTAACGAAAAGGGAGGAAGGCGAGCGAGCGAGCGCTCGACGACGACGACGATGAGTATCCCGACGAGTAGAGAAGCAGCCTCGGTGCTGGTAGCGCCAGTGAGGAAAGGTCGGCGTTTTTTTGTTTTGGTGGGGTGGGTGGGGCAGTTTTTCATTGGAAGGGGGCGGCTCTAAGGCTCGCAACCGAGGTACATTGTAAAAAAAAAAACCGGTAAATCCTCCAGGGCGATACGATTCGGGTGCTGTGGGCCCTGCACCAGACCGATCCGGAGCTCAACGCCGCGAGGTTCCACGGCGACAGGAGGGGAGCCCGGGCTCTGAGGCTCAAGGCGCCGGCACCCCATCCGCCACCGACGATCGACGACCCGGACATGATCAAGTGGGACGTCAAGCTCAACCAGGTGAGTCATGGCGAGCAAACGCGGAGCCAGGCGTAAGCGCGCGTGCTCATAAATTCGTCGTCTCCCCTTTGCAGTTCACCGTGTCGAACACCTCGGATACGATCTACTGGTGCAAGATCTTCAAGGCGCCGAAGCTCCATCGGAAGCACCACATGATCGGGGTAAGTTTGGTTGGGGTATCGGGCGAAGGGGCCGGCCTAAGGGAGAGTTGGCTAACGGGGGAAGGGGGGGGGCCCGCTTTGCAGTACACGCCCCTGGTGGAGAGGGACAACGAGGCCCTGGTGCACCACGTGATCCTGTACGAGTGCGCCTCGCGGCAGCCGATCCTCGGGGAGCACGCCAGGCTCGCGGGCGTCTACTGCTACAGCCCGACCATGCCCAAGGAGTGGGACAGCTGCCTGCAGCCGATCCTGGCCTGGGCCCGGGGCAGCAAGGGCGAGTGGTTCCCCGAGCACGTGGGCCTGCCCGTGGCCGAGCACCTCGAGGGCTCCTACTACATGCTCGAGGTCCACTACAACAACCGCATGAACAGGCAGGTGATGGACAGCAGCGGGGTCAGGCTGCACCTGACGCCCAACCTACGCAAGATGGAGGCCGGCATCCTCGTGGCCGGGGTGGCCGTGAGCCCCCTGCACATGGTGCCGCCCCAGCAGAAGGAGTACGCCACCGCCGGCTACTGCACGCCCCAGTGCACCAACAAGGTCAGCCTCTCTCTATCTCTATCTCTCTATCTCTCTATCTCGCTCTCGAACGGAGGACTAAAGGACGAGCTCGCCCGCAGATGTTCGACGAGGAGGGCATCAACGTCGTCTCGGTGGTCCTGCACTCGCACCTCGCCGGGCGCCGGCTCAGCCTGAAGCACATACGCCGGGAGAAGGAGCTCCCGCCTATCGTCCAGGACAAGCACTTCGACTTCGATTACCAGCAGTCGCACACCCTCGGGCGCGAGGTCAAGATCATGCCCGGGGACGAGCTCGTCGTCGAGTGCGTGTACGACACCAGGGGCCGGAGCCGGCCCACCTTCGGGGGCTACGCCGCCTACCAGGAGATGTGCCTGGCCTTCGTGGTCCACTACCCGAGGACGCCGCTCGCCGCTTGCTACAGCATGACCCCGGTCAAGGAGTTCTTCAACGCCCTCAACATACAGAGCTTCAAGGGGGTCTCGATGGAGCAGGTCGAGAAGCTCTTCTTGTCCACCACGTGAGTACCCCTGCCCGTCGTCTGCCCCCGGGGGCCGCCTAACCATTCGTCGAACCCTTCCGCAGAACGGAGACCGTGACGCTGCCCGTCTCGCCGAACCACCACTCGGTGATCTACCCGAGCATCGGCTCCAGCGAGGACGTGGACGTCGACTTGATAAGGCAGGCCAAGTCGGCCCTCATATCCAAGGGGGACTACATTGATTACGACGACATTTTCACGAGGCTCGTCATCGAGAAGCCGGACGAGTTCAAAGGTGAGTTGTCGCTTGGCTTGGCGCCCCCGCCCTCCTTCCCCCCGCCTAATACACGTTTGCGTCCGTTGCCGTCGGCAGATCACACGCTCTCGGACCACATGTCGGCCCTCGCCTGGAACGACACGGCCCTATCCAAGTCCATCGAGACGAGCCTCTACCACGGCAAGCACGTGACCTTCTGCAGGACGAGGGAGGACAAGCTGCCCCAGGTAAATATCCAATAATTCCGCTATCCCCGAGCCCAATTGACACGGCGGCCGTTACGATTCACAGGCAGCCTCCATCCAAATGTTCCCGAATTACACGGTTCTGCCGGAGAGCGGCAGCGCGCGCTGCAGGAAGCTCCAGGACGACGCTCGCGGCTCCTCGAGCCTCGCCGGGCTACCATCCCTGGCCTCGCTCGGCCTCCTCCTGCTGACGGCCTCGCTCTGCTGAGCCGCTCGGAAGGGGATGCCCGAGGACGGCCCGAGAGCGCGACTGCTATACGTGTACCTTGCCGATACCTCTGTATTCTATATTGATCGCCCGACCGTTTATTTATTATGCGAGGACGCTCGCGCGAGCATCCGATCGAACGTTGGCGGCGGGTTGGCCCTACGATGAAGCGCTTATCGATCTATAATCGTCGATCGACGATTATTGCCTTTTGTTGCTGTTCTCATTGCTACGAGCTTCGGCCCGCCGAAGCCCCCAATGGCCAGGATAAAAGCGAGGCAAAAGCTTCTTAAGAAGAGGAAGCCGGACGAAGAGAAAAGGGAAAGAAAAAAAAAACAACAAAAAAAACAAGAAAAAAAAAACCAACTACCGTTAAGATCGAGGAGAGCCGAACGATGCCAATGAATTTCCTCTATTCGCGAGGATTCCTGTTGAGAGCTTCGACATCATTCTGTGTGTATATATATATGTATAAACAAATCTCAAAACAATTACCAAATCCCTTGTACTGGAAGAGATCCTTATCGAACTTTTACATGTAGATATAATATTAAATATTGAATTAAAAAATGTACTTGAGCTATGTCTATTTTGTATAAAATAAAATTTACTTTTAAATTATAATTCGCAATAACTGATTCACCCTTACTGTATATTATAAGGAGGATATTTCGACATTCCATTATAGCTTTAGACCTTAAGCGAAAGTAATAGCATTACTCGATGTACGCTGAAAGGCGTATCGGCGTTAGAATTTTACGCAGCTCTTATGAATCGATCGATTTGTCTTTGGGCTCGTTCAATGCGCGATAAAATTAAGCGTAAATATGCAGGGTTTCGCATTTAAAATCGATTGCTCGATTGTAATAAGTCAGCTGGACGGTTAGATCGTATCGCAGATTAGTTAATATATGTGTGGGCGCGTGCGCTCGTACGCATTAAAATTAAGATATCGGGAATAAAAGTGGCAGCCAGCCAATGCAATTGCTCGTAATTGTTCGTAATTTAAGCATTCTTCTAAACCAGTTGGGAGCAATTGCGTTTTAATGAAACGATGCGATTGGTTTTTTACGAGGGGCTGCGAGGGGATTAAGGCGGCCGTTAATTTGAAACCGGTTCAAAGCATTAAAGCATTATTATCCCCGTGGACGTTTTTGCTAGGAAAAGCTTGGAAGTAGCGAGGAAACGCCTCTCCTTGCCCATGGACGCCCAACGCCGGCTAACTAATCGCAGCGCAGCCCGAGCCGAAGGTCCTCGGGCTCGGCCGAGGGGCGGACGGCCTCGGTGCCCTTCGCTCGGCCGGGACCCGGTGAAACTCCAGGCCGAGCGAATATCTTTCAGCGTCGGTTGCGCGTAATTTCCTCACCCCCAACCCCCGGCAATTCGTGGATTTAATGCCGATATCGCTGATGTACGACCGAGTAGTATTTTCACGTGCCACCACACATCCGCTCTCTTCTTCATTTTCCACCTGGACGCCCGGCTCTTGATCAACGTCCCCGGGGGCGGGCGGGCGGGGAGGGCACGGAATTGAAAACGAATCCTCCCGGCGCCAGCCAGGCACGAGGACGACGCGTCGGCGGCCAGGCGGGGCTCGGAGCCGGTGGCCAGGGGGCCAGGGGGGGGGGGGTAGGCGCCAAGGCGTAGGACTCTTTTTACGCGCGCGCGAACTGATGCGAGTCCCATGTGGCTCGAGCTGATAACCGCATATTGCACCTACATTGAATTACGCGAGAGCGCACATCTCCGAGCGCTGGGTGGAGGCTGAGGGGGGCGGTGGCGAGGGCGGGTAGGGCGGGGGCGGGGTGAACGAGCGCTCGGCGCCTATAAAACGGGGAGAACGAGTTCCCGGGCCGTCATCCGCGTTGGGACGTCGTGCATGATCGGAAGACGGATTGGCGCCTTTTTCGCTAGACACTTTTACTTTCGCCGCACGCGGGGCTTCCTTGTTAAGGCTTATCTTTCATTCTGACAAGTGCTTCGGCGGCGGTAATTATAAGGAGCCGGAGAGCTGCTTTCCTCGGTTTTTCAACACCGGGACTCGCTGCGAGATCTTAAGGCGGTACTTCTCAAGCCGATGGCAGTCCCCGCGCATTATTAGCGGAGTTTTGAGCAAGAAGTTGCATTCCTCGATTCCAGGGATCCTGGAATTTTATTTAGCTCGTTAAAGAAAAGCATTCGCTGGAGTTGAAGGATATTGTAGTCGCGCTGCCGCGGCTCGGCTTCGGATTGAATTCTAATCGAGCATTTGTGAATCTGGTAAACTTATTTGATTCTTCACCGAGCGTGTTACGATTTTTTTTTTTTTTTTTTTTTTTTTTTTTTTTTTCTTTAGAAATTTCCCGCGAACGTTCATCGTTGAGTGCAGTGATAACCGAGGCGCGTTCGGTCATTCGATTAGCGGTTATGAATTAATTAGTAGACTTGGCCAAGCCCGGTGTATTTGGAAAAACTTGAGCCTAAAATTTTTTTAACTTTGAGAAAAAGAAAAAAGAAAAAAACCACCGATAAGGATGCGCGGCACGTCGGTGAGGCTCCTCGGCCCTTTCAACGTGTCGCATTCAATGATTAATAATCGGACAATCGCGAAATAAAACATGGCCTTGGGTAACCAGGGTTCGGGCCGTAGAGTCCCTCGGCCTAGGAGAGCACGAGTATCGCAAAGGCATAAAGCGGGGCAATAATTCCCGACGGCCAATGAAATAATAGCAAACGAAATCAGCAATTGTGCGCAGGTAAAGAACATTGCGAATGCTTTTTACAGAACGAGCATGAGACGCACGAGACACGTGGTATTGCCGGTTAGATCCTGGCAATACGTTGGCTTCCTTATCGTGTCGCTCGCCTGTCTTACCTTCGGTCTAGTTTCCCGCGATCGAGAAGGAAGGCACGGAACTCTCGTGGGACCGGAGCTCGTGCACGCCGCACCACACGAGTAAGTTGCGCCAGGGCCATCCTATCGAATGCCATCGCGACCAAAAAAAATTGCACGCCTCGCTCTGCCGGCCTCGCACGTAATTCCATCCCCCCCCGCCCCCCTCGAGCAGCAGCGAGCCCCGGATCCAAGGGTCTGGCTTATGTCCGCAGATTGGACTCCTGTCCCAACGAGGCCGCCCTCCCCCTCGGCACGGGGACGTCCCCGGCGCTCCAGCCGAGGGCCCCCGACGTCGCCCCGACGCAGCCCGAGGATCATCGCCGACGCGGCCCGAGCCACTCGCACGCTAAGCCCTCGAGCCGAGGGCAGGAGCCTCGAGCCGAGGCCCGCCAGGTTAGGAGGGTCTCCCCGACCAGGAGTCGCGTCGGCGAGGCGCGCCTCAAGGGAGAGCAGCGGAGCCGCGGGGAGAGCCGACGAAGCCTCGCCCGGACGAGTCGGGGCTCGAGGGAGGAGAGCCGATTGCACTCCCGAGGATCGGGGCCAGTCCTCGACGACCGAAGGCTGCGCCCGGGGGCCGGATGGACCCGGGGCCGCGGAGGTAGGGACGCGGCCGCTGGACTCGGAGCCAAGGGGAAGCGCGCGGCGGTGGGGCGGGAGGGTAATGCCTCGAGGCGCCGCCGTTCCTCGAGCAGTCGCGGCTCGACGAGTGGCGCGTACCCGAGGAAGCCCGGGCCCGAGGTTCGATCCTTGGCTCGAGAGCCGCGCGCCGCCTACGCCAATAGCAATCGCGTCCATGACAAGAGTGTGCGCACCGGCGATGATGTTCACGGCAAGGCCAAGGATCGGGGAGCTTCGCGATTGGGAAGGGAGGAGGAGCGTCGATCATTCGTGAGGAGGGTCCCGGTGAAGTACGGAGATCCTTTCCAATCGGATGCCAGTCCTTACGCGAGAAATGGGAAGTCGGGCGCCGAGCCTAGAGAAGAGCGGAGATCGACGTTAGAGCGCTTGGAGAGTCGTTACGCCTCCTCGCCGGGGAAGTCGCTCCTCGCTCGAGGAAGCAAACGGAGTCGCGAGGCCCGAGAGCTCTCGGCCCAGGGTCAAAGAAGCTCCCCGACTCGTCGGGAACCGCTCCAAAGTTATTACGACGTCCGATCGACCGACACCAGGAGCACCAATCGAAGAGTCGGGAAAATCCGAGTCTCGAAAGATTACCCTCGAAGCAAGAGAGGCGGCAGTCGCTATGCGTCCTTGCCGAAAGGGGAGAATCCCTCGGGAGGGCGTCGCGCCGAGGATTTCCTCGCCCCGAAGCCAAGAGTTATTGCAATCCAACGATTACAGGTAAGAATCACTCGACTAATGTAACGCGAATCATTATTTACGGAAATGAAGCCCGAGCTTATGAGCGAGCGCATCTGTCGATGAGAGTTAATAATATATATATATGAAAATTACCCAAGAGCTATAGTCCCTGATTCAAAAATCATAATCTTTTTTTTTAAAATATTTGGCCTTGGATTCGAAACGAAATAATCGGCGGCGACGAGGCGTTAGGATTGATTTTTTTTTTTTTTTTTTACCTAGGATCACGTTGATCGCGATCTTATCGGCAGCTTAACAGCTGTTTTTTTAAATAAATTAATCCAGCGGTGACCGGTGCTGGTTTCTTTTTTTAGCAAAGGACCGTAGATCGACGCAAAGCCGATTTCGCAGATCAATATCGGACCAAGGAGAACGAATTAGGCGGGGCTCGAAGTGACGATGGGAATCGCCACGATACGCTTGGAATAATGAAGACAGGATCGACGGATCCCAAGTATGTAAGATATAAAATGATGGCGATGAAATTGGACTACGAGACGCTGCGACAAGTTTTCTTGATTGCGCTTTGCACCGTCTATGGAGCCTCTATTGTGAACAGGAAAAATTCACTCCTTGGGTTAGTTTTACGCCTGAAAATATTTTTTAAAAACCCCCAATCATTCGCAATGATCTGCTTATCATATTTATTACTTCTTTTAAAAACCTATCATCTCTGCTGCTTTAAAACGTACATTTGTTTTTTTTTACCGTCGGCGTGAGACAATAACGAGCTAACGAGCTGAAGTGACGAATTTTTATTTAAAAAAAAAAAAATATATATATATATATGTATATGTAAACTTAACGCGATTTTTCTAATTTCAGGAATATTATGCAATATGCAAGTCGTGTGTCCACTTTGTAAGTGCATAAGATGAATTCAGGTTTCGAGCACAGTTTTCAAATTTCACACGTTGAAAAATCTATTCTCCGTTTAAATATGGATAAACTTATTAGAGAGAGAGAGAGAGAGAGAAAGAGAGAAATATCTAAGAGACAGAAAGAGAGAGAGATAGAGAAAGAATAACAACAACAACAACAACTGTACGTGTAAATTCAGTATTTTAAACTTATAATTAATGTGACTGTCTTGCGTTGGACAATATATGTGTAGAATATGTGTTTACAATTTTTGGGATCTTGATGTGTTTCAAGATCTTTTAAAAAAGAAACCAAAAAAAAAAAGTAACAATAACATATATGTATAAAGTGATATAAATCTATGTAAATTATATTTTATGTGAATAAACAGCAGTGAATCATAAAAAAATCTATTTTCGACAACTTTATTTCCGTCGCGGGCCGCAGGCATACGCGTAAATTAAAAGCAAAAATTTCCCTGCTATTTTAGTAGCTATAGAGAAAAAAAAAAACATAAAACTACTCCGTTCTGTGCTATTGTACTTGAATAAAATAGAGGACTACACTCACAAAAGGTGTCTTACCTGTTGATTAGGGCATTATTTAATTAAAAACACAATTAAACGTAGCTTCGTCCTGAATAAGGATTCGTTGGAAGCAGGGCAAGTAAAGAAAGAGGTTACAAGAGGTACTATGTGTAATATTTTTTATGAATAATGTAATTTTGATGGAAATTCGTTTTTATTTGCCTTTGGTCCATTTTCTTTTTTTATCTTCTCCTCGTCAATTCTCTCGGTCAATGTTCACCGATAAAGAATCTATTCAACATTGGTGCCAACCCCCCGTCCTCGTAAAAACAAAATTACCATTTATTCGTTTTTTATTCGTTCGTTATAAAGAAATTTCAGTCCTCCATTTAGCACCTCAGTTTTCCAATTGATGCGCGGTATTGACCGCATTGAATTTCGTTATTGTTTAAGGTTCCAGTGCTTTGGCTTTTGAAATGCAAATTAATAACTGGGAACAAAGCGAGACGTCCGGCGATGTCGAGTTTTGGCAAATTATAGCCATGCCTGCATTTTACCGGATCGTCCCTTACCCGTTAGAGCGTTTTTTTCATTTCAATGCTTTGATCGACTAGCCACAAAGTCGCGGCATCGTTTTAACGACGCATTTGCAATTGGAAAGCATTCTTTTATAAAAATCGTACACTTCGCAGGACGATTTTTTTATAATAGGCCTAATACCGGGTATTTAAATTTTTAACAAAGAGTAGTTGTGCAACGACGAGTCGGAGCGAAATCCACGAAGCCGAGTTTATTTTCAACTTTTGCATTAGGCCGGGGATATCATCGAGTATTCGAGCCCCGTGCGGGGATTTTTTTTACAATGCAAGCCACAAGCGCGCAGTTTCCTAGCGGTTATTGTATTACATCGAGTTTACGGAAATAATAATAGGCCGGATAAATTTTACGCGGAGTGAACTCGTCGGATTGGGCTCGGTTACGAATCGAGCGATCGGCAGGTTGTAAAAGTTGTTTATTTATTTTTTGCTCGCGCCTCGCGTTTGAATAGGGTTGAAAAACTCTTGTTTCGCGCCACAGCGGCGTTTCGTTGCCGTCGTTGCCGTCGTTGGTGCCATATAGCGATTCCCAGACTCCGATGCCTTCGCCTCGCTCTCGGCCTCCTGTAAACTATGGTTACGGTTGTTACACAATACCGACAATAGCACCGACTAACTCATCGGTAAGCGTCAAGTTCACGGAGGCGATTTTCGAGGTTGGCCAATATGTAATGTTCGCTTTTTTTATTTACCCACGGCCAAGACTCTGTAAGGACACATTAATCTCGAGGCATCGATGCGAAACTTCTTGCGGCACGACTCTTATAGGTTAGGTATCGAATTGTTTTTGAAAAATGTTCTCCAAGGCTTGCTCCTGGTTCGCCAGCGCCTATTTCAGACGCCTAGGTAATAATGTCGACAAGAGGTACCTCGGCAAAATACCTAACGATGATCCCGCGATGAGACGGAAGACAAAGACTACCTTAAATTATACGCTGGCGTTTGGGCTTTTGAGCATTGGCTTTGCATACGCTTCTGTGCCTTTGTACAGAATATTCTGTCAGGTATTTATGAAAGCTCCACCCCTCTTGCTTTTATGGAGTATATTGGCTTCTTGTTCTTCTTAAAGCATTCGACAATACCGTTAAATAATCTATACTTATCGATTGTTTAGAAATTCAGCTACGGAGGGACTACGGCCTCCGATGACTCCAATGTAGCAAGTATGAAACCAAAGAAAAATAGAGTCATAACGGTCAAATTTAATGCCGATACAACGGCGCAAATGGCTTGGAAATTTCATCCCCAACAGAGCGAAATAAAAGTTGTACCTGGAGAGACAGCTTTGGCCTTTTACACGGCGACCAATCCAATGAACGTTCCAAAAGTCGGCATTTCCACGTACAATATCGTACCATTCGAAGCCGGCCAATATTTTAATAAAATTCAATGCTTCTGCTTCGAGGAACAGTACCTAGCCCCCCATGAAAATGTTCGTCGACTCATTTAAATTGAAGCACGCTTAAGCACATTAACAACTTTAATATATTTTACGTAGGTCGACATGCCTGTTTTCTTCTTCATCGATCCAGAATTCGCCGAAGATCCTAGAATGGAAAATGTTGATGAACTTGTTCTTTCGTATACGTTTTTTGAAGCGAAAGAAGGAATACAATTACCCATACCAAGTTACATTAAAAATGCCTTACAATGAAAGGTAAATACAAATATTTTTTTATCGTAAATACACAGAACCAACAAGTTTATAAAATACACGAATCACAAGCATACTTAATATTAGGCAATAAAATTGTTAACGATAAGAATCGTAATTTGATTGCAATCTTTTTATTATTGGTAAGCAAGAGAAGAAAGCTTAGTTTTAATAATTTTTTTTAGGCATTTTTTATTTTAATAAATGAATAAGGCAACTCTGGTTTATAATATGTATTTTATTTAAGCTTCATTTATAATAAATAAATTATTGTATATAGTTTACTAGAGACTACAATATGTAATGTATTTCGTTGTAAAAGATTTAGAAGCGTGAAATAATGTTTTAAACAGTACAAGTATTTAAAAATGTTATCAATGAATTTTATAAATACATGTATATATATATGTGTGTGTGTGTATGTTCTAGCGGTACATTCAATTTTTCAAAATATTTGAAAGAGCAATCGATAATTATAATTGAATGAGACAAATGCAATAAAATAGCGTCCGTTCGATGATAAGATTAATCGAAGTTCAGTATTTTGATCAAAGAAGGTTACATGAAAAGCTTTACAAAGATCGGGCCTGGAAGGCAATGAACACGAATATTTCGTAGCTTATTTAAAAATAATTTTTCAACTTTCTTAAGTTTGCAATGTAATCTTACACTCTTGGTATTATAATATCTTAAAGATCTATCGGCCAGTAATGAAGTAACGGAAACCGTATAAATAATAATCCCTATCGGGGTAAAGAACGACAATCGTAAGCGAGACGAGTATCCATGCGCAAAAAGTGTTTCAAGCGGGCGACATCATAGCACAATGGTAGGCATAAATAAGCTTAGCCAATAAATTTTAGGAGAAGTCCTCGGCGCGGGCCTTATTTAAAATCGGAACATCGCGTTGACCGGATAAGCCCGGCGCAGGCCGCAAACCTTGTCCTTGTCGATGTAAATGGCGTCGACCTTCAAGCCGAGATCGTGCTCGAGGGAATTCCGGGTCCTCAGCAGCCGCTGGTGCTGGCACTCCATCTCCTTCAGGGACTTGTGCATGCGCTCGACTTGGTCGTGTATCTCCTCTATCTCCAGCTGGAGGCTGACGTAGGCGCTGTCGCGGCAGAGCTCCAGGTCCGGGCGGTGAGTCCGGGCCTCCAGCCTGGTGTGGGCCACCTTCAAGGCCGAGCTCTTGTCGCTAATGGCCTTGCGCAGCTGCTCCATGTTCTTCTCGACGTCGAAAATCTCCTGCTGGATCTGCAAGAATCGCGGGCCGGATAATTTTGGTGATGGGGGGGGGGGGTAACGGAGCTTTAGTCAGCCGGAAAGATAATGCCGTAGCGCCGACCTCGTGCAAGTACTGTTGCAATTTGCTTTTGGCCTGCAGCAAATCCGAGCACCTCCGGGAGAGCGCGTTGTTACTGTTGTTCCAAGAGTCCCACATTTCGTGGGATACTCTATTTATCAAAGTGTCCGCGTTGCCTCTTAACTGGCATGATTTTGTCCTCTCGGCTTGGGACTTTTGGATTATTCGATTGGCCGTTTCGGCCCATGTTTCAGGCTTCGAGACGCTGAAAAAGTTATAAGAAGTGGCTTTTTTCATTGGTTTCCGTTTCTTCCCCCCCAGCCCCTTCAACCACCCTCGTAAAACTAATATACTTAGTCCTTTGTCTTTGCGGTGAGCGACGTGCAAAATTGAAACGTATGCGCGAGTACTGCATGCGTGGACACGTGCTCGACATTCGAACATTGCAAATACCGAACCGCTCGACAAATTATCTTACCAAGAGTCGCACTTCTCAATTCCAGAGTAATATTGCAAATCTTTGCTCGTGTTGCACATTTGGTGACAGTGTATATCAATGCCAAGGGCACTTTCCTTATTTTTTAAATCGAGCTCTAACTGATGTTGCGCAATTCTGCAATTCCGGAGCTAAAAAATCACCAAAGTTAAGTTTAATCATTTTTTTGGGAGGCTGGAGTTTTTTTTTTTTACTTATTTAATGTCTTAAGCAGCATCGAAAAGTATTTGACAAAAATCATTTTACAAATATATTTTTGTATAAATACAATTAAATTACCATCGAACTTTGTAATTGATTGAGATGCTAATTCTTCCGAATATTACAAATAATCTTACCTGATCTTTACATTTATCGAGACAGTCTTCCAGTTTTTTTTGACCGTTTCGCAAGCACTTTACCTCCCGAACCAAAGACTTTTCGGGTTCGTCCAGAACAAGCTCAGTTCCTAGCGTGGCAATCGAACGAGCAGCAATTGTTATTTGCAATTGATTATAATGATAATTAAAAATTGAATTCGCCCTCACCCTTCCTCGATTCCCGATGATACAAGCATTCCTCGGTCACGCGAATCGGATTCTCGATGTCCTGAATGGCCTTTTCAAGGGTGCCCCGACAGTCCTGCAGCTTTTCGATCTCCAGTACCTGCTTCTCGAGCTCCGTTGCGATTTCGTTACGCCAGAATGTAATGTCGCTTATTCTTTCCCCGAGTTTTTTCCCCGTGTCGTACTGAGTGTGTTGAATTCTTTGCTCCGCCTCTCTTGAATAATATCGACCAAATGAGCGAACGCCCATCGATGATCGATTACGCTATCGTTGACGCGCCGGAGGATAAATTATTAAGGTACGCGGTCTCGCGTCGCGAATAGACCGATTTGTCGAAACGAGCATCGGCGGTACTTCGGTTGGCGTGTACGTCTTTGAAATACCCAGCCAAACAAGAATCGATAAGCTCTCCTCCAGTCTTGGAGCTTGCGCTTAATTCTTACGCAAACAAAAATCTCTCGCCCGTAACGGCGAACTATTGTACAAAATTAGAGGGCAAATTGAAATCTGCAATTCTCGAGACGATGCATGGGTAAAAGATAAAAGCGTACACACGGTCCGCGTATCAATTTAACCAACCTTAGATAATTACTTTCGCGAAACAAGTCCGCGCGAAAGGACAGATTTGACGCTCGCTCGCTTTAGCATTCGTAACGCCACAATCAACTGAGAATAATTAAAAGCAACGGGGAGCGAAAAGTATCGCAACGAATATCTTTAGCAACTCTTGAAAAGGGAAAAGGGAGGTAAAATAAAAAGAGCGAACAAAGGCAGGCCCTCCGTATACGCGGGGGCGGCTCAATGGCCACTTTTAGTAACACTGAGGGGTGTACCTCATTATTTTTGCAGCATCGTTTCTCATTCTCTCGGAATAATAACGATTGGAGTCCGCTTCGTTATAAAAGTTGACCTGCCTTTCGAACCACTCGCTCGGGGTGAACCTCGTGCAGAGATCAGTCTGCGAGCAATGGACCGGATTCCTGGGCCCGCCGGCAACGAGGCTTGGAAATCGCAGTGGACGAGCGGCCATTTCGGCCAACGGCTCCACCCTGGCTCGCCTCGCAGCAGCGGACTTGGCCGGCCTGCGCGCAGGGGACTTTGTTGAGAGAGGCTTCGTTATAGAGCAACTGTATTTATAAACCGTGTTCTTGTTTTTAATAAATAGCAGTAGTGTTGAGAAGCCCGCTGTTGCTCTTTATTGCTCTTTAGCCACCGGTCAAATTTCCCACCCCCCCCTTTTCTTTTCAATCTACCGATCGATCCGTACACCCCTTATTCGATACCTCCGATTTTCAAGCGAGATCGATCAAGGATTAATAATAATTATTCGAGTGCGAGCCTCGGACAAGAGCTCTCTCGCGCGTCACTACAAGGCCGCGTAAGAACAACTTTCGGCTAAAAAGGCATTGTTTGATCAATATTCCGCTATTGATTAGAATCGCAATGCGAAAGAAAGCAGCCCCGCTTTTAAATGCGAATTACACGCTATGATTGCAAAGTAAGATCGATACGCGCCTTGCGTATCCGTGAGACCGATGCAAATATTACGTATTCGTTTGTTCGGCACGCTTGGCCGTGGGAGCTAATTAACGGTGGGAGAAAAATTATTATCGCCCATTCAATGCTACTGATGAGCTCGACTTACAGAGGGACCAATTGGTAATTTTCTTCTCTCATCGCTCGATGCCAATGTAGACTTTGCGCTTTTAAGCAGCTGTTTAAATTGGAGGGTAGCATAAGGGATCTCAAACAAGGTACCGATGATGATCCCAAGCCATTCCTCGACTCGACTTGCTGGATAACAATGAGACGTTAAACTTTAATCGATGCGGATACAATGATAATGGCAATTTCTTGCAAAAGATATGAAATTTTTAATTAAAAAACCACTTGCAGAAGTATCAAAGTATTAAAACTACGCGTAAATTCGCTCGATTAAATGGAATTCTTCTTCGAAACCAATATTGCGTAGGAAATACTTTTTAATGCAGATCCGAGGGAATGTTTTTGCTGTTCAATTTAAAAAACCTTTTTTTTTTACGCTAAATAAGCAGTACTACAAATATGGCCGATATTCCTCAAGATGCTCCTGAACGTCAGTAT
The DNA here is from genome assembly GCA_018907135.1 of Kradibia gibbosae. Taxonomy (NCBI): domain Eukaryota; kingdom Metazoa; phylum Arthropoda; class Insecta; order Hymenoptera; family Agaonidae; genus Kradibia; species Kradibia gibbosae. The sequence continues at coordinate 3,062,765 of JACCHX010000011.1, forward strand.
TTGTCATAAAAAGAAAATAATATTAATAGATAATTTATGTTGAGAAAGACTTGCGATTGAGTACAGTAATTTTCACGACGTTATCGTAAAGTGCATTCAATTTTAATACTTCACATGATCATTATGAATAATTTTACTTGACAATTTCAATTTGATTTGAGGTTAGAATTGTACTTTGATAACCAATTTAATAATCAATTTTAAACGATTCGAGTCGAGAAAATTGATGCCTTATTGCCAATTCTGGCTTATTATTCGTGTAAATTTTCAATTATCTAATAGTATTATTAATAATAGTAATATTGTTTATTGTGTATAATTTTTGTAAGCCATGAACAGTAAGCTATCAGTTGTATCTTCGGTTATTAAATTAAATTAATCTACACAGACTGCCCAGGAGTTCAAAGTGAAAATGCTGGTAAAGTGTCAGCTTGTGCAGGATGTCCTAATCAAACTATTTGCTCGTCGAATGTAACAAAATTACCAGATCCTGGAATTGCATTGGTAAAGCAGAGACTGTCATCGGTGAAACATAAAATATTAGTATTATCGGGCAAGGGAGGCGTTGGAAAAAGTACAGTAACGTCCCTTATATCAAGAGCAATAGCTGCTGAAGACCTCGAGAGAAATGTAATCGTAAAATTTTATTTCAAATTAAAAATAAGAATTTCCTTTTTTGTAATTATAATTTATAAACTGCATGAAATAGTATCGATTGCAAATAATAAGTAATGATTAAGATTTATACGTAAAAGCGTGCAAATTATTGATCCACTTTATATCTTAACTCTACTAATATTTTAAAGCAATATTAATAATTTTTAATACATATGTATTTCGTTTTTAAATGTTATAATGATTTAACAAAATTTACACTTCCAAATATCTTTATATATATAATATATATAGGATTGGTGTTTAATACACTTAGATGTAAGAATTGTGGTTTTAAGTCATGAAATAACTATTATTAAAGCCGATATCGATCGCTACGATTGTCGTATAAAAACATTTTAAACAAAGTACGAAAATGCTATCGAAACATTCGCAGAAGTTTTAAATACAGTAATTTCGTACTTGACAAATATCGCAACATTGGAAAATTTAATATTTGCAATTAGGTTGCACATTATTCGCGTGGACAATTATTTTATAAGTAATCATCGATATAAATAATCCTTTGTCAAAATTGCGTCCGGAGCTTTTTCTCAATAGTCAATCGTAAATGCCGAGGCTGGTGCTCTTGGTGAAAAAATTTATCCCAAAGGCACGCCGGGGCAAAAAAATGACCAAAGGGCCTTAACGCAAAACTAGATTCTTAAGAATGAAGAAAAATCTAATCAACCATTGTAATTTACTCACTCTTGTAAATCCGAAATCCAGTAGGTCTGTGCGATTTTCAATGTACATTCCAGAACGGCAAGGGACACAATCGAGCTCCGGTTTGTCAATGCACAACAATCGCACATTGTCAGGATGCACGAGCTTATCTATAGGGCCAGAGTCAACTTGTGCCAGGCTCCTCTATCGATTGCCCGTTCCTCGTAATTAGATCTCGAGTTATTTCATGCACAATATGGACTCTTCGCGAATTACGAAAAACAAGGGCGGCGGCGGCGGCGGCATCAATGACAAAAGCATTGCCAGGCTGCAGGGGGTCAGGGAATACGAGGCCTTGATCGTTGACATGTATATTTTCCAGGTTGCCATTCTCGACATCGACATCTGCGGTCCCTCCCAGCCGAGGGTCCTCGGGGCTCTCGGCGAGCAAGTCCACATGAGCGCGTCCGGATGGTCTCCAGTTGTAAGTATTAAGCCGAAATATCCCGGCTCGGTTAATTCTTATCGATTCGCGATTTAGAATTTTTCACGAATAGGACCTCCCTGCGCGCATCGTACCTACATTTGCGCATTAAGGTGTACGCGCGCAGGGGCTCGCGTGTGCCTTTGTGAAATTCAAACTAATGTTTGTTCAACAGTATATAGAAGACAATTTGTCCTTGATGTCCATAGGCTTTCTCCTAAGTGGTGCGAGCGACGCCGTTATTTGGAGAGGACCCAAAAAAAATGGTATTTCATAACCGATTATCGGCTAATTATTATTACTTTTGTTATTGTTTTTTTTTTTTTTTTTTTTTTTTATCGTTGCCGCTTGCTTTTAACGGAAAGCACAATTATCGATAACTGTTGATATGCTGAATTAATTCTTAAATCGGGTGCTATCCCTTTGAATTTATCCGATTATTCCACTCTGTGCACTTAGTTGCTTGGTTTTTTTGCGCTCCCTCTCGTTGTCGATTAATACAAGCGATAATTATCATGCAATTATTGCAAGCCCAAAGTAATGCGAACAGTTTCGTAGTTATTTAACGTCTCAATAAGTTTAAAATATTGATTATTCATTGGTGAAGCTATAAAAAGGATAAACATTATTCCTTTAGAATTTCACTAATAATTGTTATTGCTTTATTTACATTATTATTATTATATCTTAATTATTATATTTAGCATATTATTTTTTAACCTTTTGCGTGCTTATCAATGGTCCCAATGAGAATAGCAATATTAAAGCAATATTAAGAAAGTAAAGATGCAATTTTTCTTTTAAAGCAAAAAATCATACAAAAATTAAAGTTACTTGTTTTTGTTATTTTTTACAATTTTTTTTTTTTATCAATTTTATCACTCGGGTTGAATATTATTTTTGCGCAATCATTGATCTTACACACATACGTATTTGACCGAGAGTAATAATTTTCTCAAGCCTGAGCAGCTCATTAATTTAATGGCGGGGTCTTGGCTACAAATAAAGTATTCCCCGATCGTAAAGAACGAGATTATCTTAATTCTACGAGCTTAGTAACTTATTTGGCTTATGCCTCTCTACGTATTAAGCAACAACCAATCGTACATCCGTTTTGCCGAAACCATGGACCCTGGCTCCTTGGTCATTATCCTTTAATTATCAAAGCAACTGCTGCAGTGCTCAAGATCCACGAAGCTCGCTTGGCCCATTTTCTATAGCCGCGAACAGCTTTGAAATTAAGTTTGTGCAGAAAAACGATACTCGTCCAGCTCACGTTCATCGCGATCAATTACTCCCTACTTATAGATATTCTTATTTGCTTGTCACGGTGCCGCGTTTTTTACGGTTGAACATTAGGCGCGGTGCAAGGTTACCGTTGAATTCGGATAAACAAACGAACGATTAAGGTATTGATAAGCGATTTCGCGTAATAATACAGACTCTATTTTTTTCTCACTCGACAACGCCGTTTTTCTTTACCTTACAAAACAAAAAACAAAGGCAATAATAGCTTGTACGCTTAAATTGATCTGCCTAAAAAAGTTACGCGCACAGAAAGCAGATCGAGCCTTGTAAAAAAGATCGAAACAGAATTTTCCCTCTTTGCCAAAAGTGGCCGTGGACCGTGCGATTGATAAACAAATTTCCCCGACGAAAAAAAAAAATAAATAAATAAATAAATAACAAAGCAAATCAATGCCATCGATAATTAATCGTCGTGCATCAAATAATAAAAAAAAGCAAGTCGTATCTTTCCAACAAATCTCAAATCTCAAATCCGAATCGCAGGTATAATAAAGCAATTCTTGGCCGAAGTCGATTGGGGCTCGCTGGATTACTTGATACTTGATACGCCGCCCGGTACTTCCGACGAACACTTGTCGGCCACTACGTACTTGAGGGAGGCCGGAATAACCGGGGCCGTAATAGTGACGACCCCCCAGGAGGTCGCCCTCCTCGACGTTAGAAAGGAAATTGATTTTTGCAAAAAAGTCAACATCCCCATCCTCGGCGTGGTGGAAAACATGAGCGCCTTCGTTTGCCCGAAATGCAAGGTAGGACAGAACACTGAGCGCCCGAGCTGCTGGACCGTTTTATTTTTGTGCAAAGGCAAAATGCTCGATTCGCGGAGCGTACGGAAAGTGGAGAGTGACTTCTCTCTCTCTCTCTCTCTCTCTTACTCCAAATTCAAACGTACGCGCGTACGGCAATGCGCCGCGCATCCAAGCATTGGTCAGCTTCGTAAGGGTTTCGTTTTGCGCTACAGAATTCCGCGGAAATATTTCCGGCCCTGACCGGAGGAGCCAAAAAAATGTCGGAAGACTTGAACGTCGATTTCTTGGGATGCCTGCCGCTGGATCCCTTGTTGGCGAGATGCTGCGACGAGGGAAGGAATGCTTTGACCGAAATGCCAGATTCGCCCACTATAACGGCTTTAAATACAATAGTCCAGAGTAAATAACCATCGGCTGCTTGTCTTTATTTTTACATTTTCATTAGAACCTCTAATTTTGGCCCTCTTTCTTTTATAGAGATTACGCAGAAGTGCGGTGCAGATTAGCGGAGCAGATTAGCGGAGCAATTGCAAAAATAAGATTATTTTCACGAAAGCCAAACGTCGTTTGTATGTACGGTGAATTTTATAATACACTTTATTATGTAAAAATTATTTTAATAAAATAAACAATTATCAATGATGATTCAAAGTCGTTTTGAAAATGTTTGCCAACTGCATGCAAAGAAAGACACGTGAACGAAAGCATTTATTTGCGCGCTTAAAAGTTGTAAACTTATGTTTAGAAAACTATTGCGTGCATTCTACAGTAGAATTGTATTAATTTCATAAATAAGAAATACTTTTAGCTAACAAGTTTTTTGAAATGACGAATCAGTATAAGTTTATATACTGAAAAATCTTAATCGAACGAGTAATTTTTTATTCGAAGCGATTGACTTAATACATATATACCGTACAGATGTGTAATAAATACTCGTTTACAACTTAGTGTTACACTAAATCATTGATATATTTATAAATGGATGCCAAGTAAGAGATTCGCAATAATATTGTTTGCTTTGATCTTTTATTAAAAATTTTCTTATCGTATTATTACATTATTAAAAAAGTTTGCTACCTAGATATTTTAATAACTTAGTACATTGTAAAACAATTCTGCTAAAAATATTATAAAAAGTGTTTAACTTCACCTAATAATTAACTTATGTATCACATTTTTATATAAACATGCAACGTTGATGTCATTTTATAAAATTCGTATTGTACAAATATTTCTATGTATAAAATTAATTTCTTTAATGGTAGCGTTTGTGAAAGTCATTTATAAATTACACGGAGAATGGCTTTTATTCTTGTGATCTTTGACACGTAAGTACCAAACTCTAATCTTCGCAATCTAAAGCTTGTAAATAATCTTTCACTGAATCGTATCCTTCTTCTTTTGCTAGTGGAGCCAATATTCCGGTTGGTCTCTGACCATTTCTGGTTCTACAAATACTACAATTACACAAATCTCGACAAGGCGGACAAGCCCAGTTCTATAAAATAAGAAAAAGAAATGATTCCTTTAATAATTTTACGAATATAAAATGTAAGTACGATTAAATAAGTGGAGAGCTTGTGCAAAAACGTATTGATATCTAGAAAATTTAGTAATTTCTTTTTTTAATTTTAAATATTTTTTACTTCTGATCGATATTAAACAAAAATTTAAATATGAATAAATTTTTAGCAACAATTGACTCTCATAATAACTAGTATTTATAAATATAACTATTTCGTTCAATTTAATAGAAGATTAAACGAGGATAGTATAGTATTTGTAGTTTTTCTAATTTAACTTACAGGATCTAGCAAAGCATCAAGGGCCGACTCTCCGTATCTTCCTAACAAACACGGCCCACAAAATTGTCCTCTAACTCCAATGCATTCGCCAGATCTGCACACTGTTTTAGTATCTCTTGTTTTTTGTCGACACTGATGACAGGACGTTCCATTTAGTGCATCGTATTGTTTACCACTTGCTTTGACAGCGATATTCTTTAACATTTTTTCAGTAATTTCATCCGGGGACGGAATACTGTTTGGATCATAAACAGACTTGGACATTCTTTGAATCTTTTTTCTTTTACTCTTATAAATTTCTCCATCGGAATCCGTACTGTCATTCTCGCTATCGTTGAAATCGAATCTCATAAGATCAAGATCCCTCTGTACAGGTCTAGACCATGAAAACATAACTTTTAAATTGGAGCTCTTTTTGGGAACTATTATATCCTTATCATCGTTTAAATCATCGTCGTCGTCGACGTCGTTGTAGCTGTCATCGTCATTTTTGGACATTTTTTTTTTACTTCTGGTGTTATATTTTTTACGGAATTCCAAGGATGCTCTTGTGCCATGATACGTTGGCGATCTGCTGGCAGCAGATCTACGTTTTTTAACGGTTGATTTCGGAGTTTTATTTTGCTTCTGTATATTACTTAATCTACTATTCTCTAATCTATTTATCTCTTCGGTGTCCTCTTTGATATCCTTAAGAAATTCTTTCAGCTGAAAAATTAAAAAGGCGGCTTAAAAGAGATTTAAAGTAAAAAAAAAAAAGAAAAAGAAAAAAGCTAAACAACAACGCTCCAAAACAACTAATAACAACGTGTCGAACGCATGGCGCTTTGAAATACCATCAACAATGAAAGAAAAAGTCGTTTACTAGAATAATCAAAATGTGCTTTCAAAGTAGAAAGCGATATATATATATATATATATCTATCTTACGAATGCATTTCGCTCGGCAATATTCCTTTCGCGCAAGGCTTCGTAATTCTCCGTGTCGCTCATTTTTTGTCGCTTGTCGTTTTCTTCCGTGCTTCTTCCCTATCCTTCTCGGCAATTCAAATCACACCGAGCACAGGCGTGGATTTGATTTTTTAAAAATGGCAACCGATACTTTCCACGAAGGGCCTCGTGGGGATAGGCCGGCAGGCATAGGCCGACCGTTTGAGAGGTCCCCGGCTCGAAATGCTATCCCCGCTCTATCGATCCCGCCAAAATAATTTTCGTAAAACATCTATTTCGCGTTGGCAGGGTGCGCGGCGCGTAGACGGGCTGCCGAGGAGGCCGACGCCGACCGTTGCTTCGAACCTCTCGCGCGCGGCCTATTGGAGGATTGATTTAGGCGGCCATTGGCAGTCGGCCCAAAGGTTCGCCTCTCGCGGCGTTCCTCGAAAGTCCTCGCGTCAAAGGCGCGAGGAGTCCTTTTTTAATTCGTGGCTGTCGTTGGGTCCTCCGAGACTTACGATGAGACATCGCCGGCTGCTCCTCGAGCCTCGGCCGGGGTCCTTTGAACGGCCTGCTGCCGGGGACTCGAGGGATGCGCGCGCCTCGATTGGATTTCAAGGCTCGGGGTACGCGCGTTTGCGGAATTTCTAAACACGAGACACCGTGGCTTGGGAGCTCCGGATACGGCAAGGGGAGCTCATCGGAGAGAAAAAAAAGAAGCGATGCGTGATAAATGCCTCCGATGAAAGGAAGGATCGGCCTCGCTCAATAACGAAAATTCCACGTCTTTGTCGTTAAACGCGGCAATGATTTACCCTTATCGTTAATAAATAAGGATCCCGGGGGACAGTTTCCAACGGGCCGAGGCGACCGACCGACCGGCGTTCGATTGTTTATAATACTTAAATTACCCGATTTCGTTATCGCTGGGCGAAAAAGCCCACTGCGATGGATAGCCTCGTCCTATTTTTGCCGCAGGTAAAACAGTAAAGCTGCAGAGCCGAGTATAAAAATCGTCGCAAGCACGCGACACAGGCAGCTTATTATTGAAACGACCTTGGGAATAAGGGCCGATTAGAGGCAGGGACCAGTATTCCAATAAGCCCTTGAGCTATCGAGGGCCACCTGTGTCGAGGTAGGGTCGAGGGCCTGGCCTCCTCCTGGAAAGCTGCACCGGCTGGTGTCTCGGCTTCGCCTGGTTTCGCTCCTCTCTCTCGACGGGCTCGTCGGCTCTGCGATTACCCTGGCGAACGCTTATCGCCCGTTCGGTGATCGGCTCTTTAGACGCTTATCTCTCGAGGAAGCTCCCTACGACGTTTTTAAATCCGCCCCTTGGGCTCCCCGTCCTTATCCTTAGTTAGAGCTCGAGCTCCGCTTGGGATCGCGTCGGCCTCGTTGGGAATGTTCGCCCCCCCTCGAACAAGGCCCTCGGAGCTTGATCGAGAAAAGCCTCGAGTGCGCGCTTCTGCATCGCGACGTTGGGCCGAAGCCTTTTTCGTTCATTCCCGTAAGGCAATTCGGACGCGAGGATAATTGCCGTCTTATTTAGATTTAAATGTAAGTACTTTATCGCTATCCACGGTATAAAATTTGCCAAAGTTTTATCCTCCTCGGCTAAAAGTTCGGGCAACTTTCCAACAAAAAAGTCATTCGATTTCCGAAATTTCGCATTTCGGCGAGGAAACTTTTGCTCGCCGTACAAAAACGCAATGCATTAAAAATCGTAACTTTGTAACCGCGTATTTGAAAAGGTCGATTTGTAGATCCGTATCAATATTGATAATGATTATAGACGCTTATCGCGCGAAACTATTTGAAAAAGAATCGATATTTCTATACTCGAAGCGTCAATTTTTGAAAGATAAATTTATTTTTCGGTGGCCTTTTAAACAACGGTTCAGAGCTGAAATAGTATAAATGTCCTGGCTACCTTCGTTAAACCATCCGAATAGATGAAATATATATATATATATACGTTACGGGCCTATTAATTATGTTGATTAATTTTATCGGACGCGTTTTGAAAATATTTTCTTAACGTTGAATTTTTTTAATAGAAATCAGTACACATTTTCGAAACGAATATAAATTTCTGTTATTCTTAAAAAATTACATATTATCGGAATTGCGGGCAGGCAAATTTTGCAACCGTAGTCGGGCAATTATTGAACGGTGTGTCTTCGGTCTCTGACTTCGGTCCAAAGTCCCCAAATTCTTAATGCTTGGTTGGCTTTGAATGTTGGCGCATGCGCCTTTCTTTCCTGAAATCTAATTTTGTTTACGAAACCTGTGACTCCGTGAGTAACATTTTATAAATTATACGATGTTTATCGAGTACTTGCTCCACCCTATTCGATTACAGCTAATAATTTTGGTAATAATTATAAGCGATAAAAGCTAGTAAAGCCGATAATTACAATGCTGTTATGATTTTATTAGTTTATTTTTAATATAAAAAAAAGTTACCTTCGAGGCAAATGAAACGAACAAATTTATTAAATTGGCCACATTGGACTGTGCTGTGCACATCATTTTTTGTAACGTAATTTTTATATTAAGATTTATGCTAGCAACGAGGAAATGTTATTGCCTCCATCCTCTGATCCTCATAGGCGTTCGTCCTTTTCAGCTCGTGTAACTTACGACGTTTGTTATTATTTTTTTTAAAAAAAAAAGGTAATTAAACATTCCTATTATTATTAAAAACTGCAAAGTTGTCATTTTATAAGTTTGATCGATCAATTTATTAGTATTTTTTATGGAGATGGCGTTTATATTAAGGGGCTTCAACTCTTGAGAGAAGTCAAAATATAAGAATATAAACCTGTGATAATGGAATTGAATTTACTCGACAAAAAAAAATAAAAAAAATACGCTATAGTGCATTTTTTTAAATAGCGCGTTTATTATTCATTTATAATATATAGTATAATACTATAATATACAGTATACTTTCGTCGGTAAGCTGATTTATTATCGAAATTCAAACTTTAAGGTCTTGTCCAGTTTAAAACTTTGAACACACAGGCGGGCAATTTTCCTTGTGCGTTTATGTATTTAATATTTTCTGCTGTTTTGTTTATGAAACTGTTGCTTTAAAGAAAAATAAGGTGTATCTGTTGCGGCTCAATAATAACGAATAATCAGTTGCTTTGGTAAAACGTTGAAAACAATATTATTGTATTGTAAAAGTGATTATTTCGAAATTTGCCTCATTTGTATGTATTGAATTAGCGTAATCTTAAGTATGGTATTTAATAATCAAAACAAGTGGTATAAATTAAAGCAGTAAATTACATTTAAATATATAGCATCCAAAAATTACAGAGCCTTCGAGTTTTAGCAACAGTATTTATAAACATCTACAATGACTACTCAACAAACATCTCCGCCAAAAGCAATAAAAGAACTTAGGTTACCCATATCTAGAGTTAAGACTATTATGAAAAGTTCACCTCAAGTCGAAGCTATTGGTCAAGATTGCTTGTTTTTGGTAGCGAAGGCAACTGTAAGATAATTTGAAAGAAAAAAAAAAAAAAAAAACAATACTTAAAATATGATTGCTATTTAATAATCAATGAAAATTTTTAGGAATTATTTGTACATTATTTGTCAGAAGAAGCTCATCAGAAATCCAATAGTGCCGGCAGTTTGGAATACAAACATTTAGCAGAAGTTGTTCAGACCAACGATACTTTAGAATTTTTACGCGAGATAATGCCCAGGAAGATAACTGTGAGGCAATTCAAAGAAATGATGGCTGAAAAGAATTCCGAAAGCTCGTCAGATTCTGATAGCGATAGCCAGTCGGACAGTGATTCTAACTCTGATAGTGATGATAAAGTTGAAAATGGCAATACATCTAATAGTAGTCAAGATAGTACTGATAAAAAAAATGGAAACGATTCTTCCGACGAAAGCAGTAAGAGTGAGAGTGAAGAAGAAACTAAAACATAATATATTATTATGTGAATAATTATAATGTAATTTTAATTTTTAATTTTGAAAAAGTTGATATACGAGTTGTACAAATTAGTTGCATAAATTAGTTAAAAAGACTTGAAAAGTCTTTATATTACTTCAATTTTTTTAACGCAGTATTTAAAACTTTGCAAGATTTATTGAGTGTGAGGATGTGTAATTTATCGAACTGTTTAGGATAAAATTGTGTAATACAGTGAAATATAAATAAAACTATAATTAATAAAAACACCTTGTACTGATTAATCTTCAAATATATAATTTTATTATATATTACTTTTGGGAATATACTTTGAAAAAATGCTAACTTTTTTACATCATTATAAATGATTTCTATGTCGACAATAATGAATAATAACAATTGCTGTATTTAAAAAATGCATTGGTTGGGCAATACTGATTTTTCACTTTATAACAATAACATATGTATTTAGTATACTTATAAAAATAATTATTCTTGATGTAATTTTCTTGGTATGGATCCAGGATGTATATCGTCGTAGTCTTCGCTAAGTTTTTTAGCTAAGAAATAAATTTCTGCAAGTGCTATAACTAAAGCACACATTATTCCGAGTAACAATCTAAAACCAAAATCTAAGTTTCCAACTATTAACTCTACTCCAATAAAGCCAAATGCAAAACCAGCAATAACAGAGAATACAAATTGTAAGACAGCTATAAGTTGTTTATTTATAAGTTTCACTGAAAAAAAATAGTTTCTTTAAGATTTGATGTCAAATTTAATTTTAATGAAATCTTTAGATATACTTATATATATAATTATTTAAATATTATGTATTTATTATATGACTGATTATTTTCTAGTAAAAGTTCTGTCGATTGGCATAAGCTAATATAATATTTCATATCAGTTATACCAATAACTTACATAAGAAAAATGCTTTATTATATTTATACCATTAGCAATTAATATGAATTAATGTATTATCAATTAGCTTATATCTTACTTTGAGAGGCAATAGTGTCTTCTGGTATATGCTTTCTAAATGTATCAACACCCTTGGTCATTGCTTTATAATCTCTAGCATCCTGTTGAGCTTGTAATTTTTTTATTCTTTCTTCTAATTCAGGATTCCTTGGGGTTACTTTAGGTTCAGGTAATTGTATATCAACTCCTACCAGTAGTTCATGTATATAATTATTTTCATTAAAATTAGTTCTATTTTCTATTAAGTATGATTTGAGCCACTTAATATCATTTAAATTTAACAGGCAGTTTGAACGCTTATTCTTATGACTATTTTGCAGTAAGCATATATTTTCTGGTGTATCCGTAGTATTTTTTACATTTTTTACTATAAAATTTATAAGTTTCAATGTTGGCTTTATTTTTATATGATGATTTTCAATCGTTTCTATTGGCATTATTAATCTTTATGTACAATAATTAAGAAGTAATGTGCAGTTTTTTTTCTAAATCAGCATAAAAATTTCTTAACTCTTTTTCATTATTTTCTAACTCTTGATCGACAATTATATATTTTTCATTTATATCGCTTATAAATTTTTCCCATTCATTTTTACGTAGTTCTTTATTTATTTCCAATTTGTCATTCTATAAGTAAATATAATCGTTATAAATGAAGTTATTATTATGATCGCACAACACTTTGATTAAGAAGTAACGATTAAATAAAAGCCTTACAGTGCCACATTTGTTTTCCTTTTCAAGTACACGATTGCATAAATTAAGTGCAAGATCTAGATTATTCTTTAAGCCCGGCAAATGAGAATCTCCAAGTTGTTCAGCACGATTCAATTGGTTTTGTCCAAGATCATTTGTGTATTCCAAGATTTTATTAAGACGTTGAGCTTCTCTGTCTTCTCTTTTATCCTGAATATTTTTTAAAAAATTTGTTTATCACACGATTGAAATAAAAGTAATGCGAAAATTGTATTTCTCTCTCCTTTTTGAAATATTGTTCACTTGATATATTTAACAATCAGTTTTGCAAGTTAAAAATTTTTTTCCAATACGTGAGCTTATCAATCAATGCTAATTATGAATGTTAAGAATATTTTTGCGAAACGAGATTGAGTTTTGGGGGATCGACTTTAATCAACAATTCTAAATGTGCAAAAAGACATTCGGCATTAATTCAGTTTGTTGTTCTGATTACCTGAAATTCCCGTAAAAAATATGTCACTTCACCCTGAATGAATGGGCGATGATCGAATAATCTAGTCCAAATTTCTCCGATATCTATGTTGGACGCATTAAAAGACGACGTTAAATATTGGATATATAATCATGGGACTTTATTTTTTACTATTAATTGTGATACTTTATTTTAAATGTTGCTTATAAATAAACAATGAAAATATCTTACAATCTATTCTACTGTACACACCTTTTATGACGGACGCCATGTTTGTTATTCAAAACACATGATTAGCTTATTTTGACATCCTTTTAACTTGTGACCTGCATTAAGACGTTCCAAAACATTTTGCAATTAATAAGTGCCGAGGGTTATAAATTCACCCCATTCAAATAAAAATTGGATTACATCGATCGTAAAGTTTTTATGGATAATCAAATACACCTAATTATATGTAAATATAACGACTTGTGATAAATCCGTGGTTGTCACACTACAATTTTAGGCAGAGTGCACAAGAAAAAAAATAGAATTGTACTTAAATGGTATTGAGAGCTGCAAATTTTTATCCTCATTGTACACAGAATTGTAATCTCACAAAGGTAACGAAGCTTCTAAAGTACCTTACTTATAATACACCAATGTCCAACAGGTATTGAAATTGATTGTACGATCCTAGATATAATGAAAGAAGAGCTTGAATTCACGGATGAATTCCCCACGAGTCCCAAAGAATCCAAGAATGGAATTTTGTCTAATTACAATGCAGAATCGACAATTGGCATTAGACCTAGACCAGTCATCTGTAAGCCTGGAAATGTTAATGTATCGAACTGCAAGTCAGAGCCTATCGAAACCAAGCGACACTGGGCACCCGGAGCTTGGCAAGATGCCACAAGAACAAGTGCATTCCAACCTTATAAAGTAAATATATACGCATTAAGTAGGAGTTATGACTTTGTCGCCACCTCATTTAAATTCTTGAAGCAATATGCATAGACAGCCTGTCGGAGGGTATACAAATTAAATGCCACCTTTATGTCTTAGAGAATAATTATAACGTACGAGATAATAAAACAGTTACATAATATTGCTATATAAAATGCAAAGCTCAATAATACTTGTACCCTATTGATAAGGCTTAACGTTATCCTAAAGGCTAAATATCTTAAATATCCTTTGAATCATGATAGAGGATTAAAAAGACAAATCAACGAGTGCTTTCCAAGCTCAAACGGTGTAACGATCAAAGTCGAGCTTAGTTTTAATCGATCCAGCTGCATTGCTCGGCCGTACGAGCCTCTTTGATTTTTGCGAGCGGAGTCGCCAACGGCTGGGGCGAATTCATCAAATCATCGCGTATCCAATGCTCAAATGCACCGCGACAGCATTGACAATTTAGCGTGAGCAAAGTCCCAATTTGAAGGTGCACCCAGTGCAACTTTCCGTTAAAGTCAAACGAGCCCGGTTAAGCGTGCCCCCGGTTCCCCTTAAAAGCAAATCGCTCCTCGCCAACGAAGCTCGATCGAATCCAATGGTCTTTGCCCGCAACAGCCGCCTACCCTGCTGACCAATTTGCAAAGGGGCAACACGCAAACGGAGGTGCCCCTGCCCTACGGCGGCAGCGACGTCACCTTCTACACCTTGGCCGGCCAGGGGGAGCTCACTGCCGAGAACATACATCCGGGTGAGTGCGCGGCTTCATTGGCCCTACCTCGAGGAGCCCAGTCGGCGTGCAACTCTCTAAGAGATCCCCGTGTAAATCTTAGGCTCCGCCGATGTCCCGGACGAGAGCGGACTCACCGGACTTATGTGGGCCGCGGGCTACGGGCAATTGAGCAGCGCGAGGCTCTTGCTCAACGCCGGGGCCGACAAGAATTACAAGGGATCCCACGGGCAGTCGCCCCTACACCTGGCCGCCGCTTACGGCCACCACGATCTGGTGAAGCTGCTGCTGAATCACGGGGCCGATCCGAACGCGAGCGAGGACGTGAGTCGGGGGGGGGGGTGGAGGGGGTGGCCTTCGAGAATTGCCTTGAGACACGTTTTACCTTTTTTTTTTTCCTCTCTCACTTTTATTCCATTTACACTCTCGGATTTTTGAGAATCGACCCTCCCGGCCGAGAGAAATAAATACAATTTTTATAAATAATTATGACGAGGTAATATATCTTACAATGTCGTTTAGGAAGGGAACACACCCCTGATTTACGGGGCCCAAGGTGACCATCCACATGTGTGTTACGAACTTTTAACAAGTGGAGCCGATGTAACAATTACAAATGTACACGGTATTAATGCGTATAAAGCGGCCATTCATAAAAATGCATTAACAGGTATTATATTACTTCTTCTTTCTATCCTATATATATATAAATCATAACAATCGGCAACCTCTATAATCTAATCGTGTGCGCTTTTATTTGCAGCCAAAGCAGTTATAGAAAATTTTCTCATACGGAAAATCGTGAACCTATCACCTGACATATTTTAGTAATAATAAATAATATTAATAGAAATATGCCTACGTTAATTATATTAATAAGTATCATTAAATAGTTGTAATAATGTTATCACACGGTGTTTAGTTAATTATTTCTCCACTGCTAGCAAATAATACAAAATTGTTAATTCGAAGCAGTCGCCCATATTTTTGTACAGTCCTTTTAAGCGAGTTTGCATCGTGAAATATTTTTCTTTTCTTTTCTTTTCTTTTCTTTTTTTTTTTTTTTTTTTTTTTTTTTACAAGACTTATGAAAATAATGAACGACGCAAACGCAGATCGTTAAAAAATAAACAATAATGCCTAATTCTTAAAGCGAGGCCTTTTGAGAATTCTTAACAATTATGTCGTCGTTGAAATTTCCAAAGATGGCTTGGATGGATCGTGATACAGGCCAGCCATAGCCTCTTGCAAAGCTCTTAAGCAGGCGATACTAGAGCCAAATCCACCAGCTCTCTCCCCTTCGTTCTCGGCGCGCACGTGGCTAATGTATCCCTGAGTCTTGAGTTCCCTCCAACCGGGGGGAACCGGTCCCTCGATCTCTTGAGTTATAGGTACGTAATGGTATATTGGTCCTTCGTCAACTTTAGGCACAGGAAGAAAGTTCGAACTGCTCTGCTGCCCGAACTTGATGCCGGTACTGAAGCCCGTAGCCTTAGGCGCCAGCTTAATTTCATCTTTAGAGGCCTGTATAGTGGACGCAAACGATTGCACAATGTTCCTCGCATCTCCCTCCGAAAACATCAATTCATCGATGAGAGCCTCCTTTTCCCTGATCTTCTTCTTTTTCAATTCGACCTCCAGCTTGGCGAGCTCCAGCCTTCGCTCCTCTTGCTCCAGCTTTTCGAGCTCTAGGAGCTCCTCGAGCTCGTTCTCCTTTTTACCGAGCTTCGACTTGTTCTTAAGTATTTGCTCTTTATTTTCCTTCTTGTACTGCTCGATCTTCTTATTGGTCTCTATGACGTCGATATTATTCGCCAAGTTGTAAATGATGTTCTCGATCTCTTCCAAGTAATCATCGTACTCCCTCTGGGACTCGAAGTCCTCCTCCTTCTTATTAAAATCGCGCAATATTCTCTTTCTTATGTCGACCTCCTTTTCCACCGTGGCGTCCTCGTACAGTTGTACGCGAAAATTGATTCTCCTCAGGGCAGTTTGACATTCCGGGCAGGAGCCAGAACCTTGAAGGTCAAGAGACAAGGATTATATTGGCTCGCGGCCTGGTATAAGCGATGGGCATAGGCTACGGGGAAAAATCAAAGCACCGACCTTTCAAGAAGAGCAAGTCCACGCAGCTCTCGCACAGGGTATGACCGCAAACGTTGACCATCAGCTTCAACGACGGATTCCGATACTTGGTCGTCTTGCAGCGCGGACAGGCCTGGTCTTCCATTGTGACAATTTTAACGGCTAACGGCTAACGGCGTCGACGACTACGGCGATTGTATATTGAAGTGGCGATCTTCGATTGAGTAACAATCGCGCATTCTCAGTAAAGGTTATGCACGGTTACAAAATCAATTCATCGTTATATCGCGCGAATTGATTTAGACCGGTTCCCTCCTTCCTCTCAATCGGCATATTTATACATCCTCCTCCATGGTGGCTAACAGTTCGAAGGCAACATTCACCGCTTGAAAACTTTAACAAAATAAAAACAAAGCATCTGTTGGCGCTATGTATGCATATGTAATATATATATATATATATGTGGATGTACGCATAGAGGGAGGGAGGGAGGGAGGGAGCGAGAGTCAAGTGGAAGTAGTCGTGCCGGCAGAGCGAAACGCCGCCGCAAACGCTGGCGGGCAAAGGCGATGGTAATCGGGCACGGTAGGAAGCCGGCCGGGGGGTGGGTAATAAAGCAGAGGGCGAATCACGTCCGGTGGAGGAGTATCGGATCGAGGCCGGTACCGAAGAGAGAGCGTAGCTCTGCCGAGTGCGTCCACCCGGGGATCCTTTCCTCCCTCGGCCCTCCCCGTGAGCCGCCGGCGAAGTCGCGACCGGAGGAGGCGATAGAGACTCGGCCGAAAAGTACCCAACCCCCGGGGGGATCGTCGTACCCGTCTTTGCTCCTACAGAGAGATTGAAAATCGAATCAACGCGCGCCGAAGCCGGCGAATGATTGACAACGATGGGCGGCGGCGGGGCCGCTTCGTTGCGGATGGACTTGCACGAGGATCAGCGGTTAAAAGCCCGAAAAAAAAAGGGAGGAGACTCGGCAATGCGAGATGCCAATGGATGGGAAAATTTTGTTTACCAAGTATCCGAGCCCCTGGACATTGTTCCCCCACCCCTAAGAGCCTCCAGCGCCTGTGCCAAGGATGCCAAGGATAACGAGCTCGTCCCTTACCATCCGGTAAATCTCCTATAACTGGATCGAGCTCTCGCTTTCAAGGAAGTTCCGGGGGTGCGACTACAGTCGGAGAAGAGCAGCGGTCGATTACCGGGCAAATACAGGCAGACGCGGTCATCGGCATGCTTTACAGGAGTGGCTTCGTCTTAAGATTTTTCAAATTGCCGGACCGAGTGACCGCGACTGGCGCGCCTCAAAATGTAAAGCTGTCAATTGTAAGAGCGGCTATTGTTATTTGTGGTCTCGATTTTTTCACCCCACCGCGCTTTAAAGGGAATGTGCTTTATCAATTAGCGCGCGAAGCTTTAGGACTCTCCGGCACTGAATATTTTAAAGCTTTCATTGCCGAGAGTCGTTGAAACGATCCTCGATTAATTATTAAGCCGCTGAAAGCGCGCTTTCAAAAACGCAGGCCGTATATTATCTTTCGAGCCGACGACGACAATCGATAAAATTCGATTCGCGAGGCGCCTCCACGTTTCGTTGTTCCGGATTTCCCCTCCCCTCCCCTCCCCGCGTTAATCCTTCCGCACAGCTCCAGTTCGACAATGGCACGCGGTGCAGGAGCCTCGGAGAGCGTAAGCCACGTTATTCCGAATAAACAATGTTTACAATTCTGGACCGAGGATCGATAACGATCTCTCGGCTAAACAATCCAAAGGATAAACGTCGTCGCACACGTGACACTCGTTGTCCGATAAAACAATTTACTTGGATTGCCAGTAGTGGCATAACTGGTTTATCGCGTGAAAGCGCGATTGGAGGCTCCATCTAAACAGTCCGTCGTAATTATTTTCCACGATAGCGAGAACTCGAGCCGAGCGGCCGGAAGGAAGACTCGATCATGGCCGTGGATCCGAGAATAATAATAATCGGAGCTGGCGCAGCGGGTGTTGCAGCAGCGGCGCGACTCTTCGAAAGGGGCTTCGAGAACTTATTGATACTCGAGGCAAAGAATAGGATCGGCGGCAGGATTCACACCGAAGGCTTTTGTAAGTCTTTTTGATAAATGTCTCCCACCCCCCCCCGGGGGGAGCCCAAATTTTTAATCCCTCTTACGAGACGTATTTTAAAGCTCTTGTTTGTCTCCTCATTAGCTGAGAACGTCGTTGAATTGGGAGCCCAGTGGTGTCACGGAGAGGAAAACAACGTTGTTTATAATCTGGCCCTTCCCCACAACTTACTAGCACCCTCGACAAATATTGAAGATCCGACCAAGCACATTTTTGTCAATGCATTTGGAGAAGTTCTTTCCGAGCAAGAAACTGTTGAAATCTTGAGAATATATTATAAAATTATTGACGACGCCCACGAAGCCAGCCACGAGCCTCTATCGTGCTATGGGGATTTTTTCACAAAACAGTAATTTTTTAAAAAGATACTTAATTGTGAGATTATTAATTGAAATAACTTAATTTCTGTTCTAAACATTTCAATTGCTTTTATGGCACATTTCTATGGTGCTATATCAGTATTGGTATTGGTAATAATTATACTTTACCTATTGAATATAATTCTTTTAGATTTTACATCGAGATTGAAAATAATTTATTAATCACCAAGGAGAAAGCTGAGCAAATTTTAAACTGGATACACAGTTATCACAATTCAATTGAGTGTTGCGACTCTTGGTTCGACCTCTCTGCTAACAGGTTGCACGACTATTGGACATGCGAGGGTAATTTATTATTAAATTGGAAAAAAAATGGATATTCAAAAATTTTTGATTTATTAATTGTAGGTGTAATAATTTTTATAAAAGTATTTATAAAATTTGATAATTTCAATAATGTTTTTATAATTTTAGAAAAAGTTTCCCAATAATAAAAATCCACTTCCAATTTATGAAAAAATATTATTTAACAAAGAAGTTTCGAGCATTGATTATACTTCTGAAAATAATATTAAAGTAAGAACATCTGACAATTCTGAATTTCAAACTACGAACATAATTTTTACACCATCTTTAGGAGTACTAAAGGAGCAATATGCAACGTTATTCAATCCTTCTTTACCAGAATCAAAAATTAAAGCAATTAAGGTACTATATTTTAAACTTCGTTAATTTCATTATTAATATTGCAATTTAAGTTTTGTGACTATTTTTAAGGGATTAAACATAGGAGTAGCAAATAAAGTTTTTCTTGAATTCCCACATCGATGGTGGCCAGAAAATACTGGCGGCTTTTGCTTTATGTGGTCAGAAAAGCAGAAGAATGATTTTTTAAAAGCATACGGCAGAGTAAGTATTTTTTTAATTAAATATTATTGTTTTACAAATTAATCATTGTTTTTTATTAATATATTGTCCACAATCTTAGGACAGATTTTGGCTTTCTGATGTATTTAAATTTTTCACCGTTGATTATCAACCCCGAATTTTATCTGGATGGATTGTAGGCTCGAATGCCAAATTTATAGAAACTCTCTCAGATGATGAAGTATCGAATGAATTTCATTTTTTATTGCAGAAATTTTTAGGACACATTTATGATATACCTAAGCCTCAATCTATTATAAGGTATACATGAATAATTAGTAAATGTTAATAATTTTAGCTATTTTTACTTACGTTAACGATACATTTTTATAGATCAAAATGGTTTAGTGACAAGCACACCAGGGGATCCTATAGTTATCGTAGCATAGACACTGAGAGGTTAAATATTAATTCGAAAGATCTTGAAAATCCAATTACAGCATCTAATAATAATCCAGTAATAAATGATATTACAAGTAAACTTATGCTTTTAATTTAACTAAATTTAAAGAATTTACTTTTTTGCCCAATAGATTATATTATTTGCTGGAGAAGCTACTCACGAACATTATTTCTCAACTGTACATGGAGCAATTGAAACAGGATTTCGAGAAGCCGATAGACTCATTAAGTATTATAGGTATGGAAATATCGTGTAAAAAAATATGAATATATGAATTATTTTTCTTGCAAACAATAACTTAAATTGTTAATTATTAAAGTAATTATTAATTTCAGATGTCAGACATCGCATCTATGAAAAGTTTTATGAATAATAGAAATGCGCAATTAATATATATATTAATTTGTAAGAGCACCGTTATTTTAGAGCCTTAATAAATTTTTAATCATTTTACGACTGTTAATTATGTAGTATATTTTTATTTCTTAAATTTCCATTACCTACACTCTTAATGCATAGGGTCATTTAAATATATTATATTCTAAGAAATAATATTTGGATAAGCTATTAAATTTTTTTTTTATTGCAAATAAAAAATAACTTAACGATTCATAATAGTGCGTATTTACAATGCAATATAATAATATGCAATTACACGTCTATAATTCAAGTTGTTCCATTTAAAAAAAGATAAAACAACAAAATCTTAATTTTATACGTAATTTTTTATTGAAACGAAATATGGTTTCAATGAAATGGATTTATCATAAACTGATCATAAAATGATTGTTTTGCATGCAATAAACTTTCACCTTTCAAAAGCCTTTTTATAACATCAATATTTCTTGAATGGGACGATAACGAAATAATCTTTCTATCCATATCGCATTTAGGCGCTATTAATCTGGATTTCGACACATCGGTGTATATATATTTAAAATAGTTAACGATATTCAATCAAATTTCGGGATTACAATTTATTCGCATTTTCACCAAATTATATATAATAAAAAATGTAATGTATATAGATTAGAAAGTTATTATATTCATATATGTTATAATGAAAATATCGAAAACAATTGAAAATTGTATTTCACGAATGAATTATGACTAAGAAGGCAGATAACAATTACTTTTTTGTTACGAGTGAATAGTTTTAAGATCTCGGGTAATAATAATTTCAAGTGATTTTCAATTACTCAATTGTATGCTTTTGTTATTTGTAATTAATTGAAAATTAAAAATTGAACGAATATTTAAAAATAAATATTAGTTCTTTTATTTACAGCTTCTGCAAAAACAAGTATTTTAATGAAGTTATAATTCACTTAATACACACACATCGTCAAATACTAAATATGTATCAAGTGCTTAATAGTTTGTTACTTTTTAAGAGCTCGCAAAATTTTATCTCGAACATGTGGTTTAGAAGAAAGACATTTTAAAGTACGAAAATGTTTCTAGCCACAATTACTTTGTATATAATTGTTCTTTTTTTCTAAATCCATACACATTGTAAAAAGTTTCATTGATAATACTTTTCGTATTGTGTTACTCAATTTAATGTAAAGTATATAAACTATCTGTGCATTTATACTGACACACGTACAACTTTGAGCTTAGTAAATAATTATAAAAATGTAAATTTAATCTTGCAAAATTTGAAAAAAATCGAATAAATACACAATGTACATAAGTGATAAAAAATCACGTTTAAAAGGAAAAATTAAAGTTTGCCTCGTACTCGTAAATTATTATTTCCAATGAAATTTTGATAAAATCAATATTAGAAACAACTACATTTCTAATTTAATATCTTTACAACCATCGACTTTACCTAAATTAATGTTAATCGAGCTCATAAAAACTGAACTAGATGGGTAATTTATGTATGTTAAAATGCACGCATATATTGAAACTTTACGTTTGCTTACATTGTCCAATTCATAATTAAAATTTGTGGGCAATAAGAATAATTTATTATGTTTGTTGAATATTCCTGTTTTCACAATAATCGCATTTATATTTAAAATCAGGTTTAATGTCTTCTATATTAATCTACACAATGTTTTTATTATCTCGAGCTTTAGCTGCATACATTCGTACAGGGAATTATTATGAGAGTATAAGTTTGAATATTCAATAACAATCGGACTTTAATGTGCGATACATAATACGATTACTGATACGAAGTACTTGCAAGCTACTTAATACGTATATATGAGTACCACCGTTACTTATACTTTGTATTAAAATAAAAATTCATCTTTCATTGATTTCTCATTATGATTTAATTACAAAAAAATCACTGCAAACTTCACTTGCTTTTTTTATGACGAAATTTTCTCGTTGGCGCCATTTTATTGTACGATTATATATACCATTTAATTGATTATTGATTATTTATTAAAATTACGGATAAATTTTACTATTCGTTTACTTTATTAATACACGAGTTCGTTAATGGATTATTACAATTCAAACAATATAATTTTGCCAATAAATTCAACCAACTATGTTTTTATTTTATAATTGAATTTCATTTGAAACGTCGGTCATTTTATGCTATTTATCATGTCGATTTCTTTAAAAAAAAAAATATATATATATATATATATATAATAAACAAAATATACAAATGATTACAAGAATCCTATTAATGCTCGATTTGGTCGGTCAAGGCTATCAATTATGATTTCCTGTATCAAGACTTGTGAAATTGATATTTATCAATTGAAGTTATCGAGTACCTCATTTTTTCTCCTTTGAACGTGTGTTGTTTAATATGATTATTGTATTTTTGAATTGAAGCTATTACATAAACATGAGCTACACAGATTTATATTAATTTTAAAAATTATTTAAAGAAAAAAAAGAAGAAAATAAATAAAAAAAGCGAAAATTGCTCAATGGTTTGCAATATTTTAATTTTAGTATAATTGAAAAGGTAATTTAATGTACTGCTTCAAGTTTGGAATTGTTTGAAAGTTGTTAAAAATTAACGGGCCAGTAAATTAACCAGCAAAGTTAGAGACAAACTCAGTTATAGTATACTTAAAATCTACTGGATCTTCTATTGTTTATTCAAAAGTAGTAATTGATGTTAATTAATCAGCTTTATTGGCCTTTAGGCGAAGTTTTATTAACGAAGCTTCATCACATTATAATTAATTAAATTAATTTTATTTATGTTCTTTCATTCATAGTTTACAAATGTCTAGCAAACAACGCAAAATACAGTTTCTAAAATAGTATTGTCGAGTCTATAAAAATTTCGTAACATATTTTTAGGGCCATTGAAGTACAAGTAAACTGTATAATATTGCGTTTAAGTTTCTTTAAACAATCACATATATACACAATACAATGTTATTAGCTGCATTGAAAGCAATATTTATTATTGAATAAATCATTTGAAAAGTATCGCGTAGTTGGAAAATTATTATTATTGTCCTGTAGTTGGTGCCAAGACATTTAAACGAATTCAATATTTTACCGAGCTTTATTTGTGCGTATAATTACTTAAAAATTTTTTAAATTTAAGCAACCTTTTCAACAATTATCTAATGCAGCGCGTTCAAAGTTATGCGCATGTACATATAATATATATATATGTACAGTACACCTATAGAGTTTACCCATACGTTTAGTCATCCACACGTGCGCATATTCTAAATAGAAATTCTACAGTTTGTTTATAATTTAAAACATAACCTCAAATACATTCTTTAACAATGTGCAATGGACGTTACGTACGGACGGCTTCTAAAACTTTTCGAAGTAATGTTTATTGGTGTTTTATGTGTTTCTAATTAGTAATCACAGTTAATGCTTGATAATATTAAAGTTATCTTTAATATAAAAAAGTTAAATTAAATTGTACGATTTCAAGAATGGACAGCCTAAGGTCCGACGATCAAGATCCAGATTATTTTACCTTGTTTAACGACGATACAAATCGTGAAAATCAATTTGAAACAAATGCACGTGAAAATACTGCCAACAAGATATCTAAAATCATTGAGACTGAATTCTTAAATGAAATCAACAGTAAAAAAGCCGAAATATATAAAATATACAAAACTCTTAATAAAGCTTGTAAGATGTTACATTATTTACGATTTGCAATCGTAACTGATTTTTATAACCAAGATAGTATTCAAAATAATGATGCTCAAGCATTGAAACAATCGCGCTTGCACAGTACGCTTACTTATGCTTCAAAGGAAGCGACAAATAATATTCCAAACGCTAGCGATTGTTTCCAAGAATGTTTGAAAGATATTACTAGGAAAAGAAAAATTAGCGAAGAGCACAATAAATTTAAAAGGAAACGTTCAGAAAATGAACATTTAGAAACGATTTCTGATAATTCGGCTTTTATTGGTATTAATTCTAAAATAAAAAAGAGAATAATCGTTGGAAATATATCAAAATGGATAGCACCTGATTTGAGAGACAGTAATGCCACTCACAAGTGGACAGTCTATATCAGAGACAGTAATAAAAGTGATCTGGGGCAGTTTATTTCAAAAGTTCGTTTTTTTTTACATCCCAGTTACAAACCCAATGATGTTATTGAGCTAACATCAGGTCCCTTTCATATATCCAGACACGGTTGGGGTGAATTTCCTGTCAGAGTTCAGTTACATTTTACAAATAGTTTTAATAAACCAGTTGACATTATTCATTATTTGAAATTAGATCGCACATTCACGGGTCTTCAAACTATTGGCTCGGAAACAATAGTTGATCTGTGGATTAAAATGAAAGATACAAATCCTGCGTTTTCAGAGTTCAAGGAATGCAGCGACGTTATAACTGATATTGCAGTTAAGGATGAATGCAAGGCATCCGATTTGTTACAAGATCATTATTTTCTCAATGATCATAATTATGTAGGAAAAAATATAAAATTGGACAAAGAGTCTTACAACTCTAATAAACTTACACAAAAAACTCCAGAAACTAATAATAAACCATCAACAGAATACTCAAATTTTGATGTAGAAATGAATTTTAACAAGGTTTTCATTAAATCTGAATATACGTTGTCGGAACCAGATACTGAACAATCATTAAATCAAAACTTAAATAATATGGAAAAAAATTTTATCAATGACAGCCCAATAAATAAAAATGAATCCATATGTGATACTAGTGTGCATAATTCATTACAAAATTTATCGATAGATAGCTCAAAAATTAATTCTAAAAATAGTGACATTAATTATGAAGAAAATTCTAATGCATTAATCAATTTAATAGCATCTGCAAAACCAAAAACTTTGTTCAATGCATTAAAACTTCTAATGAGAAGAATTCCTCTTATTTTTGAATCATCCGAATCCTATTATGACATGGTTTATTCCGAAGTGAGTGAGAGCTATCAAGAATTTTGTAATTATTCTACTGGTAAACGTCAAGCATTAGAACGATATCGAGCCATTTATGCTCTTAATATTCTTAGCAATTCAAAGTCTTTTAGTGGCCTTTGTAGTATTAATGATTTGATAATATGGGCTAGACGATATTGTTACACTCCAATTTTAAATTTGAAAAATCTCAAAAAAATATGTCTGCCAAAGGAATCAGAGAATGAAAAAAATGATAATAGCTCATACGAATGCACATCGACAGTGTCAGATGAGCTTAGTAAGTGGCTGCGACATTGTCAAGTTATTAACCAAAGCTATGCTAATTTTAATTCAGAAAGT
Organism: Kradibia gibbosae; assembly: GCA_018907135.1. Classification (NCBI taxonomy): domain Eukaryota; kingdom Metazoa; phylum Arthropoda; class Insecta; order Hymenoptera; family Agaonidae; genus Kradibia; species Kradibia gibbosae. Next base: position 3,088,710 of record JACCHX010000011.1, read on the forward strand.
GATAACGAAATAGATATCATAAATATTCCAGTAAGTATTCCAAATACATTAACAACGTATAATGACGATTTTGAGAAAGAGGAGGGTACAAAAATTTCAATAAAATATCCGGAAATGGATGACATCCTGACCGAATACGTTTGCAATTGTGTGCAAAAAATTGGACTAAAATTGGTAAATGAAGAAATCATACCAGGAGTATTGCATCATTCTGCGAGCTTAGTTATGACAAAGGCTGTCGAATATTTAATAGACGATCTTATTCGAATAGCCTTTTCGTGTGCTTTGGATAAATCAGAAGCCGAAAGAAATACAATATATATTAAATCGGACGATGTCCGTATGGCTTTATTGAAGAGAGAAGAGTTTGATATTTTTACAAATGCGGGTTTGGGCTCGGAAGGTTGAAAGACAAATCACGGATCTACAACGATGAAAAGAAAACTAAACGCATAACTTTATGCTTCGATTAGTATACAATTAATTGTATATTTTTATTTTATACAATATTGTTTGTTTTTTTTTTTTTTGCTACAGCTCTTACATTTATAAATAATGATAATGTTTGTAAATTGCAATTCAATTTATAAATGAAATATTGTACAAAGATAAAGTACATAAGTTTGTTTATGTACGTAAGTTTATGTAAATATTTTTATAGAAAATATAAATTTTTTTAAGTGTATAATGATTTTGTGGCTTTTTATTTGTCAAGAATATATCACAATGAATTCGTATACGAATTTTATTCCTAAGTATTATTAAATATTTATTAAACGTTAAATAAAACAAAGGATATTCGATCGAGAACTTTAAATTATTTAAAAATGATAGATTGAAAGTTTTTTAATATGCAAATAATATTTAAAAGTGGATTTGACTAAGGTATAAGTAAAATAGTTGGTCAGATTAATTGAAAGCAATACAATGCATAAAGTTCTTAATCGAATTAGATATGAATGTAAAAATAATTTATTACAGAAGAGCTAGAATTTTTGATATGGTCTCTTAAAAGTAAAGCTTCGATACGAATTTATTTAATTATTATCAATTTTCTTCCTCTTTAACTCACCTAAAAGTCACCTTTTATAATGTACTTTAAGAAACCTTCGAGTCTCTGAAGTCGCCAGACAATTAATCTGACTTACATCGCTAATTTATCGATTAAATTTATTTATTCGTATATTTTAAATAAATTTTATTTCTTTAATATCTAATTTAGAGCCAATAAAACTGACGCTCAACCTTTCATTCGAATGATTATATATATATATATATATAATATAATCGACAAATGCTTTAAATGCATCTTTACGAAAAGATTGACCTCGACCAATCGGGATTATCCACAGTGTTTATGAATCCCTCAAATCTTTTTAAGATAATTCATGAAATTGATTATTCTCAGTTTTAATAAATCGGCACCATAGCACGACTTTATTAAGTGGAAATTTTTTTTTCAGTCAACATCGACTATTTGTACAGAATTTTATCATGAAAATTGTTTTTTTATTAGAAGTGGCATCCGTAAATAGAATTGCTTGTTTAATGTCTATTTAATTTATTTTTACGAAATAGAGAATTTTCATTTCAGTTGTTATTGCGTAATAATATCCTAAGAAGAATTCCGTAATAATTTATTCATGTACATTTCAATTAGATTTGCTTTACAAATTTTTAAAGTTTCTCGGACCAATATAAATTAGATTTTGCTTTAAAGTTACTTTACGAAGTTTATTGCGAAAAGGGCATTTATGTAAATTGTCATAAATATAAATAAGTCTTACCGAAATTGTGCATTTGAATAATTTGTATAAAAACATCGTTATGTATGTGTCTTGAAAGAAGAAAGCATTCTTATAAATAATAAAATCTCTGACGATGACTTTGATAATTTCAATTTGTTCACCATTTTCATTACATTTTCATTTATTGGACGGAATTAGTTTACAATTAATTTTGGCCTCGTTGAATGCTATTGATTATTAGGCAAAATTTTAATCCGCCAATCTCGGGATTGCTTATTGAAAATCAATCGAACTTATACTCGATGACTAATAAACTATTAAGTTTGTTTGTATTTTCAAAAATAATAGTAATTGATATAAATATAAGTATAATTTTAAAGCTTGACGGGGATTGAACAATTGAATCACGCTCGTGTCTATCTATTGAATTTTAAACGTAGCCAAGGTATGCTAGTAAAGAATTTTCTTTATTACCGTAGTCGTTGAGTTATGTGTGATTTTTTCTTAAAGTATCACTCCTTTTCTTATTGTTTTACTTAACAACGCAGTATAGCGCGTAATAAATTATTTCGTAAAACTTACATTATCGGCGAAAGCATAAAAAAATGGATAAATTCATTTGATTATTTGTCCAATTATCTAATTAATGAAATTTTAGGAGCGCTCTGAATTAAAAAAAAAAAAAAGTACCCGTTAAATTATACGAATTAAAAATTCTTATCGTCACAACTAGATTCACTCCTTAGAACTTGTATGAATTAAGCTTAAGATCAATCTCGGTGTTAGGAAAAAAGGGAATAAATATGGAATAGGAGCCGAGAAAAAAAATGCTCAAATCTCTCTCGAGCCAAATCTCATCGTTTCAATTGCTTTGAGTAAACTTCTTTAATTCAGGTCGTCCTTACGTACGAGCAAATGAAAATTCGAGACTGGCATTGCGTCATACGTACGTGACATCGCTTGGATAAATAGAGTTATAGAATATTTTTTTACCAACACATTTCGGCCGGTTGTATTCGTGAAGTGTGAGTTGTAAATATTTGGCATCGCCGATTCCACGGCTCGACAATCGAACGCAAAACGTTGATTTATAACGGTTTAGAATAAATTTTTAACGATATTTAGAAAAGCCTCTAGACACGCCGCTGCATTGTATCTCTGCCACTTCGAAAGCGATATAAATTAAAACATAGAACGTGCCCATTTGCTTGTATTGTAATACGCATTCGTTTCCCTCTGTCGCGCATTAAAAAAAAAAAAAAAAAAAAAAAAAAAAAATGACTTCTATTATTACGAGTAAAATAGAGAGAGATTTTTCGAAGCACACGCCGTACGGATGATGCATTATTTATCGCTGCTGGCTTATGTCAGAGATGTATTTTTTGAAGGAAATCTGTCAGGTTTGATTTGCCTGCTAACAAGTGGTCGTTATATTGAAGTTTACCACGCCGCCGATTAGGCGCAGATATTGTAACACACTTTTTGAAACCATTGCCATTCACTTGTCAAGTAATGGCTTGGCATTCAAATAAAAACGTCCCGCATATTCAACAAAGAGCGTTAAACATTGATATTTCATACTTATTTTCGTTATGTAGATATGTAATGCCGCGAGCCGCGACGCCGATGTTTGGGAAACGGAAGGAATATATTATTCTTGAAATGCAGCTCTTAAAACATTATTCTACAGCTCAAATTTATATGCTTCTGGCGATACGTCTGTCTTAGTCGAAAACATTGCCTCCTTTATTTAACTTCGCGGGTAAAATTATTATAAATTATTATTATTAATGGCCCCTTTAAGGTCAATTTGTTTTAATTATGGCGCTTCGATCGAGCTTATTATATTTATGCCGCGATTGAATAAAACCCCCCCCCCTCCAAAAAAAAAAAAAAAAAAAAAAAACAGCTCGATCGCAAAGTTTCATTCGATACATATTTTATACAGAAAAGCGAGATACGACGAAGAATGTATCAATCGTTGAATAGCGAATTTTGTTAGCTGCATGAAATGCAGTAGCGGTAATCGTGCCTGTTAAGTAATTTATAAATATACATCATAACGAAGTATTATTTAATTCAGATGGGCATTAACATTAAAAGCAGTACTTGTAAGAAGGCTCAAAAGCTCAGTGGTTACATAACTCGAAGCGAACAAAAAGGTATCCCAAAATGAACAAATGCCAAGATTTAACTTGATTTGATATTGTATTAAAATACAAAGATTTAATGTTAGATGCGTAACAGTTTTAATTAATTAACCATGTCCAAACTTGAAGTATGGACTGATTATTTATATTTTACGTAGTTATTAAAAGTACTCGTGATTAACGCTCAAGGTTGAGCTTCGAATTTATTTATATAATCCGATACAAGAAATCTTTCACAATATTTATGCATCTCAATAAGAAATCAACCTTTCTTTCGAATCGATTCGCCTATACTTACTTACAAATACAATTCAACGATCATACATTTTACGCACATTTAATGCAAGCTGATTCGAATTATACAAAAAAAAGTGTCTTATCCGTAAAAATATACGAATGGGAATAAGCGCGCAGAATAAATGAAATTTCGGATAAACGCAATCTATTCGTTATTGACAAAAGTGTATCCCTTTAATCGTCACGAGATACGAGATGTTTTTCACTCTGACTACTTATTTGTTTATTTTCTACTTAATGCGATTTAAAAATATTTTCGCCAGTACTAAGAGCACAACGAGTGTTAGAATTCTTATAATTGGGCGTCGATGGTAAGGCCATTCAATAACGGGGCTCGACGCGGTTGGTGTTTCATTGCGTGCCGCCAACGGGAATAATAACGCTAAAGGGAAAAAAAAGACGTGCAAAGGCATTAAGGAACAATAATAACGGGGTCAAGTCGGTGGCTGTAGGTTAGCAAGGAGGATCAGGAGACGGGGCGAGCGTCGAGGGGTCGGAGGCTCGAGAATCCGGGCATCGATCGTAGATTGGCCGGGCCGGAGAGGATCCGAGGGATCTCTCCTTTCCCAAAAGCCACCGGCAGCGAGGCGCGAGCAGGAGCAGGTCCGGGGCCGAGGGCGGGGGGGCAGAGGAGGGCGCCGCGCGCAGCGGGGGCTACGCGGAGAAGGCGGCGGACGGAGGAGCGGCGCTTGAACCGGCGAGAGCCTCGGCACCGGGGGAGAAGCCGAGCCGAGCGGGGGCGAGCGCGTCGCGGCGAGGCGATGCTGCCAGTCGTCGCCGTCGTCGTTGGAGCGCGCCAAATAAGCGAGCGCTCGGTAGGCGCCGCTCGGTGCTGGTGGCGGAGGAGGCGGAGGCGGAGGAGGCACGCGTAGTCGGTCCGCTCGGAGAAGCGCTCGGATCCCCGCTCGGTCGTCCTCGTCGTCCTCGTCCTCGTCGTCGTCGTAGTCAGCGGCCACCAGGAGGGAGCGACGCCCCGCGTCGGGCTCATGCCGAGGGAGGAGCCCGCGGAGGCCGAGTAGCCCGAGCACCCGGAGCCTAGCCATGGAGAGGCAGCAGCAGCAGCAGCTGCTCGTGGAGACGCTCCTCGGCTACGTCATCCTCGTGCTCCTGCTCGACGGCCGCTCCTGCGGGGCGAGCGCCATTGGGCAGAAGGGCCAGGAGGCCCTGGCCGAGGGCCAGGGCCTCTACGGGCCCGGCGACTCCGTCCTCGTCCTCAACGAGACCAACTTCAAGAGCAGCGTTTACGCCAGCAGGAGGGCCTGGCTGGTCGAGTTCTACAACAGTTGGTGCGGATTCTGCCAGCGCTTCGCCCCTATATGGAAGTCCCTCGCCAGGAACGTTCACGGTGAGAGGTCCTTTTGCCCCCCCCCCGCCCCTTCTCCCGGAGGCGCGACCCTCCCCTCGTCCGTCCTGCCTCGACGCTCCCGAATAATCGCCTGCTCCGCTGACTCCGCGGTAACCCGACGCCCCGGTGCCTCCTGTCTCGTGTCGAGTTGATCCGGCGTCCTTTTGTCCTCCCCTCGCCTTCTCCCCCTCCTGCTCCTCCCTTCGCCGCCTCCTTCCTGTACCCCCTCCCCACCCTCCCGACCCAACCGCCGCCGGCGCCGCGAGCTCCGATCTGCGCGTGCAACATTTTTAAATTCGATTAGCGAGACATTTTGCAAGACCTATTTGTTGCTCGCTCGCCGAGCAGCGATTGGCCGATTTATTATTTTGAAGATTTTAAACCTGCCCAGCTCTCGGCCAACTCCGCAAGAGAGAATGACTCTCGTGCCGACCTTCCCCGAGGACAAACATCAATTATCGCTTTACCGAATTTCTTTTATTAAATTGTTTTCAATGCTGTCCGAAGCCCGATAAAACTGGTCCATTTACAATAACGATAACGCTTAAAATAATTGATTTCTATTATTTCCCCCGATCTCTGGGGCAATTTATTCGAAAACGCCCGATAATAATTAAATGGCGCTTAATTTTTTTTTTTCTTTATTATTTATTAATTGCGTAATATGGGCAAAAGGGGCAAAAAAACCACGCCTCTTTATTTTCATTATTTTCCATTCGGATTCCCCTGTGTCTTTGTTAATGATACGCAGGGGTCTAATCTGTAAGCCGAGAATATTGATAAAAATTCATAAACAAAAGTTAATGGACTTTATTATTATTTAAGCTTGTCCATAATGGAAAATGTTACTTCGATGATGTACGCTGTGACTATTTAACCTGCATGGATTTTATACTTTGCAGCGCATACGTTGTACATCATTAATATAATCCATTTACAATACTACTGTACGCAGCGTCACATTAATGCTAATAATTTTTATAATCGATGAATTACAATTTTCAAAACGATCAAACTGTTAAAAATAATAGTCAAATGTCGATGCATTGTTTCATGGGTTCCTTCGATAGTTTCCAACTCTATTTTGTAATGCTATTTTATTTTATTTTTTAGATTGGAGGCAAATAGTGTCGATAGCTGCTATTAATTGTGCCAATGACGATAATAATCCCCTTTGCAGGGAATATGAAATTATGAAGTATCCTACTTTGAAGTTCTTTCCTATTCAATCGAGCAAAGACTTTTTGGGACTAGAAATTCAAGAAGATAAAGATGAAATACTCACGATGCAAAGATTAATTGATCAATTGGAAAAGGAACAACAGGAGCAACGAGGAGGTTTAAATTGGCCAAATCTTGTACCGTACCGGTAGGCTTACCTTCTAACTTATTATTTAGCTTATGTTTAATATTAATCGATTGATTAAATTAATAATTTGCTATGGAAAATTGTCACGATCAGCGTGCAAATCTACATAAGTATATTTGTTCTATTTTAGAGGTACCGAAGTAGATACTTTGTGGCATGGAGCACCACATAAAGTGCAATACGAGATTTTGATTTTTGAAAAGCCCAAATCATATTTGGGAGCCGAAGTTATTTTAGATTTGCATAAGTTAGATAGTATTCGAATTCGAAGAGTAACTTCAGAAAATGAATTTCTTTGTGTGACTAGTAAAGTGGTTAAATTTCCAAGTGTGTTAGTTTTAGACAGAAACAAATCGCAAACATTTCTAAAAATTAATACCTTGACAAGAACGGGAATCAGAGAAGCAATTATTGAATTCTTAAAGTCTAAAAGAATACCTGTAGATATGGAAGATGATAATATCGAAGAAATCTATGAACACTATACACCTAAAGTTATCGCGATAAATAAAAGTGTCACGAGAGAACCAAACAATTCAAAGGATAAGCTCTATCTGTTGGACTTGGAAAATACTTTGCACTACTCGTTGAATAACGAAATTCCACTGTCGTCGAATATTTCCGGTGCAAAATTGAAAGCACTGCAAGCATATTTAAATGTATTGACCGAGTATTTTCCCATGCATTTGTCTAAAGGGAAAATGTATTTGCAAGTGCTAAAGGAAGTGGTCGAAAGTAAAAATAACATTAGTGGTAAAGACTTCAGGGAGCAAGTAAAAATGAAGGAAAAAGGATTTATGCCTGTTTATTCAGGGTCGAAAGATTGGGTAGGTTGTAAAGGAAGCGAGCCCAATTATAGAGGGTACCCTTGTGGCTTATGGACTATGTTTCATACGTTAACCGTATTAGCTGCCGAGGAATTTGCGACTGGCGCACGAAATAATCATCCTCCGATACTACAAGTTATACACGGTTATATAAAGTATTTCTTTGGTTGTACCGACTGTGCGGAGCATTTTCAACAGATGGCCAAGAATCATAAATTATTCGACGTTCGCGAGGGTGATGAAAGTATTTTATGGTTGTGGAAGGCTCATAACGAAGTGAATAAAAGATTAGCCGGTGATACCACTGAAGACCCAAAGCATAAGAAAATCCAATACCCTTCGGCTGAAAATTGTCCCAAATGTAAACTTTCTAATAATAAGTGGGATGAAAACGAAGTCTTAAAATATCTTAAAATAAAATATAGCAAATCAAATATTGATTTTCAAGGTATCAATGATAGATTAGTCCAGCATGAAATAGACACCAGTGCATCGAATTCAGGTGTAAGTTATCGTAAGCTTAGCTGGGATTTCACAATATTTGACATCAGTATTTGTGTTGTGCTTTATGTTACATCTGCTGCGATACTAATATTAGTGTGCATCAAATTTGCTTTTAAAAGAACTCACAAAAAGAAAATAATGTTTCAAAATTTATTTGGTTTAGTATGAGTATAAAGAGTATAAAAGAGCTTTAAAATGATAGCGACGGTATGGATTTGACTATTTTCAAGCGTGTATGACACATTTTTTTTAAAATAAATTTTTATACGATTACATTAACAGACACATTTTAATCACATTTTGTAAATAGGTTGTGACATATTTTTTTTTATTCGAACAAAATTAAAGTATAGAATAGAAGTTAGATCACAAAAGTGCAGAAATAAGAATTTTCAATAATTATTTGTAGTTTTAATTATAGATTTATCTGTGTACACACCAACGTTATCTGAAAATAGAGATTTATACAATTATTTATAATTTTTTTTCAATGTTTATACTTATACGATTTATAATATAATTATGGATTAAATATAATTATTTCGATTTTTTAAAAACTTCATAAACTGTTTTTCTTTAAAATTTTACCGACATTGTGGACAAGTATTATTCTAACAGAATTAATTATTTTCTTTTAATAAGAATCATTTGCTCAATGCTAACAGTCTATACGATGGTATTCATTGTTATAATTTATTACCAGTTGATCATCAATATAATATAATGCTTATTTCAATTTAAAAAGTAAAGTTTATTCTTAGCACTGTACTTCTCATTATTGGATTTATCGAGTATCAATGATGAAGTCGGAAGAACTTATTTTAAAAATCATTGCTGTTAATCTTGTCTTTATTATTATTTTAAAAGAGGGGAAATGTACAATTAGGTTTTGTTTTCAATATTTGTTTGTTGGTAGTGGCTCTTGAAATTCACCAGGAAATTGTATTAGGCACATTCATGTAATATCTTCATTACACGCTTCTATAATTTTAGATTTTAATATTTTCAAAATGCCTATTGTTTTTCATCGAGTGCGCGCTTCTGAGACAAGATTGAAAATTTAATTATAAACCGTTCGTTCAGAACATTTACATTTTGTATTATTATTTTAGTTGATAAGTATTGCACAATACTTATCGACGGTAATAGGGATCTGATTCGATAAGTTTAACATTATATTCGCATATCTGTCTCTCTTTCGCATTATGCTCTATCCATTTATTTGTTGCTCTCTTGCGCGCATAAACACCATACACACACACACACACACACTTCCTTCTCTTTATTCTTATCTCCGCTTTTGGCCTTTCTCTATTTTTCACCTTTCGATCGTTTAATATACTCCTTAAGTATGTTTAATAAGATCTACGTAATTTAAGTTATGATTATATAAAACGTCTATCAATAGAATGTATTTGTAATAAATATTTAATTGCTATAATTTTAGTGATTTGTACGTTTTTATAAATTGAACAACAACTGTTTCATCTAAAAATGATTTGTACAATGACATAATTATTTGTTGTTAAGAAATTTTTATACTTACTTGATTTATTTGTAAAAAAAAAAAAAAAAAAAAAAAAAAAAAAAAATAAAATTCATGTTAAATGTTGAATTTGAAATATTGCACAAAAGATTTTTTTTAAGCACGATTTTATTTTACGACAAATAAGTAATTTACATCTTAATTAAAATGCATATTCTATACGGGCAATTATTAGCATTAGTTATGCCACTAATGCATTATGGGCATTGATTCGTATTCTTAAAGTTTATGAGATTTTTCTTTTAAAAAAATACAACACCATTCAATCGGTGCAATGAGGATGTGTTGCATAACATTAATCTTCGTAAGCAGATTACTTCTAACGCCAATGAACATTATCTGCACGGTAAATTTTAAAACGTAATTTGTAAAAAAAAGGAAAAAATAGTTAATAATACGTATCTTTTTATTTATATAAAGAAAGAGGGTTATCGAAGCTAATTGAAGGAATACACAATTTATAAACAATTACATTAGAGCATGGAGTATTTTTAAGGGATGCAAATAACACGTGCATTAGGTTGAAAGTTACGGACGGAGGCTTATGTAAATTGGGCATCTGTTTTTGTGGAGAAATCACTTTTTAAATTGTTTTTTAATTGTTAAAAAGCAAGGGTAGTACAAGTGCGTTCTCCTCCGAATATTTATCTACCTTTCGTACCATTGAAAAGTGATTAAATTCTCGAAATGGGCTTTAATTTACGGCGTAAAAGGTTTATAGAAAAAAAAAAAATAGATGTTTGCGCAGTATTCGTAAGAAGCTTTTTGAGTTTCGTTCCCAATTACCATATTTTATAAGATATTTAAATTTTTTTTTTTTTTTTTTTTCAATTCAATTTGAGGTCTCGTTTGAAATTTACAGTCTGAAAATGAAGATGCAAAGTTCAGAAAGCATGTATACAGTTTCTATTTGAAATGCAAATATGGCGCGAGTAGTTTCATTATACTGCTTATGAATTCTGAACTTAAACAATTTTGCGATTTATGTATGTACATACAGATCTGAGATACCGGTTATTTTGTCTCTCTCTCTCTCTCTCTCTCTCTCTCTCTTTTTTTTAAATTAATAAAAAAACCTGAATTGTCTAAGCGCGTTTATCTTATTATTACAAAGAGTAGCATAATTACAATGGCAAGAGCATTGATAAAAGCAAATATTAATTTATTGAAATAGAATCCACTCAACCTGAATAAACAATTAACGAGATAAGCGTAATTGTTACTTTGTCATTCGAAGGAGGTCAAAAAATAAAGTGTAAGCATAGATAAATATGATAAATAAAATTTGTTGTTCGTTTAAAGTGAGGAAGATGTAGAAAAATTATTCTTACTTAATTTTACAAATAATAACCTTATTTTCCAAGTGCGATAGCAAGCTTGTAGATTTTTATAAAATTAAACAATGATAACCAAACTAATTCTCAGTAAATAAGTATATAAAAAGCAGTACTACTGTTGTGCTACGTATGCTATACTTAGTTAATTTGTAACTTAAAATTACATAGAACGCATTTTCAATATACATCTATATGCTTGTCTGTGCGTGTATTTGAAGTTACAAAATAAAAATATTTCAAATAGTAATAATGATTTTCAACAAATTATCTAAAACCATACGTTTTAAGTCTTGAATATGTTTATACCAATTTAAAATATTACCGGTAAATTGTAATGCTTAAGATAACACTTTTTTAAGTGCCAAAAATATATTTGGTATATTTAATTTTTTTTTTTTTCTAAAAATAATTTAATAAATCAAAGACCCTAAGACTATCAAAAATGGTTTATGAATTCTAAAAAACTGCTTGATGAAGTCAAGTCATGTCTCGGAAGATATTTCAGAAATTGATAACTTATAATTTATTTATGAAATAAATTTTACTTGTCAATTTTTCAAAACAACCTTCATATCATTCGATAGAAACGTTCTAAAAACGAATTATGTATGGATTGCATAATCTTACATCTCCATATAAATCATATTTATGAATCGGATTATAAACATTTTTAGATTTAGTTAATTTATTCTGTATCCTGTCAACAGAATTTTATTCTTACTAAATGAAAGCGATAATTCATACGTCAATAGAAAACTTTATTATGAATAGAAGTTAATTTTTCAAAAAAGGCTATTTTGTTTTAAAGAGCAATTTGTGCCTTTCAAAAATTTTTTAGTTGAGATTTTAACACTTGGTTGCAAATTTTAATTCTTCTTTTTTAACGATCATTACTACAACGTTAAAAACATTTTTTTTTACCATTTTCTGTTAATTATACATTATTAATGCAGCAACACGTATATTATTTTTATTTATTTTTAATGCTTTTGCAATAATTGTTATAAAAAATGCAAAATTGTAATTCAAAATTTTGATAAAAAAAAAAAAAAAATTAACTTATAATTAATTCGTAACTTAAGCTTCAAGTAATCGGCTTTATATTGATACGATTAATTGCAGTACCTTTATCATTGAACATGTAAGTTTTAGTAGATTCAACTATAATCAATGACAATCATATAAATACCGCTACTGATTTTTAAAGACGTCATTCATATTATCTTAACGTCCATGAAAAAGTTTGAAAGATAAAATAGTACATATATATATATGACTAGGTTAAGTTCAGTTAAAAAAGTTAAAGAAACGTGTATGAAAGAAGATAAGATTATATTAAATTGTTTCGAACGAAAATACGTTTTTTTTTTGTTTTTTAATTATATTTAATAACAACTTAAAAATTTGCTTAAATAAAATAATTCTGCTATCTTATCATTTAGTTTATACAATGTATAAATACTGAATTTATTCGCTTGGTTTTCAGCTATTTATTTAGAAGGATGAAAACGTTTTTAAATATAGTCACGCAAATTGCTACAGTTATCATTAAAATTCCAGTAGATTAAAAGTAAAATATTACCATGAAATGATCGAGTAATCATTTTTTTTTTAACTTTCAATGAAAACTCGTTAAAAAAAAAGTGTGAAGATTTTTAAAGTTGTATCATTTTTTTAAATTATAGATACATTTAATACGTTTAAAGCAACATTATTAATAAATATAGTGCAAATATTTATAATATAAAATATTTATAAAAATCTTTTTTCGATTGAGAAAATAATATCTTTGTTTGATCTATAAGGTATTGCAATGTTACTAATAAAAGTTTAGAAATTTTAAAAATGGTGTACATAATAGTTTAAAAGTTCAAGTTAAGCAGATATAATTTGGTGCATTAATTTAAATATTTTGTTAGTTCCTTACGCGTACTTAAGTGCCTGTATATGAAAGATATTATTTATTTTAATAAAAAATCAATAGTTAATAGAGTTTTCAATTATTTTCTTATATTTGTTTGTCAATTTTGCAACGGTTATCATATAAGGAATATATATATATATATATATATATATCTTCACTTATATAATAGACCTGCATAATATAAAATAATATAGTTTTAAATATCGTTTCTAGTTTCGCATTAGAATTTAAAAATAATGATAAAATTATAGAATCCAAGAAATATGAGACAAAGGAGTCACTCATCGAGGTCACTGTATACAAGTGATATCGGTTAATATGAATGAATAATTTGGAACTTTTAATAATGTTTATTTTACTTTTATTTATTTTTTTACACAAGCAATTATAAACTCGTGTTATGAATTAATATGTTAAACTTGTTAAGTTGTTAAAATTGGCAAAAGTATTAACACACCTAAGTATGCGATTACAATTTGAAATTTTTAAAGGCTTACTGAAAAATATACGCACATCATAAGGATTAATTACCTACTTATTTACTTAATTATTTACTCCATTGACTGTTTAAAGTTGGTTCTTTGTTTTATTTATTTTTTTTTTAAACATTATTCAGTATTTTCATCTTCTTCATATATAATTTACCGGATCATAATTTTAATAATTCGTATAAATTATGTTTTAACCAAAGGAATGCGCGAGAGACAATTCGATATGTCCTTTAAAAAAAAAATCATTTTTTTTTGTTTAAAGGAGTTTAATGTAGAAAAATCGAAATTTTTTATCTCATTATCATTAAATTTAAAAGAAGACAAAATCTGAACTTAGTACCATTCATTTCTGCTGGAAGGACTGAAAATGTTCTGCATAAATTTCACTTTATAGTCACGGTACTTACATTGGTAGGTTATAAAAAAGTTTTCTGTCTTTGCTTTATTTTCATAGTTTTTGGAACTAGTACTTGAACTCAAAATTTTTGCTACGTTAAAAAAAAAACAGACAACTACGAGGTCACTTTAATAGCATAGTTTTTACATCATCTACATTGTTTAACTTGTATTAAAAGCGATTAATTACAAAAGGAATTGTAGTAAATTTTAGGTAAGTTGTTAATTCTTGTTATGCTCTAACTTTATAGCAATATTATTGTAGTCTCAATGCATATATTGCATACTTATTTGCTTAAATATTTTTCCAACAACCTCAATTTAAATCTATAAAAAAGTTTGTTGCCGCAAATTATTTATAAGATAAGAATTCAAGTCTTAGGTATGGAAAGAGATAATATTTTTCATTGAATTGCAATCTGGTTTTAGATATATGATGTAATTATAACGATTCTACAGTACAAAGTATTTTATAAGCAAAATTATTTTTCCAACAAAAAGAATTTTTACTTTTCATCTTCTAAAAGGTCAATTCAATTAATAACCGATAACTGACCCATAAAGTGTCAATAAGAAACTGTGATATTAAATAACATTACTTGTGCATAAATTGCTTTATTGAATATAATCCATAAGAATTATTTTATTATTCAATAATGATTTAATATATTTATGTTAAGTATTACGAGCGACAGGAAATAAACGCGAAGGTTCATAAAGAATTCGCCCAGAACAAGATGGAATTATCATAATTCTACTTCATTTCAATCAATTTCCAATTGATAATCTCTTAAATAAACTTAAGCTGTAATACGTATTAAACTTATAAGTAGAATCATAGGGATGTATTAATATATATATATATATATATATATATTTAAATATATATATATTTTTTTAAAATAAATTTCAATAACAATAATTAAAGATTTTGCTTCATTGTTTATGTCAATTGTCACTAATATTAATATTTATTGTAAAATGTAACATATTCACGGATCTCGTAAATGTTAACGGTATTGATTATTTTTGAAATTTCATCGTAATGCAAGAGAGTAAAGAGCAATGATATTATTCGATCAATGCGAAAAAAAACCATTTAATTAGAGAATTGTAATAAGTAATTATTGGCGCTGTAATCGAACGATTGTACGACGGTCTAATAAATACCCACTGTTATTATTTAATTAGTATTGAAAATTTGATAAATTTATTGCCCCAACAATGTAAGGCATGTTTAATAATTTCAATCATAATCGCGCACCTCTTAGTATTATTATTTTTCAGCGTAACATTGATTTAAACGGGCGCGCGTTACTTTATCATAGCGCGGCCAGATGAAAATATTGATTTTAAAATGTAAGCGATTGCCTTTTCTTCGGATTAGACCTTGGCAACGCTCGCCACCGGCAGCGAATAGGCGCCTGCTTCGCGCTTAATTAAAGTTCAGTACCCCGAGCGCGTCGTGCCCATCGGTACTGCGCACTTAGGGCAATCATTGCATAACGATCGGCGCAAGCGGTGCCGCGAAAGAAAGCCCCTACAATGGAAGATGAGACGAGCTCGAAGTCGATAATGGGAAGCGTTGGCCTGGCTCCGTATCATTGATCCGAATGAGAGATCACGGTCGAGGATGGGACGACCGGCCGGCCGCTGTCGTAATTAAAAATCAGTCTCCTTTCTCACGATGCTCGGATACCATGTACCGCTCTTAACGAGTCCATTCGTTGGCGTGGGGGGTGGTGGTGGTGGTGGTGGACGCGCGCAGGGCTCTAGGAAGTACCCGCGAGCCTCTCCCGATTCGCGAGGCGGAGGAGAGATCGACGCGCCCCGTCCTTGGGAATTACTCTCGCTGCCAACGCGGCGGGAGCTCGTCTCGGGCTGAATTAGCGATTCGCCGATCGGCCACCGGCCCCGGATTCGCGAACTTCGGAAAAGCCGGGCTTTTTCCTTTCCTCGGCTTCGTTCGCGTATCGCCGGGCTCGCGTCTAAGGGACCGGATATCGGGACAATGGATGCCCAACGGGTTTCATTGTTGCTAGAGGGAGGGCGGCATCGTCATACGGCGAGGAGTTACGGCTGCTCGCAAGGACGATGGCCCGCGATTCGCCCGCGGAACAACGAGTCGACGCTCTTTGCGATGGTAATAGGAAAACGTTCCACTTTCGGAAATAATCATCGCGATCGTTTTTCCTCCTCTGCTTGCAACGCTTCTTTTTCTTCTTTTTTTTTGTTTAAGGAGTAAGTTACGCTCCTTCGCTAGTCGTTATTATTGGCCTTCGCGCCTCGTCGCTTCGATAGTTTGCTCGTTGGCGCGATTCGCGTAACGCGCGGGGCTCGCCTTTCTCATCGATTTGAATTTCGATTTCTTTTTCCCCCCTATCGGCCTTTTTGATTTTTCCCAATCCTCGACCGCGATCGTAACTCAACTGCAATCCAATTCAATTATGAGCGCTCATTCGTTTGCAATCTCCACGTGGAAAAAGAGCATCGGCTCGTAACCCACCGATGGCATTAATATAACCGCTTGCGCCTACACCGCAGAGATCTAAATAAGCGATTATTGCCTATCGGCAACTGAATATTTGACCCAAAGTACAATTACGCTTGGCGCGGATTGAGCCCCGTGTGGCCCGTCTCGGCCTCTGCGAGAAAGTGGAAATTATTATTTGTTGCGGGTAATTAAATCACTCGTCGGCTTGCTCTCGGTGGCAGGCCACTTTGGTCTTGTTCCATCGTAACGTTTGGAGTTCCGGATACCTTGGAATGTATGAGGACTCGGATAAGTCCGGACGATCGGACATGCTTCGGACTAGGAACGAGCTCGTACGGCCTAACGATAATTTTACGCTCGGCCAAGGCTAAACGACGTTTTCTGGATAAACAGATGCGTTATCCAATATATATATAGATCGCTTATCGATAGCGGGAACAGTCGGAAACATCTCGCGGCGAAGTCGATTTTAAAAATTTCGATCTACTTTACTCGCATCCTCTCGCGCTGGTTTATCTCACATTGCGTCTATCTGTTATTGAAATAACAATTTTTCGCGTTCCTTTCGAAGCTTGCGCAAGCTCGTAGGCTTCGTTCATCGAAAAGCATTGCGCCCGATGTAATTGTCATTTGTAACGAGGGAAAGAATCTTCGATTGTTACGAGCGATTGAATTTACGCTTCGATTACAGGTTGATGTTATCCGTATCGCTTGCCGTCGATTTAATAATACAAAAGAGGACGATACATTAAGAACGATGCCGATGGAGCCGTTTGATTATCCTTTTTTTTTTTTTTTTTTTAATAATTTTTATAAACATCTTTACAAGCACCGTAATATGGCCGTAGAAATGATTTAATAATTTTTTAAAAGCTCCGAAGACCTCTGACACGATATTCGGATGTGTTGAAATTACGTATATGAAATTAAAGTGATTCGCAGGGTGGATAATTGACATTTCGTGACTAGGTTAAAGTTATATTCACCCTCCGTGACAGTCGTGCTGACATGACAGTTATACGTTATTAATTTAGAACATCTAGGCGAGGACGTTAATTTTCACGGATTTGGTCGGATGTAAGAAGTTATTTGTTAATTATAAGTAAATTCTTAATTCTTCGCTGATTTAAGTTTTTACTTTCAATCAATTTGAAAGCATTTATTTCTAAGGTCGCTTAAAAAGTTACGCGCGAACGGAGAAGAAAGTCGTTACGAGTATACGCAGGTGCGTTAAAAATAATTCTCTCTCTCTCTCTCTCTCTCTCTTTATCTCTCTCCATCTCTCTCTTGCTCGCTTTCTCATTTTCCACATCAATCTATCAATTTATCTCAACATCTATAGCTACGTAACGTTTGCTGAAATGCAATCCCATAAACAGTCAATCAACCTTTTATCGGGAATCTCATCATTTATTCAACGATCCTCAAGTTGCCCATCAATTTTTTATATGAAATCTTTTAAAAATATATTCATTACGATCATACTTTGATTATTAAGAGAAATATTTGTGCATTATATTTTTTATACGGTGTTTAAAATGTATAAAAAAAAATAATTATAATTAATTCTATATAACTGGTGAATATGTATTTACCTTGAATACATAATAATTTGTTTCATTGTAAGATCAAAATATCAAAAAGCTTTTAAAAAATTAACGTTAATGCCAATATTGTCCTTTTAAACGTAATTATTTTTGTAAAATAATTATTTTTTTTATAAATAATTTTTAAAAAATAGTATTTTTTCTTATCATTTATCATTGCTTTGAATTGAGCTTCGATTCTCTGTCTCACATTTAGCTATGCATATTCAAAATTTTATTTATTCATTTGATTTTTACGTACTGTAACACATCAAAATATGTATATATATATATATATATATATATATATTATATTATATTTATAATCAATAGATGGATTTCAAAATACTTCGCAAATTAAAATAAATTGATTTGGACGTAAATAATTTAAGCGCAATAATGGCATCGAATGTGAAAAATTTGAAAAATAAAAGTATAAAAGAAGGTTTTTTTTTTAGAATGAGACCAGCAATGTTTCATCGTTCATTACATTTAAGGCCACATTCTGGAATTATGCATTTTTAACGAGATTAATACAATTGTAATTTATTAAGGATTGAAGAATATTCAAATGTTGAATACAAATATAATATAATATAAGAAATACGTATCGAAAAAGAAGCCGATTTCGAAGAAATCAACATTCGCAGAATGCAAATGCGCGCATTATTTGCCATAGTAGCCAAGATGACCCAACAATTGAATAATTCGGGGATGCGAAAATTCAGCGCTCTCCGAGGTGAAAGTAAAGGCATTAATTTTTTTTTACCGTGTTCCTCCTATGATTACGGTAGCAACAATGAAAGGCTGCGCTTGTAACCCATTTCGGGCGAATATCCATTTATCGGATGCAACGAGTCGAGGGTCGCGACAGAGCACAATAAAGCCGTGGGAGCTCGAGACGAGGCTTTCCCCGGCGTTTGAGCTCTCAATGGCCGCGGCTGGCGAGGGAGGGAGGGCGGGCGGGCGGGGGGAGCGGCGGGGCTCGCAAGGCACCTGCGGAGAGTCTGCCGAGCCGAGGACCCTCCCCCGAGGCCGGGACGAGAGGCCCCGGGGGTTGCGACGAGTCGCCCGACACTTTTGGCGCGGGCGCGTGGACGCGGGGCGTCGGCGACGCGGGCCGGATCGGGGGTGGGGCTGCTACGAGGCGCTACGACCGCGCTCTCCCGGGAGGATACGGCCGGGGCGGCGGGACTCGTCCTCCCTCTTCTCGCGGGAGGGGCGCGGGGGGCTGGGAAAGCCGCCACTGGCGGCAGTCCTTACCTTCTCAGCGCGGCTCAGTTCGATACGGAAGCTCGCGCGCGTCCGACCGGACCCGCGCCTCGCTCCCGCTGCCCCGCGTGCAGGCGCGTGCTCGCGCGCCCCCCCCCCCGAGAGCCTCCCTCGCGGCCCCGGCCGAGGACCGGCGCGCCGGGGTTGGCCGGGCCGGCCTTCGGCGGACCTGGTGGGCGCAGGCTCGCGCGGCGATCGAGGCGCCGATCGGCCCGAGGCAGCAGACCGCGGCGGCTCCTCCTCCGATCCGGGTCCCGATCGAGGGCGCGGGAGCGTCGGGGCCCAGCCACGAGGGCCAGGAGCCGACCTTGGCGACCGACGCCTCTTCGGCCACTATCTCGGTTTGTATCTACCTCGGGCGCTTGCCTCCGTTCGCTTTCTCCCTGCTTTGGTTTTTTCTTTGCTTTTTGTTCTTTGTTTTGTTTTTGTTTTCAATTTCACCCCCAGCCCCCAAGTAGAATAACCCCGAGCCCCCGTCGTTCTTCTCGATGCGAGCCCGTTCAACGCGTATGGCACTCCGGGGGAGAGGAGGCTAAGCTTTACGAGGTTCCAGCGAATCGTAGGTAAATTCATTAGCCACTGCGAATAAACCGAATGACAGCCTAGCGGGGTTCGCTCCTCCGCCGACTCCCATTATTCCCGAATCAAAAGCAAAGTAATTCGGCTTCAACCCTATCAACTCTCTCTCTATCTCTCTCTGGCCGCCCTTAGCCCGTGAGCTTTTAGGAGCTTTCGCAGCCGAGTGCTTCGTTGCCTGCCGCCCCTCCCGCCAGCCTCCGCACCCTCGACCGCCCAATCCTCCTCCGAGGGCGCAATAACGCGCCTTAACGCGTGAACGCGCACGAGCGACGTCGTCGTCGGTCCGCATGGGGACGCAATGAATTCGCGCACCAGGCCGAAGCGCAAATTCGGCCCGGACAATTCATGGGTCTCGTCTCGCTGGTCACTCGGTGGTCAAGGAGCGCGCTGGCCCCAATCCTCGCTGCGCGCAGAGCATTCCAAAATCCGCACCCTCTGGCTTGAAACAACAACCCGCTGCTACCCTTGCGATAACGGGCCTTCGAGGGGCCCGTTCGCGTCTCCCATCCCCCCCCATTGGGCTTGCCTTTCTCTCTCTCTCTCTCTCTCTCTCTCTCTCTCTCTCTCTCTCTCTCTCGCGCAACAACGTCCGGCTAATCAATGGCGAGGGCCTCTCGGGCTGCGCAACGGCCCGATCAACGGGGCAAGCTTCCCGTCGGCCGACGCGACATTGATACGCAAATGATGCACTTTCAACGACTCATTAAAAGGAGGATTCTATTTTTTTGTCAGGTGGCGCGCAATGCGCTTCGTAGCTATGGCTTAACGAGGCACCCGCAAGGAAGGGAAAAGCGCTTCCAGTGCGTGGCTATAATATTGTGCTTTTGAGTTGTGCACCTCGGCGGCCGGTTAACGGGCCGAATTTTACGTCATATTTGCCCAAGCGATCATTGGCTCGATCGTTGATTTGTCGATGTGGCTCTCGACCCTTTGGATATTTATCAGCGAGGAGATCCTTCGTCGAATGCTCGAGGACTCGCGCTACCTCACGATGTTATAACAACAACGGCAAATGACTATGATAAATAATGATAAATAACGAATAATAGTATTAATAATAATAATAATAATAATAATAATAACAACAACAACGATAGCGAAACACGCTATAAAATAACGATTAAAATAATTAATGGACGCTGAGTACTTTTGCCGGTCGCTTATTTTATCGTCATTATTTTATAATTGCTCTTTCACGTTAAAATTATAATAACATTGGAGTAACGACTGGCGCGCATTCTTTATGCTTTATGTACTCAAAACATAGATTAAGGCACAATTAAAATTCAAACAATGTAACTGAAAATTATATAATTGTTATTGTTCTCTATTTAATTTAAAAGTGTTTTATTTCAAAAGCACCCGATCCTAGACATTAGCCGATAAGATCTAATAAGCGTCCTTTTTTTATCCTCTGCGTTTCAGGAAAAGAAGGCCATCGATGCATACCAAAGCATAAAATGCAGTCACTTATAACAATGTTAAGTGTCGCATTATAGTTTCACGAAACATGGCTACGGCTATACTATGATTTAATTATCAAAATCTGTGGTCCAGATATTGGATTTAGTTTAATTTAGTCGACGTAAAAATATTTATCTCTTCTAGCTTTTTACGGCTACTAAGTACCCTAGTTTTGTAATAATTTCGTCATCTTCTCTCTCTCTCAATGAAATAGAACTTTTTTTTTTTTTACTTCATGCTAAATAAATGCGTTAATAATGTCTTTCGCGCTTATACGTGACAAATATTACTAATTTATTCAGCGATGGTCAATTAATAATAATAATTTACGATCGGTCAATTTTAGTGTTCGAAGGTAAAATCATTATTAGCCTTTTTATTTCTAATGCTGTTTACTATTTTTACTTTAATATTATGTAATCTGTACGTGAACTATGTTTAGAAAAGAAAAGTGAAAGAGTTTTGAAAAATGCTCGCATAAAGTACGAATAATTTTTGTAACGAGGCGTTTGTTTTTAAGTTACCTGCTTCATGAATTATATCGTACCTCAATGTAGGTCAGTCTTTTCTAATGCATTTTTTCTAAAGGCTTTCAATGATCGGAATAGAAATAACTTTGGTATTAATAATTTGTTTGCCATTGAGAATACACGAACCGTAGTATCAATAGGAATATTTTTATATAATTGGTTCAATATTTATTAATGGAAGTACTGAAATGCCCTTTAATTATAATTTTAAAATCATTTAATAAAATATAGAAGAACTCTTACTCAAATTCCTAATGAGTTTTTTTTTTAGATATAAGAAAAATTACATATTTCGTTTGCCTTTGTATTTATAAAGGTATGTTATAAGACGTTATTCGTATTCGACAATGTCTTGAATGCGATGTAATTGCTTGTGTCGTAACGCACTCCAACATCAAGTGCATTTTATTCATTTGTCATTCTAAATAGATTCTGATGGATTATTTGATAGATTATTCAGTCCTGTTAGCATTATATCTCTTGTCTAAATATTCGTCTGGTTAAAATATAGAATATCCCCGGTGTTTGTTTAGACTTTGTTCAAATACGTTTCTCATCGACTCAAGATCACAGAATATTATTTTATTGTCGTACAAGAATATTGTAATTAAGATTAGATTTAAAATTTGTGTATTCGATTAATTTTTTTTTATTGAAAATAGCGAGGTTTAACGTTCAAAAGATCAATATTCATTTTTTTAAAGCCTTCATTTACGAGTATTCGTAAACAGTTTTGAAAATCTATGCTTATCCATTGTATGGTGTAAATTTTTATCTTCTTTGTCATAATGCATTTTTTGTACATCGAAAATTATGTCCTTTAGTTCTTAAAAAACTCTATAATTCGTATCTTGAAAGTTCGTGATGTTTCAGGGATGATGATTTTGCCATTTATGAATTTTATTTACGTTTATTTAGCATTTAATAGAAATTGATACCGTGACACTTGTATATTAAAAAATATTTATTATTAAAGATATTTGAAAAAATATATACTTTTACATACATATTAATAATGCTACAAGCCGATAATTCTAACGCTGCGCAGTTTCATTAATATGATTTTTCTTATTATTTGTCGAAATTATTATATTATATTTGAAATTTGAAATGAATACATATATATATATATAAGTGAAGCAGTTCTTTTAAAATGGAATTTATATTTAAACAATGTACTTTTAGAAATAGTACGACGGAACTTCATTGACTACTTGATCTTACGATACTTTATTTTCCAGTATTTTGTTCGTACCCTTAATCAATGTCGTACCTGATTTTTTCTTCACGATATATATATTTGTGCGTGCAAGATATTCTTTCCAGTAGATTTAAAAATAGCGATTTATAATTGAAAACAATACGTGTCTACCACTATTTATCCATTTTTAATTCAGATTTTATATTAGTTGAATCTTGAA
The DNA here is from genome assembly GCA_018907135.1 of Kradibia gibbosae. Lineage (NCBI taxonomy): Eukaryota > Metazoa > Arthropoda > Insecta > Hymenoptera > Agaonidae > Kradibia > Kradibia gibbosae. The sequence goes on from JACCHX010000011.1 coordinate 3,111,990, forward strand.
GGAAAATGTATTAATCGGGACTTTTTTCTTTTCCTACTTTCCTCATCGAAAACAATTGCTGGTTTTCTTATCCATTACAAAAAGATAGTTTTAAATCAGTTATCGATGTTTTTATACATTGTTTACAATTATGTTATAAAAATATCTTTTCCAATTAACGTAAATTCGAGATTGCTTTTTCTTAACTAGTTCTTTAAAAAATGAAGTGATCCGAGTTGTCTTAAACGTTGTTTGTTTCCCTTGTAAGAATATTTCTTGTTCATTTACCCTACTTAATACTAGGTTTAAGATACGTCTTATTCATAAATTTTTTTTGCAATTTTTTTTCGATCTTACGTTTATCTTGATTAATATTTTATTAATAAAATATCAATAAAATATTTTATTTAATATTTTTTTTTTTTTTTTTATTAAATTCCATTATCTCGCATTCATCGACTATATACTTTTTTCTTCGTAAGAAGATTGCTCAAAATTCTTTTTGCAATATCTCCTATTATAATTTCATTTGTGGAATTATTATTGTTATTATTATTATTATTATATTTCGAAGTTGAAAAGCTTCTTGAATTTAATTTGCGAACCGACACTTTTGTTCAACTGAATTTTCAGGAAAAATTTTGCTGAATATTTTGCGTAAGATTTCGTAACTTATGACTAATTGCTTGTATTAAAATTTCATCAAGCTAGTAAAACCAGAATTAAAAAGGAAAATGTTTCATTCGAAGGTGGAAGTGACATTATTCACGGTAGATGTGTTATAATTATATACGGACTTTTAAGTATTTCAGAAATTTTTAAATCGCGAACTAGAATGGAAAATCTTGCGATAACCGAAGTTATCCTTATCGCTTTGAAGAAGATTCTTAATGAAGAATTTATAAAAATGCAACTGCATCGTGGCTGCTCTCCTTACTCGTCGTATGCATGCGCCACCGACAAAATATCCATACATTTAACATTATTTTAATGCATGATTTTAAAAAAATTCGTCCAAATAATGAAAATTCACCTTTCAATTATGAGAAACAAGATAAAATATTTAATTAGAGCCAAGAAATGGATCTCAAATACGATTAAGTAGTGAAGCACTAGTATTTTTTTGTTCAGTCGTCTTATTTCTCATTAAAGCCATGATTTAGAGCAGGAGTTGAAGTTGAGAGCAAAGGATTTTACTATTGTGAAGAATAAATGAAGGGATAAATTAATGGAAAATTTATATCAGGCGCTTTATTTATTTCATGGGCTTTCAATTTGAATTATTCAATGGCTCCTGTCAATTCTATGCTTTCTTTATAATGTTGTTTGTTTTTTCTCGAACTTTTCGGAGATTAGAAGGGTTCGGAGAGTCTTCGAGGGCTCTAAGTTGTCTACCGAGTGCCGCCGAATCAACATCGACGTCGAAACAAGTCGGGAGGATGAGGTTTCGGGCCTTGGCAAAGATTTGCCTACTCCTGGATCCCTGCAGCCACGGCGGCTCTCCCCCGACGCTGTAAAAACATATTAGTTCTATCAATTCCTCCTCCCCCCCGCCCCCCATCGCCCCCTCTCTCTAAAGCTTTATCCTTTTCCGCTCGTCTCCCTCCATTTCTCTTCCCCTTCGTGTTGTCTCGGGGTGATGCGAGAGGCAGGCAGCGGACTCCGGAGCCAGATATACCGACTTCTCATATTTGCGATTCTTGCGAAATACCGTTGAAAATTTTGCCCCCCTCCCCGCCCCGTTGCTGAAATTTAAGCCTATATCTAAGAAATGATTCGAGTATCGCATCGATGTCTACGTGCTTAGAAATTCATTCTCTGCTTTATGCGCCACAAGGCCAATTGTTTCGTATTTTCTTGTACGCCAATATGGAGCCTGTACGTATGTATATAAATTTTTTAATTACATCGACAGAGTCATTGCTGTACGTTATAACGTTATTTTTTTTTTTTGATATAATAACTAATATTCCCTACGATGGCTAATCTTCCTTAAGCTTAGGTACAATGGCGATGAGCTCCAGTTTTAATTTTCATTGTACTTTATATCTTAATATATATATATATATATATCTATTTTATCAATATAAAATAGATTACAAACTACGCAATTCAGATGATTTTATTAAAAGTATTAAAAAAAAATGTTAACGAGTAGCTTATCGAAAGAACTGAATCCAAAAAGTTCCTAAGCTCAAATAAATTTATGCATAATTTATGAATCTCCACTGATTCGTATTAATTTTGATTAATTATTATCGAGTTGGATACTTGTTGAATTACCAATAATGTCACTCATCGTTGAGGCTAACATAAATATCTGATCGTAAAGCTTAATGCGCTAATTTATATCCAAAATAAATATTTACATTGCAAGCTCTCTCTATATATATATTGCAAAAGGAAAAGAAAGTCTAACAATCGAGTGCTTATTTTTTAAGCTATCCCTAGAAAACAAAATGTTACACGGCACGCAGTTATGCCGTAAGATATTATATAACGACCGCCAGTTTTCACCAGTCGCTTTACTTACAACCGTGTACAACGGGCTTTACCCAGGATTTGCAGGATAACTTGGTCGTGCTCGAGTAGTACAACAGTTTCGCACTTATCGAGATTATTAATTAGTCTAGATCAAAATCTAATTAATTCTCGTCAACTGTTTTCCGTTGTTTTTGACATTCTCGTCTTGGCGCTGATTGCTCTCCTCTTCTTCTGACTCGTCTTATCCGAAGCCGCGATTTAAGACCGATGGCTACTAGTCGTTACAACGCCAATCGATTAGAGGACATTAGTGTAATAGGGTATCGGGTACTGGATCATTTTTGACGCAGTATCCTGGATGATATTACGAGCCAGTCATGGCCATCAAAATTCTTCTATGACACTTTTAAACATCTCCATCCGATCTTTACCCTTACGAGCCTTATATGATTTATACTGTTTCGAATATCATCGAGGCCGGACGATTGTTTGGTTTTGGTATACATTTTAAAAATTTGCTTTGAAATACAAAATAATTACGAAAGAATCGACGGACGATCATTTGCAATGCCGGCTAATTAATTTACCCTTGTACGAGCAAATAAAATAATTTTTAAAATAATTCATAAATAATTTAGCAAACCGAGGGAATAATATTTTCTTTGTTTCGTGGCGGTATTTACACATCAATTGACTATTTCCTGAATGACAAGAAGTTTATAATGCAGACAAGCGTAAAATCATCTCTACATCTATATTGAATGTATAATATTGATTTTATTATTATATTTCGTGTATTAGTCCAGTCGGTGTACTATTTACTTCTCAACCTTATTCAATATAATACGACGATTACCGTAAACTTTGATTATCAAATGTTTTTACATAAATTTTTATTGTTTATTCGGTAAAGCTCTTTCCTTACGTCTGTACTAAATTGTGCGCGATTAATTAACTTTAATCAATGTAATTAATTACTTAAAATTAGAAATAAATACTTTACGTACGTGTATGCTTTGTTCATTGGAGCACAAGCTTTTGTTATCGCATTATTATACTAGTTTATTTAAATTACATTTAAAAATATTTCGTATGCACGCCTCGAACGAATTTTTGATATTATTGTGAAATTATAATATTATACATTCATTTTGTAAAAAATTCTTTATTATTATCATTCATATTGTTTCAGTTTAAATATTTACGTGATATTAATAATTTTTAATTTTTTAATATTTCTATTCATACGTGTTATTTATTAACAAATGATTTTTTTCATTCGTATAGTTGTAATGTATATTGTAAAAAAAATATAATAGAACGTAAAATTTGCAACGAATGAATGCCTATGCTTTCCGGTAATAACACTTTTCCACATATCTTTTATGATATTGGAATATTATTAAAAAAATTATTCATTTTACTTTTTATTGCCTATAAGTCGTTTAAATAAAATAAATAATTATGATATAATATTTAACAGTAATGTAAAAAAAAGTTGTTTTAGAATGTTTCAACTTATTGAATTATTTTTTGAAGATTTTACACCATACACGGTTTAATCTATTATAGATTAATTTATTATAATTCATTATTCACTATTCGTTATTTAATTCCATATATTTATAATGAGCATAAATAGAGTGAAATAATAAATTAAATCAAAATAATTAAACTCGTGTGATCATCGTTTTCACTGAAAATGTTTCGAAACCACAATGAGCTTATCTTTAGAGTTTCAAAATTTATGAAAATGATACCTTTAAAATTATTTTAATTATCACGTGATAATTTGTATAGCATGTACATATTTCTAAAATATCTTTTCTCTTTAAATATAGATTAGTTTATAGAAGTTAATTTAAATTTTTAGTATCATAAAACGCCGAACGTTAAAATGTGATTAATTATAAAACCTCACTGTTGAATCATACTTAATAACGATATTTTCCATCTGTACTTTTATCAATTATCAGTAATATTTTTAGAGGATTTGGTTAATGTTACACGAAGATATAAAATAATTAATAATAGTTATATTCTTGGAAACTGAGCTTAAAAAATTATATAGTACAAAATTAATGTTTAACGCTTTCTTCATTCAAAATAGTTTCTCATTAACATTTAATGACAAAAAATGATGTTTTATAAGAATTCTTTTATGAGAATTATGTTTTTAGAACTGCAATAGGTCACGTGTTTTTTGTGATTCTGGATTTTTCACTCGTCAAATCTATTATCTCCTTCTTATTATTTTTTTTTTCGTTTTCAGAATTTTTAAGTTCTTTTTTTTAACCTTTTTGTCAGCAGCACTTGGATTTATCACGTAGAAATTTCGCATGCTCACCTTAATTCCAAGTTGATTGGCTCTTGTATTTACGCGCACTACGCGTCGGACTCTATATTTTATATCGCAAAGTGGTAAGAGCATTTGCGAAAATATATAACAAGAATATAAGATACGTTAATACGGATCGGTGAAAAATATTCGAATTATATTTGATTGCAAAACTAAGGGGAAAAAAAAAATAAAACTCGCCTTATGCGTCATATATTATATATGAATATACATTATGCGTTCGAGTGAATCCTCACCTGAGTACGTACAAAATTGAAAATACAGCTTTTCATGCAGCGAATATTTTTACTGACCCATCAGCTTAATTTTATCCTACGTTGAGGAATTTTTACCATCCAAAATTTAAAGGCCATTTAGAAACCAGATTTATTAGCAAGTCTTTAGCTCTTAAGACGGATGTGAATTAGCCTCGTTAAATACTTCGTGAATTATAAAGTATCAAGGTTTTAGTTATATGATGAAACAAAATTCTGTTATAAATTTATTAAATAGATTCTTTAAATGTATAACAATAAAAAATAATCGAAATTGTAAATAAAAATTAAAAACTATAATGATTTTTATAACATTTTCTGCATGGGTGTATAAATATTTAGTTGTTATTAAAATACACGAGTGTAAATCTTTGATATGTATATATATATTAATTTGAGTGGGCTACGCGAATAATTTCATATTAAATAATTTTCGTTTCAATCAACTACTTTTTTTATGCATTTTGATTAATTATTATTTGATTAAATATTTTTTGGGATTTTTCCTGGAATTGAAAACAGTTTCAATAAAAGTTCATACATAGTCGTGTATAGTCAGTCTTTAAATTCGGTGAGAATTTTTTTTAGGTTTTATATACTATCCGTCTAGAATGAATAAAGCATTTTTCAACATGCTTATCAAGATTTGATTAAAAAAAATACTCGTCTGGTAAAAATTTTTCTCGAAGAAATGAAGATATAAATTTGTACATAAAGAGTAATATAAATACGAAAAAATTAGGAAAAAAGCTAAAGCGTATTTTAATAAATAAAACGGTTAATAAAATAATTTATTAATTCATAAATTTCGGCTGTAAAAAAAATATTTATATGCATTAAATTAGAAAAAGAAGATAATTATTTATGCAATTTTGTATATAACGATTATATTGAGATGCTGATTGAACATAATTTACGAGTAACATTTTTTAAACAATTTTTTATATGTACCAACAAAATATGTATATATATATATGTGTAATAAATTTAATGCATAAATAATATATATGTATAGATAAATGTGGACATGTGTGAAAGTATAGATTTCAAATACGGAATAAACAGGCATATTAAATTTCATGAATATTTTTATAATATTTGTATAAAAATTATTAACAACACGTATAAGCTAGTGTAAAAAGTGTTGTCGTATTTTTTTTCAAATTTTCAATGAAAATAGCAAAGTATGAAATAAATCCTTTTGTACTAAAGAGTTAAAAGAGCAAGCTTTTTTTAGTATTATGTGCTCTGAAACATTTTTATTAAAGTTGTATGATTATATTTTTTATTTATATGAGTAATATGGAATTTTATAATAAAGATGGAGAAGCAAATCGCACGCAATAAATAAACTTTTAATAAACCACTTTAATTAACTAAACATTTTTTATTATATGTTTATATTTATAAATTATTAAAGCTTTTTTTTACACATAAGTAGCGAGAAATAATGTTTGTATGCGAGCTACAAACAGAAGTATAAGTTTTGTATTTTTTGAAATAATATTATGATTGAAATAGCTCATGCCATTGCATTTAAATTTTATTTTAATATAAATGTTAAAAGTACAGTATTGAAACCCATTAGAAGCACTTTCAAATAATTCCGGGGTCACTGAGATTTTTATCAGATTTTCGTGGCTAATAAATATAATCCAGTAATGGTAATGTAAATTTACATCTAAACGATTATTGTTATAAAAATCCACCGCCTCGAATGTTAAAAAGATATAGTCAAATGAATTAAATTGTAGAATTTAAGTAAGAACGAGATACAAATAAATATACTGAGATAGCAAGAGTATTATAATAAAAACGCAATTTTCTCCTCTCCTTTAGTACTATTTTTATGAAATAAGTTCTATCTCTTCCATATTCTTATCCTTTTAATTCTAATTGTTATGAGAAACAAAGTTTGTCCTTGGCAATTGCAAGGCACTTTGATATAAAAGTATATAACCATCAGAAAATTATTCTAGCATAAAATATCCTGTTATCGTATTATTAATCAATTACGGACGTTATCGTAAAATATTACATACAAATGTCCCTACGCGTAGTCAAGACATTGGTGTAATTCGCCTTTAATCAAATGGCGTTTGGCAAAATTTAGGTCGAAATTTTTTCAATAAATTATACAACTAGCGGTTGCAGAACTGTGAATTTTAATCTAAAAAATTGAAATAAATAAAAAAAAAAAAACAAATAAAAAAAAGAGACGCAGAAACCGAATTGACAAGCTGACAATATCGAAAGAAATATGCCGAACAGTATACCGTTATTTATGTTGTGTTGAAACTTATATGCGAATGTAAAGCATTATTTAAATTTTAAACAGTGCGTTTTGTATTGTATATTTTACCAAAATTATTTCAGACTTTATTTTATATTATAGTAAAATTATGATTGCCAAACAAATGATTGACTACGTAATGAAGTCGTTACGGCAATGTAAGTATGCAATATATTTTATCAACTTTTAATCCTAATTCCACAATAATTGATTAAACATCAACCGTATAATTAACTTTCTTTACTAGATCGTCATTTTTATAACAATCATTTTTTTCACATACGAATCGTACGTATTGTGCGAAATTTGTTTGGACGTGTGTTTTAACTTTTCCACGAAATTTTATTGAAATTCAAAACCTTCTAAGGCAATCCATATTTATACCTTCAGTATATTTAAAATACATTTTACAGTTGCAATCCATTTAAAATGTACTCAAAGGCATTTCAAAATATTTATTCCTCTTAACCATATGGAGAAATACACAATATGTTAACTTGAGATACGACTATTCATTTATTTACTTAGAATCGAATGTTAACTTTATTCCATGTTCTTGTATTTAACTTTATTTTCGACCGCATATTTAATTCACTTTGCATTATTGCTTATAACATTTATAAGACACAGCCATAATGATTTAACGTACATTATCGAATTTTCTCGTCGGATATTTCCTGTAGGTGACCGTTCGCAGGAGATATTAAAAAATAGATTTCAATAATCGGGAGAAATATATTATTTTTGAGTTTTTTTTTGACCAATTATAAAAATTATTTGAATTATTGCTCAATTCTTATTAATATCCGCAAACAATGCAATGCGCCGTTGTGCAATTGACACATATTGTACTTGGAGTTGCAATGCATGCCATTAGTTGCGACGTAAAATGTCGTTGAATCGCGTCAAATTGCGCGTATATGCACAGTGCAAAATATTTGATGTATATTATAATTCTAATTTTGTTAAGCGCTTTGAGAGTTTGTGATTTTATAAAAAAAAAAAAATAAAAATAAGCTCGCAATATTAATTTTAGTCAAATTACGTATATAGGAAGTGCGTATGAATAGATTATCATTGCGATGTTCATTGCGCCTTTTCCACTTTATGCCACTTATTTTACAATGAATCGGCTAATTGTTAAGTTAAAAAATACGGCTTTTGAAATATCAGTAGTAACTAACGACGCGTGGAATTTAATGAATTTGTTAATTATTTAAACAATTGATTTTCGCGGGTTGTAGCATTGTTAAATTCAGATTATATTATTAGATATTTTTTACAAAGAGGAGGAATTTCTTAATCGAATAAAAATAATTTCATCGCGAAAACATGGTAATACCGAATGTTTCGACTTGAAATAATTGAAAGTGCAATAGACGTTTAATGCGGAACAGATTTGTAGCTTAAATGTCAGTAACGTTTTAATTTTAAAAACAAATAATTGAAGTTAATTGAATAAAAAATGCCAAGTGCTGGTGCTTATTATTTACCGTCGAGTCAGTAATTCTAAATATTTAATTAAAAATTAAGTTTAGATCTAAAAAACATTTATTAAAAAAACTCCAGGATAATGATGCTTTTTATATTGTTCAGTGTTAAACTTTTAATTAGAATATCATCTTTTTAATAATAATAATAATAATAATAGTAATGATAATTTACGGCCTTTATAATATAAATAAATTTATAATATAAATAAATTATAATGGTAAGATTTTCATATTTCTTAAATGGAGTGGGGATTGGAGGTGGGGGCGGGGGGAGTTAAGCAAATTTTAACGTGCAATTAAATTAATAATGCATAATTTATTTTTCTTCTTCTCGATGAATTTTCAATCCACTGAATTAACATAGATTGGTATTAGTATCGGATTTTTTTATAATTTATTTATTATACATTTTTTTAAAATACAAATATAGTTGATACTCCTATGCGAGGCGTTAATTTGACGATTCGTATAGAAACATTTTTTAAAAAATTAAGAAACACAATGTACAAGATTATTTACTTTATTCAAATCCTCTTATAAAAACTAGTTCTGACGTTACTCAAAGCCAACTTGGTAGTCTGTAATAACTATAAAGCTCTTATCAGCTTTTCTTAAAATAAACTTTTTATCAATATATGTATATAGAGTAAGAAACTTTTTTAATTTATTGAATATACGATATCATAAATACTTTGGTATAAAATTTTTAGTTTATATGAAAACTTATAACTAATTACTATTGTAGTTAATTACTGGACCGAATTTTTTTTTATATAATTTTATAAGTCTAAAATATAATTTTGCCACAAAAATATCCGAAAGAATCTACCGCTCAACTATATTTGTTTATATTATGAATTTATCTAATTTCTAATATCGTTACTGCAGATTACAAAGTGTAAAAAATTTTTTTTTCGATTTGACTTTTGCCAATCAATTAGTATATATTTTTTTCACTTACATATACAAGTTATGACTGGTTGCGAAGTAAATTTTACAATCGATTTTTCAATACATTTAAATACTACTTCTTTTTGTTATATATTATAAATTTATATCACAATTTTATATATTAGTGTTACGACAAAATTATATTGATTATATCTAATTAAATTTATTTTTCATGGCTTTTTTAGTTAAGAAATTATAATTATATGATTACTTTCTTAACGCTCGGATTTAGTAGCCAATATTTCAATAAATTTAAAACATTGTGATTCAAACTTCATTGTATATAATTTTTAATTAATTTTTATCAAAGTAAATGAATTTCAATTATTCTAAATTATCAATAGTTAGTTTAATGTTGTTTTTTAATTTTTCTTTGGTACGACCTTCCTTTATATTAATATTGCATTTAACGTAATGACAATCGAACACGAAAATTAAAAATTCCAGTTGTCTATTGTACAACGATGTTTTTATTGTATGTTTTTTGAAAAAACGATCCTTTTCGAACAAATTTCTTCTATCATTAACAGGGCTTATCTTTTAACTTTTATCGGCGGCCCGCTGAAAATTTGACTCTGCAGATTGCAAAGAATGATATTTCAATACAGCTAAAATGTTCACTCTCACATTAGGTGTGGATAAAAATTTCACATCACTGATCTCATTGAAGTTGTATTTCTTTTATTAAAAAGCGGGAGATGAAATTTTTGTAATAATTTTATTTTGCATTCGACATCGCATGTTTATCACTTATTGCTTCAAACTCACTGAATTCTTATCATTAGCCATTCATTGTCATTCAGATGAAATTATAAAATAATGTTATGCCTTTGAAGCATCTACTTATAATATAATTTATGTGTGGCACGAAGTTTTTCTTTGAATCGTAAATATATTCCTTTCACTGGTGTTATTTAAATATTTATTTTATATTTTTCTATTAGAAAATGAATACGATTCGCAAAGTACTTCTTGCTCATCGTATTGTGGCCTTTATTTTTTTTTAACTTCATAAAGTTTAAAAAAAAAAAAATTTCAGTTTTGTTAAAAATTAACGCTTTTTCACTATAATAATTAATAAAAGTAATTACACGTGAAAGTGAGGGAAAATTGAATTTTCCATAATAATAGTATTTCTCAAAACAAATTGAACCCTTCGCTTTGAATTTTCCCCCTTTGCACAATCAAGGATACACGGGTATATAGTGTACGTGTCTTTTAATTTTTTGTGAAACTTTTGGTCCCAATTAAAGGATATTAAGATCAATTATATGACAGTTTTATCAAAAGTCAATATCAATATTTTTATATGAATTTATTGGAAATGATTCTGTATAATTTAAGTTTTTGAAACTTCTACACTTTTTAGAAAGTTTATTACTTTGATGACTACCTATTGATTGCGTATAATAATATTATCTTAACCACTTGGAAAAACTTACTAGAGTCCTGTATTTTATATATTCATTTTGTAATTTAAAGTTTTGTAAATATTTACAAATTAACTTCGTAATGCAACTGCTTTTACATATATTTTGAACGAATATTTAAAAAAAAAAAAAATAATATTTCGCATTTTATTCAACGATCAGTTGCATAAATTCTATTGTATTTACTAATTTCTTAATACTGCAGCTGCAGTTTAAGGCCTTCCTTTTTTGCTATTTATTTTCCACCATTACCTTCATGTTTCTGTTTATTATAAAAATTTTAAACATAATGTAGTGCAAACTTATAATACACTAAGTGTATTACTAGTGTAGTCTCCTATACTTTAATGTTATCTTTAATTACATTTTTTCTTCAAAAAACGTTTTGAAATAACCATCTAAAATTATATTTGGTTTATGTAGGTAAAATTAAAGATTAAAGGTTTTAAGTAAAATTTAATTACCAACTATGCGACTGGCAAAGTCATGCAAAAAAGCTGTACTAAATAAAAGAATATGCTTTTACTTAATAAAATCGTATTTGAAAATCGAACCTTCGGTAAATAAATTTTAATGATGGCACAATTTTACGTCTATTTCCGTGAGAAGAAGTTAAGTACATTTCAGTTTTGCAGACTTATTGACAGCTTCTACTGATGCAAACTTCATATTTGAGAAAATAATTATGGCTTCGGTCGGTGGAAAAAAAGACTCAATAAGAAATTCATTTTCAAACTTGATTAATAATGCCATTTGATTTTGCTTTTTAATTATTTTTGTTATTGATCAATTTGAATTTAAAAAAAAAGTTGAGTAATCTCTTTTTAATTATAAAAGTTATAACAAAATTTTAAATCATTTAGTTAATAAAAATTGTTTACAAACGCGATGCTCGTAGGCAGCATATTTTAATTTTAAAATGTGTAATTGTACTTTTTTTGCAGAAGTTTTAATAGATTTGGTTGATAAATTTGAATTTTAATTTGATGGTCCAGGTGTTGTGCACCTTCTAAAATTCAATACAGTATGTTAATTTATCAATTTTTATATAAATTCATTGAGTAAAACTAGCTATACCAGAATCCTCAAGAATATTGGTTTAGTTTTTAAAATAAATATCATTAATATAATATTAAATATAAATTAAGTATACATTTATATTTTAGATTGCAAAATAGTGAAAAATTCATGCTTTAACTATATAAACATCTTAATTTATTTTAAATTTTATACTAAATTGTAATAAATTAATTATTTCATACTTGTATTACTATAATCTTTCCATATAAGGGGTTTTTTTACCATTGCCCCCCCCCGTAAAATTTGTTGTTTCCTTTCTTTTCTGGCAAAATAAAATAAAAATGCTTTTATTTAAATTCTACCTTCATCTCAATTCATTAAATCTAGATAAAAAACATTATATTTTGATAGGAATGATTGTATTTCACCGTAAATGATTTTAAAATAATGAACGAATAAATGCATTATTTAATAGGAAGTTAATTTTTTTTCTTCGTATTGTAATACTTTAATTTCTAGTAATACTTTAGTAATACTTTAATTTGTAGTAAAAATTTTTTTTAATTTGAAATAAATTATTTTTAAATTATATTTGACTTATTATGAATAATTTAATAGAAATTAAATAATCTAATAATTAAATTTTTTATCTAAATTTTTACATTCGCTGGCTTTATTTAATTATGTAATTAATATTTTATTCTTCGATAAATCACTATTAACTTTTTAATTGTTAAAAAATTAATTATAATTAGTTTTCCGATTTATCATTAATAAACGAAATTTGGCAGTTTAATAAATTAATTAAAGAAAAATAAATACAAGTTTTAATTTAATTTAATTAATAAGCAAAGGTTACCTTTTACGACTAATTTTGTTGAATAAATATTACCACATAAATAAGTAAGTCTATTAAGACTTACCATTAAAAATTTTTTGTTATCCATAATTTCTTTAACAATTAAAGGCAGTTACCAGCTTCATATTTATTTCGTATTAAATTTCATGACATCTTTTTCGGTTCCTTTATTATAAGATAACGATTTATCTCTACTTAAAGAATAAGCTCTTAAACTACAAGCAGAATCTCTGCAACTTTTTCTCAAGTAGAATATAGTAATCCTTCTTCACGTACACCTTGAAGGACTCATTACGTCTTATTGTATCGATTGTCTTGCTGTGTTGAAATTGTATACAAATTTATAAGTAAAAAATATAATTCCTTTATTTTTGTTTTAAAAGTTGAAATAGCGCTGAAGTTATTATGATCAAATTCAAATAGTTCATAACAATTTTGTTGTTGTTTTATTAAAAAACAAAAATAATTATTTAAATTTAAGCGAACGGTCAAATAAAAATGCATTGCTTTTTAGCCTTAGGGTTTTTTTAACGTAAGCTAACATTAATAAATATAAAATTACGGGGTGCATAATTGTAACTGTAAACATTTTACGCGCATCATGAACAATGATTGCATTTGAGGAAATAAAGAAAATGTCGAAGAAAAACATTAAATCATTTTTTTGTTTTTTTATTTTAAAAAGATTATGAGCTACGAATAATATTCAGTGCCATAAATTTCCTTAAAAAAGGATTGGAAAGATTCTCTAAGAAACTTATCAGAAACAAAATACTGAGTTTCTGACTTTTTTTCGGCTTGCTGATCAGAACAAATACAGGGAATATACATTTTATATAAAAAGCGAAGAACTGTATTATTTATGCCTGACATTTGTAGTCACCGGGTGTGCGTCAATGCAAGAGTGAGAATAGATAATTCAATTTTATGCTTTATTTTATGAAAATATAAGACACAAATACATGTTTCAAAACGCGTATTAGATATTTCGAGAATGTTTTCAAATTCTTTGAAATGGATTTATTTTATCATATAACTAACAGACTATTTTATCCGTATTTATGTAAGACGTATTCAAAAATCGAAATTACACATAAAATTTTTTATTTTACATAAAAATTCTCCTCCCTCTCGTAAAAGATAGAAATATAAAAATCACCTATCAATGTAAAGTATAACAAAACGGTCAAAAACTGCTTAGCAATAAGTAATTTTCGACGATTAAACGTTAAGCCGCTTATTTTTATTTATAATTGCAGTTAAAAAATGATTAATATTTAAAAGCAAAAATAAAAGCGTGTAAAATATTCTACTCTTTTATGTACGTGGTAAAAAAAAAAAAAAAAAAAGAAAAAAAAAATTAAAATAATTTTGGTAATTTTTTTCCTTTAATAACACGTATATAAGAATCTCTCTAAAGTCGCAATTGACGCAAGGATATGCGCAAATAAATTAAAACATAATTGACATGATGGTAAATAGCACGAATACATTAAAAAAAATATCCTTGCGTACTATTGGAAATTTTATACATGTATCAAATGTTGTGGCTGTAGTTTTTTACGAAGAAGCAACTATTTTATACTGTACGATGAAAAAAAAAAAAAAAAAAAACAAAATGGAAGTAAGTATTTAGTTGCCGAATTTAAAAATAATCCGTACATCCGGAGGCTGGAGTTACGTGGTGGTTTTTTTTTGTTTTGTTTTTTTTCATTACTTTTGGCTTTACCAAGATTTTTGTCCAATTCAACATCAATTTTAGGGATGAAAGTCCCACTCGGTCTCGAGTAAAAATGTTCAAATTGGCAAAGCACCAACATACCGAGTGTAACTTTCAATGGCGAATCAAACGCAGGTCCACGTATTATTCGAAACTTATCAGCCTCCGCAACGAAGCGCCCGAGGAAGAAGGTAAATTTTTAAGGCCTCGGGTAATTCACAATAATTCGTCCTTCGGGTGGACCCTCGGCGGCTCGTCCCTTATTAACATTATCCGAAACCGCATTAACAGCCATCTTCGTTTCTGGTTATTAGGCAAAGGCTCTATAGCTTAGTAATTTAGTTCACCCTGCCTCCAGTCTCAGTCGAACCAGTGGCTCGGGTACCGAACCGTCCGCAATTCGTCGCGGCGGCGCGGCCTTGGCCCGAAGGGACGGCAACGCTACCTAAAATACCATAGGATTTATCTCGGCGCTCTCGTTCAGATGCTCTTGCCGTCGAGGCTCGCACTCCGCTTTACTCGATTGAAGTGGGCCGAAGGACGATATTTTTCGATGGACGAAAGACTCCCCCCCTTCTTCTTAATTACGGCCCGTCGAATTCCAAAGCTTCTAATTGTCCTGCAAAGCCAAAGTCGAGCTATGCTATCCTGTTATTTAAATGTCTCGCGACGAGTGCTGGACTTATTAATTCTAATTATTATTAATGCCTTTGTGTGATAATTCGGTTATTGTCAACTTTTAACTCAGCCTATAATTTCATTATCGTGTTAACCCATTCCTCAATATTTATAGAGCGATTAAAAAAAAAAAAAATAATAAAACAACAAAAAAGTTAGCCAAGTAGAAGAGTAAATTTTACATTTAGTCGGATCTTCGTGATAGCGGTCTTACTTTTTTTTTTTTGTTTAAATGATAAAATGTCTTTCGAGTACTTAAAAGTATCAATGCTGTTTATGATAGAACGATAAATAAATAACAGGAGCAACGC
The DNA here is from genome assembly GCA_018907135.1 of Kradibia gibbosae. Taxonomy (NCBI): domain Eukaryota; kingdom Metazoa; phylum Arthropoda; class Insecta; order Hymenoptera; family Agaonidae; genus Kradibia; species Kradibia gibbosae. The sequence goes on from JACCHX010000011.1 coordinate 3,127,821, forward strand.
ATGTATAAAATATGCTTTGTACGTATTAATGAAATACATACACATTTATTTTATTCACTTACTGCTTTGCATATTTAAATTACAAAGTGCTTTGCTGTTCGGGCAATTTTTACGTACTTCGTCATAATAATTATTTTATTATTACAATTACATTACTCATGGTTTAAAGTGATACAACGTAATGATCATTATAATAAGGATAAAGAGAATTCATACGAAATACAAGTGTTGCGAAATATACAAAATTTAAATATTTATTAACGATATCACATTTTTAACAATTCATATTCATAAGGATAAAATATAATATCTAGGGTAAAAGCATCATTTACGTTTATTCAAATTATTTTTAGTTATTTTAAATACGCACTTGAGTGCGCGCATACTTTCACATAAAGTCACACGCATATGTGAAAGCGAACATTATTAAAAAAAAAAAAAAAAAAAAAAAAAACAGATTAAAGCAATATTAATTTATAAAAGAATTTATCATATATCTATCAATGTATATCGATATATGTGTATAAATATTTATTTTGTTGTTGTTGTATTTGAATGAAATTATAAAATGGTTTCCAGCGGTATTCCAAAATGAAGGTAAATTGTTTTTTTTTTTTTAATCAAATGAGCTCGAATAAGAATTTCATTTTTTATATCATAAAATGTCAACAAAGTAATAATAAATCCGATTTTAACTCATTATGTAATTAAGACTGCGTAAAGATCCGATAGGGAATAATAAGAAATCCATCGCTAGGCCCTTTCAATTTTATCACAAGACTTATTCATGTGCATTTATGTATTACATGTACATGTGTACGTATGCACGTACGCGTGCGCATATGTGTGTAAAGCGCAGTAGGCATAAAGCAATGATGTACTTAAAATGATAAAAGCAACCGATATCATTAAATCTTTGTAAATAATTCTGTTATTTTTATTACACCATCAGAATTATTAATGATTAATTTTACTGCTACTGTACCGAATCTCTTAGGGCGACTACTGACCCCTCCCTAATAAAAATTTCTTTGTCTTATCGCCCACTATATCATCAGTTTCATTATAGATGCGGATTTTTCCCTTTTGGACTAACGAAGTTCGAGCTCTTTTAGGTATCCTTGCTTAAAATATGAAATTTATTTGCCGAACGTATAAAGAATTGTGAACTGTGGCTTTTCACTGGAAGAGGGCGACAAAACTTACTTTTCGAACGCTCGAGCGAATTGAAATTTATTTTTTTTATTTTTTTTCTTTCATCGTTCTCTTGAGGCAGCCCTTTCATTATTGCTGCTGTACAAATAATAATAATAATAATTTTAACAAAACTTTTAATTAAAATTCAAATCCCATTTCGAAGGATTAATCTTTGCTTAAACTGAAATCGAGTTAAACAAATGTGCTCAGCAGTTACCGCACGAACATGGCAACAGTTGTATATTTGTGTATTTACAAAATGTAACATTTCATCGAGTGATAAATTCGTAAAAATTTTGTTTTTTAAACAATTTTATTCCGTACTGTTTGCTCAACTTTTTACACACTAGTCAAATGTAATTATTTCCTTTGTTTGCGAACCCAGGTAAATTACTGAATTTAAAAAATTTTCATCTTTTTCAAATTTGAAAAAAAAAAAAAAAAAAAAAACACTGACTTTTAATTTATGCTATAAACCCCCAGCGAATGTGATTATTAGTCCATAAATAGCTACTAAACGACGGGAATTATACTTACTATTTAATTCAACCCTCTGATTTTCGACGGCTTTATTCGTTGTTTTCGTAAAATGGAGTAATCTGTTATTCGGTTATCTAAGAGATCTTCTAAAAATATGAATATTTAACCTATTACGTATAAGAATTGATTGGACGGTATTACGTAAATCCATGGAACATTATATAAAAGCATGATAATTTGTAGTTTTTCTACATGTACGTGCCCACACACGCCCACACAACCGCACCCACACATTTATACATAAATACACGTAAGCAGACATAAAAGCACAGAGAGGATTTATCGTAGCAAGTAATTTTATTTAATAATTTTATTTAATAATTTTGTTTATAAAATTACCGAGTGATTTTTATGGAAGATCGAGTAAATGAAAATTGGTACGTAACACTACTATGTTTTCATCAGTAATACGAGATTCTGTATGTAATTTTATCAGCGTAATTTTTTTTTTTTTTTTTTTTTCGTTAAACATGATTGAAAATTATTTTATTTACATTCACATTATCATTATTATTATTCTTCCTATTATTATTATTTATCGATAAATAAAAGTCGAATTTCAACAATGCACATATGTACAAAATATTATTGTATATTTGCGTGATGCAATTTTAGTTTCAAGATTACCATACGGTATTAATAAAATTTATGATATTATTTTTTGTTTTCCCGGGTTAAGAATACACCGGCAAAAGGAAATATTTCTTTTGAATTGCACCCTTATACTAATATTAAAAAATTAATTTCAGTACTGGATGCATGGAAAACGCCGAATTCAGCAAAAAGTTAAATATTCTTGAAGAGATATATAATTGTGACGCAGGCTAGCTAAATATGATTTCGCGTACAAAGTTTGTACGTACTAAATAAATCAGTCGCAATTTCACTCGTGAAACAATATTCGAATATATGAGTAAAACGTACTGAAAAATAGGAAAAAAAAATATATATATATATGTATATATGTACATAGAGAGGGAGAGAGAGAGAGAGAGAGAGAAAGGGTGAGAGAGCGAGGGAGAGAGGGAGAGAGAGAAACAATATCATTGAATGTACTACATTTAGATAGTCTACTCATAACCAGATTACGTTCAATATACATTTTCTGTTAAAAGCGGAAACGAAATTTTATATGTTTTTCTAAAGCTTCTACCATAACTAAAATAACAAATTTGTTAAGTATTTTGAAAATAGTCCTATTTTATTTCTAAGACGTATTTTAAATTTCACTTGAGCTTCACTTCAATAAGGGCATTTTATTAAATAAAAAGTCAGCATGTGAATTAAAACTGTTATTTTATTTTAAAATCAATCTTTACATCGGTATGTTTATGGTAAGATTGACTTCCGATCGAATGCGGATACCTTTAAATATTACCTGCTCCTAATTTTCAAAAAATAAGGAAACGAATCTTTCTATTACACGAGTAAGCTATTTCATGGCGTATAAAATATTATTACTTCATCTTTTGATTATCAAACAGAAGCACGAGTTTTCGATAAAACTTTCTTGTAGTTGGGAAATAAGCAAGAGGAAAAATATAATAGCAACAAAAATCTAGGGGTAGATTCATTAAGATAAAAATTAAATCAATACATAAAATAAATGAAGAAGGACTTAATTAGTAGATTGACTAAAATATCAGAAGAGCCATATAAACAAATCTTATTTCGTAGATTGATCTGGAAGAGGGTAAAATGAGTTCTTAGGAGTATCATATTTGTAAACATCAAAGGATAAAATTTGCTTCTTCGATGATTTTTTGGCGGTCAAAAATTTTTTCCTTGCATGCGACACACTTCATTATTTATATAAAAATACCTTTTTGCATTCTTTGTTTAAACTGTGCCATGGTATATTATTTTAAATGCATTTAATTAATATTGCAGGTTACGCAAATTTCTCTAAGTAATTAATTGTGTAAATTACAAATATTAAGATCTTCAGTGAAATGTACAAAATACATTTTCCCATGAAAGTTAATTATAATTTAAAGCCTTATGCGGTACGACGAAAGATAAAAAAAAAAAATATTTTAGTAATTTACGAAAGGACCATATTTGAATAGAATGGGGAAATTTTTTTCAACTCAAATTTACAAAACTGTTATTAAATTGCTATTAAAAATTTTCATTTTATAATTGTTAGAACAATTTTAATTTTCGTTATTAATTTTTAACATTTAAATATTAAATATTAAGTATTAAATAATATACATTAAATATTGAATATCATTCGTTAATTAAAAATTCATTTTGTTTAAAGAATGCTCGTGTATTTAACATTTAAATCTGTATCTCCCAAATATCTTAATGTTGATTCTGAATTTTGTTTTCTAAATTTATACGTACATACAAAGTTTAAACTCAAAGATTTATTCATTGCTTTACGTGGTGAGTTTTTTTAATTTTATGGTATGTTAAACATTGAATATTTTGCTCGAGAGTGGAATACCTATTTATTAGGTGTCCTTTACCTCTTAAAATATAAACCGAAAAATAAAACTTGGCGGTTTAATTTTGTATTTCACTACTTTAACGTACGGATAAAAATACGCGCTGGGGAAAAAAATGTATTAATAAAGTTAATGTCAAGCTAATGTTAAATAAAAAAAGCTAATGTTTCAGCCGTATTTTATTGATTATAGTATATTTAATAGTTTGTAGGATTAGGATGAGATGATAAACGATAGGGCTTTTTATTTATAATTTATAATTTCAATACAAGATTAGGCATTGAAAACAATAATGCGACGGTTCTTTTTAGCTTACGTAGTATTTAAATGCGACAGCCGAAGAATTATAATGTATTTCAATTATACTAAAAGTATTAAAATTTATAAGAAACAATGTACAGACATTTCTTAGCATTTTCTAATTTCTATTTATTGCCATTATAGTGAATTAGCTTAATTATCAAAATCGATATTGCGTTGGTTATGCCTTAAAGAACTTTTAAAGCACTGTAGTAATTTCTTAATTCTGATTAATGTTGATCTCTTCAATTTGTATACATATTACCACGTTATATAAATTTTAAAGCTACTTACATTGTAACCTAGCTTAAATAAATTAAAGCTGATCATATCTTCACATTTCATTTTAATGAGTAGCCCAGTTGCAAATCCTTGGATCTGTCCTGGAACCAATACTATTATATAATTACTGACATGCTCGAAATTGACGCATTCAATTAATGGGAAAACAAATATTTTACATTCATTAGTAATTAATATAACTAAAAAAAAAAAAAAAAAAAAAAAAAAAATATGTACAAAAATATATTTCAATATACATTTATTACGACGAAATTCTATTTTACGCTGAATAATTCTAAAATGCTTCTGTAAATTTTCACATTTATATAATTCAATTTAATCACTGTTACATAAATTTCAGCGGCTATTCATTTTAAATTAATTATTATCTTTAACGTACATATCACATTCAGTCGTTGTAAATGTGTATTAAAAATATTTTTTACTTTCAATGCATTTCGAATTTCGGTTAAATTATTTTTCATATACTATACTTTGAAAAATGAAAAGATGCACTATGAATAAAATTACTTAAAAAGCAACTGTAATAAAAGATATTGCATTTTCAATTCATTTATTAATAAAATTTGTTCTTCTATTTTTTAACGAGCAATGAATAGAATAAAGAAATTTTATTTACGTATATATATATTATAATGTTCAATAATTATTAGTTAAATTGGGGTTTCGTTGGTTAAGAAAAAAAAAATACTGCTTTACGTAAAGTTTTTTTATTTACTCAATTACTCTTAGATGGAAAAATTGACATTTATATTAAACGTATACATAGGCACTTCATTCTGAGATTAAAATTGATAAAGATGTTAAAAGAAAGTCTTTCAGGTGTAGCACGCTTGAAAAAGTATTAATTTAGTCGGTTATAATATTTAAAAAACGGTCTATAATAATTATTTAAATTATATTTTACGCCAATTGACAAATAATAGAATGTTAGTGATAAAATGCCAAGACCTACAAATGTACGTGCTTGTATTGGCCTTTTCGGGTCATCGAGTACTATTAACAAAACGCTACAGCTAATATTTATTTCCTTTGTGAACAAAAAAAAGAAGGTAACGTTTGCAAATTTTGTGGAATTTTTATACATATTTTGTCAATACATTTTCAATGTAAAAGTACTTCATTAATTTTACCAGTGTCACTGCTTTTTGACACGATACGTTACCAACAATTGAAAGCTTTTCAAAACAAAGCCACAAGCTTAAACGCTATTCTTTTTTCTTTTTTTGTTTTTCTTTTGTTTTTTTCTTTTCTTTTTTCTTTTTTTTTTTTTGGTGCAAATATATTAACACAATGCTTATGCGCTTTGTATTAATTCGCAGCCGATAATAACATATTACCAATAACGAATGTTGTATAATACAGTGAAATAATTATTTATCATCCGAGAGTCGCGGGGAGCGAGTAAATATTTGACTGCAAATACTAAATATCAAAGGCCAATACGATTGGAAAGGCTGTAATGATATTATTGAATTGCGAGCGAGCGAGAGAGAGAGAGAGAAAAAAGCCAAATCGTTTGACTCGCGTAAGTGGGATTTAATGGAGGACGCGCGCTCGCTCGTAGGGGCCAAGGGCATTGGCCGTCGAGCGGCATCGGTCTTGGCCGGAGTCGCGAGCGATCCGCGTCGACCTGGACGCCCTGGGCCCTCGGCACGTCGGGCCGCGTTATTTGCAAGGAGCCAAAGGATACGATTAATCGCGGCAATCGCAGCTTGGGCCGGCGGCGCAGTCAGCGGTCGATCGATCTCTCGCCTCGCGCGATAACTCACACAGCCGGGGTGAGATTGAGGGAGAGAAGCGGAATCGCCCGTCGATGCCAATGAGCGAGCGCCGAAAGTCGCCGGAGCGAAAGCATCGCTAAGGGAGAGGGAAAATGGGAAGAAGGGAAGCCCCAGTGGCGGAGGTCCACGGCTTGTCGGCCAGTAGTAGAGGAGCGTTCGAGTGCGGTCGATGTGCGCGCCTCGTAATCCGCGTCTTTCCGATAACTTTATACGAACCTCGTAAGAACTTGTAAAAACTCGAAACTTTCGAAACACCATTCGTCGACTCTTTTATAAGTTACTGACTCAGCTATACCTTTTTTTCTCTCTCTCTCTCTTCTTTTTCTCGAATGTACACTCAAGACTAATAGTCGATGTTATGTTATTTCATTAATTACTAGGTACTGTGCTACTTAAAGCTACTCCGGTTACTTTATAATTCCGAACTATGCATTTTTTCCCCCTATCGTTTTTAATCATTATGCCAACAAAATTAACGATCGTTGAAAGCATATGTAGCATCATTAGGCAGTTACCTTAAGAATACTTAATTCTTTATAATCCCAACGGTATTGCAATTGTTGTGACAGTGCAATTATTATTTGATTACTTTTAATGATTGATGCAGTAGCGATAAAGGCAAACTATTATTTGCATACACTGGGATATTTTTACATGATAATTTAAGACTCGGTATTTAATATTATTTGGCTTTAAAAAGTTTAAAGTAGCTTCGTTTGATATTGCAACCAAATTTTTACTCGTTATGATTATTCTTATGAATTGTGGGCCTTGTTAATTTTCTTGCAATATGGATATTTATATTAATACACCGTTGAAGGATTTTTTATAATTATTATAAATTTTTTTACTCGATTCGAGGAAAAATAAATATTATTTAATCAAATTAAATTTTAGCATGATATTGACTTACGTTCGTGTTATTATTCGTTATTAAAATAACTGGTTTTGTAAATACAGAAAATAATTATTTCACGTTCTACTTATTATAGAATGTAGCAGTTGGATATGTTTATACAAATTTAGGGTAAATAAGTTAATAAATTTCAATATTTTTTTATGACTATCTGTAGATACTACGATAAAATTGATCTACGTAGTAAGTATAATGTACGGTACATTTTGAGAATTACAATTGAAATTTGACAAGCGAAGGCTCATATTTATTAAATTAATTGCAATTTTGAAATCGTACTAACTTAATGTCAGAATGTTTTCAATAATTATAAAACTGTTTCAACAACATTTAAGATGCAAAATGTATTCCAACAAAATATTATTAGTAATTAATTTAAAAAGAAAACAAAAAATAAGATCAAACTTTACTGTAAGTGGTATCGAACTTATTTACAGAAAAACTTACATGAGACTAAAGTATACAAGTCACTGTGTTGAACTAACTTTGATATATGTTATTTATTATAAATTTATCATAGTAAATACATAATAATGAAAATAAAATTTACAAGGAATGTTTAAACAGAATTTTACGTAAATTTAAAAGCTACGGCAAAAAATTTTACGATAATTGGATCGAATAGGTTAATATTAATTTTTATACAGTATAATTACAATTTTGATAACTTTATAATTAATTTAATTAAATATTATTTCAGCAGTAAAAACAAATACTTTATTTTAAAGTTTTTACTCTAGTACTTTCTAATAATGCTCGATATAATATGTTTATATAATACTACTTTTCTGTTTGTATTTTCGTTTCGAAAACAACAGAACCATTTATATTCTTGAACAGTGTTGTATTTTTTTTTTAATTAAATATATTTATTGTAACATAAAATTCATTAATTTACCGTATGGTAACAATGTAATGATTCTTTCGTGCAATATTCACTGTATAAAACAAGTAAGATCAATAATATTAAGATCAGCGTCAATTACAAAACTTATATAAAATTATTAATTGATTACATTATTAAGATAAATTTTACATTTCTGTTTGAAACACAGTACAATTTTTGCACAATTTGCTCGACAGAATAAGCTACATAAATTACAAATATTACATTTAATTACCTTCTTCTAATTACTATAATAATAAATCAATTCAGTGAACGAAACGTAATTACCATAGATTATTTGTACATATTGAAAAAGTGTTTATCATTTTTTATAAAATGTTCTCCCAATGCTTTACAATTCGAAGCGCTTACAATTAATACTTAAAAGATATACACGAATTTCCAGTTAAAGTATTTGAATTTTTTTAATAAAAAAAAAAAAAAAAACACATTTGTGTATGAGCTCTTGGCGGCATAATTGAAAATTTAAAGCTCAAATAATAAAACACAATTACGTTTAACTCAATATTTTTAATTTAGAAATGACCTACATCGTGCATTAAGAGCAATGTAAAAATTACGCAACGTATACGTAATTGCTTAGCCTTTACGATGTCCCTTGCTTCACGTCTTATAATACTTTATTCTGCAGTCGCATAATTGTGCGTGAGTGTAGGTACGTGCACGTACGCGTGCATTACCTGTATATAAATAATTTTTCGTCGTCGGGCATTTTTCTCCACCGTGAAGGGCGTATATCCAAAATAGGGAAAAGTATTCCCACAATTGCCACCGAAATATTAACAATTATACGTGAGAAGGGCGCGAAAAAAGGTCAATAAAATTTCATTCTCCATCCCAAGTTAGCGAACTAGGCTTCGGTTCTGTAACTTTTGTTTCTCTATTGAATTTTGAATAGCCTGGATTTTTCATGGAAGACACTTGCTTCCAAAACCATATATTGCACATATTCCGTAAAGTTTACGGTCTTTCGCCATCCATCATCGTTCGTCCAAGCCAAATTTGAAACAATATATATTCATTGCGTCTCTAAATTAAAGTGGCAGCAAAATATGTTCATCATTTTTCCAAACCACGCAACACACAACATGCATTCATTACATTAATAAAGAGAGCAGAAAGCATTATACATTAGCTTATGAAAGCCTCGCATTTGTGGAAAACTCAATCCAAACTGAAATTTATAGTACTTTCTTATTTACATTGGGATTTTTTTTACCGATTGCTATTTAAATTAAGATGCAAAATATTTTATGCGCATGAAAAGCATTCTCTCTGTTATATTTTATTTTACAAAAAAATCGAAGTTGACTTCAAATGCGCACTATTCGCGTGGTTCCTCAATTATCAGAATCAATAAACGATCAAAGAATCTTTGTCAAAATTTTTCGCAGATTAAACGTTTTTATAAACATTTTATTGTATTTTTTTTTTTTTATAAATTAAAAATGCGACGTATCATCAATCATTTCAAATGCAGATATTCATCATTCTCAGTTTAAACGAAGCTAAAATATTTTATATGTATTTTCATTAAATTGAGAATCATTTCGCAGGTAGTTTAAAATTAATTTTTCCATCAACATTTATAATTTTAATTATCCGAAAATTATAATTTACAAAAGCCTTTCTCGCTCGTGTCTTTTCTAAATTAACGAAATCACATTTGGAATTTGGATTCTCTCAATTAAATCATAATTATAATTATTATTATTATTATTATTATTAAGGTCATTGGATATTCGGATATTGTTGTGCGATTCGGATTCGGTAATCCGGTATATCGAAGCTTTGATTTGCGTATCGCATGAATTTTTAACAAAGAAAGTCCACTCGCAGGGGCAAAGCCACATTCATATTTATGGGAAACTTTAAGTTAATTTGAGAAATCCGGGGTATAGGTGGATGAAAACATCCGGCGACTCGCGCGTCATCCCGCAAACAAACTTTTCTTTTTCCATTCTAAAATTATAATATATAAGATTTTTATTACCCGAAGTAATATTAAAAAATATGAGGATACAGTTGAAGAAGGCAGCTGTTATACTTGCCCTGGAAACCTCTGGAACTAATGTTTAATGGATCGAATGGGGGTCTGCTAAGTCTAGAAAAGGCTGGCGGGGGGGGGGGAGGGGCCGGGAGCCATTATACACGTTATTCGCGCGTTTTGAAGGTGACGTTTTGACGGTTAATAGCTATAGACATAACTTCTAATTTAAGAGTGGATAGCACGGAGAAAACAAAGTCCCTTGATTAATCGAAGGGTAAATAAGGATAAAAAAAAAAAATTGGACGTTTTAACTTACGGTGGTCTGGCAAAGTGTAGTCCTGAACTCGATCTTTTCGACGCGTGCAATTTTGATTTTTGAATACAACTGATTTTTTCTTTTATTTAAACTATCCTATAATGTGGGATGGAAAGGCTCGTATTTTTTCGCTCAATTCGGTTATTTCAATTTCTCTAGATCAACTGTTATCCTTGTGATTACTTCATGCCCGCTCCTGCGTCTCTCTGTATACGATGTGAATAGGGATCCAGATCATAATGAGAGCCTCCTCCAATGAGTAACTACTTCGAAGTAAAGTTACAATTTATTATGAGCGGCCAAGCCGATTATCAAACGGTTTTTTTTTTTTTTGTTGTAAAACGAGTTATTAGGTTAGTTTGTAAAATTCTGAATACAGTGGATTTAAAATAATTCTTTAGCTTTGATAATCATTCTGCCAATCTGATTTCAAGTTTTAAAAATTAAAGTATTGCAAATCGCGCATAAGTCGATGAAAATGAATTTAAATACTGGCAAACTGAAGAATCTCGGTTTCAACTGAATTACGATTATTTTTGCAAAATGCATACAACAATTGTCAAGCAAAATGCATACCAAGTAATCACCCGATTTTAAAAATTAAATATTCAATAACGTATTCATTATTAGGGTTTAATGTGTGCTGGAATATCAAATTCATAAAGAATCGAATGCTAATATTCAATTACTTACTACATTAATATACTTCAATATCAAAAGGCTTATATTATTAAAGCTCACGATGAAAATTGCATACATAATAGTATTCAATGTTTCATCTTTTAAAAATTGTTATTCTGCGTAAGAATAACAATTGTATTATTTTCAGGAGTAATTAAAACTTTTCATTACTCAGGAAAATACTTTTATACATACACTGACTAGTCCGTTTGAGATTTTATACTTAGTTTATTATTTTTTTTCGCACTTCTTAAGTAACTATTTCCTTATTATTATTATTATTATTATTATTATTATTATTACATTGATATTTTTATAAAATTTAAAAAAAAAAAAACATAAAATGCTGCTTTATAAGAAAATAATAAGAAGAATCGAACGAAAAGGTTCAATTTCCTTGTATAATTCTAATCATTTTAGTTTAATAATCCTATATGGCATCGTTAACAATAGTAAAAAGTCTGATTGCATATTGTGATCGTCTGAATTATTACTTACAATAAAAACAGTAGTTTTCCATTAAAAAAAAGTTGTACGTAGCTTACCTTTAACAATGTTGATTCTCGCATTAAAAAGGGAAAATTCTTTTTCACGAAATGGCACAAATTGGCGCGTGCTTTATAATAAATAGACAAATACTTTTAATCTTTATTGACGGGTATAAGCATTGGCTACGTACAAGGGACTCCGTGAAATTGAAGTCTGGCGCGAAGTATGGCTTGGGGGAAAATGTAAGATTAGAAAAGATTCTCGCACGCGACTGGTAAATTATTGATGAGTAATGCAGAAGTAGAGAGAGAGAGATAGAGAGAGCGAGAGAGAGAGAGAGACTTTCTCATTTGGCAGGGAGAGCAAACTGTAAAGAGTAAAAGAGTAAAAGGGATGAGAAAGACGGGGAGTAATGTAAAAGTGCAGAACATAGTGACGAAGGGAAAATGGTCGGGGAGGGGGGGGGTGTAAAAAGGCGCGGAGCTGTGATAGAAGCAGAAGTGCAGAAAATAGAGAGCGGAAAGACAAAAGGAAATGATCGAGTAGGAAAATAGTCGTAGGTTGAAGCTGTCCGTGTTTAAAAGACAAATATCCACGTAGGGAGGGAGAAATCGTGGGAGAGACGGAGAGAGAGAGAGAGAGAGAGAGCGAGAGGGATGGAGGGATGGGTGAAGGGGGGTGGTTGGTAGATGTCGTCAATAGACGCGAGCCTTATAATGTAATCACGGTTGGCCCAATTCACATGCACTCTTGTTACAAAGTACGAAGACTCAACGGTACATATTTATTGCCAATGTAAACACGCGGTGCCGCGGAGCTTTGCCAGCCCATTAGGGCGATAAGGCGCAGGAGCCCAGGCTCCTATTCACGAGTGCTCATGAATTTGTACAATTAACCATTTGCATCGCTTATTTCCTCTCTCGTCAATTAGCTCGCGTTCCTGGCCTCCCGCCCGCCCCCGTCCGTCGCTCCTCATCGGCAAGCCAAGAGAGCGAGCGCCTCTCGTGCCCGGAGAGAGGCGACCCAGTGCCGGCCGACGCCAGGCGCGCACCGCCCCCCCCCGCCCCCACCCGAGGATTCTCGTACGAGGCCGGAGAGGGCGAGCCCCGGCCCGTAGTCGATGGGAAAGCCACGCGCGCCGTTAAAGGGCTCCTCCTCCGGGCCCTTCGGCCCGAAGCCGCTGACCTCTCGCGGCCTCTGACGACGTTCTTAATTTTTGCGACTTGCGAAATATCGAATCGTCCTTGCGCCTCGCAATCGCAATCGTCGATTCAAAGGCTCCGGATTCTATTGCCGAGGAGCTTGCCAAGACCCACCCCCCAGCCCCATCCGCACACCGTACACCGGCCAACTGGAAATATTCAAATAATTGGTCTTTTAAGAGTCCGTGACCGATGGCCCGGTGAAGCATAGCCAGACGCTTCTTCCATGGTAATAATTTCATCGGAGGATACGTTTTAAAATACGTTTGCCAACAAATGCCCTTTTCAAAATGCGCCGAGCGAATTTTTCCAATCGTTAGTATCGATGGGCTTTTAAAAATTTTTTAAGAATTTTTATATATATATGTGTGTGTGTGTGCTTGCGTGTATTTCAAGGCGCGTGATAAATTTTAAAGGCATTTTACTACAATTGATTCTCTACTTAACAAATATCAAATGTGATTTTGCAAAAAAGGTATTATTTTTTTTTTTTCTTCCAATAAATGGACAACGACGGATACGTATAATTTATAAAGATAAACAGTATTTTAAACAGGCCATAAAACAATCATTAATAAATCATTTTCACGCAAAGCAAACAAGTACACTCGATATAATAAAGACCGAGACAACAAATTGCATTAAGATTAAACTTTGAAAGAGATTTTAAGTTGACAATTATGCAATTGTCACGGTGATACCTGCAATAACTTTTTTACACATATTATTTGGTTAATTTTTTGTTTATAAATTCTCAATAAGGGTACGAATTATTTAAAAAAAGTATTCCCTATACCGACTTTGGGAGTAAAAAATATATACGCATAGTATATGTATATTTATCTTATTTTTTTGTTGTTGTTGAAAGTGTATGTGTTGAAGAGGAATGAAGGAGAGCAAGAGATGATAAAAAATGTCGATATAAGTTACGAGTGGAATGCTGAGTCGACAACAAAACATTACCGGGTTCTTTAGATATTTGAAAGTGTAGCCATAAAAGTATTTTCCGTGATCGCAATTTACACGTGGCAATATCATATACAGTGAAAACCATTAGTAATACAGTAATAAGCTCGCTTAATCCTTGATGTGATTTGATTTTTAATGACGATTTCTCATATCTTATTAATGTTCTTGTTAGAGTATATAATTTGAAATACCGAATGGACGGTCGATAAATCTACTCGTTAGATTAAAACGTATTTAAAATTATATTCTTATTGAAAACAAATAAAGTTTTCGTTACAATTTCACTGTTAATGCGTTACAAGAAAAATTACATACTGCCAGTGCGATTAGTTTCTACTTATTTTTTAATAAAATGAAATCCTTGCACATGAATAATTCTAATGCAATGAATGTTTTTTATCCTATAAATTGTTATCGTATTAATTTACCTTCTCAGTGAAAGTTCACCCTAATGCAATCTGTTAAATTTTTTACAAATGTTTTCTGAAAAAATTAATAAAATTTTGAGTAGACTCGATTATTTGAGTTATTAATAAATTGTTGCTTTTATAAGCCAATTTAGAAAGCCTGAAAAATGTATAGAAAATACATTTATTAATATAATTTTTCTTGAGGAATTATTTTATCATTATATCGAAGATTTTCTCGTCGTTACTATTTTTAATTCAAGTGTAACTTTTTGTTTTTATATTGCGAACAAATCAATTGCAGCTAAATTATTAATTGGATCAGAACTTAATAAAAAGACTATAAATATGACTTCGATAAAATAATATATGTATGCGTATGTACACACCCACACGCCCACATTCGTTTACAATTCATTTTATAAGCAAAAAAAAGTATTGGTAACAAAAATATGTCATATTAACAATTCATTTGAAAACAGAAATGCTGTTTTAATCTTTTATTGCATAAAATTTAAAAATCACAAATATATATGTATATACATATACATATGTAATGTAAATATGTAAGAGACACATAAATAACAAAGACTATGAGAGATTTAAATTAAGATACAATTAGAACAGTTAATTTAAGCTTATTACATGTATTATTAATATATTTTAGTGCATTAAAATTTAAGCGTACCTTTTCGGGAAGATGAATTGCACAAAGATGAATAATAAAATTTGCAAATTACATATACTTTAAGACAATTATTTATTTATTATTAAATATTGCCGTAAATTTAAATGTCATTTCAGTTTACATAATATAATGAACAAGAATTCTGTTAGAATTGAAGCAATTCAATGAAGTTAAACTTTCTTTTTGATGTTTATGAACTATGCATACATATTATAAATAAAAGCAAATTTTTGCGATAAATAAAAATTCTTTACATAAATTATTTGCATAAAAATACAATCCTTAACTTTTGGCATTTAAAAAAGTCATTTATATAAGTTTATTCAAGCTCTTAGAACTATAAAATCAGTTTGTAAGCCATACGCATAACGACCTTCTTTTAATAAACGAGTTTTATATATATATTTATATATCAATTTAAAATAGGAATAATATTTATTTTTACATGTTAATTGTACTATAATTTACTGCAGAATACGTACACTTAAAGATAATTTTTTGCAAATAATTCACTTTAAAATATTACGATTCTGTCGAGGTTAATTAATAATATGATTATGTATAGTTTATATAATGGAGTTCTGTTTATTCTTAATCAGAAATAGAATTATCAATTCCATAATATTCCGAGTATGACCCTTTTCGCCTTTAGGATTTTTTTTATAAAAACAAACAAAGTTAAAGTTAACGCGATAGTAATATACTGGCGTCTTCAGCATTGAAATTAATTATAGAAAAGTTGTGAGATAATAAGACGTTAATTAAATGGGGAAAAATAATGATAAATTTATTAATATGTGCTTGGGGTGTGTGTGTGTTTAATGTGTATGTGTACATGCTAAGCGTATATTAGAATGCAATTGACATATTAATTAAGATTAACACAGATAAAGTTTTTTTTTTCCGAGAATAGCATTTGCCAATGGAACTGGTTTATATAATTTTAATTAAAAAAAAAAAAAAACATAAATAGAAGAAGCAAAATTGTCTAAATTTAACCTTTAGGATAAATTTCAGATTAAAACGACGCGACTGAAACAAAAAGTAACAAGATTTCACAGCTTTGATGTTGTCCTCGTTAATGATCGATTTAATAATGTGTTCGGAGGAAAAAATTGTAAAGCTAACGAATAGAGATGCCAAGATAAAAAACGTTTGAAAATATATATTTTCGGATGGCTTCAACTGCATGAACATATTTATTCCGTAGTAGTCTGAAAACGATCGCATTCGAGTAATAAGAAGTATAAGAAGAAGAAATTGTCCGATTCAGCCAAGAAAGAAGTAATGCCATTCGTATTGATAGTCGTACATTTAGATACTAAAATTTAAGAGATACGTAGAGCCCATCTGGATCCTCCGGTTAGTAAAATTTTAGAATCTTGAAGTCAATTTTCTTTTTTTGTTTTTTTTTTTTTTTTTTTTGTTTAAATATACATATAAGTTTAGATAATGGCATTTGGAAGTCCATCGCGGCCAATGAACGATAGAACTTTCGGCGATATTTACGTTGGCAAACGTCGGTGGTCAATGTAACGTAAAACGAAATAAGAATTTGCGAACAAAATTTAAAAATTCCCCAGTGCGAAGGTCTTCCACGTATACGCGAGTCGATCTGCAGCTTTTGTTAATTAAGCGCAAGCTTAATAAATCAACCGCGGTACCGAGGCACATTTGGCCATTGAGCGCATCGGGATCATCGATGGGCTCGTACAAATTCTAAATTATTTCCGTAATTAATTTTCACGCCCGGCAGCTCGGAACGCCCTTACGAAACACTCGATACACCCGCGCGCCCCCCCCCACCTGTAACGTAGCTCTCGAGCCAAGAATTTTTCCCCGCCGCTAGACAAGCGGCTACACTTTCGCTGCGCGCCTTACGGCCCGAAGGTCCTCTCCCTCCTATATCAATCATTCCCAATACCATAACCGTTCGTCTCGCAGATGCTAACTCGGCTGCCCGGTTAAGTGGCTCGCTCCTGCTTTATTTAATAAGATTGACGAGGGTAGAAGGGCAGATTTATCGCAAGCGGACGTGTCGCAAGTATTTTTTCAATAATCAGCGAAGGAGCTCCTACCCTTTGCAAGCTGCGAGGGAAATACTTTGCATTGGCAATGGCAAAGCGACAGGGGAGAAGCAAGGGCACACCTCGAGCACTGGCCGTATTAAAAAGGAACAAAAAAAAAGAGCACAAAAAGACAAGTGTATAGAAATTAAGCACCGCCGTAATAAATAAGAGAGCTGCTCGAGAATTTATAGGAAGTTACCATGTATGCAATAAAACGGGCATCCGGTGAAATCGGCACGGCAAACATTTGCCATTGAGCGAAAATTAAATGACCGTAAAATCAGACTCGTTTCTCGGCATTTCAAGTTCGACGCGTGCACGAGCACGTTTAATTATGATTCCGAGTGCATTCGGCTAATTAAAAACAAAAAAACAAAAAAAAAACAAAAACAAAAAAAAAAAACCCCGTCTACCTACGGATTTAAGGAGCGCGATACATTTTCGAAGACATTATTTTTATTAAAGGATAAATTTCGCTCGACAAAAATAGTCACGTGTTTCTCTGCTTTCAGCATTAAACCAAGTATATTGCAGGCACTCGAGACAGTAATAAACGGATAAAATACTGATCTATAAAGTCAATCTATTATTTCAATGTCAGGGAGAGCAGAAAAATTCAATAACCGGACGCAGTAAGTTGTTTTGCAAAAATTATTATCCCGTTAACGGTATCGTGAACAAAAAAAAATAATAATAATAATAATTCTTAGCCCAAAAAAATGTTTGGCCGTAGCTCTGGCAAGTCCTTGTTTTTCCTCTCTCTTTAAACGATAAGGCTTTCCAACAATATTTACAAAATCATTACGCGCATTAGTTTGTAATTCAAACCAGTCAATTAAATACCTCGTAAGTTGTTATTTACAATTAAGATACTTGGGCACTGAGCTTAACGTCAAGCGGTAAAACGTTCGATAATTATCTAAAGGCTCCATTAGCGCAAATGGCTGGGCATCATCGACCATAGTGTGCAATTTGTCCGCGAAAAGCGCCTTCTGCCGCTCATTGCTGGCGCGTCGAGCCTTTTTTCATCGTGAAAATCGCGCGCCACACGCGCGACGATAACCTCGGTATGCTACCGTACGACGAATCCCGGTTGATCGCCCATGACGGCGGTGTTATGCGCGAGTGCGTATTATCAGCTCGGGCAGGGGCCACGTGTTTATTTACGTCTTTACAACGCTCAGGAATATTCATAAGGTTTTAACGCTTCAGCGCCGAGTCGCCGCATTTGAATAACGCGAGCCTTCGGTCGCTGCCGCCATTGATACGCCGGTTTTTTTTTGGGGGGGGGGAGGGCGGGGGCAAATAAGACCACGAGGCCTTGTGAAAATTAGATAAAGGAGCGCACAAAAGTTCCCACTTTGATACGGTAAGACAATAATTGCCTTTGTGCTTACGCGCTTGATACATGGGATCGCGAAATCGATGTCATGCCGCTATTCGATACAATGAAAGCCATTACCGCTACCATTGAAGCTTATATTGATTAATTAAAGGAGCGCGCACTTTTGAGAAATTGCTTACAATTATTATTATCATTGTTGTTGTCGTTATTACTGCCGATGCGTAACTGCGAGGATTTTCATGCCAACGCGTATTGGAATGCGAACGGGAACAAAAATACGATATGCCAAACTAATAATAATGCCCGGTGTTTCGGGTATTTTCGAGATTGGCTTTCGATTATTCATTTCAATTCAGGTATCAATTGTGCAATAATTTTCAATATCGAACAGTGTCTAGCCTTTCGGAGGCACTCGTGCAAAACCTCGCGTTTGACGTCCAATTGAAATGCGCCTAAGTTACTGTATTTAAGATATCTTCGAGAATTAAATATTTCACAAATTTTTAACAATTTCAATGATTTTACCTGAGATTTTGTTTAAATTTTAGCGAATAATTTTGATGCGAGCCAACTTTTATTCTCAAAGAAACCATTATTTTACAATTGGCTCGATTAATTAATAACGTTTATAATCAATGAATTTGATTTAGCCGAGCAATAAAATGAGAAAATTTTGACTCGCAAAAATCAATCGAGAGCTCAATTGAGGGAACATTATTTCCGTTAATTTTCAATAATTATTTATCGAGCCATATAATATTTACAACGATTGATGCGATTTTAAAAGTAGGGATGGAACACGAATCTAATGCGATTATAATTCAGGATCAAAAGTAGAATAGTCTCTCTCGGAGAATGATTAATTTTTGCTTCATTTAGCAGATTCCATTAACCATATTATACTTTATATAAGAGTATTCTTAAGTTACAATAAGTTTGCTGCATCACGATTGCTTGCTCTTAGACTACCTCTTCCTCTTTCTGTCTGGATGAGTTTTCAACTGAATTTTGCGCCAACACTTTATAGAGGATATAATCGAAGCTCCTTCATTGCACTCGAATCGGCCTTAGCTTTGCCACGAATTCTTCTCTATTTAAGTTCCATTCATTTTTTTTAAATGATCCTTTTAACATTTTATCATAGAATGAGGGGGAGGGGGAAACAATAAGGAAAATAAGCATTTTTCGTTGTATTTAGTTTTTCTTAAAATTTAAACCTTCCAACGGCATAATAATTGTTGTTAAAATTTCATAACAATAAACTAAAATTGAACGCGACGGGCATTATATAAATCGTGGATTTCCAACGTTAAAATAATAATAAATAGCTTTATTCTTAACAAAAGAGTCGTTGCTAAATACAATTATCAAACTTAAAAGTTAACGAAAAAAGATCTATTCCTGATCTGCACCGGCAAACTTTTATTGCTGATTCTCTGATCGAATAACCTTTATATTCGACTATAAATTGGATAAGATAATGCCATTACTGGCTAAAACTTGTCTTTCGTAATTCGGCCAATACCGAATCGGTACGAAACTCATCATTATTGCTAATAGTGAGTATTTTTTAATTTAAACATAAGAGTTTCAATAGAAACATGCGGCACATATGGGAAAGTTAATCGTTGGAATAATTCTTACCAGTTTGCTGATTTTTTGTTATAATGGTATTAGTTTTGTTGGTCGGACTTTCTGGAATTGAAAATCACCGCGATAACGGATTTTAAAATAGTTGGAACTTAAAAACGAACATTCGACCGACTCGATATTTACCATAAAGTTGAGAAAGTACTTTTCGTCAGTCTTGCACTGTAATTAAATAAGACATTTACTTTTATATCGAACTTCCCTTTTGGAATATCGTATATAAATTAAACTGAGTTATCACATAACTGAAGCAACGTGTATTATTGAAAATAAGTTTCATAAAAAGTTTTGAAAAATTTCAAGTAAAATTGTCAATACTTCAAGTTTATCATTGTGTAATATATTTGATTATTTGTTCCATAGTGTTTTACGACCTAAATATAATTACGATTTTCCATTGGCTTGAGAAAGTTTTTGTTTTTTGAGCCATTATATGTTATTTTTTTCTTCTTTTTTTTTCGAACAAAAATTTGATCTCGCAATAAAAAATATTTGCCGTGTGTACTTTTTTCCAAATTGAATTTAATATTTTCTTTCAAATACTTAGAAGGTACGAGAATGTAAAATTTCATTACGAGACCAGAATTTTCCTTTACACGTGGATAAAAAAAAAGAAAAAAAAAAAAAAAAAGTAAAAAAAAACATTGCACGACACAGATACGAAAACACTCGTTTATAACGTAGGGATAAATTTTAACGCGACTGGCGAAGCGGAATAAGACTTCAGCATCAAATTATACCCAATGCGTAAGCTAGAATTTAATTAAGAGAATAATAAATTTAGCTCTCCCAGCGAAGGTTTCAAATAATATACACGAAAGACAAAGTACTGTAGTCCAGCAGTGATTATTGAATAATTTGGATTCTTTTCATCGACGAGGCGCATACGATCCACTTTCCAGATTCGCTCGCCAAATAGGAAAGCAACGGAATAATATACGATTCAATATCTAGGCGCGACTCTGCGCAATCGCGCGTTAAATCATTTGAAAAGCAGCAGCAGCAGCAGCAGCAGCAGCAGCACGTAAGAGACCTGCTTTAATTCGAGACGGGGAGAGAAGGCAGAGCTCTAAATAAGCATCTAACGGTTTTCTCAAGAGTAGAGCCGCGGCCGCGATCGATGCAAAACTTATGTAACGGAAAACAATTTAAACCTATTCATCATCGCATATGGGCATAAAATCGTTACGTACGGATTAACGCTGATAAAGCATCGCACAGCAGTCGGCGATCTGGTTGAGCTGGTGCAGAGGCCTTGTTGAAAAGTTATAAGACACCGACGGGAATGTCGGCGAACGAGCCGCTATATAAACCGTGGCCGTGAATAAATAAGTCCCGTCGAGCCGATTGGATCCTACCTATGAGGCTATTTCAAAAGTAAGCCTGTCTCCTGGGCGCTTCTTATTACAAACGACGGGCAGCCCTTAGGAACTCGCTTCCCCGGGCAGAGTCGAGGACGCCTCTGTCCACTCGCTCTCGGCCCCTTCCCCTCCTGCCAGCCGAGCCGCCGCCGCCGCAGAACGGCCCTTGAAAACCCTCGCGAGGGGATCGGCCGCTCCAGATGCAAGCCAGATCCCGTCCAGGAGGCGACCAAACCTTCCTGCCTACGCACCGTTGGCTCGCGCCACTTTATCTCTCAACCCTCTCCATCTTACCGATAATCGCACTCTGCTGTAAATCCCAATCAACGGGCGGCTTTATCGCGCAAGGCCCCGCGCTTTGCAGGGGGTAGGCCCTGCCCCCGCGTAACTCTTGGTTGTCCATTGCGCGACTCTTGGCTCCCGCCCCCCCCACCCAACCCCACCCCACGATGGCAAGTCGTCGACGCCAGCCGAGCCAGCGCGCGATCAACGATCTCGGAAATCCGTTCTAGGCGCGATCGAGCGCCCGAGGAGATTATCAACCTTGCCCCGCTCAACTCGAAGAGACTACCTCGCGAGCTCCTGTACCGCGCGATCTGGACTGATCGTGACTGATAATGAAATCGTGGGCCGCTCGCTCGCTCGGTGAAAAAAAAGCCGGCCGAAATCGAAGCCGCGATTAACGTCCCGTCGACTGGATTAGATCCTTGGGGCGGAAAAATGCTTTTCCGCCGGCTGGAGCCTCCTGCTGCCTTGGGAGGAGGAGAGACGCCGAGGCTGGAAAGAAAAAGAAGAGAAAAAAAAAAGGAGAAACAAAATTTCTCCCTTATCGCCGCGACGCACGGGCGAGACCCTCGAGGAGAAAGCCGCTGACGCGGGGGAGGATTTTCTCCTTCGTTCGATCGAAGGGAGCCTCGATGAGCGTCGCCGGGCGATCGAAGGATCGAGCCCACGATTTGGCCGCGAGGCCGCTCTGTTGGGATCTCTTTTTCATCCCCACTGTTGTAATCGCATAATCGTGTAATGGGTTTTCAAATATGATCGCATCGACGAGAGCCGCACGAGTCGGGAGCGTTTTGAAATTTTATTTTCCTTCGTGTACTTAATTGGTCGTAAAATTTATCGGCACTGCTGCTCTCCCGTGGACCGGGCGAAAATTCCGGCCGGAAATAATATCGAATTACCGATTAATGAGAAACGTATAAATCCTTTACAGCTTAGGCACTTGATCTCCGTATCTTTACTTAACTCCCAATCCCAATTTTATTAAACTTTCCTTTTAAACCGTCCACCCCTTTTGTATATACACTTATCAGGTATATTGTAATGGCGTTCTCTTCGGGGGCTCGAAAATTCTTATTCAATATCGATTATATGGCAAGTATAAATATTCCACGGCATGCGATGT
The DNA here is from genome assembly GCA_018907135.1 of Kradibia gibbosae. Classification (NCBI taxonomy): domain Eukaryota; kingdom Metazoa; phylum Arthropoda; class Insecta; order Hymenoptera; family Agaonidae; genus Kradibia; species Kradibia gibbosae. Next base: position 3,150,799 of record JACCHX010000011.1, read on the forward strand.
ATATTTAGGAGAAGTTTATCCCTCGGAGTGTACCTTAAAACCGCTTGAAAATAAAAATATCAAAATTTACAATATCCATTTTTTTTCTTTCTTTCTTCTTCTTCTTCTTTCTCCTTCTTTCATTTTTTACGATTTATCCTTCCGGTTTTTGACTTCTTTTTCGCCGTGACCCCCTCACAGGGCCTCGGTGTTTTAGTCCTCGGAAAAAAAAAAATTCAAAGTGCGCGATTCTTCTTATTATTATCAAAGCAAAAATGAAATCCAAACCAATAGTCACCCAATACCGTTTATTTTGCATTGGATTTCATTATTATACCTCGAGCTCCTACGGTGCGTCGCGTAATTTTGCTCCCTGAATTTTTCACTAATGGCATTGGCTTTGTAAACGGCAGTCACATTCGTCCCTGATTCGCTCGCTAATGCAGAAGGCGACGGAAAGTCATCGCCCAATATTGAGGATATTTCCACTGTGCTCAGCCCTTCGCGAGCGTCCATTGGCTCATAGATACCGATAAATATTAATATTTAACCGGGGGATAAATTTTACAAAGAAGAGGTCCAATACGCCCAATCGCGGCTATTAACTTTTCTCCAACCTTCTTCCCTTACACTCTGCCGCAACTCATATTTAACACAAGGCGTCACGTGATTTTGACAGTGTTAACAATTTCGGCGTCGGGAAAACAAAAATTCCCGTCGGAATGCAATATATTGCCAGGCTAACGAATGGAAGCACGAAGGAAAAGGGCAACTTATTTCGATCGATTTGAAATTCGAAGTTACGTACTTCTGGAATCGAATGAAAAGGAACGAGAGCCCGTTGTAACATCGATGTTGGACTGTGATTAAGGTGAAATCGATGACGGACTTATTGGAATACCAGGACAAGTGTTTATGCTCGTATGTGTACGTATGCGCTGGGTTTTTTTTCTTTTTCCTATTTTTTTCCTTCTTTCTTTTTTTTTCTTTCTTTCTTATTTTTTATCACCAAAAGTATGCAGCGCTTCTAGCTTTGATACGGGAATACTTTTATCGAGTTTTGGCAATATTCAAATGCCAAAATTTCCTTGCAGATCGACTACCGGTATCAATTAGTTCCTTCCAAAGCTTTGTACATTCGAAGTAGATTAATTTCAAAACTATTCCCCGCAATGAGCAGATTCGAATAATTGATTATCACCTAACGTGTAACCATGTCGCACCTGTCCTCCCTCACCCGAAATAAAAAAAAAACATTTCGCGGATGCGTAAATTGAGCATTCGCATATCGAATCGAGATCTAACTTTTCGCAATGCTCGTGATTATAAAAAAAGAAGGGCTTTAGCTCCGCCAGAGGGGGATCGATTGATCTTGGCGCGTGCACTTAAAAAAAAAAAAGCACGAAGGCGACTTTCGAGAACGACGCAACGATTGCTTACGCGCATATTGCGCACAGGCCTCGTTAATCGAACGGGGACAGATGGAAGGGCCTCGTTGCCTGTCATCAATTTTTGATAGGGCTAATCTCGCGCGACCGGCTAACCGATGCGCCCTCGTTAAATACCAGCGAGCGCCAGAGGAGTGATCCAGCAGCCGCATTAAAGAGCAAACGCGGGCGTGGGCTTGGTTTTACGGCCCATCGGCAAATTAATCGTCGTACATTGGAAATTATAAAGCGGATATGAGAGACTCGGCTTGGCCTCCCCCCACCCCGTATTTATTCCGATACCGTATCGCCGCCAATCGAGGCCTCGCTCGATCGCCGCCTACATCGGCGGCCGGCGAGCATTTTCCTCCCTCAATCGTGACTTTTTTTCATTTACCGAGCGCGCAGTCAATTTCCGACCTTCCGTCTCGTCTCCCTCGCGATCTTATGTAAATTCGCGTTGAAGGGGCGCCCGCCCAACGATACCATTGACGGCCAAATTGAATCGTGCCCGACTCAGGGACATCGGCCGACGACCGTTACGGCGGATTAAAGCCCTTAATTTATGCGGCTGGCCGGCGGCTCGCTATCATCCCAGGGCTTGGCCCAGAGCTCGATTGCGAATTCGCGACGAGGGGGGGCCGGCCTATTAGTTTTAAATATTCGACCAGCGCCTCGTGGAAATCATAGCCGAAGGCTATCGTCGGTAGGTATTCCGAGATCCCCGAGCCGCGGGAGGTCGGCTCGCTTTGGATTATCCAAAATAAGGCTACCGAGTATACGTTGGCTCCGGACGACGCTTTGGTGTAATGCAAAGATCCGCGGGAAAGGGCCGCCGTTGCATTTGATATTGAAAAGTCGAGCTGCCCTGCGGTCGTCGGTAAGGATAATAAAGTATTGGCGGTAAATACTTTTGTTTTGGCGAGAGCTTCGAGATCGTTCGAATGAAAGATACGGAGGCTTAATCATCGAGCGCATTGAATTTTTGTCGAATGAAACCGAGACGTGGAAGGCTAATATTTATTTTTAATTTTTACTTACAATAGCTTGGAATAAGCGTAATAATTAACCGAGAGCAGTTGAATATAGCAATTGAACTGGTTTCGAGGCTTTCTTATTAGCTCGCTTGTTCTTATGATAAACATTTCAATGAAGTATTCCATCGTTGTTGTTATTTTTTTTTATCTTTTACTTTTAAAAAAAAAAAAAGAAAAAAAAATACCTTCTATTCGCAATATTTGATTCCGCATAATTTTATCCACTCGTCCAGCTCTGGGGGGAAAATACATTTTGACTATCGGTATTGTATGAATTTAAATCATGAGTATTCTGTCAAGTCTGCCAATTTTGTCAAGAATTTGTCAGAGTTCTGACAAATCAGAGGATGTATTTTCGTAAATGCGGCTCGCATTTTATTGGTTGTACTTTTAAGGTGCATTTGGTAATGAAAATGCCGAGGAATCCAATGTAAGCATAATGGAACATTCGTTCCTATCCGTAATTGAAGAAACAAGGATAGAATGCGTCGTTATGCTTCTGGATCGTCCAGAAAATAAACCAAATTATGAAGTAGACAGAGAGGGAGAGAGAGAGAGAGAGAGATTAAAAGTTATACGAGTAAATCAGTTGTGTTTTGATTTCCTATGTTTGGTAGTTTTGCGCTTATATGCATGCAAATACAAAAAGACGCTGCTTTTCAAGAAAAATTATAGCTAAATTTATTGCTATGGTATTCGTAAATAACCAAGCTCATAGTATAAAAAAATGCTGATATTTTTCTACTTTTTAACTACGTTTTGATAATTCAAATTTTTTGCGAACCCTTTACAATGAATATTAATTTATTCAATGTTAAATTATTTTTTTATTTAAATATGTGAATTTCATTACAATCTATTATAAATTTTGTATTATAAAAAAAATTTTAATTTAGCTTTAAATTTATTTAATAACTATAGCTTCTAGAAATTCAAAAACGAAATTCTTAATACTTCCTTGACAAATTCTTTCTTTAAAATTTTAATGCTAATATATGCGTAGTAAATTCTTCTGATATTTAATATGAACTTATTTGTAAGTAACTCTCATGCATTTACATTATATTAATTGAAGAAAAAAGGTAATTCTATAATGAAAATTATCGATTAAATACATAATACAGCTAAAAATAGATATGCAATTCCATATTTTATTTATCGCAAGTTATATCTTTAGTTTTATTGTAAAAAGTTTATTTTCAAAAATAATTTCATACATATATATATATATATATATATATATATATATAAATAGAAAAGCATTTGGTATGCAAATTAATCTATAGATTATATATCTTTTGAAAATGCTTTTACGTGAGCTCTTTTTAAATAAATTACATTAATACTATCCAAAAGTTTTGTACCATTTCTAGAAGATATTAGTTGATTTACATTCTGAAATGATTTCTTGAGCAGACGTCTTAATTCAATATTACCCACTATTTAATGTTATTTAAATATTTCTTTAGTTAAGATAATAGTTTAGTTCATCAATATTCTTAGCATGCGAATCGACATTAATTAGCGAAAATAATTAATATTATTATAAAAGAAATATTGTTATTGAAATTAAAATCACACAATTTTTAATGATTTATTTTATTTTTTCAATATAATTAATATTGCCGAGCTGAAGTGAACTTACTTAAATGCATAGACGTGAGTGTTTTTAATTTAATGGTATGCGTTTGAATTTATATAATATGATCAAGAGAAAGTGGATACTTAATTTAAATATGAATTTCTCCGACACAACGTTAAAACGTAGAACTTTAAAAACCTATTAAATTATGACAATGAAATGTTATTATTGATATTTAAAATAACGCACAACTTTTGCAATTTCATTAAACATTTTTAAATACGCCTATTTGAATGTTTCCATATAATAATTGTAATAATTAAAAATTTTCAATATTTACACGTTAAGATATTACTAATAACATTATTCGTGTGATTCAAGAAAACTAAATTAATTTATGCTGATTAGAGCTAGTTACAAAACATTTCATGATTTCACTCATAAACTCCATTAATTATTATAATTTTAATGGCTAATAGTGGCTAAATATTAAAAATTATTCAGTAGAATTTTATCGTATAGTATAAGTTGTAAATTGTTTACAATTTATCTTAGTATTGACAATTTTTTTGTATTATGTCTTTATTTTAAGTTTTAAATGCCTTTCTATTCAGTGACTATTTTATATCAATTAGTAAAAGTCTGCCTTAAATTTGAAAAGTAGTAAACATCTTATATTATACCTTATACTTATAAATTTGCAGTCTTATTTCAATGAAGCGCTAATAAATTATTATGTCTAACATAAATAAAAAAAAACCCTATTGGTAAGGAGAGGAAAAGAAATTTTTTAAAACGAAATTTAGCACAGAAAACGAGAATCGTTCGATAGCATTATTTGACAATTTAATAACATATTAAATTTTACAAAGAGAAAATAATTAGAATATTTAATAGTTATTTAGTAGTTAATAGTTGCATTAGAATGGGCTTTGCATTATAAATAGACAGAAATAAATTAATAGAATAAATTAGAATAGAATACGATGTACAATGCATCAATTTAGGATAATTTTAATGATAAAATATTTAGGATATTAGATATAAATATTATATTTATTTTAGACAATTAGATATATGTTTACTAAATACTTTGCATTACATAAATATATATATATATATATATATATATATAAAAGTGTGTGTGTATAATACAGTAATTTATATGTGTAAATTGATAAGAAGCAATTTACACATTGGCCTCGTTTTTCTGATTCTCTCTCAAGATATATATATATATATATATATATATATATATATATATTTATGTATACATGTATATATGTATAACATGTTTGGGAATATCTCCAGACGTATACTACACGTCCACTTCTGCCTCAACTAAAAAGATACACAAACGGCTCATAAAAGGGATATATTAGTTGACGCTTGGCCTGCAATGTATCAGTACTCCATCGAGTCGCCCCCGACACTCCAATCCCTTACCCTATTTTTCTCCAACTGTTAAGTCAATCTAAGTTTTCTGTTTTCCCGCTCCTCGCCCTCGTGCGTAACACCGAGGGGGAAAACTTATATCTCCGCTCGGAGACTGCTGACGTCCTTCCTTCATTACAATTGATGCTGCGGAGAATTAATTCTTCCCCTCCGAGCCCTGCCCCCCCCCTGCCTCCGTCCAGCAGCGGTCTTTGTAAATTAAATCCCTCCCCTCGCCTTGTTTTTAAGCGCTCTTAAATTTTTCCCGGCTTCGGGGGCACGGCCGAGCGCCACGCGTCGACCTACCGCTGCTTCGAGAAACGAGCGAATCGCATCGAGTGCCGCGATCTTGGATGCGTTCCTCAAGACCATCGGCCTGGCGTATTTTCCACGGGGCAATGAGCGATTTCCCTTTCTTGCCCATCCGCGACAATCGAAGGAAGGCCGCTTGGAAACCGGGGGGTGGGGCGGAGGGAGGGAGGACGCGGAAGCCGACTCGCCGAGACTCCGGCGGGGGTCTTGGGGTCCCTCGGATCGCGGCCAAAGGCCCGGGTTCCATTGGGAGCCGAGATAGTGTCGGGCTGCGGGTGTCGAGGCTCAAAAGGGGGTGGCGGGCGAGCGCGGGCAGGAGGGTCGGACACCAGTCGGTTTCACTTTTCTCTCTCTCTCTCTCGCGACGCCTCCTCTCTCGAGGGCTTCCTCCCTTTGTCCTCTAGGGCTCTCTTAACGGCGACACCGATCGCGCCCCCCTCCCCCACCCTCCCTACAAGGGGCGAGTTCGCTTGGCCTTCGAGGCCGCGGCCTCGAAACTGCAACGATTTTTCGCGGGGAGGAAATTTTCCACGGGCACTGATTGGCAGGCGGTCCGGATTCCTTCTAGGCGTAATACGAAATTCCGAATCCAGTCTACGGCTGCTCGATCGATCAATATTTACATAATTGGGACAAAATGGATTGGAAATAAATTTCCCGGCCTTGGCGCGCGAAAAATATTCCATTATGCGAACAATTTAAAATGCCGTTACCGATTCGCCGGTGGAATATCCGAAAAATAATGTACCTTCGTATTATTTACCCACTCTATTTACATTCGGCTGCTTGCTACAAAGGAACGGCGGCTCCTCTCTCAATCTAAAAGAAAAAAAAAAAAAAAAACAAGAAATCTCGGCGAGACGATTCTTCAAGCCGCTGCATCGGTCATGAGGTGCGGTTTTACAACGAAACGGATGCCCGATAAAATAAGTAACATAATTACGGCGTACGGTGGCCGCTTTTGTGAAGCTAAGAGCAAAGCTTGCGGTACGAAAGTACTTTTGAATACGATACAGGCTCACAGATTCGCACAATGATATTTTAAGTATTTTACGATATTGAAATTCGTGAATTTATCCAAGCTTTATGAACGGCAATCGAGTTGTAATAAGTTTTACGCGGCAATAAGCGATCGAAAAATGATTGCGTTCCTTTGTTATATCTTTATATTTCATTCGATCGCCTATGATACTTGTAAAGGAAAGTAATATACCGTGCACAGGGAGCATTTTCGTACTTAACCTTTGAGTTGCAATCGACGATGCGACGAGTAGATATCGAGGGAGTGAAATAATATCGATCTCGTTTGCTATTTAATACTCAGATCCGGAGGCCCCGAGCCCAGAATTGCGCGTAAGACAATAAAATACTTGGGATGAAATTTCATCGTTCTTTCATTACATAATAGTTACGTTTACAATAAGTTCACTGGATACCTTCGATAAATGGGCCTTTCAATTTTGGCACCGTTGAGAACGTACGTTGTAATTTCGGAAAAATGGTAGAAAAATCTTTCCCAATGGCTTCCAGTTTTAAGAAATAGCTGACTGTTATTATCAATAAGAAGTACGAAATAAATTATTGCGAGGGCCCTTTCTTAGGAAATCCTATCGCTTTCTTCCCCCGTAAAATTGTTCAATCATTGCGATATAATTCCACGATGATGATTTTAAAAATTAAGCTTTGATTCGAGGTACTCGTAACTTCGTGCCCGCGCAGGAGCCTTTCCTCCGAAGCATCTGCCATGTTGACATTTGGCTTATACACATGTTGACTAGGAGGGGCAGATGCGGATAGAAGAGCCGAGTTCATTTGTTTTCTCAAGAGCTCCGAGTATTCCAAATTGTATATTGTTTCTCTTATGGTCGTCGCGTGTATATTTGGCATTGTGTTGTGCATAGGTCTAACGATATACGTTGCCGCTCCAGATAAGGATTACACTACTTACATTTCTTGTATTTGCCTCGATATCTCTATTAATTTTGTATCTTAGCTCCTCGTATCGATATAAATGTGTGTATATTTTATTCCAGTCAATATTAATTTAGCTCGCGCTGTACAAATAAGTGTCTAACAAATTTCACGCTCACTGCCTAATGTCCGATAACATTTCACAAGGGAAAAACACAGTCGCAATCAGGAGTCATATGTAATGTTGCATTGGGGAGTGTAAATTCGTGTGAAACGTATGTAAGTTATACAATGAACGGCTTCCCCGAGTAAATGAGTTGGGTTCTTTTTTTTTTTTTTTTTTTTTTTTTTTTTGCATAACCCCGTTCTTCGGTAATAATGCCGTGCAATAATAGTGATCGATGCATTTTGGTTTGGCGCGCGGTACATTTGTGCCTTAAAGATAAATGCGAAGCAAGCTGGAAGACGGGAAATTTTTTCCTTACTTCGACAAATAAAGAAAATGTAATACGGAGATGGAGGTGGAGAGAGAGAGAGAGAGAGAGAGAGAGAGCAAGGAATTGAAAGATGGGAAATCGGTAGCTCGTGTACGTATGTACTCTTCTGCGTCCGGCTCGGGGAGCTACGATCAAGGCCAAGTGGCGAAATACGACATTTGTCGGGTCGCATCTGGCCGCGCACTTTAATGGCATTCGATCCTCGCGCGTTACAGTTTTCTCTCTCTCTCTCTCTCTCTCCCGCTTTCTTTACATTTCTTTTTGCAACGGAATCACTGCGCGCTCTTTTCCCGTCGGGTTCCTTTTTTCTCCCACTGTTGGGCTCTCTCTCTCTCTCTCTCGAGCTCGGTAACGGATGCCGCACAAGGAAAACTTTCGCCATTTATAACCTGACGTTTCCTCTTTTGTCCTTTAAGGTCCTTCGTATTTTGCCTTTACTTTATAGACTTGCCAGAGATTCGTCTATTACGCTGAGCTATTCTGCGCTTGGTTACAGGGACTCGATACTTCGCCAGTTATGCTCGGCTCTCGTTTTCTATGTAAAACCGCTCGTGGCGAAAACAACTCGGTATCGATCGATTATAAATACATATTTCCAGTGATTGCGATAGGTTTACATTTTTTTTCTTAACCATCGCGCGTAAGCTGTTAGCCATCGAGTCCTCGGTTAAGGAACAAACAGCGTAAATTCAAGTTGCCGGATTTTAATTATTATACCATTTTTTCGTACGAATTTTATTTCAAACTCGTACAAGATGCATAAGCTTTATGCCGAATAAAATACATTGTGCAATTGGAAAACGTCGGTAGTTTTTTCCAAAATTTGTAACCAATAGACGTGGCAGTGCTTTAGCGCTACTTATTTAACGAAATCGTACGTGGCACTTGAATTTATATACAAACGAACCAACGATTTTAATTATCGCACCCTCTATTCTTCCTATATATATACACATATAGGATGTATATATATATATATATATATATATACCCTATACGTATGTATATATGGGAAGTGTTCTCTAACAGATTTGATTGATTATGTTCCGTAGTTCAAGATAATGCCATCGGATCGTCAAAAGACTTCCTACAATGCTTGGGATGACCATAAGCAGCGCATACATCAGTCGAGTGCACTAAATCCTCGTACGGGAGATCTTTGATTGTATAGGGGCGCTTCCGCGTGAAGGGGCAGAGGAGTTCGTCTATTGAATTTCACGGCAAACGAAATTTCTGCCCTTGAACACGTGCACGCCCGAGTAATTGCGATGCATTGTGCGCTTAGATATAGGCGAGAAAGTACGGAGGATGAAAATTTTAAATCATCGATAAATGGAATTCTGCACTACATTCTAATAAAATGGATACTTTTAACTTTATGGCCAACCGGTGCCGTAAGTTTGAGTTGGGAGTACCTTTTTACAAACTCGTAAGCCGAGGCACGTTAACGATCGTTCGTTTGAAGAATTTTTTTTCGCATCAATGCATCAATATTATTAATTGATGAAATTGTTGCTAAGACCTGTTCTGCGAGAGGCATTGATAAACGTGGAATATTATTACGAAGCTATTTTTAATAAAAATTTTCATATTAAAAATCGGCAAAAGTTTTAATTGGAGGAATACAAAGTTTTTCTTACTCACAACTTCCGATGTACGGTGCAAAATAAATGATAAAGCTCTCCTAAAGTGTCACCAAAATACATAATACGAGCAGTAAATACTCAGTATTAAATATTTTATTATTACCGAGTACTAAGCATTTGTAATATACATTCATGAAATACTTAAGATAACGACTATTATTATATACGATTATAGCAGGGTAAAAGTATATTTTACAGTTTGATTGCGACTAGGAGTACGGGAATTCTTGTAAATAAACATTTTCGTTTAATTTTTGTAGTGTAAAAGAGCACACGAGAGCATTCGAAAAATTGAATTTAATATTGAACAATTTGCATTTAAATTATGGAGTTGCTATATTAGCTAAAGGAACTAACTTTTAACTCGAGATGCGGCTTTATTGAAATACAAATAATGTACGTATCTTTATAGTTGAACTATCCGCTTAATGGGTAGACATTATTTAAGGAGGCTTGCTTAAATTCAGCTTTAATGGTTAGATTTAATCGAAGAAGTTCGTACTCGTTACTCCTCTCTTATGTCTATTTTCATCCATACTATTGTCTCAATATTAATATATGATTCCGAATACTTGAATATACAAAAAGCTCGCTCGCTATGTTATGCGTGGGGTGGGGTGGGGGGGAATTTTCAACCCTTGCGTTAAATTTGAAAACTTCTCGAAATTGAAAGGAGTAAGAAATCGTTATAATATCCTCTATTAATTTTGTAAATTTGAAACTACCAAAGAAGCTCCTCTCGCGTTAAGAGAGCTTATGTACGAGCCAACTATTTTAGGCATTCAAAATATAAATTAAGTAAGACCGCCATCTAAACTTGAAAGTGCTTAATCATCGCACTGTAAGTCTATGCAAAAATACGATCCAGAAGGGCAAAAACGGTTGAAGCTGCACAATAGGTAATAGCATGTACTAGCGGCTTATTTATTTTTTCCTAGCAACAAGTGTTTATCCACGATATAATGCACATTGATCAATACTTAAAATGAAACTTCATAATCTTTGGCAACGAGATCCGTGCCACTTAAAAAATACCCGCTCTTTAGATTGAATCGCCCCGCGAAGCGCTCTTAATTTTTGAAAAACAAAATAATCGATATTCATCCAAATGGGGTAATTTTTTAATTTTTGCACACGCGACACCCATTAAGTACATTAAAGTTATCGACGGCGAACTTTTATGGCCAAGTGCTAAAAGTGAGCCTTCGCCGTACTGAATCTACTGCAATTTTGCCTTTGAAGCAAGAACTTTATGCGTTACGTGATACTTAATCACTTGCAACAATTATTGGCAATAGATATTTATACGAAGCAGAGGCAATTGAAAAACGTCCCTTCTTTGGGTAGGCGTCGGACATTTGCAATACTCCAAACTATAGTCCTGCAAATACTGAGCTGCAAATCAAAGCTTTGCGCTAAATTTTCTTATATTTTAATCACCGATAAATAAATAGTTTGCGAGGTCTCCTTACTAGTATCGATACATTAACAAAGTATCCGGCACTGCTAGTAAAGACTTAGCACGACCAATACTACGTCATTTACGCATAATAAATGGGGTCTCGAGTACGAATTCCCGAATCGCATTGATCATAAAACTTTGTTATCCGAACTTTATTTCTCTACGACGACTAATTTTTTTTTTTTTGCCAGTATCACTTGCCAATGATAACAGTAACACATGGCTTTTCGACCGGCATAAAACTACAGAGCGCTACAACTTTTAGATCAATGTTTTATACCAAGATTGCGGCGGGAAATTGTTATCGTTAAAAAAATATAAAAAAAAATAAAAAAAAATAACGATTTTCCTCGATTTGCCCTATTCGTGCCAATTGATGCTTCTTCTCTAATATTAATGGGTAATTTATTTATTTGATGCCGGAAGAAAGAACAGGCCGCATTTACCTCGAGTGTGTACCTCGAGTTTATTCGTTTTTTTTTTTTCTTAAAAAAACAAATCGCGTATTACAAATTAATTATTATTAACTCAACGGAAAAACTAGGATAGGTCCGATAAGAATTTTATTACCAAGGGATGAAAGGTAAATAAATTCATATATTGCAAACGTTGTTTGTTTAAGTACCACCAGGTATCGCCATTGCAGCTGCTTCTGAATTTAGCATCTATAAATTTTAGTTTTTACAGTTTTTATAATACGTCAACAGTTGGGTTAGCCCATGTTAAAGGACTCGAGCATTACACTTAAATTGTTAGCGAATTCTTTAAATTGCCACGAAAAACGGCCTTTTGGTATTTATGCTTTTAAATTATACACGTTTCCTAGTTCTTTTTTTTTTTTTTTTTTTATTCTAAACGAATCGCATTTTACCAGCAAAAAGAATTTTGAATTTTTCATTCACTCGAATTGAGAACAAAAATTTATGTGCATCTTTTGCAGAAGTCTCTTTGAATTTATTTTTAATTCATAGTGTCGAAATTTAAATAATTCATAAATACTTTCTTTTGTGAAAAAAAAAAAAATAATAAAACAAAAAAACAACGTCAGAGATTTTTCTCTCTCTCTCTCTCTCTCACTTCTCACAAAATAAATATTTCGCACGTTAAATTTAAATGTAATATGCTAGTGTGGATAAACATCATGCTTAGTAAAGCGATAGTAGGGATGATGTTAATGAATTGGATGCTGAAGGGGCGAGATGAAATTTTGAACGTTTACATTCCGAGCTCGGAATTATTGGCATTATTCGTGCCGTGCCGATTAACAAGTTGCTCGCCGAGGAATATTTGCTTCGCGGACACTGTTTGAAATATTAATTTTTTTTTTTGGCATTCATTATTAAACTCGAGCAAAGTCTAGCAGAGCTGGTTTACAAAGCAAAGTAATAAAAAAATAAGTCCGGAAGGTCCTTTGCGAGTCGCGTCACGCCTCGTTGGGAAAGGGCAGGAAAGTATAACTTAAATTAAGCCAGACGTTGGCTTCGGTGCCTAACACGTGCCAACAAGGTGAGCCCTCCGAAGCCTCCAATGATCGATGCCACAATCATTAATCTTCTCAACGGTGCGCCGATGGGTGATTATCATCCGGGCTACCAATGAACAAGCCACTTGGTATCATTGATTATTAAAGGCCCTGCGCTCTCTGCACCTACCCTTAGATTCGCCGACTCCCCGTTAACAGGTGGCGCATCCGCAAAATCGTAACTATCGATATATTTTATCGAAATCGAGGATCTCCCGGTGTTTTTTTTTTTTGTTGTTGTTGTAATTTTTACGGCTCGATGAAGCTCTTTACGCGATAATTGCCATCGTCCGTCATAGTTAGGATTGTCGTAACCGAGCCATCCTACGTTTCGGCAACATAAGAGACTTCGCACCATTCTTAGGTTATTTCCGTACCTGCCGGATATAACGAGCCCATCGCTTAATTTGTCAATCGGCGCAATCCTGCCCCCATTGCGCGAGCGCTCAATCCGTCGGGACGGATGGGAAACTCGGAACTTTTCGCTCGATGGATATTCGCCGGATTGGCCAAGCCTTTATAACAAAGCCCCCGAGCCTTCCGAATTCCTAGCCAGAGACAAATCTGGCTATTGGGCACAAAGCAACATTGGCTCTCGACCGGTTGGAACAAAATATTCCATTCCTATAATATTACGGCGCGGATAATTAATATTGCACTCGGGTGAGTGGGTCGGTTTTGAAGAGGCTTCGCTCGTATTTGGAAGGGTTCGTTAGCTTACTTAAATCTCCCTCTCTCTCCGTTTGACATAGGACTCGTGTCATTCGAATTTCACGTTAGCCAGTAATGACGTAGCGCTCTTTACAAATTTCATTTATCATTTTATTTTAATTATCCTACTATTGAGGTCTTGGAGCTTACAAGAATCGAACGATCGATATTCGATTCTTAACGTAATGCGCGCGGCCTTTTAAGAAACGCCAGATAATCAAAGCAATAGTTAATACGAAAATATACGAGGAAACGTATCGTTTTTAAATTACAAAATTTTTTTCTCTACGCGCGAAGTAAATGCTGAAAGAATTATAAAAAAAAAGTCTGTACCAACATAGAAAATTAGTTGTGCAATTATTTTTTATAGCCTCTGTAATCTTGTTCTTGAGTAGATTTACCTTCTCGCAATTAATGATGCCAAAAACCAGCTTTATTTTAACAATTACATACTTTTTAATTCTTCTAATTAATATATAGTGTACAAAAAGGTGCGGTAAAAAATCTAAAAAAAAATATTTCAACGATGCTATTAAAATGGTCAACCTAATTTAAAAAAAAAAAAAAAACTTAGGAAAAACATTACGAGGAATATGAAATAATATTTATTTTGTACGATAATCAATATTTAATAAGAGTACCAATAATATATGTAACAAAAATTAATTGTATTTGGTATTTCATTAATTCGTTTGATTCGCTATTTTTGTTTTTAGCTCATCGTAAAAATAAATACCCTAGACGTGGAGGACAGATCCATTAAGTATGAGAAAAATACACCGAACTTAGTCGTACAAACAACAGTTTGAACTGAATAATGCACAATGTAACGTTACAGTTTTGTTGCACGATGAATTTGAAGATGAAAACGCCAACGCTACAAATGCCACCTATGAAATGTTATTAAGAGGAACGAAAAATGAGAAAACATAAAATGCACGTCCGACTAAACTGATGCTCATCATTTTCTGGAGTCTCGCGATAATTAAGGTGAGCAGTTTTTTATTTATAATCTCATTACAATATATATATATAATTAAACACGCATGTGCATATTTGCGTATACGCGTACGAGATTTTGGTATTTTTAATAAAGCCCAGAATAGATAATTTAACGATTTAAGTTACTCACGGTACAATAACAAAAGCCTCAATAATATATATATATATATAATAACAATGGGCAGTTATCGTGCAATGAAAATGTAATGTTTATTTATCCACCTAAATGCTAATGTATACAGGAATATCCGAGGATACGTAGCGAGCTAATGGAGTTTTCAGCAGTCGAAGTGGATTGCCAAGTAGCGAGGAGCTCCGGCCACGTACAATAGGAGCTGCCGGCGAATAAAAGCCCCCCCCCCGCGCGCGCGCGCGCGCGAAAAGTGCAAACTTGTTGCCGGGCTCGGGCCGCGCGCGCGCAATCCCCTCGACGAGGAAAAAAGGAGCTCGAGGCGTCCCGTCGCAGGGAGGCCTCCCTCGTCCATTGGACTCCCTCCGTACCCTCGCGAGCCGAGTCCTCGCCGTCCTTCGAGCGCCGGCGAACCCCCGGACAAAGAGGGACGGGCCACCCTCCCCCCCCCACAATCGATCGCTCTCGAGTCGCCCGAGCCGAAGAAGCCCCAGAGCTCCTCGCTCCTCGGTGTCCTTTGAAGCCTCCTGGGGGAGGCGCAGCGATCGAGGGGGGGGCGATGCCTCGGCAGTCGGTCGGCCGGAGAGCCGCGGAGGCCCGCGGCAGGAGGATGGAGAGGAGCGAGGCTCGCGGCAGGAGGTAGGCTCGCCCGAGCCCCCCCATGGCCCTGCGCCGGCCTCCGCGGCAGCTCCCCTGGTGGCTCCTGATGCTCCTGGCCTCGGGCCTCGCTCGGCAGGGCTCGGCCCAGAGGCCGGGCCCCCCTGGCCAGAGCGGCGTACCCGGTACCAGGATCGTCCTCTTCCTGCGGGAGCAGTGCGACCGGGACCTGGAGCCCTGGAAGATCCTGGCCGAGCTGCAGCGCGGCCACGGCAACCTCTCCATTGGCGTCGTCCCCAAGGCCGGTGAGTCTTACCTTGGCCCCGGGGTTTCTACCTGAGCTCGGCTCGTTGCTTCTCGACGCCCTCCCCCGCCTCGATCCATCCATCCCCCGCCCGCCCCCCCGCCAATCGTGCAATTTTCTTTTCTTTTTTTTTTTTTTTTTTTTTTTTTGCCTTCGTTAATTGAAAGGTAACGCGGCCGAACTTTGTTGTTACGGCGCTGCTTCGGTCGGTGCTCGTCCAAATCGGTTCGGGAACAAATCGCTTCCGGTTAAAAGCTACGCTGCCTTTTGCTGCCGAGATCGTTTGATGCGATTGTACTTGGCCGATCTTGATTCATTTATATCCACGGTCTTACGAGAAACATCAACCTTCGGCCGTCTCCACTTTATACTTTTTATCTCTTTCTTACCCTCGAGACAGCCTACCGATCGCAGCGTCAGCTCTCGACGAGTCAGCCCTCGAGAAATCATCGGGCTCCGGTGATCGATCAATGATCTGAGCGGGCAATTCGAATCCGCTCGCCTTGGAATTATGGCAGACCGGAGGTGGGCCTTGTTTATAACTCGATTGAAAAGACTCGCTCTGTCGGTAATATAAGCCGCGTTCCGTGAAAAAAAAAAAAACAATTGAAATCGCGAAGATGAAGCGGCAGAGGAAAATGTAACTTTCCTTCTGTTTATTTTATAATTAAAGTTAATTCACGGGGGACGAGCACTAGGGAAATGAGGATATACAGCCGCTACTGTTGGCACTGCAGTATAATTGCAAGACTTGTATTATTTGGCAGTGATGAAACAAATACGTCTTTCTCGCTGATTTATTACGATAAAACAAAGGGGGAATTCATTTGTATGAAACTCTTATTAAGCATTAAGGATTAATGCTGTTTGATATTTGAAAATTTGCATTCATTACGCGGACGTTGATAAATTTCAATGTTATCGCTTTGATTTAAGAAAAAGAAAAAAAAATAATAATAAGGCAAACAGCTTATGAATTACGCAATTTTTTTTTTTTTTTTTTTCTTAAATTTTTCTCATCGATATCGTATGAATTATTTAGTACTCTACTGCGTTCCGTTCTATATTCTAAATAAATTTTAATTCTTAAGAATTTTAAACAGGTATCTTTTTTTAATAAGAAACAAACGGTATTTAGTTTGCTTGTTATACCTGGCAAACCTCATTTTCTCTTCTGTGTGCGTTAAATTTTTGGAGAAATTCTTAAACTTCCCTTCCGTCTGATTACATTTACATTTAATCTGATTAAATTTTCGTGTGACTAGAAAGACAGATTTTACGTCGCAACTAGATCCAATTTACAGTTAAAAGATTATAATATTCCCTTATAATAAAAAAAAAAAAAAAGAAAAGAAAAACGTACTATCTAACTAAAAATCGATTTATCAATAAATGAGAAAACTTTTGAATATTCGGTTAACCCGGCATTTCACAGACTTTGCGCCACTGTACAAATCGAGGAGCAAAATGCAAGTTCTAACATTATTGTTAAGTTTTGGCATTAATTTTGCTTTCTTGAGGGTTGATTAAAAAGTTCCCAAATTAAGCCGCACAAATAACACCAAAATAATCTCCATTATTATTTTTACAAAACTTAAATACTCAGCCTTTAAATGTTGCCCCTCTTTTAATAAAGTAGCTTCGTTAACATTGCTTCGTTGCCTTTGGGATCATTACCGTTTCGGAAATAAAGAAGCCAATAAGGCCTACTCGGTGGCCCGGTGGCTAAATCGAAAATTCGAGATCGCGAATCGAGTATTAAAGAATGCCCGAGATTTCTTAAAGCTACGAGATTTTAATAGTCCTCAATGTTAAAGGTATCAAAGACAGGCGATGCTTTGGAAGATGCTCATCGATCAATAAAGTTAGAGGTAAAATGTCCGGCGGTAAGTTTTGCTCGTGGGTAAATCAAGGCGTCCACGCGCAGTGGAATAAAGATTATCTTGAAGTAGTACGGGGAGGTATGATACTTGGACCGAGAGGAAAAATAATGGCAGTCCCCCGCCCTCCGCAATCCCCCATACGCTCATTTTAAGCCAAATTCTGTTTTTCTAGTATATATATATATATGTACACCCAAGGTAAATTTGCACAAACTATCCATTAATTCAATCCGAGTCGGCGAAGCCGACTTTTTTGGAAGGCGATGATCTTATACGGAGCGCCCGCACATTAAGAGCTCCTATTAAACAAACGGCTTGCGAGACGAATCCGATTTTCACGCGACAACTATTGGACGTTGCGCCCGATTGCCGTGACCCGATAAATTGGGAAGAAGCCAAACGGGGCCGAGTGGAAAGTGATAAGGATCTTCTTATCGAGCTGCAATTTCGCCACTGCGTAGGAGTGCATTAGCTCGGAGAGCCATCGAGGAACCTTATTATTTGTAATGCCGAAAGGTAATTTGATTGCTCGGGGCAAAGCCGCGTACCCTTTGCCGAGTCGCCTTATCGGGCAGTTGAGCAATTACCACCTTGGGCGAGGGGAATGGGGCGGGCGGCCGGCCGGAGCATTGAGCACTAACGAATAAAGTGCGATCGAGGGATCTTGAAAAATTCCAAGATAATCGACAGGCGCCTCTTGCGATTTTTAAATAATTTAATATTGCTACGCGTGTATAACGAGCGCAGAATCGCAACGCGTATAATGAATTATGGGGAGTATTTCTTATCAACTTTTTTAAATGCTAGTCTGCGCGAATGGATTGCGAATGAAAACTTTTATATTTAAGTGCCAAGTTTTGCCATGGCATTTATTATTTACTGGGCCAAAGGGAAAGTTTATAATATAAGTTCTTCACTGTTTGCTGGTTAATTTTCTTAAACATTGTTCGGCAAAGTGAACAGCTGTCGGTAAAAATTGCGGCAAGTTCATTCTTATAGTAAATGTTAGAAAGGGGCGCGAATAAATATTAATCTTAATTATAAATATGAATGCGAATGGAAGCGTATATTTATATATATATATATATATATATATATTTTTTTTTTATGTATACGAACATATTACACACACACACGCCAGCGTCCGTATAAAATTAAGAGAAGTCAATCGCACACAATTATAAGCTATAATTAAGATTAAAATTAATTTAACCCTGTATATTTCATCTGTACAATAAAAATGATAATACTTAAGAAAACTGCTGTTCCCTAATAAATACAGGCTGACTAGCGTCACTCTGTCCTTATTGAACATTGTTTTTCACTGCCTCTTCGTCCCTATCGATGGATTCTGCCTCGTGATTATCGCAAGGCGTAGAAGCGTCGTACCCTTAAGGGCGTCACGGTCATCGTATTATCTTAAGCCGCGTATCTTTCATAATTTACCTCGTAGTAATGGCATTACGATGATTTGCCACAACCTCGGTAGCGAGCAATATTCACTTACTCGTAAACAAATATTAAAAGTACAATTAAAATATCTAATGAAGTCGGTGTATTTTTTTCGTTATCTTTACGTACAGCGATCGTCGATTTCTTATCAATTATTTATTATTGACGAATATTTTATTATGTTACGCATGCATTGTTATACATTTAATAATCCAATCGGTAAATTAAATAAATTTAAGATGGTAAATTGTTTAGGTCTTTTGTCAAAATTAAAATAAATGTTAAGAGTAGACATTATTAAAAGTTAAAAGAAAAACATTACTTTGGATATTTACGTACAATGCGTAGAAGTAGATTTTTCTTTTCTCTTACTTACGGAATTCCTTTTATGCCTTTAATTTTTTATAGTATCTTTTGCCAGTCGGGAAAAAATTTGTAAATATTATTCTGATTTATCATAGAAGATTTATGCTGCAACTATAAATAAGAAAAGCATGAAAATCAATATAAACTAGAAAGAAAAATATTAAACTGAAATAATAGAAAGGATAAGAATGTAGAAATTTTATGAAGCAATGTAAAATGGAATTAATAAAAATTATTGAAAATTGAGCAGAAAATTGAATGAAAATAGAAAATTTGATTTGGGAAAAAAGCATTAAATAAACAGAGGTTTTAAGTTAACTAATAAAATGGAAATTCAATAAACAAATTGATTGGAATAATCGGATTAGATTGAAATCTAAAAATAAGCCGATAAGGAAAAGAATTTTAAATAATTAAATTAAATTTTATTGTCGATTTGTTAAGGAAGGCAATATAATAATAATAGAGGATAAGAAGAAATAAAGTAAATGTTGTTTAATGTGATATTTTTTAAATAAGAGGTAATAAGAAAACCCGTAATAAAAAAAATTTTACAAGCGGAAAAATCAGATAAAAATCGAAAAAAATCAGAAATTGATGTAAAGAAATTAATTATAATATAAAAGATAGATATGATAATTGAGTAATAGTATACTTGGGGAATGATATTCTTTAAAAATCATATGTAAACTAGATTTTTTAACTCTACCAATTTAATACCTTTTTATTTATTATTAAATTACTATATTCGATGTAGAACAGAGTACAAGTGCAATCTTAGACGTACGTTATATAATTATTTTTGTTTTTCTTGTCAAATATGTCTTATTTTTAATTTAAAAACAATAAAAATAATAAAATTTAAATGATCATCAATTGACATTGTGTGTGCATAATAATTCTAGAAATCAACAAAACTTTTGAGTATTGTTTCATATAAACATTGTATCTTATTATTAAAACGAAATGTCGAACACGAAATGATTTAAAAGCTACATATATATATATATATATATTTTTTTTTTTTAATATAATATTAGTACAAAATCAACCTAATCAAAATAGAGCCAGTATTATTCCTCGTCTTAAGTAAGGCATTTAACTTCGTTGTTAACTAACAGTTATTTAATGATATAATTCTTTGTATCGGATACATTCAATATCAAATTACCCTTAAAAGGTATTTATTTAGTCCCAAAAATAGAATATTTATGAGTTTTTCTAATATTGATTTTTTTATTTTTTTTTTCACTGTAATTATTTCACATTATTTATCGTGCATAGACAATTTCCAAATCCACGTAAACGTGATTTAATACACGATTGTAATGTCGAAAGGATAATGACATTGAACAATAATGATTATATAAAAGTAGCCAACCCGATACACTGCATCAGTAAAAAATGTGTACATTATAATTCACTGCATAAAAATATTAGATTTCCGCCAGAATTCATTATATTTTTTCCGTAAATATTTATAAATCGATAAATTTTTTCAACATTATTGTTAGTTATTTTAAATATCATCAACGCGGCGTAAAAAGTCGAGCATTATTTTATAAATTTCATTGAAACATAACAAGAATTAGCAATTCCCGAGCAAATATTCACGGAATCTTATTTAAATACAGCGAATGAATAATCATCCTCAAAATGAGGTCGCGGTCAATTTTAAGGTATAAGTTCCAGGCAGTCGAGCGCAATGTTGTACTCCAAAATCCTAAGAAATCATACAAACGCGAGCGGTCAAATTAATTGGAGCTTACAAAACATGAAGTGTGATCTGCACCCATTGAAAATATTCTCAGCAAGTTGATTTAGAAGTTGGTTATAACCGTGGAAATTTGCGTTTTCTTTTCTTCAATATCATAAATTCAAACGCAAACCCAAGCATCGTGAAATATATGATTTTTAATATTATATTAGAGCACTGGAATAGTATGCAAACTTACCAAAAATTTGAAAAAACAATAGTATTAATCTTACGTCGGGCGATGCAATTTCTTCGATGTATTCAAGCTTTAAGGTAAAAAAAATGAGAAAATTCTACAGTATTTGATCAAGAAATTTTAAATGTTTTTTCACTAATTTGAATAACCGTAATTTTGTATGATCAATATCCTCTGAAGAAATCAGGACTTGCTTTTAAAGGGTTCGGTAAAATATAAGTTAAGCAATTTTTCAGACAAGTCGATAAATAAATGTCAAAAATAAATTAAATTTGTTTCAAAAATGTTACTGCAAGTTATTTTTTAGCAAGTTTTCCATAGAGCCAAATGTTATTGGCTCTGGGATATTACACTTGAAAAGTAGGGGGGGCTCGCAGTAGATTTTTAAAGCATCTTTTTAAAGCCATTTGTAGTACGATTATATTCTCTTATGTTAAATAAAGTTTGCCCAGAGTTCCGGTCAGTTTTTTTTTTTTTTTTAATTCAATAACAACTTATTACTAAGAATAATTCAATATCTTTGCTCGTTTATTTAAAAATGTTTTAATAATTAAATATCGATCGGGCACATCGGACCGATGCTTTGGAAGTGCAAAATTTCGACCGGTCGATTGTTTCTGTTCCAATTGGGAAATTGTAAAAAATTGCCGCTACGAAAAAGTCCCCCAATGTTAGGTACGAATTAAAGAATTTTCATTACGCGTAAGCTGTATTCGGTAACGACCTTAAAAAAGTTTGCTTTCCCTGACGTTCATGCACTTTAGAAATTTCAATCCAAACGCTGCCAATCAAGCCGCGTATAAGTATTTTACGCATCGGTTAAATATTGTCATTGATTATTCATTGATAGAGTACACATAGAATTTATACAGCGTGCGCTTGTTCCTCAAATTTATCGGGTGATTTTTAAATGCTTTTCGTTCGCATTGCGAATTCAATGGAGCAAACACCATCGAAGGTAGCCTAATACGGGCTCCTCGATGCGGACGCGCGCGATACTCAAATGTACGCTGCTTATTTATTTTTATTTTATTTTTTTTTTTTTTTGTACGACATTCTTGTGCGCGGGTGGCTTCACTTGCAAGGAAGCGTTTCCCTCGGCACCGTGAGCGTAGCTTCTTTATCATTAGGGTATTCCGTACGTACGTATTTATTGAGGAGGCATTTTCAAAGGCTCCGGTTTGTAAAGCTCGAGCCGAGAGCGCCTGGCAGCTTTGGCGTGGATGCCTTCAATGGCTCTCCTCGACTTCTGTGTTAAGTAAACAAAGTGAAGGCCCCCCCCCCCGGTCAAAATGAATGCCGTAATTTTAATAGCTCGGCAAGACGCCGACGACGACGCGCGATCCCCGCGGAGTCCTCAATGTAAAATTGTTAATGAAAGGAAAGCCACCCCCGGGCCCCCCCCCGCTCCCACTCCTCCAGGGCGCGCGCATCCCGGCTATTGACATTTTCATTCGAGCCAAGACGGGCAATTATATGGTTCGCGAGGGCGGAGGCTGGCCCCCTTGCTCCTGCTACTTTCTTCTTGCAGAGACCTGCGAGGCTCGCTCCTGGGGCTTGGAGGCGCTCGTCCAGACCCTGAGCCACAAGGCGACAAGGGCCCTGGTCGCCCAGCTGGACTACAGCACCTGCGACACCGCCGCCAAATTGGCCCACCTCTGGAACAAGTCTCTTGTCACCTGGACCTGCCCTCAAGTTAGTCGATTCCCGTTCTATGTAGCATTTTTCTTCCCCCCTCCCCCTTTCTCTTCTGTTCTAAGCCAACCGAACGCACCCCAATAATATTGCGGCTTGCGCTCTTGAAGGCGTTTTTTTTTGTTTTGCCTTCCTTTCCTCCTCCTCCTCCTCCTCCTCCTCCTACTCTTCCTGTTATGCACGACCGACCATTACGCGTAATCAAATCAATGTCCCGACCACTGATGGACAATTGGATTGCGCTTTGCCGCCTTCATTTATTTACCTTTTAAACGCGATTTATACGGGAGAAATTTAATTTTTACCGATATTAAGCATCGTGATTTTACCTCGCATTTCCTACATTACTATCGCGCGAGTAAGCAAATTGTCGTGGCTGGGAATGAAAATTAATTCTAACCTTTCGAATGAGGGATTAATTTTTGTTCAGTCGGGTAAGCACCTTGTAATTACACCTTTTTGAAATTTCAATACGCAACGCAGGCATTACCTGTTGTTTTTAGAGGACAGGGAGCGACAAAAATCATTCTGCTTAATTTTAATCTGCTTAAATTTAAATAATATATCGCAATAAGCGTAACGCGAGCAATATTTTTTTTTACATCGAGAGAAATAATCGTGCGTTTCGCCATTTGCTCTTTAATTATAATTATTATATTTTTTAATTTTTATGCTTACGTCGCACAATAGAAATTACCGCAAATTCGATTAAACTTTGTTCCTCGACGATAAAGAACGCTTTTTCAGTTAGACCGAAGGAAATTGTTTTCTTGAAAACCCCGCACGCGGGATATTTAATTTTCACACTGTGACAGATAAATAGAAGCTTACAATTTTTAATATACATGTATATCCACTTTCTGAATTACATCTCGTAAAGCTATGTACAATAGAATTCTCGGGAGATTAAAACAATGAAGAACGGAAATGGTTTTTATTACTATTGACATTGTAAAGTTCATACGGTCCTTTTATATCGTAAATGAAAAAGAATCTTTATTATCACTTGGAAAAACAACTTGGAACAGGGATCGCGGAATGAAAACGTTATTATTAATTTCGACCCATTCAACAAATTCATTCGATTCTTTATTATTGTTTCCCTATTGCCTTACATTCGATGTGTACATTCCAAGTTTATCCACGATAAATTGAGAAATTTTTCATCCAGTACTAGAGCAACGATTAATACGAAGTACAATAGATAACAAAAGGCCTAAATTATGCACAACGTAAAAAAGCTACTTACTTCTTAAAATTAAATCGTTACATATGCATTAAAAAAAGCTAGTAAACTTTTATACGGACCTACGTACGAAAAGTAAAATTTCTGAATAAAAGCTGATATGATTTCTCAATCGCTGCAATCAAAAATGCGTTTCTATTCTGGGCAACGGGCAACAGTCCTGGAATCGGAATATTCTATGAATAAGAGCTCACGATCCGCGTTCGCGTGACTCATGTGAATGATAATAGTTTTTTCCCTTACAGAAAAAAGTATCAGCTCTTTTTAGTTTTAATATGCAAGGAGTTTTATGCACTTGTTATAACAGTGCGTTCGTGAGGAAATTTCGCGTTAATTTTATATTAAAGCATGTGTACTGCATTCGCGTCCTTATTAATTTTAAAAGCTTTCTTCTCGACTATAAAAAGAAAACTTTGAGTTTATTTTCGATTTTCGTTAGAGATTACGGATAGAAGCGTATCAATAGAATTCCCAATCCTCGTTATAAAACTTCTTTTACATTTGACTAACAGGTTCTTTCGTCGTACGTAGATGCTTATTTTTAAGAAAACTTTGCTTAGTTAATAAACCATAGTAACACAAAGTTCCAACATTGACAATTTAAAATAATAACTTATTGCAAAATTATTTTCTTAAGCCCTACGGCATGTAATAGCGATCCCTTTTATTTTACATTATACGACTCGGCAAATATTATACTTAATAATTGTTTACGTTATAAATATATCGCCATCGTAGCAATGCGAGGATTATATTGTTTATTAGACATATGGATAGAGTTCATTTGGTGCCGTGTAGATAAGGTATATCGTTATATTTTAATTTAATTTATTATGTTTGCGCCCTTGAGCTATTATCGAATGCCACGATGGGGGAAAAGGAAGGAATAAAAAAATGCGACTCGAATATTAAAGGAAAAATGCACTTTTCAAAATATTAATTATAATAATAAACTGCGATTTAACATTATACTGCGATTAAATAAATGTTGAAAGCCCCACTGTGTATTCTTTCAGATTCAGTACTGAACTTATGTAAATTCTGATCGTAATTCAAGTGGCCAACAGATGTAACATTTGAATAGAAAGAACGCATTTCGAATGATAATGAAAGGAAAATTAACAAAAAACTGAAATACCAAAAAAGTAGGATAAAAATTGAATTTATTTCTACGTACAATATGACTTGTAAGTTTAATACCGGCTGCTTTAAATTATATGATCCAAATATAGCACATCTGTTGTTTTACTTAATTTTGAAAGAAAAGAAAAACAAACAACAACAATAACAAACAAAATCAAAAATAGTACAGGAAAAAACGATAATCGATCGATAAATTTCTTTCCCACTATTATATCGCGATGTTTTTTTTTTTTCTTTTTGTTCTTTTTTTCAACTCCATTTATCAACGTAATAATAGTCTTGAATACTCGAACAGACAAGTCAAACATTTAGCTACCCTTATTCAATGAGCGACTCGAAAAAGGAAATTGCGTTATTATATAATTCATGTGTATCGTGGTATATAATGCATTCTTAAAAGCGCGAACATTTTTCAATATTATTATATAATGTACGATGAAGTTACGGGTCAGCCCATATTGCACGGATCATAAGTATTTCATGCTACTTATTTATGCACAAAGTTTATCAGCGCGCTCCAATGCCATAGCGGTCAACTGTGCGTAAGTACGAGCTCGGCTAAATTTTGGGATTTTTTGAACAATGAACGATGGCTTAAAAATAAATTAGAGTAATATTTGTAAGGAGCGGAAGGCTCTCTTTATTTCGTATATTCCGTGCCGACAGGATGAAAAATGGCTTGTTGGGAAATAGCCACTAAATGCAAGTGAGGATTATGTATTATCTACAACGAAAACTTTAAAAGTAATTATGTTTTAAAAAGGTTCCCTACAAGATAAGTGAGCTTATTATATCATAGCACTATATTAATGGACCATCGGAGATAAATATTCATCGCGCTAAGTAAACACACAGTTATATACAATATTTGGTTATTTAATATATATATATATTAGGCGTATAAAAGTGATTGCGCATAAGCAACATTTCTGTCGACAACGAGGTTTTTCCCATTGATCGACGTAATAGGATAAATAAATATAAGTTGTCTTGTTTCTTCATTTCGTATTGCATTTTATTTTTATAAATGCCCTAATAATAAATTGATTTACATAAGTATACAATGCTCGATTAATCAGCCATTAAATTTATTGGTTTCTTATATAACCTTACGCAACTGGTCCAATAAATGAATAACCAAAATCGAAATTTGCAATTCAACGAAGTAATTCTCCTTTATAATATAATAACATCATTTTGTCGGAGAAAAAGTAAAAGAATAAATATCAAGACAAACAAAATAGTCGACGAGAAAGTTTCTTAATAGTTTTTTGTGCTGTTAAAATGATAGTTACACAAACACACACACACACGCACGCACGCACGCATATATATATATATATGTTTTTCATGGAAAAATAGTGGATATACAAAAGTTTCAAATTGTTACATCTTTCTTATTAAATAATGTTATAAGATAGATTTAAGCAGTTTAATATTCCAAAAACGAAAGATCTATGCCGAAACTAAATCATAAATTCAAAATGAATTATGAAGCAATTTTTTCTTCGAAAAGTAAAAGCATTAGTAACTTCAAAAAATGGGTTGGCGGTGGGCGCAATTTCATTCACATTTAAAATTGATGTTTTCGTAAGTATTTATTTACGCGGAATAATAATTATTACTGGACTTTTTAGTTTATTAAGACACTCGACGCTTCAGTGTTACTATAAAGTAAGCATTTTTTATGCTTTAATTTCTTCTTCACTTCTCCCATCACCGCACACTCAAACAAATTTACATTTTTTTATTTAATTTAATGTATCTTGAATTGATGAGGGTTATGCAAAACAACTTTATAATAATTTTTATCCGTTTCATTTTTTTTCTTCCTCTCCTAATTTTTCTTTCCTTTACCCAAGCCTTGACCAATAGTCTATTGGGCAATAATTATTACCGCGAGATTATCGATCATTTGGTAATTAGACCATTGATATTGAGTTAGAATTCTTATTTCATAAAATTAATCTAATTATAATGACTATCGGACAGATGTTACGTTTAGTCGAGTGCTTAAACATCATTTATTCCTCGAGTTATTAAAGTACCTTGGAACCTTTTATAAGTATATTAGTATTCTAATAAATGTAGAATTTTACTTTTATTTATTTATTGGATTTTATAGTTTTGGCATAGTAATGTACGAGCGATTATCGAAGTTATGCGCATTTTATTTAAATATTTTTTATTCAAATTAGTTTTCTTTAAACAATGAATATTCAAAACTTTTTTAAATTATATTATATTGTATTTTTAATTATGCAATTATAATGTAATTCAGCAGTTGAATATCAATATTCTTTAATAAAAAAAAATGTTACGCGAATCAAATAGTAATTTTTTAATTTATAATACGTCTAATATTATTTACAATGTCATAAAATTTATTACAATGTCCAGATTCTGTTTATACTATTCATAAATTATTGTTAGTAAAGAAATAAACTCATATTTTAAATTGGCACTTACTGACAAATTAAAACTATTATTTTTATAAATATTATTAAGAAAATTCAATCGTCTCTATGAAGGCCAACAAAAGTCTATTCTAGTAATTGATATTGAACAACAGATTAACTACTTAATAAATATTCATGTTATATAATAGAAATAATAATTTGATAACTGGGTATATCGTAATTAAATAAACTAATAAATCGTAACTAAATAAGATAATAAACATTTCTATGCTAGAACAATCCAATTTGTTATTCATTAAAAGCTTATTATTTTATTATTTTTTGAAAATATTTTCTATTTACTACATATATATAACTATTTTTTTTTAGATTATAGTATATAATTTATTCATTTCCATTTCTAAATTTATAGTGCATTTTGTTACTGATTTACAGTGGATGAAATGTATCTGTTTATTCAAAACTAAATTGCGAGCATATAATTTATAAATTTACAAAAATAACATTACATTCCTCGATATAAAGTAAATATAATTTTTAAAATCGTATCGGTAGTTACCTTAATAAATACTACAATTTGTATATATATATATACATCTATATACATATATAATAGATATTTTAATATTCTAAGAAAATAAATTACGTGTGAGGATAAAATGTAAAAAATTTTTAAATTCTTTCTTTATTTTAAACACACTAAATGCTATATGAGACTAAAGTTACATAAATAAACTTAAATTCTTTTGCAAATTGATTGCATAGAATTATATTTCTTATATGTTAAAATAAAATTTCATTTCTAATGGTAGTATGAACTTTTCACGGCGATTCTTTAATATAGTTTGAAAGTTATTTAAATTTATTATGGACTTTTTAATATACGTATAAGGCCTTGAAAACTTACTTTCAAGTACCACAATATAAATGAATTCAATTTTTGGTACCATTTTAAAGAATGCCACAAATATTTTATCCAGCATTAATTCTTCAATAATATTTTTAATTATATGCAAAATAGTCAATTTTTTAGGTTAATTAAAAGCGTATCAAAATGAAAAAAAAAAAAAAAACGTTATTAATATTTTAAAGCGCTCGAGTGCTTTTTCCTACCTTTAATACTAATTATAAATTTTAAGTGGAGCGATGTTTGAAAATTTGAGTATCAATTATTAAAAATTACCTGCAATCGGCCAGTAAAAGTATTGCGCTTTAAATTTTATAAATAAATCCGTGGCAAGTGCAATTTCATTAAGGCCAGCTAATGAAAAAGAAAAAAAAAAAAAAACTGCTTTAATAATCCGTAAGGGAGCCTGTTTTTTCTAGATACACGTTACTTACTTTGTTATTCGATAACTAAACTCATACTAGCTTAAGCTCCCAAAGGATCTCAGGAAGATGCACCAAAGCTACAACAAACCCTTTGCTCTCCCTGGGAAAATTGCCTGTCATCGGCCCTTCTATGGTAGATTGCATTATTGTTCAGTAGAAGCAGCCCCTGTTAACGTAAAGCCTCTCCCACACCACTGGTATTTGCCTTTAAAAGGCAAATCTGGGCCTCGATTGAACTATCATAAAATGCGTTTCGAAACAACGTGGAAAACTGATTAACATTATTATACGCAATGAAGGTTTCCAAGTATTCGGGTAGTGAATAATAGTCGTGCTCGCGTTATTTCCTGTTAAACCAAATCTCGAATTCAATAAATAACAATGGATTGTTGTTAAATTTAATTACATCCATATCACAATGCTTTTATCTTCCAGTCATCGCAATTCTCGTGCTTTAGCCCCCGTGGATTCATACCTTGTACATCGTATAAGTTTATGAATATTTAAAATAATCAGTTCGCGCCCATAATGGTGTTTAAACCTGCTGGTCAAAGAAGTTTAGTATACCCTAACGCAGTAAGTGAAGTGACCGAGGTAGTGTATACCATTCGTTGCATTTTAACGGCTTACTCATGGATTTTCATAAATTATTTTCTTTTGACTTGTGGATCATTTTATTATAAACTATTGATAAAAAAGGTTTCTAATACTGGTGAATAATCTAGAAATATCATTCATTGTAAATAAGCTATTAAAGCCATCGTAAATGGTTTTAATAAAGCGTAGCGGTTGCAAACAAAAACCGAGGCTCTCGGAATTTTCAAACGTGCATTTTAAGATAACCAAAGAGCAAAATATCGAAGGGGCTGGGGGTGGGGGGGGTCAAAAATTTTTACCCAAAGCTAACGGAATAGCATAAAAGTTACCTCTGCCATTCGGAAACATCAGCGTCCTCAAGTATTTCGTCCCGAGTGCCCTCCGACATTTTGTCTAACGTAAAATCGCTCGCTTTTATTGATTTTTAATCGTTGAAGCTCAATTAAATATATATATATGTACATGTATAATGCAGTATAGGTAATAAAGGGCTCGGAGCGTGGGTCAATTTCTTCTTTGACTCGAGGCGCAGTCCCTTTAAAGATTTATTTGCCTCTTATTTGCCTAGCATCTATTGTAATCTCAAGAATTTGACGGGCCTCGGCTAATTTTCCTGGACAGGTCTGCTCCCTGGAATTCTCGTTAAATATCCTGCATAAACAGCGACGGTAAATATTTCTCTCGTAAATCTTACGGGAGATCCCCTTGCCGAGCTCCCTACAATCCTGTTACACGAATTTACCATTGGGCGAGAATCAAAGGGGCGGCCCCGCACTCTTTAACCTCCCTGCAATGTACAATCTACCTTGCAAGCGCTTGGATTCATCGAGCGATTCTCCGGTTGCCTCTACTATTTCGCATTCGCTAATTCCAAATTGCCTTTAATTAGCTCGCGACGGTCAATGCTTGCCCCTGCGGAGGCGCCAACGCGAGGGGGGGGGGGAAATCAATCGAGCGCTTTTTTTAAAAAAATCCATTGAAAATGCATAAACACCGAGGCAAACGTTAATCGTAAAAAATCATGCATCGGCAAATCGGCGTTTTTTTCTTTCTTTTTCTCGTCTGCCCTGCCCGGTGAAATATTCAGCTATGTGATTTTTTTTGTAAAATATCATTTGACCTTTCGACCTTTCGCTTACTGCTCAAACAAGGTCACATATCAATTATATTAGTTATGGGCACGTGCTTAATTTTATTTCATTCGTCAAGAGACAATACGTAATCTTAAGGTAAATAACAATTTTTCCAAAGTCTAATACGACACTTTGGGTCCTCTTGATTCTTATTTGTTCTTATCTGCAAACTTACGATAAATTTGTAGGAAATTCATTCGCCACTCAATTTTCAAAGTTTGTACGTAATTGAACGAATTTCCAAGTATTTAATAATCCTTTTATTGCATTTTTTTTTATTTATAAATATTAATACTACATTCTTAAATATTTGGCATTTTATTGAAAATTTAGCATAATTGTGCATCGTAATAAATCGAAAAGTGTTACGCGTTTAAAATTCATTTTTTATTTCTTCGCCCAAATTTACTTAAAAAATGTTTTTTTTTTTTTTTAATATACATATCGATTGCGTTCCTATTAAAATTTAATCAATACGCATTGAAAAATACTTTGATAGAGAATTTGCGAAATTTAATAATAAAATATTTTCAATATTATATTAGCGCAATTGCAGTTAAGAATTGCCAAAAAATGTACACAAATGCGTATACATAATTAAAAAACGAAGGGTAACTTTTTTCAATGTACTTGAAACTTGACGGTCTATCGTGTTTTCTTGCAACCCTGGCGCGCTCCGCTAAGCTGAGAAATTAACAAAGCTCGGGATTTGGTCGGCGCGAGCCTCGCGAGCCGAACTCAACTAAAAGCAATTGCTTTACGAGAATGCGAGAAAGCCATTGTAGCATCATTCGGACGCCGGCTGCAAGTAATACTTGGAAAAACAGATCGAGGCTCGACGGTACCGCGGAAACACTCCTCGCGTTGCCTCGATTATTATTAAATCATCGAAATAATCGACACTTAATAATTTATAGAGGGCGGAGGAGGACGGGAAACTGTCATCGGTAGTGCGGCTTTCCCCGTCGCCGCTTGTCTTAGGACGAGCCCTGGCCGAAGTCTTTCTCCACTTTCGATGGAAGTCCGTATGCGTCATTGGTATCGGTAAGTTCTGCCTACGTAAGTATTTACAGAATTAATAATACCTCCGGCTCAAATGTCCGCCCTCTGCGGTTTTAAACGAGGAGAGCTCTTGCTTAATTTACCGCTGGCTATTTTAGAAGTTTCTCCTTTTATTCGCTTCGCTTATCCACGACAGAGTGCATTTTTGTAAAATAAACGTAAAAATTTGAAGTTTCAAAAGAATTGAATGTTATTTTTATTTTTCTTCTTCCTTTCTTCTTCTTCTTCGAATACGCTGTACGCTTAACATTTCTCAAGGATACGTAGGCGTTATATTTTTATAACAATGGGAAACGCGCGCGCTGATATAATGATTTTTAATTTGCCTGCGCGAAAAACCAAAAACCATCCTCAATTTAAATAAGATCTACTCAATTCAAGGTACTTAATTTAGAGCTTATCAAAATATGCACGAAGTATGTAATGAACTATTTTATTTCTTAACGTTTTCATTTTAATCGATCGATGGATATTACGAAAGTCTATAGACAATGGAATCAAACTTGTATCTGAAATTGAAGGTAGCAAACAAAATCAGCGTAATGCATTCGCTCCACTTTTCCGAGTAGTCTTGTTTAACCAAAAAATTTCCTCCTCTTATAAATCGCGTTGCTCGCAGAATTTCTCTTATATTACTCTGAAATGCGCATCATTTTTTGTACGTACAGCACAAGGAATGCTGCAATTAATTGCATACGTGATACAACTGCATTATTCGGCGCAGTGGATAAATGTGTATACGTATTTACACACGCACATATATATATATATACTGGAATATTTATAATCATCATAATATAAATAATATCTTTATTACAGTTAATCAAAGGAATTTTCATTACACACTTCGATACAAATAGTTAATTGCGATTGTTATTCAAATGTCTTGAATTTAAGGGTATGAAATTTTAAAGGTTTTTTTTTTTTCATAAAAATGCTTTTTTATACGAGTAAATCGTGCTGTTTTTCACGCGTCATTACAAAATTGTTTTTCGTATAATTTTCAATACCAAAATAGAAAAAAACTTTGCATTTATATAATTTTTCAGTTATTCGTTTTTCCTTGAATTTTTTATCTATCGAGATAATGGTTTATTTATGACACCTAACGTAAAGTTCTTAAGCATATTAAATTTGCATTTTATATTTCCTAAACGCATCTCAAAATTATCATATTGAACAGATAATCCAAGTGCTTGAAATTTGATGCACATTTAGTAAATTACAGTAACTTTCAATCAATTAAAAATTAATACGCACATAACACCGCTTAAATATTCTATTCATACGAAAACTAATAATACCTTCACAATATCGTAGCCATTTGTATGAATTTCAAATACCTTTCAATCTCCTAGTATAATTCAGAAGTGTAACTTTGCATCATGAAAACTATTAAATGTATATTTAAATAAATTATTCCAGTTTTGATGTTGACACTTTATTACGAGTTTGATTTAAACGATGAAAATTATTCTTATTTATCGTTTTATGGATTATTCAAAATTAATTTTAAGTTTCAAGGCTTACTAAGTAGATAAATATTAAATTTAAGCCATTTTGATAAATTTAAGTTTAAATAGATCGGCTGATTAGTAAATAAAAAAGTGCGTCATGACAAGGATTTTTTCTAATTACAAACGGTTCGAAGTTGCAAAATTGAAGTACCATTAATTTAATTTTTATAGAAATATTTACGGATGATAGCGAACTTTTTTTATTAATATTTCTTTTTAGTTTTTTCTATGTCTCAATATTGTCAACATTTCAATGCATTATCAATTTTTGTTTGTAAATAAAAATATTTCAGCATGAATCTTCATCAAATTAATTGATTGAATAAACACTCGATTCACAGCAAACAAGCATTTTAAGGATAAAAAATTCATCATTCAAAACTTGTTAAAGTTGTTCAACAAAATGTATCGGAAAAAGCAAAATTAATTACAAAAGTAATATTAGCAATAATAATTAATAACAAACTGTTACTCCAATATATTCAGAAAGTTAATTATTGATAGTTTATTCGATCGATGTCAATTTCGCTTAAACAATTTTAACGTATTATCTTGAGTCTTGTTATTATATATAGTTATATATATATATATATATATATATTATTATTTATTTTATACATATTTTATATATATTTTATATATACATATATATTTTTTTTTATTCTAACATGTGTAATATCATATAAGAATCAGTACAATTGATCGTAAGTCGAATTTTTAACAAAAAAAAAAAAAGAATTTACGTGTACAGTCCCAAAAAGGCCAAAAAATTGAATCTTACATTATTAATTTCAGCTCCAAACGATGTTACATTAAAATTGATTTTCACATCGATTGAAAGTTTATAAAAATGCTTATTTAACATGGTCAACTTAGCCTTAACTCAATATCTTACGTTCGCTAAAAATATTATTAATAACTATTGTGCGGAATTTTAAGATACACTTCAATTTACTCGATAATGAAAATTGAGTTAAAAATTAATTCCATTTGCTGATTTAGATTAGCAAATTCTAGGCCAAGGTAGCTCAGACTCTCCGCCACTTCACAGATTTTCATTTTCAAAAAAAGTACCAGCCGGATGTAAAAGTTTGGAATTTTTATGTATTTATACCGTACAAAAAAAGTACACAGAATTCGATTATGTTTTACATACTGATCGATTCCTCTAATAATTAAGCTTTTAATTAAAATATATTTTCTTGAAGGTGACAATTGATTTTATTAGAGTAAGAGGAAAATTTTAATAACAGAACGTATGCTACGTATACAATGATTTAAATTCGTGTTAATTTAAGCCAAGGCCCTTAATTTAGACGCTACACACGATATAAAGTAATCCTTGTACTAAGCTATTACATATTCAGCATCTCGTCGGTAAGAAGCATATTTAATTTATCTCCACCTCGACGTGTACAAGAAGAGGCATCAAAGATTTTTCAATTTGTCTATACTTCATAATAATGATAAGCTTCGCGCGATCGATCTTTTTAATCGGACTTAATTAATCGTTCACCTTAACGTAAGCTCGATACAATTAACGGCGCTTAGCTATAGTAGGTTAAAATACCTTATCATTCGTATCGAACGGCCGTTGAAAAGAAAATCTCCCCAATTCAAAAGCTACCAAAGGCCAGCAACGAACCTCCGGGGCGGGGGGGGGGTCTTGTGCTCGAGCCTCGCGTTGCCGGAAGCGCACCGGACCGCGGCATCGAGGCCTGCCTTCGTTTCTTCAATCCCGAGATCCACCGCCCCCCCCCGCCGCGTGTCCCCCCCCCCCCGATCCCCTGACCAATCAGTGATACGGGCCGATTACGATTGTTCCAGATAAGCCGGCCTGGGTGGACTTGGACCGGGCAGTGGTCGGAGCCCTGGGCGCGATCGGCCTCGTTCCGCGTCATCACGCCGCACTACCCCCCGACGCCAGCACGAGACAAGTACGCGCGGCCCTGAGACCGTTGCGCTCGATTTCCTGCAGAGGTAAATCGCCACTGGACTCGATCGTCGCGAGCCGGTTGTCCTTTTCTTCCCCGGCCTTGAGCCTCTTGCCCTACCTAATAACGATCTCCGTTTTCCCAAATCCTCGGAGTATAATAGCAACCGTTGGTTCGCGGATGCGTGCATCCCTCTAATCGAGCTGTTCCTCTTGTACCCCTGACAAATTTCAATCACCGTGTGGATTGGTTTTTCATTACCTAACGATCTCGCGTTAATACTCGTATCGATGAGACTGCGATTGTCTGCAAGATATTGGTTATTCCACAATGATCGTGTTCTCTGTGCTCCTGCATTGTAAAATCCATCTTTGTCGAATACATATATATATATGTGTATTATCATGTGGATAGAACGTATATAAACTCATTCGATAAATAAGTATCGCATTTTTAATACGACATATTAGCGCTGCGATGTAACGCAAGGTCGACTTCCTCCTTCCATTCCACCTCCTTCTCGATACAACAAAAGATGTTTCGACTGATTCAGTATAATTTAGAGCCTCGGGTGCCGATAATGGATTCTCAATCAGATGCGCGGTTCAGTTGTAAAAATCAAGGGTCGCGCAATCGAATAGCGGGTAGTCGATTAAGACGACTCGGCAAAGGCTAGAGTTCAGCGAGACAAATAAAACGCGAGGATCCCGTGACGAAGGGTCAGCGCGAGGTCCCTGGATCGAAAAAACAAAAAAAGCAACGAGCGACGACCACGAGCCGCCGGTGAGCTTAAAACTGACGCGCGACCAACGACGATCTTTAACGACGGCCCCTGCGACAAATTTACGCCAACTTCGCGGGGAGAGCGGGCGGGGTGGAGGATTTTACGAACGGGGCTAGGATATTTAACAACCATCGCGTATCGCGTAGCTAAGGGGTAAGCTAAGTTGTCCTCGTGATACCTATCGATAACGGCGTCGGCAAAACGTAACGACTTTGAAATTACTCATTTGGAGGGAGTTCGCTTAAAGGGACTGCGCTTATGTTTTCCGTTGAAAAGCACCTCGGCGCTTCGGCAAAATTACTTTATCACGTATACTCGTTATTAACACGCGATTAATGTATACACACACGCGTGTATACGTATACGTATATAAATTCGTGGACGCTTGCAAGCACGCGATAAGAATAATTTTGAAGTGTTAATTTAGCTCGAGGAGTCGAAATGAAAGTTTAGCTCAATGAATAAATTGCGAGCGCGCTTTCCGCTGTCGTTTGAAAAATTCAAAGCCAAGGAAAGAAAAGCGTGACTCCTTCGTGGGAACAACTTTTCCGAGTCTGCGTAAGTTAAAATACGATGCCCGCGCTAAAATTTAACGTTAAGGGAAACTCTCCCGTGGAGAGCAGCTATACAATTTCCTTAAAATCTGACCGACCCCACTATACGTAATTAATTGCCTATTTATGTATTTAGCAAACTCAGCCAACTAAAGTTTAATCGCTACTGCGCTCCGCAAATGTACACCGTTGCGAATGGTTGGTTATGCGAATTTTTGAAAGCAAATTAATCTCCGGCAGGCTGGTGCAATGTTAATCGGGGACCTTGTTATTTACCGATTGATTATATTTAGCCAACGAATCTTATTAGATATTTCGAGGATGGGATTAAGAGCTCCTGGGCACATAAGCTCGAGCGCATGAATTAATGTCGACGTCAGGAATCAACTTTGTACCAAGTACCGGAGTTATCGATATTGACACTTATTTTAAACGTAAGGATGCCCCCGATGAGAATTGCTTACAATCGCTTGAAGCAATTGTAGCCTACACGAGTCACGAAAATTCATGCCTCTATCGGAATCTCGCAATTCTCAATCGACCCCTTGGCACAATGATCCCATTGACGAACTCATTCCGAACAATCGGATTATTCTTGAATGCAGCAGAATTTATTACAAGCAACGGCAAACGCCAAATATCCTCACGATCCTTGCGCGGTTTTCGCGCTTAGCCAATGTTTACGAGGCGCGAAAGCAGCGCCCTCGATAATTAATTTATCAATTCCGTGTACATTTTACAATATTACGGGATGAAAAACCAAGAGAACTGCAACTCTAATAAGCTTCAACGACCGGGCGAACGATATCGCCGTTGGCCTGATATGAATTGCAAAGCCACTCGTGTTTCTCGTTTCGAGATTTCTTCAATATTACTTTGGTTATGCATGAATAGTGAGGATATATCCGAGTGATGTACCGACAGACCCCGGTATACAATTTCCATGCCCTCGTCTCTGGGCGTATCTCTCGTGCCCCCGTTCATACAAAATAAACGCATCCGTACATTTTGTAATTTAATTAAATATATTATTTCGCAGCGCGCGGTTGTTTGGCTTAGTCGCTTATAAGACCGAACTGGCTTTAAGGGCAAGCAATGCGTTGAAACGATACAATGGAAAATTATTAATTTGAAGAAGGAGAAAAAAAAAATTGTTACTGCCGTTTTTGGGAAGACAAACCTGGGCATTTAAAATTGCCGGAGACTTCCTTTGGCTGCTCGGGTTTCCTTACATTTCATGGATAAAATGTTACGACTGCCGGCGAAGTAAGGCGGCATATCTGATTTCCGTTGGATCGATTCGCGCGCTACTTAATATCACGAATATCTTGAAAAATATTTGCGTACAAATGCTTTTCTAGCTTGCCTCGCGTATATTCTTTACGCGAATATGAGGCCCCGAAATTACCGATAGGATAAGGGCTCTTACACCGGACTCCGATATAACCCAATGATAATTCGTGTTATTTTAACCGCCGCTTTATGCAAACTAATTTCGCGCTCTTGCACTTAATATGCAGACTCTCTCCCTTCGTTTGAAACGAGACGTGCGAAGTTTCGTTTCGAATTTCTGGGTAAAATAAAAAAAAAAAAAAATTAAAATTCAACCAACCGTTAATGTAGTTTATTTTGAGCCGAGTTAAAAATCCAGGGAGGGCGCCTTTATCAATCGGCTAAAAAAAAAGTACGCGCCTTATTGATAATTCTTTGAATGAGATTTTCTAATTTATTATGCTCGAGCTGCGATTAAATTTCGGCCAATTGCAGCTGCCATTGGTCCATCGCATCGTGTGTATTTCAACGACTCTCTATAAGAATGCACAAGCGTTAAAAAACGTAGAAGCGTCGGGCCGAGTCCCTTCGGAAAACGTAAATACGTGCTCGATTTACAGGGGAAGCTCAAAGGCGCCATGGAAAATAGAATTCGACAATTCGCCCATTGATTATTAGCCGCGCGCAAAAAAGGATGGGCGCATCGTTAAAATTGATAAATTGTAAATTTATCGCGGTAGCCGCGTTGAAATGCGCGAATTTCAGCAAAGTGAAAGAATTTAAATGGAGCACTCGGAGGGTTCTTGGCACTGAGCGTACGAAAGTGCCTGCGCGGATTTGTCCGTACCGTCCGAACCTTAGCGGAGCTCTCAGTCGAACGGAGAACGTAAATTGTAAGCTACTCTTTCGAAGTGCACGCTCCCGCACCCTCGATACTACCTCGATTGCTCGCCGAATGCAGATCCAAAGGAGGAGGCGCGATCGTGAAATTTGCGACTCGTTGCGTTGGGCTTATTAAATTTATGTTTGGAAAGTGTTGAGAAACGCCAACGGCAAGTAAGCACTCGAAAAGCAGGGATGGATCTACTCTTGGCAGGAAATTACACCCGGAAGCTTTCATTTTTTTTTTTTTTTTTTTTTGGTCCACCGGTCAATTATACATCCATTGTATCCCAAGGTCTTCCCGAACTGGCAAGTCAGTGTCCGCTTAGCCCTTTAGCGCCAGGATCTCACCCGAAAAGCAAATGGGGTTCTTACTTTTCTCGAGTAACTATAAACTTGCGCTAGCACCAGTAGAATTACCTCGCTTCATAAGTACACATACTTAGAAGTAGCCTAATAAATCCACATTAAGGGATGCTTTTGCATTAGCGAGGTATAATTTTCCCCCGAAATTAAAAATAAAAATTTTACCCACGTCGTATTGTTTTAGGCGTGAAAAATCTGACCGCCACTCGTTAATGTCGATTGATCGTTCCGCGCAATCGTTGAGTGTCCCCACTCATTAACTTAACTCGAACGAGTGATAAATTATTCTCCCCGAGACGGTTAATCGTAGCCGCTGTTTTTTTTTTTTTTTTTTTTGTTCATCGTTTGTTTCTGCGATTAAACAAAAGTAGACGATAAACGGCTGTACCAGGAACGCCAAAGATCCCAATGAGCAGTCAGGGGATTGTTCGCCTATAAATAAATAGCGCTAGATCGAGAGGCTCGGGTCGGTCGATTTCAGTGCTCGTTCAAAGTAGGCCGGGGTAGGAGGAGCCACTGCCGATGAAATTAACCCTAATAAGAGGGACGCTCCCTTGCCGCAACAGCGATAGTCCTGTGCGCACCGATCGAGGCCAATCCATTGTCCGAGGCTTTGGCGGAGATCGACGCCATCCAGGAGTCGAGGAGCCCGAGCGCGATCGTCGTCATTCTGCACCCCTCGAGTCCAGGGCCCTTCCTGCCGGCTGCCCCGGCCGACGGACCCGATTGGCCGGGGTCCTCGGAGGCCCCGAGGAACGCCTCCGGGAGAGGCCCCGAGCCGGAGGAGCCGCTCCTCCGGGCGGATCTAACTGACGGCGAGGTGGAGGGCCTCGGGAGCGACGGGGAGGAGCGGACCAGCTGGTCGAGGGGCAGACCCTTCCAACCGGCCGACAATCTTGGACGGGCGACCCTCGATAATTTGCTGGTCCTTGTGCCCTTCGATCGGAAGTAAGTACGCTTTTTAATATAAGTGGCCCGGTACTTTCGGCCGGCTCATCCATTGCGGCCTCGTTCGTTGCCACGGTAGGCTCGCGATAAGGATCGACGAGGCTTTGTTCTTTCCTTTGGCTTTTTTTTTTCCTTCTTCCTCCTTCCTTGCCACCGACCACTTCCGCGATGAATCCCCCTTAGCGGGGCGTGTCTCATTATATTTACCATCGTAATAAAATATGCCGCGATAAGGGACAGGCTACGTTTAACTAGCGGTTGCGAGAGGCATCCGGAGTATTTTACTCGATAAGGGCCAACGCCGCTATCGAGCTCAAAGTTAACGTTCTAAAGTTATCGAGGCGGAACGCGTAATTGTTGTAGCTTCTGTTATCAACGGTCGGCTGCTTTTTCATTATTTTTCACTGCTTTGTAATTAGGCGGCGGCCCTCCGTTTCGCGACTGTCCAGTCCGGCGAAAGACGCGGTTTCGAACTCCTTTCGCACCTTCGCTCGCCCTGGGCAAAGTCCTCGAAGGGTAGATTTAGTCGCGTCGATTTGCCCGGGAAGAGAGATATTATATTTAACTCGGCGACTACTTCGTATCGATCGATTATTTTTGCTCTGTCCTTGTCATAATTATCGCGCGAGAATGTTTATAATTAGCGGGGCGTTATAAATATGCCACGGCATTTCAAAAGCATTTACGAGCTCGTTTGAAATATTCAGCGTACGATAATGATTTAATTTTAATTCGGTTCGCAAATAATTCTTATGCATAAATTGCACTGAAGTATTTTACGC
Source organism: Kradibia gibbosae (assembly GCA_018907135.1). Lineage (NCBI taxonomy): Eukaryota > Metazoa > Arthropoda > Insecta > Hymenoptera > Agaonidae > Kradibia > Kradibia gibbosae. The sequence goes on from JACCHX010000011.1 coordinate 3,191,672, forward strand.
CGTTATTTACATCTAAAATTAAATTGAGCTGCTTTCGTAACCTTTTTCGAAAAGTCGAGTGCTTATGGGTAAGGATTGGCATCTTAAAAACCTTAACAATTTGCCAAAACATTGACAACGAACACTATTAACGTAGGGAAACTACTATTTTAGTTCGGTTATTATTCAATATGTCCTCGCGTAACGTAACGTATGTTGAATTCTATCCACGATTATCCACAGTCACAATTACGGATTGTAGGTATTTTCTAGTCGAGTAGCTTGACTACCTTTCAACGACATCTTGGGGCAGTCATTTATTCTTTACGCTCAGATTGTAAGTGGTTGATAAAGGGATGAAGATAATCAAGAATATAATATAGTTATGACATTATTTCGGAGCTTTAATAGTTGCGTTACAAAAATTACAGAGAGAAAAAAAAAATATATATATATATATATATATAATCAGATTTATATTTTAAATTATTTGTTACTTAAAATTCGTTACTGAAAACTGACAAGTTCATTAGGCACAGATAACAAAAGAACAGCTCAGTTTCGTCTACTTCTACCAATTATCTCCTTCGTTATTTTAATAGATATTTAATTAACGAAAAATTCCGAGATACTTTTATAACAAAAAAAAAAAAAAAAAAAATCAGTGCCTGTATTAAAAAGCAAAAATTTATTATAGTAAGATTAAAGTTGTGAGACTTGGTGCATTTTTCTTTGATCCCTTCTACGTTCCATTCTGTAAATTGATTTTTCACTAGCATTTTTTTCTCCCTTTATTTGTTTGAAAGTGGATGAACTTTTTATCAGAATTGATAATACTCCCAATAATTGATTGTCAAAATTAGAAAATTTCATCTTTCAGAAAAAGATAAAGACAATTTTTCTTTAATACGGCATATATGCTGTTTTAATAGAAAAATTAAGTGAAATTTCAGTGGAAAATGTTGAAACGTGTTTTTAATTTTAAATTATATAAAGTTATTCACAATTTTCAAAACTGCATTCATACAGTTCTAATGCAAATCTTATAAATAAATATTAATAAATTTAATTTATTCTTAAAGAAAAATACTCCACTTTACTTAAATTAGCCAATCTATTTTCTTAATTTGCATTCAATTTAATGAAACATTTTTTATTAAAACATTTGCTTACTAACGATCAAATTATTGTCAATAAGTAGACGAATACTAAAGGAAGTGCGATAAAGAATTCAGAAATCAGAAATTGGGAGGAAGGCAATGCGAATACATGCAAAATTTATTATACTGCGTTAATCTTTTCTTTTTAAAAACAGTCTATAAACCTACAAATATGAATGTACGTTTGGTATTTGATGATTTAGCATAACATACGTAGAAGTAAATATAATCGACACGTATCAAGTCAAAGGGTATTTACGTTACTCTCCGTTTCAATTTGCCAATATCATAGAGCTTGGCGTGACACGTTTTCGCGAAATTATACCTTAAAATTATATATGCTTTTGTGAAAATGTTATATACACACAAATTCACTTTAAAATTGAATAGAGTACATTATATTGTAACATTTAATAAAGCACGCAGTATTGAAGTATATAAATAATAAACTATCGGTATGTTAACAGAAGAAAAAATACAATAGAAGCATTAAGTGATTTTTTGAAATTATGCATAAAAATAAAAAGTATCCGAATACATTAGATAAATTTCAAGTATAAATTTATTCAAATAAATACATATTTGCAAGCTTTAAAAATGCAGCTATATACCGTTTGTATTTATATAAACGGTGACATCTACAATATCTCGCCTAAAAAGTCTCTCGTTTTTGTACAGGCTCAATTTTTTTACGGACATTTTCGAGGTACGCTTGGAGCTGTAATATTAAAATTAGCTCTGCTTTTTCGAATACATTGAGCTCACTCGTTGTTTTTTATTACATTCTTCGTAATTTAATTGAAATTTCCTCTTCTTCTACAAAAACTACGACATATATAAATTTATTAATCTTGTAGTTTCTTTTTTAACTTTTTTTTTACCTACAGAATTTAAATAGTGTACTCGTATAAGAAGTTTCGGCGTGTAATTTATTTAAATTTTTTCATTTCATTGTTCAAATATTCTTATACGTGTCTTAAAAATGAGATTTAAAAATTTAGCGATAAAAAATTGTATCGATCTAAAGATTTGCAACGTAGCTACTGAAAAGTGACATCCATCCGAAAAAGAAATTCTATTGCGTATTAACTTTATTTACTATTTCAAGAAAAAAGCAAACCATGTTATTAAATATATATATATATGTATAATCTAAATTTAAAATTAAATAGCTACGCTAATAGTTTAAATATGAAAGTCCGTTTATAATCGGTCCCATCATTCGAGAGCCGCTGCACTAAGGCCGAGCCCTTATCATTTATCGAGTGTTCTTACGATCGGAGGCAGGGCTCACAAGTGGAACAGGTTCGCTCAAAGGTAGGATTGCGCGGGTGAGCTCCGCGTTCATTTCCGGCCGCCGCCGGATCGACGTTCCCCGCTACGGGGGAGGGTCGGGCTGCATCGGGCGGCCGCAAGAGACGCGCGAGTCAGAGCCAGTGATCGAGGCGCGGCATCGGTCGGCCGTAGGACCGCGGCGCGGAGTCGTCGCTCGGTAGGCGAGGAGCTACCGGCGGCGACCTCGCAGCGAGCGCCGACGTGACGTCAGGCGCACTCCGTCCCGAGGCCTGGACCGAGCGGCTGGACCGGGAGGCGCGGCCGGACACCGGACTGACGCAAATCCGATACAATAACGCGGGATCGATCGACTCCCAATCTCCCCGGGCGCTGAGTCGCCCTCGGCCGTGGAGTCCTCGCCCCTCCCTTCCTCCTCGCCCCGGGGGTCGCCGACCATTCGACGCGCAGACGGCGAATCCCGAGGACGGCCCGGTCCTCCGTCGGGAGCTCGGCGAATAATGGCTCGGCCGGAAGCCCGACTGGGTAGGGGCGGGGGGCAGGAGGCGCCCAGCATCGGCCACCTGGACGAAGCGGGACGAAGCGCATCCGACCGGGGGATCAGAGCGGCGGTGCCCGGGCTTCGCGCCCGCGCCGACGAGTCGGACCCCCGGCGCCTCGACTGGTTATCCCCGGGCCGAGGAGAGGAGCACCGGCCCTCGGATTAAAGCGTTATTACGAACTAACGAGTAGCTCCGGTATTGCCCTCGAGCTTCCTCTCTTTCCGTTTCATTGGCACAATCGAGAGGGGCCTTTGATTCGAATGTTGTATTTCACGCGTTCCTCCTCGCCCCCTCGCCCTCCCGCCCCAGACGCTCCCAGCCAGTGGAAATATCGTCCCCTCGTTGTGTCCCCGCGCGGGCTTCCTCGCGAGGATAACGAGTATCGATCGCCGGTGGAGGGACTCCGTAGGGTCGAGGAATCCCCGACAGGATCGGGTGCTAACGCCGGCTGCACTCGGATGGAAGCTGCCGAGGCGCCGATTCGCGATTCAATTGATAATCTCGTTTGGCGATTGATCAGTTGGCGCGAGCTTAGCCTTTCGGAGATGTTTACCTTCCTTTGGCTTTCAAAGGAAAGCCCCACGAACGGGGGCGTACTTCGGTACTTTGGAGCCCCGAGGCCTTCGCGCGGGGTAACGCATTTTCCTACTGGCAACATCATTCGAATTGGCAAATTGATATGTTTGCGCTCGACGGCTGACGAATAAGGACTAGGGGCGGGGCGGGGGTGGGGCGGTGAATTAAATTTTAGAAACAGCTTTCGCACGCCGCCCGACGAGCGAGCTTTAAATACTTTGAATTGGATTTATCGGCGAATATTAGATCAAAGAATAAGTAATTATAGAACGGCCGAGGGAAGGCAATATTTACGAGAAATGGCCCGATGGCTCGGATCAAAGGAATGACAAATTCCAAAGCTAAGGGATTTATTCGAGTGATAATTTGCTCTCTCTCTCTCTCTATCTTTGTTTTATTCCTATCGGATGAATGGACTTATGCGAGAGGAAGCATTAATTATCTAAAAAAAAACAAAAAGGTACGCGATAAAGCGAACGGGGAAGCCTGAGGAAACTTTGATGTTTCGATAAATGTTATATTTTAATTAAGCTCTTTATGATACGCGTTTGGCGAAGCTGCGCAAAAGGCGAAAGCAATTGGACGAAATACAAAAATTGAGCGAGTTACAGCAGTCGTCCTGTAATTTTAAAAGTCGTTTATAAAGTTACAATTTTTTTATTATCGACCATACATACTTGAACCGCGTTTAAAGATAGTAGCGCAACTCAAGTTACAATCCCTTTAAATGTATAATTCCCCATAAAGTGTCTCTGCCTCCAGACTGGATCGGGCTCGCGCGTACCATAGATCCGCAAAACTCGAGAGTTCTTAAATTATTCCGCAAGTAAAAGACGCTCGCACTTACCGGAGCAGGTAAATCCAATCGAAGGATCGCGCCACCAATCGCAATCGCACTGGATTTTCGTGCCCGGCCTCTCGCGAGGAGTCCGGAAGAGGAGGAAGCGCCTAAAGACAAAGCACTCGAAGCGTCGAACACTCTCGAATACCGGAGCGAGTCTCGATCGGGCCTAGGAGCACAGCCGATCTCGGAGCTACCGTCCATTGATCTTCCTCGGCCGGTCCGGCCAACGTCCCCATTGGGACTCGGGGGCACCCCCCCCCCTGGCTTATCCAACTCGCCGGAACGACCCATTACAATGAGCCAAGAATTTCGTTGCGGAATAAGACGCATTACGGTGGAATTGTGCCCGACCCAACTCGTAATATCACTACTCACCGAGTCGGCTTCGGTATTTATCATCGCCTCGGTGCAGTTCGCCACTCCTACTTTACCCATTAATCCTGGAACTTTGCGCTCCTCCTCCTCCTCCGAATGCACGCGGGATATATATATATATATGTGTGTGTGTGTGTGTGTGTGTGTACGCTTCTGGTTCTCATCGCGGAGATAACCCCGGGCTCTGGCCGACCACCATTGGCTCGGCCATGGCTAAATTATTTTCCCGGCTCTTAGCCGTGTGGCCCGATTATGCATTCGGGGAGGCCTTCGTTAGCCAAGCGATATCAAGAGAATAAAGCATCCGCGGCTCGGAAGCGCTTGGGCGTGTGTTTTTTTTCTTCTTTCTTTCTTTCTTTCTTAACCGAGTTTTAAAACAATCGCCTAACGGCCGGCATTAAAGCCACCCGTGAAACGACGACGCCCCCCCCCCGCAGTCGTTTACACCTCGACGCTCAATCCTGCACCTCGTGCCTCTCGCGCTCCTACACCCCTCGGGAGTTAATTATCGCGGGCCCTCGGGTTTATTATTGGCCTCCCGCGCACCTCGAGGAAATTGTCTCGCCTCCGCCGGTCGCGGGTAAAGCCCTTCTACCTTTAGAATTCCCCTTTAGAATGACAAATGCCTTAGTGTAGCGTTTTATCGCCGCTCGCTTTTGCGCTCGCATTAAAAAGCCTCGCTATTATTCCGCGAGGGACGTCGCCCTGATAATTGCGCCATTAACAATGGCATTAGGATTGGGCGAGGACCGTAACCCATTAATAAATGCGTCTGCTTGTATGTGCCGAGATTCTCGCGCCTTCGATTAATTCATTAAAACCGATTGTTGCGCCTTAAGGACGCCTGACAACGCATTGCAATAATAGTCGGCGCCCATTCTGCGAGAGCTCGGGTTTGCTTTGGCCTCGGGTGCTTTCCCCCCCCCCCCCCCCAATAGGTGAAATTGTACCGATTAATCAATTACCAACGGATAAATGTAACGCTGCACTTTGCCCCTCGATTATTCTAACGATTTTTAAATTTCGTTTGAACAAATTCCATTAGGCGCTTCGTTGCGGCTCGTTGAAAATACCAACAGTTCGTTAACGAATTCGCGTACTTCTTCTTCGCGTGCGCGTGAAAGGCCCGAGACTTTTCAATTATCAACAATCGCGTTGTTTGTTTCTCGGAGGGAAAGGGATCTTTGCATTAGAGTCGCTAGCTACTCTCGAGGCGTATGCATTTCACGCTCCTCATCGTTGAGAATGACAATCGAACGAGCGAGCAATAGCAACGATAATTAGAGGCGTCGGGATGATTTTTTTAAAAAATAAAAAAAAAAAAGAAGCAAGCGTCGCGCTTAAAGTAAATTCTTTGCCCGGTAGTCCTGAAACCGAGGATTCAAAAGCACGCGCTAAATCGCCTCGATGCCCGGTATCGAATACGAGGCGCGCGATCGAAGCAGATCGAAGGCAAAAGAGAGAAGAAGAAGAGGGGGGGGGGGGAAAGGAAAAGGAAAAGAAAGAAGGCGGGGGGAAAAATGTTGGCTTGGCCCGTTAATTAAGAGCGGCTTGGGCCGCTCAACCCAGGTACGAGGTCGAAAAGTTGCTCAACGGCTCGACGAGGTACGAGCAGCCGCAGACCCTCGACCGCTTGAAGGAGGCCCTGGAGGTGTTGGCGCGCAGCGAGGCCAACAGCAGCGAGGAGCTCAGCGGCTACAACAATAAGATGTTCACTTACGGATTGCTGTCCCGGGGCCCGGGGCCGGGCTGGCAGCCGATAATCACCCTAACCGAGGAGCAGAGCGGACTGCTTCTGAGGGAGCTCCTCCCCGGCGGTGGCTTCGTCGACGACGAGGTCTTTGACGCGCTTTGCGACGATCAAAGCGATTGCTCCGGTAAGCCAAGGCCGGCGGCGAGAGGGCGGGCTTCCTCCTGCTTTAGCCTTGGGAGCGGCGGTGCTTCCCCTCCCGGCCCTGCAATACCATCGACGGCTCCTACGCTTCCGGCTGCTCCCGACGTCACTTTGGCCTCTCGTGTTTAGATCCTTGTACAAATGAGTCGGCTCTTTGTTTTTTTTTTCTTCTTTCGCCTCTTTCCTCCTTACGAAGGAACGAGGGAGAAAAAAGAGGGGGAAAAAAAGAGGGAGAACGAGGGCCGATCGCTTATTCCGGAGCGATGAACCGACTGGAATTAGCCGCCGTCGATGGTGATTTTATATTTTGAACTCCCGCGGGAGCTTTCTCACCTGTTAATGCCCCTGCAATTGACGACTCGGAAAGCGTTGGCTTTGTTAAACGCTTCCTCCTTACTTTTTCTATTCGATCGATTCTACAACGCGGACGGTACTTCTCTCCTCTTCTGCTTTTTTCGTTCTTTTTTCCTTTTTTCTTTTTTTCTTTTTTTCTTTTTTTTTTTTTTTTGCCAATCGAGCCAACCATCGATTCGAATTACCACGATCGATGGATTTCAACTGGTAATTTTCTTAACGTGGCGGTAAAAAAAAAAATCCCTCCGGTTATTTTGTCGAGACATTATTGGCTTTGAAAGCCAGTGATCTTTTGGTATAAATTTTGAAAGGCAAGAGCCCCGACGCAAGCCAAACAAATGAAAAAGTAATCGGAAAACCTTTCTCAAAGTTTAACAAGACTCGCAATACCTAACCGTGAGATCTGATTTTTACATTATTTTACCATCGCAAACACAGCAGAGCTTGGTATTAACGTTTCTCCATTTATTAATGCTATAAGCCCCCCCCCCCAATCATCCCCTGATCCCACTCATCATCCCACTCACATCTCTGAGAGCTAATCGTGATTTGAAAGCATAATCAGTTCGAAAGTTCGAACTTTTGCTTCGCATTCATTAGCCACTTCGTCTTTTTCTTTTCTTTTTTTTTCCTTCCTCTTCTTAAATTCATTCAACTACCACTGAGAGCAATGTAATCTTGGATTTAGCGCTTGTGAACGCAATATTTTCTTATTGTTCTTACGGCAGTCTTACCTTTCTTTTATCGCTTAATTTTTTTTCTTCTTTTCTTTTGCCTTCTTTTGCTCTTAACGGCTGTTCGTATAAAGGCAGTCGACTTTGTATTTCAAGAAGAGAGAAAACCATTATTGACACGTTAATTTGTAGCATCGAAAGAACGGTTGCGATTCGGATGCGGAATTCACTACTGTCGGCGCTTATAAATTGTCGCTTTAATTTTGAAATACATTCGAATGCTCTCTAAAATATTCGACAAAAATGAACGAGTCCTTAGCTAAAACTATAATAATCACACAAGAAACCTTATTGTTCATTACCAATTGATTGGCTTTCCACTTCAAAATGCTGATCGAAGGGTTCAATTTTTTTACTTTTATAAAATCACTTAATTGCAGAGAGATTAACAGATGATTACTGATAAATAGCCGTGCATGACGAAAATGAAAAACTCATTGTAGACCTGTTGAATGTGTAGGGATAGACAACACGAATATTGCATTACGACCTAATACATTTCCTTTATTGTAGATGCCAAATTGTAATTTTATTAATATGAAGAAAACACTTGGAAGATAAGATAAAATTGCGTAATTTACATAATTTTATGTTACTTTACTAATATTCGGTACATATTGCATTACATCGCGACTTTATTCGAACATTTTATTGACCGTATAATTTTATTTGAGAACTTTTATTTCAACTTTACGTTATTTATTATTACGTATTTAATTATACTTTCAATTTTTTTTTTTTTTTTCAATTGAAGCCTTTTTATCGAATAATGAAATATGCTAGAAATGAGAAATTTCTTATTCGATAACTTTGTCGCTTCTTATTTTATTATTAATGGAAAAAAGTTGCTCTGAAACAGTCCTAATAAAGTTGCTTTTAACAATCTAGATGTTATAAAATAATTTATAGTATAATTGCTTAAGTTCGTAATGAAAGGCAAACAAAGTTTCTGTGGAATGTAAAATATAAACTATTTAACAATATATATATATATATATATATATATATATATATATATATATGTATATATAATATGTGCATGTGGTGTGTGCGTGTGCGTGTGCGTGTGCGTGCGTGTGTTCATTAATTTCATTCAAAATTTTATATACAAAACGTCTGCTTTTAATTTCGTTATATAACTAATGTAAAGCAAATACCTTTCACTGATTAAGTAAATTCTGACTGTGGGCATAAATATTTTTAATAAAAATCGATTTGATGAAAAAGAGTATTTATTATGTATTAAAACAGCATTTATTAATTTTTGTATAATAAAATTTGTTGGAATAATTTATTAAAAGCCATTCTGCAATTCTAAAATATTCAAAACTATATTTAAAAAATCCTTTTCATGACCAGTTGCCATTTTTGGAATATCATTATAGAGATCGGATATTCTTTTAAATCAATGGTTTTTCAATAGTAAAAGCAATCGTTAAAATTTGTAATAATGCCACAGAAACTAAAATATTAAATTTAACACACACGCATATATTGAAGTGACTATGCTATAAGTAAAAAATGTAGTACTTGTGTACTGTATTACATTACTATGTACTATGTATTAAAATATTTTTTCATAAATAAATTTTTAATAGCTATGTTGATAATTATTTTCCACACAAAATAATGTAATTTAATTATATTTTCGAGGGAAAAATATAATAAAACGATTACAATTCAATTGTAGAAAATATTTCTATAAAATTTTTAAATACTTTTTTCATTAAAAAGTAATCTCTAAAATATTCATAAACTTTTGTTTGCTTTTGTTTACTAATTCAAAAGGTCATTTAAAAGTATAATTAATTCTGTATTCCAACATTTATTAAAAATCGAAATAATTATTTGCCTCAATTATATTAATGAATTATAATTATCAATACCAATGCATAATTTATACAACTTATTTTTATGCTGCATATTTTAAAAGAAAATTTTTTTTTAAAGTACTCATAACGAACTGCGATCACCGTAAGCTCGAATTTAAAATAAAAGCTTTTTTTTACTTGTTCCTGATTTTTTAATTATAAAAAATTAATCTAAAAAATTTTTACGATATAAAATTATAACACAAGCAATTCCATAAAAAAAAGGATTAATTTTTTATTGTAAATTTTCTGTCGAAGCATACTTACAAGAAGTGAGATAATAACTGCTAATATTAGCATAAGATTATAAAAAAAATAACTAAAATACAGTAAAATAATAATAATAAAAAATGTTAAAATCACATTAAAATATGTAATATTTCCCTATGGTATATTTTATGGAAACTTTAGTACGAAGCTTCGGTTAATAAAACGCACATAAGTTTATAAGTAAACGGTGCACAAAACATTTATTCCTACGTAGAGTGAAATTAAAATTTTTTTGAAGTAACAATTATTTTAATAAAATTTCAATGTATATAAATGTGATGTAATTATAAGGAACAAAATATTAGCGGAAGCATCGATGAGATATGATATAATATGTTTGATATTAATTTTTCTGTAATTACAGAAAAAATATCCGGAATTTCTCTACAAACTGCACATATCGTAGCTATTATATTAGGTTCGTTACTATTTGCATTAACAGCAGTAATAACTGGCGTTCTAATAAGGTAATTTTTTTAAATATCTTTTATTCAAATGTACTTTTTATCGATATTATTTTAAAAGTTGATTCTCCATTCGAAATGTTGTCTCATGCTTAGAAATTTTAAATAAATTATCACTTTATTTCATGATAATAATATTTTTATGGTGTGTGTGGGTTTTTTTTCTTTCAATTTACGTAGAATAACCTTTTTCTTTTTTTTTTTTTTGAAATACACATTGTGAATATTAAAGGTTCGAGAGATAAAAACGATGAATAAAGGGATTCGTAAGATTTTGAAATCGTAGCTCTATATGTAAATAATCGACGAGTAGTTCATAAGAGGGCAATAAATATCAAAATAACATTATTACAGAAGGCACCTGTTGAAGAAGCGCATGTCCAAGGGACCTTACAAAATTATTTTGACAGCAACGGATTTCGTATTTCCACAGATTCCAGACACCAGACGAGTGAGTGTTTTTACGCCTTTTTTTAACTTCTACGGCCCTCGTTAATATTCATGAATTTTCAGCTATAAAAATTCTCGGTAAAAGTATGTATAGATTATTTCGCGTGGATTACTTTCAACGGTATAAAAAAGCTTAGCGGTGTTTTAATTTCTCGAACAATGATTATTATTATCGGAGCCCCGAAAAATGTATCTCAAGAATTATGAACTCGGAATAAAATAAGTTGTCAAATATAAATCATATCAATAACTCAATATCTGATATAAATGGCATTTTATTAGATGATATTTCTTCTTGTACTTTTTGCAGTTATACGTAATAAATCTCTACGATATAGCAAGTATTAAAAGTAAAATTTTCGTTATGTAGTTAAATTTATGTGTTTTCAAATCGAAAATTGCGTACGAACTGCTGATATTGCAGGGACTCCCGGCAACATAGTTTTTAACCAAGGCTTCCCGTAATTTTCAGTTGAATATATATATATATATATTTTTTTTTTTTCACGGGCATTTCCAAGGCAGCCGAATCTTACGCTAATAGCTGGCGCGTACTTATGTAGTCAACGATTTTTCGTGGGATTGTAATTTTTTTTCTCTCCTTACAAATGAAGTTCCGTCGCGAATATAACTACGTTTTCGTGAAATTGATTATAAGTGACGAAATTTCGTCTTAAAGTATTAAGAATTTTCCAATTAGGATAGATCGTTTGGATAAATGCGTCGTAGAGCCATTGAATAAATTAAAGGGTCATTGTAAATGTAGTTGGGTGCTCGAATACGTTATTAATGTCGCATTGTTCATCGACTGGTCGATAGAATTAAAATTCTTATTAAAAATTAAGAATATCGAAGGGTAAATTTTCATCCCAGCATGCAATGAGATAACGTAAAATCATCGGCAATTGGGTAAGCTAAAAAAATCCTCGTTAATTTCGTCGCGTAGAGCACGACGCAAGGCCGGTATTCATTTACACACTGCGGATACATAACGTAATGGATGTTAATTCAAGCAAAACAAGCAAATAGACATCGGCCAGTTTAATCAGGCGGGCTCTCGATCTATTAAAATGGAAAGTCACGAGCCTAATCCACCTCCTCGGCCGAGGTGCTTCCAATATTTTTTCTTTTTTCTTTTTTTTTTTTTCTGCTCCCCGCTCCCCCGGCCCCGCCCAGCTGCCCTACTTTTCCCTACGCGTCCATCGGGAGCCCCGCCGGTATGTGAAATCCAAGTAGCTCCAAGCGCCGCGCTTACGATTCGCGAGCATTGTCCGTGACTCGAGCTAATTCGTACCTATTCGCCCGATCGATGAGCTTATTCTTTCTGGCCGGCCTAATGCTAAACTCGGACTCGGGCCCTCTCGGATTCCGAGGCTCGTTCGCCCGCGGTGCGGATTCTTCGCGAAATGCTCGGCCAACGTTTTTCGCCCTCGAGGCTTATTCCTTCCTTCCCCTCCCCAAAGCCTGGGTCGCGCACAAGCTCCGCTAACCGAATTCAATTAATGCGTCCTTCTGCGTTACACGCCCTGCGCTTTCGACCGTTAAGGCCGTTACTTTGAGGTCGGCGCTGCTTTTATCTTTACCCGCGGAAATACTATTTCGCGTTATCTGCAGTTCGCCTCTTGTTCCGTCTCTCTCCAAGTTTTTTTTTAATATATTTTCTTTCAATTTTACGCGATTGCTTTGCTTTGCTTCTGCTTTTTATTCCAACGATTGACGTTATTTCACCCGATTGTCGGATAAATTAATCGTTATAATTATAAGCTACTGATTAACGATCTACTGATAAAATCAACAGCTGAATAATCCAAGTGCTTGCAACGCGCGTCATTACAACGTTGATGAATTAATTTTGTGTTTCACTTTTAACGTTACTTCTTCTACTGAAAGGCGCCTAAAAATATCATTGCTTTATTAAATTTTGTAACATCGCTTTCATTATGTAAAGCATAATTTTTATACAGTCTTACGTACGATCGGGTTTTCGATCAAACTCTATACGTTATTAATAGATTTTATCGTTGGCTTATCAATTATTGTTTTACTCCTTATGCTTCTTACCTTATACATTAGCATTACATTATTCATCGCTAGACAGTATTTACAACGTAATTCAGACTAATCAATAAATCCGTAGTAAAATCATCAATATTTACATTACATTCTACGTCTTCAAATTTTGATCGGCCTCTCTTTACCTGTATTTCTATGAATTTCTCTCGGCTGTTATCCGCCTTCCTGAACCCTTTCCATCCATTTCCCTGGCGCCAGTTTCTTTTTTGTTTGTTTTTTTTTTTTTTTTTTTTTCATCCACAGAGCTCGTCCAGGCTTAATCACCGCGTTGTTTCGCTGCACTGTGCATATCTCTCCATTATTTTTCCCTTATCTTCCTCGAAATTGTCTTGTATATTGGCCGACCACCGTGGGCCCTTACATTTCAATACCAAACACGCTAATAATATAACTCTGCCCTTAATTAGTACCCTATAAATTACTCGATTCCCCGTTCGATGTTTCTTTACATTCTCCTCGGCCGCCCGCTGTCGTGCACAATTTCCCCAATTAACGGCCGTAGTCCGTAGGCTAATATTGCCCAGGAATACTCGCTCGGAATAAAGCATCGATCCTCGTACGCTAATGCCTGGGCCTATTTCGAGTAAATTGCATCTTGATCCAATTTTTATGGGAGCCCAAATGGGACGGGGGAAGTCTTGGAAAATAGAGGAGGACTCCGATAGGAGCCTCGCTCGCGGTTGTCGTCCGTCAAAATTTGTATTCGGGGCTTCTTCGACTTTCTCGATCGACGCTTACGAATAAAACTCGGCTTAAAATCAATATCTATGCGATCCCTCGACTCGAATTATCCTCGCGCGATAGTACCGCGACTCTACAAGGTCGCGCTGTGCGTCTCGCGAGGAAAGCTATTTCCAGAGTACGCATTCGCATTCGCGAGATTTCAACTTACGTAAGCCATACACTACGGGGCAAATATTGCAAAGGACTCCGAGTAAGTGCGATGCGCGAGTGACCCGTTATTAATAAGCCATTGGTAATACTCGTGCCGCCGTTCGAAACTTGCCCCCTTTGGCGAAAAGCGAAGCCACCCCACCACCCCCACCCCACATCCCTATCGACAGCCGACGGCAGTCCGGCCGGCGAAAGCGTCTCTCTTAGCCAAGGGTTCCCGAAAAAAAAAAAGGGGGCTCGGCTGCCTCGAGGAGCAGCCGCGGACTCGGTCGGCTATCGCAACCTGAGCCCCAATAATGTCGAGGACAGGTCGACGAGGGCATCGAGGCGATGCTCTGCTGCTGGCTGCAGCAGCTCCAGGAATTCGGCGGCCCCGAAGTGGAGAAGCCAGATCTCATACAGGGCAGCGTGAGGTCGCTGCGCCCTCACCTGCAGGCGAGCAACGGCAGCCTGGCGAGGCACATATTCAACGATCCCCGCGCCCGCTACAACGTAAGGACAGCTCGGCCCCCCCCCCTCCGGCCCGGCCGCGGAGCCTCCCCCGGCTCGACTCCGCGCGATCGGGGGCGCGCTTATTATTTTTGCGCGGCTTCCTACTTCCGCGCTGGATCCTGCCGCTGCTTAATATTCGTTATCGATCGAGGGCTAAGCGCGAGCGGCTTCGGGGGCCGTGACAATATTACAGCATCCCCATGCGCGGAAATCAATTTAGGTTGACGAACAAGCATTGGAGGCAATATCGATAATAAATATATATATATACATGTACATGTGTATATGTGTATATGTATATATACGATTGTAGGATAATTTGATTTTCGCCTATGCACATGTCTAATCCCACGTGATATTGATTTTAATAAATTAATCAGCCGCAGATTTGTTTTCGGATGATTATATTAACCCGGTGTAGAATAATTTGGAGGCATAGATTAAAAAATAATAATAACGTTACGCACTGCGCGTGCCCATTATCTCCATATATAGTATGGTGTACGTAATATAGTCCGTAACTATAATATAGTGTGCTTGCATGTGTGTGCGCGTGTGTGTGCGCGCGCGCGTGTGCGTATGAAGTTTAATGCTAAAATACGTATCGGTTGCCGAGCCATTGTAGTGCCTGGGATTATCTTTAAAACTGGACGGATGATTACAAAAAAAAAAAACCATGCAAAATATTACGGAAGGGATAAGAGATCGATGCGCGAGTACGAGCCATTGGTACTGGGCGGGCGGGGGTTGGGGTTGGGGGGTGAAAGAAGACGTTGCCGTTGTTATTTTTTTGCCGGCATTAATTCACCCGGGCAAGCCTAAATATTTATTATTATTCGTAATTCCGTGTGGTGCATCCGATAGTTATTCGAGAGGAATTTATATCGGTGCTTCATAGAGTACAGCGCTTTGGGTTCGCAGATACAATGGGGGCTTGTCATTCTCGGGCGCCTCTATCTTTTAACCCAAAAATCCTCGGTAATTTAATATTTGAACGGATAAGTTTCCGGGATTTATTACGACCCTCCGGGCTTTTTCCTCGTGAGGGTAAAAAAAGTAATCTGCACTTCAGACTACTTCGTATTCCTCTGTCTCTCTCTCTCTCTCTCTCTCTATATATATATATATATATATATATATATATATGTATATACTTTGGCGCCGCACATGGTTTAGGCTCAAATTGGGGAAAATCGTGCCCACGTATCAGAAAGCCCGTGTTTTCGATCTAAGCTAACTTGGAAAATTAAAAAGGGCTACTTAGAAAACAGCAGATACGGGAGTTAACGGGTGACTGAGTCTCTACCCGGTAAACTATGACCCAATTATCGATAATACACGACGCGTAATTTTCGCTCTACTTAATCAATGCAAAAATTAATTTGCCTGTCCTTTATCTTATTATGTATGGCCATCATAGTGAATAACCAGCACAAACAGGCGCACGTATATAAGCATACATATTGTACGTACAGAAGTATGAAATGCTGTTAATTATTAATTTAGGGCCAAAAATTTATCTACGTAAGAGAGGAAGCGCTTGTAAGCATGGAATGGTAAATGGTTATTTTTTTTTTTTTTTGTGAAGGATTCGTTGAATGCGAGAGTTTTGTTAAAACTAATTCCTTATTCAACAAACATTTTGTTAAAGTGAACAGGTAATTTTATAAATTCTTTTGTGAAATAATTAAAATGAAATTGAAATACTAAAATCAGACAATGATTTTTTAGAAAACTGAGAATCGTGCACATATATTTTGGGTGCGGTTGGGGGTGTGGGTGGGTGGGTGCCTAACGTGTAGATTTGTATATTGTATTACACATTAATAATAAATTATTAGGTTAGCGGGCTCTTGGATCAGCTTAAAGTGTTGCATGGCGTATAATAAAAGGCTGCACTCGATGCTTCTGCGGCACTCGGTTTTCTTTGCATCATGCATTATTAAAGGTATTACGTATTAACGGTAAATAGAAGAAATTTTTCTAATAGAGCTCTTTTAATCAAGTACAGAATCCTCCTCTGTTACTAGGGTACATTTTTTCAAATAAAATTGTTTACAAATTTGACAAACAATGTCATTACACTTAACTCTAAAACGCTCGACCTTTTGCAGTTGGCAATTTTTTTTTTTTTTTTTTCTTCTACCGCCTGTCGTCTTTGCAGGGTTGGGTTGTACAGCTCGCGCAAATTTATACAAATTAATACAAAGTTTTAGAGCTTCTTATTTATAGTCAAGGCAAACCGGCTCGCATTATTCTATTCGAATAGCGGCTAATGCACGTCTTTCATAAAGCGAGAGTTTATTTCGTAAATTAATCAGCACATGCTTTTGCAGATAACACCTTGATGCATGCCACTGTCTCGTTATAGCGGAGCTTAGTGCCCTTACTGAGACGTCGTTCAATAAATACCGATGTATTTTGTCACTTTTATTTCTCAAGCCGCGCACAGCGACGACAACATTGATTATCTATGCAGAGAGAGAGAGAGAGAGAGAGAGAGAGAGAAAAATGTAAACACGCGTGCACGTAACTTTTTCCTAGTGCAACGGCAATCGAGAGTTCGCCTCTTCGTTAATTGTTCTCGTCATCCAGTGTAAAAATGCGCGGGAACAATTTTTCTATTTGGCTACAGCGGCTTTTCGAATCGACTGCGCGGCCTTCGGTCAAACCCGATGCTGATCTCGGCGAATGAAGCTGCGTTGGGTAGCGGAGGTAACAAAGGGTGCACTTGTAGAACTATCGAGCCTGGGACGCTGGAATTTGTCGGAGCGAATAAAATATCCCGAGACTGGCGATACGATGAGTCGATTAAAGTGCCAGGGAGTGGCAGCGCGACAACCGAAAATCGTGTATTTTCCGGCCTTTGAGAGGGAGTTGGAAGAGAGAGAGAGAGAGAGATAGATAGAGAGAGAGAGAGAAACTTGCGCGGTATTCGTGAAAATCGCAGGAGGCAGGGCCTCGTGAATTCCGACAGCAGGGCAATATTGCGCGTGTCCTCGTTGGGAGTTCGAGCGGGGGCGTCGGCGGCGGCGGGGGGGGCGACGAGCTCAGCGCGGCATCAGTTTTATCAGCCCGGCTGGTAGTCGGTGGTGCCTTTGAGACGGGGACCGAGCTCCTTCCGAACGGGGCGCGACTTCCGAAGCCTTGAGGCTCGGAGCCATTCGATATTCACGTCGGCGCGCGAGGCGGAAGCCGCGTTGGCAACGAGGAGGGCAACCGTCGCCGTCTTAAAGCAACCCTTGGCTCGAGCATTGAGTCTCGGAGGTTCAACGTTGCCGGGCTAATGCATGAGCTCGCGAGTCGCGCGAGCCCCGGCCGTGTAAAATTCATTTCAAAGATACTTGACCTACATGCGCGGAGGGCTTTAAGCGCCTAATAATGAAGCTCGAGCAGGGGAGCGGAAATTCTTAGCGGCAAGTAAAATAAATCGTTTGCAGCTTCTCCCGATATTAAATAAGCGCACTTACGGCTGCTGTAATAACGGACGCGCGCGCGCGCTTAAAGAATAATCCCCATTTTTTTCTTCTACCGGGTCAGGCACATTTGCGAAATGTGCGACGAACGCGTCGCGGCAAATTTACGACCCACTGCTTATATTATCTGGATAATTATTTGAAAGATAATAGGCGAATCTTTGGTATTGATTGAACGAATCTGGGGATATTGTTTGGTATTCGAGCTCTTGGATTATTATTTTTTTTTTTTTTCTACGCTCGCGTTTAATCTTGATCGTGCAAGGTTTTTTTTCTTTCAACGACTTAAAAGCATCGTGATTTTTTCGAGGAAAATTTTCACTTACGACAAAAATTACGTCGGTTCGCCTGCTAGTATGAGCTCGATTCGTACGAGAAGGTGGATGATAAAGGGAGGGGAAAAAAAATTGCTAAAAAATAAATCATGGCTTGTTATTATAAATATAAACTCCCCCCGATAATCAACCGCTGATGCGTGTGCATTTTTACTCGGTCGCTTCTCATATCTCAACGACAGTTCGAATATTTTGCAGCAGATGCGCGAAGTAGATACGCAATCTAGTATAAATAAATAAGCTCGACTCTCAAGGCACTATATATATATACATATACATATATATATATAAATTTCAAAACATAATACTCAGTAAGTGCATATTTATAAATACAAATGCAATTACATTGCACAAATAATTGCGCAAAACTTATACTAATATTTTTTGTAAAAAGTTACAGTCGCTCAGAGTTAAATAAATGTTTCTAGTATCTCGGGAAAAAATTCCTTTAAGTAAAAATCTTACAGCGATAATATTTTGCAGCCGAAAGGTTTCTTTACATTATAAGACGTGTCTTGAAATATCTCACATGACGATTATTATACGAAAAAAATTATATATACATGCGTTAGCATTTATTTTAATTGCATAGCTAATTAATTAAACAATATTTTAATTTCTTGTCTTATTCAGTTTATTTAATTTTAATGTGTTCTTATTTTTTGGCATTATAAAATGTAAAACTATAATTAAGCCGTATGTATTATTCAAATGTTATAATCTGCTTTTTCATTTTTAAGGCCAATATTTTAGTCCGTTGGTTAAACTTATATTCTTCTGTAAAGGTTTATTATATATATATATATATATATATTTATAAATATGTGGGTGTGCGTGTATGTGCTTATAAGTTTAATCATGCTTTTAAGGTCATCTCATCTTTTCTCTTCTCATCTCTGCAATTTATGTACAAGTACAATATAATGTTCGTCAACTTATTTTATGAAATTGCAATTTAAAGAATGTAAAGTACATTAGATTAAATAGTATAATGAATACAAAAAAAAATGCTAGTTTTCATTGATAAATAATTATTAAGTATAAACAAAAAAGTTTCGATCGAATTTTATGTATTGAAAATGATTTTAAAATAACTTAATTCAATAGTTTTCTCAAATGCTGTATTAATTTTAATTCAGATTATATATGACCAATCAATATTAAGACTATAATTCAAGAAAAATTATTAATTGCACCGACTCGATAATCCAGTTGAGAAGTAGTCCAAGTACAACTGTTGATTTGAAATTGCTTAAAAATTACGAAAGTCATGAAACTTCGGACGAAACAATTTTAAAAAGAAACGAGAAGATAATACGCAGAATAATACGCATTGATTTGAAAGCGCACAAGCTTAAGCACAATTACAATTCAAGATGCAAAAAAAAAAAAAAAAAAATCTTTGGGTAACTCACAAGAGCCTTCGTCATTGTTAAACTATCGCGAGCAGCTTTCTTAAATAATCCCGACGTTCAAGCGATCCGGTTAATAACGGCCTCGTGAAAAATTAAGCCCTCCGTCCTTAACGTAGGGAATCGGGTAAACGAGCAGGGCTAGAAAGGAGGGAGGAGGGCGAACGGCGGCGGCCGATTGAAAGGAGCAAATATTTTTCCAGGGCGATCTGGTGCAGCTCAAGCAGCTTCCCTTTCAAGGTGCCTTCGAGCTGAAGGGAAAGGCGATGGATGTGCTGGTAACGGTAAGCTTCATCCGCTTCTCTTTGCCTTATGGCGTCATCCCAGACTCCGGGAACCTTCGCACGCGTTTTAAAGCGATGCATGATAATTGAAGCAAGAAAAAAAAAAAAAAAAAAAAAAAAAAATTCTCGGCCTCTCACTCGTACCCTTAGCTCCGTGGGCTTATTTTGCCAGCGATTAAGATTCGCGAAATGATTTAAGCTGCTTTCGAAGTCCTCCACTTCGCGAGCATTTACCCGAAGCGCCGCAATCGAGTGCCGAACGACGTCTTAAGGTTATCGGGAGGCGCACGCAGCGAACGTATTTGAATAATTTACTAGCCGTCCGGTTAATAATAATACCTCGAGTACCATTGCACAATTACCATGAATACCATTGCATTGCAGGCGAGGGTCGTTGACAAATTCAAGCTCGCGTATTTATTTAACCCTTCTCTGCAATTGCCGATGAAATTTCGAGTTAGCGTTGTCAAATGCCGATAGCTGACTTGTGCGAAATCGGCTATTTAAGATCGAGCGAAGATTACCGTCGGACGAAATTAATAGCCATTCGCTTGCAAAAGCCGGGGATGGAAAACTCCACCGGGGCGCCCAACGACGGAAGGAGGCTGTACGCATCTTGAGCATTTTCAGATCCACGGACTGCGCCACGAGAATCTGAACCCCCTGATCGGCTGCCTGACCGAGCCCAGCAGACCCTGCCTGGTTTACGAGTACTGCTCGAGGGGCTCCTTGGAGGACGTCCTCGTGCAGGACGAGATCAAGCTCGACTGGTCGTTTCGGCTCTCGCTGCTGACGGACCTCGTCAGGGTAGGCCTACGCCGAGGGCATTTTTTTTTTTCTTTTACCTCGCCCCAGCGACTACTCGCGTAAATCCCCGTAAATCCAGGGGGCGAGCACTTTAGCGAGATGCGCTGGCTCGGCTCCCCGCGACTCACTCGGCACCGGGGACACCCTCCGCGACTCCTCGCTCCTCTCCCCGTCGTCCAGCAGCCGGAATCCGGCGATTCGGGTCGCGGGGCTCGAGCCTCGGGGTCGCTCGATAGCCTCGCGCCTTCCCTCGGCCGGGATCCTTTCTTTCCCCGCGTCTGGAGCCCGGCCCTTCTGTCCACGCCCCCCCCCGCCCACGGCTCTCGGCCGGAGGCGCAGAAGAGGCTCGACCGACCGGCGGCCTCCGCTCGATGGCCGTAAATTCGAAGGAGGAGCCTTCGGCCCCCGTCGAGCACCCAAGGGCCCCTAATCGATGATTAAAACTACCAACAGGGGATGAAGTACCTGCACGGCACACCGATACGCATCCACGGCTACTTGACCTCCAGGAATTGCGTTATCGACGCTCGATGGGTTCTCAAAGTCACGGACTACGGACTGCCCTCCTTCTACGAGGCGCAAAATATTCAAGCCCCGTCGAAGACCGCAAGAGGTGAGTCGCTCCCTGCACGCGTCTTGATAAGGACCCCGCCCCCCCGCCCCCGCCCAGAAGCCTAACGGCTACTCGCGAGGGCTCGCCGAGGGGGGGGGCGAGGACCGCGCGAGCCCGCCTCTCGAGCGATCCCCGATCGATGGATCTACTTATCCGTTGCTCGTTTAATTTTTGGAGCCACGACACGAGTTGGGCCGCTAACGCGTCGTGCGCTAATTTGCATCTTCGAAAGGTGGGGGGGGGGGCTTTTCGGAAGGAGGCACAAGGTCGAAATGCGAAGCATCGATACCCGCATCGGTATGCGATTATTATTGATAGTTTTGCTTACTTCAACGGGGGGATTTTTATCTTACGCGCGCTCATCGTTAAATCAATTTATTACATTGACAACTAATGTAAATATCTAATGCATTGTTTTGTGCGCTTGAACAATTGATCCAATGAATGGCTAAGGTATAATGGGCGAGAAGCATTAAAGGGCTAGGTAGAATTTTAATCGTTAAAATTGGTACGGCAACCGAATGAGAATTAATTTTAGACTTTTTCTAAGTTTCATAATTTCGAAACGTTCACGAATCAATGCCATCGATGAGAATGTAAATAGAATACCATATTGATCTCTCGGTAATGCTTAAATATTGTAATTGCTTTACTTTCTACGACAATTTATCGCAATATTGACGAATGATTGAGACAGCCCAACAAGGAGTACGAGCGTGGCGGGAAGAAATTTTAAAAAAACAAGAGATGGAAAGAGGAGGAGGAGGATGAGTATGATGGCACAATAAAGTGAAATAAACGCCACGCTGTGTTAAAAGCTTTGTATTATTTAACGCGGTAAATACAGAATTTTGTGTGTGTGTGTGTGTGTATGTGCGCGTGCGCTGCGCGTGTAAATGGTAATTCTCCCGATGTGTTGCAGATTTGCTGTGGACTGCGCCTGAATTACTGAGACATACAGGATTGCGAAAGCGCGGCAGTCAATCCGGCGATGTGTACAGCTTTGGCATAGTTATGCAGGAGGTTGTCGTGCGTGGGGAGCCATTTTGCATGCTGTCCCTCTCACCCGAAGGTCCGTACCAACTACGTGCATAATTAATTCCATACGTTCGTATGTGCATACAGCCACACGCACACACACACACACACATATACATATATATAATACGGCACTACTAGTTACTACGTAAATTACAATTATGTGTCCTGTAGCGAAATCAATATAGTATAGAAGGTTCTTTAAATGGCAAGTGGCCGTCGAATGGAAATTTATTATGCCTTGATCAAGGAGAACAATAATAGAGCAGCGCTCGAGTTAATTTATCTTAAATATCGTCCGATTAATCTCCTGGCCGTCTCGTGAACATTTTACGAAATTTTGGCAGTGCTCTATTCCTAGGGAATATCGGTGGATACGCTGGACGTTACTCGCGTCGTTATTGCATCATTGTTTCGAGATCTTGTTGCACCCGAGTAACGCATGATTGATTACTTATGCGTACATGCAAACTTTATATTCTCTCTCCAATATTACTTTCGAGTCAGCTTTCAATGTATTATGCATTAAAAAAAAAAAAAAAAAGAAGCTAAAATCAATGCTATTTTATTTCTCAAAATTACCTTGTAAAAATTTTCCCATAATCCATAAGCGTTCATTTGCATAATCTGATAATAAAGTGTGAAAATCTTCTGATTTTTTTCCATTTAAATTAAGCAACAAGCAGCCGAATATTAAAGGTGCCAATATTAAAATAAGCAATATTAAAATACGCGTCCACCTTGAAATTACAAAGGAAATTCAATCGTATAAACTTAATAGCAATAATTTAAATATTCCCATTCTTACATGTACTACTCGAACTACATTTGCCAATACAACGGTACAAATATTCGAAAGACTTTGTTATTGAATAATTTTACAAATTGCAAATAGCCTCGGTTAAGAAAGCTGCCCGTGAATTAAGTGCCGACCGAAGAAAAGTCCAATATGTCGATTCAAAGAAAATCTAGAATCTCCTAAGGGATCAAATATCTCTGCAGCCAGAGCAATAAACATCTCAAATAACTTCCTGGGCAAAAGCTTACGATGTAAAACGTGTGCAGGATAACAAATGAATCTAGAAAAGAAATTTATCTGAAAATTACGGTCAATATTAAAATACTTTATCCGAGAAGTATCATACTTTATTACATCTGTGTTACTCAAGTATTGATCGATAGCATCGATTTTATAATATTTATTGTGATACATTTCTAAACGCTTATTTCGACATAATGTCAGGCTTTTTTCCCTTTATGCTCAAATGCTGCATTTACTGCTGTACTACTGTGGAAACTGTACTCTTTAGTTTTTACATAAATTATAAAAATTAGTAATAATATTTAAATATATTATTCTTGCAATGTCCACAATGTCTTAATCTTAATAAAAAAAAAAAAAAAAAAAAAAATTTATCATCGCATTATAAATTTTATGTAACGCGTGGTCGTATATTACATGATAACATGAAAGAATTGCAAATCAAAGGCAGCGTCAAAGTACAGTGGGTCAAATGTTAATTGCATTGCTTCGAATATAAGAAATTATTTTAATTCCTAAATGATGCTCGTTAATTCCAATTGATCTTTAATTATACTTGCATAATATCACCGCTATTCAATAATGAAATGCAGGCACTCGTTAATCGCTGTCAAAATTGTGAAAAAGTGTCGTGTCGCAGTAACGTAAGTCGATGCTGCTTAATAAAAAAATTAAGCAAACCCTCAGTTTGGTTGAAAAAAATACGCTCGACCGAGACTAAGGAGACTTTTTTTTGCCCAACAGACATAATCGAAAAAGTGAAGAAACCGCCTCCTCTAATAAGGCCGTCGGTGAGCAAAGGCGCGGCACCGCCAGAAGCCATCAATATTATGCGCCAGTGCTGGGCCGAAAATGCGGACATGCGGCCGGACTTCAACGCCGTCCACGATCTCTTTAAGAAGCTCAATCACGGCAGGTACAATCGCAATCTTGCCTTGAGTAATCGTTGCTCTCCCCCTTTCAAGGGTTAAACTTTCTCTTCCGGGCATTGATTAATCACAATGTAGGCCCCCCCCCCTGGTTCGAGCACTTGCCTCGCAGAGGAAGGAGGCCCACCTCGGCTGTGCGCCATTACCCTCGCGTCGCTTTATTTTGTCCGCGATGCAGCGCCCACTCGTGCGTTCGCGGGTGGGCTTAAAAAAACGATCTTCGGCCCCCTTTGCTCTTCTTGAGGATTCTCGACACCCTCGAATTGGGACTCCTTATCGTGAAAAATTATACCCACTCGCTGCCTTGAGGCTCGATAGAAGTTTGCGCGCGCGCGCGCGCGTGTGTGTGTGTACCTTGTTTAAAAGATTTCGAAATATATTTACAAATCGAATTAGTTTCCCCGATCCTTTTTGCCCGGGGACGAAATCCTCGAAGGCCACTCTCGCGATGATCGATCGCGATTTATCGCCCGAGGCAAAATGCAAATGATAAAAGAATCGGGAAAATTGTGACGCGGAATGCGAAGCAGCGGTCGCCGACTCGTCCGCTGCAGCTCGATGTATTTATTGTCCTAAAAGGAAAGTCGGTGGCGCAATAATTAAGGGGGCGTCAAATTTTTAAAGCAGCGGCGACAATTTTATCGTGCTCGTTTCTCCGTGTGTTAACGCGCTGATTTATTTTTTATCATCGCGACGAGAAGGATTTTAAGGTTTATTTAGGTAATATCTCCTTAATAAAATGGCCAAGAAAATTTTATTACAAATGATTAAGGATTTTCAATAATTTAACCATTATTCGTAGAAATATATCGATGAAGAATTTAGGATTTGTTGGCGCTATTGGAAAATGTACTTCTGCTTATTTCATAGGAAATTAAAGCTTAATCCTTACGCATTTTAAATCGAATTACTTATGGCCAGGATGTCAGGCTATTAATAGGAAACCAAATAACCGAATTACGAACCGGTTGAAAATCTTATAACATCGTAAAATTACCCACACACCCACAGCCATAGATTCTTTCATCCGCGCAATCGTACAGTATGCTTCAATAAATACATAATTTTAGAGCCCCTTTTTAAAAATTGATGCTCAGTTATAAAGGCAACATCGTGGCTCCTGCTGATCGATCATCTAACGGCTAACGAATGGAATCCTTCCTATCGATAATTTTCATTTCGATTAAATCCCGTCGAGCTCAATCGCGAAATAAAATGCATTCCAGGTAATGGCGCAACGCGATTCGTCCCCGATAATTATTAAATAGGGACAAGCGCGTGATAAATTTTACCCCGTGAAATCGGTCCGAGTGGCCTCGACGGGCCGGCGCTCGTCCATTTCAAAAAAGCGCCTCTGATTTTACAAATCGGCGCCAAGCGCATTCGGCAATTTCGCGCAAGGAGCGCTCGCCGAGAGGAGCGCCGGTTGAAAATCTCGGCCCTGGCTCTCTCTCTCTCTCTCGCTCTCTCTCTCTCGCGCCCGTAGACCAGTGGATCACTCTGGCATTTCTAATGGCCCCAATGGCGCCCATTCGCTCGCTGTTAAAGGTCCCCTTATTGGCGCGAGCGCAATTACGCTCCTCCGACGCCTTTGCCTTTGCCACGGGTGCAATTAAGCTCGTGGCGCTCACCTGGCCGTGAGCGGCCCCTTGCCGCCCCTTACCCGCAATTACGAGCCAATCCGGGCGGCATCCGGCGCTTTCTTGGCTCGTCCGCGGAAACCGGAGCACTTGGAAAAGAATGCGAAGGCCAAACCTTCGTTGGGGTGGGGCGGAGGGGGGGCCGACAGAGAGAGAGAGTGACCTTCAGCCTCGTTCCTACCATTTTCGTACCGAGTCAATTTTCTTCCCCGGCGCCAGTTTCTGTCTGCTCGCCTCTCCAACAAGCTCTTTATAATGCAAATTAGAACTTAATTACGCGAAATTCGTGCTTAATAGGGTAGAATGGCACACAGGCCCGTGCGGGCTCGCACACAACGCACAAAACATACACAGGCGCCCGCGCCCGAGCACCAATACCAATATTAATATCAATAGTAATATTAATTGGACGATACTTCTATTTTCGAATTTTAATTATACTCAATTTCTACTCTACCGTTTCGTGCAATAATATTTTTAATCATCCAACTATACACGCAAATATAATCGATATGTTAAGTATAGGATAGTATACGTCGTAATGTTTTTTTTTTTTCTTTCATTTAAACAACGTTCATATTTATAGTGTTGCACATATATATATATATATATATATATATATATATATATGTTACGTATAAAATTTATATAAATTATATATATATAATATATATTTTGTATTAATAACAGTTTAAATCTAATCGCGTGATAATTAATTCTAAAGTACAGTTTCGCGTTATTAAAATTTTTCCCAAAAGGGTAAAAGTTTGCGACTTCCACGTTAAACATTATATGAGTGGATCCTTAATCCTATTTAACCCTTGCAAGCTATTATGTGTTAATAGTTAGTTTCAGTTTATATTGATGCGCGACATGTGATTAATTGCATTTAAAAGTAGAGTTTTCAATTACCAAAGCTATCAAAATTAATTCAAGCCGACGTGACTAAACTGAACAGCGATGTCTATTTTTCTTTTTCGCGTAATTGAATTTTACGGAATGCGGCATGCCGCTGGTTAATTTCACTTGTCATAAGCGCATGCAGCAAAAGTACGAGTAACAGCTTTTATATTATGTTTAATATTTAGTATTGCAAATGTACGTAGGAGGAAGGATAATGCGAATTTATCTTTCATAATAATGGAACCGAGGCCACAAAAGGCTTTGAATAATACAAACATCTTTCCTCTATTGCACTTTTCTCGACGTATGAAATATAAACTCAAATAAGGATACTACTTTAGCTAACTTATTCGTATAAAGTATGCGACTACAGCAGGCTAAATTCTACAATATAACATTACCGAGTACTCGTATATCGAAAATAGCTATTGGATAGCATCGATAATATCCCATGGTAATATATCGACTCCCGTTGACTGGTTAACCGTCGATGGTAATGTATCCGATTTTCGAAATTAGCAGTATCGCGGGCCTAATTCCTTTGAGTAGGGAATGGTAGACGTATCTGTATCCAGGGTCAATCGTCAAAGGTCTTCCAAGGCCGAGGCAAAAGAGCCGGATAAAAAGGCACTCGAACGTCTCTCGTGCTCTTTGGTGAAACGCCGGCAAGGAGGACGAGGGCCCCGGTAAGGCCGTCGTCGTTCTTTGGAAATGCGAGGGCGAGTCCTGGCCGAGGTCGCGATATTGGCAGCTCGAGGAGGTACGGGGAAGCATCTCGGCTACTGCGAGCTAAAGGGGCCAACTTTGGACTCGCGACTTCCAGTCCAGTGCCGGCGGATTATTGCTCGAGTCTAACCCCTCGCTCGCGCGCCCGCACTTCGGCTCGTGCACGAGAAGCGGCGCTTCCATAGGGACGCGCAGGCGCGCAGTCCGCCGACTGGGGATTGAGGTCCCGGGCGGATCGGTCCGATGCCTCCCTGCTTTTTGCGCAGGAGGGGCAAAAAACCGGTCGCGGCAGGTTGGGAGGGAGAGGCCGAGGGTCTCCCAGCGGCGGGAGCGGAGCATTGGTCAGCCGAGGGAAGGCTCGCCTGGGTTGGACGAGCGATAAGCTCGGGCTGGCGGATCGATGGCCTCGATTTCTCAGCACGGGATCACGACCACGAGTCTCCGGTCGACGTCGTCGCTATCGGCAATTACGGCAATTGTCGATTGCCGCCGGCCGCCGGCTGGACCGTCATTAAGGGCCCCCTTCGACTTCGTCGTTAGAATTTTTATTCGCGTGCTGATATCGCGCGCTTATCGCTCGAGCGACGGCGCTATCGATTGTCTTCCATTGCTTTGGAATATTTTCAATTTTGTCTTACAGAAGTTTTCAGCTATCCTTGGGGGAATCGTTGAGCCGTCCCTTTTGCGCCCGAGGACTCGATACCTACTTGAAATTGTATTTATTTTTTTTTCCATTTTAAGTATTGTCGCGCCCCTTTTCGGGAAATGAGACTTTTTTTTTTAAAGATCTTGATTGCAACGAAATAGGAAGGAACACTTTGGCTTCGATGGCTGTTTTTAATTTTGTTGAGAGTTTTTTAAGCTCTCCCTGTTCGCGTGAATAATGGAACTCCGGGTAAGGGGACGCATTATTATTAAAATTCGCGTCGGCTGAGAGAATTTACCGCTGCCGACGTTCCTTCTTACAAAACCTCTCGTGCTAAGATTTTTATTACTAATATTCATACAGTGAGAGATAGAGGGAGATGGGGGGAGGGGTAGGGAGAGCAAATTACAGAAAGAGCGTTGTAACAAATGTCACTCGGAATGCAAGAATCAATTAAGAAAGTAAACAAAACCAATGTAAATTCTCCTACTTCGCGTAAAGTTTTAATTATTTGTTTCGACTGATATTTTTAGTGCCACCGCAATAATTGCCTCTCTTATCACTTACAATGAAAAACGCGTCGGTGAGGCGAAGCTCCTCTCGCTGAATTAAAAGCAAATTATTTTCTATCTCGTGTCTATCCACGTCTAACGACTTCGACAACTTCATCCCTACTCGTAAATCAGTGAACAAAAAACTGGTCCCTACCCACTAACGTCGAAAGCAGGCGAACGCAGCCTTCGGCCAAAAGCTCAAACCGTACGGGGACTATTTTCATACACGAGCGTAGCTTCTAAAGGTAAATAAATTGTCTAAATTAACTGCCTTTCTATACCCCGTATAATTAACGGCACATAAATTCAATTAGTTCTCGTGGAAGTATTGCGATAATTAAAGACCTTCGCACTTTGCTAAATATCTGATTTTCACAGAAATGCGAACGAGTGGCTTCTTGAGTGGTTGAGCCACGGATAATTAAGCTGAAATTATTTCCGTTTTCTCATCATTATCCGGTAATCTGTTTTATTTGGCAAATTTATAAGTCGAAGACGAGAGCGATAGCTTGTAATACTTTTAAATTCGCGGGAACTTAATAGCCTTTTATAAAATTGCAATCGTCTGTATAAATATTTACGTAATTGCTCTAGTTTATCCGTAACGATTGATGCTACGTAGGAATGGCTTTTGCTTTTAATTCTCATAAGTTAGATCCAAGTAATTATAAGCGATGGAGGTAAACTGAATATATCCTTTTAGTCTTTTTAACGCCTGTGAATTTCAGAACGTCTTATTAAAATAAAATCATCATTGTGATAATAGCCTCGTAAGGTATTTCTTCGATAATCGATCAATGAATTGTAGATTCGATATTGATTAATATTTTTAATAGGTAAACATTGTTAGTATTTTTTAACGTAAATTACTCTACGTAAAAAAGTAAAAATTTATTGAAAAGCAGCTTAATTTTCAGCTGATATTCGAGGCTTGAGATTCATTATCGTACTTAATTTTTTTTTAATTCATATTTAAAAGCGACTTCGAATTGAATTTTTTTAAAATTTCGCTCTCATTGTTCATTCTAATGATCCAATTGTTGGATAATTAAACAGCATCATTATGATCAATCGACTAAAGTGTTTCCCCTTAATTGTGACTCTCGGTACGAGGATTGTGTATCCCCATAATGACTGGACCCAATTGAACGGGATCTTAATAAAAGGCACGAAATGTAATTGAAGATAATGTCGAGGCCCGACGCGAATGTCCCATTGATAATTGCGCCGAGCCAACTTGGCAATGGAGGTGACCTGGCCACTGACGCGCGATAAACCGATGCGTTTTTCATCTTACGAGGAAGGAACGCACGACTGGCTTTTCACTTGCTGCTTGCATTAATTACAATGTCACAAAGCGTGTTTCGCAGCAGGTGCTTTAGCCATGCATTGCGAGCTTAATAATCGAACCGACGACCGTTGGCTAACGCTGATTCTCGAACAATCGTGTCTAATTGTAGAAACGTCTTGCAATTAAATTTCCACAGGAAGGTAAATTTCGTCGACACGATGTTCCAAATGCTGGAAAAGTATTCGAATAACCTGGAGGAGCTGATTCGAGAAAGAACCGAGCAATTAGACATGGAGAAAAAGAAAACGGAGCAATTACTGAATCGCATGTTGCCCAGGTATGTGAAACGGTGCATTAAAACAAAGCAAAATAATCAAAATTGCCCGCCGCATGTGGATAATAACCATGGGGGGGGGGAAATTTTATCGAACGGCGGTAATAAAAAATAACGCCAACCTACGCAACGTATCCAATCTCATTGTAAATGCATTTAAATATAATGCACTACTGTGAAAATAGACGGCCGAATGTTTTACTCCGGCTTTATTAAGAACTCCGAGGGTTAAAATTTCATTCGTAAGGTCTTTCGTATTCGAATACAGTGAGATCGAATTGATTTGATCGCGAGTAAAAGCCAAAGAGTTACAATTCGCCAGCAATTGCTCAACGATGCATTAAAGTGCGCGGGTTAAATAATTGAAATAATCCAAAAACACAAGCGTAAGATAACAAATGATTGCAGCTCGGTGGCAGAAAAATTGAAACTCGGAATGCCAGTGGATCCGGAAGAATTCGCTGAGGTGACGATCTACTTTTCCGACATCGTTGGATTCACCACAATTTCCGCTTATTCGACACCCTTTCAAGTCGTTGATCTGCTGAATGATTTGTACACGTGCTTCGATGCAACGATAAATGCTTACAACGTCTACAAGGTAATCTTTACAGTCTTGTATCTAACGTTGTAACGGCCTTCGTTCGAGGCACACGCAATACTCCCTCGAAGCCATGAGCAATTGGCAGCGATGGTTGGAAGTCGTAAGCCGGCGTTCGTTACCCCGTGGGCCACGAGCAGTATTAACCGCGAGGGATCGATGGTAAAATACCTAAAGGCGGCTTAAGCTGCTGCAGCGCGTAGACCTCACGAGCAACGAGATGACGGTCGGCGATAAATCGATTGGTTTTAAAGTTTGCCCGATCGATCCGTGGATGCGAAATTTCCAGCGGCTCGAACGTCCGTCGCGTTTCGTCTCGCTCAACCCTTTGCCTCCTCGATAGCGCGGACATGCGCTCGATATGACGAAGGCCCGCATCGCGGCATTGGTGGTAATGCAGGGCCGAGGGAAAGGCTTCCGACGGCCAACGCGAACAACATTGATCATAAGGGAGTCGCGATTCAATAGACAATGGACAACGGTCTGACTTTGTGTGCGAATAGGTGGAGACCATCGGCGACGCTTACATGGTGGTCGGGGGCTGTCCCGTGAGAATACCAGATCACGCCAACCAAATAGCGACAATGGCTCTCGACCTCCTGCACCAGAGCGGAAAGTTCAAGTTGAGACACTTGCCGAAGACCCAATTGAGGCTCCGAATCGGATTGCACACAGGTTCGATTGGAAATTATTCTCCTCTCTCTCTCTCTCTCTCTCTCTCTCTCTCTCTCTCTCTCTCTCTCTCCGATTGCCTCAACTCGAGTCGCGAGGACATTCCGAAGGGCGCGTCCTCGACGAGGATCTTTTATCCCTGGTCCCTCGGCCGCCCTCTCGACGATGACGATGACGATGACAATGGCAATGATAATGATAATGATAATAATAATAATCGGCGAGGCGCGTATGAATAATCCGGGCAAAAGAGGCCACGGAGGCGCGCCTCGAGGTTTGAAGAAGGCGGGAAGGCCGACGTCGTTACCGCCAGAGGCGAGCTAAGGCCTCCCCCCCCCACCCCCCTAGACCGGCCATCGAGCCCGCGAATAACAAAAGGGCCTGCTCCTAAGCGCAGGGCCCTGCTGCGCCGGGGTCGTGGGCCTGACCATGCCGAGGTACTGCCTCTTCGGCGACACGGTCAACACCGCCTCGAGGATGGAGTCGACCGGTGCCCCCTGGCGCATCCACCTGAGCCAGGCGACCCGCGACCGGCTCACCCAGGTCGGCGGCTACCTCATCGAGTACCGCGGCTGCACCGAGGTCAAGGGCAAGGGCAAGATGCCGACCTACTGGCTCCTCGGCAAGCAGGACTTCGACAAGGAGCTGCCGGTGCCTCCGCCCCTGGGGTGAGCTGACCATCGCCGTCCCCCTTCCTCGACCCTGGCTCCTTTCTCTTCCCCCCCCCCCCAACCCGGCCAACTCGGCTTCGCGCTTTCCTCCTCGACGCGTTCTTTTCTTTGCCAAACCGATGCCGCCACCACCACCCCGTTACCGATACCGATACCCTACCCATCGGAGCACCGGAATACTCCAACGCTAAGCCAGTCCCAGTCCCAAACTATCGCGATATCGATTGCTTGGCTCTCGAGCCTTCCAATACAATTGCAAGTATCCTTACTGGCGAAGCTCCATGATTTGTATACCTCGCGAGTTGGGACTTTGCACTGAGCTTTGCGCTGTTACTAATTGGCTCATTGTTGCAATATAATGAATTATTAATGATCCGATGGAGGCACCGATCGGTATTCTTTCATTTACCCTCGCGTTTCGCCTCGTACGCTTTTGCCGTATACGTTTTGTAATAATTAAGCATACCTATGATAATTCCACGAAAGCCCCTGAATTTCGACTTATTAATATATATATATACATATATATGTATGTATGTGTATGTGTGTATGCGTATAACTAATGAATTATATTCATGCGGCAATCATTGTCCAGGGAGGATCACGGGTAAGTGATTTATAAAAACAAATAAGCTCGATTAAAATCAATTATGCAAATTGATCCACGAAAGAATACTCGCCCTTGCCCCTCGTATTCCGCGAGCACTTACACGGTCTGTTTTTTTTATCAAATTTATTAAATTATCACCCTTGAGGCTGTTGCATTCTTCGCCATTGGCAAACATCGAGCTCGATATAACCTATTCTCTGTACGCAATTCGCATTACTATTCAGTCGATGTAATATAAATTAATTTAAACGCGCTCGATAGAATCGCCCCGTTCCGCTTACAAATTGAGGCGCAACTTTTTACACAACTAGATTCGTTCGGCCTTCGCTTTCAATTCCCCAATTAGCGTCAGGCTTCGGCTCCTGTATTAAAAAGACCGATCGAATAACGCGAACCGCGAAAAAAAAAACTTGGCGACGCGAGAGGGAGGCAAAACAGTTGCCGTGTACGATTGCACTGATTGCTCGGTCTGCGCCCGGTGGTGAATTTAAACTTTGCTTCGGATCCGTTCGTTCGGATTATCAGCTGTCGAGGGGAAGAACCTCGGCAGGCCGAATCCGACAAAATTAAAATACTCTAGCCAGCAAAGAACAAAGCCCGGTAATGATCGAGGACGTTGAGGGTCCCGATAGGTAAGGGGGGGTGGTGGGAAGAAAAAAGAAAGAAGAAAAAAAAAACATCGTTCGACAAATCAGCCGAGTGATAATATCGCTCGAGCCATAAGCTCGGAGCAAAGCCTCGGAGCGTCAGTTATAATCCGGGAGAGTCTTGGATTATCGTGCGGGGGAAGGGCGAGCAGGCGGTCGAGCACCGGTCGCCCGGGATCATAAGTCGAGCCTCTGAACTCCCGCAGGCTGGAGGAGACACTGATCCTGGAGGATCTGCAGGCCACGAGGCAGGACCGGGAGTCGACGGCGGAGGCGACGCCCAATCGGGAGCTCGCCGAGCTCTCGAGGATGACCTCCTTGGAGGAGGACAGCTCGGTGGAGTGCGGCCCGGGCGGGCAGCCGGCGGAGCGGCCCAACGGCCGAGCGACGCCGAGCTTTGCCGAGGGCCTCCCGGGCTCGCCGAGCGGGTGCGAGCCGTCCTCGAGCCCGGGGAGGAACGGAGGCCCCAGCGCCGCCGGGAGCTCCAGGCGAGTCGCCGTCTCGGTGCACGAGGACAAGCCCAGCGTCGGCCTGAGCTTCTCGATGCGCTCGGCCGGGGGCGAGGCCGCCGAGCAGTCCAGGCCCGAGCCCAGCGGCGGCATCACCAAGACGACCTCCGGCGACAGTCAGCTCATGCTCGGCAAGTCCCTACCCAAAAACAAAAAAAAAGCCCACCCTCTCGATTTAAGACCCGACGCGGCCCGATGCCCGCGCTTGGGAGGGGCCGCCCCTCGAGAAGCTCCGCTCTTGGCTCTTGCCCCGGCCGACGAGTCGAGCGGACGGGAGAGCGAGCGGTGACGCGGGCCCTAACGACGAGCGAGAGCGCGGGGATCGCGCGGCGCGACCGGGCCCCCCACCCCCCGGACCGATAGCGGCTCGAAGTGATCGATGATCTCTCGGGGCTGACCCGCAGGTACCCCCGTCTCGGCGACCGAGGTCGCGGCGGCTCTCCTCGGCGCCTCGACCACCTCCATAAACTCGATGTCCAGCACCGTCTTCAGGAGCAAGCCGCGCCGGGTGGGCGTCATCGACGAGGACGACCTCAGCACGCCCTACAACCACTACAGATGCCTGTCGCCGAACGAGCACAGCGGTAAGCCCGGATTCTCCCTCCCTCCCTCCCTCTCTCTCTCTCTCTCTATCTAACCCCGAGCCAACGACTACCGCTATCTCGTACACCTGGACGGAGAGTTTAGTTTCGTATATATTTGCCCCTTAAATTACGGATTCGACGAGGAGAGCTAGATTTTCATTACGATAATAATGTCCTTTTCGCGCAGTTGTTCAAACTTTATCATTTGAACAATTGTCCCGGGGATCTTCCATTCGACCAATAATATTTACCCCCGCTGAACTAAAATTGCATAACATTCTTTCGCCGCGAGTAATAATTCTCTTTAGCTTATCATTAGCCTTCGCCTCGACTATCTCGATTGAATCTCTTACCTCCTCGGACCCCCCCCCCCGTCTCCCTCCCGCGCCATCGAAATTTCCGACTCCCGTAGCCTTTCATTGCATCGCCTTGGCCTTGCGGCTGCTGCAGCGGGACTCTTCTTGGCTTGGAATCGCGGTACGATTTCAATTATCTTCCCGAGGTTATCGTTATTTATTTCCGGCGCGACTTCTGCGCATCGGCTGGGTCGATCCTTTTGACACTTGCGCCTGGGGGAAACGGTAACGGCAACTGTAGCCTCCGATAATAATTCGGGATCTTGATGCACGTTAAGGATTTGTGCTTGTACGCAAACAATAACAAAGTATCGGATATCGGATATGGGGCAAGGTTTTTTGTACCTTAATAGCGATTTAGATCGTTGGTATTGCGAGTGGGAATACGGCAAAACATTGCTCTGCCCGGCGAAACGTTAAGGAGAAAAAGGTATCGCGCAAAACGGCTCCATTGCACTGGGAACTATTGCTCCCGTGGGAACAAAGAGATGTTTGAGAGAGGAGCGCAGTCGAAATACTTCACCTCGAGTAATAAGAATACAATATGAAAGTAGATTCTTAACAATTCAGTTTGTCTAAAATAAAAACCGAAATCTTACAAGGTTTTTCATTATTTTTTTATATCTCTTCGTAAACATTTACTTATTTACCAGTGCCCGGAATTTTGTAAGCTTCAATTTAAAAAATCAAAGCGCATAAAACGTACCCTACTCAAGTTTATTGTGGATTATCATATTACGCATTGATTTCTTTAGACTAATATTCATTATAATGAAAATGAAATCTATATTTTCGTAAAGAATTTTACTAATATATATATATATTTTAGCAAATAAATGCAGTCTTTATTGGTGCTTTAAAGTTCAAAACTTACATTTGTATACTAAAAAAATCAATACAATATGTTTGATCTACATGGCAACTATTTCTATTTTGTCTATGTGTGTGCCTGTAGTTTGCCATCTGTAAAGTTTCTTTAGTATTTTTTATTTTCTTTAACCACAAAATATGTTACCTTATTATTACTTCTACTTTGAAACATGTGGCATTAGATTTAGAAAACCATTTGAATTGTTTGGCAATCGATTGATCATTTCTGTTTAAAAAAAAAATAGTCTAAAATAATAAGGTATAAATTAATTATGGAGGAGCTATTCGAATTTAAATTTAATCTTTTAATTTTAACTCATAATACGATAAATTAATTTCAAAGAAATACTTGTAAAAAATTACGAATTTGAAATCTATAATTAGATATGCGATCGTGTTAAGCCTGAAAAATAATTTTCTTACTCGGTGGTTAATAATTCTTTTATGAATTTTAAATGAAATTATTCTAAAAAGAAAGTAAAAAAATGTACTTTTAACATCACTTTTATTAAACACATCGTAAACCATAGTTCAACCATATTTTCCATATTACTGTAAGAGAAGTAAATGTTGAAGGCATAAAAAACAAAAGTAACGTAACAAATCTTGAATATTTTCAGCACTCCCAACTTTTCAATGATCAATCGATAATCGACATTACACATCGAGTGCAAATTTAGTACGCAAAGCATGAAATTTCACTCGCAAAAATTAGATAACTTTCTTGTGCTTGGCAAATTTATCGCTTTGAACTTAAATTTCAAGAGCAAAAAGAGCATCAATTGTTAAAGTTAGGTATGCTTTTACATAAAGTTTTCATGTCAATGGTTATTATTTTTTAATACAACGTAAATGTACTTTAACATCAGCAGTTTTATAAATAAGTTATTAAAGAGCTGACAAGTAAAGCAAGTCGATGTACAGTAAATATTGCCATTAGAACGAAAGTCGAGGCAGATAACGCGAGCCTACGTATTTATAATTTACGCGTAAAGATTTTTACTCCTGCTCAATAGTAATATTAAAATTAATTAAAATCAAAGTATCAAAGTTGGAAAATGTACGCGGGAGGGAGGCTCGTCGTTAAAAAAAAAAAAAAACACGAGGTCGGATCGGAGATGGAAGGTCGCGAGGAGTCGAAAGGCAGGAGCAGCGAGCAAAGGTACGGTAAGAGAAAAGAAAAGAGAAAAAAAGAAAGTAAGCGTTGACATGAAAATGGAGCCGCAGTCGATGAAGATCCCTGCTCGCTTCCGAGCAGAGCGGCAAGGAATCGAGAGGCCAAAGGCAAAGTCATCATCGTGGTCTGAAGCGAGAAACGCCCTGCTCTGTTTCTGTTTTTCTCGCCAACGGCACCGACCGCCCCGACCGCCGACCAACGCCGCCACCTACGCGCTTAATGACACTAAACAAACCGACCCTCGATTTGCGGGCCCAGGCAAAGGCCCGCTCGAGCCGCAGAAAAGCCTGCGGGCGCGCCGCAGCCTCGGCAGATCGAGATTCAAGTCCCTGGACACTGAGAGTAATATCGCTCCAGGGCGCAGCGGCCTCGGGGGCAGCTGCCGTCTACTGAGGCGCCAGTTCAGCCTGGACAGGGCCGACGAGCCGGCCTCCCCGGCCCCGGAGGTCGGGCCCGGGCCCCCCAGGCCCGGCCAGAGGCTCTGCAAGCAGAACAGCGCCGGGGCGGCCAACGACCTCGAGCGCATCGAGGAGGTGCCCGGGACTCCGGCCCTCGGCCAGACCTACAGGCAGTCGGCCTCCGTCTCCCTCTCCGTCGAGTCCCTCAGCCTGCGCTGAGCCCCGGAACTTGTGTGGCACCGACCCTCCGGATGCTCCGGGAGGACCCTTCACCCGACCACCCCTTTTATTTAGCCCCCCCCACCCCCTACCCCTCTTTCGCAGCCGGCCAAACCGACGCCTGACTCTTCTTCGTTCGTCTCGCCGCTACCCCTACGGCCGAATCTTGGATCTTCATGTATATATATATATATATATATGTATATACATATATGCGTGTGTTCACCATTCGCTCACACGAGGGTCAAAGCATCATAGCTCCGAAAAATTACTTAATTAAGCTCCACCAGGTCGTTGGCGCGATTCTAACGCGAAAGTATTACGATTGATTTACGCTTGATTGCAATTGCACCGCAAGCTTTTAAAAACGATGCGGCTGGAATTCCAACGGGGGTGAATTTTGCTCGGGAAAAATCTTTTAAAACGTTTATTTAATTGATCGTGTTTTTCCATGAATCTCATAATAAATTACTTTGCCGAGATCATTACGATCATTAATTGTGTGCTAGTAACGCGCCAACTTTAAAAAACATCTCCTGCTAAGATATCAAAAACTTACTTTGCATTTTCAACTAAAAATACACTGTTTTATATAACAATGCCGAAGGCGCTTATTATAATTTTTTTTTTTTTTTTTTTTTTTATTATAAATAGAGACCTCGTTACATGTAATTCAATTTGCAAGAGTTCCTTTTAGTTTCGCGTAGTCGTTATTTGCCTATAAATACTTAAATATAAACATCAAACGTATAAATAAGATATTACTTTATTAATATAACGATAAATTTATACAAAAATCAACAAGGCGAAACTTACTTAAGTAGTTTTGTCAGTACTTTTAACGAATAGCGAAGTAAGCTGCTTTTCAACCGTAGCATTTGATTTTTAAAATGAATTAATCTAGTCGCTGAGTAACGTAGTGCGAACTTAAAATGAGATTGAAGATATTTGTAAAATTGTACCTTAGTTAATAATAAATTTGAATCTTTGCTAGATTTCATGAAGTTGCCAAATATTACTTATAAGAAACTATTGCATATTCTATATTGTTAAGCAATATTACGTTAAAAGCTTATTTATTATTTTTAATTACCTCTATTTATTTAGGAATAAATTTTTAAGCGTTACTTTTTTACAATTTACAAGCCTTTGCGATGAAAAATCAAAATAAGATATAGTCTAACGGTATTTATTTTAACTCACTGCAAATATTGCTACGCCCATGAAGATTATTATTTTTCCATTAAATGTAAGGTTAAAACAAATTTGCTATCCGGCAGCGATGCATCATTTTAATTATCCTCGCTTGACTTATGCTTTAATAAAGGAAGAATTTTTCATTTGGTATAAATACTTTAAAAGCAATGTCGAGATACTCAAAGTTCGAGATCCGAAGTTTACGCAGGCTCTTCAACTGGTGAAAACTTATTGACATAGCCAACTTTTTCAAACATTCCGCGATAATAAACATGCGCATTGGATTTAAATAATTTTTAAAGCGTTTAATACGTTGTGCTTATTGTAACCTGAAATAAATACTTTCTACATTTTATTACAGCTTTATTATTATTTAATAAGAATAAAAAAAAAAAAAAAAAAAAGAAGAGAATGAAATTATACAAATTTCAACGAGATTATTCTCTCTTCGAGAAGTTGTGCTTGTCCTCCAATATGAAGCTTGATTAAATTTTGGCTCGCTTAAAGGTATGCGTTGTTATTGATAAAATATAAAATATTACGGAAAACAAAGAATGCAGGGAGCCAAGACTATCGATCTGAGCGTGCTCAATTTTTTTTATCAACAATTACAACAAAAAACTGAAATCACATTACTATTTCATCCTAATTAAGTAGGTAAATTTATGTGCAAGCATCTGCAATTGTGCGCGCGGGTAATTTAATTTAATGATTTAAATGCACGTTAAAAAAAGGAAAACAATGGCATTATTTAATCGTATTTGTTTATGAATATTGTAATTTTTTTACTAGTGCAGATGACTAACTACAATTACATCGGAATATTTAAATTTATGCATTATTGTGATGATCATTTATTTATCAGAAAGTGAAAAATCAATGTTAGTAGAATATAGCAAAAATATTATGCCACCTCTGAAAGTAAAAGCTTCTGATCGTTAAAAAAATCTTCTAACCGTTATACAAACGATTTATTGAATAAAATATAAATAACTTCTGCAATATTTTTAAAAAATATAACAATCACTCGTGAAGTGGATTTTAAATTTGAAAAATCGAAAAAAAGTCGAATCTTTTTTGCAGTATATTTCTCTTATTAATAAAAAAAATATATTATTTTTTAAGCCTTGCACGGCTAAATGATCCCAGTTAATATGACTCTGGGTATTCTAGTGTAATTATGAAAATATGTTACGTATAAACTAGAAATGGAATAAATATTAACGATTAAATGCAAAAAAAATGTTTTTTGAATAAAAATATTGAATAAGAAGAATCGAAACGTAATACAAATTTTCAAATAATTGTTTTTCGGTTATTTTTAAAGATTCTAAAATTAATTTGTTTGGGCACGGAAATCCATTTTTCATTGCATTTATATTGCGTTCATTATATAATTTATGTTTCCATTCTATACATTTTATACACACGAATAATTCGTTTTATTTTATAATATCGAATAATATTGAAACAATACTATTTTATGTAATGAAGTATTTTCGAAACAAAACAATCGCATTGAAATAACCATTTGATATACTGCATAAAATTAAAGAGTCGGCACACGAATAGAAACAGTTCGTGTAAATATATATATATTGTTTCAAATGAAAATAATATAAATTATATAACAATCGTGATATTTTAATATTTTGATGATGCTAAAAAAAAAGTACGTTATCTTTTATTCGTAAATAATGAATGCACCAATTTTACATTACGATAAAAAAACATTTCTCGCGTTTAAATTTGTACCATTAGAGGTACAAGTATTTTATAATTTAAAAAAATTTTCATCTAGTCTCAATTGCTGATTGAAAAATATGAAGCCTATGTTATTTTACACTGTGATTTATGACAAGACAAATATCCCAGATGTGGACAATTTAATACGTTAAGAAATTTGTATTTTTGAGAAAAGTATACTTATGGAATACAGTATTTTTATATGGTTTTATTTAGGCGCTTAGACCAAAATCGTTATTAACGTTTTTTTAAGATGCTAATAAACCATTTTTTAAAACGACAATAGCGTTTCTACTTATTGTTTATATTTTGTAAAAAAAATACTTAGAAGAGACATTTTATGTAATTGTATGACATTTTATAAATGAGTGAGTTAAAGTATTTTAGCTTAATTGAATAGGTATTTTTTTTATAAATGACTACTTTTTCGTCATTCAACTGTGAATGAATCATCAGTTTTTCTTAATACTCAAAGTTCGTCCCACGGTTAATAAAATTATTTAAAATGATTTTTTTTTTTTTTTTGACAAAAGTTGTTGTATAGTTTTTGTACCAAGTGATAAATATTACTAATTACAGTAAAATCAAAACTAATTGTAAGGAAACATTCGTTAAAAAAAAATATTATTACTAATATTATGAATAATAATAATACAATAAGTATAATGCATTTCCTTTTTCGAGTACCACATAATTATATATCTATAGTTATTATTTTATTATAATATCCGTATATATATACCATATAAATTCATTATGATACTTACCCTTGCTTGTATGGATGTTAATTGCGCTAAATTCCAATTTGGAGTTCGATATAAAGCAGAGAGAAAGAAATTATAATTGATTCGTTAATTTATATTTAAGGTTAATTTAAGGTGTATTAATTGCATTTAAAAGATGGACCCTGTTATTTTAATCAGTAAAAACTGATTATATATATATATATATATATAATATATACGTATATACGTATATATTTGTTTTCACAAATTATAGAGCAATTGTTGTTGCCAATTCTTATATAATTTAGCCTTGAAAATTACTTTGATGTAAACAATTATACCGAAGAGTTCATTTAAATTATTGCGTATATATGCTCTATAGGCGGTAACCGAAATCAAATTTGTCCACGACTGGGATACGATAATGAATTTGTATTGTAGCCAATTTAAGTGTAATATATACATGTGTATAAAGATGAAAATCAAACAACATATGAAGCTGATACATTTGCATTTTAAATGGCTAATCAATAATCTATCGCCGATTTATTAATTTAAAAAAGTGATCCTATGTTGTAAATATCAATTACAAGCGATCGGTCTTACCCGACACTGATTCTACCAACGTACAATTATTGGCCATTATATGTTGAATTTTAATACAGTATTAAAGAAAATTTCCAAGCGCATTTTAATGCTCACATCGAACAAATAGATGCAATATTGAGTTTTTATTGTGCATAAGCATCCCCGAGAAACATTTTATCATATTTATATGTTTCGAAACTCTTTGAAATTGTATAATTATTTGGTAAATTAAAACATTTTCTTCAATTCATAGTCCATAATTCAATTTTCGCATAAAAATTAGCCTCCATTAATGTTTTTTTTTTTAGTACAATCATAATTGAATATAATAAACAAAAAAAAAATAATAATCTCTAAGACCATTTAGTCAAGGTATTTACTTCTGCAATATGCTTCCGAGTTAAAAAAAATTGCTTTCTAATTATGATTCAAAATTAAATCTTCCAAGTATATATTTAGAAATATAACTTAAAGGATTTCTACTGTATAAAAACTAAGGAATAAATATTTATTACATTATAAATACATTCTGAACGAGAGAAAAATTTTAATTTCATATTTAGAAGAAAATTGTACTATACACTGTTAGAATGCATTGAGAGAAAAAAAATCACGTTAATTTGTATATAAATACCATTTTATATCCGGCCTAAAACATAAATTAAGGCTTTGTGTAATTGTGCTGATGCGATCTTATTTATATGAAAATATAACGTTTCCTCAAATGTATTACTAAAATGTGACCTCGCTATAGAATTATAGCAATAATTAAAAAATACTCCCCAATACGTATTAAAAAAAACGTATTAACTTAATGAAAAGAAGTTAATATCAGTACATTAGAAATTGAAATCAAATTCTATATAATACTCAATTTATATATCATCAGTGTTTTTAAATTATTTACTTCGTCATTTTAGTGTATTATTATTATTATTATCATTATTATCCACTGTATTTTATCAAAGGTATTCTTTATTATAGGATTGAAAATAAGGTTTATCGTTTCATAAAAATTAGAATTTTCTGATTCTAAAAACTCATTATATTGTAAACCCTTATATAAATCATTATAATAATGTAAATTATAAAATTGTAAATCATTATAATAATAAATGACTTATTTGAATTGATGATATATAAAAATTTGAATTGTACTAGTTGAGCGATAACTTTATTGTAAAAAACGATATGAGGCTATTAATTATTTTTGGAGGCTTCTTTTTACAACATTAAATTACTGTAATTTAGCAGAACTAAATTGCCGTCAAACCTTTAATTCCTGTAATTTAAAGCAGCTTTGTAGTGTAATACCTGGCAAGAAAATTACGCATTTCAAATTTGAAAATGTATTTCATGGCATTAATAGTTAATTGAATAAAAGTATAAAAAAAGTATTCAATTTGAATTTCAATCGCAACATCTTCGACGCCTATAAAGTTTGTTATTTGTGCATTAAATTTGCACCTGAGCAATTATAAGAAAAATGTCTATAAAAATATTATTAATCATCAATAAGCAGCATTAGTAAAACCAAAAGATTTTAAAACTTTTTAAACATAACAAATAAATTCTACCAATATATAATATACACACACAC
Organism: Kradibia gibbosae; assembly: GCA_018907135.1. NCBI lineage: Eukaryota > Metazoa > Arthropoda > Insecta > Hymenoptera > Agaonidae > Kradibia > Kradibia gibbosae. The sequence continues at coordinate 3,235,137 of JACCHX010000011.1, forward strand.
AGTAGAAACTATAATTGTTTTTTTAATATACCTTTTCACTGCATTTTTTCTAACGTTGCATCATCTACGGACTATAATTAAATAAAACTTGTATTTACCATGTCAATACGTTTATCAAGTTAGTTGTTTTCAAGCGATATATATATATATATATATATATATATATATATTATAATAAATAAGTAGTCATGCTTCAATTGAAATGCTCGATTAAATGTTGTGTATATATATATAAAAAATATTGCATTGCAAACGATTAACCGACTTGGCGCAACTGTGTTAAAATTGCAATTGCAACGACTCCTCGTCGGATGAGCTTTCTCAAATGTTCTAGGCATTTCAGTAAAAGTACGCGAATAGTGGAGAAATGAAAATAATGTTTTAAAATAGTACGGTACCATTAGGAGTTGATTAGCAGTTGAATCAATGTATTGCTTTTAATATAATGAATAAAAGGTACACGTATGCAGAAATTTTCTTAATAACCGAGATTTCGAAAGTTGGGCTGCTTAAGAATTTTACCGGGGGCACTAGCGATTATAATATTCAATTGCTTTTTAATTAACTTGTAAATTATGATATTGCGTGAGATCTTAATTTACAATTGAATGGCATTTGAATGTGTAACGATTTGATCTTAAACAGACGATAATTTTCAACGAGAGAGTCCGAAAGCTTCGTTTATAAGAACGAAATTTTTTTCTCTCTTTTTTTTTTTTTTTTTTTTTTATAATTTACGATAGTAATTTTTCAGTTTTGTACATCTTAATTGATAATGATAAAGTACGGACGCACACGTGCGTGCGTGTGACTGTGCGCGTGCTTTGAACGTATGTGTGTATATATGTATGTACATCTATAAATGTATCTTCGTATGTATGTGTAAGTGTACATACAATATTTTTTATTTAGAAGAGTATTAGTGGAAAGAATATCGACGATATCGAGGGTAAGGTAAATTACGTTTGGGCGGCAGGTACCGCAATGATGCAATTAAAAAATGACGTTAAATTTAATGATTTCTGAGTGATTTAGCTTCTAACAAAATTCCGATTGCGATGGAAGAACCATGATTATTTATACGATATAAATATGAAATAAATTTGTTCTAAGGTTTAAATGTTAAATGTTGTAAAAATTAATTATCTTTTGTTGTAAAATTTATGATGTAATATGTATATATATATATATATATATATATATATATATGTATATATATATATAAACCGAAGGTTGGATGTTTACATTCGTTCTATTATAAGAATTCTATTAAATAGCAATAAACAATCACACTAGCATTACTTTAATTATTTGAATCCTTTACATGTAACTTTATATAATAAAATATCAATAATACGAAAGATCTCCATAATCACGTAATTATGAATATTTTGTATTTTTTGTAGCTTTACTGTATTTTAAATACTGTGGCCTAATCGTACCATTTTATTTATAAAAATACGTATTCGGTCGATATTGTTGAAACATAATTTTTAATGTGACTCTTAATAACTGATCGAACAATAATTTAGGCAATTTAAGATTAAATTTATCAAAAGTAAGCTATACTTTGATAACTGTTGTTGAGCGATAATCAATTTCATAAATAAAATAATTAATTGCAAATAAATAATTAAAGGCTTAATCGTATAAGTAATAGAAATATTTATTTTTTTTGCTTTAAAAATACCGTGGAAGATAGGACAACTGTTCTTAATAAATAACATATAAATAGTAAAATGATTAATGTTCCTATTTACAAAAAGTGTTTGTCAATTACTATTATGCTTTCGACTTAACTAGCATGTTTCATTCGCATTAAAAAAAAGTTTTTTTCTTCAAAATACATAAGAAAATACTGGATCACTCGCATATAATTTTCAAACTATATTACACATAGTTTTCTCTAATAATTAGATTTTCTTTTATTGCTGTATAAGTTTTTCAATCTTGTCCAAAACATCGGCAACGTGTTTTATTAAAATGATTCCAAATAAAGTGTCAGAATGCAATGTTAGGCTATAACACTTTTTATATAACGTAGCATTTTCACACCTGTAACGTAGCACAAACGACCATTTTGTTGTAGATTATACGATCGATGGCATTGTCATTAAATTGTAATTAAATATAAAAAAAAATACTTTGTCAACTTACTCTTTTTTCTGATTTCCTGCGGTCTTCATTATACATAATTTGGTTAATGAACGCAAAATAAATTGTAAACGCTGCTCGAGTAAAATAATAAGACCCTCTTCATCTTCTATAAACTTTTTCTCGTTGAAAATTTTCTCTTCCTTATCATCGCTTTTCTCTTCGCTTTTATTAAAATCCATTTTCTCTTGAGAATTGTCGCTTTCTTTACTATTAACGATACTCTTATTCCGCTCGACAATTATTTCAATTATGGGCTTACTTTGTAAAATTAATTCTAAACAGTGCTGGTAAGCCTTCAATTTACTAGTACAAGTATTCGTAACTGTAAACAAAAAGAAATCAGATGGATTATCAAACAGCATTGTTGCTTTGTAAATTTCTGACTTATGACAATTGAAAATAAATATTTACAAACGACGGTTGGACGTTTAGGATAAAAATAGAAAGAAAAAAAAAAAGAAGAATTTTCCACTCATCAACGTTAACAAATCAAGCAACTTCATCGAGGCCCTGCGTTTTAGTGCAATCAATTGAGCACGGAGTAAGTATATATATATATATATCAACATTGTAAAGAACAGAAATCACGAGCGTGGGTTGAAATAAAAAAAATGACGTCGCGGTGGGTCATGGGCATGGACAAGGGATGCCGATAAAAGTTGTCCGATCGTGTACTGGGGTACTCGAGTTTGGAGTCGCCGCGATCGGTAACCTTACTTTGGGCCTGGAATTCTCCGAGCGCGACTCGCTCCATCTGCACCGTCAGGAACTCGGTCGTCTGCTCGAGGGAGAGCAGGAGCTTGGTAGCTTTTTCGTAATAGAGCTTGGCCACCTGGAGGCTGCTCTTGCGCCTCGCGTTGTCCACCTCGCGATTCAATTCCCTGTAGGTCTTGTGGTAGAGGGAGGCCAGGCGATGCTGGATAGTCGCCGCGCGGAACTGATAAACCGGCTGTCGAGAGCCGCAGGTCTCGGTGTCGCAGTACTTGAGGGCCTTGTGAAAGATCTCAACGACTTCGCGCTCGAGCTCTTCCTCGCTCTGCAAATTAACGCCCCCTCGATCAATTTATCAAAATATCTCTTTGATCGAGTAAAGGCTCGATCACTGGTAGAGGAGGAGGAGGAGGAGGGCCAATTTACCGTGGTGCCGACCATCGGATAATCCTGCAGCAGCGTGGCCATTGTGAAGAGGGTCGAGGAGAGGTCCCAGGTGACGCTGTCCCATATCGAGGGATTGGTCTTCCTCGTGCCGAGGACTTGGAGGGCCCGCTGATAATTTGAGAGGGCCTTGTTGTAAAAGTGACGCTCCCGCGACTGGTGCTTGGCGTTTACGTGGGCCGAGAGTCGCATCAGGCGCCCGGTGTTGGAGTGCAGGAGCGCCAAATTGGCCTCGTCGTGCACGGACTCGAAGGCCTTAACCCCGGCCTCCAGGTGCTTAAGCGAGCGGATCAGCGGCGACGTCATGTCCGACGAGCTCTCCGCGTTCACCGACTCCTCGAACTGGTAGCGGGCTGGCCGCGTTACAATTGCAATAATTTTTATACTCGCGATTGACGAGGTCGGCGGGCCTGGGGGGCCGCGCTCGGATTTTAAAATTACTTTTCTTTTTTTTTCTTTTAAATCATTGCGATTCACGGCCAAAATACAATGGCGCGTCAAATGTATTGGCATGCGATTGAGCTTGAGCGGTACTTACAACCGGCTTGATTCATGTACAGTACTCCCAATTCGTTATGGATGTTTCCCAGTCGTCGCAAAAGATTATTCTTATCCATTTCCAAAGGATCCAAGGTCAATGCTTTATCGTAGCATTTGTAAGAGGCCACGAGAGTAGCTTCCAACGACTCGAAATGCTCCGGAAGTATTTTGGCTCCGTCTAAAATGATCGAGATTCGAGCGAATGTCAGTCGAAGGTGAGAAAACGAAAGAAAAGAGAGACAAAAAAATACTTAACGGAAGCATCGATAATATATATATATATATATATGTGTGTGTGTGTGTGTGTGTGTGTTTGACGAAGTAAGGCACTCCGTGGTTAAAGAAAAATTGCAATTATTATAAAATTGAATTCTAGCCCGAATTTACGGGAACGTTAGAACGGGTAAAATTGCGTCCCTTTGCGGAATAGACGAATCTAACGGGTTGGAAATCGTTTTGAAATTGTACGAAAGGAAGGATCATCGGCCCCTCCTATCGAGACTCACTCATGTCCGAGTCCTCGGCCACGAAGCTGGCGTCCGTTATGGAATTCTCCGTGATGTTTTTGGCCTTGTAGTCATTGCGGTGCTTGTCGACGTTGATCCAATCCTGTACGGTCATGAAGCAGCAGTCCCCGGCCCTGCCGAGCAGGTAACTGATGAGCTTGTCGTTTCTCACGCGGCAGAAGACCTCGAGTATCTTCTGGCAGCGCAGCACCGCGAGTATGTAGCGCAGGGAGGCCCCGTAGTTCCTGCCCGAGTACTCGTTCTCGGCTAGGACTACGAAGACCAGAGAGGCCTTCTCGTAAAGTAGGATCTTCAGGTGGGCGCTCCAGCTCCTGTTGTCGTCCTTCCTCGGGGCCTGCCAGGTCGGCAGGGTCTTCGACTCGGCCTTGTACAGGAGAGCCTTGGCGCTGGTGTCCTCGACGACGGCGCCGCCGCTCCTCAGGCTCGGCTTCTCCGAGGCGGCCCTCTTCTTCTTCTGCTTAACCCTCCTCTTGTAGCTGCAAGCCCAAAGCTCTTGGCATTAGCGAGCCGAGGGGCCCGAGCCTATGGCGTATCTACCTGGGGCTGCTCTCCGCGCCGGGGGCGGCCGCTCCCTCGCTCGCCGCCTCGGTCGGCAGGGGCTTGGGAGGCCGGAGCGGAGCGTAGGGCATCGGGATCGCCTGGAAGGGCTTGGCCATGTTGAACGAGGAGGGGTCCTCGGCCGGAGTCTCCTCCTTGGGCCCGTCGCGGCTCTCCTCCCCGTGGGCCTTGGGGCCCTCTCCCGCCTCCACCGGGAAGTACTTCAGGCACTCGAGGCCGCTCGACACGTGCTCGAGGGCCGACTGGCACTTCTCCTCTAGGGTGCCGCTGATCGGCGGCGGCTTGAATTTGAACTCCTCGAAGTCCTGGTCCTTGTATTGGTCCTCCGTTGCTGGAATTTTCGTCCCTGAGATTAGCTCCTAACCGCTGGACTCGAGCCGGGAGATATCTCGATGCGGGAATTCGCTGCCTTACGGGACAGGCATATCGATTCGGAACGCGAACCCATCGATTCCTCGCTTCGCTATTCGATCGAAGATCCCGCGTTTCGGGCGCGTGAGAAGCGTTGCGCGTTCAACGGTTTCGGAGACGTTCTGTTAAAAGATCAACGCGCAGGATCGGTTATCTCTCTTGGCCGAAAATGTTTTTCTCTGGCTAGGATTCCGAATTCCATGGAGCGCCGCCTTTCCGTGTCCGCTACTTCACATTAAAATTTAGATTTACGCGCATTCTTATTGATCTTAAGTGCACTTAGATGGGATCGGCCTCGTCGCGCGGACAGGGTTGGACGAGGTACAATCAACGGTGGGAATTAAAGCTCGGAACAAAAAAAAAAAGAAAAAATTGGCAACGCACATTGCGACAAAGTCAAGCATTTTATAGCGGCGTTCATATCCTGCTCGAACTTCTCGTCGCTCTTCTCGCTCCCGGCGTTACTGCCGCACTCGCTCTGTGCGTCGTCCTCGTCGTTCTGATTCAAGAAATTCGGATTGGCTGGATCGGTGTCGGCCGGTATGTACAAATCCGCCAGCATAAAGTGGGCCGAGGTAACTATCTGCGGATACTTCTCCTTCGGTAATAACTGAATGCAATTTTTCAGGAGCATGCGAATCGTGCCTCGGTTGCGCTTGTAATCCAACGAGTATTTCATATTTCTGGCCACTCGGTACAACAACATTGCAACAGGCACGGTGAATGGATTTTGGCTCCTGTCTTCTGACATATCACTGCAAAGCGAAGTTAAGTCATACAGTTTGACGACATCGTCGTCTTTACCTATTCACAAAAATAACAATGGCAATAAATTAGAATTGCTGCGGAGACAATTTTAATTCAAGGTTTATAAGACACGAGAGGAGGGACGAATATAATTTCAATTCATAATTATACACAACTGGTATTTTTGAGGGGCAAGACTAATATAAAATCGTATGCGTTTTCAATGGGATGCCGTGAAATTGAATTAGTTGCAAAGAAAAAGAAAAAAAGAAGTACGTTAAAGCTAGTTAAATAAGAGACGTTAGGCCGTGTGATTTTAATCATTTTTTCCTCGACGTTGCCTGAAAGTATTATCGAGTGAAATAATATTGAGCTAGTACCTTTGAACAACCAGTATGTGTGTCCAGCCTTTGTAGCATTATTTTTAAGAAAACTTAGTATATTCTGAGCGATGTCCCTTATGACCTTAGGGCTAAATTTAGCATCGTCTAAATTAGGAAGATCCTCTGTTTTTATTAATTCGTATTTCTGCACTATTCCGTCTAAATGATAACACATTACCACTTCTGGCACGTTACACATTAAATTATCCAACCAATAATCTATGCCCGTTAAGACGTTAATTGGTTTTGTAGCATCGCGTAGTCTTAAGCTTATACAAGGATGCGTTTGACCACCAAAAATCGGCATATCCGTACCAATTAACATTTGTATATTTTCAAATGTCCACACGACATTTCTAGAAAAGTTGTGATTGTACTTTGGATCCGGTAATTTTTCTTCTCTGGAAGGTTCTGGTAAAGAGGGCTGAAGTGGCTCCACTGGTAGCGTAGGCTTTTCATTACAATGCTCTTTATCGTCGGCCAGCACCAGTGAATGATACAAGAACTTTGAAATTAAATTTTTTTGCTGTATAGCATTTCGACTATTGGCTTTAGGAAAGAGTCTTTTTTCTTTGTCGCCCAAGTTTTCAAAAACGTGCTCGTAGAAAAATTTTTTTAACCATTCCCAATCGTTTTCCGCTTGCCTCAAAAGATATTTATGTATATCAAAATCATCGAGCAACAAAGTATTTTCTACTCTATGTACAATCATCGATATTAAATTATGGCTGTAGGGTAACTTTAAGAGTTTTTTTATGTTTTCTGCATCCGATATAACGTCGACTTCTCCCACACAATCAGGAAACATGTGAGCCATGCGAAAGCTGGAGAATCCAGTGGTACGCGACCAAACATTTTGTAGTCCATAACTTTCTGCCGATGTACTCAACCAATTGCTAGGCGGAAGATTTAAATCCGTGTTGCATTGCAATTGAGCAAAGCTTGCCGGAGTTGAGACAGCAGAATATTTAACCACAGCTGTTGATTTTACCGGCTTTGTCGATGAATCAGACGATGCATCCAATCTTGCCTAAAGCACGTAAGCAATATTATATTTATATCTACATTATTGGGATAAATGAGTTTATAATTGGGAAGAAACAAACTATAGTACGAGGAAATAAAATTGTATATACACAAGAAAAGAGATTTGATAACAAATTTTTATTCGTAAGGATGTAATTCTCAAATTGATTAGCACATTAATGCATTGTCATAAGTAACGATCGATTCATCTTAAAAATGAAGGTAGCATAATTTTAGTCCCATCTTACATTCAAATCTAATTCCTATAATATTAACAGTACAATCAGAAGCTAACTTGATTTTATAACCAAAAAATGAAAGAGTAACGCGTCAAGAAAATAGGACCAGTGACCTCTTATTAAAATACAAGCTAAGAAAATGAAATAGCATTAAGAGAGTTCGTTCATAGAATATGATAAATAATAAATTGAAATTAAAGTAACGGTTAAGCCCACCGAATTCAATTACATAATATAACCTATAATTGAAATTTCATCCTTAAGGATAAGTCGGAAATTTTCATAGCATCGTGATATCAGGAGGGAGAACGACGATGATTAATAACCGTACTTACGGAGTCGGAGGTATTATCGGAGTCCTCTGTCATAATGATCCCGTTAACGAGCTTCACATTATCCGGGCGAAGGGTGAGAAAAGCACCAGCTTATTTATACACGTATATAAATATACATGTACACATATATATACATACACGTACGCATATATACACACATATACGTGCATAGCACACGTACGTGCGCTAGCGCGCGTGGTTCCGCACGCCGTTAAAAACAATGCACCCCGAGAGAATTCAAGCGTTCCGCACAGGAAGAAGCGCAACAAGCGGCAACGAAGCCGCGCACATCCCAAACGGTTGACGCCCTCCGCGGCTAACGGCGATTCTCTTTCGTCCTCGCTGCGCGCGCGCCCCCCCGACCCCGCGGGTCCCGCCCGGCTCGGTTTCCACCGGGCCTCCTCCCTCCTCCCGGCCCCGCTCGAGCGTCCCGAGCGTCGGGGCCATCGGCCCTCGCTCTCCCCGGGCTCTCCTGGGCTCGGCTCGGGCCCGCGACGAAGGGCCCGGGCGTCGTTCAACCGAGGGCCGCGCCGAGGCTTCCGCTTACCGTTGGAGAGTAACGAGGGCTCGGCTCGGCCGAAGCGCCCGCCGGTGATTTATCCCCGGAGAGCCGCTTATCCCGGGAGAGAGAGAGAGAGATACCACCGGCTTTTATCGTGGCTCGGTACCCGCGGGTACCGACACTGCCACCGCCGGTCCTCGGCTTCCGGACCTCGGAACTCCCGAGCCGCGCGGCCAGTACCCCATGGGGTAAGGAAGCACGCGGCCCCGGGCCGAGCCTCGTCCACCGGGTGACGATGCGCCTGCTTATTTCTCTCTGCTTTGCGATCAAGCTCTCGAGGCGCTGAGCTTGCGCTTGAGCGGCTGCCCCTTGACTTTTGGCGCTTGCCCCTCTCTTTAACGGGAGGCCGTTCGGGCCCCCTTACCGCGGCCTCCCTCTTGCCGAGGCTCAATCGCGGAAGGTATCCGCGGCTACGGGTATTGCGCTGCGGTGCTTTATTAATTGGGGCTGGGGGGGGGGGTGTGGAACTATCGAATGAGACCGGGGGGAAAAAAAAAGGAAAACGACGACAGAGCCAGGCCGAGGTCATTGGAACGAAATTATTTCAAATGTACCCGAGCCGCGATCCGAGAGGAAGCTCTCCTCTTACCTCTATCAATTAGCCGTTCCGTTGGTGGAAGGAATCGCTCCTCGATCGTTCCTATCGATGCCTTTCCTTTGTCCCCCGAATAAGCTCGCAGCCATCGACCGAATCTCGCTTGTATTTCTAAAGCATGACCGAGCGAGGAGGAAAGCTCCTGCCCGCCCGCCCCCCGGTTATCCCGTCAAAATACCAAAGCCCCGGGACGCGCGTGTAAGCCATCGCGGTTTTGGCAGTATTTTTTCGAATTCTCCGCGAGCTTTTATCGCGTGCATCCGAGCGGCGAAGTTTTATACGGCTTTGTATGAAAACGAAGGCTCTCCTTTTACTGCTCGTATAAGATTACTCGTAAAAGGCTCGGCATTACTTTTACGCCGAGACCCATAAATGCTCGCGCGGAAATGCATTTGTCAAAGCTTCCCCGGCGCTTCGAGCTCGCTCTCCAGCCAGAGCCGCCGGGCCCCCCCCCGCCCCTCCCCCTCGGATCCTCCTGTGCACGGCTCAATGTTAAAGATGATATCAATTTGGCCCGGCATTGATCTGCCGGTGCCGCGCCGTCCGTGCGTCGACTGCGAAACTCAGTCGGCGGGATTCGGCGAGAGATTCTCGTCGCGGTGCAGCACGAGGAACGAAGCCGCTGCCGCCTGGGTCGCGTTGCCCCGAGAGGGACCGACCACGGAGTCGAACAATGACATTGCGTCGACCGAACTGGCTAGCAAAATTATCCCTGCCCAAGGACTGCTTTAACCCACCTGCCAAGCGGGCGATCTCTTCGACGCGCGTCGAGTATTTCCAGGGGCCGAAAGCGAGATCCGCGGATTGCGCGAAGCGATATTCTCATTCGCTGGGTAGCTTCGTTGGATGCGGGAAGGGCTGGCTTTTATTTTTTGTTTTTTTTTTTAATAAAGGAGCCCCAGTCTTACACTGGCCCGACTCTGGTTCGTTGCTCGTTAAGAGCCGGATCAAATTGGTAGAATTTAATTGGGGTCCGCGCGCAAGTTCGTTACCCATTTCTTCCCATCGGCTCATTAAGACGAGGACTTTGGGAATTTTTGCACTTTACCCTACCCAAGCCATATTGGACGCGTATGAAATCTTGCCACTCAATCGACGCGATTCGTCCTCCGGCTTGTACAATTGAGAAAATACTTCAACTGCGTTCAACTTTTCCCATACGAGGACGTATTTTTTTTTTTTTTTTTCCATGACTTTGCTGTTCTTCGTAATAATCTTGGCTTTGGCATGGAAGATTTTACAATGCATTAATAATCGGCTTACACAAATTGCCAAACAAAAAGTCGATACTTTGCAATTAATGTTACTTGTAGATTATCTACTTTGTCATGTATTTACATGTAAACTTTATCAAAGCAAACGAGAGAAATTGCTCGTTCGTTCTATCTAATAATTCATCGATGCAAAGCTAGATCGAGAATAAAACGATAAATATTTTCGGAAACTTTCGTCAGGCTTATTTTCTAGATGTGTCATTGTACTTATCAACTGTACTTATCGCTCGGAACAACGTATTTTTATGCTAACCGTTATCTCCTTTATTCGTAAATTTCCTAAAACTTGGTTTATTTTTTTTTTTTATTTTTCATAAAAATTTTGAAGAAAATCTGAAAGTTATTACAAAGGACTAATCATTGTCTAAAAGCTGAATATCTTTAAAATGCATATTTTTTTTTCCTTTGTCAATTATTATCGTATAAATGAGAAAGAAAATCATAAAATAAAATATACTAATACAAGCAGTCGGGAAACAGTTTTTTAATACTCGATTTGAGGATAAATTGCAATTGCTCGAATATTGTTGGACGTCCAAAAAATTTCAATGGTAAGACAATGCATTGACAATATAATTATGGCAAATATATATATATATGTGTGTGTGTGTGTGTGTGTGTGCGTGTGTGTTTCGTAATAAACTTTGAAGCAGCGAAATAACACTCAAAAGGCCTTTCAAATAGATATAATATGAAATAATGGTTATTTAATATCTCAGCCAAGAAGCCCACACTGCATTTGTAATTCAAACTCTTACGGCTCGACGTCGGCAAAACAACGAGCAGCCAAGTTCGTACTGCTTCCGTGGCCGTGTGCCGGCACTCGACTTCGCGAAAACCGAGGGCCGAGACTCCCCGTGATGCTGGAGGAAACTTCCTACCCTCCATTGCTTCCTATGGGAAAATACGCGTCATCTTTCCATCTCTCTCTCTCTCTCTCTCTCTCTCTCTCTCTCTCTCTCTCTCTCTATCGGCCGCACACCCTACCAGCTTTCGCTCACCCTCCGCTCCCTCACTCTCTCTCTCTCTCTCGCTCCCTTTCTTTATCTCTCTATCCGCTGTAATCTACTCTTTCTTATCCTGTAAGCTACCAAATACAATCTCTCGAATGAAACCGTAACCAGGCGACATCCTTTAATACACCGCTCGCAAACGAACGACCATAATCGGATTGATCGCTACTCAACGGCGAATAATATCGTAAAGTCTATAATTCCAATCGCACGAGCATTCGCAGTAATGAGCTTGGCTTTGTTATTGTGCAATTTTAACGAAGGCCCAATTTTTCTTAACGCAATTCATTGAATTGCCAATTGAGTTTGGAGGAAGACCCGGACCGCGAAATGGCAACAGCGACAGCGAGAAATGGAGAAAAAAAAAAAAAGAAAGAAAAAACCCTTTATCCGGACAGATGATTCGATATGTCCGAGGAGTTATCGTTGAAAAGACAAAAGGGGCAGGCAAATTAATTTAGCCATGCATCGCTTATTGCGTAACGGCGATTGCAACAATGGGAATTTATCTTTTATGGTTTTATTACGTCGAAGAATGCTTTTGGCCAACGGGAATACTTACTGATAAATCGTATTTAGCCAACCGTAGCTCGGCTTTGGCATAAACTGCTCGGAATTGTAAGAATTTATCCGAGTTGGTTCGTAAAAATCGCTAAATTTAATTATAAATATTTTGCCCTCGTTTATGTTTTACGCGTATTTTTAAAATAAATAAATATAAAGAAGTAATGCCGTGTACCTTTGTAAACATTATCGGCAGCACTGCAATATTGATTGTGTGTTTAATAATTTTGATAAATTGAATGAAAATTTAGAATACTCTTGGAGTCCTCTGGCGGTCGCATCAATGTTGCGAATTGTATTTTCGTTTTAATAATAGAGAAATTCCCAACGTATAATTGTCTTATTTTACTTAACAATATTATCTCTATAAAACAATCGTGTGGTAAATGATGGTTGATCGCGAAAAAAAAAAACAATAATTGACTGTAATTGGATCGATTATATTTTTATACTCGTCAGCTTTCTGTCGTCGACTTCTCAACAATTAATCCACCTTCTAAATAGATGAAATATACTCTGATCAATACTAAAATCGAAAGAGCGAGTACGTATTATTTGAGCGGCATGATAAATAAATTACTTACTGAATCTATCTTTGGGCTTTTAATTTCTCCTTGTCAGCCTGCTTCGTGTATTTATCATTCAACTATCAACTGTCCGACAATTTTAATTTAGCTTCGACCTGTAAGAGTATAATTCTTTTAATTGGCGCCCCTCGCAGCATAATGCATGAAAATATAAGTATAGTTTCCCTCGAGCCGGGGAATTTTTAAAGCACCAATGACAATCGATAATTAAAGTGCATAATGATATTTTATTAGTCTGGACAATGCGGTAATACATAGGATAACGTATTTTTGTGATCGTAATAAGCTAATCTTTTGCATCAAATTTACTCGAGCAGAGTAAATGAATATCACTATGGTTTGCTCAAAACAAAGTACGTAATAGACAACCTTTGTCTCGACACGGCAAGATAAAGGATAGTTTTCGTTTGCTGAAGGATAACAAATTATGTAAAAAAAAAAAAAAAAAAAATATTTATCTTTGCGATCTATCTTGAAAAATACGAATTTAACGTACTGTTTAATACGATCGCAATTAAATTTGTGTAATAATAAATGACTGGGCGTACAGAAAACTAAAATACTCACTGGGTAATAATTTTATTTCGTCGACGCCACGCAATAATTTATTGAATTAAAGCACCACAAATTAATATTCCATTTTTGACTATTAATGTACGTGTAATTTTGTACGGGTATTGATTCTATACTACTGAGACTTAATGCTTTGAAAATTGTTCAAATTAAATGTAATTATAATATCCGCTATTGGAATAATTTTCAATGCTAAGTTCCTATATAATTTTATTATCAAGCATTTAATTGTGAAAATCTTAAAAAAAAAAAAAAAAAAAAAAAAACATAAAAATGTTAGTTTAAATAAATTACATCTTAGATATTGGACCTTAGATATTGGCTTTTACACATTTTGGACGGCTACATTTCACATCTTAACGTCGAGAAGGTTTCAGTAGATCGGCTTTAAATGTAAAAAGGAGAAGAACAAATAGGATACTAAAACACGAATTAAATGCATATCAAACGCTTTATAATATTTGTTTCAATTAGGCGACCCCAGGGAAATTTATTCATATATGTTTTTATCCATTGTTTTACAGGCAGTAAAAATTTTAATATTCATGAAAAGACTGCGAAAGTCTGGAAATCGTTTCGCGACAAAAGAACAATACTGTGTGGCATAAAGGAAAACCGGGCTGGAATAAATAAACATACACTTTGTCGTAGCTAAAAATGGAATTCTTGAGCGAAATTGAAACAATGGATGAATTAGCAATTGGGGAAAAATTTGACGAACTGACTTATTACAACAAAATGGGACTCTTGTGCTTGGGGCAATGGCCATTCGATAATAATGCCACCAAGCAGGGACTTTTAATTAAGCGCGCTCATTGTTTTGTAATAAATTTCTTTTTGATTATCTTATTGCTATTGCAGTGGTTCGATATATATTCGCTGTGGGGCAACATTGATGCTAACGCCGAAACGCTTCTGTCAAATTTATTCCTAATAACTTGTATCTTTAAGTTGCGCAATTTCGCAAAGAATATCCTCAACTTCAAGGTGATTCTTCTTATCATAGTACAATAATTCCTATTGGCGCTTTCATTGTCCGCATGCAAATCTTAAATGTACTTATCTGTTTTCATTGTTATCAGCACATCTTTACAATTATGAGATGCAATTGGATATCGACGATGAAGGAGCCGAACCGCATAGCGAATAAAGAAATTATGTACGACTTCACTAGCAGATCATTCAAAAGCAGTCGAATTTATCTTATCTTAGTGTGTTTTTGTGAAGTATCGTATTTCATAACACCGGCACTATCGTCGGAAAAAGAAAATGCCCGCGTCAGGAAGTATCCATTATTCGGACGATATTATATTGACCGCGACTCCGATATCGTGTACTGGTTGTGCTACGCAAGTCAAGTAAGATCTTGAAATAAATATATTTAATATTTTACAAGAGTGTATCTCTATGCGAAGCCCCATTGTATTTAGCCAGGGCTCGTGCTTCAAAAATGTTAACATTCGCACGCGTGCACGTCGTGTTTTTACACGTATTGCGCAGTATTGCACAATATTATTATAATATTGCCCATATTTTACAATCGGTGCGAATTGAAGCCAATACACACCCACACCCACACACACACACACGTGTACGTATATATGTATATATATATATATATGTGTAAGATAATTTATAAAAGACAACCCTAGGATATTACTAATATCATCATTTTAATCCTATTACTTTTATTATTATTACATCGCGGGCTAAAAATCAAGTAACATTTTTATTTAAGAATTATGGCTATTGGTAAAATATCGAAAATTTAAATATCCAACTAATTCACAGTTTGCATAAAAGCCCGATCGCTGATAATATTACAAATTCCCAATTCAAACGCGTAAGCGCATCGATGAACGTCGCAGATAAAATCAAATAATTTTAATCTAGCTAATCCTTGACAAATAGACCATTTCCACATAGTTGAGTATATAATCTCGCTAATGGCCAGTTTAAGGGAAATATTTTCAATTGCGATAAACAAATGTGGCGAGCGCAATTTTTATTCCCTTCTAATTTTCCTTAATACGCTCTGAAAGATATTATTATTATTATTATGCGCCTTTGCGTTAAATTCGTATAATTTACATTGCATTATTTATGTTGCGTATGGGGGTTTTTTTTTTTTTTTTTAATTTACCGATATTTGAGATAGATAAAATTCATAAAGCCATATTCACCCGCTGCTGGTTTTTCAATGTGAAACAGAACAAACATTGTCAATAATATTCATATTTCAAGATATTTCTTGCTGATATCTGACATTATTGAAGAAAGACACTTTTGTTGAATAAGGATTCCCTCAGTGTTTGTGAAATAGACGAATTTCGATGAACTGAAAACATTTATTTGGAAAAGAAGTACATACATATATATACATATATAAGCACACACACGATCACATATGTATATATATATATATATATAAACATATATATTGCAACGTTGCACATAGTATATGAAATATTTTAGTTTGATATTTCGAGAAAACTGTTTCAATTCCCTTCGGAGAAATCCTCATACTAAAGTTTCATTTCATTCGGATTGAGGGACGCGCATTTATACGAAAACAGCTAAGAATGGCTCTCGATTGAATTAAAAACTATTTTACAATAGCTAAACTCTTATAATTTAATCAATGGAAAAACTTTGTGGGAAAAAAACCATGATGCCAAAGAAGAATGAAATTCTTAATGGCGCAAGATCGAACAGTTTTCCGAAGAGTCGGAATTTTCATCAAAATTGCCGGGGGGCTTCGAAAAAAAAAAAAAAAAAAAAAAAAAATTATAAATACGCTCGTTGAATTTGCGGCTAAACGCGGATCGTAAATAATGCCAAGAATCGGAGCCGCCCGTCCTCGGTGCCTCTTCGTCCAGCGACAACCGCTACCAAACTACAAACTACCTCGAACGCCACTTAAGCGGGAGCTCACCGGGGGGCCACGCACTCGTTTCTGACTAAGGCCGTCGAGTCGAACCACCCCGATTAACGCCAATCGCAGCCGATCATCCCCAATTCGTCGCGCCCGCGGGATAGAAAGTTACTCCGATTCCGAATTGGGCTTTGCCCATCGGGACGCGAGGGAGGGCGAAGCCCACCGCGAGCCAAATCCGCCCCCTGAGTCCTCCCGATCCCCCCTGCACCGAGCAAATAAGCTGAGTCTCGCGAGCCGACGATGGGCTCTCGCCTTACCCGGCAGATCGATCGGAGCGATTCGCGGGGGCGGGGAGCTCAAAGTTCGGGGGGGCCTCCCCTGCCCCCGAGAGCCTGGCAAAGCGCTCGAAGCGGCTCAGTGCGCGAAATGCCCGCGGCCCCCGCCCCCGGGGGGGGGTCGCGATCCAAAGGGTCACTGAGGGGGCTCTCAAAGGGTCTCGGGGAGCGAGGAGGAGCGAGGAGGGCTCGGCCGCGGACAGTCGGCGGGATCGATTAAGCGCACGCGGCGACGCGACAATTTCACGATTGAACGGGTTCTTCGCCCGTGGGACGTTGGAAATCCTTCCGGCTGAGCGTATCATTGGGAATGGAGCTGTTCGCCTAGCCGGAAACGGCTCATTGTATCGGCATTAATTTTCCAAAGCTGCGTTCGCGGAGGGGCTTGATCTTGCGATGGGAGCCCGTCCTCGGCGCTACCCTTCAACCCCCGAACCAAGCGAGCGAAAGTCCTTCGCAATGAAGGCCACCCGAGGGCGTCTTGGCTTTCGCGCGAGTGACGATGAAAACTCTACCGCGGAATCTGGAAGTGTACGTCGTTACGAGACCTTAGGGAAGATCTATAAGACGAGATTTGATGAGTCGCATTCCCAATCGGCTTTGCCATCGACAAAAATAAAAAAAAACTCCGTGTATATTCGCCAACGACTTGATTCAATCAATTTAATCTTAATTTAAATTTATCGAATTTAATTTGGGCATCGGGCGAAGACTCCGGGCTTATTTTTAACGGCGAGAACGAGAGTTTTTCAAGTAAAGGGAAAAATAATTTCCCTCGACTAAATAGCTCGTATTTTTTTTTTTTGTTTTTTTTTTTTTTTTAATTAAATTCAAATACATAAAGCTGAAGTATTGATTCCCATGCAATTAAGTTTCTGCACGCTGAGCAACAAATTATATCAGTTGCGTGATATTCGATTATAATAACGTAGTAAGATGAGAACTTATAATTTGGCAGATATTTACATTATTAATTATGGGAGATATATGCTTTGCTTTGGATTCTAATTTCATGTTTTGTGTCTATCACTTTTGCGCTCAAATCAATATACTTCAAAATGATCTGAGGGAAGTTGGAAGAGACAAAATTAATACCAAGAAATTGCTGATAGATCTCATTCGCAGACATCAAACGGAGATCAGGTAAATATTGCCCTTGCGCTCGCCCGATGATAAGAAAGAATCTGCCCCCCGCGTTGCAATGAAGGATTATAATTATGTTATTGAAGAAACGCCGCTCTACTGAATTCTGTCTTCAAAAACGTATGCCTCCTGCAAATCGTCGTGGGCGTCTTCATGCTCGGCGTCATTGGATTCAAGCTTCTTATTGTAAGTCAAGCGCATTGACGACCTTCCCTTTGCCAAGCCATTGATTTATTATTGTTATTCGACTAATCGCACATGATTAATCAATGTTGAATGTGTTACTTTCGTGTGTACCGAACGCGGTTAAATATCCAGACTATGAGCGAGCACAGTATCGACTGGTTAATGTATGCGACTTCTTATCCTCTGACGCTGGGTCAAATTTTTATATACTGCGAAGCTGGAAACGAAATAATTACCCAGGTCAGTTTATTTAATGCTGAGCTTTTTGCTGCTTTAAAAACAATTAATTTTGCAAAATTGAAAATAAAAATAGATTCGCGCGAAGCGTATTATCCAAGAATAAAACGCTCGAGAATTACTTCGCTTTATTTCATAATTTTATAAATTGTGATGGAAGGCTCTGAGATAAACGTCACGTTTAATGATACGAATGGCTTTTTGAAAAAAAAAAAAAATATATATATATATGTATATATATATATATATATATATATATATATATATAATATAATATATAATATATATATATAATATATATATAATATATATATATATTAAAAGGTCAAAACTCTGCAAGCTTCGTTAAAATTAATAAGTAACAGAAAAAAAAATCCTAAAAATAATGCACGTGTCTCTATGGAATTTTCGATGCGATTTTTTTTATAAATGTTACCATTAAGTTAATTTGGATAAAGAACATTATTAAATTTCATGTGAAACATACGAAATATACAAGAAAGACAGAAGTATTTAATCGTAAATAGAGTATACTCGGCATTCGTATCGTTTTATGAATTACAAAACTGTAACTGTTATTGTCTCGCTTTCCTTTTGCATAGAATATTCCGAATAAAAGGCTTACAAAATTTTATAAGACCGATATTATTTGCTTTTCAGAGTTTATCACTTAGCGATGCAATGTATCAATCGTCTTGGATAAATTTAGATCAATCGACGACTAAAGATATGATTTTCATGATTCGGAGAAGTCAAGAACCGATTTTGATTTATGCTGGTAAAATTTATGTACTTAGCTTGGAAATTTTCATGAAGTTAAGTCTAAGTATCATAAATCTAGAATATTTTTGATGTTTTCTTTTATAAAATAATCAAAAAATAATCAATTAATCAAACTTGAATTTATTGGTTATTGTACGTTTTTAAAAACCCATAATTTGTCGTCTCAATTATTTGAAACGAAAACTAAAAAACAAAAATTACTATCTTATTAAGGTCTAGTTAAGTCATTCTACATTAAAGATAAATTAAAAACCGTAAACCAAATTTGAAAAATATTTCGATTCACTGAATGTCGGTAAAAAAAGTACATAAACGTGCAGCCCATCGAACAAATTGTAAACGATAAATAGTCGTCATTGTTTAAAATTTTAGGACTCGTAATTTTAATTTACTTTCTCATTACAGATTCTTAAAACATCTTTATCAGGGTTATCTATACTTCGAGCTATGTATAATAAAACTAAATTGTGAGTCTTACGTCGACTACGAAAGATCGTAAAATAAATGAATCAATGATTGTATTTAATTATTTTCATTCATTAAAGATTTTGATGCCTGCACCTAACGTTTAATGATCCCTAACTTCCGTAATATTTTAGTTTTATAGACGTCATAAAAATCTTCATACACCCGAATAAAAATATCAAGAATAACACGAGCACAAAATCATTAAAAATATTCGGTATCAGTTACATGGCGCTATTTTTTTTTATATATGTTATAATCATTAATTGAACGAGTCTCTTTGTTGCGGCTGGTAAATCTCTCGATTCAATCTCTCTCGTTTTTTTTTTTAAATTAAAAAAAAGCTTTCACGTAATGTCGTGACAACGTATTTCTTTGAAAGTAATAATATTTTCGTAAGCTCATTTTAAAGTGAAAATTTATTAAAATGAAGTTATCTAAGCTTTAACAATCGATAAGAAACGTAAAATTTTGCGTCCAATAAATCAGTGTGTCTCTAATTTAAATACTTTTTATTGACTTAGCATAAATTTAACATAATTAACGCAAACAAATGTTTTGTTTTTTTTTTTTAACAATAAATACATGAGTTATTTCACAAAGTATGTCAATTACAATGAAACATTAAAAATCCCTAAAATATACGTCTTGGGTAATTATAAGTTTGTACAAATATTTTTCTACGATAATTAAATATCTTTGTGTAGACGGCGTATAAATAAAAATACATTGTTAATAAAATAAATAAATGTAACTTTATATTATATAATTTTTGCTACATTAGTTTTCGTCAACTCATTTTTTTCTTTTATTATTTAATAAATCAATTCATACCTTAAATGTCTTATAAAGTTAGAGAATGTAAATGCAGTAATTGCCTTATTCATTTACATTTTTTATTTACAAATAATCCGATTAATTTATTCAGGTTATCAATGAAATTTCAACATAAAATATTTTCATAATTATTAATATTTTGCTTATCAAACATTTTAGAAAAAATATTTTGGCATATGTTTGCAAACTTAACAAAATGTTTTGCTTAACTAATGTATTAATGTCATTAGAACTTGTATAAATTCATTCTTTTAATCGATCATAACAAGTTATACGAAACTATTTCAATTGTAATAATGAAACTGATTTTTTATAAATAATTCAATACATTTTCTTAAGATATCCGAGTTAACATAGATATTTATATAATCTTATTCTGAATCTTTTAATGTAATAATTAATAAGACTTTAATATATTATGTGCATTACAGCATTTAATGCAATAAAGTAATTTCGTTAAATAAAACTTTATTTCTAACAAGTACAGTTAATTTAATTTTCGTTTGATAACTCTTATTTAATAAAAAATTTAACAAATACTTTTATTTATTATTAGATTTTATTATTCTTTTCATTAATATGTATATATACGTCTACTTTCATAATTGGAAATTCTTTAAAAAAATATTAAATTTTATAAGAAAAGTTTTTTAAGATAATAATGTTGTTCATACAAATAATTAATAAAAATAATATATAAAAGTATGAAAAATTATACGTAATATTTATTTAAATTTACATTATGTATTTTATTACGTACTAGTACAAATATTCCAATTTACCAATATCAAACGGCTACAGTATCACTCAATTTAAGGTATTCCATTTATACTATAAAATTACATCATTTTTATTAAAACAAGAATATCAATAGGTCAATTTAACTTATTTGATAACAGTTTCGTGCGAATAATAAATACTTGTAAATCAGAAAAAATAAATAAAATTTACAGTAAGAGATTAACTTTTGAATAAATCATTATTGAACGTTTTACGAAATATTGTTTATTACCTTTCTTGATAACGTATAATATAATATAGTCACGTTATTCATTTTAACACAAATTATACCTTCTTGAGTTGATTAACTGTATAATTTATTTCATTCATTTAAACATATCAAATTATTTCTGCATATTATTTGAAGTTTGTAACACGATATACTGTACAACATATTTTAAGGTGTCATAACGTTTATATTATATATACAACATAAATGTATAAAAAATTGTTACTTAATCTAGAAGCTCAATATTATTAAATAATATATAGTATTACATATATAGCATTATAAAAGGAACTGCATACATTTGTTGTAAAACTTTGATCAATTTCAACAAAACTCTAAAGCATACGTGTGTGTGTGTATATATATATATATATATATATGTAATAATATATAAATTTTAACTGCATTTATTGTAATAAGTTTTTTTATAAGAAGATACTTATTCGGAATGCCCTAAATTATTTCTATTCTAAAATAGGATAAAACTATGCAGTACCCGAATTATAGTTTTAACAAGTAAGTAATATATTAACTTAGACGAGTTGTAACAAAATGATGCTTTGAAGTCAATAAAATTATAAAACATTATGCAGCAAGTGTATTAAACATATATGGATATATTTCCATTTGATGGTACATTTCATATGCGATACTTACATTTACATAAGTTTGTAAAATATCAGTAAAATGTTTTCCATTCCAGAAACTTTATTTTATATTACGGCGATAGAAATGGTAAGTTAGTTTTTAAAATTTTTGAATATTATAAAATTTCCAAATTTCCGAATCGAAATAACTCACATTAGAATAACTTCGATCAAATATATATATATATATATATATATATATTTGATACATTATTAATATTCGCAGATTATTTTTACTTATACGTAAACTCGGTAACAGATTGGATATTCCAGACTTGTCCAGATAAGAAGTTTATAGCTTTAGCCGATAAAGACACGTAAAAAATGTGTGTCCTTGCGTTATCATAGAATATGAAAACGTGCTCCTCAAAGTATGTCTCACTTTATCGAGATCGATTAAGCAGCTTCTTATTTATGCGTTGATAGCGGCAACGATCGCACGAGTTGGAAAAGAAGAAGTGGATCTCACTTGCAAACGAAACACGCGTATTGTATGTGCCGATAAAAAAACATTACAAGCCACATTCTAACGATAAATAAATGTATAAACTATTGCTTTGGTCCACAATTCTTGGAAAATTATTACTCCACTCGGCACAATAATGTTAAATTTACTTAGCAGATAAAAAATTACAACAGAAGGCAATAAAGTACTTATAATGTACAAATTACATAAAATTGGCAATATAAAAATCACCTGCAAATTTCAATCAATACTCAATGACTATGTTAATCAACTTAATTTGTCAGTCACACTATTTCATTGTTTAATAATAATTATAGAATTATAAAAGTATAAAAATCCATTTAACGTATATTTAAAACAATTGCAAAACTACTGCTTTAGCATATTATACGGCACTTATTGACGAAATTAATTTAGCATAAATTAATTTTAATCGAAATATAAAACCGAGCTCTACTTTAAACGTACTGCATTAAAAAAAGAAATAAAGTAGCTTAGTTAATCACTGTCACTTAAAAATCAAGAATCAAGTTACCTCTTTAGCATATAATCTAAGGGAGAACGAAACGAGTAAATTTAAAACGTAAATGGTTGCGTGATTGTGGCTCCTCTAGCATTTATATATGCAACATTTCTCTTGACGAAGAGTGAAAAATTTAAGATTGATACAGCCTTCGACATAAATGTTATCGAGAAAGATATATTGCCTTCGGAATATTTAATAAATGGAAGGATGGAAATCATAGAATATCCAATAATTCCGAACTGTTTTAAAAATAAAACAACCAGTGTAGCCATAAAAGTTAGCAGCGATAAAAAAAAGAAAAAAAAAATATCGAAGTCTGCCCTTCAAGAATCTAATCACTGCTTCGATGTCTTACAAAAGATTGTTTCGCGCACAGAACAGATGATCCGAAATAAATAAAAGGGCATTGGTAAGGACCGAAGTGGGACCTTAGCACCAACGGAGTCTCTCGCAACGATAATACTTAAGCGGCTAGATAGAGGAGGCAAAAAAAATTTGTGCATTTGCCAGCTTTTAATATTTCTATGCAATCCGTAAAGCAGCTGTTTAATCAGCCTTGCGCGGAATTGCGCTCGAGCGCACGAGGCGTTAAAAGCACCTTAGATCAGCGATAAAGGATACCCATTGGACTTCAAAAGAAGGGTAATTGTTAATAATTACTTGGCCGCGAAAAACGGTGGCTCGGCCGTGATAAATCGATTGAATGCCTTTTTTTTCCCTTGCAAACGGCAAATTTATTGCAAAAGTAAAAGGCAGAACAAAACACTTTTAACTGCGTGTATCGATTTAAGCTCAATCATTGTAACCCGATAATTAAAAGTATTTACAGTTTGTTTTTCACTTTTACAAAAAAATGCGCTGCATGGCTATGATGACCAGACAAAAGCTTTGCGATTTAGTTTCACGAAGAGTGAAATTGATAGGAAGGAATGCTTGTAAGCTACTCGCATTTTTCAGCAAGACCCATCGCTTTAAAGAAGAACGAGAACAAAGTTTTATATTTAAACAAGAAAACCGGTTTTTTAATTGCAAAGAATGAAGCTGATCTCGACGAAACAATAGATAATTAAAAGTCGGAAGAAAGTACAAGCGAAAGTTCCTCGTTGAGAAAATAATTATACAATAACGAAATTTCGCAATAGCGAGCCAATGCAAGACTACAAATAAAATTGATGGACAGACGGAGTCAAAAGCGATCAAAGTATCTGGAAAGGCAAAGCAAAAACAAAACTCGAAGAAATCTCTTGGTAAATTTTTATAAAGAGGAAATTATTTTTATAAAAAAAAAAAAAAAAATTACTAAGCGAATCGCGGAGAAATTTTTTCACATTTACAAATTAATAATGAAAATAATACACGCGGCCAAAGAATATTGAAGTACGCGCATGAAATAAATATAACCGAATTAAAAGGTTGATGCACAGTTATTACGAAATATTATGCACCGTGTTCTGGCGCATTGATGAATTTAAAAGCTAGCGCATGGATATTATGAAAAATTTCATATCGACAATAGAGTAAGCAAAGATAGTGCATAATTTGTTAAATAAATTTGTGATGAGTATATATATATAAATATTAAATCATCCAGTTTCCAGATTAGCATCGCTGATTTGCTCGATACAATGTTACTTGACTCGTTTTAACCGATACAATTATTATTCAGAGAGATAGAGATATAAAGAGAGAGAGAGAGAGAGAGTGAGTGAGTCAAAAGCAAAAGGATAAAACATAAAGCTCTCACTTACTGCTGCCAAGACGGTGAGCAGTCCAGTCTATCGTTTATCAACGAGAAAATGTCTTTTAATATCAATGAAAGAGTGCCAAAGAGAGTCACTGCCCAGCTCTTGCCAATATTCGAATGCATCTATTGTCTAATCGATCAAAAGTCTGCGAAGATGCAGAAGTCGCAGTCGAGAGTGGCCTGGCAAAACGAACGAGAGCAAAAAAGTGAGGGGGAGAAGCCCGAAAATCCATTATCGGAGCCGCCGTCCGTGCCATTATTAAGGGCTCGAATAATTAATAATCCAGAGAGGCAAGAGGCTGCACGTAGTTTGTAAATATAATAACGCGCACGATATAGCGGGGGAGGAATTATACAACGGGTGCAAAGTTTTCACAGACAATCAGCGCACTCGGCACCGATGAAAAACTCGAGCTGCGTTGCTGTAAACTAGAATGCGAGCGGAGTCCGCCTTATTCCGTTGATCGTGCACGATACTATTAGAAATAATTAGCTGTCCAAAAGGCCCCGCCGGAGGATTAACGCTCCGAAACGCGAACCGAGGATCCGCTTTAAGCCGGCAAGCCGAGCCTTAATTCGACCCGACGAGGGTCGCAATTATTATTATTATTATTATCATTATCATTATCATTATTATTATTATTATTATTCTCAACCCGGCAAATAAGCAGGGGCCGCAAAGCCAAGGATTCCTCGAAGGAGTAGCGACACTCGCCAGCCGAGCCCTCGATTCCGATACGCGCCGATGATTCAAAGCGAGCGCCTCAGACGCGCGACAGCGATTCAAGCAGAGCCGGGAAATCGAGGGTGTCGAGGAGGGAAAAGCCGATCCATCCGCGCTCCGGCTCGGCCCCGGGAGCCGAACAGTTTGCCGGAGGTCGGACAAGCCGCTCGCTCGGCTGCGGAGGGGAGGGAGGATCATTCGCGCCGAGGGTACCGAGACGAGGACAAAGTTGCCCTCGCTCGGTAAATCCGTGGCCATCGGGGATTCGGGCGAGCAGCGACGGTAGCCAAGGAGCCCTTTCATCGTCCTCGAGGACCTTTAGCGGGACGGCTCGACTAGCCGGCGACGACCCAATGGAGCCTGGCGCGAGGCAGGCCCAAGGTACCTCGAGGGCCAATAATAATTGCACGAGGGAGCGCCGATGTTTCAGGGTGCGACGGCGGCCGAGGACTGCGAGAGCCTTCGATAGATAATCCTTGAAAGCCGGGGCCCCTCGCTAAGCGAGAGCCTTTACGGTTAAACGATCGGGCCGCCGGTCGCCCGTCGCGAGGAGCGAAGCAATTCCAAAGGGCCTCCTTGGAGAAGCGAGGGTCGGTCCCGAGTTCGGCCCGAGGACTGTCGGAATCCAATGGGGAAAGTCCGAAGGGCGGCGATCGGAAGCGTAAGCGGCTCGCGACGAGGGGGCGATGTATTCCAGGGACTTCGCGCCTCGCCGACCTTGAGCCGGTGATTCAAGATCCTTGACGGCCGCCTCCTGACCAGCGGCCGAACGAGCGAAGGGACAACGCTTCTCTTGAGTTAATTCTTCAGACCCGACGCGCGGATGATGTTTCTCAGCCTCCAGCCGCGATCGGCTCTCGAGGATCGCAAGGCTCTTATCGCGCCTTAAATTTTGACCATCGGTTTTATTGTAAATCAAGCGGCGATCGATGCAGGACGACGCGAGCTTCGGATGCATTCGCGTGATAATGATAATGCGCGCTGCAAAATTTTCTTCGCTTGCTTCGTTACTTCGGGTGGATTCTTACGAATAGCGATCGGTAGCCCAATCCTAGGCTTGGGAAGCATCTACGTCGTTGCGAATAAATTATGAGCTTCCGACTCGCGAGGATTGATCCTTCGACGAATCATTTAGCGCGACGATTTTTATTGTATTAATAAAATAAATACCGATTGCCCGATCGGTGGACCGATGATTTCGCAGGTCTTATTAAGTAATACCCGTTGCAGGTTGAATACTCGAGGACGAAATAAAATTAGCGCTCGATGATTCGGCCGCTTAGGGTCGCGGGCCATTGGCCTCGGGCTTCGGGAAAATAAGCGCCAACGCGAGCCGCAACGCGCAGCCGTTGTCGGGCGAATCGTAAGATCCACGGCGACAAGTAAATGCGGACGATGGCAAAGGTCGAAATGGTTGAGCGGGTGAGGAGAAGAGCCAATGACGACTTCGCAGCCTTGAACGGGGAGCCTGGGGGAAAACAGAGTCGCGCGAGGCTACGGATAGAAAGCGCCGGACGGGCGGCGAGCTTCGAGGTCTCCGAGATGCTCCGCGCCCAAGAGCCGAGGCAGGGCCCCGAGGAGGCCTCCTCCTCGGGGAGGCGCTCGCGGGTGTCGGCGGCGGCGGCGGCGTCAGCAGCGGCAGCAGCAGCAGTACTATGAGGTGGAGGGCTCGGGACTGGCGTCGATGAACTCCATCTCCGGTGGCTTGGCGACGCTCCTGGCCCGAGTCACCCGGGGCGAGCCTCCGATCCGGGCCCTGACGCTCGCCGTCGTGACGCCGAGCCGGCCGCTCGGGGCCTCCTCCTCCTCCTCCAGCTCCAGCTCCTCGGCGCCGCTCGGCTGCAGCCTGTCGAAAAGCCGAACTTACTCTGGGCCTCTCGGGGGGGGGGCGGGAGCCGAGCTCGCGGTCGGCGGCCGTCGTTGGCTCGTCCCGCCGATCCAACGACTCGTCCTTCGGTCTCCCGAGGCTAATTTAACCCCCCTTGCCCCTTGTCCCCTTGGGGCTTCGGGCACTTTACCTTTTTTTTCAAACTACCGCCACTGGACGCGATTCGCGTCAAGCCTGCGTTCGCGAGAGGCGAAATTAGCCGGACGAACTTTCCTCGCGTACCTACGAGTTCAGTGCCTGCCTTACACGTGTTTACACCTGCATTAATGCCCTAAGCCTTTGTACAAGTTTGCACGAGTTATGCATTATTCATTGGCGCCATTGTTTGCCCCGACCTATTACTTTCTCCCCCTCGCTTCTTCGATCGCCTCGTATAAATCCGTTGACGCAATGTACCGATACTCGGCCCGAATAAACCTCCCATTATTCCAATTACAAAAATTTGTACCGGAGATACGCACCGCTACGGTGAGCTTTTTTTTTTCTTTTGCCACAAGCCACTAGAATTTAAAAAGCTCGAGCCTCCCGCATCGTAACCTCTTTGAAGCTTGCGCATCTTACTCGTGTACGCGTGTTCTATTTTTGCCTTTGAAATCCATTCACTCGCTCAATGATCATTGGTAAATTCGCAGAGATGCTTTTTGGTTTTTCGCACGATCTTATTTATTCCTGGATGCTTTCTATATCAACTGTGGACTGGCAGTCGTTCACGGCCTAACTTCCGTTCGTCGGTGGCGAAAGAAGGTCGTTATCATTTTCATAGCTTTTTGAAATAGCTGTAAAAGCAGATACGATTCGATATTTATGCTTTTGACGACTGAAAATTTAAAACACGAGCTGCTTAAGACTTCGCGTGCGATTTGATTCAATTATCTAGTGGATGATATTTCAGTTTACGATTGGAAAGGAGCTGATTGAAAACGTATACTTTTCCTAATGTAATTATATTGTCTTTAATTGTTTTTTTACCGTATGCGCATTTATGTCTACGTATGTAATGAAGTGCTTATATATCAAGTAATAAAGAGCTATGGAAAATAATAATAATAATGCATCACCGAGGAATAGGAATTCTAAAAAAAAAATTTCATAGTCGATTGTTATTTTGCTTTATATCTTAAAATCAAGTTTCGTATACACTTATATGCTCTTTCATAAAACTTATATTACTCGTACGTTTTACTATAATTATAAGCTCAAGCGCGATTTTCAAAATTTACGATTACCCAATAAAATGTATCTGAATCGGAATGAAAACAGGGTGAAAAATTTATTAAAAAAAAAAAAAGGAAAAAAAAATCAACCATAAATGCTTAAATAAATCATACGTAAAAATTACAGTTTCCTTTATAGAATAGATAAGATCACCTGATAAATTATGAATCAAATGTTGCGCGTAATGGCAGCGAGCCGCGAATTTCGTCTTAAAAAAAAAACCAATTCGAATCTACCCAATCTTGATGCGCGCGTAGGGAGAATAGCGGGGATTCTCCGAATTCTATTAAAAATTAGTCGCGACAGGTAAGAATGAGCATCGCTCAAGTCCGGCCGATTGTATTGGGTTCTACGCTAAAGCCGATAAAGAATTTATTTAAACTGTGACACCGTTTTATACCGGGCGTAAAAGCCAATAAAAAAAAAAAAAAAAAAAAAATTCCCTTTCAGAAGGCATCCATCGCTAGTAAAATGCGCGGATCGCTTTGTGCATCGGCTCTTAAAGCTCCCGGAGAATAATATCGGGCAGAAGTGATAAGCATTGTTTCTGAAGCCGTGGCGTCAACTTTGCGACACTCGGAACACCCTGTCGATATTCCCACGGAGATTGACGGTCAGCGGCAACGAAGTTCCTCCCCTTCTCGTCCTTGGGTACAACTTTGTTATTTTGCATACATTATCGATCCAAGCGGGCTCCTGCGCGGATTTGTCTCCTCCGAGGTTAAAGTAAAAAAGGCCCATCGGTCGGCTTAATTATCAGCGGCGCTCCTCATCCCCAACGTACCTTAAGGCCCCCTCCAAGATAATGAATAATCAAGGTCGCGCTCGAAACGTCCTAATAACCTTCCGACAGAGAATTATCGTCGAGCGAAAATGGACTTGCGCCCCACCCTCGGCATTCGTTTGATCCGACCGTTGGACGAGACCGGATCGGACTCGAAAGAAGACGGGGACATCGCGGTATTACCGAAATCCAATGAAGCGCAGCCGCGCGCGCCTCGGCCAAACCCTTGGGGCCTACCACCCCAAAAGGTGGCCCCTGGTCCTCCGGCGATAAAAACCCCGGGGTACCTACCTCAAGGCACGGCTGGACGGTCCCTCCTCGGCTCGGCTCATGGCGATCGTGAGCTCCTCCTCCCATTGCTTCTCCTTGCGCTCGCGCTTGAGCTGCTCGAGCTCGCGCTCCCTATTGTACACCCGGTACTCCGGTATGAAGGACAATCTCCGCTGGTCGGCCGCGTTGACGATTTGCTCCCCGGATTGTAGGGCATCCTCGGCGAGGGACTCGGCCTTCAGTGATCTGAACAACGGGGAGGAATTAGACGGGGTACTACGGGCAGCACTGGCTAGGATCCGTTGGGACTCGGCACTCGGGCTCGCGGAGTCGAGCCTACCGGTGGCTCGTCCTCGACGCACCGGTGGACGGGGGGTCGTTCCGTTGCACCAGGGATTAGGCCACGGCCAGTGCGGTACGTTGGAGTGGGACGAGGTTACCAAAGGGAAACCAATCGCTTCTCGTCGTAGTCGTAGTTGGTGAGGACGCCGGGGTGGGCGATATAACCGATGGAGGTTATAAACGCCGGGAGGGTGGGGTTGGGGGAGAGGGCGGTTGGAAACGAGGGAGACTCAAGCCTCCCCGCCCGCCCGCCCACGGGGCGCGAAGACGAGGCCAACCTGGATGGCTTACCGTTGCTTCGCGAGCCGCTTCTTCTTCTTGTGGAGGGGCTTCGTCTCCACGATCATCTCCTCGAGCTCGAAGGTCGGATCGCAGTTGAGGTGGTCCTTCGGGGGCACGAACGCGGGCTTGGAGCGCTTGTGGAAAACGGTGTCGAAGTCCAGGCCCGCCATTGGCTCGAGCCGGTGCAGCTCCTTGAAGGTAGAGCAGCGCTCGGCCGGCTTTATGGTAAGCAGCCGGCCGACGAGGTCCCGCATGCCGCGGCTCCAGTGCTGGGCCGGCTCCGGGCGCTCGCCCAGGTAGCTCAGGGCGTCCTGCTGCGAGGTCGAGGCGTGTATGGGGAAGGGCCGCGCCCCGAGGAGGGCCTCCCAAGCGAGGACGCCCAGGCTCCACCAGTCCACGGCGTAGCTGTAGCCGACTATGCCGTAGTCCGCGATCGAGCACTTGTAGATTTCCGGGGCTGCGAAACCGAGGCAGGAGTATTTAGCCACAGGGGATTGCTTGAAAAGAGTCCCGGGGACTCGTCGGGGAAGAGTGCCGCGAGCCACGAGGAGGGATCTGTCGACACTGTTGTTGTTATTGTTGTTGTTTTTGTTTTTGTTTTTTGTCGCTGTTGTTTTTTTTGTTCCTAATAGCCGAGTTCGCGCGAAGAAATCTTACTTCGAGAAAGCCTCGTGCGAGATTGTCAAATAATCGATAAAAGTCAAAAGTGGAGCGAATTTTTAATAATTTCATAAAAAATTCATTTTATACGCTAGACATGATTGCCTGCAATTGGCACGCATTTATTCAGACGCACTGTGGAATATTGTATTTTTGCATTTCTGCCTTTACAAATATGTAAAAAAAAACACAAGTCGGACTTGTTGAAAATTTAGTACCTTTATCCCTCTAGTTATAGAGATGCGAGAAATTTTACATTCTATTCATCTGATGAATAATTCTACAGGATAGTTTTGACTGGTCGTATAGATATCGCTTCTTTTTTTAAGAAAAATTATAAATTTTTTAAAACAATTTTCAAAGCAATGAGAAATTCGTAAATATATATTTAGAAATTGGTTCGTTTTCGACTTTGGCAATAACTTTACAAGTTTAAAAAAGTAAAAATTTTTTGAAAATTGTTCCTCAGGCAATATAAACGTGATAGAGGAAACCTATTCTTTTTATTATAAACAAGTTGTAATTTGGTTAGCTTCTTTTTTTCCTTTCTTATGCGATCGTTTATATTTACATGGTAATAGTGTTTTCCTAAAAAGAATTCTTAAATTAAGTTTTTATAGAGCGATATCATCTATATTTTACTTTAATGAAGAAATTCTAATTTTTTAGAAAGCAATTTTAGAAAAATTTTCTACAGCTGCATTTTTCTATACTTTTTGTTATTATACCGTCATATTTTATAATAATAAATATATCGACGGGAGTATCGCAAAAAAATTCTGTCCCAATTTCTGGCGTGTCTCATTAAAAAATGTAAAATATTGGTGAATTTATTATAAAAGTTATTTAAAAAATTACTTTAATGCTTTAATTAAAATTTAGATGACCATTAAACTTCGTGTATTACGTAATTATATGCATTTTATGGTATTTTATGGTAATTTAAACATAAAATTTAAGTTTAATTGATAATAAATATTATTACTGTTACTTTTTATGAAATAAATTTGTACCATAACTATGCCCATTTTATTTTTCAGGGTATGAAACATTGTACCGAATAACTTTCTTTTCTTTGTACTTGAAGTTAAAAAAAATCCCGTTACAGATTTTACTAACACCGACAAAAAGAGTACAGCGTTACAAAATACGAATTGCATAATTTTTTTAAAATGTGAGTGCAAGCTTCATTTTTAGAAACATTAATTTGTCTACTGTGTAAATTATATGTATATCAATCATACAAAATTTATTATTCGTTTCAGTAATAAAGACTTCATAGTAATATAAATTGTGTATAAAAAAAAATTTGTCATTAAAATAATATCAAGGAATAATGTTTTGGCGGTTATAGAATATTAATAGTTTAAAGAATCGTATAATTTTTTATTTGATTAAATTTAATATAAAATTACCCAGTTAAAAGTCCGCTTTGTTTAAAGCTATCTTTGTTAATTTTAATAATGGCATTGTTTATATTGAATATAAGTATCTGATAACGATAATATTAAATTACCAATATTAAATAATCATAATTACTTTTTGCCATCGCTGCGTTCTTCAATAAAGTACTTGAATAGTCAGTTATTATCAAATCTATAGTTCTAAATATATAGAGTAAAAACAAACCAATTCCATTGTCTATACGAGTTTAATCTATATACGTAAATATATAATAAAAACATCCAGCGCTCATATTTGTTTTCTAACTCGAAGGTCATCGTTAAAAGTTGTATTTATATTCTTTTATTATAATATCACTCTCGATAAATTTTATTTCCATTATGCTGAAATCTTTTTAAAGCCATTTGTTGAAATTCCGAAGCATGTTTTCCGAAGACAGACATCTCTTTAGAAATTTAAAAAAAAAAAAAAAAAAAAAAAAAAAATTAATTTCCAGAGTATTTATATTAACATTAAGAAAACAGTATATCGATTTATTTGAAAATGTTGGGAACGAAAACTAAACGTAAGTTTAAATTTCCAATACTAGTTCTGTTCAACGGCTTCCGCCTTCTTATCAATTTTTTAAAATATATTCAATCGAAAGTGTAGATTACAAATACTTGAATATAAGATTTACTGGCAAATTTCTAGATAGTAAATATTGGCGAAGTAAGTTTATTTTTCTGGCGAAATTTAATTTCACACTTCAGCATTAAATTTTACCAACAAACATAATAAAGTAAATATAATGTAATTTGTAAAATTTTATATTTCTCGTGCTCACTGCCTTGAACTGAAATACAACTAGGCACATTAAAATCAAAGCCTTCTCATAATGGCGATTTTTAATAGATAATCTATTTTTATCTCGCGTTCAGGCATTCTCATGTATCCTGCAAAAGAGTTCTTATATTCAAATATACTTAATTCGTAATTAATTGCAATATATTAAAACTTCTCGATTAGCGCTCTTACTTCGAATGCGATTTTTCTAATAAATCAAAATAGATCATTTTTCACGTAGTCGCGAATTTCTAATCAGAGATAAATATTACCGAGCTCCATTGTATTTAAAAGCACTTTGAATAATACCGTTGTAAAAAGTTAAAAATGTCCGGGCAAAATTTAATAAAACGGAATTGGCGAATTTTATTTTCTCATGGAAGGAAGACCATTCCGATCGCTGTCGCTAATTCGAAAAAAGCTTTCCTCCTTCCCGATAAGCGGACGCGAGCGCACAAATTTTTAAGCCAATAAATTTACAAGGGAAGTTACAACGCGATTAAACGAATGGCGATCGATTGCAAAATTTACAAGATTGAAAAAAAAATTCTCACGACTGAAACGGAGGAAAAACAACAGACGACCGATCCACTAGGAATTAAAAGCACTTGGGCAGAGGGTCCGCCGAACGGAAGCCTTGGGCCCCCCCCCCTCGGCGCATTTGTATGATTTTTAAAACAGCGCATCATCGTCGAGAGTACACCGTCGCTGTTGATGTAGCCGTTACCCCGAGCAATCGATAATATTGCCGATGCCCCGAGGGCGAGTATCGGCCGGGCTCGCGCCCACTTCTCACGACGAGCCACTAGATCTCAAAGACCACCCCACCCCCACCCACCCCTACGCGCTGATAAATATCTTTATCGCGAGGGCGAGGCTGGCCCTCCGAGCTCGATGATCCATTGGCCGGCGGTCGGTCCTCTCCTCCGTGACCGATCTTAAAGAATGCTCTTCTCCTCCCTTTTCCTTTTCTTTTTTTTTTGTATCAATGCCAAGTCTTCGGTCGCAACCGCCGTATTAAGCTCGAAGCCTCTGCAATTAGATTAAGTCCGGGTAGTGGCCAGGCTCGAGCCCGCGCCATTGTGCACGAGCGGACGGAGCTAAAGCCAACCCGCCCCCCCCCCGCGTATCGAGTTACGCACAAGCGCGTCCTACTGAAGCGAGTTCGGGTAAAATCTGCCTTTTTGTATATGTATCGTCGTAATTCCATTTGATCCCTGATGACCGTTTAATGAAAACCGCGCACATACCCATATACGGTTTTGTACCAGACATCGAAGTTGCCAATTGATCCCCCTCCAGTATAACGGCGATATTGAAGTCTGTCACGTGTGCATGACCTATGGGTACAAACATAAATTTACATTACACACAGCCAATGCCAAAATTGTCGAATGGTTATTTGTTTTCAATGTAGATACTGATATTCATATGATGATGATGATGATGATGGTCACGATGATGATTATTAATCATAATATGGGCATTTATAATTAACAATTATTTAATTTCTCGGATGTTTACAAGGCGAGGATAGATTTTTGTCATTTTCGATGAGGAAGAAGGTAAGACGCTCGATCGGATAATATCCAGCTGTGTAATTGAGAAATTTTAGGGACACCCACGTGTACATAATGTAGGGTATTTTAGAACACTTTTTCAGTATTAATAGATAAATGCAAATACTTTGATTACTTACCTTGCTATAAATAGTCGGGCTAACGCAATTTTCTTAAGTAATTCATTAGGCGGGGATCTTATCTTTTGTACGATGTGACTAGAATTCAAATTTTAAAAAGAAAGCTTAAATTACATTTCCTCCCCTCCCCCCTTTAATAGGTCATATTTAAAATTAACGCTTTCTGCGACAATATCTTACACAGTTTCTTATCATAATAATGAAATTAAAAACATTTGCCATATTTAATAATTCTGCGAAATTACAAGGCTCTAACTTAGGCATTAACTTTTTAATTCTACTAATATATATATATACATTAATAGAGAAAATTGATGCTAATATTTATTAAAGGATCGCAAACCTAGTAATTGTCCTCGTTACTTGGATATCCTTTAAAGGCTCTCCTCATTACCAACAAAGCAGTTAAATAATACAAAGCTTAAAATTTTACGAAGCAATTTAAAAAGAATTTATAGCCTCTAATTTATCAGAGAGATGCAAAGGGGAGAGCGATGAGTTGTTAGGTAAGCGCGGATAAAAAAAAAAAAAACCTGCATTTGGAATTAAAATGTTGGAAATGGAAGTTAATTTTTTAGCGGCAAAAGAAAAACATGGTACGTGTCACTCGTATTCACACCCCTCTAACTCTTAGCGCAGTATTGCGTTAATGCTCGTAAAACTGTGGGGCGATGCAGCCGATGTGAAAATCATCGCATCTGCTTAGGGCATAGGAAAAGCTTTGGCAATGCGATTACATCGATTGATATAGCTCTCAATATTGAGAGGTTTTTCTTCCAAAATCAAAGAAGTGCGCGTCCGTGCCGCAGCTGGCATTTCAAATAGAAGAATACAACGCGATTGATATTAAATTTTAGGATCTCTCTCAATGATCACGGCAAAGCTTTTACTCCCGACGCCTTGCTCATTTTGTTACAACGATTGTCCATAAGAAAGGCGAGTCCGCCTCATCGGAGCCAATAACTCTTTTCATCCATAATCGGACTTTGGCGCAATAATAAGAAGTCAATTTACACGCGAACTGTCGCGTTCTCTCTTATTCCAATTAATAAAGATAACTCTAATTTAAAATCCTGCCTTCTCCGCCTCACTCTAGATTCTCCGGAAGAGCCGTAACAATAACGTCGACTCAAATTGATAAGCGATCGATAAGGCGAGGGCTTTTTTTTTTGCCTCGCTTTGTTTTAGGGCAAACGGCGTTGATCTATTTTCGTACGAAGTAAACGCGCGTGAAAATCGTGGCAAGGAAAGGAAAGCGAGTGAAAAGGAGGAGGGGCGGTGGGGGGAGGGGGGAAAAAAACAAAAGCACCCGACGCGGCGAAAGGTGCGCCACTACGGGGCCGAGGCCTCGGCGCGAGAAGAAAGGGTACCCCGCCTGCGCGACGCTCGTGCGGGAGTCAACAGGGCGCGAGGGAGAGAGAGAGAGAGAGAGAGAGAGAAAAAAAAATTGTCGACACGCCATACGGGGGAACGGCAATGATCGACGATAAATGTTCGCGCGGCACCGGGTCGCCGTCTCCGCTTTTTTTTTTGTTTTCGCATTGTTGTTGCAGGCCAGCTAAACGAGGCCGCTCGCGTTTGGATTCCGACGGGGGCAAGGGCTGAAACGCTAATACGCCCCGGCTGTTATTCATCTATTAAGTGCGTTGATAATGTATTCCCGTGCGGAGGGGTGCTGGTTGGGGGGGGGGTGGACGCGAAGCAGCAAGCACTGAAAAAGTGGCATTAGAATCGAGAGTACCCGCCAACAGCGCCTCGCGACGCAGGCATCGACAGCAGGGCTCACAGTCCTTAATTTCCATCCCATGAATTCCGGCAAATGTATTATTTAATACATCGCGATATGCTTGTATCCTGCTTCCGTAACCTGGATTATTTACGGATAGAGCGCCTAGCCAACGCCAGAATGTAAATTGATAGAAAAGTCCGCGTGTCTCGTGGCTATGCATTAAATTTAAATATCAATGCATTGCTTCGATGAAATCGGCCGAAATGTCATTGATTCGAGCTTATTTAATATGACTTTCCATGTTTTTTTTTCACTCCCCCCCCTCCCCCCCACCAAGCCCCCTTCCAACCCTTCTTTCTTCCTCCGATTATCCTACGGTTCCAAAAAAGCACGCGATTCCGTCCGCTGTGCTTTCAGCAATTTGCATGAAATTTATTTAATATTGGGGCAAATTAAATTAATCCAAAGTTCCTAGAATTCCTAGATACAAATGTTTTATATATAATTAAAATTTTTATGTGCCCCGCCCCCGCCCCCTGTATTTTTAAATTTAATTCCTCCAACTCCTCAAATCAAATCTCGTAACTACTGTTTTAATGCTTGCTTAATGTTGAGTTATTTTTTAATTAAAAATTCGATTAAATAAAATAGTACAATTTGTCTGACGCATAGCCGCCGTATCGACCGCTCCCGTAACTAGACGGCAAAACTAAAAATACACATTAGTCTGTTATCTGCTTAAATTTTTTCATTAATCATTCAAAAGGTTTCACTTCATAAGGGAGCCCAGATTAATCTATGCATATAGTTTACAAAATTAATGCGTTGCACTGAACTGTCGCAAATTCAAAGGAACGCAAAACATTCTTCTTATTTACTATAATGTTAATAATTTACTATCTGTGTGTGTGTGTGTTTATACATGTACGCACGTATTTATATACATATATAAACATGTAATTTATGTTAGTAACAAAGCTATTTTTTATACCTCCGTGATGGAATTTTAATAAATTCAAAAATATTATAAAATATGAGTTACACTTAAATTTTATGCGTTTTTTTTTATTCAGATTAAAGACAGCAATCTTAAAGTATACTTAAGTATTTCTTTAATGTATATTTTATAAAGTTGTATTATACACTTTAAATGGAATTAAATTAATTCAACTCCATCTGGAGTTATTCTTATACTTTATTTAACAATGCTTAAACAATATTGATCTTTGGGCGAAACTCATGCCAGAAAATAATATATTTATTCATTGAAAATGAAAATATGAAATATTATTTTTACGAGACAATAAGAAAGTTGGCAAATTAATGCGAGGCTGTTTCCACGCTTAGGAAAGAATCTGCTTATGAAACAACTAACTTTTAGTCGTTTTTATAAGGTAATATAATAGTCTGATTATTTTGTATTTTACTTCACTTAAACGGACGAGAATAAAATGACTACTTTGCATTTTGCGAATAAAGTATCCAATGTAAAAGTTGCGTGCAATAATTTAAAAAAGGTGAGGAACAGACTTAAACGCCTTCTATTTGAATGGGAATTTTTTCAAAAACATCGCACAAAACGTGTTTGCATTTGAATTTTTACAAGTGAAGCTCAGGGCAAAGTGTAAGTTTGCGAGCTACCAACTTTTCCTTTCTCTTCTTTTTTTTTTTTTAAAGCAATAGCGAAGTTTAATGAGAAAAACGGCTGAATACAATTAAAAATTTAGCGTTTCGAGAAGTCGCGTCATAACAAAAGCACATAAACAATAGGCGGCACAATGCAGAAAAAGACAACTGGGTATGAAATACTACTCATAACACGCGCTTCTTAAAGCTATTCGCAGCTTCTCGCAAAGATACTCATTACAACTTACAAGCGAATGAGAGGTCCGTAGCTCCGTAGCTCCGGCACTTTAAAGCGATCGATACGCTTGATATCGGGGTTGTAGTGTTAATTCCAAGATGCTCGGCAAAAGTTTGCCTCCACGTCACCTGGCGCGCTGATACAAAAGAACATAATTGCCCTTAAATATTACTTCGAGGAATTAATATTCTTTGACAATTATCGCCCCGGGTCCGATAAAGTCCTGGCAATTTACGCGCAAACTTAAATCGCATTCTCACACTTTCTCGCCTTACTTATGAAACACTTGCCGCGCGGCACTCAATTGCATGCACTAAGCACTGCGATCGGGAGAAACAATTATTACTATTGATAATTCGAATGAGTCGCCGAGCCCGTCCACCGTAATCCTCCCCCCCCCCGCCGCCGCCGCCGAATAATGCTCGAGCAGCGCCCATCGGGACAAATTGTTTATAATTGCAGCGAGCCTTGCGACGCATCGAGTTATCTAAGGGGTAGCCTTTTAATTAGAGTCGCAATAAAAATCATTGCAGCCGATTTGATTAACAAAGAAATCATCGTATAAATTTTTCCCAATCTAAACTTTGACAATTATAACGGTATCCAAGCTCTCCTTTCAAAATCCGGTTGCTTATCATTATTATTCTCATTGCTGTTTTTGTTCTCGTTCGTCTTCGGTTCCGTTGCTCGTTGCGAAATTTAAATTGCAATTATTCAAAAAAAGCGCAAATTGCAAAGTGCAAAACGCTCGACGAGCGCCAGACGAAAGAAGGGCCGAAAGCACAACTACGGCAGAGTTTAGGCGTAGCGAGGCTGCAATTTGCGACTCGGTGATGCTCCTTTGATTTATCCGGCATTTGCCAAATGTTACAAGAGCCTGACGCTCGCTATCGTAAATGTGCGATCACTCGTCGTGACCCAGTATGTGGATTATTGTTCTGTTTGTGGATAAAATTTTTATATCATTTAACAGCTGGGCGAAACTTTTCACTTTATAACATTGCGCTTTGATGGAAAAGATTACTTCATTGAAATATGCCTTTATTATAACCTAATCGCAGTCCCGTATCGGCTGCTTTTTTTCTCTTCCTTTTTCCCCCTACTTTTGTCAAATGCAAAACTTTTTAAAATATCATTCATTGCCGACACACTTATTGTGCAAAGTCGCTCGAATGTTAAATCTCAAGACCTTAATCTACTGTGTCGTGAACACAAACTTATCTTCCATCGTAATGCAAAATGCTTTGTTCATTATATATTTGATAATAATCTTAATAACAGATCGGGCATTTCGTATTATTATTTTTGTTATAAACCGTCGACCGAGCCACCGAGGCTTTTTAACTAAATACATTAAATTTCATATCCTGCATTCGTCGGTATTTATTTATTTCTTATGTATTTATGTAGCATTTTGATGGAAAATTTTTTAAAAATTTAATTCAAATTTTTAGTCAACAATATTAACGGATATATCGAAGCTCGTCTACTATTAAATATCAAAATCGTTGTATAGAAGTCTGTAAAATACCAGCGTTAAATTTATGAGAGAGAGAGAGAGAGAGAGAGAGATATATATAAGGTGGGTGTAAAAAATAGGCTCAAGGACTACATTAATTAGAATGAAAGGGAAAAGAGAAAAGCAAAAATATCGATAAGGGATGAAAAATGAGAAAGTCTGTTTGAATTAATTGATAAACGAAAATTAATAAGCATTATGCAAATGACGTAGCTTCATTATGAATGTTCAACTATTCACGTGTGGAGCTAAAATTAGACGATAGCCTGTCAAAATATCACATTTCCCACATGACAACATTTATTATATTTCAAAATATTTTTCGAAAGAGTGCGTTACTCTGCATGGAAAATGCCGCTGTGAAATATTTTGTAATATAGTTTGTTGCTCAACGTGCGACGACGAGAGCAAACGTATTGATAATTGCATTGTAATATTTACGCAATCGAGAGTTTTTCATTATTGAGAACGATCAATTAATTTAAATTGTTTTAATACATCGGGGCTGTAATTAATACTTCAAAGCCATCAATTACAAATTATCTATCCGCAAAGTAAAAGATAGGATCGAGCATTTCAAATATGCTTTAAAAAGTAATAAAAAATAATGCACGAAGGATCACGAGAAAATTGAATATTTCATTCGGCTAAAGGGTGACTTGGAATAAATTACGAATAGAGAGCCGTTACATATGCAGTAAGTCGCTAGTAATGGTACATCTATTGTAGGGAAATAAGAATATTTAATGCTCGATATATTTTTGAATAAACTGCATTCACGTGTAGCTATGGCATTCTTATTTCATGGAAAATAACATCGTACAATCGAGGAGATAACTCATTCATAAATGCAATATATATAATATACCGAGGAACATAACAAATATAAAATGCAAATAATTTACGAAACTTCGAACTGTTTAAGATGTCGCCTTATTGAATTATATCGCAATTAAGGTATTGCTCATTTGCCCCGCGCACAATGAAAGATCTTATTATTTCATTTGAATTTTGGAAAAGAGTCTTTTATTAACATACCGCGAGACACTTTAAAGGATATACACGAATGCGATATTCCATTGTAAAATTTACGCGCTGCTTGATTTATGCATCGCGTGGGCTGTTATAAAAAAACATTAATCTCCTAACAAATAATATCATATTTTATTTAAACACTATAGGGACTTTATTATCAAAATGAATTATTGATACAGGGAATTTTAAATATACATGTATGTATATATATATATATATGTATATTATTTACGAGCATCTCAACTACTCGTCCACACGTACACGCAATAAATGCTATTTTATTTTTCCCAAAATGTTGACGACTGATTTATACGCTGGAACTTTTCGAAGGCCTTTTGTTCTCAATGATCAGAGAGTAATAACGACAGATAGCGTTCAAAAAAAAAATGTTTATCCCTTTGCGAATGCAATTTTCGAGATTGAAAGATACATTTTTGTTATCATTGTTGCGCTTAAAAAGTGATGATGTTTCTTTGTAAGGGAGCTCGTTTAGCCGCGCGAAATTCGCCCATTGTACTTGCTGGCCGGGGAAGATTTTTAATTGGAAGTAAATAATTAGCCGGGCCGAATATTTCCGTATTTATTATTATTTCAACCGGCGTAAAAGCGAGCCCGCGTCCGGCCAGCGCCCGTAGAGGGAATTTTATTAGAGGAGCAGCCTTATAAAAATTGCCAGCCACTCTCGGGCTCCTCTCGCTTTACTTCAATATTAGTTTAATTATACATAGAATACGACATTTACGGTGCCGAAGGGATCCGCCCCGAGCGTGTATTAAATTCCCTAATGTCTGGGCACTGCCCCCCCCCCGGCCGCCCCGGCCGCTGACTTTATGTACAGAGGCGCGCGCGCGAATCACAAGAGGGAACGAGGCAATAAATGAAGGGGACAAAATGAAAAAACGCTTTGGCGACAGCAGCGGCGGTACGTGATTGAGGTACACCGTTAGGGCGGCAACCACCGGAGCTGTTGGCTAAAGGAAAAAATACAACTCTAATACCGCATTCGACATCGGCCAATATCGCCATTGAATCCGTTCCTGGCCCGCTGCTTTGGTCGTGGTAGTGGCGGTTATTTGTCCGGGTTGCCCGTGCCACGAGTCGCGCCTTCCTTGGCCTTTTACCTAATTAGTATCTTGTATTCGTGCGACGACTCCTGAGCTCGGCTCGAAAAAAAACTGGGCTATTGTTTTTTTTTTTTTTTGTTTTTTTTTCCCCCCTCTCGAATTATTAATAGACAACTCGTATATTTCGGCGCTGGCTTCCATTAGCTTTGGGACCATAATCGACTCGCTACGAAGAGAATAGAAATCACCTGTTATTAATTTTGCATAATGACGTGGCGATTAAGATTTTCCAACGGATAAGATTTCGATACCAGCCAGTGAAAATATAATTTATATTAATTATACTTCTAATAATTAAAAACGTACGGCGACTACCGTCAGTCTCCACAAAGGGCAATTTCAATTTTAAAAAAAAAAAAAGAAAATAATTTTAATTAGCATTTGCAGCGTACCTGGAAAAACTTTTGTTCGTTAACTTTTATTATTTTATCGTCGCTCCAAAAAAAAAAAAAAAAAAAAAAAACATTGTTAATCAATGTAAGCGATGTAAGCTTTTGAAGCACGACTTCCTGGATTTACGGGAAATATTTAATTTTTTTATTGTCGAGCAAATTTTATTAAGAGTTGCAATATTATAAAGGGAAAAATTACATCGAAGCTCTAAATTTGAATAGATTGTAAGAAAACAAATCTATTCATTGCACCGGAAAACTTTTTGTATCGAACGCACGCCTAGACTCATCGAGTTATAAATAAAAAGGGGTATATAAAAATTAGAAGAAGAAAAAAAAAAAAAAAAAAATTACATCTTCTCTACGTACTTTCGACTACGCTTCTTTCGAGTATTAACCAAATCCTGCTTCTATTAGGTTTATTATTATTTTTAATTCTATATGGTACTCTGCTGGTAGATTACTTATTTCCACTGTGATTATTAACATCGTTAATACATTTCTATTGTTTTTACGTCTATATATCCGTGCTTACATAATGGCATTAATATTTATGCGCATAAATTTTACAAACGTATGAAAACTAAATTAGCATAATTTTTAAATTTATATTGTATATTTATTTACAAGTCCAAAGCAGGTGTAGTAGCAATGTCCATTGCATAAAAAGTAATTAAACACAAAAATACTTAATTTCACTTTTAATGGCATTATAAAAAATAAATGGAACAATATTCTTCGTAATTTAAATCAATGATGGATATATAATCCAGCGTTGAAATATAATCGGAGTGCTGGAGAATAAAATCGATTCATTATGATCGCCTTTAGTTTTAAAGTTAAGTGCAAAACAATTATAATACTTAAAGATCATAGTATTGGATTAACCTTATAAGCGTTATAAATTAGGCTGAAATTAAATTTTTTTTATAGCTTCCAATAATAATGATATTTTGCATTATATTAATGTTCGCTTTCGACAAAATATTCACGACTTAGATACATTCTTTATAATATAAATTGAATTAAATATGAATAAGACAACACTAATTATCTTTATGGCTAGTTTCGTGAAGAAATAA
Source organism: Kradibia gibbosae (assembly GCA_018907135.1). Taxonomy (NCBI): domain Eukaryota; kingdom Metazoa; phylum Arthropoda; class Insecta; order Hymenoptera; family Agaonidae; genus Kradibia; species Kradibia gibbosae. The sequence goes on from JACCHX010000011.1 coordinate 3,278,477, forward strand.
AAAAAAAAAAAAAAAAACTTTAGCGTAGATATAAATTATTGTGTCGTAGAAACGATTGAGAACCAATTTCGAAAAGCGACGAATCCGTTAATAAAATATTCATAATTGTAAAATAACGAAAGTTAGAGTCAATTATATCGAAACGACAAAAGAAATCCGAGGAAGCTAACTATATACCAACAATCTGAAAAATTATTCCCGCTAAAAACAAGTTTCTAAAAATCCTCTTCTTTCTTCACGGATGCATAAAACCAACTTCTTTTTTTTTTTTTACTTACAAAATTGAAATACCAGGAGGCTCATCGTCTCGTTGGTATAACAATCGCGAAGCAGATACACAAATACCTTCCTCGGCAAAAATTTTTTGAGCATTTTCAACTATGCGAAAAAAGTCAATATCTATTAAGGGAATTGGCCTTGTTGAATTACATGGTAGAGATAACATTATAAATTCTTCAAATGGAATCTTTTAAATTGTACCGCTCGTCTCTAAGGAGAAGCATAACAAGAGTTCTGATTCAATCAAAACCTTTGCCCTTGAAATTGAAATTTTAAACAAATGCAATTATTAAAAATAACATCTTTCAGCAGGCAACGAAGACCATTTAAGAGTCTCGGCTCTCAATGATAATACTGGATCCTTCGTCGTGCCGAATCTCTGCTTTTTTAATTTCGAAAATCATCTATTTGCACGAAGTGCCACGATGAAAAGTCAATAGAAGATTCAATGGGGTGGTTAAAATTTTATCACCGCCCGAGCTCAAAGCTCGCAATACATAATAAATATGCGTGTAAAAGTATAACTCTTTGATTCGCGACGCCGAATAATAGGGCGCGCTTTAATAAATCGCAATCGGAACAACGACGGTGCCGTTGGGCTTGATGATAATTCATTAACGAGCAAACTTGGGGCTGGGGCCCTCGGCCAATTACCAAAGGCCGAGCGCCGTGATGTTAAGCGCCATTGCGACGACTTGTACCTATACATCTTTTGCCTCTTTTCCCCGAGCAATGGGGCGGTAAGTTTCGGCGAATATCCTGTGGCAAGAGGTCGCCGATGCGGCGGTGCCGATTTTTTAATCAAACGCCTCGCGCGAAATCAATTATCAGCGTTGGACCGAGCGCCGGGGCAAGTTACACGGGCAAGTGGCTCGAGCCCTTCTAAGCCGGTGGGGGGGGGGGGGTTCAATTATCAGAGCCGTCGAGTAAAATGGGCGGCGGCGGCGGGGAGGGGCTCCTTTATGCCAAGCGAGCCAAGCCGACTCGCTTTGCCGAACACTCGCCAATGCCGGCAAAATGCCCGTCGTATTCGGCACAAGTTCAAACTTTTACACCCCACCCCCACCCCTTCCCGAAAAGCTCCCAACGCACCCCGCGTAACAACCAATTAGCCCCGGATTTTAACGAACGTAGCTTCTTTTTCTTTTTTTTTTTCCTTATTCTCTTATCAAAATACTCAATTTTTAATTCACAAGAAGCTGCGCGTCTGGCCTACTCGTGTATTTTTTTTTATTTATTTTTTTTTCAACAAACGGCTTCTTCTCTAAAAGCGCAGCGGAATAAATTTTTTGTTTAAGATTCACTTCAATACTGTATTTCACAAATGAATACTCCAATTTACGTTGCATGGCACTTTTTAATTATATCCCGTTATCCGTAGCCTTACGCGCACTCTCAGCCATCGATAAAAAGAACAATACCGGCTTTTAAATCGTGCCTTCGATTGTAATCATTGTTATTAATTGGCTTGAGCTCAATTTATTGATAAAAAAACATTTCATAATTTATATACAACGATAATTTATATATAATCGTCTACGGGTGCTTTGTTTTATTTACAGGGAAATTGCATTACAGTTGTGCTTACGAATCATTGATCATTATCGGACACAAGAAGTGAAAGAGAGAGAGAGAGAGAGAGAGAGAGAGAGAGAGAGAGAGAGAGAATGAAAAGTAAAGGTTTTACACGGGGACATTTTTTGATAAAATAACACTTTGCGTTAGTACTGTTCCGTTAATTTAGCCCTTTTCAAAGCATCATCAAGAATATATAAAATATCTCCCGATTAAGGCGTGGCGTATAATTTGCGTTACCTAACATAATGTTGAGCATTGATATTTTAACGCGACATTTTCTAGTTCTTACGATTTTTATCTTCGTTTCGAAAAAAATTGTAAAATGCATTGAGCAATTTAAGCTATTCAATTCCAATGCAAATAAAATAATAGATTCAATAGATGCAGACTATGTAAATTCAATGGATGATGGATCATTATAGAAGGAAAAATTAGCGTATTTATCCAGTGATAGAAAAAATTTCCCGACAATTGGCAATTTTACAATAAGCCAAAAAAGTCCGATTGTCTCCTTATTGTCTCAGGACCTTCATATCAGTTATACGAATGAGCGCCAGCGTTTATTAATTATTAGCATAATGAACAGATTTTAGCTTTGAATCTAGTGATTTTATCTCTATACATTCGTTAAGTCTAATTGCTATTGTGCTTTTATTGGCCGTGGCACTGGGAATAGTAGAAAAAAGGGTTACCAGTTGTTCAACTTGTTCCATTTTCACGAATGGCTTTTACATTCGAACAATATACTTCTTTTAATGCCTGCGAACGTGTACGAAGATTTAAATTAAGCTGAGTTTCCCTAAGATTCTGACATTTATCTTAGTGCTTCAGCCCTTTCTCAACATTTAAAAAATGCCTTTTGTTAAAGAAATTTTCAAGCATTTCAATTTAATATTCTCACTTCGGAAATGCTCTGCACTCCGAAATTCACCCCAAGTGCCCGAGATATTATTTAACTTTACATTTGTTACGTGGAATACGTCGCGCCGTCCATAGTAGAAAGTGTTTCTCATTGTCGGTGTTGACAAATGTTATTTACGAATACCCGAAAACACAGAGCGACATCGACCATTTGATTTAACGTTTTCCACAAGTAAATTCTGAACCGTTGGTCGAAATAGTTATGAGCTATGGGAGTACCGTATTTATAAATAGGACACGCTTAAATACTACGCCGAGCTGAAAAAATTAATTAAAATTATTTTAAAATATTCATATTTTATTAAAATCAACATCAATCGCTAAAATTTACAAAGATTTTTAAAATGCGCATAATTAATATAATTTTCCTTATTTCTCGTTTTTTTTTTTTTTTTTTTTGTTATTTCTTTTGCATTAATTATGGAAAAGGAGAATTTATAATTGGGAGAAAATGATGAATTTGAAGTTATAAATTTTTCTTCAATTCTACAATGTAAATGGTACAATAATATGAATTTAATATAGTCGTATAATAGCGTCTGAAAGGAATAAAAATTAATGTTTTTAATTATAGCACAGAATTTTACTTTCGTTGGTGCGCAGTAATTGAAATAATTTTTTTTTTTTACTTAAAAGAATATTTTACGCGGTCTTTACGCAGAATGAAATATACGTATCTTTTTATAACCAATATTTTATCATTACTTTGACATAATTCAGGATAAAAATTGTCGAAGGCACAAAAGCGTGCATTAAAACTAGTTTATAATTAAACACAATGCCCGTATAATCGCTGTAATTTTAATATCACTTTATAATTTCGAGAGAGAGAGAGAGAGAGAGAGAGAGAGAGAGAGAGAGAGAGAGAGAGAGAGGTATAAGAAAAGAAAGAAGGGAAAAAAAGCAAAATGGGAACGAATTTTGTAAGCGGATTTTCGCAGCCGGTTTCGCCGAGAATGAAAAATGTCCCCTTACTCTCCCGCCTCGCGACTTATCGCCACTCGCGCCCGCTGAAGGGAACCTTCCTTTCCACCCCCCCCCCGCGCCGCCTCCTCTCAACCGCGACTACAGGCGCGGATGTAGCGGACGCCAAGTACAATAGGGCGATTCAAAGGTATCCGAGGCGTCTTCGGGTGCGCGCCAGCAGTAATAATACCGCGGCAGGGTCTAGGAATCTCAATTTCTATTGCCCGTTGGCCCGGAGCCGCCAGGAAAAATCGACTCGACGACGAGATCTCGACGACGAAATTGTCATTTCGCACGCGACGCCGACGGAGGGCCTCCCTTTCCCGGCCCCGGCTACGAGCCGCGGCAATTATTTGGAAATTCGCGCGCGCGCGTACGTCGATGCAAATAAAGCCTCCGTGGGAGCCCCGACACGCAGCGCTGCGCCTCCTTGCGCGTCGATAATACGTACACCGCTCGCGAAATTCCCTGCCGTTCTTGTCCACTTAATTTCCCTTCTTGGTTTCCTTATGCTCTGCTCGTTCTCTCTCTCTCCCTCTCAATCCTCCGCCTTCCCTCCTCTGCGAGCAGGCGCGCACAACGACAACCGTACGCTGCTTTTTCCCCGGCAGCGCTTCCCCCGACCCTCCTGCCGTTCCGAATTCTCACCAGCTTCCGTTTATTTCGCGCGGCTTACTTCCCGACACCCCACCCCCGCCCCCGCCTCCCTCTAAGTCGCACTCGCGAACTCTTTCATTCGTACTGCCTTGCCTCGGCCCGTCGGCCGTTTTTTTTTTTTTTCATCTTTACAAAAGCCGCTGCGAAACAAAAGGGCCACTTCTCTTCCTCATTAATTTCATTGTTGTTCATCGACTCACTTTCCACTCGTCGCACTTCGTCGCCCGACTTGTAAAACAGCCCCACATGACTAATTTCGCAAAATCGCCGCCCGCTGCATTACAAGCCGACGAATTTATTTCATCCGAGTCGGGGCTCGCGCATTCGATTCGATTATTTGCCTTGTAATTGTAAATTGTCGCGGGCCGATAAACAAAAATTTCTCGCCCTTAATTAAAAATTGCGGCATTGCCGAACGTTAAAGTCGAGTGAAACCTTAACTATAATTAAATCGCTCGGGTTGTACGGCATAATAGGACTAAAATTCGATATTTCAATTCTCATTCTGTGCTATTAAATGCGAACGAGTTCGCTAAAATTACAGCTCGATATTAAATTTCATTGTTAACTCACGAGAAAACTATAGTTTATATCTGTATTTTACTTGGGCTTACAAAAGAGATATCCTTGAATGTTCTGCTTTTAATATAGTGTACATAATCACCGATGCCACAACTGCTCTCTTGCACAGATCGAAGTGAGAATGAAAATAAAGTTACAACAAAAAAAAAAAAAAAAAAAAAAAAAAAAAGAAAAGTAAGAAAGAAAGACGACATTTATAATCGAAATAAAATTAAATGGCACGCGTATAATGCACTGATTTGCGGAAAAAGGGCCATTGTCGACGTTTTGAAGGAGATATGCATTTGATGCACGTGCATGGAAAACTTTGTAATATTTTTCAACGAGCCTTGAGTTGCGAGGTTAAATTAACGAGTGCGCATATAGATAGAGTACGCGTGTAAATTCAAAAAGCAAATAGATTTAATGTAAGATAATACAATGGAACGCGACAATGGAGGAGAGTACAAAAAGAGGACGATATTACGGTGAGTTCTCTGATTATTAAATGTTTTATTTGGGAAAAGCGTCTTTGGAAATTGTGAAAGGGTATTTACGAAGAGGGTAAAATAAAGGTGGATATCGAAACGAAAATCCAATGGCTGATTAAATTCGAATAAGCGCTTGGACTGCGAAAAAAAAAAAATACAGAAGATAATTGGCGAATCGGTTGGCAATGCCTAAGGCCGAGTTTGAATTCTAAAGCTATCGTACGACGAGACGCGCGAATGACAAGAGCGAGTCCATGGCTCGAAAAGGAATCTCGCGCGGCGTACAGTTACCTTGTAAATTATTGATTGTTGCAAATAACGATCCATCGACCGATCGGTCGCGACAACGTTATCGACTGTCAAACGAGAAAGACCATTGTAACGGAGATTGTTCCCTTCTAATTGGAAGCCTCTCGTGAAATCTCCCCCGCAATCTCCCACATTCGGAGATAAAGAGATAACAATCGTCTCTGCAAGGCCAAAGTTACGATTCGGAATTTTCGCAATCGACGATGGAGCTCTAATAGACCCGTCTCTCGGACCTTGATGCATCGGAACTAGGGGCCGCGCTCGGTCGCTCGGTCCGCGTACGCTCGTTCGGCGAACCGCTTCCGGTGGCCAGACTCCCTTCACATTGTAAAACCTCCATTTGCATCGTGGTTCATTTGCGCGAAATATTCAGCTCCTCTCCATCCCTCGTACGAGGGTTCAAATGTTCCCGGGCGTTTAACGATCCTCGGTATTTTGCGCGAGGATCGATCGGTTGTTCGCGACGGCGTCGAAGGGGGCGTCGGTTAACGAACGCCCTCGGAAATCGGTATGGACAACTCGCTGGACGAGTATTGTAAATGGGAAGATTCCGTTGCGCCAACGTTACCGAGAAACAATTGACGAGCCCTCGGCGCCCGACGAAAGCTACAATAACGAAACTTGCAACTGACCTTCTTCGTCCAGCAAGATATTGTCGGGCTTAATGTCCCGATGAATGATTTTGTTCTTTTGCAAGTAATCGAGTGCCAGTGCAATTTCAGCGATGAATAATATAACGCTCTCCTCGCTGAATTGCACGTCCTGCTGCAGGTGGTACCTCAAGTCGCCGCCCAGTAACAGATCCGACACCATGAACAGATCCTCTTCGTCTGAAAAAGCAAACGCTCTTGATTCTTGAACGAGAATTGGGGGCGAGGGGTGAGCGAGGGTGGCGGTTAGGGGGTTCGGGCGGGGTGGAAGAGCTCCCAAACGCATCGGGCCCGTAAAGTTATTAAAATCGATGCTTGCACGGGGATGCATAATAATAATAATAATAATAATAATAATAATAATAATAATAATGCCTGGAAGGAACGGCGAGCCTAGAACAATGACCGGCCGACAATTTTAGCAGGTCCATTAAGGAGGATGGCATGCGCGATAAGTCGGGGTCGTACGGCCAGCTTAATGAGTTAATGGAGGTCCGTGCAGCCGCGCGGCGCAATAAAAATTAAAATTAAACGACTCCCATCCCAATGTTCGTGTATTCGTCCAGGTGGCGAACTTGGAATTGGAAATTTAAGATGCCGCGTAGGCGCGATAAATTTTCGGCACAATGAATTCCGAGCAATGCGCGGCATTCCCAGAATCCGAATGAAAATTAACGCTCGAGCTCATAACTCGCGATGGCAAGGGATGCCGCCGTGCAATATTTTCCAAAGAGCCGTAACTTACAGGTACTGGGTTCATCGGTCGGAGAGCCAATTAAAGTCGATGCGAAATTACCGGACGTTATTTATCTCGCTTTCAATTTTTAACGCCGGCCACTTTCGCAGGGTGGCTCTCCTCTCGCGACGTGCCGGCAGCTCTCGTAATTCTACGCGGGGCACGGCTACGATTGCGAAATTAGCCGCGCCCAAGGATTAAACGAAAGGAGTTTCCCCTCCCCCCCCACAATGCCCCACCGTAGGCTCAACCGGCCAAAAAAAATATCAACGCAAGGAGCGACAACTGCCGGGTGCCGAGTCGAGCCTTAACGACGTTGTTTATTTAACGGAGGAACAACTGACCTCTCGCGTACGAGGCTGCGCGCAACCACCACCGTCGCCGCCCCCCCCCCCGAAACAAGCCAGTTGAAGCACGAATGGGGGCTCTGGCTTCCTCGGACGCGAAAACATTCGCGAGCCGGAGCAAGTTTTTAGGGTAGGCCTCGGCGTTAGCTAAGAGCCCTCCTGAACATTTTACATTCTCGGCGGTTGTCGTTGCATTCGGTTTTAAAGGCCGTCCGCGATTTTACAATACCGCGGCTTACGTTGTTACAACGTTAAAGTCCTAAGGGCAGAGTTTCCAATGTGGCCTTAGCCCGGTCCGAAGGATTTTTCCCTGTAGCCGGCAAATTGTAGGGAACTATCGGCATCGGCCGACTTTCACGACAACGACTCGACGTCATCCTCAATTTATCGGGTAAAAATTAATTCGCTTGTCTTTTTGCTTGTTGTGCGAATTAATTTTTCCGCTCATTTGGAAGATTGATATTAATAGATGAACAGTCAAATGGAAGTGTACGGCTTATCTCACAAGACCAAGGTAAGATATTGCTCAAAATAATGCTAGATTTATTAAGCGACTGAGCAAATAATATTACTACGGGAGCTTAATACGTGTTACCTTACGATAGATAACTCTATAATCTTGATGAACGAGTCTAAGAAATTAATTCGAATTCGCAATAAATAATGAAAGAAATTAATGTAAAATTAATACATACATATATATATATATATATATATATATATATAGAATTTTAATATTTTCCTCCTTGCAAAATAAGAAAATAAACTGCTTAAACTTAATGTCCCTCTTTAATTTGTGTGTATATATATATTAGAGTGCAAATCTATATAAATATATATATATATATATATATATATGTATGTATGTATGTATGTACGTGTGTTCGTGCGCGGTGCGTATGAATAGATAGACGAAAAAGGAGGTACATTATAATATACGTAAATGGGGTAGTTACAGATGTAGAGCTGTTGGGTACACGGATAGGCAGATATATGGATGCGTGCAAATGAATGGGTGTGTATAAATAATAGATAGAGAGAGAGTGAGAGAAAGAAAAAAAAGTCGAAATTACCTTGGAAGCTGAACCATAAATTGACGAGGCAGGGATGCTCTAATCGTGAAAGAATTTCGACCTCCCTGGTAATGTTCTTTAAAGCCCCGCGTTCGGCGCACTCTCCCTTCCTCACGTACTTCATGGCGTACATGTTGCCCGTTCGATCTCGCTTCTGCACGATACACACCTGAACAGTAAGTTTTAACGACTCGTCAGGCCGTGGGACCCTTTGGTCGGCCGCTGCGACATCAGCAGCCTCCTGCCCGAAAGGGTAGCGCGAGCCCCTTACCCCTAACGCTTTCTCCTCGCCCAAGTCCCCAGCCCCCGTTGCGGGGCTACTTTTACACATTTTCCTCGGCGAGCTTGGCCGGAGCTCGTTATTAACATTAACCGGTCTCGAAGGAGACTCAATTGCCGCGGCGTGGCTTGTTCGCGAACCTCGGCCGGGGGCGTAAAAACCGTTTCGCTCTCGCCACCGAGAGCCATACCCTGTAATTGCGATGCTCGCCTCGGCCCGATATCTACACCGGAGATATTGTTTTCCAACCCCTCTCCCGGCCATCCGTCAATCCGACAGCTCGGGCTCGCACGCAGAGGCCGGCTCGCAATGCCAAAGAACCGCAACGGGACAATTTTAAAAAAGCCGAGCAGGAATGACTTCTCGAGCGGTCGGCAGCTCGTTGGCCGAATAAATGATTAACAAGGATTTTAAATTCTTACCGACGAATTAAGAGCGCGTCCGCTTATCGCTCGACCTCGTAATCGATATTACGGGCTGGGCTACTCTCCGTACTGCGATTAAGCCACTCCCGCTTATGTTTATATCGAAAACTAATATTGGTCTGAATTATTAATCCTTGCAGGTCTCCATGGAGATAAGGGAGGAGAGGGCGGAAAAAAAGAGGGAGATTCGCTCGGAGGGCCCAGGGACGAGGTGTAACGACAAGATTCCGAATGAAGATCATTGGCTGTCAAAATGGAAGGTCTTTAGGGATGTATAAGGCGAGGGAGAAATAGTGAAAAATAACTCGAGAGTCTCGAGCCGAGAATAAGGATGATAAATCATCCGATAGAGAATGAACGAGGCGTCGGTCCGCGAGCTTTAACTTTGGCGGTGGAGAAAAAAACGGTAAAATACTTTTAACGCCAAATCCTACACGCCTCTTTTACACTTGTTAAATATGTAAAATAATCTATGGAGCGAGCACCGTCAAGGTCACAGGCTTACGAAACTCCGAGCCTTAGCCTTCGCGGTACTGCGAGAAAAACTACCCTTTTTCGCCTCTCTCTCTCTCTCTCTCTCTCAGCTTGTCATCATCGTTCGCGATTCCTCGGGGAGTAGAGAGTGGAGAATTATTATTCGACGAGATTGCCGATGCTAGACCAAAGTGGGCTGAATAACTTACACGTTCGCAACTATCGACTTCTCGAGTGTGCACTTCTCCGGTCTCCAGACATTTGGCTTTTCCTCCGAACAACAGCCAAGCGACAAAACGAATCGAAGTCGCACGAGCGCGAAGCTTCGAGTCCGCGTAGAAGCACGAGTTTTTTTCCTCTTTCTTTTCTTCCCTCCTCCTGCACCCCCCCCCCCCCGCCCCGCCCCTCCAAGTAGAACCGAAGCATCAGTTTCAATGTCATTCCGTGCGGTTTTAGGAAGAATATACGGCACTTCGCGCGTACGCCAATACGCGCATTATCCAGGGCTCCAGCTGGATGATTCCCACGTAACCAATGGAAAATGTCTACACGAGTATACGTATTGTTTTATTATTCCTCAGCTTGCCGAACGTTCCGTGTACACGGGCTACGTGTAAATTATATCTTAAAAATACTTTATTTTATCGATCTTTTGACGCGATCGATTGACTACTCGTTCGCGATCCATGGATTTACTGAACAAAATAATAATAATACTAATAATAATAATAATAATAATAATAATAATAAATAATAATAATAAATAGCTCAATCCGTGAAGATCTTTTGACGGACAAATTTATATTTTAACCTTTCAAATAACAGACTCGACGGATAATTTTTTACGCAAATATTTATTTTCGATTTAAATATTTATTGTTTATATCTACAGTAGACGAATATATCATTCGTGATGGATGATATGAAATTTGCACCTTATTGTGGAATACTTGATTATAAAAATGGAAAAAATTATTTAAAAAAAATATACTACTTTTACGGACGTAATTAATGGCAAAATTTATAATTTTTACTGGATAATCTCACCGTTAAATATATATATATATATATATATATATATATATATATATCGATGTTACCTGCAAACATTTAAAATGAAAAAAATTAAGATTAATTCTAATAATTTTAATTTAATTCACGGCAAACTTTTCAATTGTAAGTTATTATTAGTTTCAATTTTCTAGCAATCTTTTTTTCTCAACCTTTCTAAGACTCGTTTATTATTCAACAAGAGGTTGTATTTCACAATATATATTTATAATATAAGAGTAATGTAAAAACATCCACAATTTCAACGGAAAATTACTCGTGAAAAACGTTGCAATTCCATTAATATTAAATATAAATTACATATTAAATACAAATATATATATATATATCATTTTGAGTCGAGGATATTCTAAGAGGTTATTATTATTTATTATTTGGTCATAAATATTTTTTTCCAATGAAAATACGGGCTGAAAAATGAAAACTTATACCTTTACACTGTGTTTTTTTTTTCATAAATGACTAAGATAAAAAATTAATTTCTCCTCTACCCTTTTCAATGGATTAAAAACTTTATGATTTATTTTAATTTGGCCGAATGCACGTAGCCGGAGGGATGATAAAAAAATTTCTCAAATGTTTCCCGTGATGAATTTTCCCGTACGTACATGAAATAAACTGGAGAATGAATAAAACAGGCGTAGCGTCAACCATAGATTTTAAGAAAGCCATGGCTGAAAAGTTCGATCGAATTTCTTGATTTTTAGCGTCGCCGTTTAAATTGCAATTATCCCACAAAGTAAAAAGTAATAAAGTAATAATGAGAGTAATGGTAATACCTTTCCGAAGCTGCCCTTGCCAATGGCTCGTAATATTTGAAAGTGGTCGAAATTCACTGTAACAGAAAAAATGAAGGATTATTGTACTGGCAAATTGAATTAGATAGACGGGGATTATAGTTTAAATATCCGCTCGCGCATTGAGAGTCAGATGAATCTAATCCTCCTTATTCGCTAATAAAAGCTACATTTTCACATCGCTTCGAAAAAAGTTTGCGCAGAGGTAAAAGCAACAAGTTCGATCGGAGTAGCTGTAATTCATTGCTTTTAATTGAGCCTGTACATTGTATGATGTACGATTAAAAGATACGTACGCGTTATATTATTTACGATTAAAAAAATACACACACACACACACAGTTGTAATTGTGCTTTATTATACAAGCAAGTAGCCCATACTTTTTCCCCCCAATGAATTATGAAAAATGGTGTATTTCTTCTGGTTGAGAAATATATAGATTTACAGGATATTGGATTCAAGCAAAGGTAATATGCGATTTATGCATCGTCGAGCAGTAAACTAATATAGTTTATGAATCGATTGCGGTTCTTCTTCCCGAGATAATATTTATCCAATAAGACGTGTATTTCATTACACGTTCGGATTGAGTTGCTCCCCAGGTACACAAACATAAATATTACTTTTAATTCTTGTAACTATCTAAATAATACCGCGTTTATTTATCGTGCCTTTTAGCGCTTACCTTAATAAACATCTTCCGCTTGTTCAACAACATCGTTATCATAATTCGTCAGCTTAATGGCAAACTATGTTCGTTTGCCCGCTCAATAAAGTAATCAATGAACATAAATAACATTTCCTCGGGCATGGACAATTACCGGCAAGATTTACTTTAATATTTTTCGGTTGCAATGCCTGGTGGTCTTAAATAATAATGAAATCGTAACTTTCATGGAGGACTCTGAGGAAAGTCACATTAGTCAACATTATCGTGACCTTTTATCAGTTCGTGGCACCGGTTAAAAAAAAAAAAAAAACAAAAGTATCATCGCAAAATTAAATTAAAAAACTAATTAACGACCACTACTCGGTGCTTCTTTTGCAAAAAGTTCATTGGGAAAATGGAAATATTATTTTTTGCATTACACAGAATGCGAATTTTACAGATTCGTAAGCCGCTTTGGAAAGGTAGTAGAAAAAAAATGTTTCCTCCCTCTATCGCCGCGAAACTTACTATTTCATACTTCTAACTTTAAAGTATATGCCGCGTGTATCGCATTATTTAATTTCACCTTCTATAACTTACTCACGCTACTTTATTCTCTCACTCTTTTATTCGCCCATTTTATTCTCTCAAACGAAAAAACAAAAAAAAAACACATTGCATCGTTATGTAAGCATTAATTCGAATCAATCGTCAAATAGAAATATTGCAAAACTTCGGTAACTCGTTGTTGGATTGAAAAGTGTCCACAACCAATGAATAATAAAACTTTAATTCTCAATTGCTTTTTATTTGTGTTGGGCGGGTCTTTTTATAAGAGCACTCATCGGCCCAGTTTTATAAAAGTCATTAATCATTGATCGGGAATTCGATCTCGGGCTAATTGAGCTAATATCGATGAGCTTATTTATAATCCGGAATTGTTGCGGGGCAGAAAAATAACGCGAAAATCATGGGCGAACGAGGCAGCGATTCTTCGGGGGAAAAGAAATTTCCCATGTGGACGGTGAGGCTACGGAAGCGGGCGACGATTACCCTGGCGTCGGTGAGGCGTCGGGAGGAGTGGGGGGCTGGTTTAGAAGTATCGTCAACCGCGTAATTCTCCATTGGCACGCGAAAAAAGAGGAACGACGAATTCCATAAAATTGGATGAATCCAAGCGGTCACTGTGACGCTAGACGTCGACCCCCCCCCCCCCGAAGCGGTAAATGTTCGAGGCCGCGTTTCCTTTTTTATAGAACCGCGATCTCGCCCCCGCGGAATAATTCCGACGCCCGATCCAACGATAATGCCGACTTAATGATCATTGTCTTCTCGAAGCCGCGAATCGGCGTCCTCGTGCAAGGGGGTGTTGGGGGTGGGGGCAAATAATTCACGACCGGCTTACTCTCACCGTGGGCTTGGCTTTCGACAAATTACCGGTACTTTCAAGTTAATGGACCGAGGCCAGACCGCCGGTATATTGGGATCGATCCTCTCCTCCCCCTCGTCTTCCTACTTTTTCCATCTGGCCGGGCGCGCACGCGTGCACGAATAAAAACAACAATAATTACTCGCTCCCCGAGCTCATTATCGAGAGTCTCTCGTTATCGAGGGCGGCTCGCTACCCTCTCCGGGGGTGAAAAACGTATTCCACCAAAGCCGAGAGCCTTTTTTTTTTTTTTTTTTTATCGAATGGTGTCGAAGGGGAGCGAGACGGAGACGTCGCAGAACTTGGAACGAGGCTCACCGCGTGTCAACATCACGTACTGCGCCGTCATTGTTTACGTTTTAGCGACCCGATTCTGCGGTAGGGCACGTCTCGGGTACTCGCGACCAGCCGAAAATGCAGCCCCGGCAGAAGAGCCGAGGCACCCCGGCTGCAGGGCACTCGACGAGCATTGGCCGCGATCCGGTGCCTCTTCCGGGCGGGATCTTTGCTTAGTTGGTCATTTTTCTCCGCGCGGGCTCGGCCCCTTTTAAAGAGGAGGAGGAGGCTCCATCCCAGCGCCTGGCCGTTGCTCGAATCTACCTCGACCACCGGAGCAATATGCGCGGAGTAAGCGATTTTAAACGGTGCAGAAGAGCAACGCGGAGAAAAAAAGGAAGACGGATTACAAACTGATCGCTCGGCATTTTTTTTGTTGTTGTCGTTGTTGTTGTAATTTATTGCATCGGAATCAAGGCAATCGAAGCACGAGGTTTTCTTCTTGCGCGAGGTCGTTTACTCTTTGCGACACCTCTTTGCGAACCAAAGCGTTGCAACCAAAGCAAAAAAGCCCACTGGATTGCGTTGTTGGGCCTCCTTCCCGCGGATTGGTCGCACCGAGGGTGGGACGTCGCTCGGGCCGAGCGCAAACGCAATGGAAAATCAAAATTGAGCATCGGACACGGAGTCGCGAGATCGAGGACAGGTGGCTCGGAAGTGGCGCAGCGTAACTTAGCAAGGGATAATGCAAAATGGAGATCGATACGGTATCCCGGTAAGATAAGGCGCGGCCTGAATTGGGATGCAAATTGATCGCAGGCGGATAAGCGAAGGACCGGAGGCCGAGCAACAAATGGAGATCAGCTGCCGAGCCGAGGAGGGAGCCAAGCGCCGGCTGGGGGCCAAAGGGGGGAAAAAAAAAAGAAAGAAAGAGAAAGGATTGACTCCGAGGAGTTCCCGCGTCGCGAGGCGGGGGATGGGAGGTCGGTGTCGCGAGCCTCTTGAAATTCGCGTTACGCGCCGAGCTCTCGGTAGCTCCGGTGCAATTCCGGACGGTGAATTCGAGGGGATGCGCGTCGCTGCCGCGTCCCGAGGGCGGGGCCCGGTCTTCATCCCCGGCGCGAGAGCGGCGCTTATTCGTTTGAAATGCATTAGCTTGCCTTTTTCCGAGGCGCTCCGCTCTTAGCGGCCAGAGCTTAAGCTCGTCCCGGGGCAAGGGGGGCGACCGCTGTCCGCGAGAACCGCGAAGCCGACCCTCGCTCGCCCACCACCGGTGGCTCGGAATTCTCGGACCCGAGAGCTAACCCGAGCGTCGAGGGTATCGAGCCGCGAGTAAATTTTTTTGTAAACAAGGTGGGGCTTGACGTTTAAAATACATTTTACGGGACGACAGTTGCCCGCCCGCGCCGTAATGAAATTATCAATCGCGCGACTTGCATTGAAACCGGAGCGCTTCGATATTCCTCGAATCGAGTCACGTCTTCTTCTTCTTTTTTTTTTTTTTTTTCTTTCTTTCTTTCTTTCTTCTTTAATTCGAGCAGTCGTGCGGTCGCTTGCTCGTATTTGCGAATTAAAAATTTGCCCAACGAGCATTTGACTAATTTTTTAAAAGGACCGTTAAAAATATTCACTTTGCTCGTTGGTTTTTTATCAAAGTGTCGCTTCTTCTTTTCTTCGACGAATTTCAACAAATTGCCTTCCAGCGAAAGTCAGCTCAACGCAGCGAAAATATTTTTCCCCGTGTCAACTTGAATTACATGGTGCTTTTAGTCCACGGCTAATTTTGCGTAGGTTTTTATGAAAATTGGCCGGAAAGAAAAAAAGCTTTTTATTTTTCGATCGATGCGCGCGAACAATTTTCAATCGGTCGCGACTTTCTAGTCGCAAACAAATTCAAATGAAGAAGCACACTGCAAAATTCAAAATGTTATACGCTTAATCATCGAATTGAAGTACAAATGTTACAGCTAATCTATTAAGCTTTAATTTAAAGTTAATAAGTCACGAACGTTTGGAAGAATAATAATTATATTTACATTTCCATTAATCATCATTAATTAACCGTTTGTGGATTAAATAGGCACAAAGGAGGTGCTTTTTTTTATTAAATATACGTACGTTAAATGGATTAAAATTGACAGGCAGCATACAATCGTCTTAAATAACATTAACAGGGCTCTAACGAATTACAGGGTAGGCCATGTTTTTACCAATGAAGACGAAGTTAACATTGTTGTACCTTAACTCCGTAACTGCGTTCATATAGTTTCTATTATCAAGATGGCTGCAACCCGCAGCTTCCTTCGCCAATGGACCGATATCAAGACAAGACTCTTAAAAGAATTGTTTCCTAACGATCCGAAACTTCGCCGTGCAAATTACGATCGATAATTAAACTTATAGATTTGCTTCATGCGCTATCGTAAATATTATATCGCAATCTTTACGTACGTGAGATGCATAACGCGGCTAAAAATGTACGGATACGATCCTCGCCGGGCTGGCAAAATTTCCAACGCGTGTAATTGGAAGTGTTTTGTTACGACGTTTTGTTAAAAAAAAAAAAGAAAAAAGAAGGAAAAAAAATCACTACCTCAAATCGAAACATCGATTACGCTCAATTCCTCTTCGCCGTTACGCCAAAATTAATAAAGACGTATCTGTAATGGCTCGCTTGTAAACGAGCTGCTTTTTTCAATGCACCCACGGCACGACGATTTATCGGATGCTGGAAAAACATTTGGTCGTTGGAGATAAAAAAAAAAAAAAAAAAAACCAACGATTCTAAGATCGAAAAGCGTACGAAAAATTATAAATATACTGGGTGTCGAGATGAATTTTCGAAGAGGGAAGTACGCAGGTGCAATTACTTTTGCGTCACTACGAAGGCTTACTCTATTTGCCGCGTTTTCTCAAACAAGGCTGCAAAATCCCAAATCCTTCAAATTTATTTGCTTATTCGTTTTTTCTTTAAAATTAAAATCTGCCTTAAGATACATACCGCTTTTCATTACCCGATCGATCAATTGGCTTTCTAACAAATGTAAAATTATCCAGTAAATGCAATCGAGGCACACCGTAAGGATTTTACAGGAGAAAAAACTCTTGACATTCTAATTCTTGACAATGATTAATATCGTCGCTCGAAACTTTTCAAGTATATTAATAACTTATGATAAATATATAATGCAAAAAAATGCGGTATCTATGAAGCCGGGCATTAATCGTCCGAGGAAGTAAATAAAAAAGGTACAGGTTTTATTGCGGGTCAGCCTTATAAAGTTGTCGGTGAATCTATTACAGGACAATTCTAAGTTTTCACTAGGGAAAGATAAGAATACGTCGCTTGTAAAAAAGAGTACTCATCGTATTTCCTCTCTCTCTCTCTCTCTCTCTCTCTCTCTCTCTCTCTCTATATATATATATATATGTATGTATGTGTATGTATGTATGTATGTATATACGTATGTGTATGTATGTATATCTTTTACTACTTTTCGTACGGATACACTACCTCATCCGTAATCCACGAAGAAGTTCTTTAAAAGAAGTGAAAAGCAATTCTTAGAAATACTCTGTCTCCTTAGTAAAATATGAAGTAGCGCGGCAACTTGTGTATTCGCGTTACGAGCTTCCCGAGTAAAATCATCACTCAGTACCAATTTATCACGCCGGGTTCTCTTGCATGGTAAACAGAAATTTCTCCAATTCGACTCGGTACTTTCTCGCGGGCGATCCCAGAAGGAGAATGAAAATTACATCTCCTGAATTTTAGAGGAAGCGGTCGAAGAATCCCTACCGCGTAATAATATTCCGCATGTGTATCAGGGCTCGAAATAATATACAAAAGAAAATCGTCGAAATTGTTCAACGATCCAGGGGGAAAACGATGAACGCTAAAACATAAATAAAGGAAACTTGATGAAAGACAATTTTGCATACTCTGAAATACTGCCGCGGCTTTAAAATTTACTGCGAAGAAAAGGGAAAACTCACATTTATCCGAACTTCTATCGCACAAAAGATGGAATTAATAGTGGTTATAAAAGTCCATCGTGTATTCAAATTTCCCAGTTATTACGATTATACATATAATATTATTATTATTATTATTATTATTATTATTATTATTATTATTATTATTATCATTACAGATTTAGCAATGTAATTATACGAATATTATAACTTGTAAATGCTGTATTGTTTCGTTGTATTTAAGTTAAATGCAAAATGTAGTACGATGAAAATGAATTACAAACAGCTAATGATTAAAAATAAATCTAATTGTATAATAAATTTTCCCAAGTGTTTCACTTTATATATATATGTGTTTGTGTGGGTGTGTGTGGGTGTGTATGTATATGTATATGTATATACATATAAATATTTGCTTGAATCTCATTATATAACTTCTTGAAGCTATTCAAAAGTTGATGTATTATGGAATTATCATAAAACCGATTGGTTTAAAAATGATAATAATCACTAATAAATTGAAAGTGTTTTCGACAGAGATTACGTAAAACGTAATAAGCTCTTACCGCATTGCTTATTTTTATAAAATATATAGTAAATGTACATTTACATCGAGTATACAATGTTGCAAGCATATCGCCGTATCTCCGTATTGAAGATGAAAATCGTGTAATTACATCAACTACGCGGTGTACGTCAACTTCTTTATGTAGAGTTGGTTTATTTAGAAAAAAAGCTCCTCGTAGTTCGTTGCCGCAGTCTCCCTGACAAGTGAGATGCCTTTGATAAAGGCGAGCGCGACGACGAAGTTTCAAGTAAAACTCTTTCTTTCAACTAAATATCGGAGTGAAAAATGCAGGGACTGAAAGAGATTCAGTTTTATTAAAGGATCTTTTGAAAAATCTATAGGAGATACATAATTTTTTGTATTGGAGCTGTATGCATATTTTTTTGTTCGCTAACAATTCTAGCAGACTGAAAATTTATGAAAAAAAAAACTATATAAGCGGCTTTTTGCCGCTTCGCTCAATTTATGTACTTAATTCGTCAGACGCGATCTATTTATTAGGTAATATTATATTTGTTATCGAAATAATAAAGAAGAGATTCCAATTGGAAGCGTGTTTTTTTTCTTCTTCTTTTTTTAAGTTAAATAATCCCTTTTGTAGAATTGTAACGATTATACAGCAACTGAATATTACTTCTCAACTCTAGGACTCGAGCTTCCGTAACCATCGCATTGAAACTGATAAATTAGTAATGAAATAAACTAAGCTCCGGTTAAAGGACGCTGACCAAGAGTTTCGCTTGTTCTCTATAAACTTTAAACAGCCCGAAGATATTACTATAGATGAACTCCATGTAATATCGTAGGTTAATGTTAGGCTATATAAAGCTTAGACATTTAAATTCGAATAATTCAAATTACAGCGTGTTTGTAATTTTTGTCATTTTAATTCAACGGCCTTTGCTTTTAAAAAGGCAAAGAGCTACAAAATAATAATTGCATAGAAATCAAACTTCGATTGCATTAAAAACGTAATATGTGACTTATAGCAAACGGCTCAATGTAAAGTAAAATATTTTCCCTCCAAATGCGAAAAAGAATAGGGAAGACGCTTAGGTACGCATCAATGCAAAATTCATTGATAATTTTCGATTGAAATCGTTCGATAGAAAATTTCTTAATAACGTAAATCTTATCATCGAACTCGATCGATGCGTAATACCAGTAGGAAGAAGTCCTTTAATTATCGTATCGGTATTAAAAAAAAATCACAGATTTACCGGACCAAAACGTACGAGCAGCCCTGTAAACAGCTTGTGCGATAAAAATTCTTTCGCGAAGTCGAGAAAAAGGAAAGGCGACTTACCTTCTTCGCCCGGTGTCGGCGAATATCTGGAAGACTGATTGGCGCCCATATTTTTATAACTTTTTTGTTTTTTTTTTTTTTTTTAGTATTTTGCTTCTGCTTCGTTCAGCGTGACACAGCCCGCAGCGCTGTGTACTAAGCTCTAATTACTTAACGAACAATGCCAACACGGGCATTAACAGGGATGTCCAAAGCTCTCTTATCATTATCGATGGCGATGGTGACTCGACGAGCAGCCGAATCCTCGTGCGGTGGGTTCGATGGAGGAAAAGTCGCTTCGACTGCTCCCCTTCACGACTCACAAATACGGCATAACTTCATCGGGATTTGAGCTCGTGACCTATATTAAGAATCATCTTTTTTATTTACTCTAGTAGCTGACTGTTTCACCTTTTTAAATATATACAGTTAATTCTTATGTACTTTGCTTTTTCTCCATTCTTTTTATTTTCCTTCCTTTCCGCGTTAACCGCGCACCGACTGAAATTCACTTGGAGCTTTTTTATATTTTTTCACATTAATCAAAAAAAAAAAAAAAAAACAATTTTACAACTACACCGTTAATTGTAAAATATTAGTACGCAAATGGCGACCGTTAATTAAAGCGCTATTACTAATACGGCTAAAATTCATTTATATTTCGACAAACAATTTGTTGGCAACAAGTTTTCATGCTAATGAAATGAATACAAATGAATCGCATCGTTTCCAATGCCACGTAATAAACACTTAATTACCATTTACTCCTGAAAATTCTCTCTAAGGAGAAAAAAGACGCTCGCACTAATCGCCAAATCTTTTTCGCAAACAATCCCGAATTGATATTCATTCGCGTTATTAACCACTACCGCCTAGTTATCGTTAACAAGCATAATTAAACGCAGGGGCTTAAAAAGCACTCGAGCTTTTTCCGACGACTGCGAGAATTCCGAGACGGAAACTTATTATTAAGCAAGCATAAAATTACGCGCATACTCGATATACACGGGGCAATATTGTATTTTGGCATAATAGTTTAAATATTTAGTTAAGCTCCGTGGATATTAACGCTACAAGTATTTCACAATGGTTATTTGCCTTCGTGAAATTATACTTAGTTTCTCATTTTGCCTTTGACCGACGCCATACGCGATTTAAAAATACATCCCTAACTGCTATTTGTTGGAAGTACAAAGTTTTATTCGCAGACCGACGTAATTGACCGTGGCGATTGTCGTAAGTTTCAAATATTATTGTTAAACGATTATTGCACGACTGAACGTTCCTCTTTAATCGCGTAATACAGAATACGCGCAGGTGTACTCGATCGATTAGCGATACATCGATACTGAACATGCTTATGCTGTCGTATTCAATTGTCAGACGTAACAAATAAATTGTTAACAAATATGTATTTAAAAGAAGCAATGGCTCCTCGAGCTCACGTGAAAGGATCGTCGATTCGAGGAGCTTGTTAAATGATTGAAATTGAAAGCGACACGTGCAAGAGCGTCGTTGCGCGTGGTTTACTCAAAATAAATTTAATTGCGATGATAAAAAAAAAAATAACTAATTATCTTTTCGACCGATTGCCGACGCTACTCGTGGATAAATGGATTTATCCTTCAACCAATCGGTAATTTAAAGCAAGCCAAACAAAAAACGTAGGGTAAGTAGGAACGAGCGAGCCGAAAAGTTGTAAAACGTCGCAAATAAATGTCACTCGCGATATTAAGCGATGGATCATAATAGAAGGAGAGCTTTTCTTCATTGAGCTCGGCTACGTCCCTCAAATGGCTAACGGATATGATAGCGAGTGATTGATGGTACCAGTAAGATCTAAATCAGTATTGCCAACTGTAATAGCAGCGTTGGTCCCCGAAATCGGATATTATATATATATATATGTAACAGACTGGATTGAGTGGCGCGAGCATTACGATGTTAAGCCACTCAATGCGAAATAATCCATTGATCCGAGGGAAAAAATGCTCAGTGATGAGCTCATTATTTTATACGGACTTTACATTTATTTTTCATGCGCGTACGCAAACAACTTTTAACATTGCTCCATTCGTCCAACCAACTGTTAACGAAACTGTGCCAATTTAAACCAATTCGCTTTCAATTCGCGACTTTGAAAATTCCGCGTACGCGCTTTCATCGCGGCATTTTTATCAAGGGGAAAGTTAATTCCTTCACCCGCCCCCCCCCCTTCCCGCCTAGAAAATTACACTGCTCGGCTTTTTGTACGCCTACCTGGAAGATTACACGAAAATGCTATATATATATAGTTTATCCGAATCGCACGGCCTTCTTTTCGAAAGGAATTAAAATTAGTCCTGTTGTACACATCGAGATTTTGGGAGCGATGATTTTTGAATCACGTTATTCAGTAATTTCGAGTTTTCGCAATAAAGCACACAAGCCAACTAACGCTGGCGAGATTGGTTTTCTAATGTAAGCTTAAATTTTAAATGGAAGCAAAGTATGAATATTGAAAAAAGGCTATGTAAATATTGTTAAAATTATAATGATTCCAATTGTAAGGAATCCGGCGTTAAAAGTGGCTTAACAAATAAAAAGAGAAAAAAAAGAAAAAAATAAATAAATAAATTGCACAAATCAAATTGTACTCATATTTTCTGGCGCTACGAATAAATGCTTCTTGCGGCAAATCCGTTTTACTCATTTACGGCATCGTACGAACTCGTATTTCCTTTTAAATACTATGTTTTATATATTTCACGATGTATACCGAACTATTCTATTTGGCGTAGCGTTTCGTCGTTTGGAGGAATATTTTATAAAAACAAAGTAAAATCTGGCTGCTTGTTACGCATTACGTACGTAAGCCTAACTGGAAAATCAACAATCAACGGGCAAAAAACTCTTTGACGGATATTTTTATCCTTTCGAAGCGCAAGCATAATTTCGACCGAGTATCGTAACTACGTTGTATCGCGTATTAATTAAACCAAAATTGACGGCCAGGATAAATCGCGCACAGTAGGAAGAAGCACTCGAAGAAAGTACCCCTGGCTTCCAAAGGCCTCACGCCTCTTTCTCAATATCCCATTAAACACACACGCGCACGCACACACACACATGCGTATATACACAGACTTGGCCATTACATATATTAGCATGGGGAAGAAGGTTACTAGCGTAGCGCACGAACGGAGGCTAATCGGGAGAGGATAATCGATCCTGGGTGGCCTAGGCGTTCATTCGTTTGCCGGAAAAACGATTCCACCCCTGCCGCCCCTGTAAAGAGACGCCGAGCACGGGGGAAAGAAAAGGGCTCCGAGGGCTACGCACGGGATCCCCTGGATCCCGGGGCGGCGACCAATCGACGGCTGGGGGGCGGGGGTGGCGGGGGCGATCCACGCGCAACATAAGCAGACAAGACACACGCTTACCAACGCGCGGATCGAGATCGATGCGCCCGAGCGCCGGTTGACGACCGTGAAAATCCTCGGCCCCGCACCGTGGCTCTCCGTCCCCCTCGGCATTGGCCGGCCTCGGGAGCGCGCGGGGGCTCGCACCCTCGGCTTCCTCTCCCTCGGCGGCTCCTTGACACCGGCGGCCGTCGCCGCCGCCGCCGCGCTCCGGCTGACTCCTCTCCGGCTTCGAGCGCTCGGCCTCGCACAACCGGCCGCCCCGGCTGTCGCTCGTGCTCTGAGCCCACGGAGGAAGGAGCCTCGCGCTCCGCCATCCTCCCCGATGACGGTCCCCCCGCCGCCGCCGTCCTCTCCCTACCCCTGGCCGAGTACCCGCCGGCAGCGCGGCTGCGCGCCTCTCGGCCCCCTGGAGCAGCGCCGACCGCGGCCTGCCGAGGCCTCCTCGCCCGCGTGCGCCTGCCCTGCCTCCCCCTGCCGCCTCCGACCCGACCCCCGGCACTCCGGCCAACCCCCGGCGCGTCGTTTAACGCCGCTCCCCTCGGCAGCCTCCAATTGTCGTTCCGTGGAGTGCTCCTTCTTCTTCTTCTTCTTCTCCCTTTTTTATTTTTTATGCACCGCGAGGTCCGTTGCGAGCAGTGTCGCGATGCCGAAGCGAGCCTCGATCCGATACCCGTAGGCGCTCTGGGGAACTCCTACCTTTGGATGCTTGGGCATTTTATTTCAACCCTCCTGCGGATGTGTGCCCGACCAGTCGGCCCTTCCCCTTTGGAGATAATTTTTTTTTAATTACCAATCCAACCTTTCCCAATTAATATTCACGGCCAGCGATTACGTATCGACGGTATTTACAAGTCGGGGGATTTAAAAATACCGACGGATGTTTGCCTAAGGGATAAGAGCACAGACTTGCGGGGAAAACCTCATCTTGAGTGGAAGGGAAAAGACGCGGAGATAAGAAATGAAGAATATAAATATAATAATAATAGCGTTCGGTACCTGAAAGTCAGCGGTCGATGTTGCATAATAAAGCGTACGCTTATAAATATATATATATATATAAATATGTACATATATATAATATAAATACAGTATGAGCGTAAGGCATTTAATCAACGATATGTCTGATAAACTCGTGCAACTTTAACAATTCGTCGTAATGGGGAAAAAAAGTATATACATATATGTGTACAAAATTGTACAAAACATTAAGAGAAGTAAGCCTTTGAATTTAAAGCAGAGTGTGGCCAATTTTATATAACGCCGAAAAATTAATTGTATTTGAATTAACTTTTATTGGTTTTAATTATTTTGATTTAATTTAAAATTTTTTAATTGTACACTTCTATATAATAGGTAAAAATGATAAAAAGTTATCAAGTCAGTGCGTAATTTTCAAGAATTCAAAAAAAAAAGCCTTTTATACTCGCGTTACTTCTTAAACGATATTATGTCGCCATTGGAAATTAAAAATCACGTCTACAGACGATTAATCGGATTCAATAAAATTTTAGTGGATCTATAACATTTTTATTCGACAAATACAAAAGCTAGCGTCTAAAATTTAACAATTTCATTTTGTTATACTTTCTATTTATTAAACTTTAGTTAACAATAGCTTCGTTACAATGCTTCGTTTTCTAATAAGCAACCGATCAATCAAAATACATTGAATTTTCATGGAAATCTTAAGTGCTCTTTTGCATTATTAATTATTGTCTTATTGTGATTATTATGTTGACCAATTATAAGTATGGACACAAAAGAAATCAATATTAATTTTCGATTAAATCGACAATTTTTGATTATTTATGATTCCTTAAAGATTTTTCGAAATGCGTATTAAAAACTGGAGACGTTTTATCTCTTTTATCATGTCGTTCAATTTCATTTTTCGCATTATCCTAGATTGTTTCGTAGATACAAAATAATTCATTTAAGATACATGCTCCGATACCCAGATCAAGGCACCCTGATAATTAAAGCAATTATAATATACTTTATAAATGGCTCCTGTTCGTCGTAGCCTTTCCCTGATAGGCGATAGATATTGTACGAAAATCGCAAGCACTTTTACTTTATAAATATAAGAGACGTGCAAATGGGGAAAAGGATTTCACAATCAATAAATACGACTTTATAGTTTCCAAACATACCAAACATACTGATGTACGATTCGACCTATAAATAATACGAATACATTTTTATTGAGCTTAAATTAATAAAAACATTTTTCGAATTACTTTTCATTACATTTATTTTGATTGTGGTATATGGATAATATCCGTGCGCATGCTCTGGAATCGCACGTACAATTTTTCAATAGCGTTAAGGAATTTAAGAAATATTAAATTTAGAATTAAATAATAAAAAAACTTAGACCTTAGCGTGGCTTTTTTTTGAAAATCAATAGCATCGTAAAATAAAGGTAACCGAGGTAACAATACTTCTGGTGGAATTCCCCGCACGAATGCCACCGTTAAAAAAATACCCTTTATCGGGATTAGCAATGTCGAAGTATTTTTTTTCTTTTTATTTTTTTCTAACCACGACTATGGTATTAACTTTAAAATGCTTAAAAAATTAACCGGCGCGCGAATTCACGTCGCAGAGGGGGAAATATGCCTCTTGCAAAACAGTTCCGTCTTTGGGCTGTATTCCGCGCGTGGGATGCATAACAAAAAAAATAAATAAATAAATAAATAAATAAATAAATTAAACGCTTTTCGAATTAGCGAGGCTGTGCGTTCTATTCGGATACCTGGCCTATCCGTTACGCATCAAAACGAGCAGGTGCTTGTAAAAAGCATAACGTGGTGTGCACTGGTCGAGAATCCGATGATATAAAGTATGGATAACAGCCGTGAGAACATGTGGAATTAGCCGTCATTACCGAGCGCCTATCTTTTGAAGAGTCGCTTTATTATGGGAAGATGGAAAAAAAACAACGGCGACTCGCCGAATACAATGGGGTTTTATTCGATATTCCCCGACCAATGATAGCTGCACTTTGACGGACCACCCGATGGTACGTACGCATTTACATATCGCTAAATGCGTATAAAATATTTTAACAAGCAGCCGTGTCTGATTTTTAGTATTTTTGCAAAGGATTTATTAGCTCCGCGAAAGAATGCGCAAATGTATTTAGCGAGGCGATCTGACGAATTGCCATTTTTACTCGTGCAGTTGTAAATCAAAAGAAATTAAGATAGCATCGTCGTGTAACAGAATAACCGTACTAATTGTATAAATTATTAAAATTATACAATAGATCGGAATTATTGCTCTTCATCAAAGTATAATATGTGTATTAATATATATATATATAGATTAAAAATTGTATAAACTTTTCAAAAATATTGCATTTAATAATAAAGCTAATGATTCAAATAATTCATTGAAAAATATTTCTGGGAAATAATTGCACAATGCAAAATGTTTTTTAACAAATTATCATCGTTTACTCGATTCGCTCGAGCTAATTATATCACGTAAACGCTAACTTTTTATTAAAAAATTAAGAAGAAGCCTTCGATATAAAACAATAAAAGAGAAAATTTCTACAACATTATCATGATAAATTGTCGTATTAATAAGGGTCGTATCAATGACTACTCATTCTATTATCATAATATATGATATATAATATATAATTATATATAATTAATATTTTCCAGAGGCAGCTTGTTGTTATCACGATAGACAATACTCGTAAAATAACAATCTAATACGACAACGGGATGCATTAAAGCGAAATTCTATTGTGTTTCGTATTCGTATTGCGCGCGGATCTTAAAAGCCAATCGCTTTTGAATTCTAGTGCGCATGCGAGGTTTTCGAATGTTGCTGTTCCCTACTCGAACGCTAATTTCCATAAATAGAAGATTTAATCCGATTTCGGTGGGAGCTGGTAAAGGATTAAAATGCAATGGAAATTGATACAAAAGCACTCGGCTACTAAAGCGAAATTAACAAGTGTTATTTGCATAAATATTAATACTTCAATTGCTACGATTTGAAGATATATATATATATATATATATATATATATATATATATGCCAATGTACCGTGAGTCAACTTGAAAATATTTAAATAAGCGAATTATTTGTTTACCGTGCAAAATCAAAATCTCACAGTTGAGCAAAAATAATCTTTCTATTTTGTCTTCAGGCTAAACCCTCCAGTCGTAAACGTCGATAAAAGGAAAATTATTGGTTATTGTGAATTTGTAAAGAATTTTGCTTGTATTCCATAAGATGAATTATTTGTTAATTTTCAGGAACGCGTACAAGGTTCGTTGATTTATTTTAAATGAATTTATTACAGTACTTTTACGTCCGCTGAGTCGTATAAAATAACAACGAAACCAAAATACGGCAAAAGATAATAATGCCGCATATAATTCGCAAATCAATAATCGCACTTACGTAATAATAAAAATAAGTCATTCGACGTTTCCTACATCGAGCTGAAAGTCTATAGCACTTTCTTATTCATTCGAGAGATTCGTCGAAAGAAATACGCAGTAAAATTAAGGTTCGATGGAAGAAGAAAAAAAGAAAAGAAAAAAAAAAAATTAGAAAAGGCTACCATAATTAACGTTTAGCGGCGCTGGACTCGAGTGCAACGGAAGAAGGATAATCTTGGTTGAGAAAGCCCGGCGGAGGAATAAAACAATCGGGAGGGGTAAAATGCGCGCGAGGCCTTATCTCGGCACACATGGTCGAGTCACTTGGAGGCGGCTTGGATTCTCCGCGGCCCTCTTCCGATGCCGCTAACAATGGAACAATGGAAAATACATCACAAGGTCGGGGGCTCGAGCGAACTTCCAACGAGAGCTCGAACTTCTCGAGACTATCGAAGGGCGCGAGCCAGAGTTGATTCCGCGAATGGGAGGAAAGGTCGAGTCGCCGCTGGGCCTCCGTCTCTCGGGGTGGGGGGGGCCCCCCGAGTCTCGAATCCTCCGGCAGGCCCAAGAACAAACGAAAGCCCGCTAGTGCGGGGCTGGCTGCGTTTGGCCTAGGGGCAGAGTTGGGTTCTTTGGCGGGGGGAGGAAGCCAGGGCCGGCCACGTTACGGCGATCCTCGGAAGAGGAGGCGGGGATCCGGGGCTACGGGATCGCGCTCGTGACTCACGAGGCGCGCACCCAACTATGCGCTGACCCCGCCCCCGCCCCTCTGCCCCTCGGCCGATCTTACAATGGCTCGTCAAAGTGCGTCGGCCGCCGCCGAGGGGCGAGGAGGAGGAGGAGGAGAGCGTCGGGGCTCCCCGCGGCGGGTCGCGTCGGCTCCCGGTCCCCGGGCCCCTCGGCGTCGCCGTCTTTATACTCGGGCCATCCGGAGCCGTCGGCAGGGGAGCGAGCGAGACCGAGAGAGAGAGAGAGAGTCTGAGCCTTCGAAGCATGCGACGCCACTGTCCTCCTACCTTACCTCGGCTCTTCGCCCCCTCCGCCCGCGCGGGCTGCGCGCGCGCGCACAATCGTTCAGAGAGAGAGAGAGAGAGAGTGAGAGAGGGGGGAGAGGGTGGGAAGGAGCGCGCGTGCAGAAGAGCAGAGAGCAGAGAGAGAGAGAGGAACGGAGCGACTGGCTCTGGTGTCGGGCCCGTGCATCGATGCGCCTCGGCCCCTCGTCAGTAGCGAAAGTGGCTCAGTAGCGTCTCGCTCCCTCCCGACCGCGGCTCAACGCTCGCGCGCCTTGTTTATGAACGCGCGAGCGCACATCGGCACAGCACGTCGAGCGGCCCCGAGCCACCCGAGGAGGTATTTTTGGCGTCTCCTTCGGAGTCCGCGGCTCCGAGCCCCCTCTACGCCCCGCAGCAGCGGCGGGAGCCACAGCCGACGCGTCGAGCCCCTGGTGCAGCGGCTCTCGCGCACGTGCGCGACCCTCCCCCCGGAGAGACTCGCGGCGCTCCCGGCCCCGTTGGAGAGTGTCGACCCCCCCCGCCGCCGCCTTCTATCCACGCGAGCCCCGGCGAGGAGAGGAGAGCGAGAGAAAGGCATTCGCTACCTGGCCGCTCTCGATAGCGCGACCGCGGCTCGAGCCTAATGGACTCGTCGTCGCTTTATCGCGGCCGCGCCTGAGTGCGCGACGAGCCTCGCCTCCGGCCTACGCTCGGCTGCCCTTCCTCCGACCGCCTACGCCGTCGCCTGGGCTAACCCCCCGAGGGCGGCTCGCCTAGGGGCTTCCCCGAGAAGAAGGACTCCGTTGACGCTGCGCCGCGCGCCTCCTCCCGCCTCGTACGGGCTTCCTCGAGGGATAAAGCGCCGGCCAACGGAGCCAGGAGGAGCGAGAGAGAGAGAGAGGAGTTCGCCGCTGGTCCGCTGCTGCTGCTGCGTTGGCCGCGGGGGAGGGCGAACGGTGCGCCTACTCGGTTGGATACTCGGTTGGAAGAAGGTACGCGGGGGCTGCCAGGGGCCGAGTGGAGGTACAGTGCGTGTGTGTGTGCCTGCGCGCCACGGCTAGGAGAGGGTGGGAGAGGAAGAAGAGGAAGAAGAAGAAGAAGAAGAAGAGGGAAGAGGGAGGGAGCGCAGAGGCAATATAACGAAACCGACCCAATGGTGATCCGCCTGTCGGAGCTGCTTTTGTTCGCCGAGGACGTCTGGAGGAAGGCATTGGCTAGACTCGGCCCGGCCACGGACAAGCACGCGGTCAAGTCCAAGTAAGAGTGTCCTCTCTCACCTTTTGCGCTGCCTCCTCGTCGTCCTCCGGCGCTCTTCCTTCCTTACCTCTGCTACTCCCCCCTCGAGGCTCTTCTCCGCGCGCGCGCGCGCGCGCTGGCTTTTCCCACCGCCTCCCCCCCCCCCCGCCATCTTCCCGCCTGCCCACCTGGCCGCGACCGCGCGAATCCGCGTCACCTGCCACCTTTCGTTCGTCCTCCTCGCTCCCTCCCTCCCTCCCTCGCTCCTTCCCCAGCCGCCGCGGCGAAGCCCTCGCCTCTTCGAGGCTAGTTCCCACTTCTTGGGGACGGCTCGTCTCGACGATCCTTCCGAGACATCAACACAGGCCCCCTTCTCTTCTTCCCTCTTCGGTCGCGAGCCTCCGGGGCTTCCGATCGAAGCTCCCGCAGCGTTCGCGGGCAGATCTCGCGGAGCGACGATCCTCTGTCCGCGGCACTCCCGATCCTCTCCCGGTCTTATCGTCCTGCCGCCGCTGCTGCTGCCGTTGTTGTTGTTGTGGTTATCGTTATTGTTATCCCCCATCCCGTGCGCCATCCTTGAATCAGCCGTGCAACAATCGAGCCGATCTCTACATTGCCGGCGCCGTAACAATATCCTACAAAGCCTCGCTCGAGGAAGGCCGGCGGCGGCGGCGACCGAGAGCCCCACAGGGTACCGAACGAGCCGAAGCTCTCGGAGGAAAGGCTAATCCTTTTTTTTTTTTTGTTTTTAAAAGCAAGGATGAGGCGCCATCGATCGCTTTCTACTCGCACCCACGGGCAAAGCTTCGTTCATTCCCGCGCGGCATCGTTGCCCCTCGTCCACTTCGATGGTCTCGCTCGACTTCCTCATACCCCTTCCTCCGTTGGCCTTACTTTTTCTTGTCAAAGAATTCCTTCCGCCGTTCGCGCGAGCGACTGGATACTCCCTCGGTCCTTGGTACGACGAGTACTCCTCGACTTAATCCTGCGCCTCGGCGGATCCACGCACACCGAGGAGGAGGAGGAGGACGAGGGAGCCGAGCATCGCGGGGTTCGCTTCTTCTTTTTTTCTTTCCTTTCTTCGTAAATATCGAGATAGGACGACGAACGAGGGCTAGGGTCGCTTACGAGTCGCAGCTACATCCGAGACCTCGTCGTCGTAGTGTAAACGGCCGGCCACCTTTAAATGCTCCGCGTTCAACCGAGCGGCCCTCGGTAAATATTCCACGTGCGCGTACAATTGCGTTATCCAAAACTGTTACGCCTAAAGACGCGAAGCGCTCCTCGTGTATTTGTTGTTGCTGTTGTCGTTGGAAAAGCGAGCCGGTGCCGTGAGCCCGAGGTAGGTAGATAGGTAGGTAGGTATTGGGGGGGGGGGTGTGGAACAAAAAACAAAAAAAATACTCCAAAGCTTATCACGATAGAGGCAGCGCGTAAACCTCGTAACTTATGCAGTTGAAACTATAAACGATTCCCGCTTGACCTGGATGGAGCGGCCTGCTCGAAACTCGTTGGAAAATAATATCTATTTTAATTGCAGCTAGGCCGGCAATTATAATCGTATCCTTGATTAAAGTTGGAGTTTTCACTTTTACCTGAAAAAAAAAAAAAAAAAAAAAAAAAATTATTTCATTAAAGCCTCGACTGCCGCTCTATATTTAACCGGTCCGTAAGCGGCGATCGCGAAAGCTGCCCACCCCCCCGCCCGGTGAATAATGCGATAAACTCCAGAGGTACTCGACCCCGAGGCAACCGAATTATATTCATTTTTCACGCGGAGCCTTCGCTTTGTGCCATTTGAATGTCCAACAAATGTGCGGCCCGACAAGTGGCTACTACTCTCTAGGCTACCCCCGAATTTTCATTTAAAAACAAAGGGAGGAAAAAAAATGTTGTCGCGCGCTCAGAATCAAAATAAACCCCATCGAATTGGCCTCGTGAGTATTGTTAATTATGTGTGTGTTTGTGTTTTTTTTTTTTTAAATACTTAGCTGTTCTCAGCTAGATCTTTTTTTTCCCCCTTTATCGCGTAAAGCACGAAAACGATCTCGAAACTGTCGGTCTTGGGGGGGGAAAAGCAAATCTGCTGCTGGATGCATGTCCAAGCCTTTAATAAAATTATTTATAGTTACTCGAGAGATTAAGTTACAAAGAAAATAAAGTCCGCTCTCCAATATAAAAACAAAAACAAACAAAAAAAAAAAAGACTTTAAAGTACGTCTTTATTGTCCATTACGACTGCAGGCCTTTAATTTCAACTTACAAATTAGAACTTTTAATCATAATCTTGTGTATTCGTTACAATTACAGTCACGGGGATTCTAAAATTAACGCTGGCCATTCTGATGTATCCCTTGAGCATTTTATCGCGAAACTTCTTTACGAGTGAATCAAAATATTATTTTTACGGTAAATAAGATACGCTAACTCTGAGTACGCCAACGACATAATAATTGTAGAGAATTGAAGTTTTACAATTTTTTTTTTTTTTTTATTATTCAAGTTCAATTAGAATTACGGGAATTTCCGAACGAGGTGCAAGGAGCCTCGATCGTTAAACATTGTTAAAACTTTCTATTTATCTTGTACGAATCGCTTATAAGGCTGCTGTTCGTTTATCGCAGGAAACGCGAATGGGCCAAAATCAACGATTCTACTCAAATTCTGCAACGATTCGTATTGCGCCCTGTAATTTCTACTACTGTGCATTTTGAATAAATCATTTGGAACTATCAAATGCCAGTCGATTAAATCT
This sequence comes from Kradibia gibbosae, assembly GCA_018907135.1. Classification (NCBI taxonomy): domain Eukaryota; kingdom Metazoa; phylum Arthropoda; class Insecta; order Hymenoptera; family Agaonidae; genus Kradibia; species Kradibia gibbosae. The sequence continues at coordinate 3,311,072 of JACCHX010000011.1, forward strand.
TACGACACGATTGTTCTTCTTTTCTTTTTTTTTTTTTTAATACAAATGTTGTCTCGACTCATTGTTCACGGGCCTTCTCAGCGGATAAAATGTTCTACGACATTAACGGATATTACCGACGTAATGGTAACTTGAGAAAAATCGAGAAGCTCTACTGTACATCGAGAGGGCATCGCTAGATTTTAACAAGACGTTCCCTTGTGAAAATAGCGAAACTACACGAAGCGTTTTAATATTGGTCCAATGATATAATACTGCGTACCGTAAATATTACCCTAAGGTCAAAAGCAAAAGGGTATCCGAGCCCTCGAGGGCACAAAATTGCAACTGGAAACTCATTTGTCTCGCGTATTTTAACGCGGGAGCCCCGCGCGCAAAGTATTTAAATTTCAAAAGTTGTGCCCCCCCCTTACGTTCTTTTAAATATCATCAATCGGCTCAAGACCGAACACTTTTATTAGGCTCTCAAAACAAGATAATCTATTATAACAACGGCACCCTAGGAGTTTTCGTTGATAATTCAATTCCAAGGCGATTCCATCGGACTTTTTTCAAACGCGGCCGCGCCTACGCCATGGGCATTTTTTCCTCGGCCTTCTTCCATTTCCAACAACTTAATTATGCCGCGAGCAGGATCGCGTTTTACATGCCTTCGGAGTTAACGACGTTTAATAATTTTGCGCGACAAAAATGCGAGCCAACGCGATCGAAGACTATGGAAATAATAATAATTGCAGCGCGCAGAGGGCGAAAATAACAATTGCGCGATAAATTATTGCTCGCAAAGTCGGGACACATTAATGTGGCTTTATTCGATTTAGCCCTCGTATAGCGATGGCGATTAATAGAGAGGCTAACAAAAATGCCCGCGAAGAAGACGCGACAGCTAATATATATGGACCGGAGCCGGAGATTAGCCGTCGAAAACTTCATTAAGAAAGTAAGAAAATTACCTTGCCCTCGAGATAAGTCTAGAGAATTCACGAATTCTCGCCACGAGTCCCCGATACGGGGTTTGTTGGCCTTCTTACAATTTCCGAGCTGAGTAATACCGGATGATTAACAATTGCCATTGTGCCGAATTGTCGATGTTCTTGTCGATACGCGCTTTGGCATATGAAAGCACGCGCGCGATTTGATAAAAGAATCGGAGCGACTCGTACCGCGCACTCGGTGCATTCATTTTACGAACGGGCAAATAAGGATAAACTTGAATAATCGTGTGCTTTTCGCAAGCCATTCAAATGTAAAATGGCAGCGGCGCCTAATGGACGGAGACTAGGAGAAATTTGCATTTCGGCAAATTGTGACTTAATTTAATAAAGATATCATTGGCTCGACGGCGCGATATTATTTTATCCGCGCATAATAATAATAATAATAATAATAATAATAACAACAACAACAACAATAATAATGACGACGACGCTGCCACGACTCTGTGGCAAAAGCGTCCCGCAGTCGGGTGACGTGATTTTGTATAATTTTAATGAAGGGGGGGAGCGTTGGGATCGCGGGGCTAGGGCGGAGAAAAAAAAAGAAAATACATCCCAAAAAATACCTACTACGGGCACAGGGTCGCGGAGAAAAGGGGTCGGGGCGTCGTCGCGACTCGTGTTTACGGGAATCCACGGTCGAGGGGATAAATGCGCTTTAAAAATAATGCCCCCGTTTGGGGTGGGGTGGGGGTCAGTGCTTCAATACTCCCCCGAGTCAAGAGAAGTAGAAAAATATTCGAGTCGAGACTTGGGCCATTTGAGGGGTTGGGGGCGTCCTATAGGATGATAAATTTTATCGCGTTGGAAGGAGAGAGAGAGAGAGAGAGAGAGAGAGAGAGAGAGAGAGAGAGAGATGATAGGCAGGGCTCCAGGCAGGAGTCGAGGAGGAGGAGGAGTGGCGTTGCGGCAAATCCGAGGACTCCGTGCAAGGACAAGGAGCAGCGCTTTCCCGACAGAAGATCAAAGGCGATATCGATCCAGGGTGCGCGGCGCGAGTCCGCTGCCCTACACACTCGGGTGTACGCCGCGGGGCAATGTAATGCACCAGGGCGGGGAGGGGAGGGCGGGAGGCCTCTGCCTGCGACTGTATTGGTTGCCGCGAGGCCGATTCGCGCATGCCCTCCTCCGACAAAGGCCGAGAACTCTCTCTCTCTCTCCCGGACACCTGCTTCGGCATGGGCGTAGGTTCGGGGGGCCGCGGCTCCCCTCCCCTCCCCCCGCCCGCCGCCGCCGCTGCTCCTCGAGGAGTCGCCGACAGCTGGCAAGGACAATGGGGCCCGGGCCCAACCAAATGGCGACTGGGGCCTCCTCCTTATTCGTCTTGCTTTCTTCTTCGGCAGCCCCGGAACCTCCCGGACGGTCTATCGCTCTACGCCCTGGACGAGCGGGCCCCCGAGGAGCCGAGCTGTTGTCTCCTCTCGATATGCTTTCGATCCTTGCCATTTCGGCCCGAGCTCGAGCGAGCGGGGCCCCTTTTACTAGCCTCCTTCCATCGTTCGTCATCCTTTACCGGCTTTCTAATGCTAAATTTTTATCCATCGCCTGCATAAGTCAGGATGAACGCCCTAACAATTCCCCACCTTATAATGGCTATTTGGTTTGCCCACCGAGTCTCGCTCTTACCCCGTCTTCGTTTACCGTTACTTAATAAGCTTCCAACTCTAATTGCGATCGGGGCATCGGGATTTCCAATCTCGGAATCGATGGGCGCGCGCAGCTTCGATTATTGCCAAGCGTATGCGCGTATTCGACCGCTGCAGGCTTGACTAAAGCCCAACCCAGAGGCCCCGATTCCGTAAAAGAGTGCCATTTATTTTTTGTTTTTTTTTGTTTTTTTTTTTTTTTTTCCCCAATCCATGCTCACCGAGCAAAGGATCATCCCGCGCACGATCCCCATGTGCTGAGCCGCGCTTCCTTTTTCCAGGATGCCGAACGCGGAGAACAACGCGGCCGGACCAACGCCGAATCCATCGCCGATCATAACGATTCCGGCGGCCGAGCCGACGCCGACGACGACGACGACGACGACGACGACGGCGCCTTCGGCCGCGGCCGGAAGTGGCGACACTTTGGTAACGAAGAAGCGCTGCTTCAGGCGCAGGACCGTCCACGTCACCATTTCAATAGCCGTATTCTCGACAATACTCAGCTTTCTCTGGATCTATACGTTGACGTCGGAGCTCAGGTGGGTCGAGACCCCCGTCCAAATTGACATTCTAGATGCGGCCGCGGGCTTGATGCACTGCATCCGACACGAGTAGCCCCCGGTGGTCAAGAAGCCGCTTTTAATCAATGATGTCTCCCCCTTACCGAGACAGTAGTCCGAGAATAAGAGATTTGCCGAGGGGGTTGACGGAAAATTAACGCGCCCTTTTAAATTTTGAAATTCATAATGCCGAAGATAATTTGGCCTAATCGATAAATAAATTACGAATGAATTCAATTTTCGTTCGATCTCCTGCCACGAAACTCATTGGAAATATATTGTTATATAAATTTATGCGTTTATATATATATATTGTTATTATTACTTGCAGAAGGAAGGCGTTCGACGTAAATATGACCAAAGATGTGCTTTACAATATATCTATAGACAATCCAGATTTAGTAGCCTACATAAGGAATATTCAACTGAAGACGTCCCACCAGGAGTTGGTTAACGCCACTCAGACACCGGAGGAACAGTTTGTGGTCAATCAATTGCAGGGCAAACGCGAGGGAGTTTATTTTGAGTATTTGAGCAGAGTAAGTATTTTCGCTCGATGAGCAAACGCGAAGAAATTACCTTAGGCTCGTTTGCCTTTTATTACAAGACAAGCACACCCCGCGAGAAAGAATAAATTATTTTCATCTCGCGACAAACAAGGTGTAAGCATACAAATTCTCGATAGTTATCGCTAGTAGATAAAAGTTACGTTTTTTTTTTTTCTATCAATCCCCCCCCCTCCCCCAATAAAAGAACATTACGCACTGAAACAAAATTGTTCAAGGCCACGCTCTAACCCAATGCATGGTTTTATGTTGCCAAGGTCGGGGCCGTATCGACCACTGCTTGGCTGGAATCGAACCTGAACTGGCGCGGAGTAATGGTTTTTACGGATCCGCGAAATAGGAGCAGGAGAAATCAAAAAACCATCGTCTTTCACGTTTGCCTCAGTACGGACAAGTACATCAAGGAGGTAACTATGCCATTGGGGTAAAATTATACCTTCATTGGAAGGGAAGGATCGTCAGGTTGGAACGATACAAAAGAGCGCGCGATCGCGTCTACGTCCTTATGATCTCCATTGAAATACATAAGATAGAAAGATGGATGACCTCGCGTCTCGACTAATCTCGGAATCGTCAATTTTAGATAACATATCATCAGGAAGCAGACGTGCAGGTGACGAAGTTGGGCGAGGGTCCGAACAGCCTCGTCCTCTCCAAGGAAAGCCTGCCGGCGACAAGATTGCTCTGCTTTCCACTGTACTCCATTCTCTTGGCTTACAATACGACCAGCCTCGATTACTTGAGCCTCGATAGCAGCGAGGTTCAGGACGGACTGGTAAAAATACACGCACTTGGCCTATTGCCCATTTTATCCAACCGCGCGCGAGTAATTCTATTCCTCCTGTCGATTGCACCGTCGACTCAGGGGCAAATAGAACAGGATCACCGCTAACGCATACTTGTTATTTGTCGTCGACAGGTCTTGGACACCATACCCTGGGACGTTATTAAGATATCGGTGCTCTCCATCCACTGGGGCGCCCATCACACCGACGCCGAGACACAGGCTATTATCGATAAGCTCAGCAGTCATAATTACAAACACGTCAAGAGCCTTCCCACGGGTAAACTGATTTTCGTGTACAACCGTCGGCCCAAAGTATGAAAAACACGACGTCGGCTGTCCTTTAGCCGCACCTTCGAGAAGCTCACCGCCACAACCAAGATTTAGCTGCGACATCGGATTACGGATTAAACCTGACACTGGTTAATGCTCTTAGTTGTAAAAGTTCGAATGTATCGATCGATTGATTTTAATGCGATTCATCGCGTTTCTATTATTATTCTTGAGTAGTCCTTCGTCTTTTGCAACGGATAATGAAATGCGTAGCGTCCGTTGAAGGCAAGTTAAAGCAACAATGTCGCAGGTCGTTGGAAATTTTAAGTTGTGCGTGCAAGCTACAAAACTGTAGCTCGCGTCGTAAGCTTTCCCCTTCAATTTTATACAATAATTTATTTTTAATTGTCGCTAATGAATTTGGATACATAGAATAGCCATTTGAATATTAATTATGAAGGATCTTTTTTTTTTTTTTTTTTTTTTTGATGATGAAAGGTTTAGATGAAACGAATATCTATATATAATTTTATTAATTAAAAATCCGACAAATCTCACACAATATTAAAAAAAAAAAAAAAAAAAAAAAAAAACAGATATTGATACGAAATACACTAGAGATAAACCAAAAAATATAGATATTTTATTACAACTTTTTTTTATTTACATTCGAAGATTTTTGAGAAGGAATGAAAAATGAATTAACTCCTTTTTGCTCGTTCACATTTATAAACATAAACGGCTCTACGAAAATTATCTAAATCAAAATTAATATAATGGTTAATTATAACTAAAAAAAATTGGTCATACGTAATGTTTTTTACAGTGACGAATAAATCCTTTTTTTTATTCATTTAATGACAATTATACGCTTACAGAACATTCACTGATGCTCGTCAAATTGCTTTCTTCGGCATAAATCCTTAAATCATTCAGTACGTAATCAAAATTTGCGTTTTAGTCCTTGAATTATAATTTGAAGAAAAGAAAAAAAAAAACAAAAAAAAAAAACATGATATATGCTTATCTCAACCATCGATTAAATTTATTTTAAATATTAGCTGATAATACTTGAAAAGTGCATTGTGTATAAAAATAAGATCGCTTGTGATTTTTATCTATACATTTTGAAATGTCAAATTGCTCCACGGCTGCCTCGCACTTTCCTGCATTAAAGCAGTGATAACCAGTGAGTTACTCAAAATACCTTAATTAAGGGCCTTACTAGATATATAAGACAATTGTAATATCGTGCCGATCAAATAGTTAGTTTCATAATCTCATTAAAATTAAATATAGGAAAATACATAGTTATAAATATCATTCGCCTAGAGATTAAATCTAAATGAAAGTTTCATAAGTGCATAATATGTAATTAAAACATTCGTGACAAACTGAAGGAAAAGAATAATTGACTGATTTTTATTTAAGCAAAATTTTTAAGTGATAATCATTTGTAGGATCGTAATTTTAGGATCCTATTTTATTTATTTTTTTATTGCGGCAAGAAATATATATGAACGTTTACTATGACGGGAAAAAAAATTACTTCCATGCGTTATTAAAATTTAAGACCCTCGTATTTATTTAATAGATGAAGACATTAATAAAATTGTGTTCTTGTATAAATTCTTGCCATTTTAAATAACTAATTTAATCATTTAAAATAATTGTAACAACGTGTTTTCACAATAAAATTAAAAAAAAATTAAATAAAAATCAGTTGATTTTGTAGCGGAATAATTTCAACCTAAATAAAGTTGTGGAATAAAATATTGACGAAAATGAAAAATAACGATCTTACCAAAAATTATCGTTGCTAATTACAGAATTAAATAGAAGTATGATAATAGATAATGAATAAAAACTATTTTACGAATTCGCACAGGTCTTGTGACTTGAGGATACATTAAAAAAAGGTTCATAAAGAAGTATTTGTGAATTATGAAGTATACAATAATTTAATGAAATTCTTAGACGATGTTTTTTAAGTATTTATTGTTCTAGTAACATATCATATAATTTTGCTTGAAATTTTTTAAACTTTCTTTGAAAAAAGAAGTTATGTATTACGGTAAAAAGAAAAGAACAAATATAATTTTGTTGTACTTCTAATAAATATTAATTTGAGACTTGTTTGATTATGTAGAATAATTTTTTTTTCTCGGCGCAATAATTAAAAGGATACTTTGTAAGTTTTACAATATGTACCAATTAATTTATTACAGTTTTTTCACTAATACATTGTTATCATTAGCAGTAGGTAGTATACGACTGATACTGGAAACTCAAATATTTTTTATTAAATAAATAAATAAGTTTGATATAAGGTAATAATTGATATTACCTTACAGATTTTATATTTAAATATCATCGAGAATACACTTTTAGTTTAACGATTAAATTACACGAAAAGCAACTAACCCATAATTATTAAGTATTATTATTATTCAAATTATAATTAAAAGTGGATGTCATAAATAAAAGTGTATTTAAAGAATTATTTAAATATAATTTCCTCAAATGAATATTTATATTCAGTTGAATATAAATAAATGGTATTTAACAGCTAATACATTTTTCTAATTAAAAAAATGTATACTCTCAAAAGTTGTTTTACTTTAAAATAAAAAAAAAAATAAATAAATAAATAAAAAAAAAATAAAAAATACCATCGATTACGTATATTTGTATGTAGTATTGTAAAAGCATTTGGATTATCGATTATAATGCTAAAAGCTAATGGTAGGAATTTTAGAGCTACTCGCACAATAATGCATTTATTTAAGTAAAGAACTGTAAAATTTTTCAATATAATTTTTATGGTTTTCGGAGTTTTTTTTTCTTTTACCACTTAGTTTATTGCGGTAAAGATGTATGAGTTGGTCAACCTTTATTTACCCGAGATACGTGATTTCTTAAGCAATAATAAAAAATATTATATTTATAAGAAAGAATGTTTTTAAATATCATTTCCATCATCCCTACAGAACGATGGCCCCCATTTACCCAAACATACCGAGATATTGTCTGCATTAGGTGGGAAATGCGTATCATCGAGTTCGTAGAAAAGCATTTTCACTATCATCGATAAGAGGCAATAATGTTAATTATGGCAAATCGATTCAATGGTTAAAAAAGAACAATTGCCAAAGGGCATTTCCACGAGTAGTTTTGCGTTCTATTTAGGTTTCAAAACGAACGAAAAAAAAAATCGATCAATCAAATAAAGCAATTTCTACTCTCGCGCTGTCCCATCGATGCTGCCGCTCGTTAATTTTATCGTTGAATTATTAATTAATTGTCACCCTCGATAACAGAAGCGATCTATAGAAGTTAAGCGGTAGCAGAATGTAAATCTAGGAATCGAGCACTCGATTGGAAAGGTAAATTTTAATCTTTGACTTCGACGTCGGCTGATGTTAGAAAAGTGGCCGCGCCATGCCATTGTAGCCGGTATTTCAATACATCCAAAATCATCCAAAATAAAGGCCCGGATGCCGGAAGCTTTCACCCGCAAGTGCCAATTATTCACACGGAGCTGAAAGTTATCGTAACCGTACCGTTTCTTTCTCCTATCTCTCTCTCTCTCTCTCTCTCTATGCTCTTTCCTCCAGTCGTGCAATATCGACAATTGCCATATGCCGCACGACGAATTCGCGCGATGCTTACGCAATGAAGCAATTCCATTGCAGCTTTATCATTCAGGCTTCTTATTACCGGGCCAAAATGACTCGGGGCTCTTTAGGACAGCCGTTTCGTCGAGTGGGCCAGCCTCCGTAAGGACCCTCGCGGGGATAAAGTACCTGGAGCGCGAGAGCCAGCCAGTGGCAAGGGTATTAAATTTTGGGAAAAATTAATTATTAAATGCCTGCAGAGCGCGCCCAATCCGATGCGATGAATGACTTTTCGAAAAAGGCAAAACTCCGATTAAGGAGGGCCAACGGCCGCGAGATTAGGATGATTATATTAGTTGAGCGCAAACGACGATAATGAAAACGAACGGTAGCATTGATCTGATATATATATATGTATATATATATCGATCGCAATAGAGTCGTAATCGACAGCTTAATCTATAGGACGAGAGACGCGAGTCGCCGATTTCTATCGAGAATCCCCGAGTCGCCTGACCCGCAACAGCAGTGCTATGGGATTTCCCACGGGTTGGAAAAATGCGGGAGTGCGGAGCACCAGAGAGAAAGAGAGAGAGAGAGAGAGGCGGAATAAGCGTTGGCTTTGAAATGGAAGCTCTCGTCGCTAAGCCATCCGGGAGAGATGATGATTCAGCATCGATAGAGCGATTTTTAATCTAAGCGAGCCGTCGATATTTCAATTCAATTTTGATAAAATTCACCAGCTGGAATTTTACGCTCGCTCCATAAAACTTTTGGCCTATCTTCGTTATTGGCGATACCGATTCCACGATTGGGTATCTACCGTGAGCATTAGTTGTAACGAGGTTATTGCTTTTAATCGTAGCGGCCAATACCCTCCCGAACCTATGGCTTTCCGATCTCGTACAAAAATCCTCCCGATGCTCGCTCGGAACTCTGGGGATTAGTCGACGAGCGCCAAAAGCTCGAGTCTCTCCTCCCTTCGGTCCTGCTCTTCTGACTCATTATAACTCATTGCCTCCTCGTCGAGCCAGATGATTTCTCGGTTATTTGATCGATGGCTTTGAAACTATCAGACGCATCCAATTGCCGAATGTCTCGAGTGCCTTAGGCGGCCCCTGGATCGACAAGGGCGATAATGATAACGAACGAACAAAGCTCGTCGACGTCCGCGCGCGTCTCTCCCAACGGACCTCGCCGGCTATTTCCCAAAAGGCTCCCTCTACTTTTGCAAAGCCTCCTCCGACTGTCCCGAGGGACGAGGAGGATCTAGTGTGCTCTGTGCTCGTCGAAGCTTCGCCATTTCGACGCTTCGGAGGTTGAAGATTCAACCGGGAATCGATGGCCTCGACAGTGGCCCTCCTCTCGGACGGTGGAGGATTACCCGACGCGCGGCGATCGGCGCCATCGATACCGATCTATTCCATCTCGATCGGATTGTCCGCTGATTTATCAGCTGCAAATTGAAAAAGGATTTATTTGAATTCACATGCGGCGCTTATTGAATAGCCCTGATTATTGGGCATAGCCTTGTGGAAGCTACCGGACAAAACGTCTTTGAAATTCCTTGGAAAATTGTTTTTCAAATATCCATCCATCACAGCTATTCGTTACAAATTATTGCTATTTTTAATATATGTGTGTGTGTGTGTGTGTGTGTGTGTGTATAAAGAAGCTTTTATTGTAACTGATATTTGCTTTTTTATAAATATTTTTCCAAACAACTATAAAAGATATCGTTCTTCTGAATTATTTCAATTCATTATATTGTATTCGGTCGAACGTACCATCCATTTGAGTATTTATCCAGTTAAGTGTTTTTCTTTAAAAGAAAAAAAAAGTACTGAATCCTAACGAATGGAATTTTATTTATTTATTTTTTTTTTTTTTTTTTGTATAGTTTCATAGTTCTTGGATTTTATAAAGTGAAAACCCATTTACGATTTATTAAAAATTATCAACCCATTGTGTGCGCGCACGCGTCGCGTAAAATATTAGAAAATAACAACGGAATAAAAAAAATAAATAAAAATTAGCTCTTCTCGAGAGGCGAGACGAGTTTTGAAATTAATAGTACTTTAAACTAATAATGGTATCTAAATGCTCTTGACGATATCATAAATGTTCTCTTCACAAACTTTTGTTTAAATTAGAGTGACATACATGGCAGAATAAATATTATTTTAGGAACTAATAGATATGATAGTGAATCAGGAATGTAACCTTCAAACATGATTATTAAACTTACGCATGTAATAAAACAAGTTTTTCAGTTTGAATGAAACGAAATGTAGGTCAAAATTTGAAAATCGAAATGCAGGCGCTCGTACTTATGATTTTTTTTTTTTTTTTTTTTTTTTTATTATTTTTCACGACTATCGCGAGTTGCGTCTATTCAATTTTTGCAATCGGAGCCAACTGTCGTTGAACGGAGGGAAAAATTTTCAACCGCAAGGAGCAACGAGAAGCCCTCGAGCAAAGTGAACTCGACGCGCCGGCCTACGCGAAACTTGCAAGTTCGAATTATTACGCAATGCGAAAGAAATGCGTTGTTACACTTGAGGAGAAAGAAAGAAAAAAAAAATGCATTACGTCAAAAAAGATAATATTCGCTGCTCGAGCGCAACGCTAGATTGTCGATAATAAATAAACGAACGCTCGGCAGAGCGACTCCTGTCCCGAGTCACTTTGACATAAAAAGTATCCGCACCGAGTGGCGTTCCAACGATCCGGCGGCGGTGGGCTGAAAAATTTTGAAAAAAGCTGCGAGCCCGAGCAGGCGTGAGCTAATTGCTCGAAAACGAAGTTAAAAAAGATGCGGCCTTGTCGCGAGCGATTGGCTCTCGCTCGATGCGCTCCACGAGCAGCTCGCGACAATTCGCGCAGCCGCTCGGGAGCTAGGAGCATTGCTGTTTCGTTTGCCCGCGTCGGGCCTCCGAACCCTCCTTCCTTCCTTCCTTCCCTCCCTCCCTCCCTCCCTGCGGGCGTTCCTCGCTCGAATCGGAGCCTCGGCCCCGGGCAGGAGCGCCGCCGTCGAGGCTTCGGAGCCTCGGCGAGAGACTGGGCGAATCGGCCGAAATCGCCCAATCGATCGAGAAGCGCGTGCCGGCGTCGTATCTCTCTCCCCCCCGCCGCCCGCCCACCCCGACCACCAACGGAAAATCGACGGAGAGCCGAGATAATGCGCGATTACGCCGCTCTCGCGGCCTCAGTGGTGGAAGTCGCTCCCACGGCGAGGAGAGTCGCTCATTATGACCGGAGGCCCGTGAGCACTCGGTTGCGCGTTGGCCTGCTCGACTCTTTATCCTCGTGGGCCGGGCACCGGAGGCGCGGACCTCCCCTGAATTAAAGCCGAGACCGCAGCCGAGCCGAGGACCGAGGCGCTTCGGCCCCAGGGACAGATCGAGCCGCTCCGCAACCCAATCGCAATGGAGAAGAGCAGCTCCAAGTTCCTGCAGTACTTCGCCGCCACTGCCGGTACTTATCAGCGACTTTATCTTGTCCTCGCGGCTACCCGTCGGCTCCCGAGTCCCTTCTCCGACAGCCTCTCCCATCGATCGCTCTCGTTCTCCTGTCCTTCGGTGCGCCTCGCCCCCCCCCTTATCGCGAGCGGCTTCCTCCGCCCTCGAGACCGGGAGGAGTCCCTTTGAAATTCGTTCCCGAGCTGGAATGCGAGGTTTCGAGTCGAGGCCTCGGTAGCACCGGTGCGTCGCTCGCGAAAAAAATAGAAGAAAAAAAAAGCGAATAAAATTATGAACGCGAAGCCGCGATACCGTTACATCCTGCCGAGATTTCAAACAAAGCGATACATGCTTCTTTATAATGACGGCCGCTCCTGTCCAGGCGCAGTTATTACGTTCTGTAAATTCAGATCCGAGAGCGCAATTGAGGTGCTGCTGAAACACGCGCGCGGACTTATGCACGTATTTTGGATTTGATTTTACCACCGAAGCAGCGCTGGAATTTATTTATCGTACTTTATGTGTAGTTACAATTATTCGTACGATTATACACACACACATATATATATATATATATATATATTAATCTGAACAATAAGTATAGCTAGTACGTACAACTTTTTTACATTTAATTAATAAACCGATGATACGATGCGAAAATTTCGATTAGCGAATACAAATAAGGTCGCTAATAGATTAACGTCTAATCAAAGCTCCAAGAATTTCAAGAATTTCACATTACGTATTTGTCGTTAACGTTGAATTGGTTAATATTATATTTAAAAAAAAAATCACAGTTAATAACAAACCCGTTTTGTTATTTATATTTAAAGAAACGAAATTCTATATAAGTATACTCAATACAAGCTTGACTGCGCGCTTTATCGTGAAATTTTACAAGTGTTCATGCATTTTTTATTATCCATAATTATTTATCAAACGTGTGTCGTTATTTTTCGCATGCATTACAAAAGACTTGAAATTGTAAGCTGCTGCTCCATTGATTTACGAATTTATCATAAATTTACAAATTTCTCCTTTTTTTTTTCTTTTTCATTAACATTTGATTTTGCAATTCGACACATTAATATTCATTATCTTGCAAAAGTATATTATTCATTGTAAGCGCTAATGATATCACTAAGCTTTTGTAAGTTCAATGTAAAGCTTTTTGCAAGCGATATGTACATAAATGATAAAATCATTTCAAGCGTAATTTAAAAACTCTAAATAGGCTTCATCTTTACAATTATCCGCGTATCTTATTGATACATAGTCTGCGTAACCGCGTGATTATAAGTACATCTGTAAAATTTTTAATCTCTGAAATATAGTAATCCAAACATTAATACATATATATATATATATATATGTAAATATATATATATATATATGTATGTATGGATATACGTATGTATATGTATAATATGTATAATACGATCGTAGCGCATTAAAAAGTGCGTACAAATAAAACGGTTGGTTTGGTGTCACGGCGCGTAGAAAAATTTGTACAACGATATAATGCGTCGGGGACGTGAAAAATATTGAGTCATTCGTGAAATAATCAAGCCTAGTCATGATTCAGCTCATCACGGTATCCTAGTACGAAATTTCTTAATTATACTTAACGGCCTGCGTCATTCCAAGGGAACAAAGTATGAAAAGCAGCTCCAAATAGAAACAACAGGTTTATAATATTTCTTTAGGGCCTCGGGAGCAAAGAGTCCCGTTGCGAAACAATACAACATTCCAAAGGAACAGGAATGATGTAAAAAGGATTTGAGAAAGAAGGCGAGTCTCCGGGGGGGGGAAGAACCCCGGGGATGAAGACGTAGGGAAGGAGGGAAAGGGTGACTGGACGGCGAGCAGGAGGGGGGGGGAGGGGAAGGAAGAAGCGCGGGACGCGCGAATCTCAACCGGATTGCCATAATCGGAAATCGGCACTTTGGCCGGTCGGTAGGCTAAATGGGCAACATCCGATTACGGGGACTTGGCGCTGATGGTATATCATTTTCGGGCCGCGGAGCGAAGGCTGCGCCGCGTAAGGAATAGGAGCTAGAGCCGTGAGCAACGCAAAACAAAAAGGTGCCGAGTTGAATAATGCCGTCCAAATAAAGGCACTCGCTCGATCGCCGGACAATGCAACGAGCCTTTTGTCAATCGTCGATACCGCGTCTACTTGCACCGCTTCCGACACAATGATGATGCTGCTCCCTCGCGATTCAAGAAGTCACGAGATCTATATGTATACACGCACTAGATATGTATACGTATGAGCGCGAGCGGGCGCGTGTCCTTTCTCAAAGGCGGAAGCGCGGCACGAGGAGAAACTCGCGCGCCTCGGAATACCAATCGGGAGCCTCGATCGGAAGTACCCTTGGCGCTTTGCCTTTGGCACCTCGGCTCGCTGCGATCCCCCTTCGTCCCCGACGTCCCCTCGAGAGCCTCTCGGAGCCGCGAGCCCGCGCCCTTTGTTACCTTTCCCCGCCCGCCCTTGTCCCGAGATCAAGGCAGTGCTTCTGGCTTGCAGCTAACCTGAGCCTCCTGGCAAGCGGAGCCATGATGGGCTGGACGAGTCCGGTCCTCATGTACATGGGCAACGACGATCCCGTCTCCCCGGACAATCCCCTCGGTGTGCCCATAACGAACGAGGAGGCCTCCTGGATAGCTTCGATAACGACCCTTGGGGCAGTCGCTGGTAGCCTGGTCTCCGGATTTCTCGCCGATAGGTATAACTCACCGATCTTTGACCCCGATTGGTTTGGCCTCCCGCCGAGCTCTGCGCGGCCTCGCTCCAGATCTCCCGAGCCCGATGCGGCAGCTTCCCCGTTGCCGTGGGATTGATTCTTAAAGCCAGCCCCTCCTCCCCCACCGAAAATCGACCCCCCTGATTCCGCTAAGGGGGTGACTATCTCATCCGATGAAAATAGGTCCGGTGCCTCTCTCTCTCTCCCTCCCTCCCTCCCTCGTGCCGGGAGATAAAGACTCGGGCGAAAAAAGCCATCGCGGCTCGGGCGCGATTTAACTTATCATCGAGGCGATTTCGCAAGGCCGCCTGCGCGCTGAGCCAAGAAAAAAAAAATACCAACGGCAGCAGCAGCAGCAACGCGATAGGACCGAGCGCCAAAAGGCGATAAAGTCCGGGTCATTCAAGCCAGACGTCCGATTCCCGAAACGGCGATCGCCTAGCCGAGGCGTCGACGCGAGCCTTCGACGCGATCGGTTCTACCCCCGGGGGCCGGGCACCGACCGGCCGATCGAGGAGCCTCGGCTTGACTCCGGGATCCGATCGACCGGGAGCGGCCCACCAGTTGGCACTCGTTGGCGCGCGTCTCTTCCTCGCGGGGCCCCTGGGCCGCTGGCTTTATCGACGATACGCATCCTCGAGGAGGCGATTCGGGCGCGGAGCCGAGGCCGAGGCTGAATCGAACCTCGGCAACGGCACCGGGGATCACCCGAGAGATGCGCGAGCTTGGCCACTGCTGTTAACTTTCGTAGTGAGAGGCCCCGTGTTTCAATGGCCCTTTGTTAAGCTAAGGCCAATAATCGACGTTTGCACTCTCTCTCTCTCTCTCTATCTCTCGACATTGCACCTATCGACGGAGACGAAACCCGCCATCCGCTTACCATTGCTACTTTTGTCGTTAGCGTTATTAATATTCGCATTGTTCTCCCACGCAATGAAACGCTAGAGCTCCTGGTCTAGCGAGTCAATTAAAAGGTAATTCATAAAAAAGAAAAAAACAATTGCCTTTTTTTATAGGTTTGGTCGTAAACGAGCTCTGCTCTTCAGCGTGCTCCCTTACGTAATAGGATGGATTTTAATAGCGACCGTCAAGACTTTGGTGCAGCTCTACGTCGCTCGATTTATCTTCGGCGTCGCTCTCGCCATAGACTTCACCATTGTTCCCATGTACTGCGGCGAAATTGCCGAAGTAAGTGCCGAGCCACGAGCCATTGGACATTGCTTGTTAAATTTTCGCTCCGCGATTTATCAAACGGCCGCTAATAAACTATCGGCCGTGCAAAATAAGTCCGGCTTTAAGCGCGATAACTTTGGCAAGGCATTAATTAAATGTCGTTCAACTCGTTTGCTGCATTGTAAGCGTTCCAACGATGCGGCAGTGTTATTTGGGCATTTTTTTTTTTTTTTTTTTTTTTTTTTTTTTTTTTTTTTTTGTCAACTAATCTCATTGGCATTCGACGCTGCCGTTACGCGGAGTGGCTTCGCGCAGTAAAATTGATGAAAAAAAAAAAAAAAAATAAAATAAAAAATAAAACAACGGAAGAGCCAAGCGCGAGAGAAGGACGAAAGAGAAGCGCGCGAACGACAGCGGCACGTTACTACTTGTTTTTCTCTTTTTATTTTAAACGCCGAAGCGCTACGGCAATTTAGCGCGAAAACTGCGTTAAACGAAAGAGCCCCAAGGAAATAAAGCAGCGCAATAGGAGCAAGGTACGAGCGAAATGTGCGCGGACAAATGGAATCCGTTTGTCGTGCAATTGTCGATACAACAATCGATCCTCGATCGTTCGCTTATCGAGATTGCTTTACTTTACTCATTAAGGCGCTCAATCGCTTGCTTTACCTCCCTCGAATTTCATCGCACTCGTAAAGCGCACATCGGACCTTTTGTTTAGACCAGCATAAGAGGGACTCTGGGCTCCTTCTTGCAGCTATTCGTCACGGTCGGGCTCCTCTATTCGTTTTGCATCGGGCCCTACGTATCCTACACGACATTCTGGATCGCCTGCGGCTGCCTACCGGTGATCTTCTTCGTTTTCTTCGCCTGCGTGCCCGAGTCCCCGTATTACCTGCTGAGCAAGGGCTTGAAGCGAGAGGCCTCGGAGTCCCTGGCCAAGCTCCGCGGCCGCGGCCTCGACGACGTCCAAAGGGAGCTCGACGAGATCCAGGTGAGTCCTCGATGGGCCCCGAGCCAGGCGGGGCGGGGCCGGGGGGGGGCGAGAACGATGCTCGCGGGGCCATTTAAATTGACCTAGTTGGGCATCGTGGTATGCCCCACGGCCTCACGGCAATTTAAATCGATCAGCTCAAGTCAGTTTGTCAAACTAATTGTTAGGTAAGTGTAGACAAGGCCTTCGCAACGGACGTGAGGATGCTGGACCTCCTGACCGTTAGGGCCAACTCCAAGGCCCTGCTCTACACCTGCGTGGCGGTGACCTTCCAGCAGTTCACCGGCATCAACGTCGTCATATTTTACGCCCAGAAGATATTCGCCAGCACGGGGATGCACATGGACACGGCGGTCTGCGCCATAGTCGTAGGGGCGGTGCAGCTCGGGGCCTCGGGCCTGACGCCGGTCTTCGTCGACAGGCTCGGACGACGAGTGCTCCTGATAGCCTCGGGGATCGGCACCGCGGTGGCTACCGTAAGATCCCTCCCGGTCCCGAGGGCCGCTGAAGCTAAGCTCGAGCCCGGCCTAAGCCTCGGCCCACACGTCGAGCCTCGCTCCTTATCCACCCGAGGCGCGACTCTCCTCCCTCTTCGCTGGGCCCCTTGTCCCCGTGTACAAGCGACCTCGAAGGCTGGACTATCGGTGCGCGGAGGAGGCCAATTGCCCCGTTGAGTTCCGCAGGTGCCGAAGCGGAAGGAAGATCTAACGCGGCTTGTGCAATGGGCCGCGTTATCGAGTCGCGCGTCCTGCCAATGGCCGTTGAGCGTCGCTTTAAACTTTCCCGCGTCGCGATTACTCGAGTCAAGGATGCCAAGGTGCGCAATGATCGCGATCGATGCACACAGCCAAGGCGTCACGGCAATCTTAATCCGTTCGGCTTATGGATGAGCCGCTCGGCGATCGATCGGCCGCCGTGGGATTCCTTTGGTTGTTGAAAATCATTCGGAAAGATTTTAACGCGCGCTCGACGATCGAGGGAACAAAAAAAGCAAGAATTAACAAAATTTATCATGGCTTATCATTGACTGGGTAAACGACGTTGGATCGGGCTCGGTAGCTATTGAGTAGGTCAATAGTAGCGCCAAGGTGCACGACTGATAACACGCAGACATCGTTAAAAAGTGTACAATTAATAAAGCCTCGTCTCGTCGCAGAGCAATTTATTGTTTTACAACTTGAGCTAAATTTAATCAGCTCCGAGGAGAGCTCGATTCCAAAGCACGTAAGACGGTAGATCTTAATTTTTCAACAGCGAGCGCTCGGCTCGTCGCGTTCGGCGAATGGGCTTATCCTCGACAATTATGAGCAAACAGCGCGAGACGATTGCAAATAGTTTAAGACAACGGCATACGGAGGAAGGCACGGAAAATATCATAAAGTCCTTATGTAATCATTGGCATTGTTTGTTCGGCTGAACGGTTTAACTCTTTACGATGCTTGGCAACAATTCATCAATTGACAATCGAAGCTTCCTTTTTTTTTTTTTTAAGTATTAAAGGCCAATGGCGATCGACCGGAGCGTAGAAAAATAAGCCTGAAATATATATAAATATATATATATATTACGCAACGATATCTCGACGCGTGGATGCGAGAGGAGCCAACCGCGGGTCTCTGCGTAACCCCAACAGGCACCGGGGGGCGGGGCCGGCCCGTGGGTCAAGGCCTCCCGGCTAAAGGATCTGCCCGACCTTCTTTCAGGGCACCCTGGGACTCTACTTCTACGTCAAGGACATGCAGTCGGTGAACGCCGAGGAGCTCGGCTGGATCCCGGTGGCCTCGCTCGTCCTCTTCGTCCTGCTCTACTGCGTCGGCTGGGGCCCCCTGCCCTGGGTCATCATGGGCGAGATGTTCTCGGCCGAGGTCAAGGCCAAGGCCTCCGGCATAACGGTCTTCGTCTGCTGGATGCTGGCCTTCGTCATAACCAAGTACTTCAGCAACGTCGAGGCCCTATACGGCACCCACACGGCCTTCTGGATATTCACCCTGGGCTGCTCGCTCAGCATCCTCTTCGCCATCCTGATCCTGCCGGAGACCAAGGGCAAGAGCCTCAAGGAGATCCAGGACGATCTCAACGGGCCGAGCCTCAAGTAATCCATTGTCAGGTGCCGAGCTCGGGAGCTCCATAGGGCCCGAGCCAAGCTCCAGCCGTGCGTCGTCTACTACAGGGTTGGATACAACTGGCCCGGGCGATTCTCCTCCACTCCCCCCTCCCTCCTCCTTGTCCTTGTCCGTGTTTTTTTTTTTTTTTTTTCAGCTGCTGCCGAGCTCCGACGACGAGCTCGCATCCGATGGGTTATTTCGGCAATTGGACGAGCGGGCATCTCGCACCCGAGCCGGGGGGGGGGATTCGTTTGCCACCTTCCTGTACCTTCATTGCGGATGACGCGAAACCCAGGTTGAAGGAAGTTCTTCATCGCCCGAGTGGCCCTAGCTCTTGGCGATGCGACGGACCGGCAACCGATGAATTACGGCTCATCGCAATCGGATGCTCGATCGATGCTCCATGGGCTGTGCCGATTTATTCTTGCATTCGGAAAAGATGCCTGGCTCGATAAGGACGGCTTCTTCGGTCCTAAGCCAAGCTGCTTTCGCTCGGTGGCTATCGTCGATGCCTCGGTAAAACCTTCTCAAACAAGAGCATCCAAGGAATCTTACAAGAATGATAAGAATTAGTTAATGGTTACGTTTCGTTAACCAACGCCATCGTGTACGTACATATTTTTCGAGCGCCCAATTGCCCGCTAAAAGAACAACAATCCACCATTCTACATTGTGTGTTGTATATATATATATATATATACATACATATACATATATATGTGTGTGTATTTATGTACACGTGACCTTCCGTAAAAACATTTTCTTATAATGTGTGATAAAAGCTTCGTCTCGTATTATTCAAACTTTGTGTATATATACATATAATATTACGCAGTTGTGAAATATTTGATGTACGAGCAAAATATCAAAATAAATCATATTTTTCTAAAAAGAGGAAGCAATCGTTTTTACTTTATACTTGAAGAAAACGAAAAAAAAAATAAATAAATAACAACAGACTTTTCGCAATTATCTTAAAAATAAATCAAATTTATTTAAACACCACGAGCAATTGATATTTGTTAAGTATTGCTTAGGAAGAAGAATAATACGTACATCCTCTTTTAAATTATCCATTGGAATCATAGATCATCTGTCTCAACATAACCGATCCAAAGACAGAATTAACTGCAACGATGCATTAATGCTCGCTCTGACTCTGATTATTGCTATTATGACGTTGTTTGTGCATAAGAGCCAAAATCCATTTAGTCTTAAGTAACGTGGATAAAGAGAACACGAGCACAGCTTCCGAAAGTGTCAATCGCTGTAATCATGAAATGCACAGGCTGAAAGGTACAGTTGATGAAAAAAAAAAAAAAAATAAATAAATAAATAAAAAATAAACGTCGTGTTCGAAGAAGGTGATCACACTTAGTAATTACAGTTTATTAAGCGTCAAACTCTCCATTGATTAGCCAACACCGAAGTCGACCCTTGGGCTCTGCTTTAGCATCGCGCCTCACCTTCCCGTCTCGGTTGTCACCTTCGACCTCCCCTCCCAATTTTCCTCCCTCGCATTGTCCTAGTTGAAAAGTTGCCGCGCACAAGTGCTTCACGACAAAAACAAGCCGCCTTCTACTCGCCAAAAAAGATCAATTAAGGAGACGGGCTCGCTTCGTCCCCCTCCCCTTATTCGCCCGGAGTACTTTGCCAAACGAGGAAAACGCCTCTCGACCTCGCGCTTCCTCAAATCAGGGAAAGCCGTTCGATTTTCCTCGTAGGATCATTTGCACTCCAGCGGGGAACCTTCCGAGCTGCCGCTCGGCTCCCACCGACGCCCTTCGTCTCGCTGCCGGGGATGCCAAGACGCCGAATGTCCATTGAGATTCTGAATTCCAAGGGCCCGCCAATTGTGGAAAGTGTAAGGACGCGGCCTTATTGTAGCTTGGGACAGGGGCGAACAACGCAGTTGTGCCGCGCGGGGCGGATACGCCTCAACGAAATTGCCCGCCTAAGGTAGCGACCTCGGTCCAGTATTGATCTGGCCATTATCGCTCACGCTTCTGATAATGCGCGCACACACGCACACACATATACACATATGTACACACGCGTGTGCGTGCATAGAACAGCCGGCCGTCTCGATTCACCAGAGGGATGAGAGTGGCCTGTAGCGGGCGACGGGCGTCGGTCCAGGAGCGCGCCGGTACCGATTGCTTATTTTGCCGAGGCGAGGAAAATCTTCCCCCTCCTCGGGCCCCCCGGGGGCGAGCGAGTCTCAACGCTTATCTTTAGGGAATCTCGAGCGGCGCCCTCGAGATTTCATCGACTTCTCATTTGCCCGAGTGGTGGCCGCCGACAGCACCGAGCCACCGAAACCCCGGCCCTGCGAGTGCACATTTTTAGGAGACCCATTAGCCCGGGCTCGAGACCCCATTATACTAATGGACTTTCCCGTTGGAGAATCCAGCCGCGCGTTGCTTATATCGATCGAATTTGCCGCGACGAGGCCTTATCTATTTCTTTGCCGTCCCTCTGTCGAGCTTATCGAGATAAGCCACAAGGCAGATGCGCGCTCGCAGCGAAATCGCAGCCATAGGCCTAGGAGTGAATTTTCGATTAATTTTTCTCCGTTCGTCGCTCCCATTCTTAATTGCTTGCGTGCTTGTTATGAAAACAAAAAAAAAAAAACAAACGAATGCAGATATTGGGCATTCGATAGTTCCATTCAACGTTCCAACGCGGAAGCAAGACCGATTTCAATGACTTCTGTCGGATGGAATAAGCGGCTCCAGAGCCGTACCACCCTTCGATTATAAACCCCGAGCTTTTGTGAGCGAGCGTCTCTCTCTCTCTCTCTCCCTCTCTCTCCGTTCTCGACGGTGAGTAAAAAAGCCCCTACTCGGGCCCAGAGCGCGGTAAAGGAGAGGATGGAAAGAAAAAGTTCCCAGCGGCGAGCGGAGCCTCGCGAATCCCGCCCGAGGAGAGGCTGCCGCGGCAGTTAGGGCGCGGGGCTGGCGGGGGGGTTATCGGGCCGAGGCGACGCGCCGCCTCGGGGCCGAGCGCGGTCGTCTCGCGGGGGCGAGGCAGCGGGAGGGGCCGGCGCGGGGTTGATCGGCCGGCTCGGAGCCCCCGAGGGTGCGCCGCTCGGCCGGCCTCGGGGCCGGCCCTCCTCGCGACCGCCGGCCGCGGGGCCGCTCTCGGGAAACGTGGCGGTCGCGGTGACGCCGCGCCTCCCGCCCGCAGGCCCGCGGGCGCCCGGCTGTCATGGTAACACGGCCACGACGACTCTTCGCCAGTCGTCCTCGGCTCCTTGTCCCCGTCCTCGGCCTCTCCACCTGCGTTGGCGGCTCGCCCGCCTGGGACGGGGCGGGGAGGGGGCAGGGGGGAGAGAGAGAGCGTCAGTAGCTCTTGACCAATGCCTCGCTCGGCTCCATCGGCCAGGGGCGACTCCTGCGGCGACGTCCCGGTCGCGGCCAACTCGATACCCGCGCGATTTCAAGGATCAGTGTGCTCGTCATCAGTTGGCCATCGATGGTTGCCTCGAACCAATTGGTACGCGTCGGCTCGACCAATTATCATCCCCCTCCACTGTGTATCCTTGCCGCTGATCTCCAAGATGGCGTTTCTGATTCCCCCCGAATCGTCCCAACGATTAACGTCCCTCTTGGTCCGAGGAGACAACGAAGTGTCGTCAAGGGAATCAAATGCATCGCAAGGTGGCGCGGCCTGGGCCCGGGCTCCGTCCTCATCCAGGAATACGGAGGGTAAGGCGGTGCTCGAGGATTCGAGTAGGTGGCAACGAAAGGCGTACATTGCCCGTGTTTTAGCGTCCCCCCGGCAGCCCTCCTTAAACTACCTCGTAAATAACCTCCGACTTAATTGTCGATTCGAGGGGCCCTTTATCGAAGCGTCGAGTGATTAATAATCAATCCTTATCGCTAAGTTGTCCTCGCCCAAGTTAATTAGGCGCGTCCCTATCGAGAAGCTATCGATGGAAGAGTAGGCCTCATCGCGAATAATATTAACGCCGCTGCGAATCGAACTAACTTCCGACGAGTTTCGTTCAAGCGCGAGAGTTTTAATATCAGCTCGCCGCCGAAGAACGTCGAGGGAGAATCCTTAATTGTTTTTTTTTCTTTTTTTTTTTTGTTATACCAGACCATCGTGGGTAAGATTGTATAAGATTAGCCTTCAAATTCGAGGGACGCGATCGATGCACTTGGGCTTTCGGAAGCTTTTATTGGATCGTAGCGACACAACCGTTGGCAAAGGAATTCTCAAGCGGGATTTCTAATGGAAGGACCGGATGCTCGTCCAAATTCGTATTTATCTTTCTCGTTATTAAAGGGAAGTCGGCTCAGTGTAAATAAAGAAAAAAAAGGAACGTAAGGGGGCTCCTCCTCCTCCTCGGTACGCGAGAATTAATTCGCAGCGGCGGCAAAGGAGGCAAAGTTAAAGGGCAGAGGAGGGCTAGGAGAAATCGGAGGCAGGCAGGAGGCCGCGAGAGGAGAGTCGGCGTAGACTGTCAGGCCGCCGGGGAGTTCGATCGGGAGTCCGGAGGCCTCCGGGGGCTCGGGCCGGTAGGGAGGGAAAGAGGTCGCGGCGGCGGCGGCGGCGGCGGCGCAGGAGGAGGAAGCGCCGACGATATCCGGCGACAGCTGCTATCGATTCCCGGAGCGGCGGCCGCGCCTCCCCTCCCCGGGAGCGAGGCGCGCGCGCACAACCCAACGAGGGCTCGGCACCCCGGAGGAGGCGTCCGCGCGAGTCAGCCCCTGACTGCCGGAGCGCGGCTCGGCCCCCCGCAGTGGTCCCAGAGAGCCGCCCGAGGAACCGGCGGCCCGAGCCCAGCCGAGAGCCTTACCCGAGGAGAGGGCCCTTGGAGGCCTCGACGCCGCCCGGGACTCGAGCCCCGCCGAAGCGAGAGGTAAGCCCCTCTCCCGAGCCCTTCGTTCTACCCCCCCGCAGCCCGGCTAGCGGGGGATCGAAGTGCGAAAAACCAAGCTAAGCTCCGTCGGGCGTATTTTCAAATGGGCAACCAACTGCGTTTTTTTTTCCTTTTTACCTTTACTTCCCGAGGCTCGTCCGACTCTTACGTATCTCACTTCGCGTGCCTCTGCGTCCTCTCCCTTCCGTTAAATGTAACAATGGACCCGGTGAATGCTTATGCCCCGATAAGAAAAAAGCATCGTTCTCGATTCGGGAATCTACGGTACAGGGGTATCATTAACGTACAGGTAAGCCTCGAGAAGGGAATTCGTTCGCGATTAGCGCGCGATTGTCTTCTTCCTTGACGGCTAACGAGATGTGGATTGCCTTGTGCCGGGGCCAATTTAATTGGACGTTCGATTGAATTTAATTGGACGGTGGGACATCAGCCGCGCGTCCTGCAGATGCGTCCTTAAGAGCAGCACCGAATATTAGAAAGGTTAATAACTTTGAGTCACTTGTGCGTTAAGCAACGATTATTGTAACGCGCGCCTGTTTAAAAACCGTATCGACGCGCATTATTGCCGGTTGCGAGCGATAAAGTGTATTTTCGTTATCAAGAGTGCATCAGCTTACGCGAAACTTGATTAATTAACCTATAATGAAAAATGACGAGGGCATTAAACATTTATCGAATGCTCGCCGAGTGATCGATACCCTTGAAATTAACGGCACAATGCGCAAATTGCCGTAATTGCTCGAGTGTTTTTTGTTCGTCATTTTTGTGAAAAAAAAAAAAAAAAAAATCAAAAAAAAAAAAAATCAAAAAAAAAAAAAGACTGCGAGAGTACGCTTTTGAGAAAAAGCGCGCACGCTGAGTAAAAATTTTCCTTTGCTAGCGATGAAAGCGAGAGCTCGACGTATGATTAAATTGTTAATTGTAATGAATTTTGAAAGCTACACGGGCGGCTAATGAAATCAATGCGAAATATCGACGGGAAGCACAGGCCGAGCTTTGACGTGCAATTAAAAGCCTTTGGGCTGGGGTTATTTCGCGAGCGGACCTAACCGTGAATCGTCGATACACGCATTG
The DNA here is from genome assembly GCA_018907135.1 of Kradibia gibbosae. Lineage (NCBI taxonomy): Eukaryota > Metazoa > Arthropoda > Insecta > Hymenoptera > Agaonidae > Kradibia > Kradibia gibbosae. Next base: position 3,335,961 of record JACCHX010000011.1, read on the forward strand.
CCGTAAATTCTGCATTATTAATTGAGCACGTAGGAACAACGTAGGCTTTTTAAATTTACTGCGCCAACTTTTTTTTCTTTTTTTCCTCTTTTTTTTTCTTTCTTTCTTTCTTTCTTTGCATTAGCGACCGGACAAAATTCAAAGCTGCAGCGTTGCTTAGAATTAAAACAATAATCCATAATGACTCGCGCCGATTTTAAATTATTAACACATTATTGTGTTGATAACAAGTGTCGATATTGGAACAACGTGTGTCATTTTTTTTTTCCTTCTTTCAACTTTTAAGCTCGCAATGGACTTACTTTGTGGCTCGTTAAAAAGTAAATCATAATTACTTAAATTTCGAATAGCGCGGATAATAAATTGTGGTGATAAGGTGCAATTTGAATAATCGAAAGCATCATCGCATAGAAAATTCATCGATTGGAAGCGATCTTATTAATATTGAGAAATAATTGATAAGCGGCAATGCACGATTTTATTTGGTTTTTATCGTAAAGTCATTAACGAAGGCAAAAATTTGTCTCCTATTCCTATTTTTAGCATTGACGAAGTACTATTTCACGTCATCGCTTTTTAAATACCCGCAAAATTACGCGCAACTTATTAATTATCAATCGCAAGAGCGACAATACATTGACGCGAATTTTTTTAAAATTAATTAAAGGCTCTTTGCTTTCGACGTCATCGCTCGATTCTACATAAAAATCCAATTAGTCCCTTAAATTTACAACGAGAAAAAACAATACTAAAATAATGCACAATATTAAGTTTAAACGTGATTTTGTTTAACAGCTGTGTATTTTGCATTTACTCCTGATATACACGCGTTATTAGACGCCCACGTTAAAATGTTGACAGAATAACGCTGTCATCCATTCTCCGAAGATCTATAATCCTTGTTAGTTTATAAAAGATCGTGAAAAAAAAACGTTACTAAATACAATAATGCTTTCTATGTTTTCAAAAAAAAAAAAAATTATTCATATCAATTGAGTGCAGTTCCTTCGAATATAAAGGCGTAATATTCTTTGTTTTACAACAGTGTAGTTTAATTGTACACAAATTATTATTAAAAAAACAAAAAGAAAAGAAAATAACCAACTTAGTGAATTTACATAAAATATTTAGACGATCGATTAAGTAAATGTCCACAATAAAAGTAAAAAGTCCTTATTGTACCAGTAAGAATAATATGCTTACGAATTATAATAAAAGCAGCAGATAACGAAAGCGGAGCCTAGTCATGAAATTGGTGATTTTATATTCACTCTGACGAATGACATAATTATATAATTACTGTATTTCATTTGCCACTGGCCAAATAAGTATACTAATCAATTAGTTGTGGATAAACGCGCACTTACTACTCAATATATATATATATATTAAACAAGACAAAAAGGTAAATCAATTATTTCTAAAGAGAAAAAGCACAAAATATAAAACGAATAAATAAAAAATCCCGTTTGTTTCATTTTCAATTAATGCTTGCCAGTAGTTATTTATTTTTATATACCAATCGCTTTTTAATAGAATCTTTACAAATTGTGTATAAAAATGCTTCCTCATTCCTGTATTTGTATATTATTTATTAACGCTGGAACTTAATTATAATATTCTTTTGTTACATTCGGTATATTTTAATTTCAATGTATTAATAATTAATGACTTCGGGTTGTAATTGTTGTTTTATTACGATGATCGATATGAAGCTGCTATAGAAATTGTACTACGTAATTACAAACTGTTGAATTAAAATTTAACGAAAGACAAAGTGGCAACAATATGTAGATATTAAAGGAGTGTAGTCATATGGAAATTTAAAACGGTAGGTTGATTTAAAAAATATTAAGTTTCGTTCATGATACTTTTAATGACAATTGATTATACATATAGCCTTACGTTTTACTTATCGCTCTAAACATAAAATAACTCTACATGGCAATTCGTTATTGGACTTTTCTTTAACAACAATGTTCGGACACTAGTAATTATAATATTTCCATACAATATACGACGGTATCCCTCGCCACGAATGTACAATTTAATTGCACGACGCTATTTATTAATCTGATTATTTTAAATATTTGCACGTATTGTATAAATAGGTGGTGTTGAAATGGTCGTATTAATAAAAAATCAAAATGGCAAATGCTAGTAAAAAGACCCGGAAAAACTTATTCAATTAGATTTTACGTTTGGTTTCCTTATTATTATAATTTATTTTTATTTGTTTATTTTTTGTTTTTTTTTTTTTTAAATTATATTGTGGAACTCTTAGGTACATGCATACGAAGAGTCATTGTAAAAATACTTTAGTATTGTATTACGTAATGGAATACGTTATCTTTATCAAATTTAATGAATGCATTTGACATGTCATTATATAGGAACTATGAATAAATCATATTCCATTTTTAATATTGTTTGTAAATATGAACAAACACAACTAAACAATGCAATAATATGTATATAGGATTTTTACGTATTTTTATTTCTTTACATCTACACAATTTATGCATTAATAATTATTGTTAAGTAATTCGGCGCGTCCCTAAAGAATTCATTATAAGGATTTTAACGAAGTAAAGTCTTGTAAATGAAAATCAAAAGATCAAAAAATCAATTAATTTAATATGTGAAGCGAATGATTAGTCAAATTTAAAAAGTATAGAGCAATAATTTTACAATTAACGAATGAATGCATAGTTCATACTTACAGGCTAATTTTGCACAATTTTCTTGACGCTTCGCGTGAAATCTGCAATAGCTCGTGAAAAGCTGTGGTTATCGTTTGAAATTAAAAAAAAAAAATAGATAAATAAAAACGACCTCCAAATAAAATCAGTACGAAAAAGCCGGGCCGAGAAATCAAAGTCCGGTTTATTAACTAAACGCTAAAAAAAAAAAAAAAAAAAAAAAAAGAAAGAAAGAAAAAATTGGAACGAGGTCGAGGGGAAAATATTCGAGGGCCTGTGACGTTAATCCTAAAAAATCCATGCTAAAATTGTACGCTGTTCGCGTAAAGAGCGATGGTAACGAACATTTTTTTAAGAACGGGCAAAAGTCCAATAATTAATATTAGTTCAAAAAACAAAATGGCCAGATATTGGGAAAAGAGGGGCAGGGGGAGGGGAAACACGATAACCGTACGATAAGCATTTAAATCGATGTGAAAATGACGCGGCAGGGAATATTACCATAATGCGCGAAAAAAAGCTGGGTAAAAATCAAACGTATGAAATTATTATATTTGAAGTGCACCGCATAAGTTCAAAGTTGAACCGTGAGGAGGCGAACGGGAAAAGTCGTATGCATACACACACATACACACACATTGACACTAAGCTAACACACACACGCATATATATATTTACGATAGTTACGTTAACATAATAATGCGTTGATACGAGGGGCTATACCGCAAAGCTCAACAGTTTTTTCAAGCTCATCGCATCGTAAGCTCCTCCATGTTTTATTCATAGCTGATTCCGGTTGACTTTACATATTCTTAAATCATCGCGTATCGTGCTTTTTACCTCCATTAAATAATAATTTAACATTTCCAAACCTTCGTACAGCGGTAAAGCCATAAACTTGTTTTTTTTTTTTTTTTTTATACTTTAGATTTTCATAAGGTCGTAATATTTTTCAGCCTCTCGAATAATTTTGAGAATACTTTCTTCAACTTTCTCTCGCGGGGAGGAAAAAAATCATCTCTTCCCGCGCATTTTAAAAAATTATCATCCATCGCTATGGTTACCTTTAGACGAATTTAGCAGCGCCTCTCGGGTTTTTACCGGCCAGTCCAGGCGATCCAGCTTTTATTCATTGGCACAATTCGAGGCTGAATTCTCGCGCTGCTCGTGTGGACAACGTGGGCGCACTCCATCGTAAGGCCCATTGCAGGAAAGCCACGATGATTTTTCGGCCCGCGGTCTCGCGGCACCTACCTTCTTAATAATAGCCAGAGCTCGCGAGACACGTTGCGTCGAGTTCCCTTCGTTCCTTCGACGACTGACGCGTTGCCAAAGTTTAAGAATCCTTGGGGAAAAAAAAACCGACTACTTTTTTTTCGGCGCGTTCGTCTAATACGCAAGTGGCTTAACAATCGCGAATTGAGTCGAGCATTTGCCATGGGGTCGAGCTTCGATGGCCGAAGGGGGTCAAAATCGATGGGATCCACAATAATCGGCACTTTGTATGTTTCAGGGGCAGCTCGATTAATTTCCAATAATGACTACGTATGGAGGAAACGTGAAGATACTGCAAACGCTCACCAGTCATACCAGCGACGTCAATGCAGTGGACTTCGTCGGGGACAGTATCTTAGTTACTGGATCAAGGTTCGTTTCCAATCGCGGCACCATCCGTTAGCCTCGTCCTAACGTCGTCCCTTCGGTTATTGAAGCTCGGGTGGGGGGGTAAAGGAGACAAAAGCGATCGCGTACGAGGGCAGCCGCGTATTAAAAATCAGCGATAGCTTGCAATAATATAATGCAGCTGTGATACGCGCGAGCAGCGATTAGACGTTTTATGAAGCTTGATTAAAAATATAAAATCACGGTACTCTGTTGTCTGCAGGATGTACGAACGAACGCCCACCGATTATCGATGTCTGATTCTACTACTTTACGCGTGTTTTTTTATTTCTAAAGTAGAGCGTATTTTTATTTATTTATTTTTTTTTTTTTTTCTTTAAAGACATTTTCATGAAACGAGTCTCCGACCAAGGCAAGCTTATCGCTTAAAATGCAACGACCGTTTCGATCGTTGGATACCCGTAATTGTATCGCCTTCGGTGGAGTAGAGTAAGGAAAAATGCCCTCGCAACGAGAGCCCCCTGTCAGCCCCTTGTCTCTGATCGTATCCGAATTTTTCTCGTGCTCGCAGTGATAAAAAGGTACGAGTCTGGGAATGGCGAACGGGCGAGGGATTCATCGAGGTCTCGTTCTCCCCGCTCACGGGACACAAATACGGCGTAACATCGGTCAAAGTCAGCCCCCAATCGACGATGCTCGCATCGACAAGCATCGACGGCACCACACAATTATGGAATTTAAGAGTTGGTATCGCCAGAGCAATAGCAATTGCTTACAATTTTACCATCTATTAGCGATTACGTTGCGACGGCCTGGGCGAAGCGACGCCCATCTTGAATTAACGCCCATTGAGCGCATATCGATAATTGCGATGTATATATATATATGTGTGTGTGTGTGTATATAAAGCAGAAGGAAAACTAATCTGCGCTACTCGAAGACACGGAGACTTTCGGTATTTTTTACTTATGAAATTCGTTTGTTATTTTTAGGTAGTGCAGCTAATATACATATATATACACATATACATATGTATATACATTGTAACAAGTATACAAGATATATTTGATCTCGAATTATAAAACAACTATCCTAATGGTAATTAACATTAATTTACAGTCCGGTTCGAAGATTCACACAATGGTACAAGCGGGTGGCGAAGCCGTCAGGGTTTGCAAATTTTCCCCGGACTCGGCCCTCTTGGTCACCGCCGGGGACAATGGCCAAGTGTGCCTGTGGGATTTGGTCAGGCGAACCATAATAAGGTACGCAAAGCAGATCCTTCAGCCCGTAATTTTATTTAATCCAGTATCCGGTCACCGACGCGAGGTGGCTTCAATCGATTAATGGCCTATTACGATTCCGAGTGAAATCCCAATAACGTCCTTTCGGCTCGTGCCGATCGACAACCAGAGCCAAGATTGGCGAAACGGCGAAAAGCGCCGAGGAAAAAAAAAATATTCGGGACCCATCGGGATTTCAGCTCGGCGATTCCTCGCTAATGGAACGACGTTAAATTTTTTTTTTGCATTTTAACTCGATGACTCGCAGGAGCTTTCAGAAGCACGAAGGGGCAATACAGAGCCTGTGCTTCACTCCCGACTCCAATTGGCTCCTCACCACTTGCACCCTCGGGGTACTCCAGCTATTCAATTGCAACGAAATAATTGAATCCTGCCCATCGCGCGACCAGGACGTCAATATATTTGCGCAGGTCGACGATGCTCACGACTTGGGCGTCGTCTGCTGTGACTTTTCATCCATTCAACAGCTCAACAGTAAGTCAATCGCAACGATTGTCTTGCGGCTTTGGATCGCGGAGCACTTGTGGGCTCGAAATTTAATCCGCCGTTGTTATACGGCCAAGCGTTATTAAGGGCCTCGCTCTGTGTACTATAAAACGAAAATTCCCCTTACAAGTAAATAAATGTAATTAAATATTTATCATACGTATATTGCTTCTTAACCGATATTTATTAAAAGTATATAACGCGTTTTCTAATTTGTGCAATTTATTTACGTGCTCAAAAACAAAATTACCGTTTATTAAAAATTTTATCCCAAGAATCGAATTTATATCTTCATCAATTTCATACTCGAACTATCGATATAAATGACATAAATATTGTGCAGCAACCTAATTAATAATCAGCATACATACCGAGTTTATCTTCGGAATTTGAACATTGATGAAGAGAATGTAAAGGCAGTTTAATTTTCAATATACACGTGTTTGTGCGCGTTTACGTACATTCGCTCGGTATAAATTGCTCGGTAGGGCTCGCTCGGTTCGAGCCAGGCAAAGCGTACGGGCTTTAAAAAAGGGGGCTCGGGAGCAATTGTCGGCAATAGCGGTAGGCACTGAGTCGGTGTGTTTTGTTATCGGTTCCAATTAAAAGACAACGAGCCCTTCGCCAAGCTCTACCAGCTGGCGACCTGCGGCAACGACAACCGCGTCAAGCTCTGGGAGGTCAAGGTCACGCAGGACAAGCGCGATCTCAATCCGACGATGGCCACGATCGAGCTCTGCCGGGTGATGGAGAAACACAGCAGTGCCTTAACCTGCGTCCGCTTCAGCGCCAATGGGCTGTACATTGCCAGCAGTAGCCTCGACAAGACGGTCATCGTTTGGGAAACGGTGATTAACCGGCCCCGCTTGAGGCCCTCCCTCCCCCCAAATTAATATTCAATCCTACTTGCTCCCGGCCGATGCCGCGGGGGCTTTGCCGGGGCATATTTGTCCCGAGGCGAGTTGCTCCCGGGATCGAGCTCCGATCTTTAAGCCAGTCCTCGTTTGGCAATTGGCCAGCGAGCGAATGGCATTGGCGGGAGCGAGGGCCCCTGCGGCCCTGGCCCTTTAGCCCTGATCGTTTGGAATTTAATTCGATCGTTCCGATCTATTCTCAGAGCACCGGGAGAATCGTCGCCGTTCTCACGGGGCACAATCGCTACGTGGCTTGCTGCGCCTTCTCCAAGAACGGAAACCTACTGGCCACGGGTAACACACTTGGGACTTGGCATCGGACAGCCGCGGCCGGGCCGAGGCTCGGGCTCCTCTCTAATAACGGCAAAACTTTTTCAGGCTCCAACGACAAGTGCGCCATTGTGTGGGACTTGACCGGTTGCCTGGCCCTCGACTCCGAGATAGCAAGGCACAGCTCCGTTATCTCGCAGGGCAAGGATCAGCGCCACAAGGTAAATACGAGGCCTCCGCTAGGCCAAGCCCTAAGGCCTCTTTCTTCTTTCCTATCGATCGATCGGAAGGTAAACGAGAGCCACGAGAGCCCCAAGCTGGCTCGCGATCGATCCCTAATTCGGTACACTCGATAATGCAAAGCGATCGGAACGAGCTTTGCGAGCTAACGGAGAGAAGTGAAGGCATTCGCTTTGATAAATACAGTCCGATTTTATCAACGATGCGCGGTTACTTATATGCCGCTTTATGCTCCTAGACGCTTATCCAAGAGGCGGCCGTAGTCGAGCACGCGGAGACGAGCGACAACGAAGTTAAGATCATACAGCGTTTGGACGATCACAATGGAGCTGTAAATTCGGTCTCGGTCTTTGGAAATCGCTTGATTGCCTCTGGCTCTGGGTAAGTTAGATCCTTCTTGACTCTTGTGTCGGTGGTGCTAAGCCGTCATTTTTCAAACTTGTTTGGAATAATCGTTACTTTCTTTCGAGTCCCGCGTGGATTGGAACGATAGCGGAAAAATTAATTATCATTATTAACGCCTGGCAAACCAATTGCAATGGGCTGCTACCGGGGGTAGTTTTACCGTAGACCAGCCGCTGAGAAAGTTGGAGGAAACTATCGATAAAACGCCCAATTTTTTCATTTCGATAAATTAACACTCGCGGCACCGTTGACAATACATCGCGATTGATAATTGCGAAAAATCGACGGACCTCCAGGGATAAGCTGGTGAGAGTTTGGAAGGTGGAGTACGACGAGGAGGGCGAGTCGACCTCGGTTTTCCAAGAGATGAGCTACAATCCACTGGACGGCCACAAATACAGCGTCAACTACCTTGAGTTCAGCCCCTGCGGTACGAAACTCGCCTCTTGCTCGATGGACGGCACCACCGTCATTTGGGATGTCGAGGTAAGGATCGATTAACGGAGTGCGTAGCAAGCCCCGAGGTGTCCCTACGACTGTCGAGCCTAAGTCAAAGCCATTTTACCAAAGAGTATTTCATCGAGTTGCTCGAGTCTCGGATCGACCGACGGTGCGCGACCTCCGGTTGTGCCCGCTCGAGTCTGGCTTAGGCCGTAAGACTGCCGATGGGGGCCTGGATCCGCGATTGGCTCGTACAAGATCGAGTCGCTGGTTTGGCTTCCATTAAAAGCGAGTAGTACGAGCGTAGCTTGCGTCCGGCGGGCATCCGCCGCCCCCGCCCACCCGTGAGCTCGAGGCCCCGAACGATAAGGCCAAGAGCCGTAAATACGAAGCTCCCGAGCCCCGGATCTCGGCCTTCCCCCCTCGGAGCTGCCCCTCCCCCTTGGATCCTTGAAGCCCGGCCCTCGCTCTCCCGCCCTTAGGCTCGGCCATCGACTCTCCTCCGCTCGAGATCTCGCCCGCGCCGCGAAGCCCCGGCCAACGAGGCCAGACCCCGACGATCAGCCGGCGGTGAAATTAACGCCCCTCCGATGATTTATCTTTTTTTCTTTTTGTCAGAACGGCAGCCAGCCCAAGGGATCCTTCGTCAATTCCGGCTCGGCGATCCGAATCTGCCGCTGGTCACCGGACGGCACGAAAATCGCCACTGCCGGAGACGACGAGAAAACGATACTCTGGGACGTGGAGACGATGGAGGAATTGAGGTGCGACGCGAAGTACGAGTATTGTTTTTTTTTTTTTTTTTTTTGGGGGAATGCCGTTGCGCGGCTGCGCCGCCCTAGCGATCGAGGGCGCGAGTGTTTTTTGTTTCGCGGGCGGGAGGGAGGCGTTGAACCCGCCTGAGCTCTGCGACTCGTTGCAGCGTCTTGGAGGGCCACGCGGACGCCATAACGGCCCTGGCCTTCACCGGGGACTCGCGCTACATAGCGACCGCCTGCAGCGAGGGCGCCTGGAGGCTCTTCGACGCCCGCCGCCGGGGGCCCGACGGCGCCCACGCCCTCCTCGTCTGCGAGCTCGGCCACGACCTCGGGGTCCAGGGCTGCGACTTCAGCCCCGCGGCCGGGCCCTTCACCATGACCGGTAAGTCGCGAGCGGCCTCCCCCCGGCCGCCACAATAGAATTGCCCCACGTAATCTCGAGTGCGCCAATTTGCGAAACGACCAAGGCTCGAGGGACGCGAGCTCGGGCCTCGCCAAGGAATCCTACCTGCTGGCGACCTGCGGCAACGACTCCCTCGTCAAGCTCTGGAAGATCATGACGACCGAGGAGGACGCCGAGCCGACGAGGAGCAGCGGCCCCAGCAGCGAGAGCCTCGGCATCGCCTACAAGGAGAGGCGCCAACTCTCCGGCCACGGGGGCAACGTCATGTGCGTGAAATTCTCACCGGTCCACGGGGAGATACTCGGCAGCGTGGCCACCGACCGGACCGCCCGGCTCTGGAGCGTCGTGAGTACCCGCCCCGCGATTACGATGACGATGACCATGACCAGGAGGATAATAAGGGCGGTCCTCCCCGTCGGCTCGATATTCATTTTCAGCACACCGGCGTCTGCCTGCACGTCCTCGAGAGCCACGAGAGTCTCGTCACCACCTGTGCCTTTTCCGAGGACACCTCGCTGTTCCTGACAGGTGAGCCCGTCGTACGAGCTCCGAGCTCGCGCTCGAGGCCGGGAGTCCCATCGGGCCTCGGCTCCCGTAGCCTCGGCCTCTCATTGTCTCTCGTTGTTCCCAGGTGCCTTGGACAAGGCCGTCTTGATTTGGAAGTTGCCCGAGCAGTTGGTCTCGCAGAGCATCCTGATAGAGCGGCTGCGCAATAACAAAAAAAAGGTAGGCAGGGAGGGAGCAGCCGACGCGGGCGCCCAAAGTATATCGGTGCGTTGCTCGCGCTTAGATCCAGGGCCTTCGAGCCCTACTCCGGAATGACGACCACGACGACGACGATGACAGCGACAGGATTGATAAGGGATTGAACGGCGAGGCCCATTGCCCCCATCAATGGAATCGAATTTGAGTTTGGACGGAAAGCTAGAGACCTTTTTTAATTGCCGGCAATTTCTTGCAGGTGTCCGATTGGACGGTGGAGGACGTCGCTAAATGGCTCCACGAGGTCGATCTCACCGATCTGATAAGAAAGATCCAAGCCTTTTCCTTGAACGGAAGGATGCTCCTGAAGATACCGGAAAACGTCATTTTAAGTAAACTTCAATTTGATTACCCCGTGGAGGTATGATATATATATATATATATGTGTGTACATATGTGCGTGCGTGTGTGTAATATAATATTCGACCAGCTCCATTACCATTGGGGACCATTAGAGCCGTAACGTTTTCTGCACAACGAGCATCGTTACGTGCCTTAAGCTCGGACCACCGTTGGGACAGAGTCAATTTGTAAAATGTATTTTATGTCTCGCGAGAAACGCGCCCCCTCCGAGTCTGCCTTACGGTAATGCAAAATAAAACAAGCGCGATAGATTTGCGCATAAATTGAGAGCCCGTTACCGTTGTAGTAAGGAGCTCCGATTATTAGGGCTAGCTTTTCTGTAACGAGGAACTTCGTAAGAGGCTCGACAGATCGACGATTGGCCGCTTGGTTAATTGCGAAAACTTTTTTTGCCCCTTATTCAGATGCTCGAAATGTTCCGCAAGCAGTTGTACTGGCTGAAGTGCGAGGATAGAAATTCAAGCTACGTTTCCGAGGATATGCCAATACCGGATGACTTCTTGTGTCCCATAACCCATGAAATAATGCGGGATCCAGTTCAGTGCTCAGGTCGTCAAGATTCTATAGAATTTATTTATCATTCATTTTAGTTGGAAAAATTTATCGTGCTTCGCCTAAAGAATGCCTGCAAAACCATTTATCCACACATTTTACCCCTTTTGCCATCCTTTACAAAGGTAACGCAATTAATCCTCTCGTCGCGACTGACGAAAGGAGCGAGCGTTCAATGCACGGATACTTTACATTGACTCGAGCGCCGTTGCAACTAGCCGATGCCCGATACTTTTTACCCGAATAATGCTATTTCCAAAGTACTCATCGAAGTCTAACGCAATAGATCGCGAGCGCGTCTCAAATACGCGGTTGAATGGCACTCGCCGTTTGTTGAATGGCTCGATTCAGTCGCGCGCAAAATACAATGCCGACGGCAAAAGAGAAAAAAAAAAAAGAAAAGCGGCTCCTTATCCTTTAACGCTCCAACCCATCCAACGATAGGATATTCCGGAAAGGAGCTTAATGTATCCTTGTCCGGTCTCGGCGTACGAGTCCCGAATTCACGTCGATATTGTGCCTTACAGATGGTTTCACCTACGAAAGAGCAGCCATTAACGAATGGTTCCTTTGCGGCAAGTTCACCAGTCCTATGACGAATGAGGTACTGCTAAGCACGAGCTTGGCCCCCAACGTCCCACTTAGAAATGCCATTTTCATGCTCCTGCACGGTGACGGTTTGGACGAGTGATGATTGGCTTGAATAACCGTGCGGACGAATTGGCGAGGAGCCGATTTGCACGCGCGCCTCCCCTGTCCGACAGCAAAAACCAACAGTCGCCGAGATACGATTCGTTAAATGTGCATTGGAAGGGAAAAAAAAAGGGGTTTTAAAAGTATTCAGCGATCTTTTTAATACCTTATGAAGAACTTGGTGGCTATTCGAATTAAAATAATCGGTATCGAAAAGTAATATATATATATATATATATATCACGTTCAAATTGATATAATGTTTTTCGAACGCCATTGTTCTCTAGTGATGATTAAAAATTTTGTTCAACGTCACTTTTTTCTTAATATAATATTATTTTTGTCAATCGAAGCAAGAAATCCTTCTTCTTCTTCTTCTTCTTCTTCTTCTTCTTTCTCGCAATAAATCGTTTAGAACATTTTCAATATACATTTTTCACTGTAAATAGACCACGTTATCATTTTTAATTCACAATTTGTAATATATTTAATGCTAGAACATCTAGAAACAGGCTGTCTATCTTTTAGTCTTATTTCAATTGTAATATAATTTCTCGATACGAGTTCTATAAATTACAATTATACTATTCTAAATGGATATAAAATAAAAGCAAATGGTTAGATTTTTTTTTTATAAAAATGAAAATAATTAAAACTTAAACAACATATAATAGATAATAATATAAATATACGTACATACATACGTACATGCATACATGCATACATATATATATATATATATATATATATACATACATATATATATGGGCGTGTCTGTGTGTATGCTATGTTTCTTTGCGTTACTTTTTCTGATATAATTCAAATAAATTATGAACAAGGAGCACACAATAATCAAAAAAAATTTAGTAAAAGGATTTTCACAAATATACATTGCTGATATTCTAATTGTATATTCTACGCCACAAGGTAACTTATAATATATAAATTACTACTTAAAGTGGAGTAAATGTAAAATCATAAAAAATTGAAGAAAAAAAAAACTTTTTTTCAATTTAATCAAAGCAACTTAATAGTTATTATACCTTAAAATGAACTTTTGCCATAAATATATAACAATACGATGGAGCACATTGCAGTACTTTTTAAATTCGTAAGTAAGAGAGCAAAAAAAAAAATTGTCAAAATGCTTTGTCTTCTTTTAAAAATCAAAATAATAACTGAGCAACGTATAATCCACACGATAACTGCATTAAAAAATATTTAAATTATTAGAGATGAATTTTTGAAATTTTGTTTATATTTATTACATCAAAGTGTCATTTAACGCGTGTACAACAAAAATATTGTACAACAGGTATAGAGGCTATTTATAACTTTTTTGCGATATATTGCAGCGAAATATAAGAATCAATTTTTCAATAATATTAATAATAAATAATATTATTGTAATTATAATAAGAGTAGTAATAATAATATATAATAATAATGACGATGATGATGATGATGGTGATAACAGCGTTGATTAGCAAAGACTCTGCGTCATTTTACTACAATCAATTACATTTGTAAAATTCTCGAGTACACCAACACGAACTCATTCGTACATTTTAATTCGATATCAATAGGAATTATTAGTGCGTAAACGATTAAATATTAAATTCCTTGATTTTAAAAATACTTTCTACCAAAGCCTATAATAATGATTTATAATTATAATTGATAATTAATTAAATGTACGCTTAAGGAATTCACTCTTTATCGAATTCAAAGCAACGGTTGGTATGATGCATATTGCGATAATTATCAAAATATTGTTTTCTTTTGCTCTAAAACCGAAATGTTTAAATTAAGTAGATAGAAAAATAATCAAATGCGTTAAAAAAAAAATTAATCAAAATGTTTATCATCTTTTTAAAGTAAAATCGTATTGCAAATTTAAAAGATGTTATAGAAATGATACTTAAAGATGAAAAAATAATATATATATAACGAATAGTTGTTTTAGCAAAATCAGGGTATGTTCTCTTTGACCGGTACTGGCATTTACTGCATTTTATTACAGTACCCGAGACAATCAAAAGAGCAATCGTTAGTAAATTTCACCCGATTATACAGTTACAATTATCAATTATATAAGAGTATAAAAATTCAATTTTAATGGAAAAAAATCCAGATACCTGATGCAAGAGCATAGTACAATTTCTCAAAATAAATTTAACTTTAGGTAAATAAAATTTTTATACGTAATTATGTACGTAAAGTCTTAATTTTTAGAATGATTTGCCTCTGCCTTCGATAAATATCCAAAATGCTAAATTATTTTTACGTAAATCTTGAACGCGATACTTGAAAAATTCTTATATAATTTTTATTAAGCAGAGTATTGTTTTACTTTCGTTGATATTTTTTTTTCCTATTATATAAGAAATTAGCTTATTAAAATATTTTTAATACAATTCAGTAGCGATAGCTAACTAGTATTTATACATGAAATTTTTTGCAACATTCGTATTATGATTTTTAGTAAATAATAAAACAATACTTCAGATTTATAGTGTAAATTAACATATTTGAAAACTATTGTCTTACAAAACAATAACAACAAATTTTATATATAAAAAATTACTAAATCAAATACTAATTTTTCGTGATCTAAGATATTTTAAACATTCTTAATTCTCTATTATATATAAATGTAATACTAATTTAAGCACTTATGTTTCTCAAGGTGAATTTATTTTAATATTATGAAGCAAAAGTTTTTTTAAATTTCTTAAGTCTTTGCAAATATTAATAAATATGATAAATGAAAGGACATTATTAATATCTAATTAAACACTTTAATAAAAATACTAGTTATTTAAGTCTTATATTAAACAAGATGTAATTTTATACATAATTACATATTCTTCTTATGGTAACTTTGTAAATTTTTTAATTTAATAGTTTTTACTAACTTTTATATTTCAAATCGTAACTTTTTTTGTACGATCGCAAATAATTTACTAAATTTACCAGAAATTGCTGCATTAAAATAAAATGACGTTACAGAACTATTATAACAAAAAAAAAATGCAATTATAACTTTAACAGATTTTCATACTTGAATTGATGCAATGAATTGTATGTTAGAATAATTTTTTTATTGTATATAAATGTACAGAAGAATTCAATGCTATTTACGTAACAACAATAGATTATTGTACAAACTTGAACTAATAAGATTTGAATAATAATTGTCAAGAATGACTTATTGGAATTTCTTCTACTATATTACGTTGATAAATTTAATATTCGGTAAATACATATTATACGTATAATAAAAATAATGTTTAATACATATAATAAAATTAATATCTTACTATTGTAACAAATTTTTTACATTTATTACTATGAATGAACGTATTTAAAAATAATACATATATGTCTATCATTCGAAATATAAACAAAAATAGGCATTAAAGTAAATTATGAATACTAGTGTACCTTCTTTCAATCTATAACGTATATCTATTCTCAACAATATCAAATATCAATTCACTTTGATCAAAATAAATAACTTTATCTGTCGTCGACTAATAATTTGATAAAGTAGATCTAGATATTAATCGTATTAGTTTAAAAATTAAGCATTTCCAATTTACCTAAAATTCAAAAACAAAAAATTATTATCTTTATAATAACGAGCATAAAAATAACAATAGAAGATAAAGAATTATTTATTTATTTATTTATTTATTTTTTCCGATAAAAGTAATGCAATAAAGGAATGCGTTTTCATAAGATTCTTGGCGATTTTCATAAATGTTTCAATTGTTTCCGAATAAATATTAAAATTTCCGAAAAGGAAAATACATCTGTGCAATAAAATTTTATACAAAAACTTAGGAGATAAATTATGCCATCGATAAATAATTTTATATTCGATACGAAGAAATTCAAATTTATTTGTTCGAAACATACTATATCCGTAGTAAATCAAAAATTTTAAATGATTTTAAATTCATTTATTTGTCATTACAATTATGCATTACTATTTATACTTACACACTCATATTTACACATTTTAATGCTTAGAACAAAATTATGTACCTGCATTAGTTATAAATATTAAAAGTCTGTCTGACTGTGATATTTCTCGATGCAAAATAATTTATTTAACCCGTCTAATTTTGTTAATCTTATTTATGATTACTTCAGATAATATATATATATATATATATATATATATGTATGTATATGTATATATTTATGAAATTGTAATAAATAAAGTTTCTAAAGACACAAGTTTATGTATTTTTGCCCACATTCCCGTATAATACGACGAATTAAGACTAATGTCAAATATTTCACGAATAACTTTGGAGTTGTAAATTTAAAAGTTTGATCGAAGCATAAAAGCCAAAAGTTCAAAATTAAGAAGGCATATTATCGTTCGAATAAAGAATGCAATGGAAATTTTCAAGTTGGAATTGCATACGCAAATTAACTTGGAATGAAACGACAATTTAAAAAAAAAAAAAAAAAAAAAAAAAAAAAAAATTAAGAAAAAATTTATGCACGATAAAAAAGGCGTATGCTTAAAGTAATGGTAATCCAAATGAAGTAACTAAATTAAAAATCTATCGAAGCGAAAAATAAGTGAAATCATCTTGAGTTGCGCATTAAAATGGAAATACGTTGAAAGATTTTGAATGAAAATTTGAAAGAAAATTCTACCGAGCTTGTCAGGAAATAACATCCGAGTAGATTTGAATTTAGCGCCACGCAATTGTTATGCACAAATATATAACTTCGATTCTCGAAGGTCTGGAAAATCGAAGAGAACAATATACATAGCTTTGCTCTTCCTTCGCATACATACATACACGCATACATTATATATATATATACACATAAAAACATAAATGAATATGACTGTACATACAATGATAAATCTGCACGAATATGAAAATGCAAACGCGTTATGTGTGCTTGTGTGTGTGTATATATATATATATAAATGTATGTATGTAGCTATATGTAAGTGCATAAAGGTGCCCAGGTAAGTTTGACCTTGAAAAATGGTATACGTATGTATGTATGTGCGCGAGCGCGCATTGGCGCACGTAGACGCGCGTGTGTACACGCGTGAGAGTATAAACGCGTGTACGCGTGCGCGCCAGTGTGGGTGTGGCTGTTTACACGTACGCGCATATGCGCGCGTATGCAAACTATAAAAAAAGAAAGAAAGAAAGAAAAAAAAAACATACATATATACGCGTACGCGTATGAAGATATGCGTAAGCACGTGTACACGTATAAGGGCTTATAAGCGCGCGAGCATATATATATACACACGTGCGTATGCGCGTGTACGGGCTAAGCGCACACGCATACGGGAGGTAGGCATACGAGAAGTATGAATCAGAATAACCGCGCGCCAAATACATCGGACGCGGACGAGTCGGCTACCGTAGGAATCGCGGCAGCGCCCAGAGCCGTGGAGTCGGCGTAGTTGATAATCGACGGGGGCCGAGAAGCGCGCGAGAGCGAGAGAGCGAGAAGACAATAGGGGGGAGGGACAGACAGAGCACCGGCCGTACATGTACAAAGCGAGCTCGAGCAGCGTAGCGGCAATAACGTATAAGGCCCCTGGGCTGCCGCTGCGACGCAAGCCGATACCGAATTGTCGCAAGGGGGAGAGGAAAAAAAGAGCCGCGCAACAGCCGGGAGGTTCGCAGTGTACGCGGCAAAGGAGGGCCTGGCCGACATACGCCCGAGGAGAGGATGGTAAGTTGGTTGGTTAGCCTTCCCTCCATCCCCCATTCGAATAATCTTCCTTGAATGGGTTCGTTGACCCACTGGCAAAAAGACTCCGACCTCTCTCTCTCTCTCTCTCCCTCTCAGGCTCGCGCGCGCTCAGCCCCATACCCGACTCAAGTCGTCTTCTCCTCTCTGTTCGCAGGCTTCCTACACCGAGGATCAGTTGGCCGGTGAGTAGTGCATATAAGAGCATCCAGTGCGGTATAGGAGCGAGCCTCGAAAGCTGAATTCCGAAGGGGGGCCCGAGTAAGGGGGGCACCCGCGAGCGAGGAGAAAAACAAGTGGCCGCCGAGCGAGAGAGAGCCAACCTTTTTTCGATTCAGGTCAAGAGTAACGATGCCGTGGCGCGAGAGCCTTTTCCGCGCTTTATGTACATACGCGTTGACTCGTATCGGGGACCACCATTTATGGTGTGACATTTGAAAGTGAACGTCGTCGTCGCACCGAGTCCAAGATCATTTGGAAGTGTATCTTTTTTCCTTCTTCTCCTCTTGCTCTCTCCCACTCTATCTATCTCTCTCTCTCTCTCTCTCTACCTCCCTCTACGTGTGTCACTCCCTTGCACCGGTTGACTTTTTGCACGAGCTGCCTCAGCTGCCGTGGACCCACCTCAATACCTCCCGGGCTCTTGGCAGTGAGAGTCGTTTGGGCCTCTTTACCTGTACTTCGCTCCTCAGCCTGGGCTCTCGTTCCATCCTTCCTTGGCAAGAGCTTTAAGATATTGAAGAGTTCGCCGCTTCTCTAGCCGATATACAAAGTCTTGCTCCTCGTTGAAACAGTTGAGCGCCGTTGTAGTTAAGAATTATTTCAAAAGATCCTTAAGCACAATGTACGTGTTTACTTATCAAGAGTTGGCTAATAGGATGATGTCATCCATGGACGGTAATGTGCGATTACAACAAACATATTTAAAAGTATTGTAGTCGACCAATCGCTTATTATAATGACCTTTGAGATTCGTCGACGGACGCAGTATCAAAATTAACTTCTTGACAAAGCAACTCGTCGCATTGCTGTAATAAGAACTGTTTTAATAAGAACCTTGTCTTGACTTATAAGCGTCAAAAACAATGATGCCTCGATCGAAGTAGAGAAATAGAAAAATCAAGCTTGTATCGACCAAGGGAATTAATTTATCTTCTCCTTCGCAGAGTTCCAGGAAGCATTTCAACTTTTTGACAGCCGTGGAGATGGTAAAATCCACGTAGCCCAAATCGGAGATGCTCTCCGAGCTCTAGGCCAGAATCCTACTGAGTCGGATGTTAAAAAATTCACGAATCAGCACAAGCCCGATGAAAGAATCAGCTTTGAAGTATTTTTACCGATCTATCAAGCAATAAGCAAATCGCGAACTTCTGACACTGCTGATGACTTCATTGAAGGCCTGCGACATTTCGATAAAGATGGAAATGGTTTTATTTCATCTGCGGAACTCAGACACTTATTGACAACGCTTGGTAAATAAGAAACTTTTGAGAAGATTTGATTTTTTCCCTTGTATTTAAGTTAAAATCAATCGTTACAATAATAGTAGAGCCCGATAGAAGTCCTGAAAATTATCAGGAGTTGCATTTGGTTGATTGTTCCGTTTGTGTTTTAGGTGAGAAGCTTAGCGACGAAGAAGTTGAAACTCTTTTAACTGGCCACGAAGATTCACAGGGTAACATAAATTACGAAGATTTTGTGCGTCAAGTTATGTGCGGTTGAATACTTATACTTATGTCAAACTTTCTCTTTATTTAAAAATTACATGGAAAAATTTATTTATGCTTTTTATTTTTAATAGTTTTAGAGCTAGAGAATATGCACAGCAAATTCCCTTAAACTAAATAGAGTTCAATGTTTATTTCAAACTAGATAACTAAATGGAGATTTAATTATTAATAGTAAATAAAAATTAGGTCTATTTTGAAATTATAAAATACAAACCTGCTGTGCCTTCAATATTGTTAAGTTACTTGCATTTACTTCGCATAATACTAAACAATTTTAATGATGTATCAAATGAATAATTGATAAATTAAATGTTTTCTTTAAACAAAACGAACTTTTAATCTAATATAAAACTCATAACATACAAATTTGTAAATTACTTACTTACCATATCAATTATAAATCACTTTATTTATTAATTTATATTGAAAACACAAAAGCACGACTTGTAATTGTATATGTTATGATATGAGTTTTAAACTCAAACAAAGTGAAAGATTTTGATAAAACTTGTTAATTATCTCGACGCTGTTTTTTATTATACGTTTCTTAATGCACATAATTTAGATGTTAAAATATTTTGTATATTAAAAATTAAAATTGTTTCGTTTGCTTGTTTATCGATGTACATGTACTTATTGTAGCAAATATTATTGATGTAGGGAGCGATCGAATATGGCCTTTGCTTCCCTAAATAATAGTGGTAAGATTAATCGAAAATATTTTTTGTAAGCAATGTATCAAATTTCCATGTCTTACATAAGGATCGTAAAAGAACTTATGCCTGGTAACACGTATTAAAATATCTACATTAAATTTTTTATAAATGACATTCTAGTGTGATTATTTAATGAGAATCCTACACGTGAATTTATTTTGAAGAAAAAAAAAAGAAGAAAAATTTTTTAAAGCATTTAAACGAGGCAATT
Source organism: Kradibia gibbosae (assembly GCA_018907135.1). Classification (NCBI taxonomy): domain Eukaryota; kingdom Metazoa; phylum Arthropoda; class Insecta; order Hymenoptera; family Agaonidae; genus Kradibia; species Kradibia gibbosae. Next base: position 3,356,285 of record JACCHX010000011.1, read on the forward strand.
TGAGTTTAAAGCATTAGAGAGTTTTTAATGTTTAATAAAAAAAAATATATATATATATATATTTACGTTTTCTTGTAATGAATTTTCAATCGAGAACAATTATCGCATGATTTTCATCAAATTTATTTTCAATTTTCAATGTGATTATATTAAAATTGTGAGTAAATTTATCTGCAGCTTCATTGACACGAGATATTTGCCGTAAATAGAAAATATTGATGACATTTAAATAAACAATAGTAAATCAAGGAATAGGTCGGTGATGAAATACAAAATACATACGGTCATATTATTTATATAACGAAATATTTGAAGATGGTTTGATTTGATCAATGCCACTTAAATTTTCATCGTTCGTTTCGCTTTAAATGATTCTACATGTGCAGCGCAAATATGAGTATGACGTCATTGCACGAAATTAAACCCCGTCACAGTATTGATGTTTCTATCCGTGCATACAAAGACAAGATTTTAAGAGAAGAAAGGAGTTTTTAAACATTTTTTGTCGTTCTTCCCTTATTTCTTCTATGAATTATCGATAGACGAGATCATTGCGCTTGGTTGAAGTTAAATACAACGTGTTCTTTTGTCTGTTTTTTTTTTTTTTTTTTTTTTTTTTTTTTTTTTGATAAAAGACAACCGAAGAGACGCACAAATGTCAGATTGAATTTAACGTGCTTATACGAAACCTTAATATATATTTAGAAATTCAATAAAAACTTTTTTTCTGCGCAAATTAATTTCGAATTATATTCAATTTGTGAATAAAACCTATTTATATGCTTAGTATTGATTTAAACTGTAAAATTACATTATTTTTTCATTTTATTTTTAATCGAATTTACCTCGCCTATTCTTATAATCCTATATGTCTGGATAGATTATATAATACATTCATAAAATAATACATTTTAGGTATGACACCGCTATAAATTACTTAATAATGTATTCGTGTAAAAACTTAGAATAAGGATTAATTGGCTAAAGAGAGTAGGATGAAATTAACAATTGTAATTCATTATTTTTGTCTTGTTCTTTGTAGATCAGCTAAATAGACATAATTTTTAGCACACGATAACCTATTATCCAATTATTGTCTATCACTTTTCAACAACAACAAAAAAAACCTTAAAAATAAAAAAAATTACTAATATTTGATGAATAATGAATAATTATGAAAAAATATTATAAATAAATTAAATTCGATTGTTTTGCTTTATGCTCACTATCTTAAAAATATATTAATTACCGATCGATATTAACGATTGTTATGCAAAAGCAATAGTACTAAACTCGAAGAATCGATATTAATATTCTTTTATAAAAATGAAGCCTAGTATAATCTAGATGCAACGAAAGAGCCGTTGATAAAATAATCTGTTCTTTAAATATGCTTTAAAAAGAAACTGCCTTTTTTATACACTTATAAGCTTATCTTAAAATATGATAAATCATTTTCATTAGTCCTACGTAAGCATTTTTCAAAAGTGGTAATTGCAAAATTATCGATTAACAACAATAATAATAAAAATAATATTAATATAATATTAATATAATATTATTATTATTATTATTATTATTAACTAAAAAAATGCAAATTCTATCTTGTCGGTAATACAAAAAAGTATTATTGGCCGAATGAATGCACAATATATAAATAATAATTTTATGGTAATATTTTTTGCGCGTTGAGCCTTCAATAATTGTAAAAGATATATACAATCCGTTAAATTAAAAAGTGTCTTTGTGCCGTTCGTGAAAAAAAATGGCTAATTAATCATTATTTGCAATTAAAATAAGCGCCAAATAAAGTAATACGAGTAAATAGCTACACAATCTCGAATAAAAAGATTACAGATTTTTTTGTAAATTTTTTTTATCCCTATTTGAAATTCGAATGCACTCCTGTTTATTAAATTCTGACTCTTCTAGCGCAAGAGTACACGGTTTATAAATAAACGTTACTCAATTAATTAACTCAAATAGATCTCTTTATCGTAAAAGTAATTCTTAATTTGAGGAAAAGAAAAATTATTTAAAAAAAAAAAAAATCAATCATAAGCATTTATACGCAAGCTATCGTATCGACCACAATCGCGGCTTAAGGCGTTTTTATTATGTTATCTTATTCAATTAGCAAATCATGTATAGTGCAAAAGTAACAAATCGGACAAGCAAGTCTGAAAATCTATAAAGCCAGACAGATAAAGAAAGCAAATTGAATTAGAAACAGGATAGAAACATTTTAAGGAAAAACGCGTCAGAAATAAATCGAGCTCGTCGGGCAGTAACAAAACAGAGGATATAATTAAAGATCGCGCAATTTTTATATGATTCATTGTTAATCTTTGACCAATAGATCGTTTGCTTAAATTAACAATTCCCAGACTGGAACCGGTCATTTAATTGACAGCGACAAGTTTTAACAAAGTTTTTTCAATGTCAATTCCAGTAATATTATTCAATACCGACGATAAAGTTTGTTTGTTTGTTTGTTTGTTTTTTTTTTTTTTTTTTTCATCGGTCTCTGAAACTTCAGCGCGAACAGGCCGAGCGAATCTATTATTAAACGCAAAATTCTTGATAGTAAACTCGGCAATTCGACATCGACACGTTTCTACATAGGCTGAAAATAATAAAAATGCGAATGTCTTGCGAAACGAGTTGTGAGATCGCTCGATGAATTTAGCCGGGCGAATGAAGTTTTTGGTTATTGTATTTATCATTAACGGGGCCCATCGTAATTAAGCATTAACGAAGCCGTTTCGAGAGCTCGCTTTTGAAACGTGGAAATTTCACAGTCCGAATCGCGAGGATTTACGTAAGCTTTGCTTCTTGGCGCTCCCGATCCGATTAACGGCAAGTAAAACAATCCTCGTTACATAATAATCGTAAATATTTATAATTTCATAGATTGAGGTTACTTTCGGCGAAACGTCGCTAATCGCTGACGAGCGATTGTACTTTTCTTCTTCTTTTTTTTTTTTCTTCGATGCAAAATTTGTCCGTAATACAAACATCGAGATTGTCCGCGATTACATTTGGAATTGATTTTATGATTGCCGTATGAGTTGTGCGCTTCTCGTGGGTGGCTCTTTTGATCATTTAAAAATACCAAAGCTACTCTTTAACCGCTGCTCACGTGCACCGAGACTCTCGGTCGATTTTCATCCAATTCCTCAAGGGGAAGAATAATTCACAATTCTCAGGTACAGGTAGGAATAAAGTACGAATGACAATTTTGCTTAATCGACCGATTGAAATTTACACCGCACTCATTGTTACCTATTCGTGCGTCGCTCTTCGTCCCTCGTGTATTAATATTCCTTGCTCGATCATCGTATCGTTAAATAATTGTCGTGTCGTTTTCAAGCGACAACATCGGAGTAATCTGCAGCCGAAACCAAGCATCGCTGTTAGGAAAACAGAATAAAAAAAAAAAAAAAAAAAAAACAAACCACGCAAACTATCGGTTACGAGCAAAAAAAAGATCGACTCCTGCTCTCGCATTTAAGGGCGGGGATAGGCGAGGGTTATCCTGCTTTAAGAATCGGCATCGGGGAGTATCTCTGCCGGAGGTGGGGAAGGCGCAAAGATCTATCGATGAGTGCGTTGGAGCCAAGAGAGAAAGGGAAAAGGCCAAACAAACAACGGGCGAATTGGTCGGTCCGGAAGGAGGCGGCACCCGGGGGGAGGGGACGGCGAGAGATACGGCTAAAAACCTGGGCGAGCGAAGGAAAAGTGCGCAGTTAAGTGCATCACCTACCGAGTGCACGGGACGATCACGCGCTCGGCAAATGCGCAATCAAATATCCGCCGGTGGTCTTGGAGCGGCTCGGCGCGAGCAATTGCCGGCTGAGAAATTTTTCCACCACAAGTGCGATAATACCCTTTCGAAGTCGATTAGAATCGCGACTCGGTCTTCCTCCGGCCGCCCCCGTCCCGAATGTCGATTCGAGCCGGCGAGGGGGAAGCTCCGCAGCAGCGCGAGAGCCGTCGGGGGTGAGCGGCGGGCCGCCCCCCGCCCCATCCGCTGTCCCCGAGGGGAAGCCCACCCCCGGGGGAGACTCGCCGTCAATGGTCCGCTCGGCTGCGGCACCTCGTGGCCTTCGCGCGCGCCCCACTTTATGAATGGAGCAGCCGCCCGATCGATCCCGGCCGGGCTTTTCTCTCGGTCGGCGCCGCTCGCGCCCATGAATGGCGCTCCGGAATACTTTTCATTCCGAGGCGACGCCGCTCCGACGGCCCTGAATCCTTTCAATGCTAAGTCCGGAGCGATCCCGACTGCGGCATCGCCAAAGCCCCCCCCCCCCCAAGAATCTTCTTCTCTTCCCTCTTTCTTTCCTTCCTTCCTTCCTTCCTTCCTCTATCTCTCTCTCTCTCCTACCCCCGGTCAATGGGGCACGAGCACGATTTAAGTTTTCATCGATAATGAGCCTCCGGCTCGTGTGACTCATCGCTTATTAACGAGGCCCCGCGGCCGAGATTTCGTTCTTCGCGTTGCGCAGCACATCGGCGACCCTCGTATCCGCTAATCTCGATTAATCTTAAATCGCGTGATGAGCTTTCTTTTTCGACGGCCAAACGGCTTTTGTTGTATCGCGAGCCTCTCAACTTTGCGGACGAGTCGCCGAAATGTGAGCAATCGTTTGTTCGGCCACCGCTTACGATTACCACCCAAACCGGATAAGATGGGCATTATTTTACGCTTGTTCATAATAATAACAATAATAACAACAACAACAACAACGATAATAATAATAACAACAATAACGATAACAGCAATAATAACAATAGCGACGAGGAAAGGGAAGAAAGGAGAGAAAAAATAATTCAGCGTAGAAAGGCGGACTTTCTCGTTTGGCAAAATAAATAATCCTCGTGAATGCGCAACAAAGTGGAGGCTCATTTATAAAGGCGAAGTCGCCATTAATTATACACCGCGAGTACTTGCCGATGAATTATGTCGTCCCTGAAAGAAGTAATAAATAAAAAAAAAAAAAAGAGAGAAGCCCGTTTATCAGACCGAGACGATGATAAATCGAAAAGCGTATTTATAATTTATGTCTCCTATTCCTAACGAACGCCATTTGCAGCTTAAAATGCAGCTTAAAATGCAGCTTAAAATGCAGCTCGCGACATTGACGAAACTAATAAAGGTCGTCTTCGGTGGAAATTGCCGGTGGTCGCGTTCGCTTGCCGAGCCGGCAAGGAAATCCCTATCCCTGATAATTCGTCATTGCCGTGGTATTGAAATTAAGCTATTGCACATTTCTGTCTGTCTCTCTCTCTCTCTCTCTCTCTGTTTCTGCGTCTAACGCTTGACGAAAAGGTCGATAAGAGCCGTGGCTTTCCAACTTCCGTTGCAAAAACTCCGCTGATACTTTTGTCCGCTCGGCATTCCTCCTGAATCCGGCGTGTAAAGTTACGCAATAGTTTTTACGGACTTTTAGCTATTCGTTAGCTGGAAATGCAGAAGAAACTAGTGACGGTTAATTTATTGCGAGTCTGAGGAAGAAAAACAAAAAAAAAAAAACAATATTTCGTTGTAAAATTATTCAATATCGGTAAAATTTTTGCTTGTCTTCGTCGTACTTTTTAATTTAATTAATTATTTTTATCGCTCTAGATAATAAATTTTTTAATTAATTCGACGGTTGAACGATAAATTTGTTGCCACTTTTAGTTATTTGCATTTTCAACGTTTCGAAAAACAAAAGGCTTAATAGTATTTTCTAAAGATCATCTATTCAATTACGTGCAAAAGATTTTTAAACAACAATATAATAGATAGAAAAGTTAATAATAATGCCGCTTTGCTGAATAAATTAATCCAAAATTGGTAACTTTTGAAATTATTCTAAATTTCCAATTTCGTTACCTCGGAGCAGATTTATTATAATATTTTACAATCCTACTTTTTAACAAATCGTTGCCTTTTAATATTTATTTTCGCCAAATATAACGTTTTATAGTACGAACTCTGTGTATTAAGACAAACCTTGACATCGTTCACGAGATCATTCGATCGTTCATCGATGCGATTGTCCTTAACGTTAATTCTCGTTACTTATATTTACCCATACCGTTTTATAAGATTTCGTGCATAATAAGCCTATAATGACTACTTTGGGACTTTGTAGTCGTATCGGATGTTTTCGTCATATATACGTTGCGTTTTTTTTTTTTTTTTTTTTTATCAACGCTGTCTAAATTTTTCTCCGCGTCATGAGAATTAGAGTTTGATTTATTTTTTTTCTTTTCTTTTGTTGTTTAATCCGAACGACAATTTCAGTCGAAACAAGTACAGTAGAGATAATAAAGCTTGTTTGGTATAAAGTTGCATAAAGACTTATTTTGAATCGTACAATACACAGAAATTCAAGCGCGCACAAGCCATTAAGCGATATAAAATTGATGAGCTTACGCACGTACTCGAAAGTACGTCTCCACCCCACTGTAAAAGCATTTATTGCCCTATTTGCGACATGGGAAAATTCTTAAAATTCATCGGGCGTCATTAAAAATCGCTTTCCCCGGGGCCCTCGCCGATCGTAAGGTAACCTCGACGCCCAAAGACTCCCAGCAACGGGGAACAACGGAAGTTCGCCTCCTCTGCGCAAATACAATAAAATGCATTTTCAACCAATTCGCACGTTGGTCGAACAACCGCAATTAACGGGACGAATTACCGTTGAGTCGTTATTAAGCTCGGTCCTTGTGCTCAACGAGGAATAAGCTTGAGAAAGAGAAAGAGAGAGAGAGAGAGAGAGAGAGAGAAGCCGACAAAGTAAGCTCGTGCTCGTGAAAAATATTTCCATACGACGAATGCGTCGGTCGGTGAAAGGATCGACGATGTTTTGATATCGCTGGTGCTCCGTTGTTGGGTATTTACGAGAGGAGCTCACAAATTGATGCCAAACGACATTCGCCGCGTGTTTTCTGCCAAAATCCAAGCCTGCCCGCGATTCGTCTTCTTCTATTTATCGCTCGCTCGACAGGCGCTTATTCTAAACGGCCTTCAAGGCACTCGCCAAGCGCCTTCGTCCTCCAGGACACTCTCGATCCTCGCGATTGTTTTCGACTCTGGCCGTTGCTCTCCCCCACTCCCCCCTGCCCCCCGCCAACACCGACGCCCGGCCAAGGAAGGCCGACCTCTGGCAAATTAGGTATCGGTACCCGGACACTTCGGCCGGCACCGATCAAAGCCCGCCGAGGCGAATCAATCCCATTGTCGAATAAGAATAATGAGCCTTGGTCGTCCACTGGCCGATTCGCACGCGGGGCGCAAAGGTAAAGGAGGCGGAGGCCGGCGGTGGGTGGCTGCGGTAAATTGTAAACAACTTTTATCAGCTGGGGGCTCTTCATTCGCCGAGTCTTGAATGATCGAGCTCGGGGCAAAGCCGTTTCGCGGAAAAAGCATTCGCCGCCGAATATTTAATCGGCTCTGTGTAGGCCTCTCCTAGGTCTCCCCCCCCGCCCCTTTATTTCAACGCCCGATCCCCAAGTCCAAGTACTTCCCTGCGCAAACGGCGAAAGGTAGCCTCGAAGTCAACACGGACGCATTGGTTTCTCTTCCAGATCGAGCCTAACTCACTCGTCGGACGGGGATTAATTTCCCGGTGGCCTTTACGCTCGAGCGCTGATTCGCGAGGGGCCGCCAAAGCTTGGGGACCCAACCTCGCTCTCTCCTCGCTCGCTCCTATACGAAATCAAAGGATTAAGCGAGCTAAGGCCAATCGGTCGCGCGATCGCTCGTTATCACTGGCGAGAGATTAGAAACCAGCGCTCGCGAGACCGAGAGAGAGAGAGACGACGACGTCCGGGGTGGAGGAGGACGAGGCCGCGCGCAGACTCCGTCCGGTCTACCGCGTCCCGATTCCCGGAATCGTTGATTTTCCTCTCTTTCTCTCTCTCCGCGGGCTTGCCCCCGCGTCGTCGTCGGCATCGTCCCCGTAGCGGAGGCGGAGAAAAGATCGAGGCAAGGAGCCGAGCATCGGTTGCCAATTGCCGGCCAATGGCTCTAAGGCCAATGGAGCCAAAACTCTAGGCTACGGCTCGGGGGCCGTCGAGAGCCGTCGAGAGACCTCTTCCCCGAGGAATCCCCTCCGCGAGCGAGCTCCTGGATCCATCTCGCTCCTTCCTCGGGGACGTTGAAGAATTGCACCGAGCGAGCGGCAGGGGGGATAGAGACGGCGCCAAGAGCCCGAGCGACTCGAGGGGATCGCGATCGCCGACGAGCGAGGACCGCGAGATAACGGGAGGGCCGATAAGGAACAATATTCGGCCGGCGGACGGTCCGTTACGCGCCGAGGACGGGATTAATCGGACGGAAGAGGGCACGGGGGGAGGGCAGGGAGAGAAAGCAACATCAGCAGCGATCGCAGCGCCGGCTGTCGGGGAAGGCGAGGATTTCCGTCGCGTTCCATATTTTCCTCGGGGCTAGAGCCTCCTCCCCCCCCCTCCCCGCCGCCCCACTTCCGTCGTCGGCCGCAAGCCGTGCGCAAGTGAGCGAGCGAGTCGACCTCTGCTCTGCTCTCCCTCCCGCCGCCGCCGCCAACGCCACCACCGGACACTTTTTCCGAGACTCGCGCAACCGCCCGAGGGAGCACGAGCGGCTTGTCGGGGAGGGGGAATCCATCACGCCGCCGCCGCCGCCGCGTCGTACGCAGCAGCGAGGCCCGAGAGAAAAGAGAGAACCGCCGCCGAGTTCGCGTATACTCGTTCCGAGAGTCCCCGCAGTCTCGCAGTCTCGCAGCGCCAGCCGTGTTTTACCCTCGCGTGGAGTCCACCTCAAGGCCGCCAAGATTTTACGAAAAAAGAAGGATGAATATTAATTCTAATATAATTTTAGCCAGCTGTGAGTCTAGTAAAAAGAGCGATATAATGCCGAGCTTGATATCGAGTAATTGGTGAGTAGAGCACGACTTTCGCCAGCGCTGCCTTACCACCGCAGCGCCGAGCGGCGCACCATTTTCCTTTGTATCGCCGCGTCTCTCCTCTCCTCTCCTCCGCTGCTCGGCCCTCGCCTCCCCCCGCGCGCGCGCTGCTCCTCCGCTCCGCCGCCGCTCTTCCTCCTCCGCCTCCTGCTGCACCGTCGCCCCTTGGCTCGGTGCTGCGGGGCCGAGAACGAGACCTCCTACACCACGTATGCGCGTCTTCCTCGTTCCTTCCTCCTCCTCCTCCTCCTCCTCCTCCTTCTCACAACAGTCGCCATCTTTGTAATTTGCATTTCGTCGCTCGGCACACGGCGGAAAAGAGAGGCTCGGCCCCGCGACCGATTCCCCTCGGGGAAACAGCTGAGATGCCGTTAACCGTTTGGCCTCGCCGATGACCCCCGCTGACCTCCGGCTCCTCCTCCCCGTCCACCTGAATCCTGGCCGTCCTTGCCTACCTTGGACCTCGTTCAAAGTCGCTGCCAATTGCGCGACATCCCGAACTCGTCGACTCGTTGTCTCCGCCTCGCCTCGCCTCCCTACCCGACGTTTGTCCACCTCGTGTTTTTGTTTATCAATCGCCACCAGGCCGATCCTTTCGCCTTGGCTCCCCCGAGTGCTCCTCGTCGCTCCTCTGCCCCCCTTCGTAAATTTCGACGATTTTTTTTTTTATTTACTCTTGTTCGTCGTCGTCATCCCACCCCGCCCCCCCTCCCGTCGTCATTCTTATTCTTTACCCGTTAAAGACGAGCCTCGGGTGTCTCTTTATTCGGCAATTATCTCGCGCAATGAGCCAGGATACCTACAATCGAGACTTCTTGCGCGATCTTTTATTTCGGTCCGCTCGTTTCCAGGCATTACGCCTAGTTTACCGCTATGCCATTCAAAACGGTACGTATTAGGAATACGATACGAAATCTCGTGTCGCTCGTGTTTCGTTAACAGTTGGTTAGCTTGTGTGTACTAATGAGGTCAGAGGCCAGCTTTTTTTCTTTTCTTTTCCTTTCTTCAATCTATCGATAATTATACGATTATTTTACGGTTTCCCGTCGTTTTTTTTTCTTCCTTTCTTTGACTGTTTTTTTTTCTTCTTTTTTTTTGCTCTCTCTCTATCTCTCTCTCTCTCTCTCTCTCTCTCTCTCTCTCTCTCTCTCTCATCGACCAAAGTTACGCATGAAAACGGAACTCCGCATTAACTTTTGCTGTTAGAAATTTCTTTCCCTACTCGTTGCTTTTTATACGTTTTCGATAAAATTTCAACGAACTATTGGCAACCTGCATTATTGTACTATGACGTCGATTCATACCATTTAGTTGTAGTAGTACCATCGATATTGTTTTTTTTTTTTTTTTTTTTTTTTTTATTAATTTTACACTCAATTTTGATAACGAGCTGGGCTTTACACTTTCATAATATTTATCTGTTATTTATTGTTATAATTTTCTGTTGCTTTATCAGCCTTCTGATATGAACATTTAGAGTCTTGCAAAGTGCATCTTAACAAATGGTTATGTCATAAAATTATTGAGTACTTTGGAATGATTCTAGGGAAAATATATAGATTTGCCAAGGCCTTCTTATTTATCATGATACAACTGTTATACAATGGTGTTACAATATTTAATATGATCTTGTTTATTTTATACTTTTCTCTTTTTCAAATTTGAAGACTTGCTTTTAAAGAATTGCTCGATAAAAGATTACAATTCAGTAATGTATAATGGCTTAAAAATAGCGAGTACAGTTAAGTTTAACTTAATAATCAAATACGTGTAATTGCGTCAATTACAATTGTACAAATAACATTGAATCCTCGCTAACATATTTGCACTGTTTGCAGAACATTTTTTTAACACTTATGTAAATAAATTTGAGAATATGTAGTATAAAAGTAAGCTGAGTTTCTAAAATTATGAAAATTCTGAGCCATATTGTCATTATTTGAACTAAAAACAAAAGAGAAGTATCTTGTACTTGATAAAAAAATATTTTTTATTTATATCAAATAACTCTTAAAGAAAACATTGTTTTATTGCAATATTAAATAATAATGTGGATTATATAGTAATTTTTTTTTATTGATTTTGTCACCATCTTTAGAATTGGTATAATCTACTAAACATTAGCTTGATTGCTAAAATTATAATTTTCCCCTGAAAAAGTTGCACAAGTTTACGAAATGACATAAATAAGATTAAATTCTATTTATGAATTTGTTATAGTTAATTGTGCGAAGGTTTTGTGCATTTAAAAAATTTCAATAAAAATATATCTTGTGTATTATTTTGTTACATTTGATACGATTTGGTGTACAGATTATGACAAATGCATTTCTTGCAAAATTCATCTTTTTGAATACAAAAATATTTTACATAAGAAAGTGCAACCAATTTAATATTGTTTATAAAATAAAATTTTCTTCTGCAACATAAAGCAATTTATCATTGAATTGAGATTGAGATAAAGAGTTTAAAGTAGATAATTTTTGTCAATAATGTAGTCATTTCTTCTTTAACGGGCATAAACTGTAATTATTACTTATCGTGACCTATAAAATATATATTCTACAATAAAATAAAGATTAAATCATAGTTCCACGAACTCTTATCTGATTATAATTAATATATAAAATATCTAAGCTTTTGTTAACTCTTGGGCCTACAATTGTTTTCTATAAACTCTTAGATTTTACAAAGAGTAAATATAAAGTCTCTGATAAGATATAATTCTGATATTGTTATCTGTCGCAAGTAGAGTAACAATTGTCTAACTTTCGTAAAAGGCATTTTCATTGCTTTCAACGTTGTAATCCAGCATTTATGAATATTAATGCGAAGAAAACAAATCATTAAGAATAGCGTTAAAATATAAAAGTATTTTTACATTTTTATCGCATCAGCTTATTAGCTGCTTATAATAGAATTATTGTTTTGCCATTTGGATTGGCAATTTTTTATCATATTATAAAATAAATATGCATACACGTGTGTGTGTTGTGTGTATATATATATGTATATATATTCTAATCATTTTAAGTAAACAATTTAGCCCAATCGTGCAATAAGCATGTAAATATTTCTCAAGAATCCAAACGCATTTGCTCGCTTTGGCCAAATGCCCATTTAGATGACGATCAAAGTATGGCAATAATCTCCCCTCCAACATTTCCAACTCTTAGAGTCTTTATAAATCAAGCTCTCATCTTCAATTAACAGTTAACCACCAAATTCCTTATTAAGTCAATCTTGGTTGTTAGACATTTGAATTCGCTGCTCGACAGATGCTTTGTGCTCACTGGTGGGTTTGATAATGCCATTGTTTGACAAAATTGTTATAACAACAATCGCCTTGCCATTTCAAGCTGGCCTTTCATATCCTGGAGATATTAAATCGGCTGGCAATTGTACATTAGCTTGTAATTATCTGCATACACGTGTGTGTGTCTCTCTCTCTCTCTCGCTCTCTCTTTCTCTGTGTAAACGTGCATTGGCATTTGTCTATACGCATAAGTATCCGTATAATGCACGTGTCAATGCGTGCCAACGCATGAAATGGAAGGCGGTGGTGAAAGTCGCGAGTCGGCAGGGGGACTCGATCGGTTCGGGTAGAGAGCGGAGGGACGAGCACAACGATTAACGGGACCGGTGGGGCGCGTCCGGGAAATTTAATCCGCGCTGGTGCTCCCCCCCCCTCCCCCTCCAGGAGATAAGGAGGAACGCCTGGATCCGAGGGGGTGGGTGGGAGCAGGTGGCGCAGCAGCAGCAGAGCCACGAGACTGACGCAGCCGTTGCCTTTTGTTTTTCAGCGAGATGCCGAGCAAGTGCATCGGCGAGAACTTGGAGGAAGGGTCCCGTGCCCTCCAGCACTATTGTATAACGCTGGGCGTGGGGCCTCTGTGGTGGTCCTGATGTGCCCCATGCCGCATTGTCTGTATCTACAGTCAACACAGAGAGCCGCGGCGTGGGGATCAAGCAGAATCAGCTCTCTGTGAGCTCACACATTGTGCAAGTGCGTAAAATTGCGGGTTGGGGGGGTTGGGGTTTGGGTTGGCCAGAGGGTGGCGCGCACAGCCCGACCGACTAACGAAGCCCGGTTGCTTTTTCTTCCCGCTCCCGCAGGAGGATGAACTGCTTAAGGCGCTGAAGACCAACGAATCGCTGCGCCTGACCTTCAATCTACAGCTGACGGAGAGCACGTCGGTGGAGTGGGAGACCATAGTCTGGCGGGGCTGCCTCTACATCCGGGTGCCGAGCTGCCTCCTGCCCGAGGGCTCCAAGGAGGGCTTCGTCTCCCTGCTGGAGTACGCCGAGGAGACCCTGCACTGCAGCAACATCGTGGTCTGCCTGCGCAAGGACCGCACCGATCGAGGTATCAAGCGCCGAGACTACCACTCGCCCTCCTCCTACCCCGAGGCCGATCGGCCATTATTGGCCCGGCCCGAGCCGAGCCCAACAAAGGCCGAGCCTAAGCCCACTCTGTCTTCTTGCAATTTAGCCATGCTGGTCCGTACCTTCATGTTTCTGAGCTTTTCGGTCCTGCCGCCCAGCCATCCCCTGGTACCACCGGGCAGCGACACCGGCAATCTCTACATGCTCTACGCCATTGAGTAATCGGCCTGGCGCCTCTAGGACCTACTTTAATTTTAACGCACAGGTACATGGTTCGTTGTTTTTGTTCTTATCGCCCGATCCTTGTTATCCATTCGTTACTCGGCCTCCCTCTCTGGCGCGCCTGCGCCTGGTAGGCCCTACCCCCCGCCTTTAATTTGCCGCTCGTGTGACTTTCTTCCTCCTCCTCCTCCATCCCTTCGCTTTGTTTTTGTTTTTGTTTCTACCGCTACTCGTGCTCTCTCGCAGTGCTAAGGAGACGGAGCCGGACCAAACGGAGGCTCCTTCTTAAGAAGCTCGCCTTCGCTTTGTCCCCGAGCTACAATCGTCATCGCAAGACTCGAGCAAGAGTTATTCAAATTTACTTTATCGATCGCGTCGGAATTCTTCTTTATACTTGTACGGCGCTTGCTTAGCAAATGGTTTTAAATTTACCCGCCGATACGTGGATAATGTCAAAAAAACAAAAAAAAAGAAACAACAACAACAGCATCGTCCCGATCGATAAGCCGCGCGCGAAGATGAATTTTCACGTCACCCGAAGCCTACTACCCGCCTTTGTAATTCTTTTTTTTTTTTTTCTTCACCTTGACGTTTTGTTTTGCAGGTTTATTTTGTCTCGTCAACAAGAAAGCAACCAATACAATTCGTACGCGTACCGCTTGTGCGCGCGGTAATACGCGCCTGCGTCTGTGCCGCGCGCACGAATTGTTGTACGCTTATGCGGCACGACGAGAGAGAAAAAAATAAAAAAACGTACGAGTTGCGTTGATTGAAATCAGCGGTCGTGATTCGAGGCTTGGTCCCATTGCATGAGAGAGAGAGAGAGAGAGAGAAAAAAATAATAATAATACTTTATGATTTGTCACCGTTTGTGTAAAATTTGCCAATTCGTAATCCATTCCCGGATAGATCGACGGCCGCCCTAAGTCGTCGTTATTGCCAATGTTTATTTTCATTTGCCCTTGGATGGAGTAAATAAAATTGAAATAATAGACAAATTGAGAAGTAACTTAAAGGGCAACTTTTGCAATGATGGAAGGGAGGAGGAACAGCCTGTGCGTTAAATTTAAAGGCCAAAGATCAAGAGGCAGATAGTCGTAACGAATGTAGATTGCGTACAATCCAGCTATTCGGAGTGGAAGAAGAAGAAAAAAAATTGATTCATCCTCTTGAACACAATGTTAAGATTTATCTCGTAAGATATAAAGCGCTCACAAAAGCTTATCCCACGCATTTCAAAGAATTCCAGTGGTTGTCTTTGTTGTCCAATAATATCAGGGCATAATAAACCTCTGAATCATTACGGAAATTTATTATCGATAAATCTCTATGTTAATTGCGTGGTAGATTGGGCATAACCTTGATAGATTATTGATAAGATTAAAATTGTAATTGTTTAATGTGCGTAATATTATAATTATGTATAGCATTATATTCCGAGATTTTACTACTGAAATAGCCACTAAAACATTATGACGCAACCTTTACTGTTTATATTTACTTTGTATAATCTCTTCGAGTCTTATAGAAAAGTACGAACTTTATTATTAATCAATATCTTAGTGTGCAATCTATGATTCTTTGGACTTGCTGAAATGGCTGTGCTGTACTTAAAACTGGTTACTGACATCACTATCCATTTCGCTCGTCTTCAATTTTTTGTACTATGCGTTACATTCATTGTGTATTGTTTCAATTCTTACCTCGGACAACTCCATCGAAATTTCCTTTTGTTTTTTTTTCTTTCTTCTATTCTTTTTTTTATATATATATATATTCAGTAATCAGTTGCAAAAGTGTATCAAGTATTATATTACATAATTTTTAAGGCACACGAAGGACAGCACTTGATAAGGCTTCGAATTTAAAAGGACTTTGGTATTGTAGAAAATTCGTCAATTCACAACAATCGGTAACAGGAAATTCTTAAATTTGCAAACCCTTATTCCGCCACGCCGCGAGAAAATAAATACTACGGTTATCGAGCATATTATAGTTAATTATTGTTCTCGATATATATAGATATATACATATATAGATAGATATATATATGTATGTATATATCCATTATTCCTTGCTATTACAGCTGTCAATCATTATACTATAATTTCTTTATACTATTTTATAATTATATACTTATTATTTTATTATTCTCTTGTTATTGTTGCAATACTGCACTTATTTAGCATTTAGAATTAGTCTTCTTTTCTTCTTTTTTTTTTTTTTTTTTTTTATATATATAGGTTTAATATCTGAACAAGGTAAAACAGCATCTTAACGGTGATTCCCAATCGATTAACATAAGAGACTTCTTGTTAATAAATGCGTTCTTGAGTATTGACAAGATTAACAGACAAAAAAAAAATGATGAAAAAAAAACCAAAAAAATTTGTAAAAATTGACTGAAAAAAGACCCCCCAAAAAAAAAGATTAAAAATGTTAGTAGTTGGTTAGGTGTATAAGCGATTAAACGAGGAGAATTGGTATATTTATTGTTTTGTAAAACTGGCCCCGAGTATGTGAAACACACAGTAAAATAGTTTATAACACAGCTGCTTATTAAGCGAGGATGCATTTCAAAAGAGACGTTAGTCAGTCATACGTCTGTAAACATTGCGAAGAGCCAATAAATACAAGAAAGGATGACAAACGTACACTGAAAACGTAATGAGAATCAATGAAAATTATTATTGTTTGTATTTGAAGAAAAACTCATTCGCCGGTATGGTTTTGCCATTAAACGAATGGTTAAGGTCATGCCAAGCGAAACTGCACATAATATGAACAAAATATAATAAACGGTAATTATAAGTTTTATCATTTATATAAATTCAAATTGAGTGTATTGTAAATTCAATAAATTGTACGTTATTCGAATAAACATTAAAAAATATAGTATTCGTTTATTCTTGAGTAACCATACCTGAATCCCTTTAGCCCTTTTAAAGCCAAAAAACGCACGCACACACATACAAAGCCTCGGATGTATTTGAATGGTTGGTCTCGGTAAAAATAATTACATTCATGTTTTAACGTATATTTTTGTCAATAAAAAAAAAAAAATATGCTTATTTGTAGTTTGTATATAATTTTTGTTTTCATACAATCAATGCCACGGCATTAACAAATATTGGCGAAATTCAACAGAGACGAATATTTTAAAACTGATATTGAATGCATCTGCAAAATTTACACATCGAAAAATCATTCGCACGTGCCTCAACTGCATTAACTGCAAAAAATTGTCAAAACTGATAATCGATTATGTACAATATTTACGGAAGAGATTCGTTGGATTGAACATTAATTGACAAAAAAAAAAAGGTAAGAGCAACGAAATAACATTAAACAAAACTAAACGATATTTGTAAAAAAAAAAAAAGAAAAAAAGGTTCTTTCTTTCTTCGAACGTTCGTTAAGAAAAGGCCGCCGGCCAATTTTAGTAAGGACAAGAAGATAGAAAACAATTAAAGCTATCGTGGATTATGATTCTAAATTATATTTGTCGTCAGGTGATGCCAATCGTTGTTCATCATTACTGTAAATACACATAAAAGCACGGTCACGAATTCAATTTGCATAACACATTTGGAGGGAGAACAAAAAAAGATCAATGCGACAATATTTATCTCTTCTCGTTGCGCTACTACGCGGGGGAGGGAGGGAGGGAGAGAGAGAAAGAGAGAGAGAGCGAAAAAAAAAAAAGAACGGATGCTGCGTTAAGTACGAAACGACGATGTTGAGCTCTCCAAGCTTATATTGTTATTATTGTGTATTGTGTATTGCTATTGTTATTATAAGATGCTTTTCTCAATCGGCAGCTGCTCTCTCTCTCTCTCTCTCTCTCTCTCTACTTCTTCTTGCGCATGTTGGAGTTAGGCTGCTTCCTCTTCTGATTGAACTTATTGCCGTGGGCCGCGTGCGACATTATCCTCGGGCCGTCCTTTACATGTCCGTTAGCCACTTTTCCACGATCGTCATTGAATGGCTTATTGCTGTCTGAAAAACGAGCCTCTTGTAATGATTTTTAATTTCCCTTAGGGCCGAGGACGGCGGCCGCCCAACTATCCCCCCCCCCCGCCCCGGCCTCGGTCGGGATCGCTTCAAAAGCGTTAATCGCTAAGGCGCCTCTTGCCGCTTTCTTCGGGGAGCGGATAAATTAGAGGGCGAGGGGGGCGACGACGACGCACCTCTTTGATGGGGTGAGGGGGGTGGTGGGAAGCAAAGGAAACGAACCTTCCCCAATTTTAGGCGAGAGTTTCGGCTGGCTCGGTTCAGCGCAGGCCGCCGCCGACGACGACGCATCGGACCCAAGGTAGCCCAAGACCACCCGGACCCGTACCAATTATCCCTGCCAGTCCGGTGTCGATGTTTTCGTCAGCGGTCGCAATGCATTATCATTCTAATGGAACGCGCTCGCGAGCTATTGTGGCTATTGGTATATTTGCACTTCGTATCGTCGACCCGTTTCGAATCTCGGTACTCCCTGACGCGGGGACTAACTGTATTTAATAGGTGGCAAGCCGGGATAAATTACTCTCTGCGTTGCGTATTGGTTTTTTCCACTTCAACGTCAGCTCGATTTCGTGCGAGCGGCCGACAGAGTAGCTTTAAGTTGAAACAAATTTCGCCCGTTTGTGAAACGTCCAAGAGGACAAGGTGAAATATCGTTTCATATAAAAATGCAACGTCGATGATAAAGATGCAAAATAATAAATTCCTATTACAACCCCCCGCGGGTATCTTAAATAACTTTTCGCCTATACTTAAGATTGCACGTCGTGCAGCTTCCCACCGGTTGGCATCAAATTCTTAAACTTTTGCATAAGAAATTAAGAGACAGCTTCGTTTATTAAGATCGCAGAATTTTACGAAAGAGTCACGCATGGCGTTTGACCGAGACGCGCTACACGTGTATGGTTAATTTGTTAAAATTTTACCGACTTTCTGTATTGATTTCGAATCGAAACTCTCTCTCTCTCTCTCTCGAATACATTTAAGCACACATTAATCGTTACTTTCACAAAGTTAAGCGCGCGCGTCCAAATATTAAACCTTACGACATTTTTCAAATTCTAACATTTACATACCACGTTATTATCATTACCTGCGATACCTGCCCCTTTTTTCGGGCGAAGCGCGATTACAACAACTAACGCCAGAGGGAAATTTTACTGCGCAGTATAAAAATGTCTCGCAATCAAATGAAATTCTACGCGCTGTAATAAAAAATTCATCGCGTTCGCCCAAGATTGGAAAAACGGCGGATCCTCGTGACCTCGCAGCAATTTACAATAATAGATACGGTGATGATGATGATGATGATGATGATGATTCACATTGCCCACGTCGATCCGCTGATGGCAAACGTTTCTAACGCGCCTTTGTTGCATCGCTTGAGACTTTTCGCTTGCGGTAAACGATCTCCGATTAATAAAATCATTCAAACTTACGATGCGTATACGGTGAAAACTGCAAATAATTAATAAAATAATTCGGCTTTTAAACATATTTGGAAGGACTCTTTTTTGTTTCTTTCTTATCTTTGCTACGAGGTTTAATATTTATTATTTTAAAATCACGCATACGAAATACCAATTAAGTGGATATTTAAGATTTTCGCAATTTTAATTAAATCTTAATAAAAAAAAAACATAATTTGAAACTTAAATACACTTTACGAGAGACTAAAAATTATTATTTAATTTCAAGCGTTGATAAGTGTGAAATTGATAAATTTGATAAGAATTGCAAATACGTGAAAAAACAAAAACAAAAATCCGGTTAAAAGAAACTATTTTTATTCTTCCTCGTTCCTAAGATTATTAAATTTAAATTTTATAAAGAATTCTTCGATCTGTCAGTTCCGAGTTTCTTGGATATTAATAGAAAAAATTTTTTTTTTTTGAAATTCGCATTTTCGACTTTTACACGAATCTAAATTATCGAACGAGTTATATAATTTTGAATTAAGTATTTCGATAAAATAAGTCTGACAGCGTTTTAAAATACATCGAAAGTAGATGCCACGAGGATCAATTCAATAAAAGAACATTGAAGTTCAATCGTTAGGTCCTTTTGAAAATATTCGCTAAATTCAAAAACTCCCTAAGCAGACTCAACTGTCACGAATCGATTTTCATTACAAGGTGCTTCTGCAACCGTAAAAAAAAATAATCCGTACAGTATTTACGTAATAATATACCAGAAAAAAAAAAATCTATCGATAACATTATGTTTCTTACTAAATATTTATCGGTTGTAGTACGAGCTTAACACGTTTATTATTAAAAACATCGAAATTTATTTGTGATTTATTTGCACGCTAATAATTGTTACGCTTATGTATTAAAAGGAAGCCTCGCATCAACGCGTAAGATTCTCTACTATTTAATATCAACCGTTCGACCGAATTCCAGAAGCTTAAGACTTGAATTTTCAAACGACCTTATTGAGAAAATCTACCCGACCCATCCTATTAAATAGTACTTAAGGCTTATCGCACCTCCATTACAAAAAAACACGGTTACGGTATATAACATCAGTTGTCCCCAAAATGGAAAGTACAAAATTTATAAAAATCGCTGAATCTGACATTGCATTATCGCGAGCACAAGTAGGTACATCGACACTGGGCTGTTACAATAATATGAATATTGTATCAAAAATCTGTTTATTAGCAACTTAGGCTGAAATTAACGACGGTTCGCGGACTTAAGGCTGAGCAAAGTAAGCTAAGTAAGGAGTTGGATAACGTTTACAAAAGTCAAGCCGAGGCTAAAGCGGTTAAACGAAACGCGAGTAAAACTATCTCGACGATTGTTCGTACTTGGATTAACGAAGAGTGGGAAATTATTCATCTCGATTAATTGAAATGAGTTGGCGAAAGTGTAATCGTGCGTTGTTTTTTGTTTTTTTTTTTTTTTTTTTTTTTTAAATAACTTTCAATTTTAATTAACATTACCAATCGCACGCCAATATATTGGTAAATAAAAGTGTTATCCAATGCTTTTAAAATTTGCAACAATTGCAAATAAACTTATTACAAAATTGCAGCAAACCAATCTTAAATTGAGAATATTTAATCGCAATAACGATAAATATTGCTTTGGTGGTGGTGGTCCGGGGGGGGGGCGGAACAACACACACATCGATGTAAGCTCGAGACGAGCGACGAACAATGATTCGGCTGATTAGTAATGAGATAAAGCGAACGATTTAAGCGCGAATTATTAAAAATAAACGTTCTTTGTAATCCGGCAGAATAAGCGCTCGCATTAATCTCGGATTACTTGACAATCATATTATCGAGTGCTTACACTTTATGCGTCGACGGTATCGATCGATCTCACCAATCGATTTCCACAGATCTAAAATTACAAGCAAACAATGCCAATTGCTCGCGATCCCTCCCACACAGCGGCCCTCAATACAACCAACCGTTCATTCGGGTGCGTTGCTCGTGCGCGTGTACACACGCCACACACACACACACACTGGGCGCACAGCGCGGTAAATTACGACCGAAGGCACTTTCCCCCTTCGTCGACCAAGCGACCGATTTTCCAAAATCCCTCCCACGCGTGTCCACCCTAACGCCTTACCCGGGACTCCAAGTCAGGATGATAACCAATGGGTAAAAGGCTCGCCGCCGCCGCGCTTCTTCCAAGGCAATAAAGAGTTTTGGTCGGTTGCAGCCTTTAGGGCTTCCCTCCCAATCGGCTGTAAATTTTGGTTCCCTGCTTTTGAACTTTAGCCCGCTTAGGCGCGAACCGGGGAGATTTTTAATTTGTTCTGGCAGCCTTCTGCATAATCCCCCCGCGCATCCCCGAAACTCTACCCTCAACAGCAGCCGCCTTTAATTCCCTTGCTTTATGCTTTGCGATCGAGGCTCCCTCGAAGGCATTGCTATAAGACAATGCCCGACGAGGGAAATAACAGGCCAGAGCCGAAGACGAGGATCGCCAAGAGGAGTCATTTGATTTAGCCGAGCGGAGGGTAACAAGGATATCGTTGCACGCGTTGGAAAATTCACTCGAGTCCAGGCGCTTTTTTACCGACCACGAGCACGCATCGACAACCTTTTTCGGTATGCGAGGAGCACTGCCAAGAGCTTAGCTAGTACAATAATATCCTCGATGATGATTATCAGCCATTCTTGTGCAAAATTAAGAACAACGGCAAAGAGTAAATTTTAATTACCCTTCAATGTAAATATACTTTTTAAGGTCCCAAGGTGCGAGCACTTATTATTACGGCAAAGAAATTTCGAAAACTTGAGTTTAGAGATCTTATTTCTGGAAATTTTATAAGCGTGTATAGCAAAGATTTTTTTTTTTTTTTTTCTTTAAATTCGAAAACTTTAATTCATCTGCCTGCCGTGATTTTAATTGAAACGATCGAAGCATACGTTATACGGTGGGTGCAAAAAAAATGTCCGTCAACGGAAAATCTTACTTTCGTTCGTCGCGCAGGGATTCTCGTCGACGAGCTAGGGTTGATACCAAGCTAAAACAAATATCCCATTCGTAAAATGTATTCTCACGAATGGGCGCTTCGCAAAATGCTTTTGAAAATCAAAACCATAAGAGAAAAAAAAAAAAAATGCAAAGCCTTGATAAAGGTGAGAAATTTGCATTTTTTTTTTTTAAAATCATCGTCATAACTCTCGCGCCTTAAAGCGAAGAATGAAAGACAAATTGTTTTCCTTCTGAAATGATTTTTAATCAACGAGTAAACGAGCCACAACGATGACTATTATAAAGATATTAAAAAAAAAAAAAAAATCATTTACCGTGTGTATTACTTTCTTTGTCGATGATTACGTCCCCGTTACTTAGTTCGTCAGTTTTCCCATCCGCATCAATTTGATTATCTTCTGAAAATAAAAATCGAAGTAAAAACCTTATTTTTATCAATTATCAAGCGGTATTGTATTTTTATAAATAAACATCGGCTTGTTGCTGCTTTTTTCTCTCTCTCTCTCTCGATATACCAAACAATGCTTAACAAACCGTTGCAACGGTATTACGTGATAATTGCGCTGTGTACATTAACAATTATCAGTGGGACAAAAATATTTGTTCTGTAAAACAAGAAATTATTAAAAATTGTTTATACTCGTATATTCGAAAGGAGATTGTACGTACTGTAATCTTACATTGGATTTGTTACATAATTCTTACGCTTAAATCAATTGAAATAAAAACAATATTATTGAGAGGCTTTTTTTTTTTTTTTTTGACTCTGCTCAAGACCAGCGAGATTGTCGATGTTAAATTTATACATATGTATAAATATATATATATGTGGGCGTGTATACATTAACCACTAGTGGAAATTAATTTAAAAAACAATGTCAAAATTGTTTTCTGATGCATTCCAAATACATCTCGTTGAATATAAAATTGCAGATACAATTTATCTTGAAATTAATATATATATATATATATTTTTTTTTTTTAAAAAACTCTTAATTTATAAATATTATGAATACGTAGCGCTAAGAACACTAAAATATTATAATTAAGTAGCGATTATTAATCGGGTAATCCTTTGACCATGATTAAATGAATTGAAGACATTTATTATGAATAAAACACGTATCAATTAACATTGATACCTTGATGTTAATACTACGTTAATGTTTTTTTTTCTTCTTCAATATAATACACTAAATATGATGCAATTACCTTAAAATATTATTATTTTTTTCTTTTCAGATGTAATAGTTGACGCTCAATAAGATGATATGTTTTTAATTCATTTCGTCATTTATAATTACTATGCCAATATAAAAATATAAGTTAAAAATTAGTTAAAAATAATTTATTTCTCAATTCATCCTATCAAAAAGTATGAGAAAACTTTTATAATTACATTTGGGTAAATACATATAATATAAAATTAAAACAATTACACAATTTATACATTATCTAGTAATCTAGCTGTATTATATAACGTTTATGTTACACCTATGTACAATACATTTATAAAGCATTATTCGAAACAATGATTTTTCAGTGTAAAAGATCTTTTTCTCCATCAAGCATAAAGTTTTGCCAGGGAAAATAATTTACGGTCAAGCGATAGAAAATTATATTGATAATAATTATATTATTGGCTAAAACGATATACATCCATTAATAATAATTACTCTAATTTTCCTTTTCTTATTTTTTTCTTCTTCTTCTTCTTACGCATCGATCGATCAATGGATCATCAAACACAGAGATTAATTTTTATTAGGTAAGCTTCTTCGACGTTCCGTTGACAAAAAAAAAGTAAATATTCGGCAGCGGAATCGTATTCGCGTTGCGTTTGAATGCAACGCACGAATAAAAAAGCTCACCTTCGAGGATAGCTAACAAAGTTATCTTATCGCAGTGAAAATCGTTACTTTTTCATTCCAAGTGATCGTGCAATTGAATCGCGCAAAGCTCCTTGGCAGCCCTCGAGGTTTAATATTATAATAATATTTCGGAATAAAGCACCATCCCGGAGAATGTTTAAAGAGAAATGCTGCTAAATCGGCTCGCGTTTGGCAGTATGACTCACGATTGATCCCCCAATCGATCCTATTTAGGGTCAAAAGATCTCGCGGGTAAAATTTGCATTTAGAATTACGTACAAAAGATACGTTACAACATCTATATATGTATATATACTTCGGGATAAGATTCCAGTTGAAGATTCTTAATCAAGAATCAAGAGTGGCGAATCGAATAGCCGATCGACTCGGGACCGATTCAGCCCTATTTCAAAGCGCAAAAAATCATTACAAAGCTCACAAGGGCCGATCGGTCGCTTCCAATGCCACTTTTGCGCCTTCGTCGGTCAATTAAATGTATTTCGATGGCGCGGGTCTTCGGCAGCCGGTCTCGGTGATCGCCCAAGGTCGATAAGCGGCTGGGCGCCAGTTCCAGTGGTCCAGCACGGATCTGGAATTCGCTGCTATTCTACGGCAGTTGGGGCCGAGCCGAGGCTCCCCCCCCGTTCAAGGATACGACGACGACAGTCGGTATAGAATATCGAGCCCGGCTACTCGATCGCAACGGGCGATCCGAATTGAGGGAGGCCAAGAGCGCAAAGAGTTCCCTTCGAGGAAAGAGAAGAGCGGGTGGCTCGACTACCGATGGACCGAGTTACAAAATTGGCCCTTCGACAGGGGTAAAATGTGGCGCGCTCGCCTCGGTTGATTCCCCGGAGGAATCCGCGGGTGCGATTGGGAGGTAGGGTGGGGTGGTAAAATCGGGAGGAGCGGGAGGGGCACCGGATCGACCGGCGGCGGCGGTCAGGCCTCCCCCACGCGGGAGAGGAGCTGCGTGTAGTAGAGGAGGAGCAGAGCCGTGCCGAGTAGCAGGAGGTCGAGGATCCTCTCCAGGCGGGGGCACGGCGCTGCCGGGGGCGACTTACGTTTGCCGGGGAGGAGGTCCGAGGAGGCGCTCTTCCAGCTGATGGGCGAGTAATAGGCGACGTCCCTCTCGGCGCCGATCCCGTTCGAGCTCGGGGCCTCGCTCTCGGGCTTGGGGCCCGTCCTCTCGGGCCTGGCCTCCCAGCCCGATCCGGGGAAGCTCCGCTGTCGGCTGGCCCGGGCCCCGGAGCTCGGCTGGCCCGAGCTCAGGCCCTCGCTCGCCTTCTGCAACCAGGAACAAAGGCTCAGTCTCGCACCTTGCCACGGCTCGGGCTCTCCAAGGGCTCGTATGGGGGTGGGGGGAAGACTCGCGCCCCCTCCCCCAGCTACATGGGTTCTTTCCCCGTGGCCCAAGCCCGACCCGGCCAATTCGCGTGGCTCTCTTTTGCCCCTGCTCGGTCCCCCACCCCCGGGACACTCGGGCATTCGCGCTTAGGTATCGATGCGCGTGTGCGCGCGGTTGTTTATAATGCGATAGCCTCTGGGGAAGCGATAAGGTATTCCGGCCGAGAGCCGCTTTCGAACGCGAAACCAAAGCTCGACTCTGATACGCGGATTACGTCAATTACGTTACGTAGTCTTTTGGCAACGATTTGCCGAGTTTGAGCAATTCTTGTCCCTCCTATTGGCGATATTATAACTTCATCGGCTTTTCAATAATTAATTTCATTTTCGCCGCGTGCCAGTCGACTGCGCTTTTTAATTAAGAGCGCCAACTTATTGGAGAAAAATGAAAAAAAAAATTCCCATTCGCTTGATTTATTTATCTGCCCAGCTTATTAAATTCAGAAAATGATTCGGAATATCGAATTGGTTATCGAAGAGCTTCAAGGCGTTAATTTTTATTTCGATAAGTTTATTATCTTTGTTAAGAAGGAAAAGCAAAATAAGAGGCAAGATTTTACTACGTGAATATTTTAAGATTATTACCTTTTCAAAATATTACTTTATAATTTTAACCCGAGTCTTTCCCTCATTTAAATTCCAGTTGGCGAAAGTTGCCTGTTTTTTTTTTTTTTTTCTTTTTAGAAATTTGTCTATCTCCTATTTTCACGTGAAATGCATTGATAACTGTTTTTTTTTTTTTTTTCATTTTTTTTTTCGAAACAGCAAGTTCATTTTTCTTCCCCCAAGAATTCGTGATTTTTAATTGGCTCGTAACTCGGAGCAAATGATGCAAAATAACAATAAATAAAATATGCAATTTTTCTACCGAACAGACCTGAAATTCGTTAATGAGTATTATTACCCGATAGATATCAAATTAGAAAATTGTCTAAAATAATCATCTTTCGTAATGCAAATCGAAGTCTGGCAATTGGAAAATATTGATCGTACGAAAAGCAATTTAAAAAAAAAACTAAAATCAATCTTAGCGATTTACTTCATTCGGGTAAAATAAATAAAATCTTAATGTTATTTACTAAATATATATATATATATATATATATAGAAATGGCATTACGTAGCATTATCCCAAAAAAGTATATAATAAAAATTTAAAAAGCGAATAAATTTTTTCAATCGAGATAAGAAATTTCATTGCGAAAAAAAATAATAGGAATTGCATCTTAGCAATAAAATAAAATTTATTTTAATAGTACACGTCAAAATAGTAAACGTTATTTTTTAATACTTTCTCCATTTCTTTTTTTTTTATTTGACTTAACCTCTTTCTCAAAATAATAATAATAATTTATAAAAAAACAATACTCAAACAATGTCCCATGATTTTTCTTTTAAAATTAACTACAATATTAATGTAAGCTACACCTAATACTTTATAAAACATTTTGGATTGCAATAAGTATATATTTACTACAACCAACTTAAATTAAGAAAACGTTATTGCGCTTTTTAAATAAACAACGTAAAAATGCGTGTCGGTGATATTTTGAATTGATAAAAATTAATCGATAGAAATTTTTATGTTCGCATATTTCTAAACTTATAAAAATCTTTCATATCGTGGCATTTTTTTTAATAATAACGATCTTTCGTAAAATTTTTATAGATATATATATATATATATATATATTTTTAAGATTGAAAAAGTAATTTGTCGCTTAACACTTGCAGCATTAGTATTGACACAAAATTTTAACATTTTAATAATTTGTATTTAAGCTGAAGTACTGTAAA
Source organism: Kradibia gibbosae (assembly GCA_018907135.1). Lineage (NCBI taxonomy): Eukaryota > Metazoa > Arthropoda > Insecta > Hymenoptera > Agaonidae > Kradibia > Kradibia gibbosae. The sequence goes on from JACCHX010000011.1 coordinate 3,383,387, forward strand.
ATCAATTTTTCAAATTTTACGCAATCACTCCCAACGAGCGATAAATTGTTTTTGTACAATTTAAAATGAAAGAAGGCAAGATTATGTAAAAAGGCTTGAATCGGAATTACTCATACGAGCGATATTAAATATGCAAGTGAAACGTGTATGTAATTCATGATTAAGCCTTAAACATTCTTACTCAAAGTTTTCGTTTTTATTTTGTACGAATGTTGTTTTTTTTAAATTCTCTAAGAAGTGAAAAAAAAAAATCAAACAAATAATCGGAATTGATTAGAATAGATATTTTAAAATTCGTCTGCGGATTAACTACGTATTATTGTTAATTAAAGAAAAATCGTCTAGTAATTTCTGAATATGTTTTGTGAAATAAAATGATATAAGCACTTGGTATATCGAAAGTATTAATTTTTATTCGTTTATTTTAATTTTATTCAATGCAATTATATAAAAAGAAAAATGTAATTTCATATTATCAAAGAACCAGGAATCAAATTCGTAAATACTTTTGTAATATTTTTTTCTTTGCTGTTGTATAATAACAATAATAATAATAATAATAATGATAATAATACGCGTTATAATGGTTATAATAATAATGGTTATAATAATAATAATAATAAATGTTATAATAGTTATAATAAATAATGATGATAATGATGATAGTAAATAATAATACTAAGTACACGTTTACGTTAACAATTGGGCTCAAAGCTCGTTAATACTTGAATGTAATAATGCATGGTTAACAATTAGGTAAGGCTAAAGCTATTGTTTATCAATCTTAATAGGTTGCTTTACGTGCAGTTTGTTGTCGCACAACGTATCCGTGCACTCGGGATTGGCACACCATATTTTCTCCAATTCTTCTTTCTCCGCTTTCAGATCTTGGACTTCGCTTAGCGATATGCTCACGTCTGCCTCTGATTCAGAGAATTCGTTATCGTCAGATGTCGAACACTCGCTCGGCTGAAAGAGGAGAGAACAATTGTCATTGCCATTATCATTGTTAATTGTCGATAAAATTTTTTATTGCGCGCGCGCGGGCAAATTCGATTTTTGGCAACTCCTCGGCGCGGAAAATTTCGCCAAAGCCTGGCAGGGATAAGGCTCTTCTCCACGAGATTATCGGAATCGGCACGACGATAAATTCCCGCCCTCTCGATCGAAGCCACTCTCGCTCGGGTCCCCCTCCTTATTAGCAAATATTTATAAAATCTCCATTGAAAGCTACTCGAGATAAGGTGCGCTATCGAGTTGTTGTTGTTGTCGTGTGGCGCGCCAACGGCCGGCTCGGTCTCGTAATTTTTCAAACGCCGGCAAGAGTCCGAGTCTCCGCTACCGTAAGGAATTATCGGCCTCTTCGCCGATATTCCTCCTCCTGCGCTGGAATAATCGACCCTCGGAGCTGGAGTCTCTCCCTTTCGTCGCATTCCGATGATCGATCTCGCCCCCCCCCACCCTCGATTGCACGTCCCACGGCAGATCCGATGTCCCCGGTGAGAGGCCCCAAAGTGCGACCGAAGTCTCGGACGGGTGGGCCCCCCTCGAGGAAGGGGAAAAATTGACTCTCCGCCTAAGCCCCCGCCCCCCGGGGTTCCAGGGCTCCCGGTAAGCTCGTCCGACTCGGGTGGCGGTCCCGAGCCTCGTCCTCGACGAGGGAACCGATGTTCCAACGCGTCGCTTTACGATTAATCGCTGCCGATGACAAAAGACCCGCGTCCGCGATAATATAGGACTCGATTAGAAATTAAGCTCGAGCGCGGCAGCGGTCCAAACGGTCAAGTTTCCTCATCGACCGCCCCTTAATCTGAGGGAGCTCATCATCGTCATTATTGTTACTGTCATCGTTAATATCATTATTGCCCTAGTCGTCGTCGGCATCGTAACGAAGGACGCTTCGAATTAAAAAAAAAAAAGTACCATCCGCGCGCAGGCACCGCGGCGAGCTCAGCCTCGGCCCCTGAACAAAACAAAAAGAAAAGAAAAAGAAAAAACTCGTCTACGCGAGATGCCCCGGGAATAACGAGCCAACGCCGCTCGCTCGCGTGCATCACGCGCAATCACGCGAACGAAACGCGGGAGCACGTGAGCTTTTTCGCCGGCAGCTCACCGACTGCTCCCACTGCGGTACGATAGCGGTAATAACGACGACGACGACGACGACGATGACGATGATAGCGAGTGCCAGTGGAGGGGATCGAGGTCGCGAGGAGCCCGGAGTCGAAGAAGCGAGGCCGGCCGGGAAATCCCCACCCGCGGGAGCATCGCGCCCCGAGGCTCGAGTATCCTCGAGGTCCTCGGGTGGCTCTCGGCCGGCTCCCGAGGCTCCTCGAGGCGCCCAGCGACAACGAGACAAGGACGGAGAGCAAGGGAGAAGGGAGCGCCGCTGCCCACTGGTACCTCCGTTGGCCGGTCCGTCCGGGGCAGTCGCAGCGGGGGGCCCGACCATCGAAGTAGGAGGATCGATCGGAAGCACCCGACCGGGGGCCCAACGATCCGCGACATCGGCCAACCACGAGGTTTTGCCGGGCTTGGTTGATTTTACAATGGCCAAGCTTGGATGGACGGGCGAGGTTGCCGTCATTCGTAAGAGAGATTCGTTGGGGGCTCGAGTGCCGCGAGGGACAAAGTCGACAGAGAACCGAAGGGGACCTTATCGATTAATTTTACTCGGTAGGCGTATCGTTGATCGTGGATCCTATTGGGGGGGGTGGGGGCGGTGGGGAAATTCCGCCGGATCTCGTCGAGGAATCCGTCGACGCAAGAGCCGGCTTTATCGCGGCTCTGAACCAATGGAGCAGTTGAACGAGTCCAAGGGCTCTCGAGCGGCTCTCGGTCAAGTGCCGTAGAATCGTATTTCAAGGGGCGGGGGGGGGGGGGGTGGAGCCCGAGGCGATACGTACACAGAAATCCTTGTCGCTTCCGGAATCATTGGCGAGTCGCTCGATCTTGGAGACCAGTGGCTCCTCGTCTGATTCGCTCTCCGATGTATTCTCCGAGCTCAGGTCCGAAAATTTGCGCTTTATCTCCCTGGGGCTTGGGCTAAACAACGTCGACTCTATTCCCTTTTCTTTCGATACGAGCATTGCCTACAATGTAAATTTGACAATGTTAATCGCCTTCTCTTGTGCTGCTGCTGCTGCTGCTGCTGCCGCCGTCGTCGCCGCTGCTGCTGCTGTTTTTTTTTATGGAAAAGCAATGGCCAAGTGCCGGAAAGATCGTTGAAATTAACGAAGGGCACGAATAGCAAACGCGCGCGAACCTTTGGTGCGACGAACGTCGAAGCCATGATTAATTTCAAGCCGGATGCCGAATTCGACAGGGTCGACACTGCGCGAGAGACGTGGAATGAAAATTGCCATCACCTGTCCAAGTCGTCGTGCAGGAAAGCTAATGACGCGCAAAGTTCCTCCCGGGCCAAGAGTTTACTCGAGGAGTCTGCGCCGCTACGCGAGACTCGTTTAATTTTCACAGCTACGATAGGCCAGGGTCTAATTGCTCGTGCATGCAACTTACACTTAGATAGATAGATAGATAGAGAGAGAGAGAGAGAGAGAGAGAGAGATAGAGACAAGAGAGACAAGAGAGACAAGAGAGAAGACTTACCGTGTCCAGCATGTTAGAGACGCGAATTTTAGTTGGGGGCGGTGACGGAGATGTCTTGGATCTGGAGTCCAGGCAAGATAGTGTGGATAGGGTCAATCTTATAGACTTAGCCAGGCTCTTACTCGCTTCTTTCATAGTCACCGCTCTGTCCTACACCCACCACCACCGGTACGGTATTTATCGAGCTTTTCAACCATTGATTGTAAGCGTGATCGTGATTTCAAGGACTTTTTCCTTGCGCCGGCCGCATGCCTCGTTTCGGGGCAGCGCCACGCGCCAAAAAATCGACCAACCGCTGGCTTCGACCAAGGGACCCTGGCTACCCTTCGCGACTACCCTCCCCACCCACCGCAGCCCAGAGGTAAGCCACCGATCGGCTTTGGCCCCCCCCCGGCTCCTCGAGGCTGATCGTAGATTCGCCCGCGACTCGCTCTGCCTCCTCCTCATCGGTCCTCCCCTTTGGATTCCCGCCCTCGGCAAGACCACCGTCGATGGCCGTGGTCGCGATTATTCCGGGGCGCTCGCAAGGGAAGCGGGCCGAGCATCGCGTGCCGATCGATCCCCTCGACGAGGGCCTGAGAGTACCGGCGGAGTCGAGGCTGCCGCGCGATCGTTGGACACCGTCCAGTGCGCCGATTTGCCGAATGCCGACGTTGCCTCGGAGCCACGGCTCTTGTGGATTCTCCGCTCGATGGAGGATCTCGTCTGCGTTCGGGGAGTTCCGAGAGTGGCCGATGCTCGATCATCGAGAGCTTTCTCGACAATGGCAAGCGACACCAAGTTGTTCTCGATACTTTGGTCGATTCCGGTTGAAGCTTCATCGTTAAGGATGCAAGGGCTTTGAGTAAAAGCTAAGCGGGCCGGTGAGATATTTCCTTTTTGAAAATGCGAATCCGTTTTGTCGCTCGAGGAAGAGAAGAAAAAAGAGAGAAGAAGAAAAAAAAAATTGCTACGGACGGACAAAATCCCGCGACTCCTTGTTAATCCGGGTACTGATCATTAGCGACGAGAGGCAAATCATTGCGCGATCGATAATTAATTTAACGCGAAAACGCGATCGATTGGAATAATCGCAAGCTCAGCGATTGATCGATTTTTTTTTTTTTTTTTTTTTATTTTAAAATTACGCTCACGACAGAAAAGAGTTCTTGAGTTTTACCTTAGCAGCTGAGGTCTTTTTCTGTTTTATGCTCTCCAGGCCCTTGGCTATAATTTTTTTAATGCGCTCTCGACCATTTTGTATGCAATACATCTGAAATGAAGTTTTTTTTTTTTTTTCCTGTTAATGCTGCAATACGGAATCGGCACTGATTTAAAGCAATAGGACGAGCTTGCGTTTCCCCCCCCCCCACCCGACAAACTGTGGTATCAATACACGCGTTAATACGCGCGCGTATGAAGGATCGATAATTGGATAATTTAATAATCGACGGATCGAAGGATCGCAACCGCCGATCGGTAAATGGTCCTGATGTCGTTTAACGGCAAGTGGGTGGGGAAAACGCAGGCCGCCAAGGCACATCACGATGTCGCATACGCACCATATCGATGGGCTCTATTCTCGAATATCCAAACCAGTATGCAGCAGTGTTGACGACTATTCGAAATATGCGCAGGATGACCAAGCTCGGCAGGAATAGGATCCACGGTAGCGGCCTCACCAATGGCATTCTCCCGAAGGACCTCAGGTTCCTCGCTGGAAAAGGGGAAAAAAAAGGAAAAAAAAAGGTATCGACTGTCGAGCCCAGCTCGTCGCTCCCACCGACACGGAAGCCGGTGGTCGGGCCCTCGCTTACCTGCGGGCATCTCGTGATCGGGCACGCTCCATCTCACGGAGTTCTCGGCTATGCAGAGGGTCTTGTCCGCCAGTCGCAAAACCGCCTGGCCCGTGGGCATCTTGGCCAAGGAGCGCAGGCTGCTCTCCAGGACGGTCTCCACGCTCACCTGGTTCTTCACGCTTATCAGCATCTTCGGCCCCTTCCTATTGGCCCCTGCAACAGTTGCAACGGACCCTGCGGCCCGGGTTATCGAGCGGTGGCGGGCGGAGAACCCGCCTCGAGCCCCTTTCGCGCGTTTGAATACCGCGGATTCATTCGGCCGCCGCGCTCCCGACCCTTTAGCGAGATCTTGGAGATCTTACGAGGTTGGGGGCATCGTCCTTGACCGAACTGGCCGAGATCCGATCGGTTGGATGGATTTTTAAGCCGAGCCCCCTCGATCGTAAACGTACCGTTGGTTCTTTAAATGCAAATCCTTTGGTCCTCCTCAAAGGTCGCCCTCTCCGTTCGTAACGATAGTTGGGACACGGGGGGGGGGGAATTCTTTCTATCCTGCCGGCGAAAGGATTTTTGCGTTAAAGTCAAGGGCGACCCGCGATTGGACCTCGGCTGAGTTAACTCGTAATCGAGGATAATTGATTTCTTAATTGTTTTTATAAAAGGATGTTAATTCCATTGGCCTTTCCTCCATCGCGTGAAAGTTCGTCGATATCCAAAAAAAAAAAACAAAAAAAAAAAAATTCCTCTCCCCTCCCGCCCCACGTCCCGACCCCGAAAGGTCACAAAGCCATTGCATAATGCACGAAAAATAAACACAAATAAATTAAACGACAATTGGGAACGAAGATTGATCAAGAATACACTTTATGCACGAGAAGGAGAGAAAAAAAAGGTTTTTGGCAATAGCGCCGTCGCGTTGTTGATAAATGCTTTTTCTTCCACAACGATAAAGAACCGGCCTTTTTATAATCGGCATTACATATAAGAGAATCATTGTTCGAATAACATGCACTATATATTTCGGACATTGATAAAAGTTAATGCCAATTTCGCCTAAGCCTTTTATAACAAAGCCTCCCTTTTATTCATTACCATCGATCTTCGCAATCGCGAAACGCCAATTAAATACTAAAGAGGTGGCTTCCAAAATTTTCACGCAACGATTCAAGCTGCGTTGATCAATTTAAAAATGATTGAAATCACAATTTTCTAAATATTCATAATGTATTAGTGATACTAGATTATACTAATACAATCAGTAACGCGTACAAATCTTATCGATCATTACATTAAGTGTTGCAAAAAACAAATCAAATTTAATTTGATTTCACTAATTTCAACTTAAATGTTAATTTATGATTTTTTACTCATAATATCATACAGGCATAATCAGCATAAGCATTCGAACGGCCAAACTATGCGCTCGAAGTAATTTTACAACGGAATAATTATCGTTGCAATTTTTTTTAACCTTTGGATATAAATTCAATCAAAATGTACCTCGTTAGAGGCATCAAACCCCAGTTATTAGCTTAATTTACAAACGCGTATGTGCGAGCAATTTATGTGTACAATAATGGAAATGATTTCTTTTTTTTTTTTCTTTCTCTTTTAATATAAAATCACTCAACGTAAACCAAACGAAGAAGAGAAAATTTGTTTGAAAATTAGAAGAATAAAAATAATAGCATTTTATTGTAACGATAGGGAGAGAGAAAAATCCATGGAAAATAATGCGATTCTGCTTTTAAGTCGTTGCATGGCTACGGGACTTGAGATTGTAAATAAATGAATTAACAATACTGGTAATCATCGTCAAAAATTTTCGTGATAATCAGTATCGAAGAGGCACGACCTCGTCTCATCGACCGTTACAAACTTCAAGCCGCGTTGCTTTATAAGTATTATTATACTATAATAAATACACGCGCAAGCGCGCGCGCGTTTATCCACATACACACAAACACATAAATATATATATATATATATATATATATATATATTAGTATTATTGTCCGCGTTCATTATAAAAGATAAAACGGGATGCTTTAGTTAACGTATAATTATTCTCGCCGATGAAATTATCAAGTAGGTGATACGAAATAGCTTCAGATTAATATATAAAGCTTGAAGTACAACGAAGCGAGGTCGGATATCAATGTAATTATAATTAACAATTAATAAAATACGTACATTTAATTTTACGTAAATTATTCAAAAATGTATGGGACACGTTGACTAATTCGTCGGTTGACTTTGGGCATTATTAAAAAAAAATGTTTATAAAAGTTGTAATAATCAACGTAGTAGAACAATACAATTGGGTAACGAGTATTCTAATCCATACCGACCGTAAAAGAGATGATATAATTTGAAGATTGACGAGGGAAATTTTTAATTTAAAAAAATTTCAAAGTGCGGTTAACTATTGCCGAAGGAAGTGGGAATTTTTTGTTAAAAAATCTAAATTTATTCCGACCGAGAAAAGGCCTCGAAAAATTAGTTACGATTATCGATAAAAGAAATCCTCCTCAATAACAGCAATTTTGTTTTAAAATATATCTAATCTGGCTAGCAGATATTTTACATATCAAGAAGCGAGCGAGACATTTTACTTAAGACATCAACCAAGTTCTTACTTTTCCAAGACAGAAAAGCCTCGGCCAATTCATCGATTCGATTAATAAGCCAGAAAATAAAACGCGCACGTACACAACTGAGTGATTAATAACATGAATTACATTACTTACGGGAGCTACGCCAATTTTATACTCAATATTGTACTTATCGTCGTTATTATAATATTTATTCCTGCTCTTATTCATCGTTAATTTTATTACGTCTACAAAGAATTTATCTCTAATAAAATGTATAAATGCCTTCGGCGATCGAAGAAATTAACCCTCATTATTTTAATTTTCACGTTCGTAAACAATTATTGAATGCCCTCGCGACAAATATGTTTATAGTAGTCTGCGTACTGTTAATTATTTTTTACTCGATATGTATTTTTTTTTTTTTTTTTATTTGCGCTTATAAAATAAACTCCAATTGAATTCATACTATATAAAAATTAAATCGAGTCTCGATAAGCTAATGCACATTAATCAATACATTATTCCTGCTTCGATATTTTAATTAATATTCAAAGCCAACTCTATAAATTGTATTTAACGATCAACGTACCTTGAGTTAAAAGTACTAATAATTTTTTGTTAAAGTTAATACTTTCATACAATGTGAAAGGGAATTATTAAAGTATTAAAATATATTTTATTAGTCAATTCTATTAAAATGCAGAGATAGGCTTATTAGTTTGTATTTAATATAAAAATACCAAGCGAAAAAAACCACTGGTTAGTCGTGAAGATTTATTTAAATTATCTCAGTTCTAGGAAAACTATTTCCTTGCCTTACACTATAAATTATAACGCATTTTTAATAATTTATCTCGTAAACATTATCAGATTGCAATCGATGTTCTTTCGCGTTATAAATTTCGGAAATAAATATTTTTACAAATATCGAGAATATGAGTTCCCGTAAAAGATGCCCATGAGTATTATATTCATTCGATTTGACAAATCAATAATCGGGAATTTTCTCATATAATAAATTTATAATTTATAATTTATAATGATAAAGTATACTGAGTTACTAACCTAATTTAGTGTGAAAAAAAATGCATCGCAAGAAAAGAAAACTCAAGATTTTCATATATATATATATATATATATATATATACGTATAATTAATAAATAATTTATCTCGGATAAAGTTTTTCAAAGTATTTAATTGATGATTTACGATATGCAATTACAGTAGTTTATATAAAATCTATTGGTTAACATAAACATCTATAATCAATTGCAGACTAAACGAAATCAAATTACTTTCACCACTAATATTTTTAAAATTGTTTACGCTTTATTGATAACATTCTTAATTGCACGTAATAATTCACTAAAGGAATATTATTATTTTTTCAATATTTATGAATTATTAAGTTTCTCATAAATTACATTCTACGTTATTTTACATTAAAAAAAAAGTTGTCACTTTAATCGAATAATGCAATGGATGAATATTACTTTAAAATTGTATTATATCGTGCAACAAATACAAGTATAAAATATATATATTTTTATCTGCATTTCATGGCATTACATTAAATCTTAGGGTGTAACAATATAATGCATATTTCAATAATGTGTAACCATGAGAAGGCATAAGAAGTATAGTAAAGCAAACAGTATAAAATCATTATTTTCGTTTTGAATAAATATTAACTTAACAAGGTGAGCTATTGTGTTATCGTAAGATATTAACACAAAGTTTACAGCAGAGATTTTTTTTTTAATTTTTAAAATATTTTTTAAATAACGTCTACGTACAAATAATTTGAAAAAAAAATTCAGTTTTAAAATTAATCCTAATCATTCGCTGTAAAATAAGTGGTGAATTAAAATTAATCCCTTTATCGAAATAATAATTCAGGATTAATAAAAATTAACATGGAACTGGAGTTATTACGTTGGACGAAAAGCTGGATTTTTTTTTTTTTTCAACGAAACTCAATATCCGTACATCTTCGTATATCAAAATATTTTTTTTTTCCTCTCAGTTATCGCACCAAAGGCATGAAAAACATTCATTGGACTTCATACGATTTCTTATGGCATTCGAGGCCATTATCATCACAGTCGGCAATGGAATATTTACAATATTTACGATTAAATACGATTTTTTCGAAGCACCAATATAACAAAGATCGTAAAGGTCCGAGGGTCGCGGACAAAAACGTATTTGCACGTAACGCGAATGCAAACTCAAGTCGATCATTGGATTGCTTGGATTAGCCATTAATCCTAATCGAGTCGGAAGCCATGGCTGGTGACGATTGTTCGGAGAATCCTGATAATGATCAGCGGGGATAAGGTAAGCGACGCCCAAGTTGGCAACTCCTCGGATCCAGAGCACAGGTGGCAAATTTAAAATGCACCATAAGCTCCTCCGTTGTTCTTAATTGAGGGATAGACTCAAGTTTCCTTACTCGTAAAGCTTCAAGGAAATTGGATTATCTTACGGGCTTACAAATGATAATGTCTGCCAATGCAATTTTCATTAACAACAGGCGTCGAAAATTTAGCCGACTCAATAAATAAGGCTTGGATTAAGCGATTTGTGTACATCTGAACGGTTCGTTAAAAGTAAGGGTACAAATTTGCCTGGTAAAATCAATGAACGTGAAAAATAACGGTAAAAAAAAAAAAAAATAGGGACGAGGAAGTCAAGATTGATTTTCCTTTTTAATTAAATTTCTACTCGCAAAACAGTGCAAAGACACGTGGAGTGTTCACTCGAATAAATAGAGATTTTGGATTATAATCATTATAATTGAAATTGCAAATAAAATTGTACAACCAGCATGAAAAATACGAGTACGCGAGGGAGATCCTAAGCAATTGCTTAAAAGGGAATTGTTAAAAGCAAAGATACAATTTTTGCCCGTGCATTTATTTATAAATATTGCTTGCCAAAGGCGCGCATAAAATCGAAATACTTTCAATAATGCAATTACATTATTAAATAATATTGTACAAAAATACGCTTCTCACAAGGCAGAAAGGTTACGCATGCGATGAGATTACGTGAAATGTTGCCGATAGAATTTTGTCCTGAAGATAGCCTAATCGTCTACATCTAATTGAGCCTGCCGAATATCATTTTGTACGACTTTCATTCATTTTTAATTGCTTTATAAAAGCGTATTTCTCGGCCTTATCGAAAATTCTGCGCTAAAAGTATTTTTTTATATTTTTTTTTCCCCCTCAATTAATTCAAAACCAAATAATATAACATTTGTGATTTTTATTAAGCCGTAAACTGATTAGCTGTGATGGAATTTGTGTTAAATGTTGTGCTAAACATTTCCAAGAATCGCTGTTTCAATCAAAGTACTAATTTATTCAAAAGTATTATTTTTAGAGCGCAGAGTAATTTTAAATAATGGTGGAATCCGAATTGGCCGATTTGTACAAATAAGACATCTGCTTTATCATTAGAAAAAATATCGATGTCGACCTTGCTTCTAAAAAGCAATAATATTATCATGTGTCTTGTACGCTACGGCTTAAAAACAAATATAAACAAGTTTTTTTTTTGGATCACTTCGAAGACTTGAATTTTTTTATACAAAATAAACGCACTGCAAATAAAAATCGCGTAATTGAACGAGCAAAATTTTACTAGGTAAGTTATTTTCATAATTAGAATTGTGTGGCTACAATTTGGAATTTAGCGTCTTAAATTAATACGAATTTAAAAATATTTCCTCAAACCCACAAAGAGCGGCAACGATTTTTAACAAAAGACGAGGCTTTCATTAATTTTTGAATCAAAGACTATCAACGTGATTTATTTTCATTGTTTTGTTTTGTTATTAAACTAATTGTTCTAAATATTTCATTTCACGTATGCCACGATCAATTCAGATACTTATTAACATCAAAATGGAGTGTAAATCCTCTCATAAATTTTCTCGCATCTCAACTGAAATGCATTAAAAATATCAGCATAAACATTAAAACGTTGAATCACGAACTAATCGAATTTAACGATCGAATGTTATTTTAATTATACAAATTAATAATTTTATATTGTAAATATAATATCGATTACGCGTAAAAAAATTCTGGCAAAATGTATCCGATGCGATATTAAACAATAATCGTTAATAAAGCTTAATTTATTTACAAACTACTGAATGTGCAAACTATTGAAATATAGTAAAAATATCTAAAGTTCAATCGATAAAATAAATTTAAATAGTAATATTAAGTGTCGGGATATTAATATTCCAACTTTTAAATATCAATGTATAAAACTAATACTTTTCGTATCATAATATATATATATATATATATAATGGTACTTTTGAAATCATTTTAAAAGCTAGTCAATATTACGGAGAAATATTTCTAGAATAACGTGGCACTGAGTAAAAAAATCTATCTTACTATTCTTAGTAACTAATCGTTAACATGACACATTAGACCTCAAAATAGTAACGATAATTATCATTTTCATTATAGGTTTTTCATTTTTATTTTTGCGTCATACTTAAACTTTTTCCCCTTTTTTCCCGTCTCACCAATGATAAGACGAGCTTCAATTATGCAACCGCCGTCTTACTCCCACAGAAACTATTTAGATCGCAAGGAAGGTCAGAGTGCACCAAATTTTTGCTCGTCTACGAGTTTTAGAAGGCAAAATTTTCAACGAGATAAGTAGGGCTTTTAAAAAAATGATCCGATTGCTCGGGCAAGTAAGTTATAAGCTACGCGCAAGGTAAATTATGCGATCGCGCAGAATCATAATAATCTATCGATCGTGGCTAAGATTTGTCTTGCGTTCCAATTCGTAAGCCAACCGTACGTTTAGCAATTAAATTGATCAATCGATCGTAGGGCAAATTTTCGAATAGGACTGTAATCGACGATACTTAATTTATCTTGGCTCGTATTTTAAATTTAATAATATTGACAAGAAAACGCGATTTCTTTTTTATTATTCCGTACAGATATTAATTTTTTTTTTATTTATTTATTTATTTTTTTTTTTTTTTTGATTATCGTATCGGCCGGTCGATTGATAATTTATTCCACTCGTCTGCAATAATAATATTATTAAAAAAAAGAAAAAGAAAAAGAAAAAGAAAAATAAAGAAGAAGAAGAAGAAGAAGAGGAAGCAGAAGAAAAAATACGCGCAATAAATTGTACTCTAAAGTTGAAAATAAATTCGATCGAGAGCATTAAGCCATTACAATTAACCGTACTCAAAGTTACGTAAGTTAAATCAAAATAGGCAAAGCAACATCGGCGTATTAGCTGATAAAGTCGCAAATTCTCGTTTTTATTTAATAAAGGCGATCGTTTTTTTTTCTTCTATAAATAAACAAATTAGCTCGACGACGTATCCGTAATAGAGAGAGAGAGAGAGAGAGAGAGAACAACAAACGGCTAGCTTTAAAAGTGGAAAACCAAGCACGAGTACGTTGGGAGGATTCGTAGGCAGGGAAAGGTAAATTCAAAGTAAGCGAAAGCCCGGTTCGTAATTGTAATGTACAAATTAAGGGGCTCCAAAGCAGACGCGATTATTATTTGTTGTCGCGGCTACTGGGGGGGGGCCGGGGGCCGGGGGCGGGGACAGCAGGCAGGTGTTTCGGTCGCGGCCCGGTCAAATCTTACGTTTCCAAGCGGCTTTTCCGAATCGAGGAGCCACCCCCCGCCCGAGGGGCCTGTTTACGCCCGGCCGGCCGAGGTCCTCTCCCGCCGAAGGGGGGGGGGGGGTAAGCGAGCGAGGAGAATCGGCCGGGGCCCGAGGAGAGAAAGAGAGATCCTAGGTAAAAAAAAAAAAAAAAAAAAAAACAAACTAGACAAATGAGCGTGTAACCTTATCATAGGCCGCAAAGGCTAACGGATCCTCGACGGGGAGATTATCAAGGAGGTCTCTCCGGACGGCTCTCGGCTCGGACTCCCGGTGCAACTCCCTGGGAGGGCTCGCGGTCACTGGCTGCTGCTGACGCTGCCGGTGCTGGTGCTGCTGCTGCTGCTGCTGCCGCTGCTGCTGTAGGATCGCGAGGTCGAGCTCCCGAGGAACATACTTTTTCTCGCGTCGATGGCCGAGCTCCCTCGAGGTGGACCGCCGGCTAGTGGAGGAGCGCAGGGCGGCGGCGGCGGCGGCGGTGGTCGCGATGGCGTAATGGTGATCGATCGGAAAAGGTTATTGCGCGTGGCGGAGTCGTGCTCGCCTCGACGATAATCAGCGGCAGTGTCGTTGCGCTCTGGGGGAGAGGAGGAGGCTGAGTCCCCCGGAGGGAGAGAGAGAGAGAGAGAGAAGAGGTAGCGAAAGAATGAAAAGCACGGGAGAGGTGGGTGGGTGGCGTGGGGGAGGCTTGGGAGGTTTTAGAAGGAGCGCGACTTTTCCTGCCCTCCCTCCGTAGCCTCGGCGAGACCCTGGCCGAAGCTTCGAGCGATAACTGCCTGCCCGCGAGTGCCTGTCGTCGTTTACGAATGAGCTGGGAGCGACGGTTATTGCCGATGGGATCGCGATCGACTACTGCGGATATCGAGCGCGACGCCGAGGCCGGCCGCGGGCCCTCCTCCTCGGCGCCCCGAGACGCCGCGACGCTGCTTTTCGCGCCCAAACCGCCTCGCCCTCTCACCTCTCTCTCCTCCGTCCGTAGCACTCGGGGCCCGGCTCCAGGGGGAGAGGACGGGCCTGCCCCCGTCAGGCTCCGCGCTCGCCTGCCGAACCATCGAGGAGCCCTCCCTGTCGGTAGGCGTCGCCCGGCTCCCGGAGCGATCCCTAGCCCCGGGCGGCAGGGGAGACTCGCGATCGTCCTCCCGAGCCCGCTAAAGCCGGCCAGGAAGGAATTGTCGGCCGGCTCGACCATTGAAGGAGTTTCCGATCGGGGTTGGGAGGGCATCGCGGGCATTTGTACCCAGGCGCCCAAGCGCCCAGAGCGCAATGGGCATCGGTTGAAGGGCCATCCGGGACACGAGGGCTCGGGGAGAGCCTTGCGGAGGCCTCTCGGCCGAGAGACCAATTTTCCGAGGGTCTCGATCCTCGGTCGTCCCTCGGTCAGGTGAGGGGACTCCTTGCGTCGCCGACGGGGGGGAGGGATCGACGGCCGTTGGAAAGGTTTTGCTCCCGATCGAGGCCGAGGAGCGGGGAAAGCTCGCCGAAGGGAGGCGCGAGGCGAAATATAAAAATCAGGGCCAATCGCGTCGGCCGGCACCTGGCCGCGGTTAAATAATATTTACGGGCTTAAAAGTGACTTTTGGTATTTACGTTTGGCGCGAGCCGAGCTCCGGTAGCGGGAAAGGTAACGAGGAGGGCCGTAGCTCGGCGCCACTCGAGCCGCTGAATCGACGGGAGAGCACCTCGAGGCTCGGCTCTCCCTCGGGAAAGGGCCTGGCCCCCACCCCCTGAGGGCCGAGGGGCTCCTATCGAGGGAGGCCCCTGTCGGCGGGGAGCAGGGCGCCACGGTCCTCGGAATCCTCCTCCAATCTCTCGCGAGAGGATCCGACCTCTCCGGTGCCTGGTCCATTGCTCCGACCGGGCACCCACACCCACACCCACACACGCACAGAGACAGACACTTTCGCAAGGGCTCGCCTCCGTCGGTCAAGGGTTCGCGAAATTTCCAGTCCGCCCTGGATTAGATGCGAAGGGCCGCGTCCTCGCGGGGGAGTAGGAGGCCGAGGCCGGCCCAGGAAGGAGCGAGAGACGCGCGTTGGAATTGGCCTTTTATTTCCAACTATCGTGGCTCGCATCGTTGGGATCATCGGAAGCCAAGGTGCCACCGGTGAGCGAGGACTCCGTTACCGCGTAGCGGTACAACGATGATAACAATGACAAGGATGACGGGGATGACGGTGGCGATGCAAAAAAGCAACAATGAGTACACATAAAATGCATGTCAAATTTTATTAAAACGTGGTGCAACGTGCATTGTGCATTGTAAATCGAGTTATAAATGAAAGTCCTGCAGTGCTACAGACATACTTCGTACTCGCCTCCGCAATTATTTTATATTATACAATGTTCGAATCTTACATACAACACTTTGTTGTTCGATGCCTATCCTCCGTTCTTAATCGTATATATTTATATACATACATACATATATATATATATATATGTATATATATATACATATATATATTCGGTCAATTTTAATAATCAATAATTTGGGCGGGGGCGGGGCGTGGCGGAGCGGGGAGTAAAAAAAATGTTATCGAGCACAACCACCGGCAATGGGAATATCGAGCGTTTCAATTTTATTATGTACGAATTAGCGGCCACTCGTCACGGCAATTTTTTACACAAAAGTCAACTCGATTGTGTTTACTTTATTACATAACATTTAGCTATATAATGTTCAATTATATATAGTTAATATTAAACTTCATCCAATACTTTTAACTTCTGTACAAGGTAGAACAAGCTAAACTCTTACGCCCACTTTTATTATTTTTTTTTTTTCTTCTTTCTTTTTCAATTGTCTTTCCTTTTTTTCTTTTTATAATCGACTGTGAAAGCAATGCATCGAACAAATCATTCCTCGGTAAAAACATTCCTTATAATCACGAGCTTAAAATTAGTCAACGTAAGATTGCTTCCCCACAGTTTTTTTTCTTTTCTTTTCTTTCCTTTTTTTTTTTTTTTTTTTTTTTTTTTGCCCTGTAAAGAATACGTTGAGGAGAAAAACAAAAATTAGGATATTCAGTATCTCTGTAAAAACGATAACTATGCTGATTTCTCGGAGAAGCTTAAGAATGCGCAAAATTTTCAATTCAATTTGCTTCAAGATTACTTGGAGACTTTTCACTCGAAACTGATAATCCGTAATACTTATCAAATTAGCATAAATTATAGTCGTAGTTAACAATATCTGAATTTTTCTTTCTTCGTAAAATACACTTTATGCGCTTATCCCCATTCGAATGCAAAAATACTTCTTTAAATATATATATGTATATATGTATGTATGTATATGTATATATATATACATATATATATATATATATACACACACACAACTTTTATCGAGAAAATAATTGTCGAATCCAGATGGAAAAAAAAATAAATGTTTATTTTACAACATGATTTGATTGGAATAGTACAGCGCAGATAAGTATTAAAAAGGACTATTCGCAAGTAAAAGTAGTATCAAATTTAGAGAGAGAGAAAGAGAAAAAAAAAAATGAAAATAGATTTACAATCACATTAATAAAGTTGTCATGAGTGCAATTTTAATTTTAAGTCATTGTCATAATAATAATAATAATATTAATAATAATAATAATAATAATAATAATAGTAACATAAGCCCAACGATTTTTGCCAACGAATCTGTTTCTCTTTTTTTCCTTATTTAAAAAAAAAAAAAAATAATAAATAAAAAAAATAAAAAATAAAAAATAAAAAAAAATGAAATCATTCACTATTGACGTCTGATGTGTTGGTAGACCTATGTTGAAAACATACATTTCAATGATTTATCGGAAAATACAACGAAGTAAAGAATATGAAAAAACTCGCAAACATTCAACGATTTTATATGAGTTAGCATAGTAATGCTTTTATGTGTCAACATTGGCATTAAACAGACTTGACTCTATTGTTCCACTTTATATTCATTTTTCAAATCGTAAAAATCAATTCGGTTTAATATTTATCATCCTCGTGGTCCTCTCCTTCGATTTCTTCGGGAGGTGCAAATCCATCCTAAAAAAAAAAAAAAAAGTAAACAAATTGCAATTGTGAGACGCGCAGTCGAGAGTAATTTGGCTTGGGAGATTTTTTCACTTCAATTTGCTGGACAATACATTTTTAATATATATGCTACCGTGCTGATTATTCAATAATGCCATGGTTTTTTTTTTTTTTGGCTTTTCTTTTTGAGAAATTACACATAAAACGTCTTTTTAATTGACAATTATAACCACCGCCAGGATTTTTACACAGCCAGTGGATATTTTTCGAAATGAAATTTTCCACGTTCGAAATTGCACTCCCGCGGGCACGGGAGGAGGGAAAATTTTACCTCGAAAAATCCCGAGAGAGAGAGAGAGAGAGAGAGAGAGAGAGAGAGAGAGAGAGAGAGAGAGATAGAGAGAGAAGTACTTTTCACTTGCACAGGATTTTTTGTACACGTATACGGAACGATTGGCCAAGCGATGCAAATCACTTCCAAGCGCCCTTAGAATAATAAAGTATTAAAAAGTGACGTTAAGAACCATCCAATCCTAAACATAAAACCCGCTTAAACCAAGGATGCAAGTGTACGGCACAATGGTTTACCTTAATTCTAAAATCAACAGCTATTCAACAAATTTTAATTAATAGGTGTCGTCAACGCGTTCTTCGACGTATCCATTGTCCTGAAATCATTATTGCAACAACATCTTTCGCCTTTTCTAAAATCTCAGCGCACATCTTTAATTGTCAGAAGCAAGATTTTGCCCAAAATAATTGATTAATCATCGCAGTGTCCGATGGCCTTAATTTGCGGACTAGGCAGCATTAAGGGGGGGTTGGGTGGGGGAGAAGAAAAAAAAAAAAAAAAAAAAAAAAAAAAAAACAACAACAACTACCATAATTACCTCAGTTGCATAGAGAACTTCCAAAATTTTTTGTATTATTGAAGTTGTTTGACTGTTGTCGCACTCTTGGCACATAACTTCAATGTCTCTTAATTTACCAAAGTAGAAGTCTCGCTCCTTCTCCAAGCCGTCGACGGTCATTTTCAATTCCATTATCTAAAAGAAGAAGAAAAAAAAAAAAAAAGGAGGCAATCACACGTTATGACTCGTAAAATCAAGGGCGCGCCCGGGCGCTCGTTCAGTAATCCCTCTAAATCGGGAACAATGGCATTACCCGAGAACTGAGCTCGTCGATCTTCCCTGTGTCGCCGCGATTTCCAAGGCCTAATTTCGGTTGCGAGCGGTTCGGCTGAACTTTACCTACTGACATAATTAAAAAAGAAAGGCAAATGAGTTTAAATGGTCCGCTAAGGGTCAATCGATATATATATATAGTTAGCCAAGTTATATTAATTACAGGTGAGACAGGAGAGTACACTACGTATAAATGAGCAGAGGTGCGGATAAGAGTTACGGCAATAATGTAATAGGCGTTGCGTTTAAAGAGATTGCGCTCGTCTACAAAAGAGTGATTATAATTACTTATTAGTCATTGTTAAATGCTGGCTGGTAAAGCAATGCGCATCGGGCCTGTCGGCCGATGCTGAAGTGACGACATGCATCCAAAATATCATGCAGAGCGCAGTCGGACCGAAACTTGTACGGCCGACGATCTATCAAGCGGACAAATGCAGTTTTTTTTCACGGGCGTGCACGCGAACGGTGCCGACGCATTCAATATTATTCATAATTAATAATTAAACTAAAGGTTGAAGTGGGAGGAGAGAGAGAGAGAGAGAGATATGTATATATATGTATATATATATATATATATGGTGTTAAAAAAATAAAAATAATAATTACTAGTCTTTTGAACTGTTTTTGCGGGTACTTGGACTGATGATGGTAGTCCCTCACCTATGATGAATCGTTCTATGAATTAAGTCACATTGAAGTAGAACAAAAACAAAACAAATGCCTTTTTTTTTCTTTCTTTCTTTCCATTTTCTTTTTTCCTTTTCCTTTCTATTTCTTTTCTTCAAAATTCTTATTAGCGCCCACGTCGCGACCATTCACACGCAATCGTTGGGCATTTTCGTCGCGCCCGCCCGCCCGCCCTTAGTTCGCGATCGTCTCCTTGCCATTATCGTTCACGAGAATCGATTGATTGACAGTGGGAAAAATAATTTTATCGTTACGTTAACCTTGCGAGACGAAAAAAGCAACCGCGCAAAGAACGCGTGTTCAGCAGCGGAGCTTGGCTTTGCCATTGTTGCAATTTTTCACAATCTTTTTCTCTTTTACTTTAATCGGTTTGGCAATGTTTTTTTTTTTTCTTTCTTTTTCTTTTTCTTTTTTAATTTTTCTTTTATTTTCTTTTCGAAGCCAACTGCCATCGATTGCGGACTATGAAATGTGTTGCAAATTTCAAAGGCCTGGCTACGCGACTGATTAACACGTGACTGAGGCCTGAAATAAACTTTTCACAAAATTAAAAAGTTCCCCAGCGGCCTTTACCGCTTACAAGGATCCTATAGATTTCAATTGCGCATAATAATAATGATAATAATAATGATAATAATGATGATAATAATAATGATGATAATGATGATGATAATAATAATAATAATAACAACAACAATAACAACAATATTAATAATAATAATGGCAATAATTATCGACAATCGTAAGTCGTATAATATTAACGGCGTATATTATCATTGCACTAAGAGGATTCGTACTCGTACCATTTACGTATCCAATCGTGTGATCTTTAACGTCCACACATTTAAACGATGCTATAATTTTGCAAAAATTGAAAACAATGTTATCGCACGTTTGCATAAAAAAAAAACACCTCGGTCATACAATCCATTAATGAACTCTTTTAAAAAGTTGTGAGTATTAGGCAATTAATTTTATTTGTAACGGTGTTAAAGAAAATGTTTTTTACAACTCGAGCTGCTGATGTTATTATTGTGAGAGATAGAGAGAGAGAGAGAGAGAGAGAGAGAGAGAGAGAAAAAAAAGATGAAGAGAAAAAAAAAAAAAAAATATTAACGAGACTTCAATTTTTGAGAAGAAGGAGAAAAAAAAATGTTATTAGTGTCTGTACCAGTCCTAGTAGCTGGCTTAGAGGTCACCGAAGCAGTTCGCTTAACCAATCCAACACCGCTACCCATTGGTTCACCTCCTCGCATAGCTACAGCATCATAAGCATCGGTTCCCGAATAATTTGCGTCAAAGAACTTCTTGAACCACTGCAAAAACTCAAAGTTGTCCTGAAACCTGCCCTTGACCAGTTTGTCTATTGGTACGGCCTGGAAAGGGTAGGGGAGATTCACAGTGTTCAGTATTACAAAAAACAAACAAAAAGAGGCAGACAACAATGTTCAAATAATGTTTAAAATAAAAACAGAGATAATAAATTGTCAACAAAAAATCATCAAAAAAGATCCTCTAGAAATAATATTATTACAATGTAAACAATGTACGCTCCTTTTGATTTTTACGGTTAAGTGGCCTTCTTTTTTACTTTTTTTTTTCTTTTCTTTTCTTTTCTTTTCTTTTTTTAAATTACCGAAATCGCTTCGATTCCTTTCCCTTTCGCTCTAATCGAAGAGCGACAAAATTAACAGACTTTCGCCTCCGAGAGCAAAACCAAAATCAGGCTCAAAATAAGGCACAATCGATAGATTGTGTCATCTGTGTCGAATGCACTGGCCAGGCAATTGGTAAAATTGGCTTTGTTTTCAAGAATACGATACTCGTGACAGTCTCGCTACAAAGTGTGTGACTGGCTAACAAAATTTATCTAAGGGATCGGGATCGGCTTTTATAATCAATGCATGTGTTGGAACTGAACGTGTACCATACGGATCAAAAGTGGACCTACTACCTACTGGGGTGTGTGTGTACGTTTGTGTTTTGTCTGTGTGTGTGCGTGTGTGTGCGTGTGCGCGCGAGTACACACATGGTGCAAAACACTCAAAAGCTCGTGTGATTCAACAGTGTGGTAACGATGCAATTGTATCGATTGAACAAAAGACAACGAGTCAGGTGTAAAGAGAGAGAAAAAAAAAAAAAAAAAAGAACGAATGTACTCCTGTCCAGTTTAAAATTTACTTATGTACAATGATTATTTACAATTGTTGTGTGTGAAGCCTCTTGTAAAAATGAAAGGACAGTGTCTGGATCTAAAACGAGGATGACTGAGTCGTAATGTAGAGTTAACTAAGGCCGTTTAATGTCTCTGCACGTAATTAAGAAGCTAACATGCGACAGGCAGTACGTGAGATAATGCCAAGAGGTTTTTTAATTATATGTCCATGTACTCATTTGCTGTCGCGGTATGGGGGTTCGTTGCTGAATGTGCTTCTGTTGGATCAGTTGCTTCTGGGGAAGCGGCGCCAACTGTGAATTTGAAATATTATGAGTGCCTTCGACGCCGGAGCCCAGAGGAATGCAGCCACGCGCGTCGAATGCCTCGTACTCCCGACCGTCGTAGTTTGCATCGAAAAACTTCTTAAACCATTGGAGGAATTCGAAATTGTCTTGAAAACGGCCTTTTATTAGTTTGTCCACTGGTATTACCTGAACCATTTTTGCAGTGCTTTGAGCATAATAACGTAATACAAATGGCACTTTTTATGACTATAATAAATTGAACAGTAAACCTTATGAAGTCTAGTAAGGTAACAATCGACGCCGAGCCTTACCTTTTCAACGTTCATTTTTTTAAATCCAGCCTGAAGCAGTTTGAAATTTTGAATATACTCGTGCTCAAGATTTGTCTTAAATTTCACTCTCTTCAAGGGTAACGAGCCGGGGAACAACATATCCATAAATTGGCAGTACGCCGCACCGGTGCAGAGCTCTTCAATTTTGAGAAACGACGCCTGCAGGCAATCATTGACCCAGGACAACATGTCGTGACGACTAAGATTTTCAGTTGTTACATTTGTTGCGTAAACGTTAACAGCCATTTTTGCTATATACTGGATTCAAAACATAAGATAAAGGATTATTATTATTGTTGTTATCGTTATTAAGCCGATAGAATACAAATGTACAAATGCATGGATACAAATGTCCTATCGGTCGGTTGATTTTAAATGTAAATAGAAGGCCATTGTACCTTTTCAACGTTAGCATTATGTTGCTTAATAAACAAAAGCTAGGAAGTATCTCTTGGCAAGTGCGATAGAAGCGGACTGACTTTGGCGTTATGTTTAGAATTAAGAAATTACAACATAATGCGTAGATAAGTATGCAAGTGGCCAATAATGGACGTGTGCAGGTGCAAATGCATAAGGTGAGGTAATTTATTTTTAAAATTTCCACCCAATAACGTCTCTATTATAAATAAAAGTCATTGTCTTCCTTGCTTTTGTGCGCGAGTATGGATTGACCTTTAATTATTATTGTGAGCCGTCTGGTTAATATTGCAGCTCTCGTTAACGGGTTAAGAGCAGATATATATCGATTGCGAGAGAGAGAGAGAGAGAGAGAGAGATCTCTGTAAAATTTGTATAAAAACAAGTAGATATTATCAATCCACGATTTCGATGCGGATGGAAAGAAACTCCTTCCCATCTGTACATGACGAACCGATGTTAGAGAAAAGAAACAGAGAGGGGGGGGGGAGATAAAGGGTACGAGAGAGTAAAAGGTAGACAGAGTGAGAGAGAATTGGCGTGTGTGGCGGAGGTTAAGGGGGTGGTGGTGGTGGTGGTGGTGGCGGCGACTGACGAAAAAAGAAGAAGAAGAAGAAGAAGAAGAAGGAATAAAAAAGACGAAAGAGGAAGAAAAAAGCATCGCGCCCACGTTGTTGTAGGGAGCTCGTGCTCGATAATATAACTGTTAGTTCCTGCTAATCGAAGCTTCGAAACGTCAAACGGCGCCTCGACGCATCCGACGACTGTCCCCACTTGGCCCTTCCAAGGTTTGGCCGCGAGAGAGAGAGAGAGAGAGAGAGAGAGAAACAAAGAAATAAGAGGGAAAGACTTTATTCGGGGGCCCCGAGTAAATTCGTTATTTACCTCGCTTGCCTTATCTCTCGGCGAGAAAGCTTCTGGACACACACGGCGGAAAACAGCTTCTGTGTAAAAGGTCGATCGTCGCGCACCAACGACTCGAGAGAGAGAGAGAGGGAGAGAGAGAGGAGAGAGGGAGAGCGGGAGAGGGATACAACCAAATGTGCACAGATTCGCCTGTACTCTATAGTGAAAAGTGCTGGAGAGCATTGGGAGAAGGAAGGACTGCCGATGAAAAGGGGATCGGAGGGGTTATGGAGAGGGGGAGGGAGAGTGAGAGAGAGAGAGAAATACCGAAGAAATCGGAAAATAGAGCATTTGCGGGCAACGGGAGGATAAACTCACGATTAATGAATAAAAATGTACGCTCAAGCAATTATCATACGCACTTATCGAATTTATAGGATGCCGATTGGAATGGAATGGAGCTCGTGCGATAGTGGTTGGGAACAAACGAATAATTAAGCGTCCGCGATTGATTTGAACGATCCGTCTATAGCTTTGATTGATCGCTCGTAGCCAACGGAAATGTAGCTCATAACGGTCCGAATTTTTTGCCGCAGACTTTGGCTTGGTTAAATCAAAGGTAAATGGGCTTATTCATTATTCGGGCGGGAGGCCAACGGCTCGCCGTTGGATTATTAATGCGGTATACGAATTGGTTGCTTACCGGAACTTATAATCTTGCCAATTTTTCAACGTGCTAAGCGATACTTAATTATACTGCCAATGCTAATGGGCGAAAACTGAGGATTGGCGCTCGAGCCGCCAGTGAGGCCGTAGATCTATCAGTTCGTCCATGTCCTCCACTTTTTCTCACCCATGCGCAATGATCGATTCTCCCCATTGGCTCGGGCCCCGGCCGCAGAATACGAATTACCTTTCTCTCTATTTTACCCTTCTTCGTCTTCCTCTTCCTCGACCTTTTGGCCTCGGCTCGACGGGGACGATTGTTGTTCGCCACCCACCTTCTCTCTCTCTCTCTATCCCTCACGCTTTATTTCCCCTTAAATAATCGACTGCTCTCCTCGTCCCTCGAATCCGATTTAAACGATCGCCCCGACCGCGAGCTTCCCTCCTCGGTCCCTCGCCTTTTACCGCTCGCTCTGTCTTTCTCTTCTTCTGCTTCTTCTTCTTTTTCTCTCTCTCTCTCTCTCTCTCTCTACGCCAGGCTCTCCCCCGCCCGCCGCCCCTTTGTCGTTGGCAATCGCACGAGACGCAACGAGCAAATGCCCGGGCTTTAGCGAGCCGCCCTCGCAGCTTCTTCCGTGACGCCCGGACGGCTGATCATTCTTATTTGCGTAAGCGAGATCTAGGGGCGATTCCTGCACTTGTAAAGCTCCGCGCGATCGTCCGATGCGCTGGCTCCTTACCTAAGATTCGCCCCCGCCGCCGATGGTTGAGATGCGAATCCCTTGGATTGCTGGAGGCTCGTTTTTAATTTAGCCACGTTAACGTCTTACGTACAATGATCATAAAGTTGGCTGTATAATGCGAGCCGATAATGAGGTCGCGTCGGACCCCGAGCCATTCGCGACGTTGAAACAGGCTCGCCTCAAAATTACCCCGCCGCCAACCCCGCCACCGCCACAATTGTTATTTCGTTAATCGAATACAATGCACTCGAATCCGGATCGTTGGAGAGATCTTTTAACGCACTTCTGTAAAAATATCGTGTCAGCGTTTAGCGTTTAAGGGTCTCGATCCTTGTATTTAGCTTATTCAAATCGGTAATACTTTCGTGTATTACATCGCATGTTTATAATCGTGTCGTTCTTATTTTAATTATTAATTGGCGCTGCTGTAAGTTATTCGACTTTGCTTTTCAATAAATATGGACGTATTTTAAAATTTAATTAATTAATCGACGCCAAGTATTGCAATTATAATTCTCAATTAAAATTATAACAATCGCCGTTGTTATTTTCGTCGAGCTCTGTTATCTTTAATATTTTTATGCTGCAGTCCGTTTCACCCTTGCATAATAATAACTGATAAAACCTTGTCTTCGTACGCTTAACACAAGTACTAAATACATGTACGAAGTACACGAGTGATACGATATGAAAATCTTACATTACATATAAATTTTCATCGTCGAAAGTACTTTTAAAAGATTGATATTTATAACATAAGGTAGAAAAATATATAATTGTAGGTCTAAAATTAAAAGAAAATTCTTACGGAACTAGACGTAAGTCGACGTATGTAATTAATTAAACTACTAATTGACTTGAAATACAGTTGCACAAAAATGCAAACGATTGTTTACGACTATACGAGTTTCATACAGTGTTGATTCATAATGGATTTTGATATTCATTATTTACGCACGGAAAGCTCGCAAATTAATAAATTATATTAATATTACGATGAACGTATGTGAATATGTTAAAAGCGTCAATTTAAATTATATATATATTCTTAAATGGCAAATGTATCGTTGACAGAGTTTCTCTTTTTTTGTAAAACATATTTACATAAAGTCAGAGCAATTAAAAATTTACACATTAATTTCGTTCAACGTTCAAAAGATTTCAAATGCGATCCTATGCATGTGTTATGCTTCTACTCGAGCTCTATGTGAAATTTTCATTTTTCCTTCTAACAAAATTATATTCTTATCTAAATTCAATTTGATGGCAATATAATTAAAAAGAGATCTTTTTTGCGATTTTTAAAATGAAATTAGTATAATATCTATGTGTCGAGTATATCCAAGCTTAGCAAAGCTCTAAGTACCAAATAGTCAGTTGACTTTGAACGTAGCTGCTTCTTCTTCTTCTTCTTTTTTTTTTTGTTAACTAAAAATAATGAAAAAGCATTTCAAGTAAAAACAGGCCTTTCTCAACTCGAGCATTGTGAAACCGAAGGGAGCCTCGATGTCCTGATATTGAGATCGAGAATAGAAAGTATACAAAACTATTGAGACCTCATACCGAGGAGAAGATTACAAGCTGCAAAATTTGTTATTATGTTATTGATTCGCATCGATATTACAAGCAATTGCGAATCGCTCATGCAATAGCAATAAAATAGCAATCCTATAATCGAAAAAGCTACTCTTCCAAAAAGTACGATTCAGCTCACCAAAGGCAACGGATCGGAGACCAATCGTCATTTCTTCCATGCCCGTGAAGCCGGATTTGAAATAAATAATCAATCTCGAGATAAAGCCGCTGTCGCGCCGTTGAAAACTCCCGAGGTTCGGGCCGAACGATGAAAGGAGACTTTGCCATGCGAACGGGTGACGAGGGAGCGCTCAAAATTCAGCGCCAATTTTCGTATCGCAATTACGGAAATCGTAATTTCACTCGGGATTTTTGGTTTAAACCCTCGTCAAAACGACCTCGATCGAGCACCGTCGACTCGAGCTGAATTTTTCGGCCCTGGCAGCTTGCGCTCGAGGCCGAGTCCTCCTCCCATCGATAAAGAACACTCGGCCGAGCGAGACCTGCCATGGCCCCGCGGCTGCCCTACAATGACGTGCGGCTTTTTCGCTAGTACCGTACGACGGCACCGACTGCATTGGGGTTAAGCGAGTTTTTTTTCGAAAAGCTGCCGTTTATAATCAAGCGACTCGGGCTCTTTGCATCAGGATGGAGTGCTTAATAGGAGTTCAGTTTCAGGACTTCGTTCTCGTCGCGGCCGACATGACTAATGCAACATCGATAATGGTTATGAAAAATGGTATGATATGCAGTTTTGGTACATCGGGATAACCTCCTCCGACCATTTCACTTGGCGTATCGTGTGTGTTTATATTTATAATTTTTGTACAAATGATATTTATACTTATGCATACGTATAATATACAAGTATACGTAGAAATATAAGTATAAATGCACTTGTCGTGCAGTGCATGTAGATCAGTAAAGGCTCGCTATGAAATTAAATATCCGCAAGGATGTATATTGTTGTGCACGGTGTAATGCACTGCAAATTGACGATTGGCCCTTTTTTCCTCAGATGAGCACAAAATCCACAAGATATCGAATAAGCTGGTGATGGCCGTGTCCGGGGAGAGCGGCGACGCCACACAGTTTTCAGAATACATAAGCAAAAACTTACAATTGTATAAGATGCGCAATGGCTACGAGCTCTCCCCTAAAGCAGCAGCCAATTTCACTAGAAGAAACTTGGCCGATTACTTGCGCTCAAGATCCCCATATTTTGTTAATATGCTGATGGCTGGCTACGACGATCAAACTGGACCCGAATTATATTTTATCGATTACTTAGCATCTTGCGTTAAGGTACCCTACGCCACTCATGGCTACGGGGGCTTCTTTTCGCTTACAATCCTGGACAGATATCACAAATCTAGTAAGTAAATCGTTTGAATTTAAATTCCTTGATTATTGTACATTGGAAGAAGTTTGCTCGCTTTTAACGACGAGGCTTGCGCGAGTCGTGGCGTCGTTGCATTGAGTTTAATTGTAAAATGCAATTGATTGCAGATCTAACTGAAAACGAAGGCTACATATTATTGAAAAAATGCATCCGCGAAGTTCATAAAAGGTTAATTGTTAATCTGCCAAACTTCAAAGTTCAAAAAATATCCAAAGATGGAATCACAGAATTACCACCGATAACAGCTCAAGATTTAGCCATCGAAGACGCTGCGAAAATATGAATACGAATATTAAGTTACCTTTGCTTAAAATATATATTTTACATAAAATATAATTTCGTGTAAAAAAAAACATTTGTATCGTTGTAAGAATTCAATAATTTTTTAAATTAAATACCTCAGTTTATACAATTAAAATAAAGTTTTATCAAATTGGCAAGAGGTTTGTGTAATTTTATGGATGTGGAAGAAAGAAAAGAAGCTTTTGCAATTTTTTTGGCAAATACATTTATTGAGTCTAAAAATTTGTGACAGTCGTAACTTACTGCTGAATAATCAATGCTAAATGCCATAGGACTTAATATTTTGATGATTCATCCTATACTGAATTATATAAGAGCTTTTACAAGTACACAATTTAATCCTCCCTTGTTATTTTACATATTCTATTTATCATAAATTACAACTGTTTATTTTCAAAATAAACAATCTTACAAAAAGTAGAAGACATTTAAAATATCGTTAAGTTCTCTTAAATAGCTTGCCACGTATTTTTTTTTCTTCAAAATTTTTTTGAAAATTGATTATAAATTTTGTGCGCAATATATTTATTCAATAAATATAAATATATATATATATATATATGTATATAAATAACGAAGTCAATTTTTTACATCATCAACTCGCGTCAATTATATAATTGAGAAAAACTTAGTAACAAGCCGATTTGGAATTATGTAAAATTGAATAGTAGACTATATGTATATGTAGTATAAAAGACCATTTTTAAACAAACTCTTGAAACGAGCCCTTTATCGAATGAACAATTTCAAGCGCACCTTGTAAGAAGTGACTCGACACAAGGGGCCCCGTATAAACTTTTTCATCATTGCATCATTCGTAATAATACGCAAACTTAATAAAAATCTATATCGAAATGTTAATATCAGTATTAGCTTCAAGCGGACAATGGGGGAAAACTGCCGTTCATCGATCAACATATACATTATTTATTTATTTATTTGTTTTTTTTTTTTTTTTTTTCTTGCCGCGACCTTCTCATTAAAATATTATTATGCTCTGCACCTCCTTGTAGATTATTGTAATTAAAGGATAATCTTCAAGCGATAATACTTTGGCAAAAACAATGTTTCCTTAATACTCTGATACAGAATCATTTTAAAACCTAAGCACGTCACGACTTAAGCTAGTCCATTTTATATTAAATTTGTAACAAAAATTGGAATGGTTGTCATAAATCAAGAGGGTTAAGTAATATTAACATCTGTTTTATCGGATCGTAGAGCATTTAATACTAAATAATAGCAAAGCTGAATTGGATTGAATTGTATTTTTAAAAACAAAGTAATAATGAAAAGAATGAATTAACAAAAATCATATACATATTATTAATTATTGGAAGTAACATCGATACCTCCTGAGTCACTATTGGAGTCATTATGGGTTGTGACAGATATCTAGAACTAATGTACGAGCACTGGCTCGTACTTTGATTACTCTTCGATAAGAGTTATCGGTTTCATTTTCATTTTATCTCTCTCTCTCTCTCTTCTCTTTCTCTCTCCCACGGCCATGAAACATATGCAGGCATTTTCTCAACTCGTCGACATTTCACGCATTGTCACAATTAGCACGAGATGCAAGGCTCCTCTTATTTATCCTTACTGCTCTCGGTCTCGGGTGGCGGCTGCTCCTCCTCCGACAGCGAAGGATGATCCTTATACCTGTAAGAGTGCGATACTGGCTTTTGAGTAACGATATTCGAGAGGCACAATAGCATGCCTGTAACCGTTATTATCTTTGCGCGGTTGGTACAGCTCAAAGGCGACCAAAGCCCGCGCCCTCGAGGGTCTAACAAGCGCACAAGCAACCAACTTACGAGAAGAGGGCCTTCAAGTCTCCTTTGACCAAGGCCACCATCAACGGAGTGCCAAGACAAGCGGGCACCAGGTAGAGGAGGGCCGGCTGGGCGTGCTTGAACAATTGCAAAATCAGAAGAGTGAAGAGCAGGCCCATGAAGTAGGCGAAGAAGGTGGCGTAGAAGTAAGTGTTGGACTTCCTGCTGAGGCTGTGATCGAACCTCAGCAATAGAGCTATAAAGATCCCGGGCACGACGATGTCGCCCAGGCCGAGCATGGCAAAATTATTGCCGTGGAGTCCCTTCTCCAGCAGGTCCTGGGGGAATACTAATTTGATAGGGGCCTCGAAGGACTTGGCCACCGTCACCATGACGTTGGTCCCGAACACCCAGAATATATCGTAAACGAAGAGCCCGCACAATAGGATGCACCCCGTGACGACGTTGTTCAGGTGCAGGAGCTCCACTCCGTTGATCGCGAACGCGATTCCAAACAGGTTGTTGGCTATCCAGTGCTGCAAGCGAAAGGGGGGAGATAGATTTCTCGGGTCAGAGCTACGCCGGACCCGCGCCCCCCGCCCCGTCGAGGGGGCGACCGTACCTTTTTCAACAGGTACCAGGCTCCGAGGATGGAGCAGCAGGCCAGGCAGACCAGGTCGTGAAGATTGAACTCGTAGGCTATGAGGTCGTCCTCCTCCTTCTTGACCCTGACGTTGTACTGGGTCTTGGGTATGGCCGCCGGTACCAAGGAAGTTATCACCGGACTGGAAATAAACAGGACAGGCTCAGACGATTGGCTCGACCGGCGCTAAGCGATGGAAAGCTTCTAACGGGCGATAGAAGAGGGGCGGGGAAGAAGATAAACAACGGCTTTGGCTCGGGCTTACCTCAACAGATGACAGAGGGCCAGAATGCCGAGGACAAAAAAGTATCCGCTCAGCAAGAGATTCATGTAGTCTTTGAAGAACTGCGGGGTGGGAGAGAGAGATAGATAGATAGATATATATATATATATATATAAACACATACATACATAGATGGGGGATACATATAGCATAAGGGGCTCGTCGATAATTGGCGCGTAACGCGAGTAAATTGAGATCGGGCGGCGTAGGTGCCATTACCTGGAATATAATGTAGAGTCCGAATAGGGCAACGCTGGATATAAAGGGAAACATCGCCGCGTCCTTGTGAGTCATGATCCCTGGCTTCTCCCCGCTGAGCTGGAACCTTTTCTAACGGCGTCAACAGAAAAAGGGTCGCTCGTGAGCATCGTCGTCGTCAGCAGCGATACGTGGGGGGCGCGATCGGGGAGCCGCGGAGGAGGAAAGGGCCCCGACGGTCGCAACATCTGCTTGGCCGCCGACGGGGAGGGCCGCGGGGCAGCGGGGGCCAGGCAGCGAGCAGCGGAAGCCCTCGGGCCGCCGCGAGCCAAGCAGATGTTGCGCGAGCGCGGGCCAACTCTAACCTGCTGCTCCTTATGGTGCCTCACTGATCGGTAGCTCCCGAAGAATATGGGCAGTATGGCCATGATGACGAGACTGCCGTAGGCTATGGCCATGCCCTCGGGGGTCGAGCCGACGCTCGCGGTCCCGTTGAGGGCCTGGCTCGAGTTATCGAGGGCCGCCTGCTCGAGCTTACTCTTCAGCGTATCCGTCGCCATCTTGCCAGCGCGACGAGGGGGCCTCCAAAAGAAGCTGCTCTAAAGGCCCGCTTTGCGTTGGCTCCGTCCCTCCTGCTCTGAGGCTCGCTCGGGCGCCGCGCTCGGCTAAATAATATTCCCACGACGGGGGAGCCCCGGCGCTGCGCCTTCCTCCTCCTGCTGCTGCTGCTGGCTGCTGGCTTTACCCTGCCCCTGGCCCGACGACGATCGCGAGGAGTCCCCCGAGCTGCGCGCCAACCGAGAGATAAGCACCGCCGAGCTGCTCGACTATTGCGTCACGGCGGCGGCCTATTGTACACGTCTCTCGGCCGGGGGGAGGGCTCGCGGAGGCGCCCCCACCCTCCTCCCGAGAAGGCGCGCGCCAACCTCTTGCGCCCGCGCGAGGGAAGCCTTCGGCGCGCTCCTGCCACCGACCGCTACTACTGCACCCCCGATCCGCACCTCGAGGTCCGCGTTGCCTGCTTCCTGCCTTCCCGGGGCAGCCCTCCGCGCGCCGCCTCGATCGCCCTCCCGGTAGGAGGATCGGCGGGACCAGTGGCGGCGGCGAACCCCAGCCGACGGTGGCGAGTGCCGAGTCATCGCTCGATGGGTCGCGCTGACTCTCGGCGGCCACGTCGGCCGAGACGAGCTCGGCTATTGATGTCCAAGGAGTCTTGAGCTGGCTCTTCTCGAGTCCGGCCGGTGATACGCGGCGCTCCCATCTCGAATCCTCCCGCCCGAATGCCGAGGGACGTCCCCCCGGCTCGCGAGTTGCGCGCGCCTGTCACCGCGGGGAAATCCGGCGGTCTCTCTGCTACGGACGAGGGGATAATCGCGGGGCCCGAGAGACACGAGGATCGGCCCCTTCCGTATCGTCCCAACTGCGCCGCTCGGGAGGTTAAGTCGGCCCCGTCCGAAGCTTCGAGCCATCGAGAGCTCGTCGTGCATTTTGCATCCTAGGCGATAGTTTCTTCTTTGAAAAGCAAAGGTACGCGCACCCGCGCATACTTACGTACTCGTGTGTTTGTATATACATATGTGTATGTGTGTGTATATGTATATATATATGTATACATGACGAATGTCGCGCTTATTCCACTCGTTCAAAAATACAACCGCCTTTATTGCCGATAACTTTTTAGACGATGCTCAAGGGAAGCTTCAACTGCAACGGAAAGATAAATATCAACGACTGGCAGCTGAATGGCTCTAGCTTGTTTATGCAAAATGAAATTGACAATGTCCTAGGCGAAAAGATATCCTGCTCCGATTTGATATTTAACGTTTTTAATTGTGATTTGCCAGGAGTAAATATTTTGCTGAATCTAAAGCACTTTGTCAGATGCTTGGAGTAAGTAACACCTATGGATATTGAGATATTTCTGTTCTGCTTTAATGTTGCGGCGATTTCTTTTTTTTTTTTTTTTTTTTAAACGATTCCTTCTCCCGTCTAGAGCCAAGCTTAAGCAACTGGACCGACACGATATATTGACGAATTCTGGAAAGCAATCCGTTATTGAAACTTACAAGCACGTTGACTTTTCACGATTACGATTTGAAATTTGCCAATTTCTTCTATACTTGCGCAATTATTTACTAAGGTAATTTTCGTATCTGTTAAAAAATGGTAAACTTTGCCGCCGGCGTTAGCTCTTTGTCGAATGTGGCTTTTAATTAATAATGTATTTTTAGCATAAAGATAGAACAATATGCTCTTAAGGATATTAGCGACGAGGCGGAGAAGGATTTTGACGATTTGATAAGCACCGTTCGCAGATTCCTTTATCGACTGCATAGAATACCCGATTCGACGTTTCTTTACGCCACGTCAAATGTTGGCAATAAGGTTTGATTGCTTCTTAAGCGTCGTACGTACTTATGTGCGTTTGCAATCGCCGATCGCAGGATCTTAATTGTAACATTATTTTAGTGCAAGCAACCAGAATATCACATGTATCATATTCACTTAGACTTAAGATGGTTGATAATATCGCTTATTTATACGCAAAACAATTCATGGGGATGCTTGGACAATAAATCCGATGTACTGGAAAATACTATTTATACGATTATTGGCGATCTTATTTACATTTCTTTTAAAATATTTGAAACTGTAAGTAAATACGCCATTGCTTTCCCATTTATACTTAATTATTCCAATAAAATATTTTGCTTTTAGATTTCCAATACTGAATTAAAATTAAAAACACCGTACAGTTGCACGTGTATGAGAGAACTATGGATAATGTTACAAATATTTACAGATGATTTGTCCTTAAAAGGTAAAAGTAAGGTAAGGAAAAGGGACGAGTCAATTTTCGATCCACTGTTCCTGAAAAAGCCAATGCTTATTCTTATTCGAATGATTATTTCCAGATATTCTGGGTCTACGTGAGTGCTGCGTTAAAACAATTCTTCTTCGACGAATCGAACAGGGATAAGCTCGTCTTCCACAGAAACATAAACTTACCGTATTGCAAGAATTCTGAATTATTTTGCATATGGCTGATATATCACTTAATATTATTATACGGGTACAATGAAAATGGTGGTTACTGCAATAGCCCCTCCAAAAGGGTAAATATGCCTATAGTATTTATCCAAAATTTCATACCAAAAGAAGAATGTCTTCCTTCTCGCGTCGCGCAATAATTGATCTCCTAACGATAACTGGGTAAATTGTAACTCAACAGCTCGGAGCAATTCAGATGGAAGCCAGCGTTGACATTGTCGAGAAGATATTAAAGGCATACGTGCACAAGGGCGGCAAAAATGGCGCAAGGGACGAAATAGACGAGGAATTGTGCGTTATCATACCGCTGCTGCACGTATTGAACTTGGAATGGTGGAGGCCCCAAGTACAAATAGTGACGCTGCTATGGGACTGCTTTCATCGACGATTGGATCAATTGCTCCTGATGCAGACGCGCGGTCCCTGGTCAACCTCCAACGAAAAGTACCGACTTCGATAGCGCGAGGCAAACATTGGCGTAATCTTTATAGCTCCTGTCGTATTTTATTTGCAGGAAAACTCCGATGAATATCTTGGATCAGGTCAGGAGCAGGATAAAAAGTGCCAGCGACACGAGTGGCGAGGCCAGCTTCAGTTTATTTTTGCGCTTACTAGGTAGGAGTTATCGTCCTCGATTTTGTAAAGCCTTCGGTTGATTTTGCGTAATTTACCAAAAAAAAAAAAAAAAAAAAAATGCACGCGCCCGTATACTTATGCACCGTATAAATATTAACTCGGAAATCAATCGCAGGGCTAATGCTTCAAAATCACTACGATCCCACGGATATGAAAATTTGGAACCAGATAAAAGGGCGAATTTACTCCAGATTTTCCCAAGCCAAGGTGCAGGAATTCTCCGAATCGGGCCTCTACAACTTCATCAGCCTATTCGTGACCATGGCAGTGACCGCCGATACAGCCAACGTGGTGAGTTGGTGGAAGCGGCTCCCTGGGCCCGCTTGGCAAGGTGGAGAGAGAGAAATAATAGCAAAAAAAACGCTCCTCCGCAGTGCTCGGCCATGGTGAATCTGTTGCCGTCGGTCCTGGAGTGGAACGACTCGACGGGGGCGAGGAAATGCTGCTTGGCCTGGAAGAGCAAGCTCGCGCTCCTGCTGCTGTACAGCGAGCAGAGGCTGCCGTTCAAGGACGTGGCCGAGGACTTCACCGAGACGGTAGTCGAGGCTCACTCGCCGTAGCCACCGCGGCTTTTTTTTTTTTTAAACTCAGGCTAGTAAGAAGAGCTTACCCTCCCCGCCCTGCCCCTCTGCGCAGGTAAACGCGATGAGCTGCCGCAAGGACGAGTACTCCCGATCCATGATGAGCTCCTTCATCGACGTCCTAGGAGTCGTCCTCGGCCAAAGCGACGACTTCGGCCGGCAGGAGCACGCCTTCCTCGGGGGCTGGATCGACCGCTACCTCCTCGAGTGCGCCCCCAACAGGGCCGCCCACCTGACGAGCCTCCTCCTCCTGGCGTTCCAGAGGTGCATCGACCTTCGAGCCGCCGCCGCCGGCTCCACCACCGGCACAATGGGTACTGCTGCTCGCGCTTGTTCCCCCTTCCCACCCATTCAAAATTCACCATCGGCATCCTCTTGATCCCCTTCCAGGCGGCGCCCTCCTGATCAACGGACTCTGGAGCCACGTGGCCAGCAGGGTTCGCCAAATGGTCACCGCCTGCGACCCTGGCTCCGACTTCTACGAGAACCCGACCAGGATGGCCGCCCTGTTTACCCTGGAGGCCTGCCGCGATCCAGCCACCGCCGCCAAGTACCGGCACTCGGCGGTCTCGCTCTTTCATCACCTCACCGCCTCCATCATCATCAGGGACGTCAGGTTGGCCCCCTCTCCCGGCGCATTGCTCGCCTATCGCGCAAACCGACTCCCGCTAATTAAGCCATCGCTTGCAGGATCACGAGGCTATTTTTGACCCTGATATTGAAGGACGAGCTGGGCCCGGAGTACTTGAGGAGGGAAATTTTCAATTTCAACATAGTTTGCATTCAGGTTTTACCTTTATTCATTGGCTGTTTCTTTTGTACATATATGTTCTTACTAATTGCATAAATGCGTACATTTGTTTTTTGGGGGGCTCGTGTGTGTATGTATATATATATATATATATTTATACATTTATATGCATGTACGTATATACGTAAGACTATGAGCTACTCGCGCGCTTTTAGGCGTGGATAAAATGCAACGTCCTGTGCTGCGAGATCGACAACGAGACAAAATTCCTGACGAATTACATCTCCAATTTGCCCGAGATAAGGAATATCTTCGGCACCGAGGCCGACGCGACGCGTGCCCTGCTTTTGAGCGACGAGCCAATTATCAAT
Source organism: Kradibia gibbosae (assembly GCA_018907135.1). Taxonomy (NCBI): domain Eukaryota; kingdom Metazoa; phylum Arthropoda; class Insecta; order Hymenoptera; family Agaonidae; genus Kradibia; species Kradibia gibbosae. The sequence continues at coordinate 3,419,970 of JACCHX010000011.1, forward strand.
TTCTTCGTAAGCTTAGCGAGAAGGAGAAAGAGCCTCACGGTATGAAAAAACAAGTTTCAATCTTAATATCCAAGGACGACGGATTCGCGGCATTTGCCTTTTGGTCCTATCGTAATTTCTGCGACGACTCTCTTAGCCGGAGCAATGCGCATCGTTCGATGCGACGTGCAAGCCGTTTTTCAACAACATCGACAAGTGGGCCCTTCAAACTATTAACGAAGACAACAAGGACACGAGGCTTTCCAATTGGATTTACAAATGCATCGGAACGTTCATCTATCACTGCTCGGCAATGCTATACGTCAAGGTTGTAATATCTTAGCGCGCTTAAGACTCATCATGGGAGGGATGAATCGTCGCAATTATACATAAGAAGTGAGATAATGTCTCCTCTTTCGTTTAGAATCAGGCCAACAATATGCTGAGGACTTTGATAAACAAGGTTGCCCTGCCACCGGCGCAGCAGCAGCAGCAGCAGCATTACTTGATGTGCCTAGCTGAAAAAATATTCCCGAGCCTGGTCTTAAGCATGGAGGAGCTGAATTTAAAGTCCGACATATCCCTGCAAACCCTGGCCAGAGAACTGTTCGAGGCCTACCTGCCGCGGCTCGTTAAAATAGAGGACGCGGGCGAGAACTCCTTCAAGGTTTCGGAGGCCCTCTCAAAATGCTTTCTAAGGGCCAAGCCGGATTTTGCCCGGGCGGCTCTCGATGTATTGGCACTGAATTTCGTCAACCTCTCCCAAAGCGGCAATACCCACAGGTGCTGCTCCTTGGTGAGTATCGGGCAACCTGGCCAAGCGAATTTAAGCATAAGCGTTCGTTTACGTATACATATATATATATTTACGTAACATTCGTATAATGGTAAATAAATATGCATTATTATTGTTGTTTTTTGCCTTTACACAGGTAATGCTATTGTTAAGGACACTGGTTAAAACTGGAAATACCAATTTCAACAGCGGCCTACTATCGATAATAACAATTTTCATACCACCCGCGCTCACTTGCTACGTGAAGCTTCACGACTACCATCCGCACAGGCAGCAAACTATAAGCTTCCTTCGAGACTTGTTTAAGAACCCCATTTTAATAAATGACTCGTCGATGAGGTTCGATTGCATTAACCGACGACTAACGATTGTAAAGTGCCATTCTTGACTCCTGTGCCCACGATCCTCTTGTTTCAGAAAGAAAGTTAACGAGGCCGCCAACGGGGTAATCAAGAAATACGCGAAATCGCATGCGAAAACTTGCGCCGAATTCATAAGGTCCGTTCAAAGGATAAACCTCGAGCTCTTCAACCACTTGTATTCGGGGCTCGAGCAGGTGGTGCTGGAGTGCGAGAGCAGCAGGGAGCCCTACTCGGCGGCATTGAGGTAGGCCTCGGTTATGGTACTGGAGGCCCGTGAGCGCGCGCAAGCCAAGCCAACCTATGATCTGCTTTTGTTCCAGGTACGCCCTCAACGGCATAAAGCTCCTCTAGTCTCGACGGCGGGGAGGCTCGGCAAGCTCAATGGAGAAGACCGTAGGACCGCGGCTAGGTCAAACCCTCGGGCCGTTGGGAGTGCGTTCCGATCCCGTGGCGTCAAGGGGCGCGACGAGACCTTTGAGATTCCGACACTGTTGGAGGATGGCTCGAAGCCGCGAGTCATTTGATGTCGAGACGAGAAACGGCGGCCCGAAGGGCGAGTCGCAGCGATGGCTCTATATTGCCGTTCGCCAAACTATCGAGCCTCTCTACGTAGGAGTCGATGTTCTGCAATGACGCCCCGTCGTGCGTATCTGAAACAGAATTGCGCCGATGATGAGGGAGCCACGGGGGGAGAAAGTAGCGCTGGTTACTTATTTAGAGAATAAAGTTATGATTTAACGTTTTGTTGAGCGCTTGTGCCTTCGGCGATTGGCTCATTTTTTCTTTTTTTTTTTTTTTTAATAAACGTCATTCAACAAAATCACACAATGGTACAATATTTATTGAACGAATTACCTGTGAGTGGCAAGTTTGAAAAACAAGATACCAGATGGGACTGCAGCGTTTCCAAATGACGTCTCAGGGCTTGATTAGTCGTTTGTTTGTAGCTTGTCTCGGCTTCCAAGCGATCGATAGCCGCGTGCAAACTGTCCACGTGTCGTTGCAAGACTGCATTCTGCGACTCGTAATCCACTGTTGCCTTGCGTAATTGTCTCAGCTCTGTCTCGCACACTGTATGCGCGTGTTTGGGTTTGTATAATACATACATACAAGCATACATGCATATGTAATTAATTAGAAAAGAATCAGCAATTGCGCAAAATCAAAATGTTATCAATAGTATTGCGCTGTACCTTTATTGTGGTCTAAGAACTCTTCCGTGAAAATTGGTATATCGATTGTTCCAGAATCATTTTGTTCTCTGTGGGATTCCTTTAAACGGATTTATAATTTTTTGTATTACAACAAGAGTGAGACTCTTATTACAAAATAAAAAATAAAAACAAAGTACATATTCTAAAATACTTGTTGCTGAGGTAGTAGCGGCAGTTGCGGTAGCAGTAGCAGTAGTGGCTCCAACGTCAGCAGTTATGGTAATGGAGGCATTAACAGCGGCGGTTGGGGCAATATTAGTATCTGCGGTAGAAGCAGCGGGACAACTGGTAGCGTTTATGGTAGCATTAATTGCGTTGGCAACGCTATCGGTTCCATTTCTCTCTTTTTTCAGGTCGTTTTGCTTTTCAGCGGCTTGCTTCTCCGTAAATAATCTATAGGCATCTGTTTGCTTATAAACGTTGAATTCTCTAGTGTAACGCTCTTTGTCCAATTCAGCGGCGTCCAGATAATGCTAGAGGGACAAAAGAAATGTTTAAGGAACGCTACTTGTTTGCTTTTCTCGACGAGAAAGGTACGCTTTTATAAACCTTCTTCTGATCCATTGGTAACATATTCCACTCCGTAGCCAGTTGCCTTGTAATTTCAGAAAATGGCATCGTTGGATTTTCGTTTCTAACCGTTTCCCTTCTGTCGTTTAGAAATCTTTAAAAACATACGAGTATTATTGAATAATGTGCGAGCATTGTAAAAACATTTTTTTCTGCAATTTTCATTACCTAAAATAACCGGTGAGAGGCTGCTTGGGTGCTGCAGCATCTCGAAGGAATTTCCTTCGTTTCTTTGGCCTATTATTTGAATTGTTCGCGTTTGAATTATTTGCTCCCTTTTTTAGTACATTGTTCGCTTGCATTGGTTCTGGAGGTTTTTCCTTTAACGGAGCTGAATTTTTTTTGCCTGCCAAGCATCGATAAAAACGACATAGTATAAATAAGTAAAGAAAGTATAGTAACGATTAAACGCGTAAAGCATTGGCCTACCGGATAAATCTTCATCTCTTCCATTTACATTCGAGTGCGACGCTTCAGTTTTGTTTTCACTAGTATTGTTTATTGCTGCGCCTTCTTCCATTTTTATTAATCTTAAGTTTGTATTATTCAAATTTAGGGCGGATAAGAAATATTTTCCCTCAACGTGCGTAACTCAGCAATTGCAGCATTATTAAAATTCTTAACATAACTTATTAAGCAAAAAATAATTCCGTATACGTGTAATAACAATAATAACTATCTTAGGCTGCAGAAGTCTACATTGTTTACATTACACCGTATCATTATTTATGGAGTATGTTATTACGTAATATATATATATTTTTTAGGTTAAGATCAGCAGCTCCCAATAGTTTTCTACCCATCGGCGCAGCATAGAGCGACTGGGGAGACGCACCAATTTAAAAAACCGTACATCCTAATATACGATTCGAATAAGAGTAAAGTTTTTATTTTTTTTTTTTTAAACGTAAAACGGCATTAGCAGTGATATATACATATGTTAAAAAATTGTATCGGTTAATTGAACTATCAATGCGAACGTTAGGATTGAAAGCTTGTAAAGAAGTGTGTTTTTGAAAAAAGAAGTGAACTTTTTTACATAAGATACGCATGCGTCGTTATCACTGCTGGCAATGAACATATGATCACGATGGATTATTGATTATGGTTTTGCCCGTATAGTATATACCATTAGAACGTGCCGGAAACGAAAAAAGACGACTAAGCTGGAATTTAGCATTATCGGCTAGCAAAGCTAGATACCGATAATTGTTGTTTGTATGTAATACCAAAAAATAAGCAGACTCGACCGTACTCGAAGGTCCCTTTTACTTTTCAATAAATCACATCGAGCGAACCGCTGCAGCAGACACGAACACGGCCGATGAATAATTCCCAATCGCGAAACTTTTCTCCCTGCTAATTCGTAAACGAGCGCGAATCAGTTGAAGCCAATCAGGGCGAAGCTACTTTACTGCTGAAAAAGTAGCGAAGTCTCTGGGCATCGCATCCCATTGGGATCTCGAATGCCAACCTTCTTTCTTTCCAGTGCTTATGCTCGATAATTGTAATCTTGTTGCCGTCGAGGAATCGCTGAGTGTACACAAGCACAGAGAATATTCATTTTCCGATAAAAGTCCGATAGTAAATTAAAAATGGAAAAGCCACAGAAGATGCCCAAAGTGGCAAAGGTATCGTATATTTATTATTGTTACGTGTTTTTTTTTGTTTATCAAAACCGCTAATAAAATTTCGAACAGAGTATTTATAACCTTACGTTCGATACGTTTTAATTGTAACAAAATGCCTAGTAACATTAAATCTTGTATTCTTAAACAAAATCTGTCGATCGCTATACGGAAAGTATATTTATTCCATCGGAGGGGTATATTTTAATGGAAATTACCATGGATTATAAAAACTAATGCAGCTATTGTATTTCAGGTTAAAAATAAAGCTCCAGCAGAAATTCAAATTACAGCGGAGCAACTTCTTCGCGAGGCCAAGGAACGTGACTTGGAAATCTTACCACCGGTTCGTATGATCATTCGAATAAATTAATGTGCGCGCAACCACTTTAAAATCCGTCGATTACAAAATTAACGCACTTAATTTTTTGACGCAGCCACCGAAGCAAAAAATCTCCGATCCCCATGAGCTGGCAGATTATCAGCATCGTAAGAGAAAAACTTTTGAGGATTCGATTAGGAAGAACAGATTATCCATTGCGACATGGATCAAATATGCGCATTGGGAAGAAAGTCAAAAGCAAATCGAAAGAGCAAGGTAATTTACGGATTTCTTCCCATTTTTGACAATCGTAACTGTAATCATCGCTGTATTATTATATTAACATTGTTGTACAAATTTTCATCGCATAGTTAGATAGAGAATGCGTACAATTCAGATACTAACGTAATCCTTATCGTGTGAGAGTTCCGTGCAATTTTGTTCTACAGATGCTAATTTTAAACGTTCTAGATCAATTTACGAACGATCTTTAGACGTGGATCATAGAAACGTAGTACTATGGCTAAAATACACCGAAATGGAAATGCGCAACCGGCAAATAAACCACGCGAGAAACTTGTGGGACAGGGCGGTTACTATACTGCCGAGGGTCAATCAATTCTGGTACAAATACACGTACATGGAGGAAATGCTGGAAAACATTGCTGGAGCAAGACAAGTATTCGAGAGGTGGATGGAATGGGAACCGCACGAGCAAGCATGGCAAACGTATATCAATTTTGAACTCAGGTATAAGGAATTGGAAAGGGCTCGACAGATTTACGAGCGATTCGTCATGGTTCATCCTGAAGTTAAGCATTGGATAAAGTACGCCAAATTCGAAGAGGCTCACGGTTATATAAACGGAGCTCGGAAAGTACACGAAAGGGCCATAACATTTTTTGGGGATGAAAATTTGGACGAAAAATTAATCATAGCCTTTGCTAGATTCGAGGAAGGCCAGCGAGAGGTAATTTTGTCATCGTATAATTCATTTGCATTTTAAGCGCTGATCGACTTTGGAGGGGGTTTTTTTTTTTTTTTTTTCTTATACAATAATTTTTGGCTTAGCACGACAGAGCTCGAGTCATCTATAAATACGCGTTGGATCATATTCCGAAAGAAAAAACACAAGAAATATACAAAGCCTATACGATACATGAAAAAAAGTATGGGGATCGTTCTGGTAAGTCACAACCTCGCAATCGTATAATTCTTATTAAATTGGAAGGCGATATTAAATTTCGCATAATCAATAGGCATCGAAGACGTAATTGTGAGCAAAAGGAAATATCAATACGAGCAAGAGGTCAAAGAAAATCCGTCGAATTACGATGCGTGGTTCGACTATTTAAGATTGGTAGAATCGGAAGGAAATATCGACGTCATAAGAGAAACTTACGAACGAGCAATTGCAAATGTACCCCCAACTAAGGTTGATAAATCTTGCCTTCGCTAATGATCTGTATTTAATTTTTGTGTGCAATACCTCTTATTTACGAATTTATTATTATTCTTAAGGATAAGGAATTCTGGCGCAGATATATTTACCTGTGGATAAATTACGCCTTGTTCGAAGAACTCGAGGCCAAAGACGTTGAAAGATGTCGTCAAGTATTTAAGTACGACCTTTTAGTATTGGTAAAATCCACGTCATTTCAATGCTTTTTCAATAATAATCTTTTAAAACTTCAGGGTCTGCTTGGAACTGATACCGCATAAATATTTCACGTTTTCGAAAATTTGGCTCTATTACGCTCAGTTTGAAATCAGACATAAGAATCTTGCGATCGCCAGGAAAACGTTGGTCAGTGCCGTCGAGGCTTGTAATAATTGTTGCTTTTGTCGAAGGATCGTACAATAATGTAATCGCCTGTATTTTACAGGGTATGGCTCTTGGTATCTGCCCAAGGGATAAGTTGTATCGCGGCTACATTGATTTGGAAATTCAACTGCGCGAATTCGATAGGTGTCGAATTTTGTACCAGAAGTTCCTGGAATTCGGCCCTGAAAACTGCACGACTTGGCTAAAGGTTATTATGTTTCCGTAATTCCGTAAGCTACTCGTAATCGATGATTTCGTAAAAAAAAAAAAAAATTCCTCACAATCGCAAATTTGCCCCCAGTTCGCAGAGCTCGAGGGATTTTTAGGGGACGTGGAAAGAGCCCGAGCCATTTACGAATTGGCGATCAGCCAGCCAAGGTAGTAAATAATAAATTGCCGACCTTGATTAGATAAGAAAACCATTGGTCTTGCTAGATATAGTGCCCTCGTGTCATTGTAAAATGTATTCGATTGCAGGTTAGACATGCCGGAAGTATTGTGGAAAGCTTACATAGACTTTGAGGTATCGCAAGAGGAGCCGGACAAGGCCAGGCAATTGTACGAAAGGCTGCTAGAGCGAACGCTACACGTTAAGGTAAAGATCGAAGGAAAGGAAGAAAGGCAATTTAAACGATCGCTTCAAAGTTATCCGGTGCCTTGGAAGCCATTCTCGATTAAATATTGCTACAGCCTGGCTTTTATTGTTAATTAACGGTGGATCTCTTAGGTTTGGATAGCGTACGCCAAATTCGAAATGACCAATACCGTGCCCGAGGAGGGTCTGAACAACGTCGACTTGGCGCGGCGTATTTACGAGAAGGGCAACGACTCCCTGAAATCCAACGGCGACAAGGAAAGCAGGGCACTGCTCTTGGAAGCCTGGCGAGATTTCGAAAGCGAATTCGGGGACGAGGAGAATCGCGCCAAGATCGCTTCGAAGATGCCCCGGAGAGTCAAGCAGAGGAAGCGATTGGTCGCCGAGGACGGGGTAAGCACGACTCGACGCTCGATAATTTATGCTCCTCGGGCCGCGCGAAAGCTTTCCCCTGCTGTTAACGGCTGCCTTCGATATTTCAGAGCGACGAGGGATGGGAGGAAGTGTTCGAGTTCGTCTTTCCGGAAGACGAGCAGAATCGACCCAATCTCAAGATTCTCGCATCTGTGCAAGCTTGGCTCAAGCAGAAGGCCTTGAACGAGGCCAAAGTTAAGGAAAAGGACGGCCAAAAGGAAAACACATCCCCGGAGTCGTGCAGTAGTAAACCCGACGATTGAAATGATTGTACGCGACGCGTGAGAGGCTGAATTTGTAATATATCGAGCGCTACTTTTGACCGAAGCTGGTGGTCAAATTGAATTTTACATAAAAAAAAAAGAAAAAAAAAAAAAAAAACAACGACGACGACAACAATTGATTGATATAATCGTTAAGTAATTTAAGGATTTCTTAATTTTATAAGAATAAAATGGCAAAAAAATGTTGCTTTCGAATAAAGGTTTCAGTGGGAACAATTTTCAAAGACGAACAATGTATATTTAAAAAAATTTATTTCTATATATAGTATGTTGGTATAACGTACAAAATTGTAAATACAAATTTCTGTAACCATTATTTATAAAAGAACGCAATCGTTACGTCATTTATTTACATATTTCGAACCTTCGGTAAAGTATCATTAACCAATGGATGTAGAATTGCTTTTAAATTAACAAAAACAACGAATGATCGATGCACTGTTTCGTAGATCAATGATATTTTGTAAATATCATTAAATATTATGCACAAGTGGTATTTGAACAATGAACCATTCTCTAATGCATGTAAGAAAAAGAAACGTTATATTGCATATAACGAATTCATAGGACGAGGCAAAATAAACACCATTTTGACACCAAAATACCAAATAAAAAAGCAAAATCAACTATAAAAAAAAAAAAAAAAAAAAAAAAAAAAAAAAAAAAAAAAAAAAATTAAAAATGAATTGATTTACAATATGAATATACAATAAAAAAATTTTTCTATTAGCATTATAGTATAGATTGCTTTTTTCTCTCGTCGCTCTCAAAACCGGAATCCAAATCGCTACTGAGACTCTTTTTTAAAGTCGGACATTTTTCGTATTTTTTCGTCCTTTTATCCTTCAATAGCTTTTTAATGGTGTTCACCAAGTGATTAAAGAAATTGGGGTAACCATCGTATCCGGGAAAGACGTTAACGTCGATAATGGCATATTTTTCCGTATGGTTTTCAATGACGACGTCGACTCCAACTAGAAGTAAGCCAAAAATTTTTTCAACTTTCTTAACAATCCTCTCAAATATTTCAAACTTTGGCTTCGCAGTAAAATTCTGTTCCTCTTTTAATATGACAGACCATTTAGATTTCGAACCACTTTTAGATATGTCATGAGAACTAAAAAATATGGTATCCATTAATTCGCAATCTTTGGAGTAAAAATTTTTAAGGCTGGGCCTTTCAATGATATGGAAACGATCATTGACTATGAACACTTTGTACAAAACGGCATTGTGATTAATTAAATTTTGGACTAAACAAGGTGGTTGACAGTCAAACAATCCTTTTTCATTAAAAATTACCATCATCTAGAAGTAAAGTTATAACTATTATACAGAATATAATGATTAAATGCGCTAAAATTATTAGTAATTTTTAATCGTTTGTTTTTTTTTCTTTTCTTTTAAAAAATTAAAGCACACATATACAAATGAATTTCATTGATTCACATCGAACGGGAAAAAATGCGTTTACAGATATGCAAGCAAATAATAATATCAATTGCAAATAACAAAAAAAAACATCGAAGCTTCAATTTTAACGAGGTAAATATAAACAATTATAATCAGTTGTTAAAGCATATTTATTACCTTATGCGCATCGCTCGATCCTTGAGCAATGAGTGGCTTACAAACACAAGGAAATTTTATTTGGTGCTCTTTAAACGAGTTCATTATCTCAAAAACATTTTTCGATTTGATTTCCACGAAATTTGGAATAAACACATCGTCTGAAACAGCAAAGATTATTACGCTCAATTGACTTACCGAGCGATTCGCCTTCGATTTCTAATATATATAAAAATGAAATAACCATCATACTGTACACTATTATAAATCATTTCATAAGAGCGATGACGATTTCGTAAATTTCGAACGTTTTCCAACGGATCTATCACTACCATTTCTGGATGTCTTTTAATGTAATCTTGTATTCTTACAACAATGTCTTTTGCCTATATATATGTATATTATTGTATTTTTAACTAAAATATCATGTAAAAATATATTATATAAAAATATTATACTTCTGTCTTTATTTTTTCTTTTCTTTTTTTCTTCATTCGGATTCAAAGAAATGACTCGATCAAATATTTGAAAATTAAACTAAAATAATGGTAATTTTTTGTTTTTTCAAATACTTAAATAAAAAAAAATAAAACATTATATTACAAAAACTCATGTTAATCTTGGGGAATATTCACTTATCGTATTTTAAATAAAAAAAAAACTTACGTGCTTATTGCCATCCTCAGCATTAGCCAGAATATCCGTTAACTTATGAAGAAAGACATGGATTGGTCCCTGAGATTCTAGATTCGATTCAATATTTATCTGCATAGAATAAATATGAGTTTGTTATTATCGTTATTACTTGAAACGTTATATTTTAAATTAAGACTTCGTTAGTTAAGCTGGCGAGGGAATAATTTTTCCAGAGCGCCCGAAACAATTGTAAACATAAATTGTAAGTAAAGAGCTATTGCCAAAACAAAAAAAAAACAAAAAACTTATTTTTATGAAAATAAACACACTCAGCCCTTTAACGATTATCGTTTGTTTCCATGTAACTCGTGCATTAAACGTTACAGCACTGCTCAACAAAGTAAAACTGGTCCACAAGGCCATTCGCATTAAGATTTATACGCAAAATCAAGAGTAAAAATATTAATATTAAAAAGTGTTACCGTATAGACATCGAACTTGAAAATTCGCGTGTCTTAGATTAATTGTGCCGACTCTTGGTCTATCGCGGCTACAATAAATTCGTTAAAAAAAAAGTACGCAATAAGGGAATGCCAACAATGTCTGTTGGTCATTAGCGAAAGTCTTTTGGCGATTTTGCGAAGTACATTATTGTTAATTTACGCTAATTCGTCGAGCTGTCATTAAATATCTTTTTTCCTAAGATAATTTATATTCGCATCGCTTTTTCACAATATCGTAAATTATTGTCGGAAACAAGTTTTTGTGTTATGCGCATGTTAATGGAAACTGCATTCTTCATTTTCATTTACGATTATTTTATGTTTATTTTCATTAATGACTATTGCCTATCCACCGACTACTCGTCTTCGCTATTTTATTCCATCGAACATCGCTATTATCGTAATTAAGCAATGAGTACGTATTAAGTAACTAATTAAATAAAATGCACGTAGAAGAATAAAAACAATAAAAGTCTTCTTCGAGCATTTGATATTAATATCGGTCAAAATCCTAACGAAGTGAGCCTTTGCTCTAATTATCCTTTACCGAACGAATAACCTTACAAATAAGAGCAATAGAAAGTTCATTAGAACGATTGTGACGCGTTTACTGGCTTTTATATTTATTAATAAAATTAGCGAACATACGTCATGTACGTTGGTTTATTAATTCGAAGCGACTATACCGGACAAAAAATTGATAATTAACGACGTCACAGTGTTATATTTTTATCCATGATTCAAATATATTTGAAGTATAACGATTGGATCTTTGTACGTTTACTAAAGTTTTCAATTAGTAAGATAAAAGGGCGAAATCGTATAAGTGATTCGAAATTTTTAATTTTAAAAATTTTCCTTATGAGAAATATATGCGGGGGAATATTTTCTTAACACTTCACGAATCATTAAATAATAAAATTGACGGCAGTATTATCTTTACGCGAGCTTTATTAAACAAGTTAAACTTTTATCTACACTGTATTTTTAATATTTAATTAAGAATACCTCACAAGTGCAATATAGACTGGGCCGCTGTAAAGTTCAAATATTTGTAAGCAAATATCGATGTAAATTATTATAACTTTGATGTAGAAGACCTAAAAGCGTATTCAACGCATTACTTTTGGGAATTCGAGCAATTATCACCGTGAAACAAATCGTAATCGACAATCTTTGAAAAAGCACGCGTTTTGAGACAAATGAAATCGTCGTTCGACTTCTCCAAACTTAGCCAATTGTATAAGTTTTATTCCATTCCTTTATTCCCATTCTTATACAATATTACAGTCATAACGCGTAAATATGTAATTCATTGTATCGATGCCGTCTCTTCTTCGATCCAACTTTTTTGTCCCTAAATTTGATTTCGTCCGTCGACAGCTCGATGGTGTCTTTGGATTGCCACCATAACCTATTACGACCGAAAGTGAAATTTATACTTTTTACTCCGCATTCGACTTTGATCGTTTAAAATGAAAATTATTCTTTCTGAAAATAAAAAAAAATTGTTTACCTCGTCTCGAGTGGTCGAAGGGGTAAGGGATCTTGGCACGCGAGTTATAGAATGATTTTGCCTCTAAATGAAATTGTTTAGAGAAAAATTGCTATGAAATTAAAAAAATAAATAAAAATAAATAAATTTAAAAAAAGTTCATACAACGATAAATCAAATAATTATAAATAGAATGGAACGAGTGCGCTTGAAAATTGGTCTTGTTGACATACAATACAGAAAGCAATACTGTAATGCCGTGATTATTGTATATCTCATTAGCGTTACTTTATAAAATCATTAATCCTCGTAACGGGAGTAATGAGAGTAGAGTAGAGAGATTTGTGAACTTGGGCAAAAAAATAATTAATCGTTAAAAAAAAACAATGCAAATTCTAAGCTCGCATTAAGCAATAATTTAGATAAAAGTTGCAATTCTGCACCAAGGTTACTGATTAAATATTTTAATGCAATATGCTTTTACAGTTGTTTAGCAGTTGTTCAAACACTTTTTTTTCTTATAATTTCTAAAAATCTTGCATAAAGCATGCTTATCATTTAATTTACATTGGTCACAATATATTAATTAATTCTTACAAATTAAACGTCCTCTTTCTTAAGGCTTTACGGTGAAATACTTTATACGTACAATGCAATTATGCATTACAAACTTGTTATATATTTTAATCGGGCAGTGATCGATAATTGGCCAATTAATGTTATTATTTCCATTAATTTCTATTCGTTTCGTTTTTTTTTTTTTTTTTTTTTTTTTTTTTTTTTTTTTTTTTTTTTTTTTTTTTTTTTTTTTTTTTTTTTTTTCGTTATTGTTGTAATATAACACACTGACAACAGTATTGTGGAAATGAACAATTCTTCAAAATTCCCTCGATGCGTTAGAACGAGAGATAGAGATAGAGATAGATAGATAGGGAGAGAGATAGAGAGAGAAATGGAGGGAGCGAGAAAGTGAGAGGGATCGAGCGAAGGGAGAAAGGAGGGTCGCGAGAAAGGGAATGAAAAAGAGAATAGTAACAATAACGTAAACAAAGGGTCGGCTTTATCTCACCGCTTTCAAAACTAATCCCTCCTTGGCACAAATGTCGCCGAATTCCGACCAGTTGAACTTTTGACGCTTCTTCTCCGATATCCAGTAGCCGACGACGCTCCTCTCGTTCTCCATTCTCGGGGAGGTTGTCGGGGAGGATCGCAGCCACCAGAGGCCCACAACAACGCGCGTAGACGAAGGCGACGATCTCCGACTCTCGTCGCATCAGCCCGAGCACGAACCGTCCGAGCAGTGACTGGCCCCGCTGCTGGAAAAAGTCCAACTGCTCTCCAGCGGCTGCTGCCCCTCCTCCGCCTCCGCCGCGCCGGCTCCGCCGCCTCCTCTGCGCTCTTCCTCCTCGTGGTAGTCGTCGTCGTCGTCTTCGTCGTCGTCGTCGTGGTCGTCCTCGTGGCCGTGGTCGTCGTCGTCGCGGTCGCGGTCGTGGTCGTCCGCGTCCACGTCCTCCTCCGGCTCCTCCTGCTCCTCTGGCCTCCTCGTCGGCGGGGGCGGCGAGTCGCGGCGATCAGTCGGAATAATCAGCAGCGGAGGCCGGAACGAGAGGCGACGACGGCCCGCGCGGCTCGTGATTCGCGGCGGCGCACGATGATAAAAGCCGACACGACGCGCCCGTCGTAGGACTCGTAGGTTAGGTCGCCCGACGAGCATCGCCGGGGGAGCCCTCGGGGCCGCGCACGGGAGTCGCGGGGGCGGGGCCGGGCGGAAGGGGCGGCTCGGAGCGGGCGGCGCAGGGCCGAGCCCTCGGGGGGTTCGGCCGGGCCGCGGAGGAGAGCCCGAGAGGCGACCGCGAACGCGTCACGCGTCCCCCGCGTGACGCCGCCCGAGCTTATCGTAAACATCGGCGGCTTTCCTCCACGTGCGCCAGGCGGCTTACCGATGAACACTGGCGCGATCGCACTCGCCTCTCGGCACAAGGTCGAGATATCGAGAGCAACGCGGGGCCCCCCCAGCCCCAGCCCCCCGGGCGGCCGCCCCCCACCCCCGAGAGCCCGAGCAGCCGCCCCGGGGCTTCCTCGCCTCCCTCGCGGCCCTTCTACCTCGCGGCTCGGACCTCCTCTGCCCCGCCGAGGGCCTTACCCCGCCCCCGCCCCCATCCTCGCTGCCTCGCTGCGACGAGTGCGAGCGGAGCTCCAATGCCCGGCGTTTCGCTATTTTTTCGCCAACGTTCGCGCGTATTCGCGGGTACGTTTTTTCAATGTTCTCGTACGAACTCCGTCGTCCAGTCGCGCTTCCTTCCTACTCTCTTGCAACATACTTTTTTTGCTCGGTGTTTCGCCTCGTCTTTACCCTTCTTCTACTGAAATTCTAATGCAATACCTTTGTACCTACGCTACTCTCTTGTGTGTATTAATAGCTAAACCGGTATTCGATTGCACGCGATTAGCTTTAAAACTCCGAGTGATTGACTACGCGCGAGAGAGAGAGAGAGAGAGAGAGAGAGAGAGATAGTAGTTTCGACACATGTGTCGAACCAATAATCCAATTGATCTTCTCTGAATGGCTTTACGCAATACGTAATTGGGTTTTTCAGATGATTAACGCGAGATAAATAAATAAATCCACCGATTTCCGAAACTATTGTTCTTTGATAAAGCGCTTAAATTCTTTATTAAATCATCTTCCTTCCGCAAACTTCCAACTTTTAAAATACCTCTGAAGACTGTACTTTTCAAAGGACTCATTATTCCCTTTTGTATGTTCTTTTGGAAGGTAGTTTGCCGTAATTACATTGATTAAAATAATAAAACTATACAAAGTAACGGTCACCGAAGCTTAAGCTGAACTATTGAACTTCACATATACGAGAACGCCATTAAATGTACGTGTAGAAACTTAACGGGCGGAATCATGTACTAACGGAGAATCCATCGAAATGTAAATAGCTCGCATTTTCGAGGATTCTGCGAATTCGGTTTTTTACTTTCGAATAAAAATTTATAAAATTGAATATTTTGAATGTCCAACGCGTCCGCCTACGCTTAAAATTTGGCGGAAAAGACGCGCTTATGAAATCTTGGGCCGAACTGGAACCTTTGATAAATTATCCTGCCTTCGGAAGGTACAATTCGTTCTTTGATTACCGACCCAATAATCATCGTTAAAGCCAACTTAATTTTAAAACGACAATTATTGTTCGGGTACTATTTTGGAAAATTTTTCTCCTGACTTCTAATTTCGCTGCACCGGCGCAATGAATAAATTGCTGGCAAACGCCTAAAATGTAAATTACGAATTAAATGAGTTTGTTAAATAAAGCAAATAAGTCGGTCTGTTTTTATACGGTACATCGGTATTGGAAAAACGTATTGCTGATGAATATGAGGTTTTAGGCAGACCGTCAATATAGAATGGAGTAGTCACCGCTCGTATGAATACCAAGAGGAAATTAATTTAAAAAATGATTTTCACATACAATCTTCGCGCATTCCTTCAAAGCCAGCCTTGAAAGTGTAATAAGCCCCGTCTAAGATGTAAAACATCACCTTTCATAGCTTGTCCTAGAAGTATTAATTCGTATACACGCGAGCGCCTCGCTAAGTTTCGATGCGTTTCAAAATCCCAGTCGGAGCTTGGCGATAAAGTGTTTTCTTCTTTTTTTTCATCTGCTTTTCTTTCTTATTTACGAATAAAAAATATGAAATTAATATTTACAACTTGCTGTTCGAGCTAGTGTCCGCATTGAAAAATACCGCGTTACAAGGAATAAATACTTCGATTAAAAATTATCAGATAAAGAATTATCTGATAAAAGTGTAAATAACGATTGATCAAAAAGCAGATTTTTTTTTTAAATATTCCAGGAAATGAGTAAGAGAGCAAATACAAAAATTAATGCAGGCAAGAGTTGACGAAGCCGCGGGGATAAGCGGGGATAATTTTCGTCTTTCATTTGCGAGTAAAAAAACATTATCGATAAATCTTCCATATTACCGGTAAATACGAGCAAGCCCGAGAGCCGACTACAACTGAACTGAAAATCCTGCCGAGCGTCGGATATAAGGTTAAAAATATTCGCGGGCGTCGAAGAATCTTATCCGTGGATAATACCTCGGAGAGCGAAGCCTCGTTAGCAATAGCAATTGAATCGTAGGGAGCAATCGATGATTAAGATAGCCGCTGATTTAGCATTGTTCCATTGCAGTCGGTTGCGTGGAAGCCGGCGGCGCGCGTCCACCTCGACCGTATTTGCGAGCTCGGTTGCACGCGAATGCGAGGGGGCAAAAAAAAAAAAAAGAAAAAGACGAGGCTCTCGCGCATGGCCGAGCTCGCTCAATAAGCGTACCCTCGGCTCCCAAATGCAACCATCGCCTGCAAATGCGTTTTAAATGGAAATGGCATTTTCATTGATGGGACCCGTTGGCTTCTCAGAAAGCGAATCGTAACGAGCGCCGCTGACAAAAGTAGTACGAGCGCGTTTTACGCGGTAGGCGATCCCCGTCCTGGCCGTGGGAAGAATCGAGCGGCGATTGCCGGCGTTGCCCAATTATCATCGACGGATCTCCTCGGCCTCGCTGTTGAGGAAAGGAAAGCTACCGATGGTTTTTCGTGCCGCTCCGAGCCTCGCACTGGCCGGCTCAGCTACGTACCGAGGCCAAGATACGCTTTTCCATAGCCAGGGCCGAATCGAGACTATTCGGGAGCAATTTGCGATGCCCCGAACGATTGGCGCGCCTCTTTAAAAGCGCGATTTTCATCCTCGACCGATTGAGGACGGAAGATAGCGAGCGCAGAAAAGGAAAGCCGAATCCCCGGGTTGGTTAGCGCTGCTCGAGCGCGACACAAGTCCATAGAGAGACTTCGGCAATGGTCCGCCTCGGCGTTAAAGAATTACCCAACCTGACCGATCAACCGACTTTACGAGCTTCGCGCGCGGACCGAAGTAACGAAGTCGCTCTAGTCGGTAAAGTAATTAGCTTGCGCCAATGCTCCTCGACGACGATTAGCGCGCGCTAAGAGCAACCTTACTTGGTCCAACGGCTCGGAGCAAAGACCAGAGGGGCCCTTTCTCAAAGCCGTTCGGTTGAGAAATTTCCCTGCTTTTCTAAGGCTGTGACCCGATTACCCTTTCGGCATTTTATGTACAAGCCGTCGGCTTAGCGCCGTAACGAGATACCTTGACTGCATTATTGGTCAGTTGAAAATAAAGCCTGACCGTTTCTTTAGCTTTTGGTTTTAATAACGAGTGGAAATTTATTTTCTCGGTTACTTCGACCCTTCCACGTCTTAGATGCTCCATTTGATACTTTTTTGGCTTTGCAATGAAGCTGCAATCGTTAAAAACGATAAGAAAAAAAAAAAAAAAAAGCCACGATCTTTTGAGCTTAACTAATGCCGAAGCTATATTTGTGTATTTATTGTTTCGCAAAAAATAAAAGGCCGAAGTCTTTTCCTATGGGCATTCGTTTTGTTTCTTCAATTTTTTCGAGTCGATAAAGTTGAGCTGTTATTTTCAACATCCGATTAAGGAAAATCAAGCGCGTAATACTTTGTCAGCTATTTAATTTTGTACAGGCTCGAGTGTGATCTTCAAAATAAAACCAGCTTACCATAAAACTGTATATTAATTACGTTTGTATGAAAAATACCTGAATACCTTTCGGTTTTTTCTTTATCACCTGTGTTGCTGATTTAACAGAATCACCATTTGTATTTACGAGCCCGTTAAAAACCAACCCATTCTCGTTTTCATTTCTTCGAAAAATAAGCATCAGTGCAATTTGAATAATCAACCATAAATTTGTTTCGTACTGTCTTACCTCAGTTTCGAGATCGATAAAAAATATAACTCTACACTTTGTATATGTTCGAGATACTTTGATTATCGTTTCTAACGTATTCATTAATTTCCAATCGAATTCTTATTCTTAATGGTTAGCGACTCGTAAGAATAAAAATCGCGTTGTAGGTGTATTGCATAATTTAAGGTCCAGAGGTCACAGTTTGTAATCTCTCGTTAAAACAATCTCTAAAAACCTTCTCGAAGTACTCAATGAGATTGTCTCCCTTTTGTGCCTACAAGCTCAAGTGCAATAGCATAGGATAGAACTTGTTTAAAGGGCACGGAAATGTTATAAATTTTTATAACGTCAAATATTTAAATCTAAACATTTCAAGATCTAAATATTTTAAGAAGTTGAAAATTTAAGTGTCGAGTACGAAAATTAGAATGAGATTTTAATTGTAAAAATTTAAATGATTGTATTAAAAAAAAAAAAAGAAGAAGAATTTATAAAATTTCCATTACTGTTTATTTATAAAATAACCAAACATCAGATTTACCAATTTTAAAATAAAAATAATAATAATATTGACAATGAAAATTTATTAAATAACAAAAGGTTATACCATTTTTTTTGTATTATAAAATTAAAATATTAAATTAAAAAATTTATAATAATTGTTAATTAATTTTGTTAATAATAACGTATTAAAAGCTGTTGTTAACAATAATGAAAACATTAATTAGAAAGTTTTGAAAATTAAAACAAAAACAGAAAATTCTACAATTTGTTATTTAGTGTGTTGAATGAAATGGTTGAAGAAGACTAAATAGTAAAAAAACAAAAAAAAAGCTTTATTCAATAATAAAATGCAACTACTAACTTAATGCTTATAAAGCTACAATTTTCCCTATTTTCGTGATATTTTGAAATTATAGAACCGATACTAGAAGGAACAAAATTTTCCTTTTTTCGTTTTAGACGCGTCCGAGAATTTATTCGAGAAAAGATCCGATTACAATTTTCCAATTCAATAGCGATAAATTTCGAACGTATAAGAGTAACGACAGAAGAGAGGGAAATAGATAGAAAGATCGTGCAAATAAGGAAATTTTGACTTCCATTAGAAGTTTACTAGCTAAATGTACTTATATAAGTGAAAAATACTTCCGATGTGTTTGGCATGTCAAGGGTATCACCGATTAATATTATATATATATATATATATGTGTGTGTGTGTGTGTGTGTGTCTTAGTATTAGATATGTCCTGGCGAATTGCAAGAAATTATTTTATCAGTAATAATACTGTCTTCAAAAATTCAGGTAATTGTCCCTTTAAATATATAATCCAATTATCTAGACGTCCTTCAATGCTTTGTAATATTAAATTATTCTAGCCTTAATATTTTTTCGTATCGATCGTACATTTTCTTTTTCAACAATAATCGCTTTAACTATGGGTTAAATCCTCCACACTGGGCTCGCATAAAAAAAAAAACTGGATTCAAACTAATACTGGACCGCACAGTGGTGACTTTCGGCACAGAGTGATCAAGAAAAAGATTTCTCTCGCTAAAGCTGCCTCGATAAAAAATGACGAACCTCGCACTCGCTCCCAACCATGAAAATTGTCCCAAGCAAAGACTTCCAAGACTTGGCGCTTAACATGCCAAATCAGCGAGAAGGGCAAGGCGCGAAGGAGCCCTCGACCGGATCGTTTTTCAGGCTGCCAATGATGCTCTTATCACCGGCAGGCGCTGAGCTGGCTCGGAAACTCGGGTCGGGCCTTCCCTAGCATTGGATCCTATGGCAACAAGTTTAAATGGCTCGAGTCGTAGAAAGGATGAGAAGAGAAAGAGGAAGCGGCAAAGGGAGAAATACATTTCAATAGGAATAACGGACGCATTAGTCCTGTCCGTCGCATAAACCTTCACTAGCTACGCTTTTTGGATACATCAAAGAACAAAATAATGATAAATTGTGCAAGCAATTGGCAAGATTTTATTCAATAATTTTTTTTCGAATCCAGTTATTCCTGGTCAATCGACGGATACATAGGATTTTCAACGAGGAATATTCCGATGGGGGAAAAACTTAATTTTCCGTGTATTTATGTATTATCAGTACTGTTACCGTTACTACGATGATATTTCACGTTGCTCGACTTACTAAAGTCCTGATTTCTCACAACTTCGCCCAAAGAGTAGGAAGCCGAGCCGCCACTCAGGTGTATTTCCCCTTCCGAATAAGCATCCGATGACGATTCCGACTGAAACGATAAACTCCAATCATCGCGTGTCCGTGGCTCATCGATTCATCCAAAATGAACGAACGAAGCAGGCAGTAGCGAGCTCTTTCCCACCAATACTCACGGCTGCTTTTAATTTTGAGAAGCTCTCGGCTGGCTCGCCCAAAACGGTAGACGTGAACAGTTGTTTGCTACGACTCCGCGTTGAAATGGAGCAGGATTCCAGCTTTTTCAATAAGTTCAGCTTCTCCAGTTGAGTTGCTTTCCATTTTCCTATGCCGTTCTCTTCGAGGGCCGATACGAGCGACCTGAGGAAGAAAATCGATCGACGAGAAGAGAATTAAGAATCCTCCTTAAGTCGCGCAATTATGGCTCGCGAGTAGATAAACGGAGTGTAAAGCAAAATTAAGCGATCAAATAATCTTGAGTGCCTCCCAGCCTGGAACCGCCATCGCCGACAAAGGCATCCAGCCAAGAGAAACGCCCTCCAGCCCCGGGGCAGGAGTCAGAGTCGCGGAAAAATCGGCCGGTGGAAAAAGACAGGCGAGGCCTGGCTCATCCCAAGGATCCCGAGAGCCGGCGCCATTATTTAACTCCCCGAGGAGGTCGGGCAGACCCGTGGAGGGCCTCTTACCCGCGGGATAGCCCGAGGAACCGTAACCGGAGTGCGGCGACTAGCGGGGCTTCCTTTAAGCGGGGCTTTTGGGCTTTTCAAAACTTCGGCTGCACTCGGAGCTCAAGCTATTCGCGTCCCGATTTGCAAGGCGCGAGCGGAGGCTCTTACGAACTCCCTTAATTTAATAGCGACGGCTTTTTTGTATGCGATTGGTTACTACTTTCCACAACCTTTCCGCCGCCGCCGCCGCCGCCGCAACTCCTAAATTCAAAAACTTCAACGAGCAGTGGGGAAATAACATTAATCGAAGATACTTTAAAACCGACGGGAGCTGCAAGTTTTTACGATTCTCATAGCGAGCTCGAATCAGTGTGTCGCAACACTGGAATATTTAGTTGGCTAATTGATAATAATGCTAAATTGAAATTAATCATTATCGATTACAATAATACATTTCATTAGCTTCATCGTTCGTCCAGTATCCGTACCTTGCATTCGAGATTTTGTAATCCTTGGGGCAGGTAACGTAATTGTCTAGGCTATTAATTTTCGTCTCCCGCCTTCGCTTATTCGAGTCATCCTTTGGAGTCGCACCGGCTTCTAATTTTCCAAGCTCGTCGTCGGGCTCGACTAAAGCGTAGGGGCATTTTTTTAATTCTTCCTCCTCCCGCTCGCTCGACTCTACGTTAGCGTCGCTAAAGTCTTCGCTACCGCCGCTGATCGTCTTCATTAAACTATTGAGATTGTCCCTGGCCTCGGACAGCTTGCTCTCGATAATGGACTCCGTGGATTTTTCATTGCTCGATTCTCGGCAACTGGTACTTTTCAACTTTGACGTATTATCGATATCATGATTGGATACGAAAAACAGCCGAAGGAAATCCTCAGAGTCGTGGACGTTTTCCTTCTCGGCAAAGTAAATATTCGAAACGCCCTCGATGGAATTAAAGGTCTTTTGCGAATTTTCCTCGCAGGCATCATCGACGTTTCCCCTTCCCTCTACTTGCTCTATTTTATTATCTGAAATTTCTTTCGATAAGTTATTCATAAATTCGCAATTCAACTCTTGCTTATCGAACGAGATGTTGTTATTATATTGAGCGTGCATCGAATTTGCTGCAGTGATATTGTTTTCCGTTTCAAAATACTTCGCGTTTCCTTCTAAATTATCATCGAGCTCTGTGTTTTCTTCCAAGTTATCTGTTACACTTTTTTCATCGCTATCGCGGCAACTGTTCGACTTTACAATATTCCCCGGCAAATTTCGTATTCTCTTTGTGCTTCCTAATAAATCCTCGTTTAACTTTTCGCTACTGTCCATAAAAACTTCTCCTTCCGCTGATTTATCCTTGGATAGGGATTTTTTCTCAATTGAATCTCTGCTTTGTGCTTTTGCTTTAGACGCATCTGGATTCTTAGCGTTAGTCCAACTTTGCGACGTATCGATGGAAGTCGCGCTTCGGAAGCTCGGTATACATTTTGAGTTGTGTAATCTTTCAGCGTTGAATGGCGTTGGCTCTGTCATGGCCACGGCTTCGGGAAATCCCTTTGAATTACTGCCGTATTTGTAAATAACCTTTTTGCCGGTAGAACTACGCATATTGCGCTCCTTATCTTTAAAGGCGATCAATGCCTGCTCGTTTTTTGCTTCAGACTTATTAGACTCTTGCGATGACGCCGATTTTCGGTCTAAGTACACGTCGATGTTTACATTTTTATCAGAAATATCGTCATTTTCATTTGGACATTCTGACAAGGTTAAGCTACTTAACGATTTCGTATTTTGACAGCTTACGTCCTTTTTATTAACATTTATTTCGCTATCGTCAGAACTAATCGTTAAATTGCTCTTATTGTCAAAACTCGAGGACATTAGATTTGGTAGTTTACAGCTCAAAAACTTATCAAATTTTTCAGTGGTATTGTGCACTTGCCGCATAATAGTTTGATGATGGTTCAGAAGCAAATCGACGTTTGTCAAAATTTGCGGCTCCTCTAAGCTAAGATCTTCTAAATTAATACAGATTTCTTTATTTGATCCATAATTATACTTCGGGGCGTTAAGTTCTTTATTTTTAGTTGTCTTGTCGCCTATGATCACATTATTACATCGAATTAAAACATTTTTTTTATACGCCTTATTCGATTCGGGACATTCTTTTCTAAACTTTCTTTTAATCTTAAACGTGCCGCGTTTTCTACTGGCTTCGCTTGATTTTTTATTCAAAGTCGAAGCTTTCGGTTGAATGGCCTTTTCCGGTCTTTTATTCGAGATCGAAATTTGTTTTTTTTGACGAACGGGTGACGTTTGCTTTGGACAGGACTCGTGAGAAAATTCATACGTCATAATATTTTCGAAGGGCTGCTTAGACGCTTGACGCGTGGCTTCGTTCGGTGGAATGTCAATTAATTTTTTCGTCTGCACTGTCAAGTCAGCTTTGATGCTCATAATCGGTCCGTTTTGCACATCCAAATTTTTATACTGATCATTCTCGTTGACCTTATTATTCGTTACAGTTTCCGTTGCTTTTAAAGATTCTTTAGGTTTATCGCACTGCAAAGTGCCCTTAATAGTATAATTTTTATTAAATTTGCAAATCGAACAATCGTTAAATATTGGCTTGACGTTCACTATTTTCTCGATGGACTTGTCGCTATCATCGGAAGATTCCGACGACTCTCTCATAAATCTCGAGCTTTTCAACGCATCGATTGGTTCCTTTAGCCTTTGCGCCTCGCTAAAGCTAAATTTCGACTTGAATTGCTCTTGCTTCAAAAGCTTACTTAATTCTGGATCGTAATATCCATTGTGAAACGTCGATGCCACAATGTCTCGAATGTACATTACTTCACTGTCGATAATCTTATCGCTGGATCTGTAAAATTAAACATAACGAATAAACTGGTTTCTAAAATATTATCGTTAATGTACAAATATATTTTCGTCAACGCGAGTCCCTCTTTAGCAGAAAATAAAGCAAGGAAAAAAATGCGTTCGGATAAATACAATTTGTCGCGATGCAAATTTATAATTAACTTACTTATCTATTTCCATGTCATCAATAGTAAGAGGATCCAAATTGATCTCCGTCAATTGCTGATCGGCATCTTCTATAAGCTTCTGAGCATTTTCCAATGCGTTTACCGTTTCCGGGCTTAAGCACAGTCTCCTCTTGATTGCCGGTATTTCATTTGCTTCGAGCTGCAATCAATTTATTACCTCGATAATTTTATCCGCGCTTAAAATTATAATAACATTAATAATCTAGTAATCGTATTAATAAGTCGACGGCACGATTTTGTTAGTCGTATTAATCATAATACAAAAACGAATTATTGCCATTTGTAATGGAAAAATTAAATCTAACGATAGTCGATAATAGAAGACCTCCGTTGTAAAAAAATTACTTTAAAATAATAATAATGAATCGAAGGAAGCGTGAAAAATAATAGAAATCAATAGCTATTATTCCAGGGAGGAGGGGGGTTGGGGCCGTGCGATTATCTCGATGAAAAATTCAACAATTACGGTTCAACAACAACAAAAAAAAAAAAAAATTCAACAAAAAAAGAAGAAAAAAAAGAGCAAACGAATTGCCCGCTGTTTCAATATCCCTTAATATCACAATAAAAGGCGAAACGATAAGAGTCGCGCTGAGCTTTCGATCAGCGGCGAACAATGATTTTAAATTCCAGACGACTCGAGTTATAAAAACGTTTCCCATCCTGCCCCCCCGATAACGTATCGAGCGCCGAGCTTTTATCTTCATTATCCGGCGAGCTTTAGCGAAGCCCAATGCGGCCTTAGGTATCCCGAGAATCAAAGACGCTCGTATATATCGAGGGCGGAAAGCAGCCGGGCACCCTTGGAATGCCAGACGGAATACAAAGCGCGATACGAGAGCGAGGAGTGTATCCGTTGAGGCAGGACGCCGTAAAAATTACCACGGCTTTATTCCCAAAAGCAGGATTTATTCGTCCGATTTTGTATGCTTGGCTCGCGCTTAAAACGCGTACCTTATCCAACCCCCGTGCGTGATTTGCGAGGAGCTCTCGCTCTACACGAGAGACAATGAGAGAGAGAGACTACGCGCGATTGGAAAGCTCGAGGCCTTCGTTGTACGATTGTCGAATCGACTGATCGGTCGGTCATTGCGGCTCGAGTTCCAATCCTAAGATCATTTATCCGGGCGCGCGCGTCTCGCCAGGTGGCATAACCCGGCCAACGGCCAATGACGCAAGGAGGGATGATACCGGCACTGCTGGCCGGTCGGATTAAAGAAATTCTCGTCGCTCTACTGAAAATCTCATCCGTACCAAGTAGTCGGAGACGCTCTTGACGTTGGTCCGCGTCGATCCCTCGGGCTGCATCGCCATCCAACTCACCAGATCCGCGCTTCCTTTTCTCCCTGGCTCGGCCCTGCTCTTCGATAACCGATCGCTTGGCCCGGCTCGATGATTGCCACCGTTGCTTCTAAAAACAAATCGATATATACATATACATATACATATATATATATTTATTGCACAACCGATGCATCGCTTTTCATTGATATTATTGTCACGTGGGACTACTCTGCCCCGCGGATGAGGATTTTGGAAAATTGGCTTTCAAGCTCTCGTAGCGGGGGGGGGGGGGGGAATTTATTAAGAAAACGCTCGGAGCCATCGTGTTCGTATGCTTTATTCAAATTAAGTCTAACAGCTTGTGTGTAAACATTGATTGCTCGCGTGGATTTTTTCAAGTTTTTTTTTTTTTTTTTTTTACTATTTCTCGAATGTACATATGGGTTACGCTTTATTGACTTTTTAGTATTTCGATGCACGCTCAAGCAGACGCTTCAATAACACGGATAGAAACAGTTTTCGTCGGATTAACATTTAACGCAGCTCGCAGAGAATAAAGTACGTACAAATAAATCAAATATAATAATGAATGTAGTTAGAATCAAAGCCGAATGTTGAAATAATTATTAAAACCAAATGCGGTAATATAAACGAAATTCTAATTGAATTGCGCACGGAAAATACTGAACGAGTAGAGGTTAGAAAGAGAAGGGAAATAGCGTGGAAAGAAATCATTGTCCTCGGACTTGATTATTTATTCGTGAAATTTAATTGCCAACCCGGATGTATCTTAGCCCTGGTGAAACTAGGTGTAATAGCTTAAATACTTACGAATAATACGCAGTCGTTGAATTGTTAAATGTAACGATCGAGTAAAACGCGACTATGGTAAAACAAATATAATAGCGATTAATAAAGCCTTGTAGAAAACTTAAAGCATTTCTTTTTTTTTTACATGTTTTCATGTACATTTAGTATGTGAAAAAAATCATGTGTCAGGTAATGGATCTAATAATATTCCGAATGACTGGACGAACTAATGATACATCAACGTTACTTGCAAATTTTGAAAGCGGCTTATATTTTTTTTTATATTAGGAATATGCGGGGAAAAAATTTTGAACCTTGATATTTAATACAGAAATTAATACATTGAAAATAAATAAGCTTTAGACTACGATTAAAAATTAATAATATATAAGATAACGTGTTACGATTAAAAGCAATAATAGGACTTTAATCGGTTTAATTATTTTAAATTTTATACTAATTTTAAAATAAATACGATCAATTTTATTAACGATGCAACGGAAAATGTCTTTGATTTCAATAATACTGTGGGCCTAAAAGAGATTACTTACTTATAATCGCTCGTAAAAAAGTCTCATCATAAATTATATTATAAATTACTTAAAAATAATTTAAACTCGTAAAGACGAGCATTAGGGTATTGGTCCTTTGACAAAATTGTCACATTCCCTTACTCCGTTCCAATGCATCTCGTTCAAAAGCCCTTAATTTAGAAGGGGATAATTGACGGAGTTAATTTTTATAAATGTAAATAGGTCGTGTAAATCTGCTTTTTTGACAACTTTTGCCATGGACGTAGGAAGTTTGTAAAAAAACTTTTTCACCGTTGAAATATATTTTGATTCGATTATTTAATAAACTTTTATTCTTAAGTTTAAAAAATCGATCGTTCGAGTCATTTAAGCTACTATTCACCTTTCAATTTGATGAATTTCTCGTGCAGATCCTCCGTTAGTTTCGTCTCGATCAAATAATCATTCCTTTTTAATAAAAATTCAATTTACTTTTATTTTATGATATGTATGCAGTTTATATATATATATACATATATATATGTAGTAATTAAAAAAAAAAAATTAAATTTTAATAGCAATTAGTTGCTGGCACAACCTTTTTTCGTCATTAATTAGTACTAATACTTCATTATAATCTGAATCCTTTACTTTTGTATTTTACAACTTTCGGTGATAGTAGGCGGCTTCGTGATTATCCTTGTGTACGTAGATCAGTTATTATGATTTTTACTCCAGTAGTAGAGTCACATTAATGGATCGACAAGGGAAAATATGCGATCAGTATTATGGGATTATTGCAAAACAAAAAGTAGGGATTCAATTCCAACTTTGTCGGTAATTAACGAGTCCCCGATCATGAAAGTTTTGTGTTTTGTTTTTTAAATTTCTGTCAATATCAGACTGCCGAGGATAAACGAAACTGATTCAATGTTTCAAAACGGTATAACAGGTAAATATTATCCGTTCGTACCTTATACATGCAGTAATAACGTATTAGGTGAACATAATTTTAATAGGGATGCGGTAATAATGTATCGAATGGGAAAATTCGAGTACCAAACGAAGCAACCATCAAAATAAACTCACCCCTCATTGAATGAAATTCTGTTTTATTCCTATTAGTACATTATAATGTAATGGTAATATCCGAGAAGCAGTACAACGAAAATAATGAGGAATTAAAAAAAATCCAATGATATAACTTATCGATAATATAGCACAGTATAAATAAGGTAGGATAGAGTTTTTAATATATCAATTTTTCGAAAGAAAATAAGACAAAATGTTACACATCAACACATATATTTTGTTTTTGCAGTTTGCATATATACGATAAACATTACAGTGTAACACGTTTCTGAAATTATGGTACACTAGAAAATCGTATTATTCACTACTACAGTCGCTAATAAACTTACGTATTTTTTTCTTCACTTTAACGACCATATTATTGCGCTTGTGTAAGACAAACATCATAGAAAACAAATTGGATCGTACAAAAGTAGGGAATGACTGTTTTTCATCGTCGTCATTCTTCTCCTCGTTTTTTGACTTCTTCGTTTCGTTTTGAATATCGGGAAGACGTGCCTACTTTGTACGCGCTATGGCCAGAAAAAATGCGACTTTGCATCAGCTTTCAAATATATATACATACATATATGTATATATATATATATATACATATATATATATAACATATTCATTTCTTTTTTCTATTCGTTTATTAATTTAGTCCGACAATTAACGTTACAAAACAAATAAAATAATTGGAATACAGCATTTTTAAAGGTGTTGTAATTTTATTGTATTGTTATTTTTTTTTTTTTTGTGTTTTTTTTTTCATCGAGAAAGAAGCTCGTGGGCGAAACTTTAAACTACGCAAACCTGCTGCGAGTCTCACATTTTTTCTGACTTACACGATCGGTTGGGCGAGTATATGAACATTCAATTAATAACTACTGCATCCTTGCTTATTTTATCTTTATTCTGTCTTTAATTTCTGTCTTAATCAATAACCTTATTGTTATTTCTGTCCAAATAAAATTAACGAATTCATATTCGATCGATGTGAAAAAATTAATTTTCAATGCTCTCATTCGTCATATTATAGATGGCGTGTTTACTTTTAATTTAAACCTCACCGAGGGTCATACGTATTTCGACCTCTTGATTCGCATACTTTTGTCATTCGAACATTCGCACTGAATAAAACCATAGCAAATCAGACTTCCAACCATTGTATACATGCACAAATGCTATCCGTTCTTCATACATGAAAAGCTTACAACGATAAGGAAAGAAAGAAAGAAAGAACGAAAGAAAGAAAGAAAAAAAAATCCATCAAAGCAATTGTACAAATTAAAAGGGGAAAAAGTAAATAAAAAGAAAAAAGAGAGAAACCAGTTCAGAGCATATTGGCATTGAATAGAGACTACCAAATTATTGAGAAAAAGCTACTGAATATCGCACATCTCAACTTGACTCTCGTTCAACGGAACTCTACCAGAGCTGTGCATAAATAATATACCGAATTGCCATATTACAATTGAATCGAGGATGAGAAGAGAAAAGGAACGAAAAAGGCGCATTGATCGAGAAGTTGTCACAAGCACTCAGGCACGTCCACGTTTAAAAATTTGAAAATGTACAAATTCGAAAAACGCCTAAAGAGTCACCTCGTGAACGTTTTCTTTTCTTTACTTTTTTTTTTTGGTTTTTTTTTTTTTTTTTTTATTTTTTAGCTTTTCTGTCTTCACAGGACGATACGGAGCTGGCAGCAACTTCCCTCCCCCCCGTTATTGACGTATAACCTCCCTTACAATATTATAATGGCGCGTGTCAACCTTTTTTTTTACTTTATTCTTTGAATGCATGTATTATACGTGTGTAACTGGTACGCGTACGCTTATGCGTGCGTGTACACGCAAGCAAGTACGTACTTGCGTACGTATGTATGGCGGCATGTACTTGTGTCATATACGTGTGCATTTGTGTACTCTTACGTACTTTATGTACTTATGCATACGCATATATATGTGTATATGTGTGTGTATATACATACATATATATATATATGTATACACATACATACATACATACACACGCGCGCGCGCACACACACAGAGGACCTATGCGTCCAGGGCATGATTTGCCGTCGCTGCTACATCGAATATTACACAAAAATGAAAGGTTAAAAATGAATAGAATATAAGGAAGTGTTGCCCTGGAGCCAAGCTAAACACCCCTTACTCATTTTAAAAACTTTTCAGACGTAGCGAGTGTGTGGTTCCTATATCGGGCGATGTTTTTTTCATCGGGTAAATGAAAAACCTAAAAGCCCTCACTTAAAGTCTAGCGTTAAACTAAAGTGTGAACAAGTTATCTCCTTTTCCGTTGTTGTGGTTACGTAACCGAATAAAGATATACATTTCTTTTAATTCTTTCTCCGTTTTATTCGTCTATTCAGCAAGTCGATATCGACAAAATTTGACCAACAAATTTTTTATAGCCTTTTTCCTTCTTTTATTTATTTATTTATTTTTTTTTTTTTGTTTTTGCGTTTTTGTTTTCATTGAATATTATAAGAATTGGACATTACTTTAGAGGATTCCATAACGAATGGCTTTGACCGATAACTTTTGACGTTTCGCAATTGTTTCGGCTTACTCGCCATTCGTGAAATGAAATATTGCAAAGCCCTCACTTTAAAGTCTAGCGTTAAACTGAAAATGAAGACAACTTTATTTCTCTGTCATTCCCACTCAAGTACATTACATCATCGAATGGAAATTCTATAAGAATATTTATTATCAAGATAGTCGACATCGACAAATTTGCGGAACGATTTAACGTAGTCTCTTTCTCGTTGGTGTTTTTAAAATTGGTTTTACTTATTTATTTATTACTTCTTAACAATGCCATTTATTACGATAGCTGTAAAAAAATATTCAGGAATAGGGACGTGATAAAGTAAACGAAGCGAGATACAATGCAACGTACATTTAACATTGCCATTGCCTTAATGAAAAAAATGCGTATCCGAGGATATTCGTTATGACTTGTGCATTAAATGTAAAGAACATAATTTAATGGAAACGCAATAAGATTTTTTTGTACATTAAAAGATGCTTACTTTCTCAATCATACGATTTCTTTTATCTTTTATAATAATATTAATTATAATAATATATAATGCAATATGTACACATATACACAATGTACAGAAAACCCATGAACGCTGGGTTAAAATGTCCGTCATGTTTAATTATATCATACAAGTGTAGAAGGGCGTAAAGTAAGAAATGGAAAAAATTGAATAATAAAAGTACTCAATTCACCGATAATCGAACAGCGCAACGAAAGTTGAAGTGACGATTGAAAGTACATGGAGTAATTATAATCGAATGCCTACATATTACATACGCACATACATAAACATACATAAGCATATATATATATGTATTTATGTGTGTGTGTCTATATGTATATGCGTATGTGCATATAGTCATGTATAAAATATTAAAAATAAAACATCGTGATCAATATAATCGAAGTTGCAAAACTTTCAGAATCGCAAATGCGTCTTCGTAGGAAACCTAAGAAGATACACATTACAAATACACAATAAAGATAAAGGCTATAGAGCCTAAGTACAAACCCAAAAGTGGGCACAATATGCTTAATCATCTAATGCGATCTCGAAACTATTTTAACTCGCATTATTGATCTCCTACTAGTTTGTTTTCTAAAACAAAAAACATGTTTTTACTTCATTTAATCATTATTTTTTAAATATTTTCTCGTCATTTTCTGCATTGCTATATTTTACTTTCTCCTGTAATCGGTTAAGTTTAATTCCTTTCAGGACTCATTACATATTTACATAAGCCATTCCAGTCAGCGAGTTTACCAGACTTCTATTCGACATCGTTCATCGAAAGGTTAAGAAGAAAAGAAAAAAAGAAAGAAAGAAAGAAAAAAAAGAAGAAAAAAATTTATACACATAGGAAACATATCACCTTTTCACACGCTTTCGGTTCCACTTACATTCATTGAACATTGTTTAACTTTCCGACACGGCAATGCCGCCGTTTAAAACAGAAGTAAGGAGGAAGGAGGAAGGAGGAAGGAGGAAGGAGGAAGGTAAGTAGGTAGGTAGGTAGGTGGGTTGGTAATTAGGAAGGATAAAAAAAGATAAGAAAAAAGAAACAGAGAGAAGAGAGAGTAGAGTTGTCTCATCACAGTGCATCGCGTAAATCCTGATGTCAACGTCCTCGTCAAGCCTGGCAAGGGTCGGTGCGCAACGACCGATAAATTCTCTCATCGCGCGCCAGCATCAATCGCCGCAATCAATTATAATTTCCATTCGATGTTTCCCTTGCACGCCTCGCGATTGATGATACAGCAAACCCTTGGCGCACGCCTTCACGGCCTACTACGCCGTGATAAAAAGTGCGCGCGTCGCCAAGTCGCACCCTAGGAGCTCAACAATGACACGGATTGTTTCCACGGGTGGGTAGAGTATCGAGAAAACTTAAGCTTCAACCGCTCGCATTTTCGGTCCTGCGGCTCTTAAGTCTCGCGCTCCTTCTTCACCTTGAGGCCTGTGCTCGTGGTGTCCTCGCCGAGGATGGTGGCGATCTCGCCCTGCATGAAGGCCCAGGGTACCGAGCTGTTGGCCAGCGGGCACTTCTCGCCGCTCGGGCAGTAGACCTGCAAAGCCGAATGACGACGATTGACGATGATGATGACGATCTTACGAGCTTCTATGGCTCCAACAGGTTGGGGGGTGGGGTGGGTGGGTTTAAAGGGAGGAAGAAGAGGAAGGGGCAGGCAGGGGGGCTAAACAAGGCAGGCTGCTACTGACCTCCGAGCCGGCGCCCTGGCGCTTGATGCTATCCCGGCTGCAGGGGAAGCAGAACTTGTGGTGGGGCACGCTCGGGCACTGGACGAAGTGGGTGTCCTCGAGCCGCTCCTGGCAGAGGGTGCACTTGAGGGTCGGCGCGGCGACGGGCTCGGCCCCGGCCGACTGGGCGACCGCGCCCTCCGACGATGTCGTCACCGTCGTCGAGGAGACGTGCCGGGATCCGCTCGACCTCCTGCCCGATGAGCCTGCTTCGGGGAAGAAGGAGCACGCGCGCGTTAGCGAGTGGGCCCTGGGGAGCCGCGGCGCCTCTGCCGGCCGAAGCTTACTGGAGGAGGCGCCGCCCGCCGAGGTCGAATAGTCACCTGAGCTGTTGGGGCTGTGCTGCGAGCCCCTGGAGGCGCTGCGCTGCTGCGCGTTAGCCGCGGTCGTCGGCGGACTTCGGCTGGTCGGGCTCGGATTGTTCGGCGGCTGGGGTATCGGCTCCGGCGACGTCAGGTTATCCGCGACTGACATCAGCGCTGCCATCGGCGACGGGCCACTGCCCGAACCCTGAAAGCCATCAAGGACACGCATTGATACGAGAGCTCTTCCAACCCGGTCTCCTCGACTTGGCTGGAATTGCCGATTTTACGATTAAGGCCAGGCCAAAGCCTCCTCTCGCCCACCAACCCCCCCAACCTCCCCCGCCCCCCCACAACTCCGCCGACGGATCCTTATGTATTCTACGAGTCTTCCATAAGCGGTACTTTCAATCGGCGGTGGCTTCGGCTTCATTGGTTGAAAAACTGATCGAGCGCCAACGCGAGAGTCATCGCGGTTTCGCGTTGAAAAATACTCGTATCTCGTTCGCTTAATTAGCCTTTCCTCACTCTGAATAATCTCGCCAATCTCCTTCGCTTTGATCCTCTGAATCTACTGTTTTTATTAATGTAAGAGTACCGGAGATTTTTAAGTAGAATTTGAAAAATTATAGGCTAATCGCAAAAACAAATTGAAACGTTGAAGCTTAATAATAGTTGGACCGATGCATCAGTGTAATCTTATATTTTAATATTTATCAATCTTGAGCAAAGAGAGAGAGAGAGAGAGAGAGAATAAGTAAATACTCGTTGTAACGAATCTTTTAAAATCATTCATTAACGCCTTAACGTTGCGTAAGAAAAATCAAGCCGAAGAGAGCCGAGGAAAAATGTTGCAATACTCGTACTTTGAGCAGCCATTACTTTATATTAATTTGACAAATTCCATTGATAATTTCTTCTTATCTTTTGTTAAAAGAATTGTATACGTATCCATCGCTAGTCGTGTGTATAAATAAATACAATCCAATTGCAATTACATAAGAGCTGCGACGCTCGATGAGAGGGAACGTGAATCATTATCAAAATACTGGCGGCTTTGTCATATCAATTCGACTGTTATTTACCTAGTTCTGGAATTAAAAAAAAAAATCAACGGGAGCAAGCAGTTGGAAACCGAACGAAAACACGGAAGTTTCTGCCATCGGTTATTAATGTTTATAAAAATTCCACCGAGCGTGCAGAAGCGATAATGCAAATAAAGACAAGGCGACGAAGAATCAGCGGCTAAATCGAGTCGAGAGAGAGAGAGAGAGAGAGAGAGAAAGGGATGATGGCAAGTATGACTAAGCGCTTGGAGGTGCGACAGAGTCGAGGAGGTCTCGGGTCTCCTCTAGCCGAGAGCGTGAATTTAAATGCTTTTCGAATAGCTGGGCAAAGAGAGTGACGGGGAAGTGTGACGTAACCGAGAAGTCAGAAGGTTACGCGCAATCTGCTGCTCTCGGCTCTTGACTCCGTTAAAGCCGCGAGGGTTAACGCCGGTCCCGCCACCCCACCCACCCCCTGGCGCCGATATCAATCGCTAATGTTCAGGGGAGCCCCGCCAGATAAAGCCGCCACCCCTCCCCTCTACACCTCTGCCTCGTAATAATCGCTCGAGAAGTTGGTCTTCGAAGCGTCGCCGTTACGTAAGGGCCGCGTAAAAGCCATAGTGCCGTTAATTATCGGCGAGGCGATTCGAAGAAGTGGGAGAAGAGGAAGAAGAAGAAGAAGAAGAAGAAGAAGGGAAAAAAAATTGGGGGAGAGAGAGAGAGAGAGAGAGAGAGAGAGAGAGAGAAGGGTGGCATAACGACGAGTTATCGTTCGGTTATCGGACGTGAAATGTGCGAGCCGATAAGGGGGCCATGGCGTTGCATCAGAAGGCTCGCTTTGGTGCCTCGGCTCGCGGATAAGAGCGATACCGTTTATCCGCGGTGAGATAAAGCCTCGAGGAGCTGGAACGCGATCGATCCAGGTCACTCTCTTTCATCTGCTGGCCGAGCGCGGTCCTCCGATTCAGCCGAGTCACCTCGAGGGGCCTTATATTTTTATCGGGCCCTGGAATCGCAGTGCCCATGCGGCAGCGGTTGCGCAGTTCTGGGAAATCGTCGCATCGCTTTTTTTTCTTTTTTTTTTAACGTTGCTGCCCATTGCCAGCGGCGGCCGTATCGAAGTGTCCCATCGACAGGAGTGCCCCCGTCTGCGTTTTTTTTTTTTTTTTTTTTTTTTCCAACGGTAGAGTGGAATCGCGCTGCCTCGAGGCCAAGTGTCATAGGCTCCTCGCTCGTTTTTTCCCCCCTTTCGCCCTCGACGATTCGATTCTCGAGTTAAAATATGCCCCCGACATCGGTCTTCGCTCGATTGTATTTGCGCCTTTTGCACGCGGACTCGACAAGGGACGCGTCACGTATGAGGAATAAAGTCTAAGAGAAATTTACCTTCCCTCCGGGCTAGTTGCGCGTCTCGTCAGCTCGATATCGAAGGCTTCGATCGAAGCGGATAATTTTCACCCGCGAAAAGCTTTATCGCACAAGCGATACGCAGAATTGTTGGCACGCGATAGGGGCAAAGAAGCAAAGAAACATTGTAAATATTCCAATGGAAGCGAGAGAAAATTCACAATGAGTATTTTTCATCCTCGTGCAATGATCACTCTCGGCAATCTCGTACTTTAACGACGGAACAATTGGTCAGATGGCAAACATTATCGCCCGGTAATTACAGTAAAGCTACAAAGGCGGCAGACCAGCGGCGGAGCGACGGTAGGGGGTGGTGGAGAGGAGCAGGAGGAGGAGGAGGAGGAGGAGACTAACGAGAAAACGCGAAGCTCGGTGAATGAGAGCAGACGAGGAGTTTGCCGTAATGAGTCATTAAAAACAGAGAGGCACGTGTGCTTGTTTTTTTTCCTCTTGCTATTTTCCTCCCCCAGGCCGCAGCCCCACCCCGACCCGACCACCGCCGCCACCTTATGCGCTGGCCTTATCGTGCTGTCGAACTGTAAAAGCGCTTATCGCGTGACCGCAGTTCGACGGAGTCGCGGAGCGCCGTGAAACTCGGCTCGCGGCTTTGGCGACTTTCGGCTAAGCACCGCATGAGAAAACGCATAAACATTGATATTGAGTCACCGCCTCTCTCGGTCTTTCACTTTTGTTTTGAAACGAGAGAGAGAGAGAGAGAGAGAGAGAGAGCGAGGGCCGAGCGCGGCTACGATCGATCGAGGGAAAATTATTTTTTTCAATGCGAACAAAGGTCGAGCGCCGATCCATTCTGGCAGCCTCGTACTCTGACCCCATTGTAAATAAAAGCCGCGGGAGTGGAGAGGGGGGCACGTAGCTCTGTAGTTTTGTAAGCTGCGTGGAGGATGCGAGGAGGCTGTGGGGAGGCTGTAAGGGAACGTGACTTTTCGAACGTATTCACGGAGATTATAATTAGCTGCCCGAGCATTCGGCGCCAAGATAATAGTAACGCAATTATTAAATGGAAAGTTTCTCTCTCTCTCTCTCTCTCTCTCGCGACTTGCTCCTTGCTCCTTGCTCAAGCTTTCATTGCAATTTTTGCTTGTTTTTTTTTTTTTTTATAAGCTTCAACGATGATCCGAGGTTACTTCACTCGAATCGGGCGTATTCGTATTCTTTAATTATATGGACGCCGAAATTGACCGAAATCAATCGACTCCATTATTATCCGATTCTCCCAATAGGAGCTTACGATAAAAGCAAAAAATTCGAATCCGAATCGGCTTGTTCGTATCGACTGCTTTTCAGTGCGATCTTTTATGTAAAATACTAAGGCGAATCGATACACAACGTGTCACTCTACGGTTCAGTATTATAAGCGAAAAGAAAACGCGTACTGTCCCGTGCAAATAGCGCTTAGCTTACTTATTGCGCAATCTTCTTTTCTCTCTCTCTCTCTCTCCCTCACTCTACACATTCGGTACATAAAATGTAAACATTGCGCGCTCCTCGCTCTATACTGCGTCAGAGCGAGATTACGCCAAAAAGGGTATTGTGTAAAAAAAAAAAAAAAAAAGAAAAAGGAAAAGAAAAAGTAACGGCAAATTCCCCGACGTTTATTTTAAATTCTTGTGGCTTAGGGATGCCGCAACGAAGTTGCGAGACATAGGCCGCGACGAGTCTGATCGGAATAGTTGGAATTCGAGGCAACTGACCTGATGGTGATTCGACTGCTGGTTGTCCTGCGAGGCCTCCTGAACGGAGGGCGGAGGCGGCGGAGGTGGACTCGTCCTGGGGCGGAGCGGAGAGCCGCCGCCGTTCGTCGCCACGTTCGCTGGTGCCAAGGGGATCGACGGCCCGACGTAGGCTCCTGAAAAAAGCATCGAGAGGTCCAAGAGTCAGCCATAGGTCGTAACGTCAATGGGTTGGTCAAGGCTAGTAATCTAAGGTGGGGCCGCCGGGGGGGGGGCTACTTTTTTGGCGAGCCGCCGTTTATCGGGGCGCGATCGAACGCCGAGCGATAGGAAACCTTTGGAGCTCGCGCGAATCGGGGGTCGATTGTCGTTGCGTACCGGCGAAATAAGGACGCCACTGCTGCTGCTGCTGCAGCGATGCTCCCGGCCTTATTATTTCGACTCCGCGTGCCGATTGGCCAATGGACGAAGCCGATAACGAGAATTCGAGACAATGGCTTAGTTCTCTCCTCGGCACTGGAGCTCTCGGCTACTCTCTTACGGATGGCATCGGTAGCGGTAGACCGGGGAGACGTCCACGGCTTTGCCCACCCATCGCGGGTCGGCCGAGCAAGGCGGCCGAAGGTCCGAAGTCCGAACACGGAAGCCGAGGATCGACCGATCGCGGGGCCATCGGAGGCGAGGAGCAGCCGCTCCGAATAAGTCGGGAGGCCAAACGGCGGCCGAGTCTCGGTCCTCGCGGTCCGCTGTCCGGGACGGGAAACGAAGCCGAGCCGACTACCGGAACGGGCCTTTTAAAAGGGAGGAGGAGACGAGGCCGGCTCCTGGATGCGTTCGCTAATGCTTGTCGCGCGTCGACGTTGTGTCCGCTCGGGGACTCGACGCTGAATATTTAGCGAGTTGCGACTGGGTGCGCGCGCGCGCTTCTCCGTGCGGCCACCCCGGGGTCTTAAATGTCGACGAGGGGCCCCGCCGACTTGCGAGGCGATTATTATATTGCGCAAATCCCCGACCTTACGCGCGCGCGCACACATGCCCACCTTTTACTCCCCCTCCCCCAAGCCGCCGTCGTACTTTTCTCGCTTTTCTCTCTTTGTGCGCTCGACGGGGCCTGCCGACTGCGCTGCTCTCGTTGACCGGACGATAAACCGAATATTTGCCCACGAAATGCTAACTTTGGCAATAACTCATTAGCGAACTCGTGAAGCTCAGCTTCGCGCAACCAACGTAGTCCCGAGTAGTTCGATCGTAATTTCAAACTTAAATATACATACATATATATATATGTGTGTGTATGTGTGTGTGCATATTACACCTTAATCTTGCGATTTTTAGTTTAGAATTAAATTTCATAAACTCATGATTTATTTTAAAACTACTCGTTCGATTGCTAAATTAATCGATTCACTCGTAAATTCCACTCTTATCGTGCTTCGGACTATGTGCAATAACTCATCCTATAGAAGAATGTTTTATAAGATAAAAGCGACGAGTTTTTTTCGTAACAGATGAAATTTGAATTAAGCGATTGTTTTGTATTTATTACAAAACGTAAAACATATTCGATTGCCCTTTTTTTAAAAAAGCAATTGTAAAGAAGCACGGATAGAAGTTTTATTTCAAGATTAAATATTAACGAATAATATCATTAATGGATCAACTTCATAACGGGGCTACTTTCGTTTCAGTTATTTACATGTAATTACGCTTGTGTTGTGGCAAAAGTGTGAGACGTGCGTTACATTTACGTTCAGAGGCTGCATTACATATGATTCCGAGTTTGAGACTGTCAATGGGATAAACTGAAATTTCCTATATCAGGAAGAGCTGCGTATATTTATATAGAATGCGAATAATACATCATCCCAAGTACTTTAAATACGTTAGTTCAAAATTATATTCATTATAGAAAGCTGAATGAATTTTACATTGTAATTTTTATATTGTAATAACGTATTATATAGACATTTTCCCAAGTATTAATCATGTATTTAGTGTATAACTGCCGGTATTACTCCATATTGTAAAAGAATAGCTTATAATTATAGATAACTGCAAAAAAATATTAGAATTTCAATAAATTGCACAAGCTAGTCACATTTCCGATGCAAATGGTTTCCTCGAATTGTACGTATTTGTAAAATTAACTGTAAATTTCCAAATACGCATCTTGCAGAATCGTGAAATAGGAATTTTTATATAGTTATAATTACATTATTGCATTACAAACTGGATTCTGTGCTGGCTCGATGCGTAATCTCGAATACCAAACATGGAATCAGTCTTTAAGTTATTTAGAGACGCTCCTCGAGTAAAAATCCTTCGCAAATACAAATTGAAATTTAATTTTATTTAAAACCTAACGTATTTTTCTTGCGAAATAATCAAAATTGTTATCGACTTATTGAAATGCATCATAACAAACCGATGAAATAAGCAAATCTTTGTTAAATAAATAATCCCGATTTATTAACTCTATTTAAAAATGTGCGTTGCAAAAAAAAATAGACGTTAATGATTTGCTTTTTATGCGAAGCGTATTTCACAAATACAAGCGGAAATTTATTGTTTACATCATTATTGAAATTACATAATTCTTCTATTCTATTTATTTTATTAAAAAAGATAGCGCATTTATATTGCGGCATAGACACACGATTATGTTTATTAAATGCATTACGATAAACCCTAATTTTATTCGTCGATGTACAGAATTTGGCTGAATTCACCCGACACCGTCATGATTAATATCGACTTTTCGACGAATGTTTGACGAATCAAACATGTACGAGGCTTAATTTCCAATGTATTAATTATAAAAGGCTTACGCTAAAAATATCATTCTACGATGCAGAAAAGAAAGGTATACCAATTTCTCGAGCTCCAGCAATAAAATTTTAATTTTATCGGCCTACTTGCCGTTCATTCACATGTAGCGGCATACTAATAAATCTCCGCATTTTAGTGCACCGAATCTAATGCCAAACCAATGCGATTTCAATAAATACAATCATTTATTTTTGCTTTTTGTTATGTTTTTTTTTTTTTTTTATATTTTTATTTTTATTTTTAATACTATTCGCGCAAACGCCGAGAACAATGGGGCGTTATTTTGAAAACATATTAAATTGCGATAAACAAATTGAGTTTTTGCA
The DNA here is from genome assembly GCA_018907135.1 of Kradibia gibbosae. Taxonomy (NCBI): domain Eukaryota; kingdom Metazoa; phylum Arthropoda; class Insecta; order Hymenoptera; family Agaonidae; genus Kradibia; species Kradibia gibbosae. The sequence continues at coordinate 3,459,995 of JACCHX010000011.1, forward strand.
ACCAAGTTACCTTAATACCGCAATAATTACGGTCATGCCTGCATAAGTTATTTAGGTAATCTCTACAGCCTATAAAATAATGTAATATAATGCGATGTATTCTTAACGAATTGTAATTTTCTCTTTGAATTTCGATTAAAAAGAAAGGAAAACACCGTGCCGTGCAAATGTTGCAGAAGAATTGTGAAAAAGAAAGAAACGTTTGTGTGTTGCCCCCTTCGCCCGCCCCCCATCTCTCTTTCTCACTAAGCCCCCTCCCACACACACACACATACACACCAACAAATAAATAAATGAATAATTTATATATTATATACTACACACGCGCGCACAAAGCAGCAGCTGCAATGCATCAGTGCCTAAGAATGCGAATAATAAGCCACAATTAAGAAATACGCGAATAAATAGGTATTTAATTTTAAGACAGGCCTCAGGAATATGGATCCGGAGCCTCGGATCTTATGGCCCATCGGTTAGCGAAGGGAGCAACAACTACCCGAGTAATTAATTTTCAACGGCTGATGCACTTCGTGCTCGGCGGGCAATCGACGTGCCGAATAATCGTCAGGCGAGATCTTCGGGCGAGAGAGTAAGCGGGGTTCACGACAGTCCTGGAGCGTCTTTAGCAGTTAGCCCAAGCGATTAAACAACAAAAGAAACGGGCTTGTTCCATACTTCTATTCTCGGAGGCCGTTCCCTCGAGCCCCGTAACCGCGCGCAACCAGGTTGGCGGGAACCGGTCTCCCTCTCCCTCTGGCGCTCCGTCGTCATATTCCATCGTTCTTCCAACCTCCTCGCACTCTCTCTCTCCCCTCCCCCCCGTCCGTCTGTCACCGCCGCTACCGCCGCTCCACTCAGTCATCAGCCGAGACTCGCGAGCGCCCCTCACTCTTGGTTATATATAGTGGATGAACAACCGTTCGCACGTCTGACGTAACGACTCGGCGTTAGCTGCTTTGATAAACCTCGCTGCTGCTGCTGGAGTCTCGGAGAGGCCTCCTTCTTCCCCCCCCCCAACCCGAGACGACCATCCACTAGCCCCGTTGCGTTGCATCGTAGCCGCCCCGAGCGTGCTGCTGCTCCCTTTTTTTTTTTTTTTTTTACTCGCGCCGCTTTCGTCGGGCTTTTCGCGACTCCCCGCGGCCTCTCGGTGTCCTCCTCCTCCTCCTCTTGGGCTAACGGCTTACCGACGCTGCACTTCCAGCAAAGGTATTGAATTTCGCACCTCGCCATAGGAGAACTCCTCTCGGTTCTTTAGCGGTAATGCCCGAGCCATTCTGCACTTATCGCGCCGGCTTCGGGGAGAGCTCCGTCCATGCGCGTCTCGGATTCGACGAGCCTCGGCTATTTTTACACCGAGAGGAACCAACGCGCCACGATAGCTCTACACAATAATCGCTTATCAATGATATTTTCATTTCAGCGCGCACCCACACGCAAAACCACGCACACCTATCGATATTATACGTCTTTATGCCTACTCGATGCTGACCTAATTTTCATATAAAGCTGTTTCTTTTTCACTTAACGGCAAATACTGGCGAATAATGGCGTGATTCACGGTCTGTGCTACTGACTCATGATTTATTGCCTTTTGAAACATGCGTAGCTTTCGGTTATTATTACTTTTAGAACAAATAAACGATATTTGATACAAAAAAGATCGTACACGCATTTACTTCGTCCGAATAGTATTATCAATTACGAACGAATTGGATACGCATACGTGTGGTGAGAAAAAAAAAAAAGAAAAAAAAAAGACCAAATAATTTATTGGTCGACTTCTGCAATACCTTGGAGAAAGGCATACAAGTTTGAGAGTATCAGTGATTTATTATTGTTTCCCCGAATTAGCATAAAAGCAAAATAATTCCGAAGAAATAATCGAAATCGCCAAAGTCGGCTTCGAGGCCCTGTTTGTTTATTTACTTATTCTTTACTCGAGCTTTCGTGTTGAACAATTTAGCCGGCGCGATAATCTAATCAGCCGCGGCACGACGGAATTTTCCAACGAATCGACTCCGTCGCGGCCGAGCTCGGCAGAAGAGCCGAGAGGAGGAGGAGCGCAGGCTGGGAAAAAGGTCGCGAGCAAAATAACGATTCGCAATGAGCCCACGGCGAGGCACCGATCGAGAAATCGTCTGCCTCGTCGTCAATAGGCTGAGCGCATCGGTTGCGGTCGCTGCTCGTGCATCGGCCACTCGATTAGCGGCTTAACCAATGCACGCACTCGCGGTCGGTGAGCCTACCGGCGAGGGACTTTTTCCCAGGGCAGTCCATTGTTGCCCGCGAGTCTCAGGCGGCGGTTTTGCAACTTTGGCAATTCAGGCTCGCGATCCTCGATATCCCGAGGCGCTGCGTCGTTATTCAACCACTGCCGACTCACGCTCCGGCACGAATGAAACGTCATCGATTATTTTCACAATCGATCCGCGCGCGCTGCGGCCTGCCGATCGATGCTCGAACGGAAAGGGGTAACAAAGGGCGGCTGATGAGAGAGAGACAGAGAGAGAGAGAGAGAGAAAGGTAGATTCGGCCGGACAAGGTCAGTAAGCTTATAACCAGTAGGGAGATGAGATCGCGGAGAAAAGAAAGGCGCCTTGGAGGACCTCCGCAGTCGCCTTATCGAGATGAACCTCATTGTCGCGCGAGCCAATTACCCGTGGTCGAGGGCTCCCGTGGTCGAGCGCGACGAGGCCGCCTTATCCGGATAAAGAATCAAGCAAACCCACAGCTGACGAGGCTCCGGTCCGAGGTCTCCCGTCAAAGCTGCTCCAGGAATAATCTGGTGCTGGCGACGAGGTCGGCGACGCACGTGCAGGCCGAGGCTCCGGCAAATATGCGGCTGGAGGTAAAGACGGAGTCCCGGACCGGGACGAGGCTAAGACGCCCGAGAGCACGTGAGCACTTGGCAACTCTCTCTCTCTCTCTCTTTCTCTCTCTCTCGATCTCTATTTCTCTCTATCTCAAACCCGCGTGTCGCGAGGTACCTCGTGGCAACGCGCGCGCGCGCGCACAGCTGCGGCAACTTATAAAGGAAATAATACGACCGTGGCTGCACACTCTTGGTCCGCATCCTCCAGACCCGCTGTGCACTTTTAAGCTCGCTGAACTGGAAAGAGAGGAAGGAAGGAGGCCAATTCCACCTGACGCAGCTGCGCTCGCTGCCGACGATTTTGCTACGGCAATTTGCATTTAACCCTCCCTTCCTGCCTGACTCCACTATGCCGCTCCTTTTTTTTTCCTGCTTTTATTCTGCTTTTTTTTGTTTTTTTTTTTTTTTTTTTTTTTTTTTGGTTCTTCCTCTCGTCAGTTGCTCAGCCGCTGCGGCTCGCCCCAAATTAATGGGCAATAACAACTCCTCGTTCGCCGCTTTAATTGGACGATGCGCGATTATTGTCGGCCTTCGCGGAGTCATTTCGGCGTGCAATTTTCGGCAACTCCGCCGCTGCTCTCGCACCTCCGTATATTAACCGACGGCGGCAGCTCGGATATTCAACCGTCGCTCGGCACTTGCGCGGTTGCCTATGCCCGAGAGATAATTCCCCCGCGGCGCGGGGATTTCCTCAATTTTAAAACAGGCAGCCTCGTCCAGCCTGCGCTGGTGTGCCCCTACGCCCAGGGCCCGGGGCACTCTAATGATCTCCCTGCGGCTGCAATGGGAGGCGGCAAAGGTGGGCCTCGCGGGTAGGAGGGAGGAGGGCGAGTGCGCCCGCAAGCAGGGGCGCGCGCCTCCGTCCGCCCGGTGATTTTCCACTTTTCGCCCTCGACGTTAAATAGGAACGACGACACATGGCCGAGCCGCCGCCGACGTCTTGGCCGGATAATAGTGAAATACGAGCCACTTGCCACGGCGGGAGGAAATAAAAAAGTTACGTTTGGCTAAGGTCGTTGACGCTGCTGCCGCTGCTGCTGGTGACGCGGCGTCGTGCAGCGCGGACACCAAGAGCGGGGGGGTGGGTGATATTGAAAAGCGCCTGCTGCTGCTGTCGCGATGGGGAAATGCGCGTGCGGGCGTTGCGGCGGCCGGGGATCGCGACCGGCACGAAGGACGCGCCGCCGGCCGGGTTTTGTCGCCGACCCCGGCCGTCCGCTCGTTCGGAGCCAGCTGTGCGGGGGGAGGAGCACCGTTGCAACATCTGATCGGTACTTTTCCATGACAACACGCGCTCGCTCGGCTCTGCCCGGGGGCGACGACGATTGCACGCGGTCGCGAGATGATAACGCCGGCTCGACCGATGGGCCCCGAGGATCGCGGTATCCTCCTCCTCCTTCTGCTCCCCTCGCGCCCTGGCGACAGCGGAGGGTTGCAGGAGCCACGCGCGCGCGCGCCCGACTTTCCCCTCGACGACGGGCGCACTCGTGCCTTGGCTCGGTGCCAGGCCAAACGAGAGCCGCGACCGAGGGTCTCTCCTCCTCGGCGGTAGGGTCCGCGTCGCGGCGGGCCCTCCTCCCTAATTTCTCGGACCGTATTCGCGAGCACGGCTCTGCCGAGATGTCCGACCCCGTCCTCCCCGCCCCTCGCAGTCGCCGCCGTCCTTCTTACAACACGACACTTATCGTCGATTTCGCTGGGAGCCGTGTCAAAGTATCTAGATTACACAATAATGAAATATTCCACGAACAAACAGAGAGTCGGAGAAGGAAAACAAGAACTTATCAGAATGGCAATAACAGTTTTTTTACCCTAGAACACGCGGTGGCTGCTCCTCTGGCTGTGCTGCTCGCCTTTATTTTCTACTGTTGATCCGTTAAAAATAGTCGCCTAGACGCACTTATAAAGCGGACTCGCACGCGCTATTGGCATAGGAATTATTTGGGATGTAGGAACTCCGCAGGGGCAAAGCCTTGACACCTAAGCCATGGGAATTTTTACTTTTTAAATTTTTATTGTTGATGTTGTTATTGTCATTATCATCGTCGTCGTCATAATCGTTCATATATATATACATATATTTTTTTTTTCCATGTTCGCCGAACCATCCATTCTCACCAAAATCCTCAACAACGTAAGCGCAACTATAAATATAATCTAGCCTGTTGTATTTCCTAGAAAAATGATTTTCCGTGAAAAATAAATTAAAAGCCCACGGCCGTCAAAGACCAAATGAAAAGAGCAACTGCGGAAAAATGGCGTAAAGTGAGAGATAGAGAAAGGAGTCACAATTAGTCTTGGAAAAATACGGTACTTATAAACTATAGACGTAAGCACAACTCGTGAAATGAATCTTCTGCCTTGCACATAAATGCATCTGCAAACACGTGATTCACAAGCGTAAGCAATATAAAACGTCAACTGTTTCGTTCAAAGGTTAAACCGCATTCGGTGCCACTTTTTAACGCATTAAACTTTTTATTCGATCGACTGTTAAGCGATGGTATTTGCACTTTTATTAAAATCTTACGAATTTCTTCTCTTATTAAAGCACATTTTGAAGATATAAAATAAAGAATGTGTAGTAGACTCGAGGGAAAGTGCACATAATTTCATTATCGTATTCCTTTAAAGAATAGAACTCTGCTGGGTCAATCGTATAGTTTTAATTTCAATGGCTAAAGGATCAATTAGTAACTATGCCGATTTTATCGGAGTGTTTCTGTTTATTAGCAGCGACGTCCCATTACGTTGAAAAGTAATTTATGAAAAACAGTTGCTCATTTATCGACGTGAATGCAACAGCACTATATTCGCAGTACTCATTGTCCAGCTTCCGAGATTTGTCATTGTAAAAGCATTCAGGAGCACCATTGTGAAGCCCCGAGGCCAAAGCGAATTTTAATATGGTTGTAAAGTTGCCGTTAACGAATAAATAAAGCTGCGTTTGCCACTGTATAGATACGATATGAAAAATTATGTAAAAGAAGAAAAAAAAAATGCATTTTAAAAAATGCGGCCTCGTGGTGGAACAAAGACCGAAAGGAGACCCACCCCACGCACAATAATAACGCAATAGCAGTTCCCCTCCTGGGTTAGCGCATTAAAAAAAAAAAAGGAAAAAGAAAAAAAAAAAGAGATTCCGTTCTCCATCCGAACCGAAGCCCCCCGAGCGCCACAAAGCTCATACAATAAGCGAGGCACGGGAATATTTGGGTCACATTCGTCCTTGTGCCGTCGAGCGGAAATCGATTTCAAAAAGTGGCGTCACTATAAATGTGCGCGCAGGATTTAATCCTGATGTGCGTGTGCGATATAGAGAGAGAGAGAGAAAGAGAGAGAGTGGGAACCATAATGCAACATCCTGCGACTCGTTCTTTACAGAGAGGAAAAAAAGTTGAGCTCCCGCGACAAGGAAACACACAGACATTCCGTTGTCTGAGACTCGTCAAAAGAACAAAGTAGGTTGTGTCGAGAAATCGGCTCGTTCTCATCTAGCTCTCCTTCTGGTACGTGCGAGCGTTATTCTTCTGACCGCGCGGACTACTGGCACAAAGTGCTTACTCTTAATTCGTAAATGATACGAGGAAAAGACACTTTGCGTCAAATGCACCAACGCCATTTATTCTTACGGGTACTATTTCTAACGGTACCCGTGGGATTTTTCATCCTTTAAAATTATATGCAGTCCTCGTTATTGCCGATTATCGATACAAAGTTATTCAGCGGCTACTCGATGGGCCAAGGGCCCAATTAAGAGTAATCAGTCTGCTGGCTTATTAAAATAACGGGCCAATCATTCCGAGCCGCTTTCGATTTTTACTCGGACTCATGGTCGCGGGCGCAGTAAGCTTTTTAATTTATTTGACTATTGATTTGATAAGCGAGCTGGAATTTCACGTTACCAATGCTTTTATCGTAAATGAACTCTAATCCTACACTATCTGGCAGATGAAAGCGCCGTTCTGCATACAAAAAAAAGGGGGCTGCTCGAGTATACGACTTTATTATAACGGAGTATATTGAGCCATTAATGAGCCTCCTGATAAATATGGACTTTTGTAGTTTTCCATTAAGTGTAAGCTTGCGGTTGCATTAGCTCGTTAATTAATATCAATATCAATATCAATGTGTGTACGCTCGCGCGCGCGTAACAGTTTGGTAAACTTTCGAGATTAAGGGAACCCGATTCTCTGAGCATTTCGTCGTGTAATTAACTCCGGCCAAAACTTCAACGCGGATTAATCACGAGCGGACTGGGTTACATTTAAATATGCTCAAAAATGATCGTTTCTTCGCTCGATACCTGTGTCAAAGCTTAAGGGTGCATAGCAACGACTCGCCTTACGACGACGACGATGACTTATCGCTAATTTCCGAATCACACCACTGATGTAATTGATAATTATCAAAGAGTCGGGATAGGTGATCGTTATATCGCGATTTACTTTGCGAGGAGAGTCGCAAGATTAATACGTCACAAGTCATTTCGTATCAGTCATTGCTTTGTGAAATGTTCATTCAGCGAGCGTAAGTTATTTGAGTTTCGTTTAAATCTCTTTGACCTTCCTTCCGATGATTCCTATGTTTGTTTGATCTCGCTAAGGTTTCTCAAATATCCATCGCTGCTCCGTCAATAATTGAATCGATAGAGCCTGCGAGCCAAAAAAAAAAAAAAAAAAAAAAAAAAATACAACCATTCGGGAACGGAACTCGTCGCGCGCTATTATTTGCCCTCGGGTTTCCATCGTTTTTCAATCGTCGTCATATGGAAAGTAACGAGAAAGTCCAGCCAAAAATAACGTTGGAATAGTTCAACATTGCAGAAAATCATGGCTAAGTACTTGGTTTAGACGACACCACTCGAAGCGGATGTTGGATTAATGCACAAGTCATGTTAATCAGCTCGACTACGATGCAACCGAAGTAATGGAACGCCGACTGATATTACAGGCGCTTCAAGCTCGACCCGTTTCAAATGTGGAGCACAGCAGACGTTTACAAGGAAAGAACAGAACTCGAAATCGAGCGTAACCAATATAACTTTGTATAAGAGCAGAAGCTAATAAAAAGCACCGCCAAAATATATTATGAAGGAGGGCGCGCAAACGTCGATAGTCGAGGTGTAGGAGGGCCGATTGTACAAATGACAATCCTAAATCATTCGGCGCATCGAGCCGAGATTAGGGCGTCAAGGGCAATCGAGGAGGGAGGAGAGAGAGAGAGAGTGAGAGCTTCGGAGGGTAGGTCTCCAGAGGTGCGGGGGGCCATCCCCGCCATCGATCGAGGCGCCTATAGTCGAGGACGATCGCACCGCCATTTTGGCTGGCTCCAGCGCGCGCGCCAGATGTCGCCCGGTGCGTTCGCCAGGAAGGAGGCGGCCCCCTCGCCTACGGTGCGCACGTGTCTGGGAGCGGCGACGTCCACTCGTGTGACGTACCTGCGTGACCCGGTAAGCCAACGGCTCCGCCGCTGGCAACTGGTCCACGCGCGCGGCCTGCGCAACTCCGCCGCGCTGCTTACTACGAGCGTACGCGCGGCCCGAGTCTACCGTCGTCACGCATAATCGCCGTTGCGAAACGTCGCCCCCTGGTAGTAATCGCGTGCTGCGCTGCCCGGCTACCTTTAAAGAGAGCGAGGGGGCCTCTGGCGGGCAGAGAAAGGAGGAGGAGGAGGAGAACCGAGAGGCGGGAGACGCCAACTCTTGGCCGGTAGTCAATAGTGTCAATGGGATTGTTCTTTCGGTTGCTCTCTCCTGCTCCCCCCCCCCCTCTCTCGCGCGCGCGAGCTCAGTAGGCCGATAAACGGCCATCGTAAAATTTATCATGGCTTGTCTCTGTGTCTCTACTCATAGTCCCGGTTTCGGCGAATGATTTCATAACAGAGGCCACCTGTTCCAAGTGAGCGGTAGGTCCATATTTTGAAAGGCGGCACCACCACCACCACCACCGCGACCAACGCCGTAGACTGCGACGCGAAAAATCGCGGCTATTCATTCGGACTAATGAAATGCAAGGTTAACCAGACGAGTCGAGTGCATTTCTTTGCTCGCGATCGTACGCGCCTCTTAATTATAATGCCGAGGCGGCCGCTTCGCCGTTGCGGAAGATAATTAATTCTCGGAGAAATTAAAATTTTTGCCGATTTCGGGGCTCGCTAACGTCGCGCCGACACGTCACGAGCGTAAGGATGAATAAATTAACGAGATAATAGCGGCGATACGCAGAAAGCCATCATCACCGGTTATTAATAGTCGCGCATGGGCTTTCGCGATGTTGGCTCGTGGCTTACACCGATCGGAAAATGGATCAGCATTTCATTTCTTAAAATATAACCGTAGACGAAGCTCCTATCGTGGCATTTAAAACAAACGTGATGTTATCGATAAGCGATCGATAAAGAAGTAATATTTACCGAGAGCCTTCTTGGAAAGTTAGTTTCTCGCATTTTTTTTGCTTATAAATCGCTACGTATTTATTTAGCCGTACCTCGCTAACATTTTCATATTTTTTCATTTCGCTTAAGTGCCAATAGTCATGTAAGATCTTTTTTTTTCATTCTCAAACCTCTCATTAGGCCAGGGTATCGATATTTTTTATTCCCTTGCTGGAGGCTTTCGCTTAAAAAAGGGAGTCACGAACGCATCAATTTTTTAAGTTCACTTCTTAGGTAAACTGAACGATCTCTAATAAGAATTACTTAGAAAATGTAAGGCTAAGATTAGAGGGGAAAAAAACGTTCTAAAGAAATTACCATTGCTACTCACGGTGAAAAAGTAATTGAAAAGAATAGGGATCGGGCAAATGAGCTAATCATTACATTGAGAAATGCTTGACCTAAGGTATATAATAACGATAATACCGTATGGAAAACACAAAAGCTATGGGTAAAAAGTGTATTATTTAATTTAACACGTGACACGTTGTTTTCTCTTCTTGCACCGAAAACACGTAAGACATAGCAGCACCATATTAATAAGTATTGCGCAAAAGAAAAGGCAAGATTTTTTTCCCCAATTAAGAAGTTTAAAATGTTAATGTACGCACACGTAACCGTAGTAAAACACTCTCTATCTCTCTCTCTCTCTCTCTCTCTCTCTCTCTCTCTCTCTCTCTGCCACCGATGCGTGCAATTTTCTCGAAAATTGATCGAAGCGTGTCGTCGACAAAACGAGATTAAAATAAAACTTGGCTACACGTTGTGCGATATGCCAGTTATTACGACAATCGATTAGCAAAACCAGGAAAGAAAACGCATATACGTTTGGCGTATTTGCTCTTGCAAAACCAGACTGCGCAACACGTCATTACTATTGATCGCAAGAACACGTGGAGAACAAGTCGCACAGATCTGTCTTTGCTTTTATTGTACGCTTGTTTTATTGTTTGTCAATATGCTCGTATCTTGTTCTACAAGCTGTAATTTTCATCGTGTTGCCGCCCCGAATTAGCAGCGCTTAAGAATTCGTTGCACATATATATATATCTATAACATAATTGCACAAAGCAGTCCCGAAACTTTTATTAATTTATCAAGGCTCCGATTATATTCCGCTCAATTATTGCATTCTCTTCGGAATTAAAAATTTAGTCGCCCTAATAATTTCCTGCGGACTATTCGAAGCTTATAAATGTTAATCGAGTTAATCATTGAGTTCGATGGAAAAATACAAATGTACCATAAGGGACTGAAAAATCAATAGCGAGGTGATAAATGCGCGCGCTAAATTTATTAAAGTCTACGCCGTTAAGACCAAAAAAACAAAAAAAAAAACAAAAAACAAAAAAATGCATCTCGTTGTTAAATTAATATCGCGGCGGTACGCCTTGAAGTATAAAAATAAAGTGAGAATTCGCAAATTCATCGATGACTTGAGTAAGAAGGATAGATGAAAGGAGGCTTTTGTGCGAGCGTCGGTGCGTGTTTTTGTTATAAGAAGGAGCTTGGATTAAGAAATTCGCGAATACAATTTAATCATTCTATTTATGCCTTCGGTATTTATGATTTTTACGGCGTTGAATTGCTCGTACAATTTCCAGATCCGTGTCGATCAATACACGTCGATAAGTACCGAGCAAAGTTTTCGAAAGAACGCGACATTGATCGAATACAGATGATTTAATATTGACCTTAGTGGCAATCAAGACATTCCGACAACGTGTAATCCGTAAACCTATCAGGTATACATCGAATCGATCATGGTTAAAATTTTATTTCCAACTCAGGCCGAACAAAGGATAACTCGACATCGACCGATCGGCAATCGCACGTGCGCGAATTAATTTTCGCCCCCCCCCTCTCGACCGCTAGGCTCAGAGCTCAAAATCTGTCGCGTGCAAACTTTGGTTGAAACGACCGGCCTGACTTTGGTTCGGCTAGGATGGCTGCTCCCTCATCGGTTCCCGTAGGGCCCACCCGCGTTGGCCGAGGAAGCCCAAGGTGAAAAATAGACGAAGCCTCATCGGCGCGTACGAGATTTTAATTCGGAAAGTGGTCACGCTAACTCGTCGCGTACGGCCGAGAGCTGATTGCGATCAGCTGTAGCCAATGAATTAAGAGCCGGCTCTGTTAAAGGTAGACCAGAGGTGATGGTGGTGGTGCCGCCGTTGCCACCGCGCCAAGACGATATTGGCCGGTCATTGTGAAATCAGTTATAACGATGACGCGCAATCGTTTCGCAGCCGCCGCCGCCGCGCGCGACTCACCGAGTCATCGACTCGATTTGTTATTGAGATTTCCGCCGGCGTCCGGTGCGCTGTATTACGAATTTCACACTTTCGTAGAGGTCAAGAGGGATACATGTCGTGTTTACTCGTTTAATGACACGTTGTAAACAAAAATCTAAAACTCGAGATACTGCCCTCTCTCTCGCTCTCTCTCTCTCGCGCACACGCACCACGGAGAGCCCGCTCTCTATTATTTAGAGACACGTATATTGCGCAATACGTACGGTCTACTCGTCCGGAATTCGAACGACGCGATCGACGTTTTCTTTTTCGCTTCGCATTAAAGTACGCGACTTATAATTTATTTACCTTGTCCTTAAAGCTCGTATCATTTGAATGCTAAGTGCGCGGCTACAATTCTATCTAATACCCGCTCTTGTTACGATTGTATTATTTATGAGCCGTTGCGAATTCTTTATAATTTATTAGCTCTTGCGAATCCACTGTGCCTTCCTTTCGTTTAAATGTCTTTGCTCGACATCGCCGGAGATTAGGAACAAATGCTCAGCGGCGGTGCGGTGGTGTTTATCAAAGAAGTTTCTCGAAAGCCGCGCGCCGGCATCGAATCTAGGTTTTTCTTTGCGAGACGATCATTTCCGTGTGCTATTTGTAATTGCGAATCGCTGATCAAAAACCAAGAGATCAAGCAGCGCGAACCGAGTTAATGCCTTCAAATTGTTGTTTAAAAAGTCATTTTAGCGCCAAAGGTCACCGTTTGGGTTCTTTCAACTAAACGTTAAAAAAAAAAAAAAAAAAATATAGAAAAAAAACACCAATACATTGTTATTAGCAGGACGTATTCAATACGCATTTGCAATTAAAAAGTTGACGTAAGGTTTGCAACGTTAAGTAGCATAAATAGCTTGATAGTTTGTATTTTTTTTAGGAAACATGTTCGTGCGCGATGTTAGACTATTTACAGCCATTAGTGAGCTTTGAACCGTGGAGCGGATATTTGAAAAAAAAGTCCCAAGTGTCGTGTTAGGGTAACGGCAGGAAGATTAACTCCGCGTCGTATTTAGGACCCTTTTTTCACTTCATTAATATGTTTAGTAATAAAAGCATTAAATAACCATATTAATTACAGCAATTTTGCTTTCGTAAATTGCTTTCCACATGGCCGATCATTCGTAAATGTAAAAAAAAAGCGTGTCAGGACATTATAAAATAAAAATCAACAATTTTCATCTACCAGGTCGAGTGTGGCAATGTGCGAAAACTGCGGGTAAAGGACTACCATCCATAAAATCATATTCCAAAATTAACTCTTGCCGAAGGGTACTGAGGAGCTAAAGGACAAAGTATAATAAACGAATATATATATATATATAATAAAAGTGCGCCAGATGCCTCACGATGGTTAAGGCATCAGCAGAAGTTGCCGAAGGAGAGTTTTCCGATTTCCCTCCTTGATGTAGATTATACTAATTTAGCCGTACATGAGATAATGAAAGACGAGTCGAAGTGAAAGTCGTGAAGAGTTGGGAGTTAAATTATGACCGTATAAGAGGTCTTTATTGTACGTATATATTTGCAGGGGAATCACGTAGTATCAGGCCTTGTTAGGGAGTAAGATTTTTCCAACAGTACCATAAATGTGGAAGGCGTGGGGAAAACAAGAGGTGGGTATGAGATCCGTCGATTGTCGTTTACCTGTGTGGACACAAAATTACCCATGGCGTTCTAAACCGTGCTGAATAACTGATTTTCCGAGAGAGACAGACACACGCCACGGGTGAAGAGGCGAAGAGGAGCTCGAAGGGACAATTTAACCGTTTGCTTTTGGCCTTATACGATTAATGTCTTACAAAATACTTTTCAATCCTATTTCAACAATGATGGATTGGTCGGCAAAACCAATACTCATCGAGTACCGCATCGAGCAGACCCACACACGTGCTACTAGTCGACGAAATAATTAGCGCTTAATGGAATGCTTAAAAATAACTCTTTAACAGAAAAAAAGAAACGTACCGTTAAGAACCGTTTGAAGCGTATTCCCGCTTTATTGAGATTGTTCCACGGCATAAATTAATATATTATTTTGGGTGCTCGCCAGCGTTATAGAGAAACGGAAAATTGATAACATTTGTAAATCTAAAGATTCCGTCCATTTAACGGACTTAAAATACAAGTGGTAGTTTAATGATCGAGAGCTCAGCTTTTTTTTAAGAGAGAGAGAGAGAGAGAGAGAGAGAGAGAGCTCGTGAACGATGGGAACGTCTTATTTTGTGCACTAGATTTTTTTGAAAGGTAAACACTGGATGATGGAGCGAGATAAAATGAAGTGTGAGAGGGGGGAGGACGAGGGGAAGGCGACCGCGTGTACGTGGTAGTGCCGGGGAAGGGGACAGCGGACGAGCGACGTGGTTAGGTAAGGTAGGGGGGGGGGAAGAGAGCCCCCCCCGACAGAAGGTAGGATCGGACTCGAGCGTCTCCTATATACCGTCAATGGTAATTAGAGCGTTAATGGAGTTGATTGACGTGCCCGCGGGGATGGGCGTCGTCGACCAGGAAAGGGCGGGGGATCGATTTATGGTCCGCTCCCCTCGGAGGCACGTCGTCTAAGGGCACACGCAATTCCCCCGCGCGGTGCGCAGACTCCGATGCGGGGGGAGGTGGGGGGGGTGGAAGCAACAGCTGATTGCGAGCGAGGCTCGGCAGCTCCGCTTTCGGTCCCTTCGGCGAATTCGCCGCCCCCTTGCCCCGCAGACAGGGCGTAAGGACGAAAGCAGTGGCCGATACAGGGACAGGCGTATTCTTTGGACCGCAGCCGCCGCCGCGACCGAGCCGACCTGAGCCAGCGAGAACAGGAGTTCGGTGTGCCTTTCAAGGATGTTCGGCCGCCGCCGCCGCTGCGCAGACTCTCAAAAATTATAAAGCCCGATTATGCGAGTCGAGATGTTTCGGATTCTAAGAAGGAATGGAACGCGAGCGTTTCTCCTTTATTCCGCTGAAGCGACGAGCGGCTCGTTAAATTCATTATCGAGAGGCAAAAAGCGCGATCCGTGCGAGGGATTTGTACCTTTCGAAATTCTCGCCGTGTTGGAGCAGCGGAGCCGAGGAGATCGTAACGGATGGCCGTTGCGTGCCTCGGCTACCAACGACGCAGCATGCCGGGGCTTTTTCTCCGCGCGCGCACTCGCGGATTCGTGGCTGCGGTGGTCATTTTCGCCGTAGCGATTTATGCCGAGGCGACTTTGCCACTGCGCACACGACCGTTTCGAAGACCATTTCCAAGACAATTTCGAAGAGCATTTCAACGGCCATTTCAGGGGCAATTCCAACGAGGGCTGCTTTCCCGAGCTTTATCATCCGTCCCGATCTCTTTCCTGTCCTGTGCCTTCCCCGCGCGAAAAACTGATCTGCGCAGGCGTAGCGCGACCCATCGATCCTCCACAGTTACCAGTGGCTCACCACCGGGGACAACAGCCAGGGAGTCTGGAGCGATCGCGTAACCGACGCCGAGAGAGGAGCAGCAGCCGAACTTTCGGAGCAGTCGGCAAGGCTCAACTCGGTAAATGGGCCCTCTCCCTCCTTCTGGATGCCTTTCGCAATCCGTTATCCAACGGTCTTCGGCATTCGATTATCTATCCCCGGGCCCTTTCGCCAAATTCGCCTCGCAAATTCGGTAGTCTCATTATTCGGTTGAGCGCGCTCTGGGAGAGTCACACGGTGGTGGCATCGAGGAAAGCACAAGGTCGGCTAATTGCGGGACGGACGAGCCAAGCGAAACCATCCGCAGGGCCCAATGAAGAGGGCCCCCGACTCGATCTTTGGGCCGTGCGACCTTACGCGAGGCGAAGCGCAACCGGCGGCGCAACAGAGGCCGGGAAGCGGACCTTCAGCGGACTCGCTCGGGAATATCCTCCGGAGCGTGACGGGTATCGCGGCCGCCTACTCCCCGTGACCGATATTAAGGGCCCGCCGGTGGCTGAGGGCAGGGGGGAGGAGCCTCCGAGAGCTCTCACGATTTTCAGCGTGGGCTCGGTTGCGCTCGCCTTGCTCCGAAATAAATACGGGAGTTGTCCAGTTTATTCACGCACGAGGTCATGCGAGCCCGGCCTTGCGAGCCGAGCCCGGCCGTAACGAGCTGCGAATATATATATATGTATAAATATATATATATATAAATATACATAAACATATATAAATATATATATATAAATATACATAAACATATATAAATATATATATGCATATGTATATATATGCCATTGTCCCCGACCCTCGACCAAGCCAGGCTAATTAATTTCGAGAATCGTCGATCGTACGTGGGAAAGTCCTGCGTATGAATTCGCAATCGTCGGCCGAGGAAGGTAGTCGTCTCCCCCCGCCGCAGCAGCCTACGCCGTCAACTAATATCAATGGTAACTGCCCAATAATAATTCAAGTCACTCGGCCTCTTTAGCACTCCCGCTTCCGCAAGCCAAGCTTACCGCGATCGGCTCGGGTTATCGAATAAACTTTCGCCTATTATCCATAAATATCAGGCGCGATCGAGGCTGGAGCGCGCGCCCGCCTGCGAGAGAGTAAGGAAGAGAGAGAGAGAGAGAGAGAGAGAGAGAGAGAGAGAACGAGAGAGAAAGTACCGAAGGCACGGGAGGAGCAGAGCAGCACGCAGAAGCACGGAGGCGGCGTATATTATTGCTGGTTTACGCGTCGGACGCATGCGATATCGAGAGTAATGTTAGGCCTACGGCGCCCCAACCCCTCCCCCCGCGTCGTACCCGAGCTCCTGACGTCGATGTTCCGTTGCTCGGATTTCGCTCGCATAGCGTGGCTGCTCGTGAGCCCCCAGCCGGAGCGCGCGGGGCTACGGAGGGGGGGAAATGCGATTCTTCCTGTTTCCCTCGGCACAATTTTACGGTTCTGTCTTGCTCGAAACTCGTTTAGCTCGTAAGCGCACGTGCTCGTGTGCGTGCACGGATCGGCGGCGGCTTGTTTTGTCTCGGCGAGCAGCAGCAGCAGCAGCAGCACCGGCATCGATTATCCCCCGGCGGATGCTTAATAAGCCGGGGCCCCCCGTTTATAGCTCGCTTCCTCTTGGCTTTTTTCGGCTGGACAAGGGCTATTGTACGCGCGAATCCTGCCCCCGGCCCCTCCAGCCCAGACTCGGCCATCGCTTTCTCCCCGCGGATAAAGACCGGGAAATCGGGCGGCGACGGCGAGTCCCGTAGCGCGACGTTCGCCCGATGCTTACGGCGTTCGGACGATCGCCCGTGCGAGGATAGGAGCTGCCGAGGCGTCGCCGACCTGCATCGCGGCGCCCGGTCGATCGCTCTCGGGGACTGCTCCCTGCCGGGGATCGGGCCCAGCTAGCCGGCCCACCGCCGCGTCCGAGTCTTCGAGGCGCGCACGTGCTACGGACTCTAGTCTTCTCGGGGCCGGCGGCGGCGCGGGTGGGGAGCGGCGGCGTAGACAGCGACCGCGGCGGCTACCGCAAGAGCTCCTACGCTGCCGCGACTCCCCCCCGGCCCCCGCCCCTCCCCCGACCATCTAAATATATATACGTACGCGCGCTCGTGCACGTGACGTCATGGGCGGGCAAACGTCACCGAGGCGCTCGCTCGCTCGGTCCCGCCCCCCAACGGCAGCAGCCGCCGCCGCCGCCAACAAACAGCACACAGCCGCTGTGCCGGTTCTCGGCATTTTTTGTCGAGAGCCCCAGCCCCCGTTGTCGCCGAGTGCCCTCGAGACATCCGATGCTGGCTTTCTAATCACGTGCTCCTCCTCGTGGCGCTGCGCAACGTCGCCATCGCGCTCCGATCTCTCGCCACCGATTTAGCTGGATAAAAGTGAGCGAGGCGCGCCTCGACCCCCCCCCCCCTCGCGCCTGCCCCGGCTCCCTTTGGCAACGGATCCGCGTGACTTTCGCTCGTCGCGACCTGGCCGCAGCGTCTTCCGCGCGACCAGCATCTGCTCCCACGGCGGCTTTACCTGCCTTGCGACGCCCTCGATTATACGCGAGCGCGCGCGGTTTGGCCCGCTATTCTTTCTCCTTTCGTTTTTTGTAACGGCTCGCGCGGAAATTTCGCGCCTCAGCCCCCGCGCGACGAGCCGCTGCTCCCGGCGAGGCGGACTCTCGGCTCCGCTTACTCCGGGCCAAAGGATTCATTTAACACTTTTGAATATTTATAAAGTAAGGATCCTCCGTACTATTATTATCGTCGACGTCGTAGCCGGCCTTAGGCGAGCCTTGAAACTTGCTTCCTTAACAGTAATGCAGCATTACTCCGACTTTACTCTTGCAGGCAGAAAATATATAAGTATACACGCGTTTAACTTTTCATTATCGTTGTGCTTCTTTTACAAAACTCATACGCATTAATTATTCAAAATAAAGAATCTCACTCTTACGGGAAGTGGCCGAGTGGTAGCTGTTTGGCTTAGCGCTTAAAATTGCGTTGAAACTAAATCAGGAAAAGCAATATGGCTTTTAAGGTATCGCGGTGTATAACCTACGGTGTCTAGACGGCCGATTCGCGAAAAAAAGTCGGACTCCAGGACCTCGGAAGCTCGTGATCCAAACAAATGCACGTCAGGAGCTGGAGCATCTCTGCGAGAAGCTCGCTCCGATGGAACTGAATTTTTTAAATCCACACACACACATATATATATATATATTTTAAAACGCTCTCCTCGTGTCTTCGCATCTCGAGTTCCCGACTCGTTGTACACACGCGCATGCGCCCATCGTCGGACGGGGCCGCACGTTTTCCGCGAGGTTCACGGCTTCTAGGTTCAATGGAAGACTCGAAAAAAAAATAAATATTTAGTAACGAAATATCAATGTCACGGTCACTTCTTGGAAGGCGCGTGTGTCATGTGCTGTAATAGTTATGAAACACGGACGCCGCTTATTCCAAAGGCTGGGCATAAAGTTCGCGCGGGAAAATCCTCGTTTCCTTATCTCCCGAGCATTTAATTCACGAGAGCACACTTTTGGCGCATGTAAAAAAATATACACATATGTTGCCGAGCGGCTCGGGATCGGCCGGCCCGCGGCCTCGCTCCATTGTAACGCCCGGCGCACTTGGGCCGTGACTTACGCTACTTACGTACGTAATATTTAAACACATGCGTGCTTGCGTGCTTGCGTGCGAGCGAGCGTACGGCAACAAAACACGTGGGGCTAACTATCGGGGCTATCGCGCAGGCAGATGTGCGTGCACATAAAAATACTTGGCTCCGTTAAACACCATCGGGTAGAAATCGCAGCGGCGGCGGCGGCGGGCTCCTCCGGGCGGCGAGGGTCGCTTCTCGTCTATTTTTACGCGCCATTAAAAGTGATATCACGTCGAATGTGCGCGAGCTTTGAATAACCGCGCGGCGCTCGGGAGAGCCGAAGAGATGCGCCTCCTCCTCCTCCTCCGCCACCTCCTCGTCCGAGTGATGTAACTGCGAGCGCCCCGAGCACGCAGTGCCGTCGACGTCAACAACGGCGATCCAGAAGAGCGGCGACGGTGGCCGCTCAACGCTCTTAGTCGGGCCCTGGAGAGCCGACGACGATAAGCTACCCGCGGGACGCGGATTCGACTCGGGCGCGTCGGGCCCGAACCTGCCCCCCTCCTCCTCCGAATTGAAAAAAGTGAAACCCCGGGCGCCGATTGCCCGCACACCCGGTGCGCATCCTCGGGCCGCCTCGCGCCTCTCCGAGGAAAGAAAGCGCGACTCGGGCTCGCGTGTCCGAGAGAATTTCGCCACTCTCGAGTGATCGGGGGGTGTCGGGGCTCCGCTCGCTCGCGCGCGCCACTAGGAAGCGCAATGGAAAATGCAATTGGAAAACGCGATAATGAGAGCAACGAGTAATGCGCGAGCCGCGGCCAACGTTCGATCTACCTCCTCCTCTCCTCTCTTTCTCGGCGCCCCTCCTGGGAAAAAGCGACGTTCGCTTTCGATACTGCAACAGCGATGTCGAGCCTGTACACCGCGCGAGTGTATGCCCCAGTGCACGGCGAGATCCATCGAAATTTCGCCACCGCGACTACCGACCAGTGCTTTACGCTCCGATGAATTGTTTTTTTTTATTGCATTATTATAATAATTAAGTCCGGCTCTCGCAAGAGGGTCAAAATATTAAAGAAAACAGCTTTATCTTTGACAGACTGCGAAGAAATTTAATTTAAACCTTGTTTTTTCTCCACTTCCTCCGAGCTTGATTTCTTCGCATTCAACAGATAAGCGACTGACGCTTTATCCTCTTTTCGACTTCCGCGTGTGAATTTGCACACGACGTCAACAGCAGCCAGCCGTACACGAGTACGAAAACGATGTATCGCGTCGGGCATTCTCGATAAGGCTTATCGTGTCCCTGCTCCAAATGCACCACCTATTATTATACCCTCGGCTCCTCCTCCTCCTCCTCCTCCTCCTACAGTCGCAGCCGCCCCCACCGGCCCCCCCTCTGCGGCCCGTTCCCTTGTCGCAAAGTGCAAGTGGGTGAGAATAAGATCGACCGAGGGCAAGCCTTGAGATTATTCTGCATTTTCGACTCTTCCCTTTCCTTCCTCGCTTATACATGCTTCGCGTTATTGCGAACGATGTACACATCGTGTGTACATTACAGAGGGACAGATAAGCACAAGTTCAGTACTCGCGCGTTGTCCTTCGTTTCATTAGGTAGCGTTCGAGCTCGCCTCGAAGTTGGCGTACTTAAATTTTTGTGGAAAATAGAGGAAGATTATCCGCCAGAGATATTTAAATGGGTCTGATTATTTTGTAGCGTATCTACGGTCGATAGCTACCGAAAACTACGGATGGTCCGATAAATGCCAATTCGAGCGCGGTCTGCGTTAACGCAACAAAAATATATTATCAGCGCGGCGGCTCGCGCTGCTCGAAATATTCGGAATTATGAAAGAATTAAAAAAGGCCGAAGGTTACATTGAGATAGTAGGGTCGTAAGATAGAGTTCGCGACGGCTGTCAGTTGTTGAATGTAAGGTGCGTGGCTGAGGCTAAAGCGCAAAGCCGATACCAAAGATAAATAAAGAAAAGCCAGAGCAGCAGCAGCAGCAGCACGCGATTCGTCCTCCTTCGCGCGAGCCGCTCAGTTTTGTGTATGCGTGTCCGCTGCTCACGCAAAATAAAGAGAGGAAAAGAGGTGCCGCAGCAACAGCAGCAGCAGCAGCATCTGTACTATTTAAATCCGTAGGTCGAGAGTCTCAGCGGTGAGTCCGTCTATTGCTTTAAAAAATTGGCCGCTGCCTCGGAGTTTGTTTCCGCTTTACAACGCGGCGTATGGGTAGCTAAGAAAAAAAAACGAATGAAAGAGGGAGAGAGAGAGAGAGAGAAGTACGGTCGGCGCGTCGAATGGAGGAATACCTAATAAAATGCGGCCAATGCGTCAAGTCGTAATATCGCAATTGCTCATTAAGTAGCGGTCAATAAAAGAAGGCAGCGTAGGTCGGCGATGGCATCGCCCGAGCGGCGGATCAATAATAGAGAGACGGCGAGGAGGAGGGAGGGAAAGAAGTAGCGGAGGAGGAGGAGGAGGAGGAAGTGGAGTAGACAAGATGCGCGAGGATGAAAAGAGAATCGCAAAGTTGGGGGAGCGAAACGAAAGTTCGAGTAGGTAAGTAAAACATCGCCGGGCTGTGGCGTCTAGGCGGGCTATACTAGTCCAAGACGCGGCGAGGGGGGGGGGGCGACACCCGAAACAAAGGGTACGCGCGTTACGTCTGCCAGGGGTGGGCGGGAAAGAGGAAAACTCGACGCGTTCCCACGTGTGCTTCCGGTCGTAGGCACGAGTGCGCGGATCGATGGTGGCTTTGGCTTCTGCGCGCGAGATACTCGGCCAATTGGCCCCGAGGGCACCGCAGGGTTCGGGGGAGGGTGGGGGGGGAGTCGCGACTACGGGGGCCCATAGTCGCGAGGGGGGCGGGCGGGGAGTCGTCCGTCCGTCTGCCACCGCCGCCGCCGCTGCCGCCGCTGCTCGAAATTAGCGATCACTCACCGTTGGCCTTGAAGGTCGTCGCTGTCTCGAAGCTCGGCGCTCTGATCGGGTGCTTGTCTTTGACCCGGTCAACGTAGCTCACGGCTAGACTGACGGCCGGCAGGGACTCGCCCCGGGTGAGGGGCGGCCTGACCGCGTGCTGCTGCTGCTCCTCGAGGGTGAGCCTCTTCTCCGGGTGCTCGTCGTCGTCGAGGGCCGATATTCCCCGCTTGAGCTGCCCGATGCCGCGGCCGTGGCTGAGGCTCACGTGGTGGGCGACCGCGGTCAGGTGGGCGCTCGACATCCGCTGAACGCCGCTCGCCCTGAGGCCGTTGCCCAGCTCGTGGGCCTCGTCGTGCTGCTGCTGCTGCTGCTGGCGTCCGGCCAATTGCTGCTGCTGCTGCTGCTGCTGCTGTTGCGTCTGCTGCTGCTGCTGCTGTTGCTGCTGCTGCTGCTGCTGCTGCTGCCGCGAGCTCGTGCCGAACTCCCCGATGGAGTTCCTGTGGTGGAGCTGAGTGTAGCCCGCGGCCGCGGCGGAGATCCCGTGGTGACGCGAGTGGCTCTGGGCGGCGGCGGCCGCGGCCGCGGCGACGCTCTGCATCGGCAGGACGTCGAGGCCGGCGGCCCCGTTGTGCTCCGCGTGGGAGCTCGCGCGGTAGGCCTTGGCCGCGGAGGGCCGCGCGTCCTGGAAGCCGTGGGCCTTCTTCAATTGCTTGGCCGACTCGAGCACGAGGTCGATGCGGTCGGCCCCCTCGTAATTGACGCAGCCCCGGCAGACCGGCTCGGAGAAGTCCATGATCATGGCCCAGGGCATTCGCGGCAGGTCGCACAGGTAGCACTGGGTGCGCTTTCCCATCATCTTGAAGGCCGTCTCGGATAACAAGCCGTTACTCTTTTATAATGTTATTACTCCGCTGCTGTTCAGCTGCTGCTCGAGGTTACTACTCGAGGAGAGGAGGCTGAGTTCGGCTCTACCCGACTACTGGCTCTCTCCCTTCTCACAATGATCTCACGGTCCAGTGGACGGAAAAAAAAAAAAGAGAAAAAAAAATACTTGGCTGGGCAGTAAGGCGTAACTCGCTTCGACAACCAAAAAACCATGAACCATCCATCCACCGGTAAAACCTTAGGCAGCTGTGCTATCGATCGTTGAGCCTCGTTAGCCTATATCCGTCGACGTCGCGCGTCGAATCATCGTTACATTTGCGAACGAACCACTGAGAACGAACCCGCGACAAACGAGATTACCACTCTTGCTTCTCTCTAACGGCGCTCCGAATGTCGGCTAACGGGCAACTGGAGTTTCCGCGCACTGCGCGCGAACCGCAGCCTACGCGACTCGGCTCGACTGGGGGTCGGGGGCGACGACGACGATGCGCCGGGGAGGGGGCACGAGAGAGAAACGCGGGCCGGGACTGAGGGCGGGAGGTAGGGAGAGGCGGCGTACCGGACCGGGTGGTGCGCGACACACGCACACACTCCCCGGGTGGCTGGCTTAACCCGCGTACGTGGGTGCGTGCGTGTGCTCGCCACGAGAGTATGCGGCCTTTGGAAGAGAGGCTGACGGTCCGCGGCGGATGGGAAGAGGAGGATGATTGGGTAAGGGAGGAGAGGGCGAACAGAAGGAGTGATTGTGCGAGAGAGAGAGAGAGAGAGAGAGGGAGAGAGAGGGGAAGATAGACAGATGAGATAGAGATAGAGAGAGAGAGAGAGAGAGAGAGAGAGACTACGACGTAGCGCACGCGTCACGTCCCAACAGCCACAACTCGAACAGGGGGCGTAAGCTGCGAGCGACTGACTGACGAGAGCCGCCGCGGCGACGAGGAGCAGAGCAGCCGCCAGCCGAGTGTGTCCCGGCGGTGGGGAGGTGGCGGGATAGCAGGGGCGGCGGCGGCGGCGGCGACGGCGACTACGACGAAGTACGGCGGAGGCAGCGAGTATCGCTAGTGGCTCGGGGAGGGGGACGCGAGAGCTCAGGGGCGCTCGGACTCGGCGGAAACGCGGCAACGTCGCAGAGCCGCGAGCTCTCTTCTCTATTCCCAATATTCTCATTCCTGCGCCACCGCCGTCGCCGCGACTGGGCTGACGCGCAGATTTGAGTCTTCCTTTCGTCCCTCTAACCCGCCGCCCTAGACGCCTGCAGCCCTCGCCCTCTCCGCCCGGCCCCACGACCGACCGACCAACGCCGCCGCCGCCGCCGGCCCCTTGCATTCTTTCGGCCGACGCACACACGTGAAATTATCGCGCATCCGAGCTTCGTATCTCATCCCAACGCCACCGCCGCCACCCCGACCCCCTCTCCGCCCTCCCACTCGCCACCGTGGCCCCTGAGCACAGCCGGAGGCTGGCTGACTCCCGCTCCTCCTCCCCCAGGCCGCGCCGCTCCGCTCCACTCCCCCCTCCGCGCTCGCTTTAAAGGGGAGTAGTGAGACTCGCGAGAATTGTTTCCGGACGGCAGGACCACTTTTTGCTGGTCCCTTCACCCCGAGAGCGTGGGACGTTCTTAAGCGCGAGGCGGAGGGGGAGGGGCCCAACGAAGCGCGTATCGCTCCGAGCACCGGCCCTCCTCCTTCCGCCGGTGGGCGAGCGTCGGCTCGCCCAGGCTTACGGGATCTCGCTGACCCGCGGGAGAAACGCGCGACGAAGCGGAGGCAGGAGCGAGCCTCCCCCGTCGGAGTAGAGCCCGTCGGAGTAGAGCCCGCCGAAAAATCCTCCGCGTGGAGCTAACGGAATCAATATTTGGAGCGACATTGGCTACCGGGACGATCGATTCTAACTCGATCGGTGTCGCGATTGCTGCCGCGGGGGAGCATCGAAGGGGGGGGGGGAAGGCGAAGGCTTTTAGGGCGACGGGGAGCGAAGGAAGGAAGCGCATTCGCGGTCACTTCGATCAGGGGGAGTAGCGAGCGAGGCTTCCTGGCGGCCTATCGCGAGCCTGACATTGGAAAGCCATTCGCGTGCAGGCGAACAAGGGAGAGCCGACAACCCAACCCAGTCCCCCCTGCCGCTCGCTGCCCCTTTGCCCACGACGCAAATTTCCCATTATCCCCGTGAGCACCTGCGGACGTAATAAGGATGCCGTGGACGGGTTTGGTTTTCGCGGAGTCCGGAGTCTGCGAGCGGGGGAAAAAAGCCGCCTTAACGGTAACGACACCGGCCGTGGCGATGTCGTAGGAAGGCATTCCGGGCCGGGAGAAGAGTGGCTCCGAGAGGGGGGGGAGGAGAGGAGATAAGAGCCGATGGCAGAAAACTTATTCCCGGAGAGGTTCGCTCAAGAATGCAGTGGCCGTGCAGCGGCCGGAGCAAAGTGGGCCTACGGGTGTCGGATCCACGGCTGTTCGCTCTCTCTCTCTCTCTCTCCGTACACCTCCGGCCCTCTGTCGCGGATCCGACATCTCCCCCTTCGGCCCCTCCCCGACCCAGGCCGTTCGCACGCGCACCCTCGAGGTGCGCTCGCATGCACGACACACAGGCCTCGGGGCGTCTGGCTGGGTCGCGAGCAGTAGACGGACTCTGTGCGCGGGCCGGCGGAGGAGGGACGCGAGCGGAGAGTCGCTCGCAGGCACCCACACACGTGCAAGCCCCGCTGCTCGCCGGCCCCGTCGTCCATCCACCCACCCGCCGACCCAACTACCTACCCCTCTTACGCGCGTATGCTCTTTCGGGCAGGCTGAGACCGGTGCTGGTGTGGGTGGACGGAGGCGCGGGCGCGGGCATTTGCCAGGACAGCACCAGCCAATGGCCGACTCCGGCGTCATAGCGCGCCACTACGTCACGGGATCGGAGTCGCGCATGCTCCGTCCCTCCTCCTCCGGCGCCCCGACCGCGGCCTCGTCCTCCGCCTCCTCTTCCTCCTCCTGCTCCTGCTCCTACTCCTACTCCTCCTGCCCCACCGGCGCTCTGACGCGGCCGCCGTGTCGAACCGCTCTCGAACGCCTTAACCGCGCTTTTTGCGCGCTCGGCCAAGGAGGAGAGAGGCCCGGGAAGCCCTCCGATGGCGGACCCTTGCTCCGGAGAAAATCTCGCCGGCGGCGGTGACCGGCGGGAGCGGCGGCGGCGGCGGCGGCGGCGGCGGCGGGGCAGGAGGGAGGATTAACGGAGGGTTGCGGCGGTAGAGAGGCGACGACGGCTTTCGCCCTTCGCCCCTCCCGCGCAAAGACGCGCGACCGACCGCGACCACGCCGTAAGCCACGAGGCTCCCTCCGTACCTTCCGTGGCCCCCCGCCCCGCCGTCCAGCCAGCGACCCTTGTTTATTTATACTTTTTATACAATTTCGCGATCGCACGTACGAGGCGCATCGGCTGGCAGCGGGAAGTCGCCAAAGCCTCACGAGAGTCTATTCGCCTGCCACCGGATGATCGGCCTCTCGGCGTCTCCCGCTCGCTCGGAAAAATCCCCTTTACCTTGGCAATAATTGTTGACCTACTATTAGCCGTGCAAACATTATTCGCACTCGGCCAACAAATTAAGCGCTGCGCGGCTCGTATTTTATTAAATCGCTTTCATCGTTATAAACGCTCGGGTTTAAAAGCCATTGCCGCCGTAACGAGACATCGATATTTCGTTCGCCGAAATACAACGAAGAATTAACATCCGGAGAGAGAGAGAGAGAGATAGCATTTATCGTAGACATAGAAAATAAACGATTCTCATTTAATAATTAATGTAGCATGCGATCCGTGAACTCGTTTGCAAATTCGTCGGGACAAGCATAGGGAAGGCTTTTTCGTATAACCATTCGAACATCGAGCGTCGAATTCATAGCTATCGAGGCTCCTTTATCGGCAACGGCCAAGATAAGAAATTCGGAGAAAATAAATAATTAAAATTACAAAAGTACTCGGGCTCGCCGATGAACGAACGCTCCTGCCGATGCTGAAGCAACATCTTAAGAACGCTAAATCGAGAACAGCCCATATAAAAGTCTATAAAATTCCGAGGAGACGGGCTACGCCGGGGTAAATGATGTTGTAAAAATTCGAAAACATTTTTTGAGCGTTCGTTTTTTAACTGCCCGACAATAAATATCGGAGGAGAAGGTCGTCTCGAGTTCGCGCAAATTGTTTTCTGGCCATTTACGGAGGCTCGAAAGACCTCGCCCGTCTTATTAAAAGTTATATTTATCGAATCCCAAAGGCTGCGATTGTTCGCTGCACTGTATAAAAGATGTGTGGGTACGGGGGGGGCAGGGGGGCGGGCGGTAGAAGGAGGCATCGATCGGCTCTCTCTCGGGCCGAGGGGCCGAGCGACGCGCTCGGGAACGCTCGAGCCCCGAGGTTGATCGTCGAGGGCGCGGATCGGGGCGCCGATGGGTCCTCCCGGGAGTCCTCGGAGCTCCCGTCGTCCGCGGTCCTCTCCAAAGGACGACTCGCGCCAAAGCCGGACTTAGGGCCCGGGCAGGAGGAGGAGAGCCGGGCCCGGAGGGCGAGCGACGCCGACCTCGGGACTGCGGTGGACGCGCGAGGTAAGGAGCGCGCGAATCGAGGAGCCACGGCCGGAGAGGCGAGAGCCGCGCGAAAGACAAAAGCCGCCCACTGCCGAACCTCGGCTTCCCGACCCGACCCGCTTTTGCACGACTTACTGCGCGCTCGCGCGCGATCCCACGAGCTCGTGGGGTCGAGGGCGGGGGCGGGAGGCACTGGATGCGCGGCTGTTGCGGAAGCCGTCCAGGGACGCGCGCGGCCGCTGCTCGAGCGCTCGCGTACTTTTGGCGCGAGGGGGTCTCGGCGGGAGGGAGCGCGGCAAGGATGGGAAGGGCAGGGGAGGGCGGGGGAGCGAGAGAGAGAGAGAGAGAGAGAGAGACGCGAAAAACACGAAGCGCAGCGCCCGGCCTGCCGCTTTCCACCGGCGGAACGTGACTCATCGTCGAGAGCTCCGCTATCTCCTTTTTTTCTCCTTCGAGGACGTGCCCTCGGCCCGAGGAGTTTTTCTCATCGCCGCTGTCACCGCTTATCCCCTGGGCGCACCCCGCCCCTCCCGCTCGCGCCGCCCAGCCGCGCACCGGTAAAATTATCCTCCCGTGTGACGGTGCCTTCTTTCGGCCAATCGTTTCGGGAGTCCATTTTTCACCGGCTCCCGACGAAGCCACTCCTCGAGTGGCTCTCGCGACCTGTGCGCGGGAATCAGGATTCTCGCAGGGATCCTTAACCATCTGTCAACGACACCTTGGTCGGGGAGCGCGGGTAGGACCGTGGGTAGGAGCCCGTTGAAATCCCAATGTAAATTAATTCCAGTCTACGAGCCGTGCCCTCTCGGACCTTCTTCCGAAAATAATTCGAATCGTCTCGTAATATTAAAGCGTCTCTTCGGTACGCTCGAGCCGCAGTATCGACGCGTCCTTTAACGGCCGATGGACGAGAAGACTTCAGCGAGCTTCGGCTACGCGATTAGCACGAGGCTATTATAGAGTGGCGGCTATTGCTAATTGGTTCGCCTTTCTTTTCGCGTTCGCTTTTGCCTCGACTATTACTCTCGACCGAATTCTTTCGCGATAAGCCGAGCTCGCGAGGGCGGGGGCGTTTTGCTCTTTTAAATCTACAGCCGGAATTGACGGGACCTAGTCGAGAGACCGATTTAAGGGCGTAGGTCTGCATTTGTTGTTATCTCTTTACTACTCTTTTAATGAATCAACGAATAGCCTAGACCTTGAAAGTTCAAAAAATTTATCTCGGTAATCAGGCTGGTGTTGACTTTGACTGTCGGTGTTTTACTTTAACTTACTGCGACTATAGCTGCAGATCCCACTGCCCATTGGAATATATCCAGGAGCTTTGATTGTTTAAAAACAAATGAGCGCGGCTATGCGATACGACGATAAAACGAGAAATCTGCAAAAAAAGGAAAATAAAAAATAAACAAAGCACATTGCTGACTATTGATACTATTCTGACGGATTGATTGATGATTCCATTTAAACACTTCTCGCTTTCTCCGAAAACTAGAAGCTCTTTCTCAAAAAAAAAGCATTTGCTAGAAAATTTGTAAACGAATGTACGCATACTATGTGTTATGTAACCTTTACCACATTGTATTATTTTTTTTTTTAATAACATGAAACAGTTGCTCGCGTGAAAATTGAGAATAGTATCGCTATTTTTGTAAGGAAAAAAAAAAAAAAAAAAAAAAAAAAAAAATTTTTGAGATTTTTATTTTGTTTTACTAATAAAGATCCATTAGCTTGGCTAAGAAAACTCTATTTTTTACACCTTTCAAATATTCGCCATAAACAAATTTTTTTTTATAAAGTTACATCTACTTTAAAATATATTCATACGCAATATCAATTTTATCACTTACCTTTTTACTGCATTACTCGTAGTTTTGTATTTTTATGAAACATTAACTTATACACAAACTGAAATTAATTAACTTCAAGCACGTCAAACTGCTAATGATTACAATAATTATTAATGTGTTTAATTATTTTCTCATAGCTCTACGGAAAAAATGTAATTTAATTTTGCCTTTTTTTCAATTAATTCGTAATTGATATTTATAAATATTTTTCGCTCGGAATTACATTTCTCGGAAGGTTTTTAAAATATTTCCTAATATTCTATGAAATTCGCACTTTGGTTGTTTATTTTAAGATTTCTTAAATTTTTAGCTCACGGAAAACGGTTTTAAGAAACCTACGTATGTTATGTCAATGAAAATATGGGATTATTAGCATCAACTAAATATTAAACTTACCTTTAATATAATTAATATAATGTACATTTTACTTTTCCGCTAAACAAATATTATTACTTACATAAAATTTCTGAATGGCGAAAACAATCTCTACATTTAATACTTTTTTACGCTTATCAATATCAATTCTGAAATCAATGATATTATATGCACAATCTCCTTTTATTCTTACGTCGATGAATAGAATTTCTGGTTTGAATTTTTATCACCAGTAACTTAAGCAGAAGATAAGATAAATAATCGTTTTATTGTTTATCTTTTATTTTATCATTGGCTGTAGTTCATTTAACAAATGTGAATCGAATACAAATAATTAAATATTTTCTTGATGCATGCAATAAAATTTTGTAACAAAAATAAGTCTCCTTCCATTTGCGTAAATATCACATTCGTATATACGCGGACATTATTTTTGTTCATACTTATATTTACATGTATATATATATATATATATATTTTATTTATTTTATTTTAAAATTATTTCTACAATATATTTATATTGATATTGCTGTAAATGTAAATTTCATTGCTAAGGTGAAGGAATTATATAATACGGCAATAAAAACTCAAATTACAGTATTATTTTCATAATGATGAATGGAAATACTATTTATGAAGTGAGTAAGTAAAGTTTTATCGTACATTTTTTGCAGCGGGTATCGAACTAGAAAAAAACTTGGTTATCTAACATAGTGTATTTAAATTCTTACCCTTTTATCTACTTTTGATAAGAGAATGAATTTGTCCTCTTTGTTCTTTTATTTATGATTTGGATATATAATTAAAATTATCACATTTATAACACATATTATTACTCATTCGATAATTTGGAAAATTTTTTAAAATAAATTTAGATCGCAAAATATAGATATAATATAGTACGGTAATTTTTTTACCATTTAACTTTTCATTTTTAAACTTTGATACTATTTTGAGACAAAATATAAATTTAAACGCATTAGTTTGCACAATATAATAAAAGAACGTACATGTCACATATTTACACTTTGAAGTTATATACAAACTATTTTTCTATTTATAAAGTCATATTTCAGTTGAATTAAAGTAAAATATTGTGGTAAACGATGAAATGACATGTTTTAAAGGTTAAAACTAATCTACCTGAATAAACAATGTCTACAAAATTTAGCGAACTCAATTCGTAATATTTTGTCGTTTTAAATGAGATTAGAAAAAATTATAAACAATACCGTCATAAGTTTTCAATTAACTATTAGTATTCATTAGAAGATTTTTATGTTAATATAGTGCAAGATCATTTACATTAAGATAATGAAGTATTTCCTTTTTTAATTTACGGATACGTCTATCAGAAAATATTTAAATTAGTAGTTATAAATCATATGACATTATTAGGAATTTCATCGTAGCAGATTTATAATGAATCGTGTATTAAAATACAATATAGTTACGTATGACATACATTATTGAATGCAAGGGGAAAATATTCCACTTACTCGAGCTGAGTACATATGATTATTGGCAAAGTTTAAATAAATAAATTATTATTGCTATTCATTTGAAACTAGGTATTTGGAGAACACAAACCGCTGGCAATTTAAGGATTTGTTTATTACAATATAATATATACATTTTCAGAAATATAGTATCCATGGAATTAAATATTTTAAATATAATATTCAATCGAGTGTTTTTGATAAGAAACAGATATCGGTGAAACTTATTATTGAACATTTTAGATCAGTTGTGCATAACAAATAATTTGTAAAATGGTGACTATTGTTGCAAATATTTTCACATTAGAGCCTTAGGTCAAGGTCACTCAAATCCGCATTATCATACAAAGCTAGGATAAAATTTGTATCAGCTTTAACAATACACAAGTTGACGCGAAATAAAGCATGGGCTGAATTATGGATAAATTGACAGGCCCCGTTATTACGATGAGATAATGCAAAATGCAAGATTGACTTTGCGCAAGCTTTATTAAACGTTTAAAACCAATAATCCCAGATAGCTAACAAAAACTTTGCTGTTTTGCTAAAAAAAGGCGGCAAATCAATGCCTCAACTTTTCACTTTTCAATACCGATAATACAGGCGAGACGCTAATGACTTTATAGCTGCACTTTTGTTTATTATAAATTTGAAGGCCCATCCGATACGATTGGAGATGAAAGCGGTTAGATATTTACGGATGAGCTAGATTTTAAATAGGTATACTGGTAATAGAACTAATATCGTAAGGCGTTTCATGCCTGCTGCCTATGTTACGTCTAACGAATATCCATCTGTAGGATTTTCAGCCAAATATTTTTCTAAAACGCGCAATTGAAAAGGAACAAAAACACAAAGTCGACTTTTGATCGGTGGCGTTCATAAAAATCAATCGAGTTAAATTATTCACTCGTCGGGAAATGCGATTTCATTCACAATGCAAAGCATAAAATATTTTTCGCAGAGCGAAGATCGAAGCCAACGATTGTAATTGTTTTATTGTTAACGAATTGTATTTTCAAATGCTCGCACTTTGAGTTAGCGCTTAGCGGATGCAGGTGCCAATGATAAGAGCCTAAAACGACGTTGCAATGGCTCGTTGATAACGTGGCGGCACGGGGGTAGCGGGGGCGGGGGCGGAGGGTAGGAGCGGGGCGAAGCTTCACGAGTTATCACTCAGAGCATTTCGGTTGTGCGAAAGCCAACCTCGTATTATCATCGTCGTTTCTAGCTTAGCACGTGAGCCGCGCGGCAAGATAAAAATACAGCGGCGAGCGAGGTATGCGAAAAAAGTGGGCGCGATATTTGCTCCGGATTTGGCCGTTCCGCGAATCGCATCCGCCTCGAAGCGCAGGAGAAATCATGTGCAAGTCGGCGCTCTAATCATCCCCGGTAATCAAGACGAAATACAAACAGAGAATCCGGGTGGTCGGGGCAGAGCAGCAGCAGCAGCAGCAGCAGCAGAGCAGCGGCGGCGGCGGCACAAGAGCTCGGCGCACGTAGTTTCATCGCCGTCGACGTCGTCGTCGTCGTGCCAATACCTTAGCTTTAATCGCGCGCCGAGACTCGCTTACACACAAAGCGATGCACTGCCGCGACGATAAGGGGAGCAGAAAACCGTGAGACAGTCGGCGGACTCGAGCTGCTCCATGATAGCGCCAATTTTACGCTCGCTTTTATCGCCCCCCCCCCTTGTACGGGGACCTGCCGTCAAGCGTGGCTTGTGCCTTTTCTTCTTTTTTTTTTTTTTTTTTTTTTTTTTTTTACTTCCCTGTACTTTGTTTCTCTTGGCTTTAGTGTTTTTTTTGTTCGCTTTCCTTTCTTCGTTCTCTTATTTTGTTTTAATCCGTAACGCGAATCGGTCTCGAGCGCGCATAAATTTCCGTCCGTGTCCTCACTTTCTCGAGGACAGGAAGTGTCTGCGAAAAACACGTCCTTGAATTTGTAGATCAAGAGCCGATCGATACAATGTCACTCGACTCGTACGTGTGGGCGACTATCTTAGCTTCATTACCGAATTCGCGGCTACACTTTTCAACAAGACTTTTTTCCTAAGGGGAATAATTTTCGGACTGCTAGAATGTGCAAGTCGAATGCCTGTGGCCAGCCGGAGAGAACGGACTTCAACTTTCGCCGCTATAATAATATATTATAAATTCATGAGTTATGGTTCAACGGCGACATTTTAAAGCCCTGGCGATGAATAAATCTTTATTGCCTAAAATAAATATTGTCTTTAATAAATGAGCTATCGATAATTCGACCACTATTTCATTTCTCCAGCTCAGCACTTTCGTCATTCTTGTCTCAATCGTCTAAACATTTTCGTTCCTTTAGTTTCAATCCCATAACATGCCGATTTCAGTATAGTCGTTTTGCACAATAAGATTAATTGCTATATGCAATAATTTCAATGCTCGCCACGATAAATGATAAAAGTTTCCGTAAGACCGAGGCCTAAGCTGAACTCGTAGATCTGCATTTGCAGATCTTGTCCTCCTAGAGATGTGCGAGGGAAGATTTTTTACCGCGCTTAGACCGATTGAATTCGCGTATTTCACTTCATAATATACATAATACGGTCAATGGGTTTGAAATTAAGACCTATATGCCAATGACGATCCATTAATAATCATGCAA
This sequence comes from Kradibia gibbosae, assembly GCA_018907135.1. Lineage (NCBI taxonomy): Eukaryota > Metazoa > Arthropoda > Insecta > Hymenoptera > Agaonidae > Kradibia > Kradibia gibbosae. Next base: position 3,493,343 of record JACCHX010000011.1, read on the forward strand.
ATTTAAAAATTGTATAGAAATCTTGCATTCCACTGACACGGAAAGAGCGAAATGGTCTCGACAGTTGGACTCGAGAAAAAACGAAGCGTCTTTTCTTAATATCGTTAAATTGTCTTCTTCTTACAATGCCTTTAACGAAGCGAGATAATCGGAATTTAACAGGATAATATGATTAACGGCTAAATAAAATTTCCAATAATACTTTACAGTTGCATAGATATAATAATGCTGTTGATCTCATTATTTATATAATTTGAAATATAGACAATTGTACTTTTGAAATATTCGATAAATAATGTCAAAAGACTATGATGTAAAATAATGAACACTGGTTTCGTTATTGCGAAAATATTACGTAAAGATTTTTGCTGGGAAAAGAAAGTTAACTAATATATGTAAAAATTTCGTGCATCGAGTAAATGTTTTAGAATATGCTTATGTAAGAATTGTGTATCACATGAAGATTTAAATCGTCACAATGCCTTATCATAAAAAATAATAATTTACAAGTTCATTTTTACCGAGGAAAATTATCTTTTTGGATTTCAGAATAAAGTATTAAAAAATACTTATTTTCCGATAACTTTAAATTCGAATGCAAAGTGAAAAATTTGCATTGCGAAGGTCGAAGATTAAAGCCGCAATAAATGTTACAATAATCATTGATAATTATTACGTTAGAGAATACATGTTTTTTTTAAATTTTGAATAATGCTTGGAATACGTAATGAGATGAATCACTTAGCATTTATACCTTTGTTACGCACACTCCACTTAGACTTAATCACTTAAACTTAAACTTAAATTGCAGTTTGACAAAGTCAGCTTTTCTAAATTATCGCGAAGCCTAGCGACTTAGCGTCTATAACAATTAAATAAGAAAGGATCAGCTGGGCTTAAGCCAATCAACAATCAATACCGGATCATTGCAACTTCAATAAAGCTTTTTTCCCCTGCTATTCAGAGAACCCATAACTTTGTTTGGCTTTATCTTTTGCATAATGGCAAAACAGTAATATTGTACAAAGATAATCGGATTAAACGAAAATAAAACTATCTGGATAATATACTCTTTTAAGTCCAATTCTTTTATAAAAACCACTTATTATGTATTTGTAAACACAAGTAAGTTTTTTTTTTATTATTATAAGAGATATGCTTTGTTGCCACTTGCACAGGCTTGTTTTTTTTTTTTTTTTTTGATATTCCCCTGAATATTATAGACGTCAAAAACATGTTTTTATTTGGAAAACTTGTTAGTATATATTTTTCATTTTGTCAAGCGACACTCAAATAAATTTTATTTTATTTTTATTTTGTAGAATTAAAAAATTTTTAGCTGTGTAACAAAATAATGTAAATATTTAAATTCTAAAATTTAAATACTAAATACTTATATAAAAATATATATTTTTGCGAAAATTTTAAAAAGCCTTTGTAAAAAATTTATTTATTCGAAGCATATTTAAATGAACTTTACAAAAATAATATAAATAATATTTTATTCGATTATTTTCAATGGCACTATGAAAATGAAATTTATATCTTTTTTAACAGCATTAATATATTGCTACTCGATTGAGACAATCTTTGAAAAGATTTTTCAATTATCATAGAATTTACGTTTCTAAATAATAAAGTTAATCTGAGAAATAAGTTAACAATAAGAGGTCTATGAAATACGTTTCATAGTTATTGAGAAATGCGATTAAAGAAGTCTTTGAAAACTAACTTTTATACGAACTTTTTCGTCTATTTTTAAATTTGATAAATATATTTAGTTTGAAAAAAATATCAAGTTAATTAACATATTAAATTTATATATCAATGGGAAAGAAAGAACGACCGCTTTTTTTTCCATGTCTCCAAAACCATAACACCACAAATGTTACTCGATAATCGCTTAATCTTAGACATTTGCTATTCTACAATACATTAAAAGTCATTTATATTAATAAGAACTCTTGCAATATGAAAAAATGGTTACAATACTTTATTCATCGTGTATAATTTCAACGATATATCGAATAGGGTATCGAATTCGAATAAGGATTTATTTGGTACTACTGTGGTTACGATTTCAGAAAGTTTTATGCATTTGATTAATTATAGTTTTTAAATTAAATTTTTTTATTTCTTCGTGCTAAAGTAAATGTTCACGTGTGCAGGAGGTAGGTAACGATTAAAAAGTTATTTTTCTCATCGGGTGGACAGGGGGATTACTTACGCGTGAGAAGTCATACGAGGGCAATTTGCAGTCGACAGTCATTGAATGAAAATCTAGTATTAAACTTTTCGCTCCTTCGATTACGTTTTTAAAAGGCGTTATCAAAATTTAGTACGTTGCAGAAGGAATACAATTCGTTGGAATTTAACCCCCCCCCCACCCCAAGGCACACATTAAACGGGACAATATCAGAGTATAATTAAAAACTTCAAAACTTGCGTGCGCTCGGTGTTTTTATTGGCACTTGGGCGAAAATTTAATGCATCTTAAGAAAACTACGGCTTGGAGCGCGGGGGCCTAAGCTCGGCCATTAAGCGCCCGTGTATGTGGATAAACTCCCCTTAGGCGGTGACCTAAGAATAAAATTCTCCCCTACCGCCGTATCCCAAATTGATGGCGCGTGCTGCTGCACCCGCGGAGGCTCTTCGACAGCTGCGAGCGCTGAATTTATTTACCCTCGCTGATTTTATTCTCGTATAATTCATAAATGAAATACTTGGCCGACGGAGCTCAGTGAGCCATCCCAGTGTACGTGGTCGTCGTCGTCGTCGTCGTACACCCCGTGCCCCTCCCCGCGCCGCGCCCCGCCCCGCCTCGCCGCGCCGAAGGGAAAGGGCCACGGCTGCACGTGCTCGTGTATTTTCAACGAAACGGCCAAGGCCTTTAAATTTCAACTTTCCCAGCTTTTTTTCATCGCGTCTCATCTCTCGTACCCTGCGACCGATGGCTTTGTCATCCGCGCCGTGTCGACGGAAGTTATTGATTTATTCGCCGTGAATTCGTGGATAAATAACGTACGTGCCCGTACTTTGGGGCGTTTCCTAAGTTTTCTCCTTGGCGAAGAAGTCGTAACTGTCGAGCCGTACTGGCCATGTATGTATAATTATCGGTAATATACAACGAAAGCTTAATTACATGCGTTGGTTGCATTGTGAAGTTACGAACCGTTCCTTAAAATGACGCTCGGCATCTCCGGATCCTCGTAGAAGGAAGCGCACGTCTACGGGACGTAATTGATGCACGCGTATTCCGCGTAAGCAAAAAAAAAAAAAAAAACCGGAAAAAAGCGGAGACTGCTATTTTTGAAAAAAAAAAAAAAAAAAAAAAACGCAACGCTCGAGCATCAACGTTGGAATCGCGGCCTCCTCCGAGCGAGCACCCGATTAAAATTAGTGCATCCAAAAATCGATTCTCCGCAATCGGATGTCGCAATGATTCACGGGCATGCGCGTTGCGAACAAAAAAAAGTGCGTGAAAAACACACACACACACACACAAAGGGGGGGGGGGAAACAAGGGGCAATGGCGTCGTTCCCAGGACGAAGGCGCGCGAAATCATTATTCCAAAGAATCGTCGGAAGGCGTCGGCCGTACGTGCGACTCGACAGGGCCAACGTTTCGAAAGCCCTCTCTCGATGCTACCGACGAGCCACGGGAACGCGCGCGGCTTTCGATGATCGACGAGCGAGCGTCCAAATGCGAAGGGACGCGCGACGCAATGTCGCCGAGCGCTTTGCGACAGCGCTTAAACTGGGCGTCGGACGGATTAAACATGCATAGGGGCACAATGACCGCGAGGTCCGCGGCCTGTGTACTTTTACATCAGCTGCAGCAGCGGCAGCAGCAGCCGCGGACTCTCCGGTTAAAGCCAAAGAGTCGATCGCGGCTTTGCGAGAGGCGACTCGGCTCGCGGTGCCCAATGACATCATTCGCCTCCTCTCGATACGCATGGTCGGGGGTTGGGGGGAGGGGGGGTGGAGGAGAGCCCGGGAGGGCGCCGCTCGGCTCGGCAATCTCTAATCGGCTTCGCGTGATTCTCCAAAGCATGAATTGAATAGCTCCCGATTGTCGCTCTGGTACAACGATGGCGGCCACCACCAGAGTGCAATAAGCCACTGCAGGCTCTTTTTTATTGCGCCACGAGTACATCGGCACCGGCCGCGTGCGCTACTGTAAATTGAGCTTTCAGCCCGAGCCACCTTTTAAATTGACGTTAAAAAGGCTCGCTTTGCGAAGTGCTCGTTAGAGTTAATTTTACGCTCGATAGTTGTGCTGCGTGCCAGTCGGCCGGACTTTAAAACCAGACAATGGACAAACTTTCATTAATGCTGCCACCAAACTGATAATTACCCCGGTTAAAGCTCTCTCGCTCGTGAGATTTAACGCTTGAGCACTTGGTTGTGCAGGCATTGATTTTTAAAGCTTCAAAGCGATAGGAAGTGGGTTAAAATTTAATTTCAACTGAATTATATTCGGCTGTTTATCGACGACTTCCCTGAAATACACATGGCTGAGAAGTTCGAAGACGGGCATTAGTTTCTTCAACTTTATGCTTATCGAATGTTATTCGAAGCTTTCCGTTTATTTATTTTATTCCACTGGTAATAATAAAATTCCGATTTGATTTTTGCTTCGGTATTATAATTTTCAATATAATACGAACGATAATAAAAGCACGTTTCGCGTTATCTAAGTAATCAATGTACAAAATTAAAATGGTTTTGCAACGCGTACGAGGCTATGGACTAACGTGTAAAACGTTAATTCATCGGCGTTTTTTATTCGGATAGTTCTTAGTGAATTGTTTGTTTTTATAATTCACCCTTTAAAACGATGCAGGGTGAAGCGTCATCTTTAAACGCAAAGCTGTTTTTACCTTGACGAAAATGTTTCAACTTTCTGGATATCTAATAAAACTGCAGCGATTGTAAATTTTCTTTCAAATTTCTCCCAAGGAATGAAATATATCAAATACAAACGTCATTTTTCAGGAAAAATTGCTCGTTTAGAATAATTTTTGCGCACGCGAAATAAAATATCGTTGTATAAAGTGAGTGGCTTCGTGTGCCATGTGCCATTTTCCCAGTATGAAAAACAACAACACAAAGATGGTCCCTGCTTACCCTTTCTCTTCATGCCCGACTGTGCATAACGTCTGTCAAAACAAAGAACTTCCAACGTATTGTAAATGGAGGCTTCCGTAAAATACGGTCCTTTTATATATTTAGTAACTGACTATTTATTGGATGACTATTTTGCGCACTTTTTTGCCACATAAATTTATCAAATGTGAATTGTCAAGAGGTATACCGTTAAAAATTTGTACAAAATCTCGATACTTCAAAAGAAAATATTTTTAGTGCACAATATATATATATACGTTTTAGACTTAATTATTTGATGGCCTACTTTTTGATTTTTGTAACAAAAATAGACAGAAAGTGAAAACATTGTTGAAAGAATATAATTTTTTTACAAAAGAATTCTAATCGTCTCCACTGGATAAATATTTTTTCATTAAACACATAGATTACTTACTTGAAATGGATACATTTAATAGATGTTGAGGGTGTGGAATTATATTATTAAACCATTTTTACACAACGTATTTACGCAAAGAAAATGTTTTAAAGAATGCTTACGGATGCTAATAAATTTAAGCTAAAGTACATGTTTCTACTTAAAAGATTAGGATATTTTTTAAATTAATTAATTTCAATTAGAATTACAAATTAAAATTAATGTGATCACATACGAAACTAGTAATTAATATCTATAATGGTATATACAGAAAATATGTGACACCAGAAATAAATTTCATTTTAATTCGAATTTATTTTATGTGCTTCAAAATTCTTTTTAATTATTTATATCTAAGATGAAATTCTGCTTAAAATAAGGAGTATTTTTTTTTTAACGAAATTATAATAAAAGCTAAATGAGAATAACTATATACACGTATGTATGTATATAAATATATTCAAGAAATTTTTCTCAATATAAATTATTAGAAAATACTATTTATTACAGTCTCACCATAATTTATCAAATTTTCAATTATATTATCGAAAACTGTTTAAATTATTTTATTATGAATACGCTTACTTCGAACTTACATCTACAATAAAAGTTTGAGTTTTCAATTTATAAGATGAAAATGTATTACGTGAGTCATGTAATTTTCAATATTGAAGAATTTTCATAAAATTTTCAAATTTCGAATCTATAACCATCGTATTAAAGTCTTAACGCGTAACATTAATTATTCATACATGAGAAAAAGGTAAATGGTATAGAAGCACTTGAAAATTGCAGAATATTCTGAAATAACGGATTAGAAATTTATAACTATTAAGGTATATGTCCGTCTCGTCAAAATGCTTTCATAATAAATGTTTCCGAAATTGATTTAATTTTATTTAAATTAAATGACTTGAATGTACCGTTGCAACTAATGCATAAAGGTTGAATAATTTGTAAAATATAACTAAAACACCTCCAATGTTTTTTTATTTTACATCCGCTCTAGAAATACTAAAATATTATACTCAAATAAGCAGCAAAGTCAATAAAGCTGACTGTACGCCTGCTATTTTAAGATTAGCAAGAGTAGCGTTAATTAAAGCAAATATATTTTTGACGAAATCGTACTTTTTTGTTCGTTTTCGATTTGTTTTTTCAATTTCACTTATTTTAAATGAAAATCAGCCTTGAGGCTATCCGTTCCGAGCTTTTTTAAAATCGATTCGCCATACGATGCAAACAAATGAAAACATCGCCGATAAATCTACTAGTGTGTATATTCCAGGACAAGATTCAAAGGGTGTGAATCGCAGTATAAGTAGTAGCTCGAAGGCGAAGCAGCTGCAAATCAAAGAAAGAATACAATCGCGTACTTCTAAAATTTTATAGTGGTAATACTACAAGAGGAAGCGAGTCTTAAATTTATAGACTTGAAAGATTTATTAAATAAGCAAGTCTATTTCCACTCTCCCTTCGCATGTTGACTACGGAATTGACAAATCGATTGCTCAGCTGCAACTTATTACGCTCATCTACTCGATATTAGTAGCTTTTTGCTAATGAATTATGCGCCTTTTATTAATTACGTTGAAAATATATTGAAACGAAATGTTAAAAATATATTTCGCCTTATTGTTTTATCTGTTTTCTCTCCGCTATATCTTTTATAGATGTTCCAAATGCTTAATTGGAAAACTAGGTTAAATATTGTCTTAACACTACACGCTGTATTTCAGTAAGTTTATTTAAAAACAAAATCTTCCTTTGCATTGAAATTTAATAACAAGACTAAAACAAACATTCGTATGCTTGTTTAATAATACTGAAAAATGGTTTAATACGGTTGGATGCATACGTTGCGTATAACAAGCGTTTCGCGATTTCAAATAAATTTCAATTCAATTTCTTGCGAAGCATGAAACTTTTCTGATATTTATATACTTATAGCTCTATCAGCGCATAGTAAAGCCATAAATAATTAGACAAACAAAAGTACGTTTTGTCATCATAATTTGATCAGATGTAAAATTAATTTTCGAATCAAAGGTCGTAACAATGAAATAAACAAAACATACGTGTATGCAACTGCACAATTCAAATAAATATTATTTAAAGATACTATATTAATATTCATATTTTTTCGCACAACAAAGCTGTACATGATGTTTTGTAAATTTAAAAAAGCCAATTACAAAGAAGTTATTTAATTCAAAATGCATTTCGTGCGTAAAAATTATAAACTCTTAAAGCATAAAAGGAATTTAGTTCGTTTTAGATAAAAAAAAAAGATCGCAGAAAGATGGAAATTTTTTTCACTTAAAATTTAAAACGCTTCAAAGTGCAAGACTTTTAAATATTTTACGCGTAGTCGACGCTTGAAATAAGAATAGTAAAAAAGTGCTTTGCGCATCGGATATCATCGATACTACTTTTGTTCAACAATGTAAAATCGTTGCGTCTTTTTTTTTTTTTTTTTTTTTTTCTAACAATATTATTACAAATCTCATTCGCATTACATAAGTAATCGCAATAATGATAACATAGGAAGATAAAGTCTAGTAGCGCTTAAAAATTATTCACTGCGACTCGAGATTCATCAAGCAGACACTTGCTAGATTTACGGATGTAGATATAAGTCGAAACGAAATAGTATCCGGTTGTGCAGTTGCGAGGAGCGTACTTTGGAATAGTAAGGCTGGAAAATGAAGACGTGCCTACGCTACCGGAAGGGGCGAGAGGAGGCGATGGGCGGGCAGCGTCAGGTCGCGCGCGTCACAGCGAGGGAGAGGCCTTTTAAAAGGCCTCTCCCGAATAACAAGAGCGAGCCGCGCGCCGAGCCATTGACGATGATAAAGCACGGGAGGAATTTTCGTCGGGAGACCTTGAGAGCCCGGGGGCCATAAGAAGAAAGTATCGGGGCCGATGTAACCTTGCGCGGGTGAGGCCGAGCCTGGCACACGCGCACTGTTGACTCTGCGTCACGTGTCGGGGAGTCCCTCGCAGCCAGAGAGAAGAAGCCCCGGTGCCCCGCCGGTCCCCGATGCAGTAGAGTCGCGAGAGAACGAGGGGGAGCCCCGCCGAAGGGTGAGTCCTCGTCCAACTGCTCTTCTTTGTTCGGGCGGGCGGGCGCGCGTTGCCGTGGAGCGCGAGGGAATCAGCGGCGAGCGATCGTGCCCTCGACCTTGAACCACCGCATCGATCCTCCGCGCGAGCGAGCGCTGAAACGGCGCCAGGCGACTCCTATGCGACGAGCATGTGCTCCTAACTCGGACCTGCGTCGATATTTCGATCCTCCGAGCCGGTCGACGCCCGAGGTCTTCCTGGTCCCGTCGATCGCCCCGTGTCGTCCCTTTGTTCCCGACGGCCGATCGGGTGGCGGCGCGGCGCGGCTCGGGGGGGGTGGGCGGGACAAGGAGGGAGGGTCCGGGAGGTGGGGTCGAATGTCAATTTAGCCCGATATCTTTGGCTCGGATAGTACTCGCGCATTCGCTACGTCGTCGTAGCCGCCTCTCTTTTGTTTACCCTCGATCCCTTACTCCGTACTTACCGGATTGGAAAGCTGGATGAAAGAGGCACGAGGACGATTGTTGGGGTGCACGCATTACGACGCGCATTTCAGCTCGATCTAGGCCACCAACTGCCCCCGGCGACAGCATTTTCTCATCGTAACTCATCGTCTCCTTTTATTTTTTTTTTTTTTTTTCGCCGCTTGCCTCTAATCCGTGCCACGACTAAACCACTGCGATTGACGCTGGAAATTGTGAATGACGGGGCACGAGTATCGTCGCGCGCCTATTCGGCTAATTCTAAATTACTCGGTATAATTGCCGATTGCTCAACGGCGCACTTAAAATTAATCAAGGAGTAATTTAATAACTCGAATTGATGGGTTAGGCGCTATTCCTTTATACACGAGTGCCTCTATCTGCAAATAGATTTTAAGGAAATGAGTACATTAGGTACGTGTCCTAAACATACATTACATTTGATATGTTGCTTAATATATTACTCGTGTCAGTGTCAATAAGCTATGTGCTTCACTTGCATCTGCGTTCATTCAGGTCTTCGGGAGTTAATATACAAATTTAATATACAAACATTTGTATATATATATATATATATATATATATATAACACGCAGATGCTTAAACTTCTCATACGGCGTATTCAATTTTAAAATAAATTCATGTAAATTTATTACTTTGATGTACGTACCATTCATTCTAACGTAAAATTCGGTAAATGACTCCGAAAATAGTGTATTATCTTACGTTATAAAAGATTTATACATATATAATTAAAAAAGAAAACGCATTTTTAAGAAAAATCTAAGCAATCTCAACGTTAGGGGGCAAAAACGAATAAACACTACCATTAAGAATGACTAGTCAATTAATTAATAAGTGAAAATATTTTCGAAAATAATATCTTAAAAGATTCCCGTTTCGTTAAAAAAAAAAAAAAAATACTTTTGATACTGAATCTTTTTTAAAAAATGTTTAAATCTACTATAATTATATCCGAGTGTCAAGGTATGCACATTAACAGAAAATTTCATAAAAATGCCTTGGAATGCACAAATGTAAAATAAAAATATTGTAATATAAAGCAAGTTTAGTTTTGTCAGGCATTTAATAATGGCATAATATTATATAACGGTATTTAGCTTTACTCGTTTATAATTTTTTTACGTTATATTGATTGAACATATAACTTTTGGTTTAATTGAACTTTACAATTATTTATTTATCCTTAGCTTACATTATCGAAAATACCTTTATAAATAAAATATAAGTTTTTGAATGACCAGCAAATTAATTTTATTTATAAATAATTATAATCGTACGTACAAAGAATAAAAATGTTTTCCGTACTTTTTATAACCACGTTAACTAACATACTACAATAATTAGTTATTATATGCTACAATATAATACAATAAACGATTCGATTGCATATAATTATCGATGCAATAAAACACAGTGTTCGCGACTTGTTGAATTTTGTTCAAGCTATTGTTCGTTAAAGTATTATAATATAGGTTAACCGTGTAAAATTACTGTCGAACTTGCAAAAGTATCTAACAAAAATTTAAATTAATAATATACAAAAATTTACTTGAGAGAAAAATTTACCATGAATGAGTTATTATAAGCTTATTAATCATTATCTCATACACAGTTTCATAATAGATTAAGAGCATTTTCAATGAAGAGAACATATTTTTAAAAAATTCTAAATCATTGTATAATATACTACGCTACGGCTGTGCAATCTAAGATTCATTCATATTTATCATGTACTCGATCAATTCATTTTAATACGTTAATCTGAAGTAAAGTTCCGCATTAATACAAAAAGTCTCAAACGGTACGTTCAATATTTCATTAACGGCACGGTATTTTTTTTAGAGAAATCACAAGTATTGTAACTTAGAACAGAAAATTACATTTCTTGTAAACCATGAGAATTTAAAAATTACTTATGTATTTAATGAGCACTTTTGGAAATTTTTGAGTGCTTTTCTGTTTATTAATTTTTTTTACGTGTTTTGCAATTATATTCGTGCATAAATAACTATTCGGTTTATCATTATTTGAACATTTTTAACACATGAAAAATAATTTTTTTACAATTATGTACCATGGATATTTATTGACATGTACAAAAAAACGAGTAATAATTTTAATATTTAGTTTAAAATAATAATATTACATTGAGAGCAATGCATTGAAAAATACTACAAACAATATTATTAATTTAAATAATCAAAAATGTTTTGTACTTTTACTTACATTTTTATTTTTTATTTACTTAAATAGCTTATAATTATGTAATTATAATTCATAATTTATAAAGACATACACTTGTAGATTTATACTATAGAGTAAGGAAAAATGTGTTTTAATTATAGAAATATATTGTTTTTACGTTTTACAATCAAGTGTAATACTGAAACATTGATACATTTATCTATAATTATTATTTAATTTTCAAACTTTATTATCGCAATGATACAATATTGTTTTTAAACTCATAAATATCAATGTGTATATTTATTTCTTAAATATGTTTTTAAAATATAATATGCTTATGAATCAATAAAAAATTACTGAAACATTGTCAATAAAATAGTTTATTTTTTATTCTAAAAGCCAATTTTTAAGTTAAGTTTTTATTTTATTGTTGCCTTTAATGAAAAATTTCAATAGATATTAGTTGTATAAATTGATATGCTATTACATTCTTATGATAGAAAAAGTGCATTTTGTTTCTAAAGGAAAGTTTATAAATTCAGTCCAATTTTTTCATTTCGTCTTCACGTAATTCATTAAAGTAGGAGAAATATATATATATATATATACCTATTCTGTGAGTTGCTTATTTGTCACTTGATAATTAGAAGTTCGGGATAGCGAAAATGCGACTTGCAAAGTGACTTAAATAAGATTAAGATTAATTTGAATTTAAATAATTTAATTTTTTTTTGTCTTAAAGTAATTATCTTATTGCTAGGAAATTTAACGTTGTACGCATAACTTATAAAATTTTATATTTAAAGAATAATCAAATTGCATTAAAAATATTTTCAATAATAATCTCATGTTCGTAATATAGAATATCAATTATTATTATTAATTATAATGTAAAGATATTTAAGAAAACTTCATAGATGAGCAGTAAGATACAACACTTTGTAAAGTAATGTCTTGTGATGGTAGAATATAATATTCCTATAAGATAAGTAGAAGTAAGAAACTTATCAATCTCGATTTCTGCAAACTTTATTTATCAAATTTATCAGTCTTTCGTAGTTTTATTTGATTATGCGATATTATCATGTTATGCGTATCTCCGTATGGACTTGCAAGCGTAATGATTACGTTTAGATAGTAGTTGATGTACACAAATTTACATGCATATATGTAAGACCCTTATGAAAATTTAATTAAAGCGAACGTTAATTATTTTGTAATTACACTGCTAATTACGAATATAAATTAAAATACAAATTTATAATATGTAAACTAAATGTGTAGAATTTTGTTCCGAAGAATCAATAAACTGCAATACTTAATGTTATTTTAATTGTCCTTATTTATTATTTAATAGAGCGTTTAATGAATCTGAATCGTTTCTCAATATTTATTATTTAAATATGAAATAATCGTTAAATAATATGAGTACGGAATGGAAATTGATTTAATAGAAAGTTTTTCCATTTAAATTCTTAGAGTTGCTTAATGAAAAAAATTGTATTATAGAAACAATAATTTTGACATAACTTTCATTAGTTATTTCATTAATAACGTCAAATTGTAGATTACAACGATTATTAAGTGCTGCGAAAACGAAAACAAAAAAAAAACTCAAATCAAAATATAATTACAAATATAAAATATCTGCTTCTTTGTATTTTCATATACGTATAATAAAATTTTTATTAGTTAAACTTGACTATCACGCGATTAAATTTATGTTTTTGTTCGAGACTCAAATATACTTACGGCTAAAATACAAACGAAATACGTACATATTGTACTGTTATTATCGAATTCATTATGCAATTGTTATTTCTTCCTCGTACGGTTATTTGAATTATAATAAGTTATTACATTTTTTAAAGAAAACAATAACTGTATAGCATGAAATATAAGCGTAAGAAAATAACGCGACATTTACCTCATAAAAGTTAGATTATTCAGCAAGCTTTATTTTCAACCTATGCAATAAGAATGCTTCAGTTCTTATAGGAAAGCATTTTTAAAATTTAACTACGATGTGTAAAACAGTACGTTATGAAAGCAAGGTTTATTATTCCATTTGGATGCTTCCATTTGTTTTGGAAGCGAAGACAATAATATAATATCATGCCCTCGTACACATCACATACGTACATTACAAATGAAGAGTCAACGAATGCTTCATCCTTCATCCTTCTCGCTCTATCGAAATCTATTAACATTATTGTCAAACACTGTTTGTTGTCATTTGTATTGTCAATCGAAAAAGGAAAAAAAGGCCAAACTCTTATTCGATCTCCCTAACAACGCCGAATCTATAATTACAATTTGTTTTCGAGTTATCCAATATACTTCGCCACTACAAGTTTTAGCCATTCCGTCGACGACGCGCCCGATTATTATTATTATTATTATTATTACTATAGTTATCGTTATCATCATCGTCGTCGTCGTCGTCGTCATCGTCATCGTCATCATCATCATCGTCGTCGTCATCGTCATCATCATCATCGTCATCATCATTATTATTGCGAAAGCCAGTACGTCGAATCTTTTCTTGGGTCGCTCGGGTGCAGGTCAGGAAAACAATAAAGCCGAATATTTATTTAATCTCGGGGCTGCGGAGGAGTAGCGGCGGCGCGATGCTTGCGAAGGAGGTGGGGTGGCGGGGTGTGCCGCGGGCGGGCGAAGGGCGGGGGAATTTCAAGTTCAATCAACGTAAGCCATTCGCCGCCGCTCGCATCTCGACCCGTCGAACTCGAGGTCCATACGTGTGGGCATGCACGTAAGTATGCGGCGGGGGCGCACGCGCGCCCATCCAAGTACCACGACAATAGCGAGGGCGAGAATAATGAAGGTAGGGTGCCATTGAGCGCGCGTATCGCAGGAATGCGTGAATCGGTAACAAAAGAGCAAGTCCGCGAAGCAGCGAGAGCGGCTTTAAATAATCGCGGCTGTTTAATAATACGGGCTCTCTCTCTCTCTCTCTCTCTCTCTCTCACTCTCTCTCGGCCGAGCGATTGACCGGTGCAGTTGGCCTATATATATGAGGCGAGGCTGCGCGCGTTCCTATCCCCCCTGCCGCCGCCGCCGCCGCCGCCCTCTCTCACCTTGTCGAACCGGCCGGGCTGCTGCTGCTGCCCCCCGCCCCGGCCGCCGCACCCCTCGCAGCCTCCGCCACCTTCGCCGCGGCACACAGAGATCGGACGTCGCGGCGCACTCGTGAAAGCCGTGTTCCCCTCTCCCCGACCCCTCGCACTCTCTCTCCTCTCGGCCGACCGAAAATATGCGCGTAGCCGCGTTCTTTTTCCCTTCCTCCGTTGCGCCGCGCCTCGTGTCCCCCTCGAAGTCTCCGGCGGCCGCCCCCTCCCGGCCCCCGCGAGCCGCGCGCGCAAGGCACGCACGCGCGCACACTTAATCACGCCTCAACGCTGTCTTCTTACGTGTTCCTCGTCGTGCAGCGACACTCCCCCCCGCCCCGGCTGCCAGGACCGCGGCGGCGAACCGAGCGCCGAAAGCCCAGGGCCGTCCGCCCGCGCCCCTCGCCCTGAAGGGAAGCCCGCCGCCAAGCGCGCGCGAACCCGACGCGCCACAACACGGCGGCGATGCTCCCCCCCGCGCCCGCGCCCCCCGACTAGGCCCGGCCCCAGCCGCCCAGATCTCCGCCGCCGCCGCCGCCGCACCAACCCGCCGACGCTGCCGTGTGGCCGCGCGACGTGTTTCGCGTGACGTCAGCCTCTTGATTTCTATCTCGCTCTCGTACCTCCTCTGCCGTGTGCGCACGTTGACGACGATACCCTCGCCGGCCCGACGCTTGGCAACGCCGGAGCCCCTCGGCCCTGCTCTTGAGCGACGTTGCCGGCCCCTATCGCCCTCTCCTTTTACTCCTTCATCCCTCTCGCACGCGCGTCCAGTCTCCCGAGCGCTCGCCACCCCTCGGCCCTTCCGCTCTCGCCCATCGTCCTCCCAGCTCCGCCGCCGCCGCTGCTCCTGATGCCGATGATTCTGATGCTGCCACCGCCGCCGCCGCCGACGCCGTTCCGCTTCCACCGAATTGGTAGCAGATTACCGGATTCGATATTACTCCCTGGATGTATTTCGTAATTACGATAATTTTAATCCCCTCTTTTGCAAATTCGCGCAGGACATTTTCTCGTCGGATCTTTATTACGCGCTGACGCTCTCGCGGCGTACATCGTATATTATTGTACGTAGAACTTATCGACGGTTATTTAAAACGGCAGTTTGATCATCGTTGAAATTTACCGACGATGTTTGGTACGTATATATCTTGTGAAATAGAATTTATATTTAGGGTTACTTCCCCTGCTTCCGATAATTCTCGACATTCGCCTGCGTATTAATTTCAAATTTAGCGCATCTGAATTTGGTGCTTGATAAAAATACGAACGATAATTTTATAAACCAGATAGTAGCTGGGCACCGAATGGCATTAACTGTTAAAGGAAATCTCATCTGTAACTTACCCGAATCAAAATTGGTAAACATTCGTTTGGTTCATTCATGAGTAGTCCAAAATAGCAACGGCGACAACAACGATAAATTCGCAACTTGCAGCGGAGACCATTTAGTCGTCGGTGATTTATTTTTACGAGATATGGAGAATCTATGATTTTTAGAAATTGATCCACCACCCTTCATAATTTATCCGGTGATATTAATCAGATTTACAATCTTGTGCGAAATTCGATGCGATATGGTACCACCGTAGTTTTAAGAGCTCGGCAACGGGTTAGACGCTGTTGGCGGACGACCGTTTTTAACGGCAATTGTGCTACACAGTTCGAAAAAAAAACTCCTTTCCTTCGTCAACAATCTTTTTCATTATATAATAAAACGGCCAATAAAGCATACATCGAAGACTTGTTTTCATCGTTTATTATGCTCCTAGGCTGCAGACTCAGTTGCGCTATTCTGCTCTATTCGAGGAGCGTATAAATATTTAATGAGAGGCAAACATCAATAATTTACCGAACTGCAACTTTAATAGATTTGTTGGGTAATTTTGTTGTGATTGGGAATAATTATTGAACGTAAATAAGCACTTTATTCCAGAGATTATTATTGCAGTAAAAGTTCATTATCATTCGATTCAGCATACAAAATTTCGGATTTAGTATAGAAACATGCGACGCAGCAGATTATTAAAAATGTATGCAGAGCCGTTATTTCAGTATCGTCTAAGTAATAATTAATTAACTTTCCACAAATAATTCAGCCATCGAAGGTATCAAAAGAAGACTAGATGATTGATTTTGAAAAGAGAGAAGCATTTTTTTCGACAAACTAAAAATGTGGCCAGTTCGACAATAAGTGGAATCGTTGAAAATAAATTTAAAATAATTGATCGAATACATAATTGTAATCGATTATATCCAAGGAGATCAAGCGTCCTTTAATTCGTACCAGTTATACGACTGCTCAAATTATTAAAGCGAAAGATGAAAAAAATGCAGCGCAACGAAAAAAAAACTGAAAATAATTCATAATCAATAACAGATCTCTTTGATTTTCTTGTGTAATACGGCGAATGGCAACAACCGAAGCCTTTTCGAGCATTCAATTAATAAGTCGTATGATACGCGAAAAGGACAACAGTTTTATTTTTCAATATTTCCAGGCTGTCTACCAATGCGTATCGAATACATGGGAGGGAGGGGCGGGGGCTGCTTTCAACGAATTCCTCAATGAATAAGCCTTTGGAGCCTCGCTCGTCATCAATCACTAAATCGGCCAAGTCGATTCCGAACGGCGGAGCTTCCGAGGTGTCGCGCGAGGCGCAAAGGTGACGCCGACTAACGAGGTGGGCGATTGTCCGTGGGGGTGGGGGGGGGGCGGTCGTTCGCGATATTTCTCGGAAAATCCTAGGGGTCGCGCGTCAACGAAGGACTCAACGTCGCAGCGGCGATTCGTAAAAAGGAAAGTGGCGGCCGGAGAGCGGCGCGATCGCCTCGATTTCTCATTAGTTATCGGGAGCGCGCAGGAGGAAGACCGCACACAAAGATAATTTCCTTTCTCCGCAAAGGTCGCGCCCGGAGCGAGCGCGCAAAACCTTGAAAAGCGCACGGCTGTAGTCTGTAGTAGGCGCCGCTGCTGTCCGGGTCGCCGCCGCCGCCGCCGCCGCAGTCGCTCTCCTCCTCCATCCTCGCAGCCGACTCCCCTTCCACCGAACCGCCGCATCGCCTGGACGACCCGGCGAAAATCACCAGCCGTGGGAAATCGATCGGGGGCCAGCAGCACCACCGGGCCGAGAACCGCGCGCTACGAGAATGAAATTCCAGCCACGGGGGAGGGGCCAAGAGTGGCGCTCGCTAAAGCGGCGTCGTCCCCCGCCCACCCGAACCTCCGACCCTGCGCCACGGCGCGGGCTCGGCGGGGAAGGACGAGGAGGAGGAGGAGGAGGAGGCGGCGGCGGCGCGGCGGGGCAGCAGGGGCGAAGCGGCCCATTCCGTCACGTCACGACGCAGCGACGAGCGGCGGCGGCGGCGTGGCCAAAGAAAATCAATCCGGTCGACTATCGCCCCACCGTCGAGCGCCGCGGCCTCCCACCAGGTCGTCGCCGCCGCCGCCCCCGCCGCCGTCGTCGCGGCGCGAACCTGCTCCTTCCTTCCCGGTACTAGCGATCTCGCGAAAAGCCGCTGCCTGCAAACTACTAACGCCTGCGAAAACGTACGGGCGGCCGCGGGGCCGTTACCAACGGCGGAGGCGGACGAGGAGGAGGACGAGGAGGAGGTGGCCGCGGAGGTCGCGCGAAGCAGGAGGGGATAGTGCATCCGAACTCCGGAGAAATGGCAGCGGCGCGGCGGCGGCGGAGTAGGAGGAGGCCCGCGTCAAATCATTAAAATATTACCCCGACGATCTAGTCTCGGGGCTTCTCTCTATCTCTCTCTCTCTTCCGCCAGCCAACCCTCCATCCCCGAACCCGCGATTCTCCTCGGCGGACCTTCTTTAACGCGAATCTCGGTCTCGACCGAATCTTTCCGGACCGAAGGTGAAGGCACGAGGCTCGTGCATCCCGCCGTTAGCCCCTGTGCTTTACCCCTGCATTTCCCCCTGACGTCTTACCGAGAGTTTCGCACACGTGTGCGTCCACGCAAACGGTCCGCTATAAGCCGTACTCCTGAATCTCGACACACACGACTATCGATTGTTGTTTCCTTTGGCTGGATTCGAGAGCCGGTGGTTGATGATCCACGCGAGGATCGAGGGCTAAAAGGCCGATCGAGCGACGAGCCGGAGTAAGGAAGCCTCGCCCCCGCGAGAGGAAAGCCCTGGATGGAGTGAGAAATTTTTGGGAAGGGAGTGTGACAAATAGTTGGAGGGACCCTCGCGGTATTGACCCGTTGGCGTCGCTGCTTTAGGTTTATTTCTGGTTGGGTTCCGGTGCCTACGAGCCGCGTACCTTTTACAAAAGACCAATGCGACTTGCATTGCTCAGCGGCTTTGGATCTGCACGAAAGAGGATTTACGCAAATATTATAAATAGAACTTTAAAATAAATGCGACCGCCACGGGGCTGAGGGGAGGAAGGTTAACTTTCATTACGCTCGACGCGAAACTTGTTATTATCAGTTATCCGCATTTCTTAGTTTCTTATCATCGACAAACGTTTATGAATAAAAGTACTTTCCTGTTATACGACTGGTTTCTAAGAATGTCGAAAAATACATACGCTTACTATTTAAATAAATCCGAATGGATAGTAATTGTTATTCGATCGTTCTTTTCAATCGATAGGCAAATCGCACTTGAGTCGCGGTTACTTTTCATTTTAAGTACAAAGTTTTCTGATCAAATGATCGAATTTATAAAGAAACAATAAATAAGTCCTATCGATCATCGTGAAACTTTCGCTTTGAAAATTTTGAAGATTAATAATGACATTAAAGTAGTTACGATATTTCAACAATGCATTTATTTTTAATAGTCAACGTTTGACAATTTATATAAACGGATTGCTAAAATATGTTTACATTTATGCATTTGTCCTCGCATAAAACTATTAAATAAGTTCGGAGTATAATATATTGTTGATCGCTAATAATGCGAGATGCGCGAGTAGTTCCATCGCGAGCAATTTTCCCGGCGCATAAAAATCAAAGCAACCGTTTTTTCGAAGGAGGTCGCATCGCATCGTGAAAGTAGCCTTTGATAACGATTTTCTCGCTATCGAGTATAAAGTCTGGTCCTTGTATTTCAGCAGTGGAGCCGATTGCGAAACTGCAATGACCAAACCCTCTTGAGAATAAGTATAAAATTGGATGCGCGACTATTACCTTACATATAATTTCATTAGGTAAGATATATTTAAGCGTCCTTGCGGAATAAATCGAACGCTAAAGGTTTCATCAACCAGTTAAACCTTCTTTTTATTTCCGAATAAAAACTTTGGTCTAGTAATTGCCGACAATTTATCAGCGTCTCAGCCATACTGATCGCGTACAAATTGTACGAAAGTGTGATAGCGATCGATGCTTCGGATAATAGAAAAAATTTTTTTTTCGTTTATGAAAGACAGTTTGTTTTTTCTTTAAGAATCAATTGTACTTTAATCATACGAAACGATGGTTACGAAATATTGAAGGATTATTTCCACGAATAATTTTATAATTAACCTGTCATATTAATCATAATTAACTCACAATTAATTATAAGCTTATGGATATTGAACGTAATTTCAAATTATAACGAAGCTCGCTCGATAAATATATCAAGACTATCGAATTTTAATTTCAACAATATTGTTAATTATATTTTTGAATTCGAGCTTATTCGATCAAATTAAAATTGTAAGTAATTCTCTTTGATACAAAAAAAAAAAAAAAAAAAATTTAAACTTTACCTAAAAACTGTCATTTATACTAGAAATCTTATTATTCAAATGAATCGACTGCAGTAGAAACATTTAAATTGTCCTGTGGGAAAGAGCATCGGTGAATCCTGATTAAATTCTGCATATCGTTAATAATAATAATAATAATAACAACAATAATAACAATAACAACAATAATAATCAGCGTGTTCCGAAAAAGTATCCAAGAGTCACAACGAATAATGCGTTAAAAATAATAATTCGAAAATGAGGGCTCATTTGTAAACGAGCTGTAGTTTTTTCTTGCTTTTGGTTTTCTCTTATTTATTGTTTTTTTTTTTTTTTTTTTTTTTTTTTTTTTTTTTTGCAATAATAAACTCGCTCATTAAGCATGCACCTTGTTACTGTCGCCTGACACCCAAAGTTGAAAGAGAAATGTGCGGGCGCAGGTTTGTCCTTGGCCTCGTCTCGGGTCTTTCATAGATCAGCGGCACCTTTTATTCAACATTAATCGCCTCCAGGAACGGAGATTAGTTTCTTCGACGCCGGTGGACACGCACCGCTTGTGAAATCCGTAAAGAAGAAGGTGGATCACACTTGAAAAATAGAACCGTTACAGCAGGGCTTTAGGAGGCGTGGAGACGTATCGTAAGCTGTGGGAGTCGACGATATATTTCAAACGGGTACCGACTCTTCTCTCCTCCCACCTTATTTTTGCACTAGACATTTAACCAGCCGAAACTATCCTTAGCGGCCACAGTCTGTATTAAGTCGAGGGATTATTTTACTTCGAGAGCCAGCCGCTCCATCGCCATTACTCTTTTGTTTGTCTGCAAGAAATCACGTTAATGTCCTTGCGTATACGTGGCTCGTATTTTTTTCCAAATGTGATTTGGGAAAAGCGATTCGACGCCAACGTCTAAAAACGGATAACTCGATTTTTCGGACGAGGGAGAAGTATAACGCTTTCTCGATTATTTTTAAATACCGTCTATTACGCGATCTGCTCGCGGTCGACCGTTAATCGGAATTTCATTTGCAGCGAAAAATAATTCTTATCTCGAAAAATTTTACATACAAATAAAATAGCTTAAAAAAGCATATGGTCTTAATTTTTTAAATAACCCTCTCAACCAAAGAATTGCAAACTGCAGGTTTTCAATATTCCGAGTTCTTGACTCGATTAAAAAAGTATACATCACGTCGAAATGCGCTTAACAAATCGTACATTGAATTAAACTTTAAACACATTATAAACGAAAGCCAAAAATGTTGAATCGAGTTACAGGCATTGGACATAGCGCTTGAATCTTATATATCATACACTTAAGGTGTTGTTCACGTAAATCATAAATTTATATGATGCATGCAGTGTGATAACCCGTTTTACAGCTTACATTTTATATTGGTAGGTTCGGAATAATTTTATGTATTTATTTTTTGCGAAAACGGCTATCAAAAGTTGTATATAACGTTGCGCATTCCATCGCTGCCAGTACTTTGCTAACTAGTTTAAACTTGAAAACAAATCAGTGTGATCAGTGTGTGTTGATCATGAAACATTTTTGCTTTAGTAACATGTAATTCCTTATTCTATATCAATTCTCTTTGATCGCACATTTCACTTATAATAAAAGGTACTCTCGATATAATCACGCAGAAATTATACGTGTACTTAATTTTTTCTAATGTTTGTCAACCAAGAATTTTGAAATCTTGTCATAGACAAATTCCATCTGGATTTTCCGCGGATTTTTCTTTCGTTTCATTTCTTCTGTATAAATGCATAAATGCATGTATATACTCATTGCAAGTAATCTATTATTATAAAATGCATTAGTTTACTTAGCTTAATACGTTAATTCGTCGTAAAGAATATAAAATAAAAGTATCTATGAATATTATACAATGAAAAAAATTGTATAATTTTTTTTTACGAAAGAGTTAGTCGTATTGAATGACTATCCCCCTTTATATCTTAAATTGTCTATAAATAATAATTCCAGATGAACCAACGATTTTTTTAATTTGAGCAGCTTCTAGTGACCGAAGAGAGTAATTTTTTTATTTTTAAGTACAGTAATAGATGAATTGGTACGTTAGACTTAATTGTAATTTGCTGTAATTCGATTTTGTTTTGTATTAAACTTTTGTCTCATATATTTATAAATATTTTGAAAACTTTATTGGATTATTTTCATGTTACGATTTCGAATTTTTATGAAAATTAAAACCTATAGTCAGTTGTGAGTAATGTGTAAAATTTATTGAGGCTATAATTTATAACCATAAATTTACGTATTTTACTTAAAATTATGTTTTGGATTTGTTATTTGAAATATTTCATTAATTAAAAAAAACTTTAATTTTCAAACACTGTCTTATAATTTATGTGTAGGTTTTTTTTGTAGTATATCAACATCCCGTAAAGTAATCAATTTCGCGTTACATATAATAATACTTTAATGTTACTTGGGCCATTTTCATTGGATCACTAAGGTTAAAGTTATTTATTTCTTTATGAGAGAGTTTTATATATTTATTTTACATCCTACGTTATAAATTGTTTCGATACAAATTTTCAATTAATTCCATAACCAATATATTTTATTATTCAATTAAAATAAATTTGAGCTATTCTTATAAGTGATGTAACAAATTTACTGAAATTTTAGTTGGACGCGGTTCTATGCTTAAGCTGGCAAACAGCAAAAATACAATAAAAAATTATATTAATTTTTCTCAATTAGTCGTAAGTAAAGAATAAAATAAGTTAATATCTAAAACGTATAACCGCAGCAACAATTAAAGATAAATTCAATTAGTACTTTTAATGGAATTTATATGAGGTGAAAGGAAATTTAATTAGAAATGCGTTATAAATAGCGAATGTAAAACTCATTGGCCAATGGAGAATTTAGATTCGCGCTAATAAAGTGATATATAATATTTTGTCGTGTTATTCATGCATTTGTGGTAATTAATAAGTGCTAAGTAGCGGTTGTAGTTGACAAAAGGCTGAATATTAGTATAATAAAGTATTAGATCGCATGTGAAACGTATTTACGGTACTTATTTAAATAGTCGTGCCAGAAAACAAACATTATTACCTAGTCGTAATTTCTTGGGTAACGCGGTCACTGATCTATTCAAAGGCAAAAACTTTCCGTTAAGAATACGTTTTAACAGCTTTGATTAACAGAAAGAAGAAGAAAAACACGATAATAATGCTCAATGATGAATTAGGGCGACACGTGTGCATTGCACTAAATCCAATGAGAGGCGTAAATTTAAAAAACAAATTTGGCCGCGGCAAATAAGAATTTAATTAATTTCAAGCTCGTGGTAAGATAGTATTTACAATCTCGGGCTACGATGATATTAACCGATATTAGTTACAATAACTCCGTGGCCGTTGGATCTAGCAATAACAGTCGGTGCAAGTTAGCAATGACTGCAGACAATGCCAAACAACCGACCGAGTAAAACAATTGCTTAGCTTAGGATTGTTGAACTCGAGCAAATGCTTACAAACGATTTGAAAATACGATTTTCCGTCGTTTCATAAGTCGATGACTCAACGTCTGATTGTCTCTGCCCTCGTTGAATAAACCTGCGAACTTGTATACTTTTGCCATCGTGACCACGTGGCCGAGGAGCTTGCAAGTGCCAACGTGACGTTGTTATTATTCGCTGTCGTCATAAAGCTTATCTGTTTTCTTAGGCATTTCATGCATATTTTCTTTCTGCCTTCTCTCAAGGCCCGTGCTTAATGTGCCTTCCGTTGTTAAAATAGAAGAATTTGGCAATTAAATACAATCATTTATTATTTTGCTGCTTCGAAGGTACGCTTAATTTTTCATTGGCCAATTTACCAAGTTCGATTAAAAAAAAGCATCGGTTTTTAAAGTCTCCTTTCAGTAAAGGTGAATATACTTTTTATTATGGCTTGAGATATAAATTTTCGATATGTTTTTTTATTACAAATATTGTCGTTAAAAATACAAACTGATATTTTAATACTGTTCGTTGAAAATTAATCTATTATATAAGAATTCTTACAGTTTTATACTATCGGTGTTTTTTTTCTTCTTCTTTTTTTATTATTAATGTGAATCCCATATATGTATTTTTTTTTAACTAATTCAAATTACTTTTATAATGCATATCAATATTTAGTTAATTTAATGAAAACTTCCAAAGTTTATATTTAATATAATGTTATCAATATATTTATACAAATATCAAGAAAACTTGTTCTTTTTCTGAAATTACTATTTATCTGTTTTTAATAATATCAGATTTATTAGTTTTTAACCTGTATTACCGGTGTCAAGAAATTGTCTCGTTAAACTATCTGATCGATATTTAAAAAATGTATTCTTAAAATTTATATCTGTTGAGAGATAATCTTTGCAATGATTTCAATCTGTATATTTTATAATAGAATTATTAAGTCTATTTATTATTGACGCTAAGAAAGATTGTCTTACTTGCATAAATATTTATTATCTTTATGGATTAGATGTAATTTTTGGACTTTACTTTCGAGTAAGGTTCTCTATTATAAATAGATTTGTAAATATTAAGCATTTGTTTTTGATAACAACTGTTATAGATTTAAATATCCCGTTTTAAATTTTTTTTATAAATTAATATCTTCTTTTCTTCTTCCGAGTTGTAAAATACTTTTTATACTAGATGTAACATGAAGGTTTTACAATTGAATATCTCTATAGTATGGTAGGTAAATTCGATGTTAAGCGTATTGAATCATTCTATAAATAATTTGTGTACATACAACTGATGAATTATTCCTTATTTATATTTTCTCTACATGGCAATATGCGAAGATAATCATAAAAAAAATGCATTATCTACTTTATTATCTATTTTTCAATGAAATAATTATAATTAAAAAACTTGAATCAATTGAAATAAGGATTAATAACAAAGCAAAGCTTTAAATACTTTGACTGTAAAAATTATTGTAAATATCGAAGGATTTAATGTATATGTTAAACACGAGCCAGTCAAGGCAACTGAGCTTTCTTTTAATGAAATACAAATGCAGTATTGCAAGATTGCAATGCGAGCGAAGGCGTCCTTGTAAAATCGCTCTTCCTCAATAATTCATAAAAGAGAGAATTATAAAAATACCATTCTTGCTTCGATTTGATTATTTTAATGCAAGCTTCATTATATCTTCCGCAATATTTTCGAATACAATAATGCGAGCTTATAAAATTTACTAATTGAACTTAATACCAAAATTGTATCTGATTTATAAAATATAGCCTTCTCTCCCTTACCTCGAAACGGGAAAATAAATTATCTGATATTCATGGCATAATAAAAATACACAATGAGACAATATGTCATTTACTATTTCATTTACGGGTAGAAATCTTGTTTTATTTGAAGTCTACTTTTGTTCTGAATTTAAACATTTATCTTCAAGAAATGCTTTTAGATAGTCACTCGTAATTCAATTTTCTGTATTATTAGTCAATTTCTTCTTTGGAAGAATGATATTTTGTAAAGAAATATTACCTTTTGTATGCAAATAAATTTCTTGTCTTGAGCTTAATTTCGTCACCGTAATCAGAGAATTGTGTTTCTTAAAAATTGTTTCCATAGCCAAGTTAGTTATTTATATGATTTGCTTACAATATCTATCACGGGCATAAAAATGTATATATAAATCATTAAATAACCAACATTATTTAATTGTCCAAGAAACTCTGTCGATTAAATTATTTTCTGTCATATTTTGTTAAAAATAATTATCGATTGAATCAGTAACAGCACCTTTTTACTATCAAGTTTATGCAATTAAAACGTGCCGGGTAGATGATATACTGCCGATAAAAAAGCAGTAAATAAAACAGTAACGGCAGAACACAATATTTAAGTGAAATATTAGAAAAATTTTAACTCCACATTTGTAGATTTATATTCGAGGATTTACTATCGCGTTATTAAAAAATTTGAGATAATGCCGTAATAACAAGTTCTTAGGAGGTGGAAAAGAGAGGAGGAAATGAATGGGCTGATGAGAAAATATGCGAATGGGTGCTTAGGATCGGAGGGCTACACCGAATTATATAGTAGTCGAGGAAGTTAAAAGAGAGAAACTTTTGTGAAAGAGCGCCAGGATTCGAGACCGAAGCGTATGGAAGCGGAAAAAAACTCGGACAAAAAAGCGGCGGAGGAAAGAGTGAGTTCTTCGGGCAGGGGACAGATGGGGTTTTGAGCAAAGGCCAGGAAAACAAGGTTAATAGAGTATATATATATATGTATATATATATATATCGGGAGAAGAAATCAAGAGAGTTAGGGAGAAAGGAGAAACGATAGAGGAGACGGTTGTGGGGTCAGCGAAGGAGGGACAAGGGAGGAGAGAGAAGGGATAGGCCAAAAGAAAAGCAGATATTGTAAATGTTACAAGGTGATATCGACGGAAGAGCGACCAGAGTACCTTGACGGGAGAATCAAAGTAAAGAGAAGAAGGACGACAGCTTGCGATAATCAGATGAGAGATAGGGAGCTGTAGAGGTGGAGGAGGAGGGCAGAAGGTGTAGAATATGTGACAAGGAGCTGTAATCAATAGAGCACGTGACGAACGGGGCATAGAGGTCAAAAGGGCAGAGGGGAAACCAGAAGGCTCTTCAGAGGGAAATGGATCAGGTGTAGAGCTGATGAATAGAATCTAGGATAAGGAGGAGAGCGAATCCGGCATT
This sequence comes from Kradibia gibbosae, assembly GCA_018907135.1. NCBI lineage: Eukaryota > Metazoa > Arthropoda > Insecta > Hymenoptera > Agaonidae > Kradibia > Kradibia gibbosae. The sequence continues at coordinate 3,520,193 of JACCHX010000011.1, forward strand.
GGAAGGGTAGCCTCCGAAGGAAGTGGAGAGAAGTCATGGAGGGGTGGTAGCGTAGATGGTGAAGCGATAGCGAGAGGCTATACGTGGTGTGTTTCGAGCGGTTTGCATGTATAGCTCACCAATAATAAGAATGTTTACAAAAAATTATATAAGTTGGTTATTTTTTACGTATACGTATGTCAATATTGTAGCGCCAGAGTTTGTATAGCTGCTGCGCTTAAGTTAAGTATAAGTAAAGATAAATCCGTCAAGATTTATATCCTAAAATAAATAGTAAGTTGGCGGTTATAAGACGCGAGGTATAAAATAAGTTTAGTAAGTAGATGTAAGAAGGCGTACGATCTCCTAAGCCGAAAGGTACGGAAGATGTATTCATAAATAACAAACTCTTAAATTACAATGCGATTTAATAAAGAGCGAGATTGTTTATTTACACTATCAACAATAAATTTTGTTTATATCGGTGCGAGAACTTTAGCAATGTAGAGTAACAGTGGCGTATTATTGAATCATACTTTTATATCTCTAATTGGCACAAAAATCTTAAAATGCAACAAATATGACACGAGATAATAAATGTCACTTTACCACGTAAACTCGCAATTGATTACATCAGAAAGATAATCTCGATCTTTAAAAAAAAAGATTTTCAAATTTATATTAAACATTTGTTAAAATAAATTATGCACATAAAATAGTACAGGTCGATCCGTTTAATAAATGTATTTAAACGATATTTTGAAAGTTGAGTGACATTATCGAGAGAAGCTGATGTTAAGCTAAATTGAATCTAGATAATGGCTGTAGACATTTTGTCTAGCGCTAAGACACCGCAAAAAGAATAGTATGGGTTTGTGACTATTTTCGTTGAATTTCGACTACAGCGACGTCGTCACAATCTTGGTGTCGAGTAGACGTCGGTGTAGGTCCATTCCATCTTCATTACGCTCTCAGGATTTTAATGAGTTTTCAAGGCTACACCGCCTAGGCTATATATAGAAGAATCTACTTGTACAGAAATAAAATTGCCTTTAAATCTTAAGCAGAATGTGCCGATGACTGAGACTTTAAGAAAGATTGTCTACACGAATGAGCGGAAGTATTAATTTAAATAATATTAATGGGCAATTCGTGTTTGAAGGCGTCCCTTCGAACGGTTTTTCCTTCTATTGAATATTATACATACCGTTTGCAAAAATCCAAATTTAAGACAGCCCAAACGCTTTGGCTTCAAGCCGTCAATAATTTGCCCATTATAGTATGCTTAAATAATTACGTAAGCCGCTGCAAATTAAAACGTATAATTTTGCGACGGATTCGAGTATTAAAGAAACAATTTTTAAATCGCCTACTCTTCGAAGAAAATATAAGCGAAAATGAAACGGAGACCGGAAATACGCGCTACACCATCAATCCCGAAAATCAACTTTTTACTTCCTATTAATGGGAGTTTGTTTCGCTGTTACTTTTGCGCTGTAAAAGAAACGCTAATTTTGTACGACCGTGGCTCGAAGCATCGATCAAGAATATCGAAAAATTTAGGCCCCCCCCCCCAACTACCAGTGTACAATGTATACGTACATGTCGAGTCTAAAGACTTTTCAATGATACATTCTCGACCGCCATGGTATCGGCATTTAACGAGCATAATGAGTACCCAGAAGCGATAGGTATTAAAGATCGAGACTGTTTAGAATTCGAGTGCTTGCCCGTGCGCGCGTTTGTTTATGTGTGCCCGATAGCGAGAGGCATACAAACTCGTCGTTTACTTAGTCCTTCGGAGTTTTACGCCTTGGTGGTCGTCTCGCTCTACTCCGTCAACGACAGGTGCACGTCAAATCCAAGCCAGACAGCCATTCCGCGATATTACATCTTGTTATCGATGTCGGGATGTTGGTATTAATGGAACTCGGCGATTGCGAGACCGATGTTTTATGTTTAACTTGAACTCGAGATGGACAAATATATCTTGCCGCGGTTGTGAGCAATATAAGCATTCATCTCAATGCTAAAAAATATTTCAATTCACCGGTTTTAAGTTCACGACCAGTGTTTCAAATGACCGAAAATAACAATCGCCAGGCTTACAAGCAGTGCCAATGAGTTAACTATAAGACAATATTCCCATCGTTGGCAATAGTTGTACCCTATAACATTTCCCCGCATAATAATTATGTTGAAATATATTTTTATTATAACTGCATTAAATATTGATAAGAATATTCGCTTATTTCTAGAATTACAATTCAGTTAAGCTATATATAGCTTACGAATATATATATATATATATATATTATGTATATACGAAACTTTGAATTATATTTTACTTTAGTTAAATTATTATTTCATTAGACGCAGCACTAAATAACTTATCTAAGGATATTTAAAATTTATTTCAATGAAAATTTCATCGATGACACCTTAAGTTCACATCAGGTGGCTATTATTTTAATTTAAAATTTGCCACGGTTCGACTACTTAAGCCATTATCATAAATTAGAATTAAATTAATATCTTTTTATTATAACGATGCTTGTATTTGATCAATTTATAAAGCATTCGAAGTTTCTTGTATGGTCATTGTAAAATGATGAAACATGCTAAGATTATGTCAAAATTAAATAGAAAAAATCAATCTATGTCTATATATACATTTTATGGAATCAGAACAGAATTTCATAAAGCAAAAATCCTTTCTTTTATTCTGTACAGTCGGGAGATTTTGAAAGAGGCAGATTAAATTAAAGTAATATCGATACTGGATATTTTTAATATATCCAATGATGAGTCAACCGTACCAATAACGATTACTAGAATTTTAACCCGTTAATTAGCAGTACTTTTTAATATTTATTAGACGTCTATCTAATAACGATTGGTTTTAAGAGCCCGTTTTGTGTAATATAATAGCAGAATGTCGTGGACGCATTTCTGTTTTAAGCGGTACATTCCGGGGGCTTTTCTTCTCATCCCATTAATTTCGAAAAGCAGCTTCCACAATTTTTATTTCCTAGTCAAGGGAGCGTACAAGTCGAGTATTATTAATATAAATATAATAATATTGAAGAAGGAGCCAATAAAGAAGTGTCCATTATACCAGTGGGAGAGTAAGAAAAATGTCAGATGTGATTTTAGTAGCTGCCGAGGAGTGAGAAATTTTGTCGATAATCTTTAGCGCCATTTTTGCACGATCTCTCAATACGCAACGCGCACGGTTCTAAAAAATATTTTCCAATTGCTCTAATAACAAGAGACGTCGGAATAACGAGTATCGTACAGCGTTAGCCTTCGTGGACGACGAGCTTCGAGATATTAATGAGTAATAAAGCAGAATAATAAGCGTAAGCTGAAATGTAGGTATTACATTGCCGGCGCTGCAAAATAAATAAAACGGCTTGCCGTATCGATGAAGTCGTCAATTAGCCCGATACAATGGGCATTAGGTTGGCGGAGGCCAGCCGCATTATATCGGAAATTAAAGAAAATAACGCGCTTCGAGTCGAGAAAGCCCGTCAGTCTTGATAATTGAAAGGAAAAAAGAAAAGAAAAGAAAAGAAATAAGAAAAGAAAAAGAGCCATCGATAAGGATCAGTGCGGTCATCAACGAGTTGGAAAGGAGGGAATAAGTAAAAATAGAAAATGTTACAAGTGAAAGGCCGGCTAGTGTCGGCCAAAGTCCATACGCGCTCACGTACGCGGGGCGGCGGGGAGGCGCGCAGCGGACTCGCATCGGCTCTGGATACGATCGGGCCGGGCGGATCGCGGCTCGGCCAACGGCGGCTTCCAGCGGAGGCTTGGAAATGCATCGCGCGCCCGACTAATGATAACGACTGACGTCACGGGCTACTCGCCGGCAGTCGCTCACCGCCACTTGCGACGACGCCCGGCCATCCATTGCTACCCGCTGTTGTACGCCCGGCGTGCGTACGTGACTCGGGCTACGTCACCGAGCTCGCTCCGCTGGACGGCGGCGGGCCGGGGCGGGGCGGACTTCCTTGGACGAGCGCGTACGCGGCGCATACCACGCGCGGCGAGACGCGAGCATTTCTGTGTCACGTGTTTCTAAAGCTGTATCCAGGGGCTGCGCTCGCTCGCTCTTAGAAATCCGGATGGCCGAATAAAATTCCCGAGCCTCACCCCGGCTTCTCCCTTAGCCTTCGCGCGGCCCCCTCGGCCAACCCCCCTCCCTCCTTGGCTTTTTCCGGCCGCCCCCGCGACTCCCGACCGAGGAAAGCTCCCCCCCGCGAGCGTGGGACGAGCGTTTCTCCGGCTCTGCCTACTTCCCTCTACCCTCGACAGACGTTGTACTCTCGACGACGGGGGGACGCCTTTCGTAAAAATCGTACTTTGGCCAACTTTTCGCGCCTATTCGCGAGCCAGCGCTAAACTAATCGACGGTCGAGTACCGTCATCGTTTCTTTTCCTTTTGTTTCTTCTTTTTTTTTTTCCTTTTCCCGTCTCTTGATAGATTAATTCAAAAGCACCTCGTTGCAATGTTAAAAGCCGATAAAGTCTAGGGCACGAATTATCGTCGTTGGTCGTTTCGGATTTTCGATATTACAAACCTCGTGCATAATACGTGACTTACAACCTCCAACAAACCAACTAATTCAACTGAAAATGCCGTTTAGCCTCTGCTTCGACCAATCGATAAGATTGATCATTTTTTAATACCCTACTTCTACACCGGAACGCGCGCAGTACGGAAAAATGCACGTTCGATCAATTACCGATACTATGAATGTTCCGGTAAGCGAACTTCGCGACCTAGTCTAACGCCTACCCGCGAGCAACGCATTTCTCACAAGAGCTACAGAGTTTATTTAAAAGCACATGCCTCTTAAATTACAGACCATCTATGAAATATTTGATAATTAAAATAATATTGCAAATAAGCTCAGATTTAAAGCTTCATCTCTTTCTCTCTCTCTCTCTACACACGCTTATTTATATATATATATATATATATATATATATATTTATATATATAGATATATATGCGTTACATTGTATATATAGTTACAAAATAATCACGTAATTATACAGCAATTAAATAAAAACATCGACATAAATAAGAATCCGTAGCTAGTTAAGTTAATTTTTTTAATATAATTATTGCAGAATGCATAGTGTAAAATTATATAATTGGGGGGATTATAAATCCTTTTATGCTAAAGTAAATCATTCTCAACGTGAATTTATTTAATCGCGATATTATAAATAAATAATAATCGTATTTACATTAATGCAGTATTATTAAATGTTTGAGACCTATGAAGACAAAAAAAGAAATTCAAATTATTTTTGTACTTATGTACTAGGTGATGACCTTTGTATAATAAATACCTGCTTGTAAAAACATTTATAATTAAAAAAAAAAAAATTACTGTTAATCAGTTACAAGAAAAATCCTGTATCTCAACTTTCGTAACTACACTCTCTCGTATCTCTTTTTTGCATGTAAAAGATAAAATAAAATTAGTTTTATTCATGCGATGATGTCATACGTTTTATTTCAATTTTTGTTTTTTAACGTATAACGATAAAATTCATTTTTATTATCGATAATGGATTTTTTTTATTTAAACCTTCGTGAATTTGTAGGCCATTTAACAGATAGCACCTTAATAAAATCAATGAATCAGTTCATTATCGGGCATCGTAGGATATTAAATAATAAAAAAAAATGCAACAAACCGCGGAGATAATTATAGAAGCAAGCAGTATGCAGTGAATAATTCAATAGAGACAATAGTTGTAACTGCAGTTTTTTAATTATTTTTAACGTGCAATTGAAGGTAAGCGCGCTTCGTGATAAGTTCTGTAATCATTAATCGGCACAGAATAACCGTAATTGCACAATGCCACCGACGAGCAGTTGGAAAAATATTCCACGTCGAACAGGACTTATCCATTTTTTGTTTTATGGCGACTGTAAAACCGGCCGCTGATCAAACAAATCAAGCAGCCGGGAGACTAAATAGCGTAGCCTCGTATTAGAACGACCGAAGTCAGGTAAAAGCCGCTAACGAATCGGCTGGCGTGGATTTTCTAATTTCCCCTCGAGCTCGGGACTTTTACGGGACTTTTTGGCACCTGAGAACGAGACTGCAAACTAGGGTAAGCCAACGGCACGCGTGGCCCGGCTGGAAAATCGCGGGCGCACCGCAACCAGGCGGATAGCGGCTCGCATGTATAAAATCGATAAAGAGTAGTCGGAGCCCAGGGCGCGCTCGCTCGGGGACCCTGAATGGGCGAGGATGGTACGAGTGGAAAAGAAGAAGAAGAAGAAGAAGAAGTAGAAGAAGAAAAGTAAAAAAAAAAAAAAAAGAGAGAGAGAGAGAAGAGAGAAAAAAATGCGAGGAGAGAAGGCATCGTGAAATCAAGCGACGAAGTCGCCAAGGCTCGGGTTCACCGGTATCAAAGTCGCCGAGGAAGCGAAAGCGAACGCCGAGTAAGGGGAGGCCGAAGCGCAGCGACGAAGGCATTACGGTCGGCGCGCATCGCGACCCAGTAATAGCGGAGGAGCGCGTGAAAATTGGCATTTCCCCTCGCGGCCCGAGGTCGCGAGCGCGCGTGCGAATCGAGCCCGGCCCCAGCGGCTCGGCCGAGCCCGTAAGGCTCTTTTCACTCTCCGCGAATGCCCCGATTAATTATTCCCTTGTAATTAGCCACTAGCTGGGACTCGGTAGTCGAGGCGCAATTAGAGCCTCCGCCAGGGCTCTCGCAATTCTTCATCCTGGCTTGTTCCTCGCACCTTATTTACTCGGGCCGTTCCATTAGCAATTCTAATGGCCCCGAGGCAGCGAGCGATACGCGATCGGATGCCGTGAGCCGCATTTTAAATCGAGCTTAGCTGGCCTGCGAAAATTTTCAAGGTAAGCCCGCTTGTGCCGTGAGCCCGTAACGTCGTCCTATCAGCTGTAGTGCGTTGGCGCCTCGTGGGGGCTCACCTCGGCTCCTCTCTCTCTCTCTCTCTCTCTCGCGCGCGCGCTCCGTCGCCGCCCGAGAGACAACAATGCCGCGATGCTAATGAGTTTTCCCTTTTTCAACTTCTCCCCTCGCAGCTTTCGATGGACTCCCGGGCGCGCGCCGCCTCCTGAATCCCAATTCCGACTCTCTAATAAATGATAATTTTTTCATTTTCATTCCGAGTAACAGCCGGTCTATTGGCGCTGCTGCGCTTCTTTTGGCTGCTCCTCCTCGCTCCCTTTTACCGAGGCAGGCCGTCGATAACCTGCGGCCCAACCAACGCCGCCCGTGATAAAATTCACTCTTGGCGCCATTTGCATCGTTGAGGCTCCTGCTATCACTGGCCAATAATTATTCGAAACCCTGCCCCCCCCCCTAATGCGGTACTCTCCTGCAAGGCTACGCGCTACGTACGAATTTCACGTTAAAATATCGCATACGTACCAAGTCACTTGAGCGATTCGGCATTGCTTTATAATTATATTAACATTTATAATATTGGAGTTTATTGTTATAGTTGGCTGCTTATGAATACTAGGACTTACGTGTAAGGAAGATTGTGAAAAATTGATAAGTGCTTTAACTCACCTGCAATGTACAAAAAGAAAATTTTAATTATCGTCAAAAATGAAAATATTTTCTTTAATGGGAATATTCGAAGAATGCCCTTTTATATTGTACGTAATCTTCTTTGTGCAGTATACAGTTTGTAAACAATTTTGGATGTTATAATTTTCACTTTATACTGCGATACAAAGCGTGAAAATAATTAAAAACGATTTGATGAGTTTTAAAAAATTACCATTGACAAAGAAAATTAATATACGTTTTATATATATATTATGAAATAAAAAACTACAATAATCCTCAAAATAAATGATATGTATGCATAAGCTAAATTTATACCTCTACGTATTAACATTAGAGTAATTTCAAATGCTTGAAATAGTCCATAAAAATTAATAACTTTTTTATTAATTTGATCATTTATTTGCGTAATTTTTATTACACGCAATTGAAAAACTTACATACTTGGTAAAAATAATTATTTCATATCACGTTTTTAAGACGTTAGTTATAACATTCTATTATTTTGCAATGTATACAACTATTATGTAACAATTATTTATAATTGATATAATTTCTGAGATTTGAATCTACGCTACTTTGCGAATGATAATTTTTACTTTCAAATAAAAGTACTTTAAGCCAATATGTATTTTATCTAATTACGTTACACTTCAGTTAATTATGATGCTTTCTTCAATTATTTATTTTAATACAATCGCAAATGTAAGTTATTTATAAATAATCATTAATACAAAATACATATAATACGATTGAAGTTGAAACGGCGATTGGTTTTTATATGCCTTTGCGAACTTTGCCACAAAAATTAGCAAAATTTGAAATGGTTACATATCTAATTCATTTTAATATTTATTTAAACGAGGAAATGAGTTTTCAGCGACCTTGCGTTAAAAAAAGGATGCAATAAAATTCTGGATGTAATAAAAGTAAAATAAATTCTTACTCACAAGGAATTTATATCTTAAGTTCAAACAGTTAATCACCTGTAGTGAGATTTTTCACAGATACGTGTGTAACCGAGTGAGCGTGTGCGTATGCTAATTAAATCCAATTATAATAAACGTATTCAAGGATACTTTCACAATAATATACCTGTTTAATGTGTCATTCATCTTTTTCAAAGATAATTTACTCATATTACATACGTATTTTTTCCTTTCTGATCTTCTTTCCTATGCATATACTATTTAATTATAATGTGTGTTTGTGTGTGTGTGTGTGTGTGTGTGTGTGTGTGTGTTTGTGAATGTATTGTAATTTTCTAAAAAAAAATACGTATAAAAGATTTCGTACCGTACGTCACATATAATTGTCTTCTTTCAAAAGAAAATTGCAGTGCAAAATGCGCAAATACACAATATTAATAAAAAAAAAAAAAAAAACGGCATCTGTAAAATTCAGAAAATATTTGACTCATTTCTTATGTTTATTAATAAATTAAATATTTAACACGCTTCTCGTAAGAAGATTAAAAAGAAGCTTATCTCTGGAAATATTGCTAATCAGCATAGGGACGATGTTTAAATGCCCGCAGATAAATGTAATCGCAGATAAATAAAGTTTTGCAGTGAGGCTTTCATTACGCAGAAGTAAATACAGTTGCGTATCTCGAAGTAGATTTCACTTTGGCTATTTATTTATCAAATGCTCACATGTATCGCCTATTAAACCTTTAAATAGACTGTAGCTTCGTGTAATTAAACGTTTAACCTATGCAGCCGACTTTTGGATCTCACGATGATAAGCCCGAGCCGAGTGTATATTTTAACTCCAACGAAATCAGGCTGTTAGTGTATAGTACGAGTATTATTTCCCTCGGCAAAGGAGGCACGTTGTAGGAGGAATGGCAAGGTCTTATAACTCAGGACATTGTACGCTAAATGGCAAGTTGACCTTCTAGCAACGACACCGAATGCTATGACACCGCAGAAATGTAGAAAAACGAAGCCGATATGCGCGTCGAAGGAATTGCAGGAATGAAGCAGGAAATTTTATAAACGAAGGAGTCGTTACGTAGGCTTGGCTGAGCAGCGACGAGTGCTAATTAAGATGGATTATTAAGAATACAGTGGCGAGTTAAATATCAAAGGTGGTGTAATGCTACAGTAAAGCCCGGCGCGAATAATCAGCAAGCATGAAAGCTTATGTTTTGATAAAAAATAGATTTTACGCTAATCTAATTGACGATTACACTTTCTTTATGCGTAAACGGATTGTCGGCGAGTGTTTTATAATGCGTGGCCATTATTTTTCTATATTACTCAGCTCGATTCGCGATTAAGGAATTGTGCCAGTATAAAAATGCACTGCTACAGTGGATCGAAGAAATGCAACTTAATCGTGGGCACGCCATTTCGTGCGACTGATATTCTAAAATTCATTTCACCGGCAGTAACTCAAAATCTGATTTAATCCCAATATGATGACCAATTAAAATTGCCCGCCTGGGACTAATTAACCAATCGATAATAATGATTCAATTCCGGAAAGCGATTATCGTCGTGGCTTCTTTTTCTTTGTTACACCGGTGAGCCAATTTTTTGTTGTTATTAAAATATCTAATTTTAAAATAAATAAAAATAAGTTAGCCAAAACTAGGCGTTGAACAAGAATGAAAACGTGGAATACTAAACGCACCAATGAGAGAAAATTTAAATTCTTAAGGCGTCGCGTTATAGCTAAAAGTTCGAAGGCGCATTTTATAATAAACACGCACATCGTTGCAGTTACGCGCTCATAATTTTTAACGATCGATACACCCAAATATGCATCAATGTCCAGTCCTTAGTGCATTCATATTTTAATACGACCTTTGAACGAAAGTGAAATCACGCTGGTAGTTTCGTTATACTTTCGTGTGTCACGTTTATATATATATATATATTGTGCACTAGACTTTTGACGAAGTTTTGAAATTATTGTTTAAATAATAACGATTAAAATTTCAGCATAGTAAATTTTTTTTAATGAACAAAATGCGTCCGATAAGATTAAATAAGCCTCGCAAGATTTTCGTACATTAAGATTAAAAAATATTTTAATTAAGTGGAGGTTATTTATTATCCTACATTGCAGTGGATAAGTTCATATAATTATGTTAATTTAATGGTCGGTTTTATAATATACTGATTGTAATCGATTAATGAAACAATTTGCCGGCATAATTAACTCACAGCAATGTATGTTAACTGCTTGCACGGGCATAGCTATATGATTAAATAGAAATTATTATTTGAATCTTGATGCTTTACTAATTTTGCGTGCTCGAGTACGCTTATCAGTGGCTATCGCATCGTTAAGCGGAAGATTAGGGATAGATAATCCATAGACATTTTCCTTTCAATTTCGGGTAATTAATAAGTTTGTTGTCTGACGAGTAATCGATTTAACCCACAATCGGCTACTCGGCACCGCGGATAATCGAATCTTCCCTATGAAAGTTGTAGCCCTTTCACTGACGACGACAAACGCTTAGTCGTCGAACGCTTAACGAAGCTTCGTTCAAAAGGCATTAACTTATAGATGGGACATAATAATTCGAAGGAAGGAACGACGATTGTGTAATTATCGGAATCCACAAGCCTCTCGAAATAAAATTGAAAAAAAAAAAAATATCAAAAGAAATTTTCCAAACCGTCTCGGGTCCCCCGATACGAGGGCCAATCGGTCAGGTTAGGCAAATAACTTGAATTATCGCGAGTTGCTGACTCGCGGTAGCGCAAAGCAACAGATACTCAAATAAGTTACGCCGAGCACACAGAGCTAGTCTTGTCGAGAGAGCTTTACCGAGGAGAGCCAGCAGCAGAGCAGCAGTGGTATGGCATTTGCGAAGGAGTCACGTATGCGTAGGCACAAGGAGCGTAAATTCTACGCTACTTCTGAATAATCAGGGCAGTAGGCGCGCACGTGTGCGTCTGTGCGCGCGGCTCCGACTCCCCGCCGTATGTACGTAGGAAAAAGTAAGAGAGATAGAGATAGAGAGATAGATAGAGAGAGAGAGAGCGATAGAGATTCAAGATTAACTATACTGAATGATGCGTAAGCGTGAGGTTTTGGGGAACGATAGTTACGACGAAGACAGCAACGTAGTCACGATGACGGCAACGACGGCGACCCTTGTGCGTACTAATGTGACGATGATCTCACATTAAGCTCAGCCATTGCCAATACTTTGCTGCGTGCGCGTCTCGTGTGCGTGTACGCGTGTCGGCGCGTTTGAGAGAGAGAGAGGTAAGGAGGGTGAATGGGCGGGAGGGAGGGGGAGAGAGTTTGTTTGTAAACAAGCATAGCAACAGCAGTAGCGGGCAACGGGAGGCCAGGGTAAGTCTCGTCCTCCTCCTGCCCAACCCCCTAGCCCCCGGTACCCAGCCTTACGGTCGTCACGCAGCTGACGCGAGGAATTATCTTCGCGTGACGCGAGGGAAGCGCCTCGATCGCGTCTTCGTAGCCGAGGCTCGAACGACTCGAGAGCACGCGATCCCTGTTGGTAGTGTAAATAGGAGTAGGAGCCGGCGAGGATCGTCCGCTGGAATACAGCCTCGAGCCGAGAACCGAGAGATCCTATTCAAATGTTCAGCGGGATTTAGGTCAGCGTCCTGAGGCTATCGCCTCGATGCGACGACGCCGATCGTTACGCGTGATATCACCGATACGGCCGCGTAATTGGAAAAGTAAGATACGATTTTGCAAGCCGCTCGATTACTTACATTGTTTAAGGCCGTTAGGAATTAAATATAAATAATAGCAATTGCTCCTCGTTGCGATTGCTGACGCAACCATAAACAATTTTCAACTTGTCGCGGGTCGCTGCGACCGCTGCTGCTCCTCCCCGCCGCCGCCACCGCCGCCCACCCCCTCCACCTCCCCCCCGGTCGATGAATCGGCTTGGCGCAATCCATTGTTGAAATAAAGCCACTAATCGGTACTTTTGCAGCGAGCCACGATAAGTTCATCGTTTCCAAGAAACGGCGCTGCCGAGCTCGCGATCGAGGTCAATTATCTAAAATAAAAATGCGTCCAATTATAGAAAAGTACGTATCGGTGCTCGCTCTTATCCGAGCGTAACGCGTTGCGAATCCAGCATTGCCGAGGAGTAACGGAGGAAACGGTGAATTAGCCCCGGTGAAATAGACGCCGCCGCCGCCGCCGCCGCCTTCCTCCTCCTCCTCCCCCGCCCCTCGCGGCGCAACCGCAACGCGACGCCGTGCGTTCCCGTGGCTGGTTGCGCGAGGCACACGTGGGGACTTTCTTTGTTCTTGCCTTAATCGGCCTGCTCGAGGAACTCTCCGGCTGCTCCCTCCCCGCCCCAGGACCCGCTGCTATTTCGAGGTACTCGGTGAACTTGACCCTGCCGCATCGGGAAAAAAATGATTACTCGGCAATCTTGCAGTGCGACGCGGCACCGGCTCGAATGGTTTTCTCGGTGAAAAATAAATTTCAACCGGTCTGTCGTCGTCGTCGTAGTCGTCGTCGTAGTCGTCGTCGTCGACGTCGTCGTTGCCGTTGTTGTTATTGTTACACGTTTCGCGTTTTGGCGGATGCAGTGATTTGGCAGTTCTCGCTGAGAAACCGGATTTGTCCATGCATTATGTAATTAGGCTAAGCGCAACGAATCATAAGTGTTACACGCTTAACACGAGTAAAGATTTTGGCAACATTCTTAAGCCGTGCAGCAGCATTTAAAAGCTTTAGGAGAGTGTATTTTGTCATGGAAATGAATAATGCACGAAGCCTTATGAACATATTAAAAGAGTTATGTACGTCATTCTAATTGTTTTATCTAGATATTAATCTGTGACCCTTTTTCTCTCCCATTATCATTCTGTTTTTTTCCTTCCTTCTGGCGTAAGCGTCTCTCTGATAATTTTTTTAATACTCTTATCTAATTTACTTCTGCAAATAAATTACAATGTAAATTTGCGCGTACGGTACACGCTCTCAACGTAATGCAACGTCATTAGCATGGAGCGCCTTTGTTCGTAATAAATAAGAGATGAATGAGAGAAAAATTTTTCATTTATTACGTAATAATTGATTGCTCAACTTAATTAATAGCTCAAAAAGTTCTACGCGCTCTCGGCACTCGGGGTACTAAAACCGTCTGCTTATTTACGCACGAGTCATACCGTACGTGCAGTCGTCCGAAGGAATTGTTGGAAAAATTAATGGGAATTGAAGTATTTATTTATTTTTCTTTTTTCCTTCCAACGCTTAGAACCGAAGACAGAAGCCAGTTTATTTTAGGCCTTAAATTAGAAAGCTGCAGCAGGCTATAAGAAGTAATTACTCAATTCGATCGGTGCTAAATTAGGCTGCGTTTGAAATCAAGAGCTAGGCGGCATTGTGGATTACACACGTGTTCCGATATCGAGCTGCTCGAAATTTGAGGCCTTCGTCGCTAAGAATGTCATTGAGCGATCGGTGGCCGATCGATTCGTAACAATTCGCACCTGTTCAATAGTCTGCGGGTGTCGCCGCTGCTCCGGGCGGGCTTAGTGCGCAACCCAACTGAAAATAAATAGCCGGCCGAGTCGAAAGAGGGACGACCGTGCGGGGCTCGAGCTCCGAGGAGCCTGCCGCCAATGGGAGAAAAAAAGAGAGCTCCGTAAAAATAAAGGGAGACCCTTGAGGCGTCTCGCGCGGAATTCCTCGGACGCTCCTCCGTAGGAGCGCGCGCGGAGTCTGAAAATAGATCGAGGGTCGCGGGCAGAGCGGAGTTTTTCTCTAAAGATCGCTACCGGGAAAGTTCGCGTTGCTAAAAGGAGCGTGGCGCATCCAGAGTGCAACGCACTTGGTCCGGACTGGAGCCGGAAAGAGTCGCCGCCGCCGACTACGGAGGCTGCGTGTTGTGGGCGAAGGGCGGGGGCGTGCGTGCGTGCGTGCGTGCGTGCGCGCGCGGGAAGGAGGCGACGGCAAATCATTCATGAATTTGGCCCAGGCGTCCGTGCACTCGATTCAAGAACCAGGGCGAGCCGCGAAAGCGGCCACGCCCACGCCTTTCCTCCGGGATGCGAGTCGATTACGGTGCTGCTTGCCTCTCTCTCTCTCTCTCTCCCTCGGTCTCGCGTGCGCCACTCGCCGCCGACCTCGCCGAGCGCAAAAGTGCAAGCGGCGACGATTCCTTCCTCGCCCCCCCCCCCTCTCGACCGGTCCCCGACGCTCCCGCCCCGGAGGAGCCGCCGGCTTCGATCATATGGCCACCGGCGACCTCGGCGCACGCGCGGCTCGAGAGCGAGCGTGACGTCACGCGCGGATGCCGCCGTTACGTTGCCAGGCTGCGTGCAGACGCGGATCGCGTCGGCGCGACGATGGCCGCCGCGCGCGCGGGGGGAGGAGTCCCTGACGTAGATCCCGGCGGACCGCCGCCGATTATGCCGGCCGGGGTACGCGTCGCGAGGCTCGCCACCGCTCGGCACCGCTGACGTTTTCCACGGCTTCCACCCCACCCCCCCACCCACCTTCGCGGCCCCCTAAGCTTCGGATATCAGCCGGGGCCCGGTCGACGGCAAAAGGAGTCTCTCCGCTGCTGCTCTCGTCGCCTTCGCCGATCGGGTCCCACCTTATCGCTAGCGCTTACCGAGCGAGGAGGAGGAGGAGGAGGAGGAGGTTATTATCGAGGCCGGCGCGAAACTACGACGGATCTTCAAAATCGACGTAACCTAACGATAAAGCGGTTTTATGTATCGGCTTCATTGGCATCCGAGCCAACTTATAGCAGCGGTATAAAGCTCGTAAGGACCTCGGGGCATAAATCTCAGCTGAAGGGTATCAGGGAAAATCTTATCCTCTAGCCGAGAGTCCGAACCTCCCAGGAATAGTAGCTCGCCGCGAATAAACGGCACCGCTTTACGCGAATAGTATCGATATTGCCCGGATTGGTGCTTCGGCTGGGCAGGATTTTAGGGGGGAAGCGTATCCTTTGTTTTACGAGCTTCCGCCCCTCTAACGTTTCTTTTATCGAGGACTCGCGCGCAGTATAGAGAAAATCTCTCGCTTTATTGGGTTTGGCAACTGCGTATGTGGTCTGCGGCCCCTCCCGCTTCGCGCGCCAATATTTTAGGTCGGCCTCTAACGCTTTGCTGCGCCTCCACCTCTCGCCCTTCTAAGCCTCCCTCGGATGCTATAAAGAGTCCGCGCCACCGCTGCTGCATCGTCGTCGTGGTAGTTGGCTACGTTGGCTTGGCCGCGTCCGTTTTTGCTCCAGCTGTGACGTCGCTCGCATACTACACACACAACCAGTTCCTTTCTCGTGACTCGTTCGTTCTGTGCCTCTTCCGTTCTCAAGTGCTGACGCCGCTTCCTGTCCTCCTCCTCCTCCTCCTCCGCCTCCTCCTTTTCCCCCGACGCGAAACTCACAACGGCCTCTGACGGCGCCGCGTGTTCGTGTCCTTTTTTACGCTCCCTCGATTACTGCTGCTATCGCTGCACCCCGCCCGCCCCCGCCCCACGACGCCACCCCCACGCACTCGACCGCCATTCAACCTTTTATCCTTCTTTCCTTCCATCTGCTTCCATTTTCCCAGTTTTGCAACTACGGCTATACGTAATATGCTTCTCAGAATTCTATACGCTTTCGAATGTCGATGGCTAACTTCGGAACGCATTTACGAACAAAGAACTATCCGTCCGAGAGCATCAGCTTTTTAATTGTAATACTGATTTGGCAATTTTATGTCTATAAAAGTGCGACGAAAATCATATCGATAATAGGATGCGTATGCAAGGCCGTCCTTACACTTTTAAAGCCTCGAATGAGTTAAATTTCAAAAAGAAAGTCCTCGGGCGCCGATTCTTTTTCCTTTTCTCGACGTAAACACTTTTGATTTTAATAGTGCGACCCATGACTCTTTTGATAAATAGCAGAACGTTCGGCTTATACGCGACGGATATTTTGCTTTAATTTCACGCTTCGCAAATTTAACATTTCAAAAACTGGAATGAACAATACTATTTGCTTAAGGCTCCATAACATATGAGTCATAAGTGTATTATATCAACGTTCAAAATAGGATTATTTTAATATTCGTTACGTCAAGAGTATATTTCGCTAGAAAGTAGCTTTTCCTTTTGCTTCTTACTCAAAATTTTAAATTCCCAATCAACGCTCAATTAAAGAAAGTTATATTCCATTGAGGATTCGGAGGGACTATTAATCAACAGCCAATGATTGTTCAATTATCACCCTAAGAGTCCTTATCCCTTTAACATTCAATTACACGCGTTCAATTAAACTTAACCATCAGATTAATCGAAAGTTTTTATCCAAATAAAGTTCTCCGTCACGCCAAGTTCCAAAAGAAGCGTCGGATAATTTTTTTTCACTCCCGACGATAAGCAGCTTCTCGTGCTCGGCAGCAAAAAAGGGGGGGGGCGGCGTTCGTTAAAAAAGTTCCCACAAGTAGAGGAAAAAATGTAAGCTAAGGATGGGACGAGCTAAGCGAGGAGGAACTGTCCTCGCTCGGCAGCCTTTAAAAAAGAAAGGTAGAGAGCCTCGAGATAAGAATTTCATCGTGGAAAGAAAGGTTGGACGCAGGTCAGAGCGAGTACGTGGGGAGCGGCGGCGGCGGCGGCGGGGCAGCGGATGATTGGCAATCGCAAAGAAAAGGGAAAGCGAGGACGCCCGCGTTTTTCAGCGAGACCGGATTGGCCCCTCGGCTCAGCCGATGCTCGGTCGTCCGGTCCGGAGTAGGAGTGGAGCACCCACGAGCTGTGGAACCAGGAGCTTTCACGAGCGGAACTTCCCCTCTCGGTGGGCGCTTGCGCTACGCCGCCGCGGCCCGGGCCCCCCTCGTCGGCACCCCGACGGTCAGGTCGCCTCGGGCCGCGAGAGGAATACGCGAGGCGGGGCTCGTCTCCCGCGCGTTCGTTCTGTCTGCCTGCCCTCCGCGGCCCGCCCCCGCGTAACCAGTCGCTCTTTCGCCCCACCTCGGCCCATCGGCTCCCGACTGCAGCCACGGCCATTAGGAAGGAATACAGTTTTTAAAGCGCTGCCGCAGCGAAGCCTCCCGGCGACTCGATCGGCGGCCCTCCTCCTCCGTTCCCATCCCTACCTCGGCGGCATCCTTACAGCTCTCGGTTTAAAAAATATCGCTTACAATGGGGAGCCTCCGCGAGAGGCCATTACATCCTGGCCGGTACATCGACCTGCCGCTCTTTAATGGTAACGCTACTCTTGGGGAGCTTTTGTTGTTTTGTGCGAGCTCGTAGGTAGGGCTCGGCCGAGGCTGCGACCCGCGAGGACCCGAGATGGAAATCGACAGCCTCCTCTCGAGGATTGGCGAGAGTAGGGAGGCGCGAAAGGAGAGGAGGATGCTTACGGAACTCGGGTAGGAGGCTCTGGTCGCTCTGCTCGAGCACCGAGTACCGCGAGGAGCGACGGGCGGGGGCGGCAGGAGGGAACAATGGTCGCAAAATACAGTTAGGAGAGCGGATGGGCGAGGGCCGAAAATATTTGGGACGGCGGCGGCAGTTTCGCGGGCCGGGCCTAAAGTCCCCCGCGCTGGAGGACACTTGATTGGCACAGATCCGGAGTCAGGGATACGGGGGTAAAAGTGAAGGGCCGGGGCCCCCAAAGAGTGCGGAGGTATCGAGTAGCTCGCTGACGGTCGAGAGATACGCTCGACTCGGAGCAAAGTGAGCCTCGGCGCGTCGAGCGCAGCCTCCTCCTCCTCCTCCTCCTCCCGACTCCTCGCCGGTCGGCCTCCCCGCCACCGTAGAGCCGCCCGCGTCGCTCGTAACTCTTCCTTTCATGTCTCGCTCCGCACTGGTGGCTCCGGCGGAGAGCCTGGCCCTGGTGGGAACGGCGGACTCTCCTCTCCGGTCCTCCTGCCCCAGCGCCCTGAGAAGCGAGATGCTGCCGCCGCCGCCGCCGCTCCCTCCCTCGCTCACGATCTCTCTCTCACCCCGACCCCACCCCAGCCGCGTGGAGGAGCAGACCGAGGCTGCCGTCGGGGTTCGACCGAGCCTTGGGCGGCAGAGAATGTAGATCGATTCATCCGTGCGCGTATAGACGTGGAGGCGCGCACACGGGCACGGGCGGAGCGGCCTCTAGACGAGTCGATGTGTGTACGCGCGAGGAGCTGAGAGCCGCAGGGGGATGGAGTCGGGGGGGGGGCAGGAGGAGGAGGACCTGAAAAAGGAAAGGAAGGAAAGGAAGGAAAAGGAACGGCAACGGCGGCGGCGCGTCGCCGGAAGACGAGGATTCGAGGAGGAGGAGGAGGAGGAGGAGGTGGTGGTGCGGCGGCGTGGCGATGCCGTGGAGGGGCCGAGGCGCGTTCCACGCTACAGTTATCGCCTCGGTCAATATCACGGAGGGTGGGCTTCGAGGTAGTAGTGGCTGCTCGCGCTACACTCGTTCACCACTCGGGATCCGAAAAGCTTGGCACGCGAGTCCCGAGCGGAGGTCGGCGAGGGGACTCCGGGGCACGTGGATGCTTCGTGGTATTGCAGAGGCGGCGGCCGGGAGGTGGACGAGAGCCAAAAACGAGAGACGTACACCGGCTGGCGATTCCGCCGATGGCGAGGCGCAGACTCGGCAAACTCGGCCCCGAGTCTCGCGCTTACCTCGCGCGATCCTCTTCGCACGCACACGCGTCCTTACCTCCCGCCCGAGTCCGGCCGATTTGGCAACGCCGCGCTACGGCGGCTGCGCCTGGTCCAGAGAAAGTCTGTGTAACTGTGCATTTGGGGCATAGGTACATTACTCCCGGAAAGAGGCGCTATTGCCAACAGCCCTTGCCTATTTATCCCGTCTATCCTCCCGCCACCCCCCCTCGCTCTCTCTCTCGCTTTCTCTCTCCCTCTAATCGGCATCCCCAATAACCACAACAGTCCGTCGCGGCTGCGATTAACGGATTTGCTCTACAAGTGCGCCGGGGCTTGTTTACTGCTCCTCTTTCGGCGACTTTTTCTCCCCTCGGGGCCGCTGCTACCTTCCCGCCGAAGACGCGTCCACTCCATTGCCCGCACGTACTCGCGATAAAGGAGGCCCCCTCGACAATCCCCTTATCTATCGCCCAAGGTCCTTTTCTCCCTTTGCGCCGCCGCCGCCTTATCCGAGCTCCCTAATCCCATGTATCCGAGCTCCAGACATCTGGAAACGGCGGGGATAACGTACTTGCGAATTGCCCGCGCAACACCCCCTAAGATGACAAATGTTACGTTAAAAGGGCTTATTTACGGGCTTCGGCTGTAAATCGAGTCGCGTTAACGATAATTCCACCTTCAAATGTACGGCCAAATTACTATTGCACTCCTCTAAAAGCTAATACTCGAGCCAACAATGTTCGTTCTCGGTGAGAAGTAACACAAAGCGGGGCTCGAGCCACTCGCAACTCAATTGCGCGTCAAGTGGCTTTCGGAAAACAAAGTAATTCAATGGGAATGAAGACGGACGATTTAATAATACGATATTAGTGCAACGGTGTCGAAAAGATCGTATCGGCGTGACTCCGCGCTTACTTGCGTTGGCTTGTCGGTGCTCTATATATATATATATAATATGCATTTTCCAACGAGCATTCGATTGTGTCCATTACTGCCCTGGTAGCGCCTCTGACTCAACTCACGCGCGCACACGAGACTCGCCTGCTGATTCTGATTGGACGAGGCATGCCTACAACTGCTGCTGTTGCTGCTGCTGCTGCTCGAGATGCGCATCTCGCAAACTTAATTGTGCGTGCGAATCTTGATCGAATTGATAATTTTGTAACGAAACTACTTAATTATAAGAATCAGAGCGTAAACTTATGCGAGGTAACTGCACGCAACTTGAAATATAAGGCTAAATCTGCCGATGAGATCGGCGAGGCCTTATTGCACTTTGTGTGCTTGCAAATTTTCGCTTCTCCGAGCTCTCTCGACCTCTCATCATTGTCAATGGCGAGTTAATCATAAATCTTTGATGTGCCGATAAACGCCACGGTTCATAACCAAGGACTGATTTAGCTTTACTCGAATGACGAAAGCTATGTCGATCCTGTTCCCACTATTCCCATTACCGAGCGGTACTTTTTTAATAGTACCTACTGCTATCTACTGCTTTTAGAAATAAAATAAATAATAGCATTGATCGATTATGACCTTGGACTCGAGCGTTCGAGTCATCGAATCCGACCCTCTTTATGACTTACTTGCAGCCCGAGGAAAAGTTATTTTAGCTAAACTACAAGCGTAGCCGCCGCCGCCGCCTCCGCCGAAAAATATCCTCTAACGAAGGGAACAATGAAGGCATTGACGCAGTTACGAATTCAAGGCACACACGGTCATGGAATAAGTCTGTGCCGCGTGATGGGTAAGAGCAAATATTTTTGGTACATCGCGTCACGCCCGCTGTAATTTAAACAATTTGTGTTTAGCTGTGTACTTATTGCCTCTCTGCCTCTACACTTTTATAGATTTTTTATTTTTTTTTTTTTTTATTTTAAATCGTCGCTAAAAGGAAATACAAATAGAATGCAAACGTACATACCCGTATAAAATCAATTTCCTTTTAACGAATCTAAATGTAGAATAAACTGAACCGCATTTAAAAATGCAATACTACAACGCATTTATTTATTTATATTTTAAAAGATTTTTTAATCTGACGTGATTCAGATGGTCTGAAATAAAATTCGAAAGAATTGTAACGCCATGTGTTTTTTTTTTATTGTTAAAAACAATAGGTCGTTCGAACTTAAATTTTCATATTAAAGAATTGATAAATCTCAGAGATATTGTGATGTACGTGCATGTATAAAATCTTGAATAATTTTTCCATAAGGTGTGCCTAACACGTGTTTTTTATTCGAATTATTTCCGAAATGGCTTTTATTTCCTGATTTAAACTAGCAAAAAATTGTATAACCATACTTGGATTTGTGTACTATATAAAATCTGCTGTATAACATGTTACGGATAAATTTTTAAACTATGACTATGACTGTAGCGCCACGAATAATGATTTTATTATTCAGGCACGTATAAATAATTGACGTAGTATAAAAGCCATCAAAGGATCCAGTAACTTTTTCAGTATTTAATTTGTCATTAATATAAAATACATTTTTTACAAATTTGTTGTATACGATTTTCTTTTAATATACTTGTATAAAAAAAATTAAGGACGAAAACGTTTAAGTATCAGTAATAATAACGATTTAAAAGTTAACAATCCAAGTCTTTAGTTGAGGAAATCAATATAATGATTTACAATGTAATCTGTAAAATATTCGTTAAAACCATCTGATTTTGTCTGATTAAGGCTATTTATCAATTTATAAATTTACAGTACTATTAAATATCAGTGCTTCAAGGTTAATAAGTATTTTCCTATGTAAGAGTTTTTAAGTTCTATAAAAGAAATATCTACAAACGTATTCTATTTCATTATAAAGCTTATCGCTAAAAAGTTTTTCTTTAAAGATAAATGTTTTAAAGCTTGCTGATGGTAAAAGCATTTACACATGGTAAAGATTTGCTGTCAGATAACTCTCGTGATACCCCACGAGTTTGCCTGATAAAACGTGATTTTAATTTGATTACAAATGAGTTTTAAATTCCTTGTTTCAACCTTTAAATTATTTTTATCCGATTTTAAGTGCAGGTTTGTTACTTCTCCCGTGTGAATGCTTCAAAATTGCGCAATTTACAATGTCGTTAATCTGTTTCTTAAATGGATTAATGTAAATAATTACACAATACTGTAGATTTCCGGATTGTATCAAAATTTCATATTAATTATTTTGCCGTTGAGGAGATTAATTAAAAATTGACGTAATAAACGCTACTCCGCAATAAAATTGCTATTATTTTCTACTTATTTATCTAAATTCAAAAAACTAATATATTTGTCAAAGGTCATTGAATTGAAAATTTTAAAAGGAGGAATAAGAAAAAAAAATTTACGTAAGGGGGGCTTAGAAAGTGTTAAAAAAGAATGTATTACAAAAGCTAAGACAAATAGGGCGCAAATAAAGTTTTTTTTTTATTTTTTAATTAAAATACAAAAATTGAAGGAGCGGACAAGAAACACGTTAGGTATTTTAATATTTTATAATATTTTAAAATATTAATTGTGCTAATACTGCATAATTGTAATTAATAAAAGAAAGTTATGTATTTTAAAGCTTATTGGTTTTGAGGAAAGAAGAAAACTAATAAATTACTTTTCCGTGACATTTTAAAAGTTTTTTATCTAGCCGTGGAGACATATTGAGATATTTATCCAAAATATATAGATATAAAATAAAAAGAAAGTTTTCCTTGTTATTGGAAAACCAAGCGGCGAAATCAAAGGATAATTTGATGATGATAATAGTTTCCAGGAAAAACATTTAATAAAAACATAGTTACTAGTGTAAGTTATTAAAACAAAACAGATATATAGATTGATAAGTATTATGAAAGTCCATGAACCAAGGAAAAGAAAACTCGCATTTTAATTGGAATGCCGGCGAAAAACTATCTAGTAGCTGCTTATAAATTATTAATGAAAGCGGAAAAAACTTGAATATCATAAATCAGGTTTTACTCTTTCCATCATACATATCCATCATATATCCCAAAGGAGCATGCATTATTTTAAAATTACGGAAACTCTTTGCTAATGGAGCCTGCCAAACTGTGAGTATCCAATCAAAGTCGTGAGAGATTATGTATTCTGAATCAATTGGGTTTTTTTCATTTTGTTCGTATTTATAGGTGCTTGCCTTAATAAATAAGAGAAAATTATAGAAATTTTGATTGAAATTGTTTTTTTTCGAGCATGATATATTAGAATCTTTAAGCGGTACAAGCAATTTGTAACTATTATTTGATTACATAATTATTACTTAAAAAGCTACGATTCTGTATAATTTCTTATTTTTCTTCCTTTCTACTCATCCAAAGGCTAAAAAACGTATTACATTCTATTCAATTTTATTGCAGAAATAAAATTTTTGGTTGTATTTAAAACATCGCATAAATTTATGTGGAAATTACTATTATAAATATAATAAAGTTCTACGGTTAAATTTATTGAAAACATTATAGCCAATTGTATTTGTATGGAAATTTTAATTTATCTAAAGATAATCAGGCTTGTATGAATAAAATATGATCCAATCTATGAGCTTTGTCCGGGTTAAGTGTAATTTTTGTTGGATTGAGATTTTCGGTCCTTAATAATATCCGGCATCCACTAATAATCTAGATTGTTTTGTAAAGTTTTTACGCACTTTTGCGAATAATATAGTTTACACTTCGGTAGACCTTCAATTGTGTAGTTTCCAAAAGGAAATACAAATAGAGAAAATTGACAATGAATAAAATTTGAAAATTTTGCTCTTCCTCGGACGCTTACGAAAAGAATCAAGCTCGATTACGTTTATAAAAATAATCTTGAATTTATTGTACAAAGTTATGTGTTTCACCATAGCGACAATGAAAAATGATTATGGTCCAAAGTAGACGATTACAACTATTCGCGTTTATGCTTTATGTTCAGCATAAAATACGACTCGCTACGTGAATTACAAATATTCATTGCGTTTATAATAATTATAAGCAATTGCCGAAAGTTAATTATGGTGGGAAAATGCTTTTAAAATCGCAAGGCTCAATGTACAATGACGTATAAGAAAATTGGTGTATCGGAATATTCGCAGAAGTCGAGAAATGCTTAAACAAAATTTAAGTGACGCAAACCTCTTATTTAAAGGGCGTCGGGATAAAAAGATCTCGCGCATCGATGAAGTAGCTCAAGCGGCGATGACTGGATTATTATGGTGCAGCAGCGTAATCGCAAAACGGTTGCATCGGTGCAAGAATTGGCGAACGATGGACGAGTCGAATGCACGTAGTAGAAGCGCTGACCGAGCAGCGATGGATTTCTATCCGACGTTCTTAGCTCGTGGGCTATTTCTTTTCCGCGGCCTTTGATCGAGACGCAGGGAGGCGAAGGGCAGGGGGGTAGCCAGGCCGACAACTTAATTGCCTTCCTCGTCACACGGCAAATAAGGCAGAGAGCAAGAAGAGGGAGAGCCCGGCAGGCGGAGGAGAGCCGGCAGAAGACAGGGCAGAAGTGGTCCGCCCGGCGCGTATATATCACTTCAAAGTTAAATTTTCTTTGTTTTGCTCTTCAGCACTATCCGCGCCGGCTCTGCCCCCCCCCCTCTCACTCTTCCTTTCGCCGCGATCGAGCCTTCGACCGAGCCGGCCCGGCGGAGGAGGGGGGGGCGGAGGAGGGGGAGCCCGAGCAGGGAGCAGCAGCCAAGTGCAAGTGCCGGGACGCGTGCGGTGAGTTGCGTACCTGCAAGAGCGCGCAAGAGGCGGCAGGTGAATCCGAGTCAGGTGCTGTTGACCCGACAGATGGGTGCCTTCTCTCTTCTTCGCTCGTTTCTTCCAGCCACGCGAGAAAACGTTATAAACCGACTACTCGTTACCAAACCCCCTCCCCGCTCCGACCCGCCCCGCCCCCCCTCTGCCGCGCTCGCCACTTCCTCGTTCTACTTCTCGAGGTATATTTCATAAATGTGGGTTACTACTAACGATGACTAACGTTTGCCGGAGTCGTTCTTGCGTGGCTATCGACTTTAGCATTGATCCTACGCGTCTAAGGCCCATTGCCGATTTATGCACGAAAGCCGGCCGCCGCCAGGTATTTTCCTTTTCTTATTCTTTTCTTTAACGAGAGCCAATAATAGTAATTTCGGTAAATCGCCAACTTTGTTCTTACTTTGACGCCTGCGAGGCGATTCGGCGTATGCTAATGCTCTTAGCCCCTGAGTCTAATACAATGGAAGAAAACTGCTTAAATATCGAGGAGCGGCATTTCGTTTTAGGCGAAATAAAATTCCCCCTCCCCGTTGGGAATTTCGTAAATTTATAAAATACAATGGCCATTCGAGTAACGCTCAATGTAAGCTCCTCGCGCGGAAGCATAAATAAAATTATATCCTACATACTAGTCACTTTATGAGTAGTAAAGTATACGAAACGTACGGACATTTGCGAAGTTTATCAAAAATATACTGCGGGAAACTCTACTTATACCCGATTGCTTTATTACGTATAGAGGCACTTCGCAATATTGTACTCTTATTTATCGAATGCTCTTGAAAATGTTAATGTTAACGTCGAGCTTAATTAATACGAAGAAGGAAATTCATTAAATACGCGATCTAGAATCAATAGCTTGTGTGCCGATATTCATCAGCGTGTTCTTCGACCTAAGGTGTTTTTTTAACATTGAATAGAGCAAAGGAGCTTTTGTTTAAAAAAAGCACCAAGGGGCAATATCTACGAGAATTTTCAAACACCTTTGCTTTGCCCGCTTTAATGAATATTTTTTCTCAGGCTTTGCTAGGGTGAAAAAGAAGTCGAAAATTAAAAGCTACAAGGCTTTATTCATATCGCACCGCAAAGATACTCTGATAATTTCACGTCAGCTTCTTGGATAAATATTATATAACTTTTCAATCGAATCAAAATTCACGTACCGTATTATTTCTGGCTTTTCAAATAAATCTTAAATTTATCATTTGCAATTTCCCAGCTAGAGATTATATAGATTATGATAACGAACAGTTAAGAGGAAGGAAAAAAAAAACTTGTAGGGGGCGAGGAAGAATAACGTAGCAGAACCGGTTTCACAAGCGACTGGCAAACTTGCACGTGGCTCGAGCTTAAAATTCATGACATGACTTAGAACGCTTCGCGTGTTTAAAATGTCTCGGAATAACGCCACACGAACTTTCTCCCTTTTTTCATAATTTTTTTCCAACCCATTTCATCTACTTTTGCACTTGTTATTGTCTTGTTTCTCAAGCCAAAAGTTATATTATATATTTAAGTTAATTGCATTGGCATAACTTTTTCAGCATAACCTTTATGGCTCAAAAGCGCTTTACCGTTTACGAAGAGCGAACAAATTCATCATTAAGTATTATTATGGATAAGGCCAAGGGATATCGATCTAATCAATCAATCTATCGGATTAAGAATTTTCGAAATAATTACGTTGCTAGGGCGCTTTTTCAACTTTATCTATTCACGCAATTATTTCGTACCGATGGCTTAAAAATCTTGCCCTTGTGAAATTTACATTAATCTTCCATTATTCAAAGTACAGTAAAATACATCGAAATACGTTTTAGGCTCTAGTTCGTGCATCACTGTTTTTTCCCCCATTCAGCCGATGTGATTTAATAAAATTTTCATTCACTTATTTACACGAGTTTATGATTTTTTTTCTATTTACGTCGGCTTAATTCGAATCCTCTATCAATGCAGTCGAGTACGCGCTTACATGTGTGTGTATATATATATATATATATATATACACACATATATACATATAAGAGCGAGAGAAATCGAGGGTGAGAGACCGAGCGAATGCGAGCGGAATATGAATAGTTTAAAAATACGTGAATAAAGAAAGAGTAAAATTACGGTTTTCCAATTTTACAGATATTTTACAGACATGCTACGGCTCATGACATCAGTTCCTGAATACTAGAGCAATCCGCGATAGCATTTACCCCTCACGTATTGTGCATTCCCTTAATTCCTTTGGTTACTCGAGTGTCGTGCGCTCATCGCATACGAAATGCTTGTCGCCTCGGTAACCTGGGGTGTTAAGGCTCGAGTTCGTGTCTTGCAACTTTCGCATCTTTTTAATTGGCAACACCCGTCCTCGAACTTTCGCATTGTTTTCGAAAAGTTAGACGGCCAACGAGCGATTTTTAAAGCTTTTATGGATAATTCTCATGCAATGTTATTCAACTGTGCAGCGGATACTTTCGGATAATTTTAATGATCGTCGGTTTTTTTTTTTTTTAACAATTGCAAACCTAACGAATACTGAGGTCTTACTATTTGCCTATAAGAAAATTTTATGAAATTATCTACACTCGGTGCACAATTGCGTTAAGATAATAAGTGAAACCGTTCTCGACGATACTCAATTTCTAATACGATTAGATTAATTATTCAAACGCTTAAGAGTTTTATAATTTAACAAATTCGCAAAAAATTATCATCCGATTAATTTACCAACTATTATTATAATTAAATATTACTATTAGCGCGTACGGGTGTTAATAGCAATATTGCGTTGTAACAGATTCTTACGCAATATAAAGAAAGATGCTTTAAATTGTACAATATTCTTTTTAGTATTTACAGTAATTTATTGTAAATAATACCTTTACTTAGGTTTACGTAAGAAAAACTTTGAATCGTATCGTATTATTATTAAAATGCAAGTTCTTTTTTTAAGCCTAGGACGGTTTTGCAAAACGGATAATTATTTGTAAATACATAAATATCTTTATGATATTCTACATTTTAATTTTACTTTATGTTAAGTCCTTATATAACACTAATCTAATATTTTATATCCAAATCGTTTTTACTTTTGAGACTTCTTTCTTTTTATTCCTTTAATATATCGAGTAATGTCTAAACAGGCCTCCTCCTTCTGATATAACATATTTTTAACAATATATTACTTGTAGTCATTTTACTTATACTTGATATTTTGTATTTTCTTATGTTCTTCGTTTACATTTTAACAGTTAATCTATACTAATCAAAATACTTCTATCAGAATCATATCTTTAACTTTTAAATGTTTCATTAAATACTCTAGTTTTAACATGCTATTTTATTCAGTTTTTTTCCATTTTTCATACTTTTTCATCTTATTTATATTATTATACTGCTGATTCTATATTTATGAAAAACTGTCTTACTCATTTAATCCGTAAGTTATTGTAGCTTTATTAAAAAAAATTTTTTTTTCGCATTAACTTTTATATTTTTTATAACTTTCATTTATTTCTACTCTTTGCTTCCTTTTTACATAATGATTTGACGTTTTCATTTTCCTTCCTAATCTTTTATTAATTACTTCCGTGATGTGACATACTAATTTAAACTTTGGTAAAAGTTTAGATATAAAGGAAAAAACTGTCATATGCGAATGAAAATGTTAACCTTACTAATTTTCCTTATATATCCCACTACTTTCATTTTCAGTTTTTGCGTTACATATTTAATACGTAATGTTTCATTTACATTTTCTTTTATAGTCTGTAAAAAGCAGCTAATCTTGATTTAATTTTCTAGTAATTAGTTTCAGATACTTATCTCTGCTCTAGATGTTACAAAATTAACATCACTTCGGTTTTTATCTGCAATATTAATTATTCATGTACAAGAACACCATTTTACTAAATTTGTTATATTTTATGTAATTTGTTTATTCTTGATGCTCTGTTAATTTTTATATTTACTATCTTAATTTTTTCAATTTATTAAACTTTTTTTGTTATCTAGTTCCAAATCTACAATTTTTATTTCATTATTTTTCTATTATTACTAATTTTCATTGATATTCGTTTATTACAAGTTAAATTGGTATCTATTAAAAAGTTATACTATTGGATTAGATATTTTGCCTTTTGTTTACATTTATTTAGACACGTTTTTTTATACTATTTATTTGCTATTCGATGTTTATCTTTACTTTTCATTGTTTTCTTCAAAGTATGTTTTATTCTTTTAATAATTTATCTGTTATTGTATTATTGAATCCGTTATTGTATTATTGTTATGGTATTATTGAAAGCATTCGCTTTGACTATATAATACGAAACCAACAACAAATTTAAAATATTTCATAACATTTATGATTATGTAAGATGTTTTACTACTTACGATCGATTCTTTGAAAATGAGTATTTTCATTTTTTTTATAAATTTTTCAGAGAGGCTAATAAATCTTTATTTCAGTTAAATGAATATTTTAACTCATTTTATTAATATTTATGACTATAAAAATGGATAGATGGATAATAATAATACAAATGAAATCTTTTCAATATACAGGGTTAAAAGTAATATAAATTTTTAATATTTATATAATAATTGTATTTTAATAATCATGTTTAAACTAATTTTATTTTTGATTGAAAACACTTTTTTATAACTTAATTGCATACATTTTTTTACGATTTCTTTTTAAAAATTTAATTTTTTCTCAAACGTAAATTATAAATTAAAAAATTTTCTTAAACTTATCCTGATTATATGAAACGCAGTTTTAATATAAGTAATACACTATTTTAAAAAAATTATAATTCTACATTAATGTAATACGTAAAGTGTAATTAATAATAAACACTATCATTATTATACTACAAAGTTAATAATTGAGTTGGTGTTATTTATTTGTCAATTGCAAGAACAAGTTTGCCACCAATGTTTTATTATTTAATTGATACCTTTTTAAAAATTTAATGTACATATACGTTTCGATCTATGTTACTATTATTAGTTATCAGACACCAACTTAGCTATCATTTCTTATTATCTAATTAAATACACGAAACTTTATTACAGAACAAGTAATTACGTTATTATCGAGGTAATTTATATTTTTATTATTTTAAATTTTTACTTAAACATAATAAAAAAAAAAGTAATACACGTACGGTATTTTTAACGTTAGAATCAAAAGAGTTTAATGTCAGGGTTATATTAAATCGGAGTAATAAATAAATTTTAAGCAAAAAGAAAATAATTTTTTAAAAATTTATTTAAAATTTTTTTAATGATTATGAACATAAATAGCGCCTTTCTTTTTATCAAATGTATAAGACAAGCTTGCATTTTATTATTATGTACTTCTCTGAGTTACAAGTAACGAAAATCGACCAATCTTATTCAATAAATTACTTCTAAACATATATATTAGAGAAATCTGAGCCAACAATTTTATTTGAAATTCAATATTCTAGCCATCAACATCAATTTCTTTTGAATCCAAAATATCAAAAGGAACTTTCTTTGATACGTATTTTGTCAATTATTTTGTATGGTAGCTACGAATGCAAAACTAATGTTTAGTTTATGGGAGTTTTTGAATTATTAAAATAATTAACAGAATCGGAACATACAATTGAAAGTGAATTCATGAAATACCTTCAGATACGTAGGTATTATTATGAGCTATAGTTAAAAAAAGAGGTCAGCAACTTCATCGGTGCCTTAATGTTATGTTTGGAAATATGTCATAGGCGTATCAACCGGAAGCAATTAATAGATATTTACAACGAGAAATATAACTCAATGTTTTTTTTTATAATTGTAAAGGCATGTACGCGTATAGTAATTGTGTATGTCAGAACAGTTGCTTTCACTCCCACCTTCTTTCGGCAAAGTTAAATTTTACTTCTAAACACGTATCAAATGCAATTTTTTCTCGCCTTAAGCAGATTCATTAGGTTTTCTTTGTATAGATTACTTATGCATTATACACGAGTGATTTTCTTTTAAAAAATACAAAGCCAAAAAATAAAACGTTTCTTTCATATGACTTTTAAATGCGTAAGGTTAAATCTGTCTCTTTATAACTGTGAGATATTTTCGCACGAAAGGGTTCAGTTTTTAAACGAATGCAAATTAAAAATGTCCAGAAACAATTGTTCGAATTTAAAATCTCCACGCTGTTTTTTTTTTTTTTTTTTTAAATCTTTCATCCCGATCAAAATTTATCCTATATTCTTGTACTTAATTATAGAATTCGAGAGCATATGTAGTAGTCTTTATTTAACAAAAAGAAACACGTGAGGTAAGGACAGATGTTTGGGGCACGCGAGCCGTCTTTACAAAAGTGATGGGGTGACTCAAAGAGTGGCACGAAAATGGGAGGGGTAGAGAGAGAGGGGGGGGGCAAAGGAAGAAAAATTTTGAGACATAAGAAGGTAGGGCGAAATGCTTTTTGGGGACTGACCATTACATGAGCCATTGTTCGCTTATAGCAGCTGTTGTCCTTCGAATTCTCAATGCGCGCACAACATATTTAACAAAAGATATAGCGAGTGAGAGCAGAATACAGAGGTGTAAGAAGGTCATGATCCTGTTTCTTACAAGTAATTCAATGAGATTTATGCGGGAATAAGAAAGGGGAATGTGTTTCTTAAAAATCTTACTCTATTACGTAACCAATTAGTAAAAAATTAATTATAATGATAATGGAATCACCGATTCCTTTGTCATTTGTGTGCGTTTTCAAAGTCGATTTCGTTTCAACTTGATAATCTTTTGTTTGATAATCATGCGGTTATAAATTATGTATGTATACACACATAATACACAGCTTTTATAATATCAAAATTAAAATAATCTATCCTAGTAGACCGATAAGCTTCATTGGAGGTGTAATTCTACTTTTATTTAAAAAATCTTAATTATTTATTCGTATTCACGTGTCGGTGAAAATGCATATTATTATATTTTACACGACATTTAATGCATCTTTAATGCAATATTATGCATAATTTTAATAAGATGGTTAAAATTGATAAAAAAATTAATCGTAACGTTTTGGCTATAGTAATAAAACCGATTTTGAAAAACAATGATTCCAGAAACTTTTACAGAAACGTGAGATAAAAAACTTAATCGATATAACCAATAAAGCAAACAACTTATTAATAATTTTTAGAGACATAATTGACGGTCTCGCATATAATCACTCGCAATACAGAATAATTAGATTAAGAGTAGCAATAGTTTTTTGTAAGCGAAGTACCACGAAAGAATTGGTACAATCGATTACACTGCCAGTAACTGGAAGAGCGCGGCAAAAAGTGGACCAAAAAAAAAAAAAAAAATCACACGATCCGCAGAGTAGACGTTTAACATTTGAATGTCAAAAGACGCGTGTATACAGACGTGTAAATATTAGATTAAACCAAGTCGGTGGCGAGATTAAAATAAAAGGAAATATATATAAAGAAAAAAAAAAAAAAAAAAAAAAAAAAGAAATCTAAAATCTCGTCATTGTACTCGACTAAGCTGGCGATGGGACTCTTGCGCGTACCTCAACACGTACAGAATAATGTGACGGAGCGGCCTAGAGCCGAGCGAATTGGAGTCAAAACAATATTTCGAGCCCACGTATAGGCTGTAAATTATTGGGAGGATTCGTCGTGAAGGTCAAGTTTGGAAATAAAGAAACAAACAGAGAAATGGGAACAGCCGGTAGGTCAAGTCGAGGCGTGAGCGCGAGCGTCGAGCTAACGCGGGTGAAGGACTCCTCCTCCTCCTCTGCCGCCGCCGCCGCCTCCGACGTCTCCGAGCAAATGTCCTCGGCGATATACAGGCTTATGCATCATCAAAAGGACGACGTCAACGACCCGTGCCACGCGAGGAGTTAAAAGCATTTCCAGACGCGTGACGCATTATTGCGTTTTTTCACGTCCCGTGCCCATTGCCGACGTGCACGGGGAATGAGTTAAATTGACCCAAGTGATATAACTGCCTCGGCCTTTGCGCTCACCCGCGCTCTTTCGTTTTCTTACTTTTTATTTAACGCGCGCGCGCCTCTCGTCATCCCCCCCCGCCGCCGCCGCCGCCGCCCGATAAATTGCCCATCGACGAAGCCGCGCAATTCCTCTTTAATCTGGAGTAGTGGCCTTATTTTTTTTCTCCTTCTTCTTCTTTCTACTCCCGCCGAATTACCAGTGCCCGCGCCGCGCGCCCCTATTTATCAGCCCGCATAACAAACATTTCGCATCTTACCACCGCAAGTTCAAGCTCAAAGGCATTGGCGTCGTATAAAAAAATCATTACGTTGAATTGCCCGTCGTAAAGTAGCGCATTAACGATGATTCATCCAGAACGAATCAATTTTCGGTACCAGGCTCGGCAAGTTATATCGGCTCCGGGTTGTTTGAGCAATCCGGATCCAAGACGAGGCTGGCAACCCTCTGGGACTCGAGGAGGCATCGAGTTACGCCGAGAGGGAATACTTAATAAGTTTGCAATACGCCGCAAAAAGGATCCAAATTATGGAAATAAAAGCGAAAGGGCTCGCTCTCCTCGTCTTTATCAATTCGAAACAATATCCGAAATCAATATACGGAATGCAATTTTTTTTTTTTTCAAACTTGAACAAATATCTCTTGTGTGTGCTAGGTGGTGAGGGGGGGCTGGCGAGAGCCATGGAAATTTCCGTGACCGGGGTTGCATATAGATGCTACATTATTGCCAAATATTCGAAAGATCAGGGGGAGAAAATTGATTTTACGTCAACTCGATTTACGATCGATTCGGATTATCTCATCATTTCATTATACGGAAGACGGGGCTCTTTTAAAAAATTCTACCCATGGCTATTATAATGTTTCGTCTTCAACTTTTAGTTCCACTGGCCTGAGAATAGAAATCCGCGATTAAAACGGCTGTAAAAAAAAAAAACGAGGTTAATAGATTTGTCAGGGCTCGGCCTTAGGGACTGGCACTAAATTCAAAAAAGCATTAGTTGCATCTCAGTTCAAAACAGACTGCCGAGCTCGTTTTTACAGAGCCGGCCTCGGTTGTGCGTATTGGAGTAGTTAAGCTTTTTTTTGCTCAACGCCAGAAGACTTTATCGAATATACACTTTTACGCTCGCATTACAAGTAATAATAGCGAATGCGTACACCTCGGGCAAAAATCATAACAGTCCAAGCAACGCGATTCAACGTGGAAGCTCCCTTAATCGGCAACACTCGACTGATCAATCGATATAACACGCCTGCGTAGCTGCGGATTTATCACGTATTTTTTCATTGCCCTCGCTAGTCCTGAGAAGCGCTAACGCGAGTTAACGACTTTGTTGTTTCATCGAAATGACAGAGTCACGATCATAAATACGCCCGGCTCGCGAGTATATTTTAGTTTTTATTAACTGTCTCGCATTGCACGGCAATTGCCGGACGCGAGGGAGATGCAAACTGCGCCAATCCAAATATTATTCTTAAGGACGAAAATAGGCTTGACGGGCTCGAAGCCCCGAGAGAGAGAGGAAGGCAAGTGCCTCGTTGCAATATCCTCGCTATGCGCATTACGCGTGCCTTGATACGATCGACTTGCGCTCGCATTGTGAATGCACAATATATATATATATATTTTTTTAGGGCTTACAAAATAGGGACGAACAATGCGAAATTGTCGTGAGTTGAACAAGCGATTGATGGAAAAGTTATACTTTGAAGTCAGCAATTGTTGAAAGATGCTAATGAAGTAGTTTGTTGTGAAAGCGGCGTTAAAAAATTCCGCAAAGCCAAGAGATTGCGCCACGTTCGGCGTCTGTCTCGGCGCAATTTTAAATCATGGAATTACCCACGGCCGAGCATTTGCAATAATAATCTTTATCAATTCTCGGCGCCTGGTGTATTAAATGTTTGAATGAAGTCTGATCAGAGCGAGTAAATTGTCGTCGCCTTTGTCCACCGGATCTCCGTTTCTCTCCTGCTGTTTAGTGAGCTCTCGCCAGTCGCCGTACATTGTATGCTATTTACAACTGGGTAAACCGGTTTTCGGTTTTGCACGTACGACCACAAATAAACGCTTGTTCCCACAGAGGGACGGCAAAACGACCAAGACCAGGGGGGTGGGGAGCGGCAGGGCGGAGGGGAATGGGATGGAGAGAGAGAGAGAGAAACAGACAGACAGGGAGGATTGCAGAATGTCGATTTTTCTAACGCTTGCATGAATAACCGATATAAGAGGGCCGCAAGGTAAGTTCGAGGCACTCGATCAGGGAGTGAAGAAGGAGGTACGAATGCAGAGAGATAAAATATCACGACAGGTACAAAAAATTAAGGGTAGCTGCATCGACGACGGACGCATTCTTCGCTAATAAAAAATGCCTTTAAGTATCAATTTAAAAAATCAACTCTGATTCATGCCAATGGTCCAGTGCCGTGTTTTTGGTAATCCTCGAGAAGGAGTAGCGAATAATTTGCAAAGGTAAATTTCTCACGAGCATTAAATAGAATGTTGTTGAAGAATTATTATTATTATTATTATTATTATTATTATTATTTGCCTAATAGTCGACCTAAGATTAGTTTGGCATTAATAACAATATTGAAAAGAAAATTAACACCAAGCTTTATATAATTGATGTAGTTAATCGGTATATCGATTACTAATTAGATAATTAAAAGCTATTTTACTACTCAATTGTAAGTTTTTATACGACGGCAGAATATATGGACAAAGAAAATTCACGACCCGAGTATTCGAAAGTATTTTAGGTAGACGCAATGCAATTTTGATTGGTAGTATTATAATTTTAATGGCCCGACATTTAGAACTAGTCGAATTTCCATTGATCCCCAATAAGATGATTGGTATTTTAAGTTTTCGATACTCGTAAGCTGCTTTTAAAACTTGCCTCTACCTTCCGTTATTGTACCAATTTTTAATATTATCGAATGGCCAGCATTACCTTACCGAGTGATAAATTTTAAACAACCAACTCTATCATCGGTGTTATTTTTGTTGTTGACTTCCAGAACAGGGCAGATACGAGCGTGCCTTAGTATGGTGACCTTATTTACCGATCGACCTTGGCTTACGTTTCGAGCAACTATTTAAATTTAAAATTCCATTTTACCGTTTTAATTGACGTCTGCTTTTTTACATTCATAATCGGTGGGCGTAGTTTATTTCGTCGCCCTGCGAAGGTCAATTTGGTTGACTATTAGTGTCAACGTTACATTCCCCCCCCCCTCCGTGGACGCGAGTCTGATTCACCGAATTTAAAGCTTTTTAAGACAAAGCGAGGTC
The DNA here is from genome assembly GCA_018907135.1 of Kradibia gibbosae. Taxonomy (NCBI): domain Eukaryota; kingdom Metazoa; phylum Arthropoda; class Insecta; order Hymenoptera; family Agaonidae; genus Kradibia; species Kradibia gibbosae. The sequence goes on from JACCHX010000011.1 coordinate 3,556,349, forward strand.
GCGATAATTCTTTCGTTCATTCTGGTGTTCCCCTTTTTGCTGCCATGCGTGAAAAGTGGATAACAACAGGTAAGATTATTCGCCCAAGATTTAAAAGTAAAGTGACACGTGTACCGAGGATTGTAACTATACGTGCAATATGCGTAGCATTGCTTTCAACATTAGCAAGAGGCATTTACACCATGTTTTGGGTACATTTAAACGTGAAAGTATATTTTCATTCTTCTGACAGTAAGCCGTAAAAATCGCATTACAATTTCTTGCACTTTAAGGGTAAAATCAAGCAGTGAAATTGAGTTAAAAAATTGCCATTTTCCTTACCCATTGCAGTAGCTATTGTGCAAGTACGTAAACAAGTTTCGTTAACTCGTATGATTAACACCAGTGAATCACGTAGGAACTTTGAGTAATCTTAAATTCGATCGATTGCAATCAACGGCCATTAAAGAAGAAGAAAAATGACGGGAAGCCCTACATTTATTCGCTCAAGTCTCTCTATTAAATTCAACATTGATAAATACGCAAAAAATAAAAGGCGACCAGGCTCCTCTACTCCTTTTAATACTGAAAGCGCCTGCTTTCACGGCCATTCCACTTCTATCGAATTTTCGAACTTTTGTTCGACGATAAGATGCACAAAAGCCCAAGCGAATCGCGCATTAATTACCCTCGAGCTGCTGCTGCTGCTGCTCCTGCTTATGGCCTTTAATATCTATTTCGATGAAAATATTTATTCCGAAATCACTGCGTTTGATTCGTTAATAAACCGAGGCTCAATGCTCCAGGGTTATCCGTAGCTAAGCGCAAATTTGACGTTGAGATATTTAAAGCTGTCAAGTCTTTTGATGCTAAGGCCGTCTATTTTAATCGGGAGCATCTGGGGTTGCGGGTTGCCTTTGGCGAGCCCAGCGATGCATTCATTCTTTTTTCGCGTTACTTCGAGCTCGTTGGAAAATCATCAGCTATTTCAATTGCCGATTGCTTTACATAATGTATGCGCGCCTCCGCTTTCCGGAGTGCTGCTTGCTTTCCTCGGTAGCTCCTCGCGTCGCTATTGCCGCGGCTGGTAAATTATTTCAATTGCCTCTTTGGAGTAATGCTCGATCGCGAGCGGGGGCCGAGCATTTGTCAATGCTGCCTAAAGGTAATCTTTCGCGCTGTTATTTTATGGTTCCGTGGCCCTCGCGTGGGATTAAATTATACGATTGATATCGTCGCGAGCGCGTATCGCCGATCGTTAAAATGCCCTGAGCGCTTTCGGTGTTAAGTGCTCGGATGAATGGAGAAAATGCCGAGGAGGTGTTTGCGCGTTATGCGCTTATGGGATTAAGGGCACGCCGGCCAGCTCGTGCTGCAGTGGGTGACAGTTTTATTGAGCAGGGGCAATTTTGTTAATCTCGTAGTTTGGCTCGAAAAATGCAAGCCGTGCGCCTTGGCCGATAACGGATTTTTAGTCCTCGGTGAAGATTTCTTTCAATCGCGAGCTTTCGCAACTAATCTCAAGTATTTATAAGTCGCGAAAGTGGAGCTTCTGAAAAATACAAAATAAACTTTTACGAAATAAGACCGAATTCCCTGGCTTGGATCCTCTTTTACAGAAACCGCAACGGCGCAACGTTGGAAGAAACCATATTTCCAAATATAGCGGCGTCACCTTCTGCAGGACATTCACCTGGACCAATCTGCGGCGGCAAAAATAAAATCTTCTTCTTCCCCCGTTCCGTGCTGTCTTTTTCCTTCTTTTTTTTTTTTTTTTCTTGCGAGAAGCCACCCCCTCCCCTCTTTTTCCATAATGACGAAAATCTCCATAGTAACCCCTCCCGCGTCCATTACAACCCTGTCCTATCGTTAAATAATACCACGCGTGAGTAAATAATGCATCGTCTCTATTTGGCTTCGGTATCGGGCAAGGAGCACGAGTACGTTTGGTAATCTTGCCGCTGCCACCCCCCCCCCCACCAACGCCGAATCTTGAAACATTAATTTTATTCAACGTCATTTTTGGGAACGTAGAAACAAAAGGGACGATATATCTGCCATCGTGTACGGCGAGCTTTTAGAGCGAATGGAGAGCAAGAGATAGATCCCTGACCCTCCTGTGCCGAGGCATCGGTCGAGAGAATTCCATCCAGTATAGGGGAAAGCCCTTGGGACGAGTTAACTTCAATTCTGGCCTTTTCCCTTAAAAAATTTTCCCCCGTATTCGTCCGGTCGCATTTCCTTCCATTACCGGACTTGGTATAATTTCCGACACTCGATTCGATCTTATTCTACCATATATATATTCTCACCACGCGCGACGTACCGATAATATAAATGTCACATAAATCAACGTAAGCCGGACCCGCCGGGGAAAATGTTATACGTTAAGACCTACCGCATACGAATCCTTTTTGCATTGACACTAGAAACCGCTGGAATCAAATAACCTCTCGAGGTGTGCAAAGAAGACCGTGAAGAAAATGTATTTCTATATTTTATAAGAATAAATTGCTGTGTATAAAAGAAATGCCGTGAGTGCAATTTTATTTGACCACCCATCGCAAACTTAGTTCCAGAACGAGATCTTGCCTCGGAAATAAATGCTGGCAAAGGACAAAATTAAGCTCGTTTGCTTTCGGTTATTATTATTGTAAATTTTATTGTGGTAAAATTTTAAATGTATTTATTAGGAATCCCTTTTTTTTTTAAACGCATTCGACAAGTTGCCTAGATTTATTATCACAATGCATCTGGTTCCAGTTAAGTCTAATGCAGCAGTATTAAGAAAAACATGACTAAAAAACGCTTAACGCGCAATCGAATATTATGATTAACGTAATTGTGACCTTTTTAGCAATACAAAATTTAATAAATCGTAAATTTCATACGCCATTTCATATTCGCTACAGAAGTAAGCCTATGTGTTAACAAAAATCATTACAAGTGTGCATGACAACCAATCAAAATTCATTAAAAAGTAAAATCGCTCGAAGGTATAGTTAATACGGACGGTTTATATAATTAATTATCAATAAGATAAGAGTAAATAAAAAAAATGTGTTTTTTATGTAAAATCTGTTTGCATCATGTGAAATACTCTCTTTGCATTACGCGTTAAGCAATTTTAAATAATACGAGATAATATTTTGACGGTATTGGCAGTTTGCCTTAATCGATAAAAAATAGTTATTCGATTACAAAGTAAAATTTTTACCTTTCTAGCTTGTAATGGGAAACGTTAAGCGGAAAAAAATTGAATCGATTATCGGGGACGCATAAATTTAAGTTAACAAAAAATTATATTATTAAATTGTTATTAATTTTTTTAAAACACACAGCCCTAATTTTCTGACATAAATTAAAAATCAAATATGAATTCGCAGATAATTGAATCTACATAATAATATAAATAATGCGTTATACGTCATCGTTCTCGTTCTTATCTTAAAATATTTTAACCACACGTTTAGGAACTTTTATAAAAAATGTTTTTTTTTCTGACTCTATTATACAAATCAATTCTATTAAAATTAACGCTATTATTTAAAAAATAGTAATAAAAAATATTGCAGATAGCAATTGAAAATATATTTGCTTAAACAAAGTTTTTATATAGAAACTATTTGCTTAATAGTTATTACACAAAAATTAAATTATATATTACTTTACAAATTCAAAAAAAGGTTTAATAAATCTTTTTTAATTTTAAGGTTTATAAGGTACCTATAAATAATATTTTGTATTTCAACTTTCTAGGAAATATTTATTGATCAATTTGTGTGCGATTAGTAATTTTTAATATTGCTATTTGTAAAAAATTCTCAACTAGCACTGTTTTTAGATAAATAACAAAGTATGTACGATATTGTAAAAAATTATTTGTTTAATAATATAGTTTTAAATTTTACATTTAACTTGATATTGATTTAAAAATTATAACATTGCTACTATTACTAAATTATGTAAATTTAGGCAATACATATAAACGTTTAAAAGAAATTTATTTAATTTACATTTAAAATGTTTTGATATATTAAATGTAGAAAAATCAAATGACTTACGTTTCAGAAGTTTTCTCTTTATAATCTTGTGTGTTTGCAGCTAAATTAGATTTCAAGCTATCAGCAGGATCAAGTCTTGTTTCACCTATTTTTAAAGTTGCAACAATTTAATTCTTCTTTATTAAAAATTAAAGTAGTGTTACAATTTTATAAAGACATGAAGTATATATAAGTAACTATGTAAAAAGACATAATATTTTTTTAAAATATAATTGAAAGACGTAAAAGATTTTAATTCAGTTTGGTAAATATTTAATAAAAAAGACACCTTGGAACTTATCTGTATTAATCTAAAAATCATACTATGCGATAAATATAAATATTCAAGTTCTCAATTACATTTTTTATTCAATTTAGAATATTTGTTTTTCAACAGTCTTAACAAATTAAAAATATTAAATGAAATTTCTACATAATCATTTAAATTTTATAAGATATTGTTTATGGCAATATGCTACATTATTAATAAATATTCAATAATAATATTGGAAATTGACCGATGACTGTTATTGCAAAATGAAATTTGTAGAAGCAGCAAATCAATTAAGGTAAATGATGTCATATTTAATATGCTTGTGCTAATTATTAAAATATTACGTAAAATTAAATTTATTCTCTTGAAATTTTTCTATGCAGAATTTAAATAATAAAATAAATAAAATTGTACAATTTTTTAAATTAATATTTCTTCTCAGAATTATTACCATTTATATCAAAGCTAGAGCCAGCTTTTTCAAGCATTTTATTAACACTACTTCGTAGTGCCTCTTGACGTCTCCACTCACTGATTTCTTTTTTTAATGCCAGTACGTCACCCATTTTTTCCATTTCGGATAAATAGGTGGATTCGGAAGAGGATACTTCAAATTTTTCAGTCTTTCGTGCATTTTTTCCGTACTTGACAATTGATCGAGCAGGGATCGGTCTGGCTTTATTGATATGAGGATGCTTTTGTTGATTTTGCGTTTTATATAATGTTGCACAAGTGTTTTTTTTATTAGTTCGTTGTCTCCAATTTGACGATGCATTTTCGTCTTTCATTTTTTCACTTTCTAAATATTTCAGGTGTCTCGACATACTTTACTTATTGAAACAAAAATTAAAAAAAAAACAAACAATAACACATAATCTTATATAAATAATACATTTAATTACACGTCATTCTTCTATTTTTAATTTTGAGTATCATATATCATTAACCTAATCCATCGCTCTGTGGATTCAAGTACGTCAAACAAAACAGTATCCGCGAATGTTTCCCTCCAAATTTTATACCAGTGTTGCCATAACCTCAACGTAAAATGAATCGACGAATTTTTTAAGAATTTCTGTATAATTCCAAGAAACTTGTATTCCTTCGCGGTAATACAATACTGCTTATTTCCATGTTGATTTCCATTTTTTTTCCTTTGTTAATTGTTAATATATAAGCTTTAATTAACCACTAAGATTAATTCAAATCTAATAATTACAATAGAGTATTCTAAAATTTGTAGCGTAAAATTTTTTACAAATTTTTTATGAGAAAAATTACTACATTTCCTAGCACGTTTATTAATTATCAATAGAACGTTCAATTTATGTGACAAAATTAAAAATTGTTTGAAAAATACTCTTTGTTTTTGATCATTAAAATTATAACGCGTTTGATGCAAAAAATCAATTTATAGAACTGAAACAATTTTAACTATTCGAATGAAAAAATATTAAGAATATAAATTTGAAAGTAAGAATTGAATTTGAAGCCAATCATATTCCTTCCTTAGCCAATACCAACTTCATATTTAATTAGCAACTTCAGGTATTAGTGGAACTTCAAGTGTTGAGTTTTACTGGTACCAGTCGAACGTTTATTATGAATCGATGAAAGCTGTTAAAACATGGAAATTAAACAATTAAATGAAGAGTTTTGGCATAATTTAAATAGCACATTATCACAAAGCTTTGTGCCACCTTTTTCAAATGAAACAGTACGCCCTTGCAAAGCAGAAGATTTTAAAGACTTCACAAGCACAGTTGAATATAATCTTAAAAAAATCGGCTCATCATTAGATATTATTATAAAAAATGAACTGGAGTGGACTAAGAGAGCTGAAGATACTTTAATTAAAGTTATTGCTGTAATTGGTGAACAAAATAAAAAAAGTGTATGGAATACCAATGAGGCTGTTGAGCTTTCTAAATTATTGAGCCTAAAAATATGCAATATTTATAAGAGTAAAAGTATATTTGAAATTATTAAAGATGATAAGACATTTTTAATGATTATAAGATATTTAAGGCCAAAATTATTGAAAGATACTTGGAACACTTTTCCAGCAGCAGTTGCTTGTTACAAATGGTTGTTAGAATTAGTTGAGAAGCCATTATTAAAAAGGCACATACCAGAAATAGTTCCTACAGCTTTAATCATTTTTGATGATTATGTACCAGAAAATAGAAAATTAGGTCTAAAGTGTATAAATACAATAATTGAACACTGTCAAGACACAACAAGCTTAAAAAACTTCAATTATGATGAAGTTATTTTTCAAGCTTTGAAAAAAATGTCTAGACAAGTCGAATCAGATATGATTATTTCTTTATACTCTTGTATTTCTGATCTGCTAGCAAATATTGAGTATTGTCAAAATCAAAGTGCCATATATGGATGGAGTAAACGTGATGAAATCTTATCTATTCTCCTTGACAATATGGAATTGCAAAGTAAACCCGATTATCGATACGCTTATATTATGAGCTTACCAAAACTTTTGACTTGTACTAATTCAGGTAAATGGACCGATAGATTAACTAGAATTTTAAGCGAATATTGTGAAAATGATATTCACATGAAAACAACCTATGCAGCCCTGGATTTTATGGAAACTTTTCTATCTATGTATCAACCTCAAGGGGTAAATTTTTACGTTGTAATGTACACTTCATTATTGAAGCTTCGTTACAATTTAATTTCAATTGAAAAAGAAACTAAAAAAATGATTGACAAAGCGGACAAGTGTATATCATTACTTAATGGATTATGTCCACAGCTCAGCAGAGAAATTATGGAAAATGAGACAGTGCGGTCGTTAAACATAATAACTTAATGCTTTATTTATAAAATTGTTATTGTTAATAAAAACGAAAAATAAAAATTTTATTGTCAATGTCTCATTATCCCCTTTAATGCCTCGATTCAATTGTATTTCTCACGTATAAGTCACAACAAATGCTTTCAAGGTTAAGTTTACAGTCTCGTGTACAACACGAGCGTATCATCATGTTTAGATTTTTTGATCGTTCTGTTAGAGAGTTGAAATGCCCGAGCCTCCCATTTTTGCTCCTTGCTCCAAAAGTGCGGCACGTATCAACCAATGATCAGGTAGTGAGTATCCTCGTGTTGCTCGAGAAAAAGAGAATGAAAAGATAAATGGAAAGAAAAAAAAAAAAAGAACGAGAGCAAGGGTGCAAGACTAGCCGCCACTGGTCTGAAGCTGGCAACAAACAAATCCACTGCTATCTTTAAAAAGGAAAAAAAAAGAAAAAAGGAACAGTCAGCTGTGACCAATCAGATCCTTTGTTGTATTAAAAAAATTGCAATATAAACAAATGCGATTTATCAACGAGCCCGCGTCAAAGTATCTTCAATGTTAACGAAATTCGGATTCGCACGATGTGGCCGCCCGTGAGTAACAGTGAAAGCCCGACTTTTTTTTCGTGTTACGGTCAAACTGGCCCTACCAATCGTTTTTTTCTTCCTTTTGTTTCGTAGAATATACTTTAAATAATAAACCGATTCGGCGTTCGTCGGAGAAAATGGCGGCGTCGGAGTCAAAGCCGGATGAGTCCTGCTCAAGAAAAACGGGAAAAAATGAGAATTTACGATGTTATGACTTACCGGAAAATTATTATTTGGAGTGCAATAAGTATAGAAGTTCTGATCTGATTTTTTATGTGATCACAATTGCTATCTTTACGGCGACTATTGTTACAGGTTAGTGCATCTTGATTACTGGTCGCAAGTCTACGGTTTCAAGCTTATTCCTATCTAAAATACTATTTAGCCTTAGAAATGTGTGATGCATTGAAATTTAGACTATTTTTTAAAAACTTGGCTCACTTTGTATTTGTCGTCGATGTTTTACCCTATCGCTAAAGTAAATTGAATCCTATTAGATTTTTTGTAAATAATTAAAAACGAATGCTTAAAAAAATTGTTTTATTAAAAATGTTACAATCAATACAACATCTTAATATAGTTTTTTATTTAATCAGTTCGTTTTCTTGCTATATTTATCGATGATATACATTTGTTGAATTGATAGAGGAACATTTGTACTAGAGTATTTTATTCTTATCCAAATTTTTTTTCCAGATTTATTTGTTGTAATTGAACATTGGTTAAATATGTATAAGTTATGGGCTTATTATACAATCGGCTTAATTTTTGTACCATCTTGTTTTTTACAAATGTTAAGCTTAAAGTGGTATCAAACAAATGGTGAATTAAGAAGACATCAATGGATATCTCATATTTTTCACTTTGCAATCATGTACAGGTATTGTTTAAAGATTAATTTGGCTGCCATTAAATTAAAATTTAATACAATTTTTGCCATGAAATTGAATGAAATGTATTTTTTAATATTGGTATTAATTATTTTATAGGTTTTGTTTTTTATTGAATGCAGCAATAAAAACAATGAAAAGTCAAATGAGTCCTCAACAAAAAGACTGGATTTTTAGAATAGAAAATGATGCTTTTACACTAAACTTATTTACATCACTGTTGGTATCTGTTCCTCAAATAATACTCCAAGTTTATATTATGGCTATGTTACAACATATATCTTTTTGGACAAGTAAGTGCTTTTATAATTCTCTTACTTATTCATTTATTTATTCGTTGAAAAACAATTTCATGATTTGCATTATTGGTCATAAGATAATACTTAGCAGGACTGTAGGAATATAAAAGAAAATCAAGTTTATAAATATTAAATATACTCCGAAGCAATGATGCTGGAATCTCTTCAAAATATTTTTCTGCAATCGAATCATTTGTTATACCTTGAGAACTCGTATTCTTTCTATTATTTTTTAAATAATTTAAACGATATTGTAAGTTATTTTCTGATATAAAAAAATTATATTCATTCTTAAGAGATTCAAATTTAAAAATGTAATCATAATTGATAGAACATGGTTGACACGAGTCAACAAAGGGAATCCAATGTTCGTCAAAACGTTTTTCTTTGGCTATGAATTGTAAGAATTCTTTGAACGACGGTTCAAGACTGGTAAGATTCGATTGTTTAGTACGATATTTGTGTACTACATATTGTCCATAATGTTTGTAATAGTACTCTCTGCCTTGCATGTGCTCCAATTTATCCCTATAGGCCGATAATAATCGTTCGAATGGATGACGAACAACCATAAATTTCCTAGTCATGCTTATTTGCTGTAAATGTGAATATCTCATAGTGCGCATAGTGAATTAAATTTACAATACAATAATATCAATATAAGCTTAATTTTATTAATTAAAATTGCTTTATATTTCTTAATACCTATTGAATCGAAATTAAAACATTGTAGTTTTTGATTTGTAATAAAAATTTAAAAAATAAATTACTAAAAATTTCCTGAAAACTATATACATAAAGATATTACTTACTTTTAATTTTTTTTCAAAACTTATGTTACGTCGATATTTTTGTTTGACGATGGAACTAAAGTCTGAAACTGTGTTTAACGTTTTATTATTTGATAAGCCACTGAGTATAACAAAATTTTTCATCCATACAGAACTTGCAGCTTTATAAATTGGGCACCACGTTAAATCATGATTTCTGTTGATTTATATTAATAAAGAAAAATTTCCATTATTCTTAACTATTAGAAATTTACAATACTTACGTATCAATTATCAATTTCGATATTGTTTTTCTTAATGAAAAATTAACGTTATTTTCTAAACGTTTACACAAATGTTCAATTCTTTTTTTTCTATTTTGAAACTCACGTTGTATTTCCCTATATTTTTGGTTTTTTTCGTTTCGGTCATTTAATTCAATCAATAATTTATTTTCGCACGTAAATTTCTCGTCGTTCGATAAGTTTATTAATAATGTACCAAAGACTCCGCAGCATAAGATGACGAGTAAAATTATAAAATTATTCTAAAAATAAAACGAAATTCTTAAAAGTATAACAGGCGGAAAAAAAATGTATATTATATTTTAAAAAAGATGTAACCATTTGCCTTGCACAGGAAATCACATCTTTGATAAATAGTTATCTCCAAACGAGACATTTATATTTGGTTAAAAATTTATTACAACGTTGTGTTCGTAATAAATTTTGTTATTTCGTTTTAAATAATTATATCGTATTAATATTAATGGAGATGACGATAATTAAAAAAACGATCGCTGCTTACCGGCATCGTTATTGCATAATTTGATAAAGACTTCCTTTGTAATTATGAATTTTTTTTTTTCGACGCTTGTCTATTTTATAATAACGTATTGGCATTGTATTTGTGTAAATAACAGTACGTTTGAACGTTCACATTTTACATTACTGATAGTTACAATAATGGTAGTACCACTGCTTTGAATGCCTCCGATTGACTAAAGCATGTAATAATATATGTACGCGACAACTAACTAGAGACAGCGAAAATTTCATTGATAAATTTCCGAGCTCGTACAGTGGACCGAGAGTGTGTAAAATGTTCGTATGCAAGCAAAGGAAAATATTTGTTTCACGACATTCTGTGCATTCTGCATTGCAGAGAATAAAGCGTGCATTTTTCAACTTACATTTAATATTGAAAGATTTCTTTTTTTTAAAAGTCAAGTGTCGTAAGTATTATTACTTAAAATTCGTATACGTGAATATATATATATGATTCGCAAAATTTTTTAATGAAATTTTCTAATGAAATATTAACGAACGATCGCTGAAACGTAATTATTGTTGGCAGCTGGAAAAAGTTGAATGAAAAATGGCTTTTCATCGAAATCAAAGCACCGTGTTATCGTTTAACGTTTTGCCAAAGTTTATCGATGTGTTTGCAATGTGTGTTTTATTTATAATAGGATGCGAAATGATGTTAATTGGCTCGAAGAAGCAAAAAAAAAAAAAATTAATCATTTTTTTTAGGTGCCTCGGTCATCGCATCCCTTTGCTCGTTAACCTGGGCTTTGACTGCTTACGCGCTGTTAACAAACAGAATTAATCAAGACAAATCTCAGTTCACGTGGTATTCCATGATGATACAGGGATTTTGGAGAGGCGGCATGCTCGTATCGAGAATTGCCGCTCTTGTTCTAGCGACAATATGTTTCAAGGCTTGGATTCTTGTCATTTTTGGTAATTTTCCTTCCCTCATCTTATGCTACATTCAACGCGGCTTATTTTAGAATAACGGAAAATCATTATCCAAGTGCAGGATCGGTCACTTTGTCATCGATGCATAGAAGATTATCCGTATTCCTAATGGATTTTTTTTTTTTTTTGTTAGCCGCCAAAAATTTTACTTTGTACTCATTGTGTTTTTTTTTTTTTTTGTTATCAATTTATAGGAATCCATGCATTAGGAATGACGGTATGGATAGTTCAACAGACGACAAATTTCTGTTTGACGGCCGTCGAAGAATTCACTTACAAGTGCATAATCGGAGCAGTTTACTTTTTTGACTTTCTAAGATTGACGGATAATCAAGTTAGATATCACGTGTGCATCTTCTACTCTGTGATGATAATACAAAATGCCATATTTTACGCGGTCTATCTCGTCTTCTTTAAAGACCTCTTCCAGACAAATATTCTCATAATATCGACCGTCATGATATTAGGAGGCATCTTCATCGGCGTTATCAGTATGCTTATACACTTTTGCATGTTTCAAAACGTTAAGACTATTAAGCTTTGCAAGCGCATTTACGACTGCCCAGAGGAAACTTCGAAAACTGATGCGAGTATAAGCGTTGGGTAATAATGTTCACATTACTTATCAATTAAAAAAATTAATTAAAAAATTTATTAATAAGACGTCAACTCCAAGAATAAAGATATTTTCATACTGTTGCGACTTTTTAAATTCGGACTCTCGTTCGAATTAATTGATTTATATATATTTATATATATACGTATTTTACATATAAGATATTTTGATTTAATTAAAAATATTAAAAGATAAATAAAAGCGCAACCCGCTTTTAACGTACGAGGCAATCTAATCTTTTCCGTCTAATTATCAGTAAATCTTGGAGTAAAAAATGGAACAACGAGGCCGCAGTTAAGGAGACCGTAGAGAGCATCACGTCGGATATAACAGCTGACAAAAAGTGCCTCTTAACGAACATTGTGCCAAACGCCGAATCGATAGAAAAGGGAATAATCAACACAAGCTTCGTGAAAAGTGACGAAACCAATGTTACAGTTCAGGTAGTCGTGGAAGATAGCAAAGTTACTAATATCGATATTTCAATTGACAAATCGCACAATCAAGCACCAATAGAAAAGAAATTCGAAGATGGATGTAGCGTCGATTTATCATCGGAGACGATCGAGCAAATCAAGAATTCCAGTACGGATTCCTTGCATCGTCAAAAGCGTCGGGGTATTTGCTCGGAGGTGGAACTGGATTTAAAGTCGAGCGAATCGGTAATTATATTGAATTATCATTAGTGCTTCTTACGTAAGTCGGCATTTTTTTTTTTAAATTTTATTTATTTATTTATTTATTTTTTTTGTTTCAAAAGTAATTTCGTATATACTCTCTTGTACTGACTTGAAAATACGTTGATTTGCTTTACATTGATTTCTATTGATTATACGAAATATCAGCACGAGTTAACGTATCCTTTATTCGAATCGATTATTAGAAAATCTCAATCCTTTGAAATTAATCACGCAGGACGGAAGTCACGAGAAGACTTTTGTTTTTTATTTCCTTGCGTAGATATAATTGTTTGGTGGTAGCTTTATCGTTGACAAAGCCATAGATATTCTGGATAGGAATAATTAAGATTATTCAACTCTTTATTTACAGTGCAACATTGATTCTGACTCACAACTAAGCTCGCAAAAGCGTCGCGGCATCTGTTCGTTGACGCAATTGGGCCTCGAACTTGTCACCGACGAAGACAATTACGTTGAAAAAAGCTTTTCCTCCCTCGACAAAATCAAGTCGAACTCCGAAGTGTCGCTGAATATCGAGGACAAAAGTATGGATAGTGGAATAATGGACTCGTTACCCATCAAGAGTCTCATTGGCAATGATAGTTGTAATCTAAATATTCCCGAGAATATCCTCATCAGAGGAAGACTCAATACGCCAGTGATATCGGAAACCAGCGAAACAGTAGTCGCTAATCAGGTAAAGTCGTACTTGCGACCGATTTCGATACTCGATAGCCTGCATCTTGCGCGAAGAAATAATCATTATTGCAGTTGTTTTTTACTCAGTAGAGGTATATATTTTTATTTAGGTCGATATTTTTGTCTATAATATTAAATGTATATATAAATTAAAACTGCCCAATGCTATTCATATTTGATAAAATCTCTTTGTCTAGCGCGCATCGATACTCTCGTATTTGACCGGTTACCTTTGCACGCGTTGCATTGAAAAAAAAGAAAAAAAAAAACTTCCGTACAATTAAAACTCCACATTATCAACAATAAAACGTACGCTCGTAGATATTTCCTCGACAATTCCCGTTAATCGCGGAATAGTAGGGTTAAACGCGGATATTAACGATCGAGTGTAGACTAACGAAATTTTCTTCCCACGGGACTCAGCTGTCGGATAAGGAGGACTCGCGAAAGCAGGAAGAGGAGACGATGAGCCACGTGACGTCAGTTCACGACTACGAGAATCTCTGCCCCCTGGGGGTGGCGCGACCGCCCTGGTGCATTCGCAGCTGGCGGGGCTACACCGACATCGAGACCTACATACACGACGACAGCGTGGTCAGGGACAGGCGTAGGGACACCCTTACGAGCACAGCCACGGGCACGACCTTCAGCTCGGACTTCTCCGACGCGACGTACGCCGGCCTGCCATTGAGGAAGCTCATGAAGCGCTCCAGGCAGGACGATTACCTCGACACTCTGATATACGACCTCGTCGACTGGGAGTCCATGAGCAATAGGCCCTCGGCCGAGGAAATTTCAACGAGCGCGGCGTTGAGCGCCACCGCGACCACCGAGTCCATCGACGATTTGCAGGTAGAGCTTTGCCCTTATCGAAGAAAAGAGAGACCCTCGCCGTCTCGGGAGCACGTTGACAATTCTCAACGTAGCGTTCAGGCGAATAAAGCAAATTCTTTGGAATTGTCATTCTGAAGCGCGGCCGCCTCGCGTCTTTTTCAGGAGCAGGCAAACTTGTTCTCGGCGAAGCCCATAGTTATAGACGAAAAGGGCGGGATGCTCGCCCTGGACACGATCCTCGAGGAGCGCGAGGACCACGGGAATCTTCCGGAGTTCAGGATGAGCCTGAAGAAGCCGGGCACCTGCTCCGTGAGCTCGCTAGTCGCGACCATAGACGAGATTCGCAAGTGCGCGGCCGACAATTCGCCGCGGCACGTTTATCACAGGACTGAGTCCCAATGGGAGGACCTCGAGCAGAAGATCCTTATGAAGCGGGCCCACCTGACCAAGGTGCTATTCGCCAACGAGTACAGCAACGTGACCCTCAGCTACGGCGAGCCCTGGTCCGGCTCCTTCATATCGGACGGCAACAGCGACAAGCTCAGTATCATTAGGGAAATGACGAATTATTGCCTTAACGATTCAACCGACAAGACGCCGCTCATCAACGCTATTCTCTCCGACTCGCCGATTCTCGGCCCGAAGACCGACGCCCAGACTTGCGAGGGCGACGACTTATTGGAAGAGAACAACGTTTACGTCGACATGAACGCCCTTGGTGCTCAGGTATAAATCAAATTCCTACGTTTGGCAAGGTTTCTTTTTTTTTTTTCTCTCTCTCTCTTTTAACACTTTTACTCGATGATCCCACTCGAGGAAATTAATATTCTAGAGAAAAGTCATTTTCCTTTCTAAGGTACTTTTGAAATCGTCTGCAAATGAGGAGGCAGCATTTCCGAAACGAGCCTACGCACGATAATATTACCCTTCTAATCTGAAGCTTGTGGGTTTGTAGAGATGCGGCATCGTAGATCACAAGGTAGTGGAGGCGTCCTTGACAGATGCGGACGTACTGCTACAAGGCAGTTCCTCCCTAGAGAACAGCAACGATACCGAGGCTACGGAGAATCCGAATGGCTGCGCTCGCAAGAAGGTCGCATTCGTATTAACGAATGAAATTATCAACGATGCCCTCGACACAGCCTCGGAAAAATCAGATTCCTCCTCGAAAATAAGCACGAGCGACTCTACGGTCACGGCTTTCGGAGAAGACTGCAGATTAAGGTCGATGAACCGACCGAGGCGAAAGTTCTCGCTGCTCCGCGAACGATTCGAGCCGAAGTCAAACGAGCAAATTGTTTGCGTCGTCTCTCCGGCCACGCAAGACGAAATCCTATCTAACAAACCGCAGTTAAACTCGTTGAACGAAAGAATCTCGGTTATAATTAACGATACTGACAATTTTCATTCGCCGTTAAGCTACAATAAGGAGAATCTCACAACAACGTCTACGTCAGTTATCGAGGGTAAGGGCGAGCATTCCAACAACTTGCGGGAAAAGAGAAGCTTATTCTTGAAGCAGGTTTTATCGCCCCCTAGATTCCAAGGTTGGGGCAAAAAAAGGACTTTTAGTCCCAATGCTAAATTTATTCCAAAGGCTCACTGAGTCTTTAAACCATAGATCTCCCTGGTGGAAATGTAACTTTTTATAAATATTTTATGCAGTCATAGTGTTTGTATTCAATTTTTGTTTTTTTTGTTTTTTTGTTTTTTTTTTTTTTTTTTATATTTGACTCTCCGTTGTATTAAAGTTGAATCGTACAATTGTATAATATAGAGTAAATCGTTTTTCCATGTAAGTACTAAAGCTATATAAAAAATATTATTAAGACGTATGTATATAAAAACTAAAACTATAAATAGCAGTAATAAGGAGTTTTATTCATTCAAAAGTACGTAGACAATAATGAAAAAATTCTATTTGTTACTTTTCTGAATTCCATTCTCGTAAAGTCTTAACGCATAAATGAATCTCTAGCTGTAGCTCATTATTATAATTTTTCATTATCTTTCACAAACGCCTAATGTTGAGTCGTGATGAATTAAAATTATTTGAGATACTAGCACATAAGATATTTGCATACATAAATATAATTAATATAGTTTTAATGAAAACAATGGACTATACAGATTCTATATTAGACAGTATTTCACTATTTTCTCAACAATTCAATATTGTCATTACGAGTTTAACAAACAGATCATTATTATTGTATTTTAATATACGAATAAGTAAATACAAACATTTTTACTACATGAATTATGTTGTTTGCTAGAACTTTTTTTAAATCATAAAAAAAAAAAAATTATCATTTACGAAATTTGAACAACTGTTTTTATGCAATTGATACCTTTGTGAAAGTCATGTTGTTATGTTCTATTAATTTTTATTTTTTTAATGAAAAAATTTTCACTGGGGATCAGAAGGGCTTCCATAATTTTTGGTTGTGATTACTCTATGCATGTTTTATATAAGCTGTAATGTAAGTAAAAAAGTGATATTATTTACTTCATATTTGTGACTTTATAAGTAGTCATATTTTATGTGTGAAAAATATATACTGTTTTAATCCGAACTTACACATAATAATTTTAAGTTGATTCTTAACTAATTCGATTTCGTTAATTTTGTAATTTCAATTTATATCAACGTATACAATGATTATGTATAAACATTTTTTTTAAACACAACGAAAATTTACGTACATATATATCTATATATATATATGTGTGTCTTATAAAGTAAAAGAATTTGGTAAAATGATGTTAGTAATTACCTTTAAAATTTATACGTTTTAGAAAATAATATTTATATCATTGAATATTTCCTAAAATACTCAAACTTACTTTTATTATAATTTAATAAATTTATAAATTCATCTTACCAAATATGTATTGATATATCATTAAACTAAGATTTATTATAAATCTTGATTTCATTTACATTATTGATCTCATGGCCATCTTATAAAATATTTGTTTTATACTTTTGATACTTTGTAAATATCATACTATTTTATATAATTTACTATGTGAAATAATCTTCATTTTTATCATGAAAATTTGCACATTCTAAGATATTAGCTCACTAAATTTTAATAAGAAATTATTCGCGAAATGTCGATATTTGTATAAAGTATTTGTAGTTTACAATAACAAAAATAATTCATATTTTTATAACAATTTTGTAAACCTTACACTATCGCACGATTCAATAGATCAATTTATAAAAAACCAATGTATATTTTTTTTTAGCAACAAATAAAATTTTATTTTCAAACTAATCAAAAAGTTTGTATTTACTTTGTAAAAAATATTGAACTAACTATAGCCCAATCTAATTGATTAAGTTCAATAATAATAATTTTATCATATTAATCCATATTTTGAATTGATAAATTATCATCGAGACATTTAAATTGCTAAATATAACAAACAATGTATGGATGTTTTAATAAAAAATGCATCAAGTGTATAATGTTTATAATTTACATATTTATTGAAAACATTTCTAAAAATACAAAAGAATTATCTAATTTTTAATAATCATATTTAAATACGATATTACAAACTAAATAAAGCAAAAAAATTCCAGTATATTTAAAATAATGATTTTTTGCTTAAATTAGATTAAAAGTAAGACTAGAAATACGTTGCGTTATTCTTATGAATAAAATACTTTTTTAACTTGTAGAATTCAGGAAGTATGTAAAAAACTAATTTTTACAAAAATAATAATACTACTACAATCGCTAAAATAATAATAATAATAATAATAATAATAATAATAATAATATTAGTAATACTAATATAATGCTAATGTAAGTAATTCATCAAGTCTTTTAAAAACAATGCAAAGGAATATAGTTTTTATAGTTTATTGTTACTAAGGAAGAAATATATTGTTTTTTCTTCCCGCTTAGAATTCAAGACAGGACTATTACAATTTTTATGCTAAGTTCGGTAATTCTTCAGCTCAATAATTTTATCCCGTTTTATAACACGACAATATTTAATTTTTATATATTATAAATAAATGATATAATGACTAGTTAATGGATAAACTGGGGCAATTTTTAAAAAAAGTAGAAATATAAAAAAATTTGTATAAAAAAATACAAATTACCTAAAATAACTAATGTTTAAAAATCTATTTACAATATTTAAAAAGTTATTCATCTATTGAGATCAACTTTTAATTCGAAAATTATAAGCAGTGTTTCTTGTTACGATAACATGAAATTATTTTTCTCGTTATAAAGTTAAAAAATCATCGTTTGATTAAAAAAAAAAAAAAAAAATTAAATTATATTTATTGACATTTCAAAATCAATCGCAAATATAATTCATACTACTTTTAAGATAAATAAAAGTTTCAACTTTATTTTTCAAAGAGCACGTTTAAATTTTAGATTTTATTCTAAATTAATTATTAAATCTTTTTCAAGTTAGCTCATTAATTATTTTTAATAATGTAAATTTAAAAAAAAAAAAATACACAAATCCATACTAAAATCGCTTAGGTCAACCTGTAAGTAATATTTAAATCTTTATAGTAAAAATTAATTTTTTTGATAAGACGCTTTTCTTTCTAGAAAGAAATGTTGATTTAAATGGTACTTACTCAAGTAACGCACGAAATAGTTTGTAATTGCTTCCAACAATTAAATTATGATAAAAAAAAAAAAAAAAAAAATTATAATATATTTATCAGCTTAGAGATGATTATTTAGATAGTATTTTTAAATACATATCGAGTATCTGTATGGAAGTTTCTGTCTAATAGATATGAATATAATCAGCCTTCATATTGGTGTACTTTGATTTGCCTTCTCTCCAAATTTAATTATCCATTCAACGTGGCATATTGCTGGTAAACTTCTCATATTGTTACAAATACGTGTTGCCATAGGAATTTTGCGTAATTCTTGTGCTATTCGATTCAAGGATTTTCCTTTTGTTTCGGGGTATATTAGAAATACGTAAAATATTGTAATAAGGCACATAAAACTGTAAAACAAATATGTACCAGCCAATGTCATTGTTCCTGAAAAAATTCATACAATATTTACGTTCAATTATATCGATTAATTGCACAGATTTGCCTAGGAATAATAAAGCAGAGCTTATAAAGCTATTACGAGCCGAGAGGTTACGATTAGTTACTCACTAGTCATTTTTCCTATGGATTCAGAGAGCAAAATGTGAACGAGCCATAAAATTATTACAGAAAAGCCAACGCACTTTCCTCTTATTGCTGCTGGAAAAATTTCACTGAGAGTTAACAGAGGAACTGGTCCAAGGCCTAAGGCATAAGCTGACTCGAATACGAGTAATGTTATGACAGCTAAAGTCTTTAATCCTGCTGTGAGTCCATCGGTAGTAATAAGATTTTGCGTCTACAAAAGCACAGAAAGTTCAATATCAATTTTAATAAATTTTGTACTCGCGATAGCTCGCGTTCCCTTAACACCAATGCCGAAACATTCGTAAAGTTTATTCGCACTACAATTTTCAATCTTAAGACGGGGAGGGGCTCAATGCGATTTATAGGTGTTATTCAAGAAAGGGCAATTTCATTAAGTTTCAAGCATTCCTTTACTCCCAATCATTCGCTGTATTGCATTCGTTGGATTTGTCGATCGCGCTCGGTTCGTTAATTTGCAAGATTATGAAATAAGATTTACCTCGCAGGAAGCCTTAACTTGAGTCCACGTTTCGGTGTTTGGGGCACTAATAGCAAGCGGAGTTGGTAAAAGTGGAAACGGTGGTGGCGAGTCAGTTGGCGAAATCGATTTTATCTTATTTAAGAACTCGTTACCGATGTTGTTGTTCACGATTACGTTGCAAGGCTCGTTTGGGAAGCCTAGCAATTCGTCACCTCGGTCTAATGTTGCCAAGAGCGACAGCAGGGATACGGATGTCATGCAAATAGTGGCTGACGTTATCAGAGCCGTTCTACGTCCACATCGTTCGACGACGATCAGGCATAGTATGGTACTGAATACTCTAACGATCCCAAGAGCAATCATGGCTGTTGTTTTGGCAATATCTAAAAGCAAAGATCAAAATAATAAGCATTCACCGTCGACTGGAGGTCGGTCGAGGGGATGGCTTAACATTGAACGCAATCCCTTACTAGAACATATTCCTAAGAGGGCGAACAATCTTGGGGCGTAATATAAAACTTGCTGTCTTCCGGTTCCTTGACGAAGGGTGAGCATTATCATCATAAGTATAAGAGCTTCGAAAACGTAACACCAAGAGTTGTTTACCGGTACTCTAGGAACGTTGGCAATTCTTTTGAGCAGCAGAAAGGATGGAGATCTTTGAAGGGATATAATGGTGACGATGCAAGTGATCATCGAAGATATCGCTGTTACCCCAACGGCGAACCGCCATTGGTAGTCTGAGTTTTTATTTTCCGATGCTATTATGGCGAATAGTAGCCCACTGGCAACGCCCAATTGATGCAAAGTTATGTTGCATCCTCTTTTGTTGGAATTCGATACTTCGGCCATGTAAATGCAATGAGCCATTGCAGATACAGTGCCGGAATATCCGCAAATGATTCTAGCCACTAGAAATAGAATGTAGTGATTCGCCAGGGCTGACAATATTGAACCAAACGTTAAGAATATCATTGAAAAAATCATTGTCCATCGGCGGCCACAGGCATCGATTAAAATTCCTGTCGATTGACAAAAATTAAAATTTATTATCCATTATCAGTAAATTGTAATAAGTCTTATTTCATGGCTTTGTCGGTTCGATAAATTATTTGACTACGCTAAAGCCATGCTTGGATAAAAAAATTTAAAGCATTTCTCATAATTTTCCAGGCAATTGATTTAGCAAATATAAGTAACGGTAGAGAGGATTGTAAGGTACGATTGTAAAATAAAATCAGTACAACAATTTTACAAATTTACGAATCGAAACGATAAAAAAATGCAACTTATTTTGCTCCAATAGCATACACGTTTACGGTGCTTAAAATTATAATCTTATGCCTTGAGTAATGTACAAGAATTAGTAATAAGAAAGTAACGTTACCACCAAAAACAGCACCCAGTAAGCATCCAACGAACCAAACGTTTACAATCATATTTTCTTCTTTACAATCCAGGACGAATTCACCTTTGACCAAAGGAGCAATTTGCCTACCGATTCCCATGTCATATCCAAAGGAGTATCCTGCCAGTATGGCAACAATAGGTACCAGAATATTTTGATTCTCAGTCGTCAAAGGTGTTAAATTCTCCGTGATCCTAGGTATTGGTTTCCTCAGCTTATTCGAAGTGATGTATTCATATTCCTTAATAGGTGGCTTGACAACGGAAGAGTCGGAATTGCGGTTGGCAGTTTTCAGTAAAATAGTCGTATCTTCATCCTCGGACATTTTACCAGCGACACGGATTTTCGGTATGTATCAATTGAGAGCGAGATCAAGAGGCGCGTGTATATATCCGTGTACATGCATAGACACGTGCGCATACATATAAACCCGCATGTACACACCCACACACACACACACACACATATATATATATATGCGTTTACGTATGCACGTATGTATATATATATAAATAAATATATATACGTGTAAGCGAGTCTAGTATCCGTGCATGTTGTTCGATCCCGCGATAAAACCAAGGTCTCGAACTCCCAATCGCAATGATAATTAACCAAGGTAGTCTAGCGGCCGCACCGGTCCGCACTTATAAATCGAGCGTACTCCACCTTCCCCTTGAATTGGCTCATAACAGCGGTGGCCCCGAAGCGTAGCCTAAGGCGATCGTCGACGGACCGCGAGAGGCACGACGGCAATGACGGGGGGGGGGGCAGCCAAGTCGAGCGACACCGTCGGCCTCGCTCGAGGAGCGGCCCTCCTCAGCGCGGCGCCTCGGCGAAGGGACTCCGCCCTCCGGTGGGTGACCAACTCGAGCCAACCCAGAGCAGGCAGGACGAGTCGTCGTCGTCGTCGTCTTCGGTGGCGGCGGTGTGGCTCGGAGAGTATCGGACCGATAGGGGAGTGACCTCCTCCCTCGGGGCGCCTCGCTCTGGGTCCTGCGCCGAGCTCCTCTCTCGAGCCGAGCACTGCGCAGACGTGCCCCGAGATCTGCCAAGTAGGCCCTCGAGTGGTGCTCTCGCGCGCCGCCGTGTCCGTGTCCCCGTGCCCTGCGCGGCCGGTGGGCGTGTGGCTCTCCTCCGGATCGTATCGAGGCTCCGCGACGATGCGCCGCGCCGCGGCGAGCGGCCGAATCTCGTCCGCGAGGCCTGTTATACGGGGACGAGGAGCCGCGGCCACCCTGGAGGTTGGATTTCAATACCTCCTCCGTGGTGGATACGCTTCGAGCTCACCCCGAGCTCGAGAGCCCGACGCACGGGACACGGGTAGGGAGCTTCCGAGCTCCCCGGTATCGATGCTCCCTCCTCGCGGCCTCTCGGGGATTGATTTTGCTCCCGCGGGCTGCTTTGGACCTCGCTGCTCTCGACCTGCCAGGTGTCGGTCTTTCTGTACAAGGGGCCCCAGTCGATTGCTAATTTTCTTCCTCGCTACCTTTCCCGGTTGGGCTTTTCAAGTTTTCTCTCTCTCTCTCTCTCTCTCTCTCTCTCGCGGACGTCCGTCTCGCAATCTCAATCGCACATTCCATGGAGAATTATACGTAAAATCAACGAAGGTTCCTTCGTTACGAGCTCCGACAGCTTAGTTCTAGTCTAACTCTTACATTATTCGTCCTCTTTTACTCGGCTTCCTTATCTACTATTCGAAATTCCTCAAAGCTCAACGCCCTTCTCGTCTCTCAGAGCCGCTTCGAGCGGTTGGTGTCAATTTTGTTGTTCCCCGCCATCGAATTCGAGCCCGAGCTTCAAATGCAATTGAACTTATGCCAATACTATATAATATTAATTGAGAAAATTGAAAGCGACGCTATTGGAAATCTATTCGTCATCCCAGTGCGTCGCATTGGAATTATGCTTAATTCGCCAAGTATCGAACAAAGTATTTGAGGAAAGAGCGGATTAACAACGTATCTCGTTCAAGCACACGCGTAATATTCGCAAATCGTCAATTTCTCATTGTCGTGAGGTTGAAAATGTTTGTTCATCGGGTAAAAAAGAAATTCAAACGCGCACAATTATTTGATTTGCACCACTGGATCAACGTAACGGCAATCATAAATACGTGCACGTAAATGTCCGTCATTATCGTTCGGCTCGCTGGATGAATCGTAAATTAATAAAAATTACACCGATCTATTTCAATAAAAGGATTGTAATTGATTTAAGGAGGAGAGCCAGGCTCACTAAGAGACTTCATTATTTTAAGGCGATTGAAAATAATTCACGCTCGTCATTAGCGATCGCGAGTAGCGATAAATTACTTGTAATTTTCAATCGCGACTCTACGATATTACAGTGGCAGCGAACAATTGTCTTGAAATTGCGACAAGGTCGGATTTATTTAAAATAAGAACGAAAGAGTTGGGGGGGGGGTGGTGTGGGCTCGTCGTCTGGATGGTGCATTTGCGTCGTCTCCCGGTACTCGCATCAATTGACAGCGTCTTCAAGGGGATTATTCGATATCACTTGACACGAAGCTCCAATTAATAAGTCCCTCGTCGCGAGGAAATAAAGATATATCGAGCAATCGCCCGCAATGCACGCAACAATGCCCATTGATTAACGAATAAAAGTCGCAAATTTAATCGCTGATCATTATAGGATTCATCGCATTAAGTGCTCGATTATCGATCATTTTTATCCGCGTAGTCGTAAAAGGCACGATGATATCTGCTTTTATTTCCCCCCCCCCTTCCTTCGATAAGGATCTGACCAATTGAAGTTTTGTTATCGGCGATAAATAATAATAAATATCGCGCGAGTCATCGTTATAAGCTCGTGGCCGATCAGTGGGGCTTATTGGAAAAATGCCTCCCACTATTATCGATATAGACATATTTTTTGTCGAATTCCGTAGAATCCCAACGAATAGAGGCGAGTCGACGCAATTACCAAAGGCCAAAATCTCTCGCAAGAGACTGCGAGCGCGTTAGTATTAACGAAATATGCAAATCAAACGGCTTTGGATAGGAGTGGAAAATGTTTTGCAACGATCGAAGAGTCGTTGTTTAAAAAAATCGAGGAGTCGGTAGGGCAAGAGCGAAGATTCGACTCTTGAGCAACGATCTTAAGGCGCTCTGAGGAGCTCGAGGCCTTCCGAGTTTCCTTGTGATTTTCAACGATCTCGTGAAAAATATTATCACTCGACATAAGAGGAAACATTCCGCGCGCTCGTGTCTCCTGGAAGTAATAATCAGGTGGGCTTACGCCGTCACTCGTAAATACGGATGCGCGCGATAAGATTATCAATTATTGGAATTTAAAAGCAATATATATATATCCCTCGCTCGCGACACTTCTCGAGCATAAAGATAAAGTGCCGTCGGTGGAGTAGCAGCAGCAGCAGCAGCAGCAGCAGCGACAGAGCCGGCCTTCCGATATGGCCTTGATCAAATTGCCGATCGTCGTGGCATTGGTGGCGGTGCTGGCCCTTTACGAGATCACCGTCAACTCCAGCCCCGTCCAGGTGGAGGACCATTACGGTGCCCCGAACGCGAGCAATACCTCCTACCACCTGATCGTCGGCAGCAGACAGTACGGCGACAGGATAGTCTACCAGGAGAACATCTCCGAGAGGTACCTCGTGTCCGGCAAGAAGCTCATCCTCAATAGGACGATCAATACGACCTACGACTACGCGATAACCCAAGTGAAATGCTTGAATCAAGTGACGGACGGGACCGGGGCCGAGGTCGCGCTGACCGGCGGCGGTCCGGGATTCCATAATGTCTCCATCAGGTTCAAGAGCCAAAGGTGGCGAGGCGTTTACTTCATCCTCGAAGTATTTGCCAAGCGCATGTACTTTTAATGCTTGCTCTTGGCGGCCGAGCCATTGCCGACCAATATTACTCTACCTTATGTAATGCGCGAATCAATGTGACTTTTTAAAAATAAAAAAGCCCATCGTTACTTTGTCGGCAAAAAAAAAAAATATATATATATATATATATCAGTTGTATTATTATTAACGCTGTGCCTCTGTGCAATAATTTTCAAATTATCGCTAAGAAGTATCCTTTTCTCTTTTTCTTTTTTGACCCGTTATCCTGAAGGATAAAAAAGGATCCTAGGATTTTTTATTAGTGCCATTGGTTAAAAAATAATAATCCGAGCTTTTCACTTAGATGAACCATTGTACTTATTGTTTTCCTTCTTATTTTAACGATGATGTCACTAGTCTATGATTTTTATCTAAATACTACGACTTATTCTTACATACAAGCGCATATTATCTATTTCTCGAAATTAGTAATAAATATTTCATGCATCTTAAATCATTATGAGTAATTATTAAACCGATGTAGTAGAGTGGATTTTTTTTCGCAATCATTGTATAAGTTGTTAACAAATAATTCGTTATTAACATCGTAGATACAAATTTGAAAAAATAATCCAAGCAAAGAGGTGCAAGGTAAGAAATTAATTTTCATTCTTAATCGAATTAATATAAAAATTAAAAATATAATCGTGGGCGGATCGACGTGTTGGAATTACTTGGAACTAATTAAATAAATGCTTGAATAGCCAGCTAAGCCTTTGGTGTTAAAGTTATTGAAAAATACGTATAAAAGATAAAAATCATATTATATTTATGTAACAAGTGAATAGAATTTATCTGTATCTAATACTATTGAGCAATATAATGTACAATGAAACAAATGTTGTCTTTAGTAGCCAAGATAATTATGCTTGTAATTTTATATTTCAGCTCTTACTCGATGGTTTTTTACCTAATGTTGCTTTATCATTTTTTGTCGCTTACTATTTATTCTTTTATTGCATTTTAAAACATTTCTGTAATTTTTTCATTTTAAAATAATTTTCCACGGAGGATTGCTTTTAAGTTAACGAACAAGAATAAGCGAGGTAAAGTGACAATGGAAAATACCAGGTTTTTTCTTTTCTCATTAAACTAACGAATGAATTCCAGAAACAATTAACGATTTAAAAGTATCATATACTGAAAAATTCCGTAGTTGTCATTGAAATATACATGTTTTTTTTTTTAAAGCGTAATACGATTTTAAATAAATTTATAATTTTAATTTTAGAAAATGCTAGTGGTGAATATTTTTCAAATTTGTTAAAAAAGTGTTATCTCTGCCAATGCTAGACCTTAAATAATAAATAAACACTACAACGAAATGTTTTTTATCTTTCGTGCTTGTTGTAATATAAAAAAAATTGATCGAAGGTTAGGTAGCTGATATAATAAATTACACTTTTACGTTATTTAATGTAGATGCAGAGATGCAGTACTTTATATATCAAAATTAAAGGGCCATTGTTATCTTTAAGGCTGACAATTGTTTGGAAAGAAAATGAAAAGTGAAAATAAATATCTGCGCGAGGTGTATTATTAAAAAGAAAATTCACATGGTTCAATAGTTGAAAAATATTTTTTATTGAATTTAAAAACCATGTTAAATTTGCGATTAAAATATATTAATAACTACGACCAAACAGGGTATAAAATTTCGGTTTCGCTTGACAATTAATATGAATGCATTTCAGTTTTTTAATAAGCTCCGCGCCGTCCTTTGGCTGATCAAACGGTATGCACAAGCTTTTGGCACCCATCGATGGCGCATTAACGTCATCGCTAGCATCCTCTCTAAAAAAGAAAAAAAAAAAACAACCATCGTAGAATTCATTAATAATATTTATCAGCGGCATTAAACTACGTACCTGACACTGTCTGCTTTTATTTTGTCCTCGCATTCGATTCTCCCACAAAATGGAGCTAGAATTAAATTCTTTCCATCCAGGTAAGTACAAAATTCCTTCCAATCGTTCGTTTGCTTTATATGCTCCGTTAAATCCCTCTTCGCCCTACGGTTTGTGAAATTTACTTTTTAATAAATTGAATTTTCAAAAGGGTAAAATAACTCGTTGCGCTCTCTTTCATTGCCATTATCCAATGTTGCTTACTTATCAAACAAGTTCGCTTGAATCTTATCCAGCAATTCCAAGAGGAAATCCCGAGCTTTAGCTCTACTGGCGGTAACCTTTTCCGAATTATCTCTTCTTACGAAGGTAACCTGTCCCTTCTCCAAATCCTTGGGTCCCAACTCAACTCGCACCGGTACGCCTTTAAGCTCCCAATGATTGAACTTCCAACCAGGACTATAATTATCTCTATAATCGCCTTTGACTTTGAGCTTGTCGCCCTCTCGAAGTTCCCCTTCTAATTTCGAGCACTCGTTCAAGAGCTTCTCTCTTTGCTCTCGAGAAGTGGATGCCGTAATACCACACGGCACGATCACAGCTTGAATAGAAGCTACCCTAGGAGGAAGAATGAGGCCTTTGTCATCACCGTGAACCTGAAAATCACGGTCAATCCATTTTCTTGTAAAAAGCACCGCGGAGAATTAATTACTTCGCCTAATGGATAATACAATGCAGGCGCAGAGACGAGATAACCTTCATCGCGGTATTATTACAAACCATTATCATGACTCCAATAGTCCTCGTAGTGATTCCCCATGAATTTTGGTAAATGAAGGTCTTCTCGCTGCCTTCTTTAGTGCCCTCGACTTGAATGTCGAACATTTTGGAAAAGTTTTGCCCCAAGTAATGACTCGTGGCGCCTTGAATGGCGCGGCCGCTCGCCGATATAAAAGCTTCCACCGTAGTCGTGTAATCGCCACCGGCGAACTTTTCCTTCTCGGTTTTACGCCCCTTAACAACAGGCACCGCCAGGTAGTGCTCGTATATCTCGGCGTAGAGGTCCAAAATTTGCAGTACCTCCTCATCGGCCTCGGCTTTGGTTGCGAAGGCCGTGTGTCCTTCCTGCCAGAGAAATTCCCTGGTGCGCAGGAAGGGCTGGGGATGCTTGAATTCCCATCTCTACAGCAAGGGGATTGAAATTTGAGGATGGCAAAGCCTTAATAAAGAGCTCAATGAAGAATAAAAAATTCAACCCACCACAACGTTGTTCCACTGATTGAGCTTCAACGGGAGATCCCGATGGGACTTAAGCCACTTGGCGTAAGTCGGATACATAACGGTTTCCGAGGTCGGGCGAATGGCGATGTGCTCGGCTAAATCGGACTCGCCGCTCTTCGTTACCCAGGCGACTTCCGGCGCAAAGTCAGCGATGTGCGCCTTCTCCCTTTCCAGGGAGCTCTTGCTCACGAAAATAGGGAAGTAGCAATTTTGCACGCCGAGCTTCTTTATCTCCTTGTCGAAGAAGTCCTTGATTATGTCCCAGATTGCGAAGCTCCACGGGCGCAGGATGTAACAACCGGAGACATCGTAATACTCGATCATTTCGCCTTTGGTTATGACTTGCGAATACCAGTCGGACAGGCTCTCGGTCTTCTTAACTTCCAAGCCCAGCCTCGTTCCCGTTTTGGCCTCCCCGTCTTTGCCGCTGGCCGACGCAACGTCCTTTTTGCTCTCCGTGCACTTCGAGACACTTGCCGGCTTCGCCTCGCCTGCCCTTGCCGCTTTGGCCTTGGGCCCACGTGGAGCGGAGGCCTCCGCGGGAACGTAATCCTTGCCGAAAGCCTTCTTGTATTCGGCCTTTAAAGACAAGAGCCCTTGAACCTCTTGCTGGATAATTTCCTTGGAAGCCTTGGCAGCCTTCAGCTCCCTAACTTTGTTGCCTTGTTCGATGATTTGCCCTTCTAATTCCGAGCTATCATTTCCATCACCTTTTGAATCCATGGCTGTTTGATTTGAATTCGTTTCGACGACTGCAGGTGTCCAGTTTTTTCCCGTTTCCTTTTTATACTCGGATTTTAGTTCTACCAGCCTCGCAACTTCCTTCGTTATAGTTGCTGCATCGGGTTTTCTTGATTTTAAATTCTTTACCACGTCATCCTGTTTCTTTACTTGACACGCTAGATCGGTATTAGAATCCTTCTCTGGAGCAGAATTTGGTTTCCAATCTTGACCAGTCGCCGACTTATATTTCGCTTTCAAGCCGAGGAGCTGCTTAACTTCTGCATCAATTATAGATTTGTTAGCTTTGGCACTTTTTAAATCTCTTACTTTATTCCCTTGTAAAATTATTTCCTCGTTTATTTTTGTGGCCGATTCATTATTATCCGAGGTCTGAAAAAAAATAATTAAATTCGTTGCAACACGAGAAAATCTATCGATCTTTTTTTTTAAAACAATATTAATAATAATTACTTGTGGACTGCTTTTCTGAACTGGTAATGCAGCGTTTGGTTTCCAGTCTTGACCAGTAATGGCCTTATACTTTGTTTTTAAGCTTAAAAGATCCTTAACCTCGACGTCAATTGTAGCTTTGTCTGCCTTGGCAGATTTCAAGTCCCTTACTTTATTGCCTTGAGCAATAATCGCTTCGTTGAGTTTGTCAGCTTCTTCATTCGTAACTGACTAAAATTACAATAGGGCTTAGTTAGAAATGTGATTATTATAATTTATGAAATTAAAAAGTTTAAATTCTAACCGTAGCAGAGGTTTTTACGGCCGGTGCAGCGTTCGGTTTCCAATCTTGACCAGTGACAGATTTATATTCTGCTTTGAGGCTTAAAAGGGACTTTACCTCGGCATCAATCGTAGCTTTATCAGCTTTGGCAGATTTCAGGTCCCTTACTTTATTGCCTTGAGAAACTATCGCGTCGTTTAGTTTGTCAGATGATTTCTTATCCGCGGCTGGCTGAAATTACAAAACGTCGAATTATAAAATCGACTTTTGCATCGTTTCAAAAAGTGTATTTAAATAACAAATTCAAACCGTTGGGGAAGTTTTTACGGCCGGTGCAGCGTTCGGTTTCCAATCTTGGCCGGTAGCAGATTTATATTCTGCTTTGAGGCTTAAAAGAGATTTGACTTCGGCATCAATCGTAGCTTTATCAGCTTTGGCAGATTTCAGGTCCCTCACTTTATTGCCTTGAGCAATAATCGCTTCGTTTAGTTTGTCAGCTTGGTTATTCGTAACTGACTAAAATTGCAAAAAAGTCTTCGGTATAAAAGCGATTACCATGATTTTTAAATAAATAAAGTTTAAATATTGAATTCTAACCGTTGGGGAAGTTTTAACGGCCGGTGCAGCGTTCGGTTTCCAATCTTGGCCGGTAGCAGATTTATATTCTGCCTTGAGATTTAAAAGAGATTTGACCTCGGCATCAATCGTAGCTTTATCAGCTTTGGCTGACTTTAGGTCCCTCACTTTATTACCTTGGGCAATTATCGCGTCGTTCAATTTGGCAGCTGATCCTTTAGCCTCGATTGCCTAAAGCCAACAATAAAGAAATTGATAAGCCATACCACGAGTCCTTATAAAAATTACAATTTCCGCTCAAATTATTCCTACCCAAACTTAATAATTGCATATCATAATTTTATTAGCACGACATATGGTGGGAATTTAGTTCGATACACAACGGCGGCATGGCGCGCGACTGACGGAGTATTGGGCAAGAGCTAAGAAGAAAGTATCTGTAACACTTTCTTTTGACTTTGACGGAGGTGGGGGGGGGGCGGAAGAAAGGAGACCCGATTTTCGAAGTGGCTCGTGAACAATGGGAATGAAAAGTCATCCAAATGGTTTTAAATTTCATTGTCGTTTCTTCGAAATTTAACAAACTTCGAGGCTCGACAAGATCCGAAGTACGAGCTCAGCAAAAATTATTACTCTCATTTACATTTGACCAAGTGATTTCAACATTTTTACTCGGCCAATTTGTAAAAAGTAAAGGCACGAGCCCATTGAACGAATACTTATTAATCCAAAGTGCCTAAAAATGCCTTCGATCGCAATTAATAAATAAAAAAAGTCTCTCGCAAAATTATTGCATCGCCGTAAATAATGAATTGCAAATTAAATTTTCGTTGCGTCGAATGCGCATTTTTTGTAAATGCCGTTCCGCGTAATGGAACTCCATCCTTGAATAATACTCGTGAACCATATCCATAAGCCGATGGATTTTAATTCGAAGGAGAATATTGTTCCACTCCTCCACGCGGGCGACGAATCACCAATTAACTTGGACTCGAATAGGATGGTTTGGAATTTGAGGGGAGGGAGAGAGAGAGAGTGGGAGAGAGAGAGAGAGAGAGAGAGAGAGAGAGAGGCTGACTTTTTTACTCGGTTCCTTGGCCGAGGTCCTCTCCACGGCCCCGGGAAGGGCAATAGTAGCGTGACCGTCGGGTATGTGAAAGAGAACGAGCGGCTGCTCGCGGGAGGAGTAGGGGCTGACGTCGGCGTAAGGCACGTCGCACCGGAAGAAACCCTTCCTCTGCAGCTGGATGATTTCTCCCTCCTTGACCCGCTTGAGCTCCGGCTCGCCGATGGCTTCGATCTCCCTCTGAAAGACAGGAGAAAGGCGGGGGGCGCCCGATTATCGAGGGAGGCCCGACGGGGTGGCCCGGGGGCACCGGGTCCCATACCCACCCTCGTATCCTTGGCGACGAAGTCCTTGAAGTCGTCCTCCTTGCCCAGAACGGGCTTCGTTATTATGTGATCGAAGTAAACGGTGTAGCAGGGTATGGGCTGGTCCTTCGGGGCCGGGGACTCGTCGGCGCAGAGCCACGTGAGCTTCAGCGTGCTCTTATAATCCTTGTCCTCAAGATTCAAGGAGGCCTCGACCTCGAGGACCCTGCCGCTATCCCTGGCTATCCTATCGATCCTGAGGTTGCCCCAATTGATGAAGGTGGCGTTTTGACCTTCCCTCAGCCCTTCGGCGTCCTCAGCCTCGATCAGGATCCTGGGCCCGATTCGCACTCGCTTCGTGCCCGCGGCCGGATCCTTCGGGTGATTGGCGACCGTCAGCTGGCCGGGAGTAGCTCCTTTCACCTTGACCGGCACGGTGTCACCGGCCGTCAGGGCCGTGTACCTGAAAGCATCTAAGTGAGCTCCGAGCGAGCCACCCCGAGGAGCCGACTCTCGATTGGCCTACCTGACCGCGACCGGGTCTATGACCTTCTTGTTGATGGCCCATATCTTGTCCCACTCCATGAAGACGACCGAGCGGGAGCTGCCCTGGGCTATTATGAATTGCTTCAAGCCCTCGACCGTCATCCCACGGCGCAGGATGCCCCGGACGGTCGGGAAGCGGGGGTCGTCCCAGCCGTCGACCAGGCCCTCGCTCACGAACCAGGTGAGCTTGCGCTTGGAGAGGACGGTATTGGTCATGTTGAGCCGGGAGTAATCCCATATGTGGGGCCGATTCAATTTCAGGGCCTCTACGAACCAGTAGAACTGATCGTCCCTGTCGTGGTACTCGGTTGTGCGCAAGGTGTGGGTTACGTTCTCCGCTGCGTCGACGATGGGGCACGCAAAGTCGTAGGTCGGATACACCCTGCCGGTGAAAATATTCATTAGCCCCCGAACGCGAGAATGTCATGGCGAACTGTGCCTTTGCCGCTTATCGACGATTGACCGTTCGCTCGCTCGCTCTCGTTGTCCTTGTTTTTCAATAATAATAATAATAATAATAATAATAATCGAACGACACTTAGAGGATGTAGGGTAAGCAAAGGCTGAATTACTTGTATTTGGTTCCGGTACGGGGATGAGGTTCCGGCTTACACCTGTATATCGTAGGATCGCGCAGGCAACCGTTGGCTGATTCGTAATTTATTTTGGCCCTGACGCAACACTGCTGTCCTCTGGCCGTCCCTTGGACCATTTCCTTCCAAAGCGATAGATTTTCCTCGACGGCTGCACGGTGTCGAAAGGCAGAGTAGCGATTAATGCCACTGGCAAGCCAAAGGGAAATATCCCAATGCAATTTCAAAATTCACGAAAGTAACTCACGGTTGTTTCTGTTGGCCGATGGCAATTTCTTCTCTCGCTCCTCTTTCATCCGCTGGGCTGGTGTGTCGTCTACGTAAGCCTTACCGTCCTTCAATAACCTTTCGCAGT
The DNA here is from genome assembly GCA_018907135.1 of Kradibia gibbosae. NCBI lineage: Eukaryota > Metazoa > Arthropoda > Insecta > Hymenoptera > Agaonidae > Kradibia > Kradibia gibbosae. Next base: position 3,589,577 of record JACCHX010000011.1, read on the forward strand.
AGCCTAGCATCAGGTCAAAGTAGTCAGAGGAGCGAGTGAAGCGATTGGGCTTTATTCTAAGCATCCGAAGGTCTTCCAGAATGGCCTCTTCGAATTCGACGCTCTCTTTAGCGGGATTGGTATCGTCGAATCTCATGATCAGTTGGCCTTTGAAGGCCTCGGCGTAGTACTGGTTCAATAGGGCAGCCTTGGCATGGCCGATGTGCAAGTAGCCACTGGCTTCGGGAGGAAAGCGTACCACTACTTTCCCCATCTCGGCACCGGGCAATTCGATGAATTTTCCATCCTGTTTCTCCTGCTTCCTGGCTGCGGAATTCTGAGAGCTCGCCGTGCTCCTCTTGGGATCGGCGGTTCTGTTCTTGGCTACCAAGGCCAGGACCTTTTGAACCTCCGGCAGAGAGAGCACCTGCTTGTACCATCTGGACAGATTGCAGTACTCGTCCAGACCTCCGTGGACCTCTCGATTGATCTTCGAAAAGAGGCATACGTCGGCTATGGTCAGGTGCTTGGCCACCAGCCATGTTCTAGGTGCCAGAGCTCGATCCAAGTGCAGCAGTAGACCGTCGTCCTTGTTAACTTGGTCGAAGGGCCTTTCGGCGAAGGTAAGCCAGTGGTCGACCTCGGTTCTCTCGAAGGGATCGTCGCTACCTGGGAACAGAAGTCGCCGTTAGAGCGGACGAAACCCCCGGCCGATGCAACGGCCCCGAGGACTTACCGTAAAGATCGGCTGCTTTCGATCTGGACAAGTAGCGCGCGACGTCGCTGTTCGTCTCCCCTAACAATCGGTCGTTGTCGCCTAAGAACCGAAGCTGGGCCGAGCCTTTTCCGAAATCGTTCGACCAGACGACTTGCAGCTCGGCGCTCAGCTCGGTCCGAGTTATCTCGACGATGGTCAGGGCCCCTGCGGTCGAAGAGCGCATCAAAAAAAAGACCAGAGCCGCATCGGCGAACCGCCGGGGGCTGCGAGCTCGACGGCTCCGCAAGGGGGAGGGAGGCGCTTTGGGTATCGGGCGGTAATAAAAAGGCAGGACTCACCGACGGGGGGATCGGCCGAGTTGACAACCAGTTTCAACGGCATTTTAGCCGGAGTCCCGCTGCTCGCCCTGGACGAGTTTCTAGCCTCTGGCCTAATGCTGAGCTCACGTGGCCCGACCGACGACGGCACTCCGCTGCCGCTAAATATAAATTCCTCCCCCCCCCCCCCCGGCGCCGACCGCCGCCCCCACTGCCGGCCACGAGCTCTACTCGCGGCGCCGAGTCCCCGTCGACACGTGCGCCCGTCGGAGGCGCGGCCGGAGCCCGAGTCTCGAGCTCCTCGGGGGGGCTGAAGGGCCATTGATCGAGGAGGGGCCGGCGAACCGACCGACCGGAGAGTGCGCGGAGAGTCGAGACGCGTCGTCGCGCGCCGATGTCGGCTTCCCTCGCCGAGCCGGTGGCGCTGTTACCGCAGCGGTGCACTCCGTTATTGGTAGGCTCCGGAGCCGGAGCCTACTCGCGTATATAAACGTCCGAGGGGCGAGTCGCTGCCGTCGCCGGGCTGGAAATTCGTATTAAGGACGTGACTCTCGGTCTCTCTGCGAGTGTCCGGGGAGTCTCCGGAGCAGCCGGGGATCGTCGGTTATCGAGCGCGAGCTTCCAAGGTAATTATCCAGGGCTTTTCTGTTGTTTTTTTTTTTTTTTACCCTCCCGAGTACCTAACGGGCATCTCTTGGTTATTCCTGGAAATACGCGGCGATCGCTATGCTGTAGATCTCGAGCTTCCGAGCCCGATTACTATTTTATATCGCTTCTTGCAATCTTGCGTGGTTATGTTACCAGTTATTTTACGCCTCGCGAATTTAAGCTCTCGATGCACGTGGCAATTATTAAATTTCATTGATCAATGATGACCCATTGGGCATTCCTTTAAATAATAGCGTCCTTTAAATGCTCACCTAGGCACGCGTCGAATGGTGCATCGAATAACGCGTACTTTTCACCCTTTTTTTTTTAGGTTATATACCCTAGTTATCTTATCGAAATTCTACAGCCTATTTACGAAGATCGTTTGCCCTTGTATAAAAATCGCCTGCACTCGTTTTACCTCTATATGATGTAAGAATTTCTTCACCTGACGGCAATAAAAAAATACAATTTATTGTTTATAGGATGATATACGACCCTGATTGCTCAATAAATCTTAATTATAAATTTTGCCTTTATTCCTACGGTTATTTAATTAATAATATGTGTTTCAGGTTTCCTCTCGAGGGCAGAGCTCTTTCGTGCTTGTGCGTGTCCCAATTTTTGTCCCAAAGGCTTACAACCAAAGAAAAGCACAACGGTATTTCAACTTATTGTCGGCGAAGGGCAAATCATCACCATTTCTAGACAGTGATATTATTATTATAGAAATTTTCCTAGCGTAAAACGCTCATATTTCATCCATTTATTGTACAATGTTAAGCTGGAGTTAACGAAAATAATAAATTGCAATAGATTTCAATAATAGAAGCTGGTTAAATTTAATTTTAACGAACGTTATTTTTTTCCCTTTCGTTCACCCTTCCTTATATTTCCAACGGCTAATCTATTCTGGTCCTCTTAATTTCGCACGTTATTAATTTATCTCGAACGATTAATCCGGTAATTATTCCGAGAACGGGGCAAAGGTTCCGTACGGGAACCGCGTAGATGTAAGAGTAAAATAATCGCGAACCGTTAAAAAGTCCATCGGTTAAAAAAGCACCCGTTGCAACTCGTTTCGTACGATTTCCAATTATTCCAGTCCCGAGCATCGGTACAAGATCATCAGCCCTGCGACCGATGGCGATCGATCTCAATGCTGCCCTCGCGATCTACGGTAGACGGCCAATAATTGCCGATAATTACCTAACGTAATTTTGTCATTGCCCGTCGGCAGTTGTTCTTTCAGCATTGATAAGCAGCGCGCAAAGGATAATGGAGCCGGCCTCGCGAATCGAGAGGACGATTAGCGCAAAGTAAGCCCCGAGTCCCGACGCCTCGTTCGCGTAAGATCGAAGGCTCGCGATCCGCGTGGTGGGAAGATCCTTTGGAAAATAGAGAAGAGACAACAGCGCGATGGTGTTGGGGCAAAATAATGCCCTCCCCCCCGCCCGCCCAGCGCGGCAAAGACTCGTAAATTGTCTAAGGAGCCGGAGCGCGAGCCGCCGGACTCTCCTCGATCCTTGGCCATTTATCCCGAGAGTAACGTTAACGTCGGGATCGCGTTCGGGGTTACGCGCGCAAGGACAATATCGACCACCAGGTGGCCGATACTCCTGTAGGAGCGGGCCAACGCCTCTCGCATCTCGAATCCATTTCATCTCGGGTCCGTCCGCCGAACTCGTCTCGAATTAATAAGGCCGTGGCCTCCCTCCCTCTCGCTCGCTCTCTCTCTCTCTCTCTCTCTCTCTCTCTTACAAGCGTGTGCGTGCACTTAAGATTCCGAATTGGAATTCCAATAAATCCGACGGCCTAGGAGGGTTCGCTCGGGGATAATGTCAGCCGAAGCCAGTGGTAACAATCGGAATATGTGGCCGCTTGCGTTACTGATGGCTGGCGATTGAATTTTGTTTTACTTCCTCTCTCTCTCTCTCTCTCTCTCTCTTTTCTCTCTCTCTCTCTCTCTCTCTCCCTCTCTCCCCGACGAGACATTTCCATCCAATCGGTCCGGGCTGTACAATCGCGCGTTGGCCGAGGTGTTGGCCCGTGCACTTGTTCCTGGTGCGGCAAGCGGCTTCTTTCTCACCATCGAATAGAGCCCGAGGTGCGTCGGCAAGTCACACGATGTGAGACTCACTGGATGATAATACTCCCTCGCATTGGCCGTAAGTTAATTACCGAGCTCTCTGAACGTTTTTTCCTTTTCTCTTACCCCTTTAATTTTTTCTACGGATCTTACGCTTTACGGGCAAGTGTCTGGCTTGTGTATAAACCATGTCAATGACCCTACGTGTGCGTTTAATAATGCAATGTTTTTACCCTTGGTTATGTTTAGATTAATCACATACGTATTATTGCTCATTCGAATTATGATTTATGCGTGGAAATAATCCAAGATCGATTCACTCAAATTTATACGAGTCAATTTGATTTTACCCTTAATAATAGGACCGTGCAATTGTTAAATAGCTGTGACTCCATTAATAGTGTAATTGTTTCGGGATTAAAAAAGAAAGGACGATTGAATGTATTTCTTTTTTTTTTTCATATTTAATATATTTAAAAATTTTGATAATGCAGTAGATGACATTCCTCTACATTTAAATATTGGCACTATAAGTTGTAATTTTTATGCTATGGCCTGTAATAGTAATTATTCCCTTATTTTAATGATTGTCAGTATTGTTAATTTAAATTTGATTTGTTTACATTGTTGTATTCCTTGTAAGATAAAATTGTAGTGCTAATGCTTCTTTTAAATTTTATAAATGTTTAACAAACCCCTTATCTTTGCAAAATCTTGTATTTATATTAAAAATTATTAATCCAATGTTGTCACTTTGAGGCATACTGTTTCACATCTTATTACATTCTTATCGTTTAGCCTTTATAATTAATAGTAATTATTTTCACCGACGATGACTCCTCTTCTTTATAGTATTAAAAAAGTTATACTTTTTCCTTGTTGCTTAGTAGTTTCTTTATTTTCTTTATTTGTTAAATAAAATGATAAGTTAATTTAAAGCTGCGTATTATTAATTTACTGTTACTTATTGCAGATAGAAAGCCTTCTTTTGTACAAGTTTTTTAGCAATCTGCTTTTTTTTACAAAATGTACAAGATAATACTAGTCTTGAGTTTTATTCAAGGATTTTTATCTATTTATTCAACGTGCCCGACTCGATGTAATTGTAGACATATTAAACCACAAGCAGAATGGTTGAGAGTTGTTTGCAAAGATAACATAGAAGACGTAAAGGAAATTGATTTTAATTTAGTCAGTGTCGAAATGATACATTTGTAAGTATCGATAGATTCCGTTGCACTTTTTGTAAATATTAATTATGGTTTTGTATTTTACTCGAAGTTTAATTCTTCCTTTAAGGGATTTAAGTAAAAATGAGATATCAATTATCAGAGAGGATAGTTTTAAAAATTTGTCTAATTTAAAACGCCTGAATCTATCGACTAATAAAATAACATTACTCGACGAAGGAGTTTTCGAAGGTCTAGTGAATTTAGAAAGATTGTAAGTATACTCCATATTTTTGCTAAAGTACGTATACACTTTTCTAATCGTATATTTTTTAATATTCAGAGACTTAAGCAAGAACCTGATTGCGTCGATCGATACGCATACCTTCAAAAGATTACCAAATCTTAAAAGACTGTAAGCGACTGATTAAATTTATAATTTTAAATAATTTTATTTATTTGGTACATTGGTTGCCTTTTGTGATACTTAATTGTAGTATTATGTATAAATTTTGAGAGATTATTTTTCATTCTACCTTACTATTTTTGGGTCCTTAATAAGCTTTATAATATTTTCATGATTCCTTCTATTTTAGTTTTAATACTTTTCATTTATATTATAATAGTTTGTATAGTAGTACTAATTATGTATTAGTGCGGTAAACTAATTTTGATTGGTTTTTTTTTTATAGGAGACTAAATGGAAATAAAATAGGAACATTGAAAGAGGGCACTTTTCATGGCCTACCCTCTTTAAGACAATTGTACGTTAAAATTATTTTTAAGCGGTCCATACCAATTGAGCTTATTTTGACATTTCTTTTTTATCTTCGATTCGTATCGTTACAGGGATGTATCTTCTAATCCGTGGATTTGCGATTGCAATCTATTTTGGTTCAGTTATTGGATACAAAATAATTCAGTGAAACTAAAGTTAGTATCAAAATATTAAATCATGCAGCAAATAGTAGTTAAGAATTGTGTTATAATATCTTTAGAATATAATTGAAAACGAAATTGAATAACGAATGTGCATAAATGAACGAAAGCTTTACAACAGTAGAAATCTCGTGGATAATTAAATAACAAGTATTGCAATAAATTTTATAATTGAATAAATTGAAAAATTAATACATTTCAGCCCGTCGCCGGAATGCGATTATCCATCTAATTTAAAAGGGAAGCCGGTAAAGAAATTGCAAGTTATCAAAGAGTTCGAGTGCAAATGGTCAACGCCCGCTATTGAAATAGTCCCGGATCAGAATCAGGTTGTCTTTGCCGGTGATACAATAACTCTAAAGTGTCGGGCACCGAGCATAACGAGCGACAGATTTGCAAGGCTAAAGTGGTTATGGAATTCGAACATCACAGCCGATATTTTGGATCTCGAACTGTACGAAAATCCACAAAATGTATTCATCGACGTCAAGGTTGAAAACAGATACGTCGACGACAGCGGTATCGTTGCAAGGTAATCAATTTGTCGAGATATCAAAATTCAACGCGTCAAAACAATCGAGCCTCTTCGTCATTCGTGCGCCCACGATGGCGCCAAAGAAGCCAAATCGTCAACGCCTTGAACGCGCGCGTAAAATTACACTGTTCGCAGTTCGCTGAGCATCGACCCGGTGAAGGAGGAGCACAACGGACAATGGAATTGTCTCCTGGTATCGGCTTACGGAAACATATCGAGAGTGATAAACGTCATCGTCATATCCAATCGCACGCGGTACTGTCCCTTGGCAGGTGAGTCATCCGTTGAGAATTGGCAGCGATCGAGGTCGACGGGCGATTCGAATTTTTTTTCTCTCTTTGCAGTGACCAGAGGCAACAAAGGCACCTACGCCTGGCCAAGAACAGTCGTGGGATGGAGGGTGGAGCTGCCCTGCGAGGGCAGCGGCTTGCCGGTCGGCTCGGCTCAGCCCCTTCCCCGGGCGTCCTACGAGTGCAACGCCACCGGCCAATGGGAGGGCCTGAATACCGAGTACTGCCCCTACATATCGGCCACGACCAAAATACTCGAGCAGTTCTCCACGGTCAACATATCCCTGACGAAGCTCTCCTTCCCCAAGGGCTCCCTATTGGAGACGATAAAGAAGCTGAAGAACATAACCGGCGAGGGGGCCTCCTTGACCGATCCGGTGGAGGTGGACTTCGTCACGAGGATCCTCGAGAATTACGCGAGCTATCTCGTGGAGGAGAAGGAGCTGGGCACCATGCTGATAGACGTGGTGAACGTCCTCTTGAATCTGCCCAAGCCGATGCTGAGGGCCGCCGAGATCGGTTACCGGGCCTGCGCGAGGCTCGTGCGGACCGTCGAGTTCATCGTCCAGGCTACGCCCTCGAGCCAACTGATACAGTTCCACAAGAAGAACATGGCCCTCGAGGAGTACCGGGTCGGGGCCGACAATTTTGCCGGGCTCACCTGCACCTGGTACAGCAATTCCGAGAGCGCTTACGTCAAGCTCCTCCACTGCTCCATGAGCAACAAGACCGCCATGGTCAGCACCAACGCCGGGGGGGAGACCACGATCGAGGCCTCGATACAGCTGCCGGGCTCGCTCTTCAAGGGCCTCCGGAGCCTCGTCGGCTCCTCCTCCTCCTCCTCCTCCTCTCACCAGCTCATGATATCCATGTACACGGACAACAAGCTCTTCCCGAGGCTCAGCGACGAGGACAAGGTCGACGTAACGTCGAGCATAGCCGGCAGTAAGCTCAGTGAGTAGTCCCGCCACCCTCGGCCCTCCAAGCCAAAACCGCCGAGCCACCCCCACCCCCCCCAGCCAAGCAATGATCGCAATTCGTTGACGAATGTTTTCCAGTCGGGACGGACGTCTACAATCTGACCGAGCCCGTTTACGTAATGCTCAAGGCGCCCCTTGTTTATTACGCGAGCAGCAAGCCGGTGCCGGTAGTCTGGGACTCGTCCTTGAACAACAAAACCGGAGGCTGGACCAGCGACGGATGCCAGCTCTCGAACTTCCTCAATAATTTGATAATCTTCCACTGCGACAGGCTGGGCTACTACGGACTCCTGCAGGACAGGTCCTTTCTCGACAAGAGCGGCAAGGGGTGAGTCGAAGGTTGCCCGCGGAGCGCGGCATCGTCCGTCCTCATTCTCAACGAGGTCGCTTGTTCTTTGCGTGTCGTTGACAGGATCGCCGGGGCGAAGTTCAAGTACTCCAATCCCGCCATTTACGTGGGTAGCTTCGTATTGGTGGTGTGCCTGATCTGCACTACGGTAACCTACGTCTGCTGCTACGCGCTGATAGCGATGCCGAAGAAGGCCAAGCACTGCGTCATCAATACCTGGGTGGCCATGGCCCTGCTCTGCTTCCTCTACAGCTCGGGCATACAGCAGACCGAGAACGCGGAGATATGCCAGGGGGTCGGCATCGGCTTGCACTACCTGTCCCTGTGCTGCCTCTTCTGGATGACCGTGTCGGCCAGGTAGGACAGCAGCTGGGCAATTAACGATCGAGGAGGTTGTATACCCAACCCCCCAACCCTCTGACCTCTGGGCTTTTTTCTCTCCCCCCTCCCCCAACAGCAACATGTACAAGCGCCTGTCCAAGTCGACGATGGATCCGATAACGGACGACGACGAGCTCCGCGAGCAGCCTATAAGGAAGCCCCTCCTCGGGCTCTACCTCGTCGGCTGGGGCATAGCCCTCATAATCTGCGGCATCTCCGGGGCGATAAACCTCCGCGAGTACGCGGGCTACTCGCACTGCTTCCTAACCTCGACGCCCTCGCTCGCGGCCCTCTTCGTCCCCGCGGCCATACTCCTCGTCTACCTGACGATCCTCCACATGCTCATCAGGTGCACCATAAGGAACGTCGACCTGAACGGCCAGCTGTCCGAGGGCACCCAGGCCACGGAGAACGTCGACCTCGAGCTCCTCGAGCCCAATCCCAATCCGGGCTCGGACAGGGTCAGCCTCCACAGCTCGCAGACCGTCTCCTCGGAGGTCGAGGATCAGGAGCACTCGCAGGTGGGCTCGGAGGCTAATTACCCTCCCCGGCCCGCTCGAGCCCGTTGGGGCCCGTGCTAAAGGCTCAGCTGATCCCTTGCACTTGCAGATGACCCAGCTCAAGGGCCTCATCGTCGTCGTGATACTCTACCTGATAGCCTGGCTCTGCGCGGCCATGACAACCGCCAATCTCCTGAGCGTTTACATACCTTACAAGGAGACGCTCTTCGCCGTCCTCTACGCGGTCTCGGCGAGCTCCCTGGGCATGTTCACCCTGCTCTTCTACGGTATAGCCCGAAGCGACGTCAGGGCCCAGTGGCTGAGGATGCGCTGCTGGCTAAAGCGCAAGAAGAACAGGTGCTGCCGAACGAGGAGCGTCTGCGACGCCAACCCGACGATCCCGACCCAGCCCCTGGTCCCGCTCGCAGGTGAGGCCGCTCGTGGTAGACCGACCCCTAAGGCTCGAGTCCTAACGGCGGGCCCGCCCTCCTTTCTATTTTCAACAGCTCCGCAGCTCTCCAACTCCCAGGCCACCCAGGTGATCTCCGACACGAATTCCCTCGGCTCCTCCCGGCACACGCAAAAGTCCCAGAGCAGCTGCAACACCTCGAAGGTCGCCTCGAACGAGTCGAGCCGCCGCAAGCCGAAGCTCGTCACCAACGCCAACCTGGTGATCCTCCACAGGCAGCAGTACCGCTCCAACAACTCGGTGACGACCTTCAACACGGAGTCGGCCCCGGCCTCGGTGGAGATGTTCTACAATCCCCACCAGAGCGGCGTCGCCCGGAAGTTCTTCAAGAAGCAGCGGCGCAACATGATGAAGAACAGCAACCTCGGGCCCCGGAAGCAGGGCGACGGCGGGGCCACCAGCGACAACGGCAGCTGCGTCAGCGTACCCAGGCGCCCGCTCAAGCTCGACGACAGCATCGAGCGCAGCATCCTCGGCAGCGGCGCCAAGGTCAACAACACCAACATACACGTGGAGTTGAATCCCGTGAACGACGCCAAGAACGTCAACATGCTCTCGGACAGCGGGGGCAGCGTGTCCGAGGACAGGAACCTCGCCCTGCGATTCGTCATCGGCCAGGAGAACCTCGGCAAGAACACCCGGAAGGTCAACAACGAGGCCTCGATCGTGAAGAACGGTCAGTGATAGCCGAGCTCGATCGCCGCTCCCCTTGAGGAGGCGGCCCTCGAGGGACGAGCCGGCGCGTGCCTAAAGTTTACGACCCCCCCACCCCGAAACCCCCCCCCCCTTGCATCATTGTCAATCGAAGGGTCTCTAAGAGTCGGATCTCGAATCTCAGGCCCGAGCCGGCGCAAGTACCAGCCGATGATTAATCACGGGACGTGCACGAGCCCCTACGAGTCCGACGCCACCGAGTCGAAGGTCAAGCTCGAGAAGCAGACGCGCAACGCCTCGCAGCAGTGCAGCCTGGAGCGCGGCCCGGAGATGGAGTCGGCCGCGCGGATGGAGCTCGAGCGGGATGCCTCCGACGGGGGCGGCTCAGCCCCGGGCCCCCCGGCCTCGCCGCCCCCGAGGTCGAACAACCTCCTCTGCGGCAGGAGGCTGAGCGCCGACGAGACGATCTCCGCGGAGAAGAACCAGAGAGCCGACGGTTACAGGCGAGTTAGCGCGAGAGTCGGGCGGTCGCCCGCCTCCGATCGAGGTCGACAAATGCTAAACTCCCGACGTTATCCGTCGTTCGGACGGATCATTAATCCCAAGGCCCGATCTCTTTTTCTCGCGTGAGCCACGCCACCCCCTCCCCCGACCGTTCGCACGGTAATACCACCCAAAGGGAGCGGTGGGGGGTGGTGGGGTGGTACGTTCATTTAACTCGCTTGAAAAGTTGCCGAAGCGCGAATGCTTGCGAGCGGTCAAAATTAAGACTCCGAAGTCAACGAACGCGCCTCGTCGAGCGCATCGGCAATTTTCTTAAGAAGAAGAAAAAAAAAACAAAATCCAACCGATCTCGCATCGCGAGCCCTCTGGAAGCGCAAAGTAACGGTAAGCTCCTCGACAGGTCGTACAACATGGGTAATCATCACTCGGGGAGCCTGAGCTCGCTGGCCTTCAAGGAGCAGCCCTCGGTGTCGGCCTCGATGTCGTCGTCGGGCTCGGTGTCGCGGCAGAGGCGCGGCCACCTGAGCTCCTTGGAGGACGCGAGGGCAGGCCTGGAGGTCTCGCGGCTCAGCGACGATCTCGAGCGCGTCCTCCTGAGCTCGGAGTCAGTCGCGGAGAGCACAGGCTCGGGGAGCTCGGACTCGCAGCGCTTCGTCGGCAAGGGCCTCCTGGGGCCCGCGGTCTCCGAGGCGACGCTGGCCAACGCCGACGGGGACAAGTCCGACTGCGTCTCCGAGGCCGCGATATCGGCCCTCGTCGAGGAGGCCGGGCCCCCGTTGGGCGAGGCCCTGCAGCTCCGCGACTTCGGCCAGAGGAACGACAGGGACGGCCAACACCACCACCACCACCACCACCACCACCACCACCACCAGCAGCAGCAGCAACAGCAGCAACAGCAGCACGAGCAGCAGCAGCAGCACTACAATTCCAACGGTAAGGAGTGCGGCAGAGTGACGAGGGACGAGGAGGACGACGTGGGCGACGCCTCCCTGCGGCCCGAGGCCAGCGTTAAGAAGGAGACGAGCGTTTGAAGTTCCAAAGCTCGGCTTTACCCCTTGGGAGGATTCCTCATCTCCCTGGCTGAAGGACGCGAATTTTGTTATTTGTTCTCTCTTCTTTTTTTTTTATTGCTTTGAAGATTTGTTCCTTGCCGATCATCGAAAGGTATATTGCCGCTTTACGGGGAAAAATCTTTTTTTGTAAAGTTTTGGAAATCGTTTTGTTTCCTTGGCTAACAGACAGACAACAATGCCAAGACATTGACGAATATTATGCTAGGATTATTATCCATTGAAGATAATTAGAAGTCATTACTGAATTCGTACGACAATTATCAAAACTTTTATTTTTTTTTTTTCCTACGCGGGAAGAAATCCTTGCTGCTTGTCAGTTTATTATTTATTCGTTCGATGATTGGGTGTATTTTTTGTAGTATTATTATAACTGAGCAGCAAGTTTTTTATTTACAAAACAAAACCTTTACGTATTAAATACATTGAAATGCCCATCAGTAGTTAAACAATGATTTCTTAAGATAGATTAAGGAGACACGTTTAAGAATATATTTTTGTCGGACAGTGACGTAAGATAATACATTCGTAGGCACATGCATGCACGCACACATATGTTATTATTATTATTATTATTATTATTTAAATAGCAAAAAAAAGTTGCTTTATGAAACAAAGCCCGCTAATTTTGCGAATAAAAAAATGACGTTTTAGAATTAAGAGGAAACATATATTTTTATTTTATGGCGTAATTTTATATAGGTCTTTAACGTAGCTGTAAAACTTTTATGGGAATACTCTGTATCGGAAGAGCGACGCGTATTTTACTTAAATTATTTCCATCGGAGGGAGTTCCCGGTCTAATTGCTAGTTTATACTTGTAAGAGGGGATATAAATACGTTGACAAATAACAGAATCTATCTTTGATTTATTTTATAGTGTTTTTATTATCGGAAACGGAGAGGACGCGGGTACTTAATTAAATTTAAAACTATAAATTTCTAATATAAATTATCGCGATATTCACTTTTAACAACATTTCACAAGTGTCGAGTGCGTTAAAATATATAACCTGGACGGAAGTCGCGAGAAGCAAATTGAAAAATAAAACGAAAAATATGATTTTCAATATGAATGGTCCTGCAATTTAAATTTAAATATTTATACGCACACATATGTATATTTATATATATATATATATAGACTAAGAATGAAATTTTAAAAATCATGTATTATAAAAGCTCGAAATAATCAAAATATTAATAAGCTCTGCAGTGTTTACATTAATACGAGAGTTGCAGTATATTTTTTAAATTTCAAATTTTTATTTATAATTATTTATTAAAGATATTTATTATGCGATAGCAATACTATGATTTTTTTTACAATCATAACGACAGCGTACATAATTTGTAGATTTAATATGTTCGTTTAAGCAGTAATAGTTTTTTTCATTAAAAAAAACAACTTGTACATACATACTTATATGTGTATACATATATATATATATATGTATATAATTACATGTGTCTGTTAGGATACAAAGATTACGCGCGACACTCGTAATCTAATTAGGATAAGTACAAAATTTCCAAGTAGGCAGCTATAATCGCAAGTAAGTCTTTATTGGCAATTCCGCACACGACAAATCCTCCAGAGTCTTGCTCTGGGATGTTGAGGGATTCATCTGCGTCGATCTTCGTGTTGGGAACGACACCAACCGGTATATTTGTCCTGACTAAATCACCTTGCGGTGTAGTCGTATTTGCGATGTTTCGTATATATTCGGATATTGACGCAGGTATGACGAGGTCGTCAGGTATTAGATTTATCGGTGACTCTTCATCGGAGTACCGATCTTCCGAATCGATAATCGCAACGTTAAGTAAACACGTGCATACATGCGAGAATGCGCAAAAGGGAACCTCTCGACGTAATCGTGGGTTTTCGATTTCTAGGTCTAAATATGTTCGCTCGACCAAAAGCGGGAAAGACGAAAAGTCGAAGTTTTGGGCGTAAATCCTATTTATGGGGTGAGTGCCGCATATGGGCCCCTCCTGCCACAAAGGTTCATCTATGAGTTTTTCCGTCCTAGCCTTCACGACTTTCGGAGTTATCTCGGCAGGATCTGTAATGGTGCTGGCAGGTGCATCGCGCCGGCTCATGTCTTTCTTTTCCTGCTTACGAGCGTTCCATCCACGAGAACGGAGCATTGAACGAGAATTTGTAGTCATTCGTCCACTTCCAGATCGGGGCTGTGGTTCCACATCATCGGCCCAGTTAGTTGGTGTTGGCGCTTGTTGGTATTTCTTGAGATTGTATTCATACATCCTGCGCGCGGATCTGGTCATTTACAAGCTTACGCGCTTACTTTGCACTTTCTTGCCCGCAGAAATTTAATTTTTGCTTCATTTGGTTTTACGAAATCATTTGCTTTATGGTCGAGCTTTTAACAACTAAATTAATTCAAGCGTCTGGTATGCATACATGCATCTATATGTACGTATACACAAGCACGGGTTGGGTAGGGCTTTGAAAGCGGGAAAAATCTCGCGCATCTTCGTCGCCTTCCATTTCGACCGCTAGGTGGTGGAAGCCAATCTGCTTCGGTAGCCCTCCTCACCCTGAGTATAAGAGCCAGTCATTCTCGACGTCAGAGTACCCTTGCGTTGCTCTTAATAGACTTTATCGGATATCTAATCGTAGTCTTGCCTTTGACTCTTTTCCTCTCTCTCTCTCTCTCTATCTTTTTCTTTATTAATATCGTATATCCTTCCACGCTGACTTTGCTCGAGTGCCCGAAAGAATCTGTCCTACGGCTTGTACACCTGGAAGTTCCCGTTTTCTCCTTTTGTTTAGGACTGAAATAATGCGCCTAACGAAAACAAGAGCCGCTTTTACTTCTTTCGAAGTCATCCTCTTCTACTTTACTAGTCTGCTTTACTAGTAAGAATATCCTTTCTCGGCAACGAGTGGTCACGTCCACCCTATTGGAGTCAGCCTATGCATAGGGCGTTTTTAGATCGGTACGAGGGAAGTACAGCCTGGCATTGATGGTTGCTGAATAATTGGTCTTATTAATTAATTTCAAGTCTGCTCGATACGGGAAATACGAGTAGCTCTCGTTTATCTCTTTCCCTCGCTTCAGCACTCGCTTCAGCTCCCTAGCCGTGACTCAGTCAAGCAGTATTTCGTCATGGGAGAAGTCCAGTAACGAGCTTGAATAACCCGTAGATAACAACCCGAACGGTCCTTAAAATCTGCTACGCAGTGCGCAAATCTTGAAGTCTCTAATTAATAATATTGTGCTTTCGGTGTAGCATAGATTAATTAGGTATATTGTTTTTAAATACTACGGGTTTATAGTAAATGTAATTTATTATAAATTGTATCGATTTTATTATTACAAATCCAAATAAATAAATATATATATATATATATATATATGCGTATATATACACCCACACAAAGAAGAAAAAAAAAATTATAGTTCCGTATTAACGAAATGTGAAGATTATGCGTATATTTTTACTGTTCTATAAATAATTTTATAAAATAAACGTTATTATTACAAAATAAGTGCAAATTAATGTAAGCAAGTTTTTTTGGAAACCTCATAACATATACTTGAGATTAACGAGTGATATGTTGTGCAGAATTTCATTCTTAATTCGTGCCAAGAAGCAAAATTTTACAAACACTGTTAAAATGTGGCATCAAATTTATTCGACTTCTAATTAAAGTTTTGATCTTACGTATTATATTTCCATAATTTGTGATCCGTTACAAAAAAAAAAAAGAAAAGTTTCGTATGAGTCAATTTATGTGAAGTACCTTTTTCTTTTTTATATAAACAAATCAGACTAAATCACAGATGCAAAGTCTATAGTTTGTTTTTCGATTAATAATGGTTTTTATTTTTTGGTTAATTCAATTACTTGTGTGAAGACGTTTTGATTAGAATTTTATCAACTCAAATTAGAGATTTTCTGTGATAAAAAGTTTTTTGGTACCGGTCTTTGATCGAAAACCCGTTCTCAGCTATCAAATGTATAGATTTTTAAGATTTATATAGAAAAATTGTATTAACTTAAATAATAGGATATTCATACGAAGTATACGAATATTGGATATTATTGCTGGATTTTTTATTTGTGCTTTGAAAAAGTCTAACTTTAATTATTGCTCACCCTGCATTAATTAATACTTATAATAAAATAAAAAACATGAATTATTATAAAGCCTGAAAAAGAATCAAAGCACGCGATAAATGACATTATTTGAATGTGATGAGTAAATTGGATAAATATTTTTAAAAAACTTCAAATGATATTTGGAGGTCGAATCGAATTATAGAATTGCTTTACTAATGCGAAATTGACAAATCGCCGTTATAAATGTTTAGTGTCTATTAGCATTCATTAAACGTTATATATAAATGACCTGCGATTATAAAACGTTCTAAGACTGTTCATTAAAATTAATATTATATTGATGTAAAGGCTATGCCATTGACACGATTGACGTTGCCTTTAATAAAAATTGAAGTGGAAAGAACACGTCATCGATCGGAGTGGAAAATTTTAAACAATAGTATAAAAACGTAAAAAACAATTGCAATGTTCCAATCTGCTCGATGATGAACAAATCTATTGACGATGCGTCTAAAAACTTCACTCGATTTTTTGTCTATTTATACTCATCATAAAATATAAGATTAGCTATCGTTAGAGGCGATAAGTTAAAACTCTTGAGCTTCTCGTTTATTTCGTACCATGCATTTTTTCCATTTAAGTTGAACAGCCTTGAATCACTGTGTAGTTATAAATCTATATATATACATGTGCGGTTGGCGTTACATAACGATGCCCATTATAAAATTTACGATGAAAATGTGCTTTTATTAAAACTATTTCACTCAAATCGCCAAGACATTTCTTCTATTTCAAATGAAAAATTATACAAGAGACTGATTTTATACTTTACAGCTTTTTTGACTCCCTACATTTTTACCGAGCGTCTCAATGATGTGATAAATTATATTGTAAATAATAATTATTTGTCAAATAAAACACAAATAAATAAACTTGTTATAGAATATTATTTGAAATTTATTTTATTTTAATAATAAAAATCTTGTACTTATTGTACAGACGTATTGGGGTTCCCGTTTATTTAATAATAAAAATAGTTATTAATATTAATAATATATATACATATAAATGCGTATAATAAATAATAATACCATTACTTTAATAGAAACTGCTATTTTTTACTAATCACCACTTTAGTGCTCACGTTCATCCAGATAATTTGGTATAATATCAACTAAATTAAAATACGTAAATTTGAATAAATGTATTGCAATATCCGAAGTTTTTCCCTCGGACATTTTATTAAGTTCTTTTTTCATGCTTCCTAATACGTTTCTTCTATTATTAGCCAAGACAAAAAATTATCCGCTTTACTCGATGGAACATGATTTCACCTCGAATCATTACCGATTGCTCATGTAACGTGGAAATACAAAATATTCTTTAATATCAAATTGCAAATGAGAGAACGGAATCCCGAACAGTTCCGATCTTCACCCTGAAAGCGAAATTTATCGAAAAATTGTTTGAATCTGCGATACGGAGTCATTTTAAAAGGGAGGAGCTTAACATCGAAGCAGATCCAAATTTGCATCATATCGCAAGAAATATTCAAGCATAGTAGGAAATAAAAAAAAAAAAGAAAACGCTATCGCTAATTTCTAAGCCCTCGAGCACCGCATTGAATTATTATCTTATTTTTAAAATTGCGCTTACACCAATAGCGGGAGTCACATCGACTTCGAAATTTATTCATAAATCATTGCACTTTAGTAACGATGCAATTCAAATTCATTGGGTACAGTGTGGCTAATTAATTTTCTATCCAACCAGCAATTGTTCTAACGAGTTATTTGTATTCTCTGCATCTATTTATTCATTGATACAGATCAAGAACAATACGGTCGACCATTTAATATCGACGAAACGTTATTACGCTCACGTATTTATGTTTAAAAGCATTTTGCAGTTCATCAAGAATTTGAAACAATGCATTACCGCCTAAGTTTCCAACATTCGATCGCCGTACTCTGGATTAACAAACTGCCATCGTAGAACGAGTGCAAAATTCAATCAAAGATAAACGATACATGGTAGCGTTATAAAAATAACGAGCCCTCTTTCAAATCAATTCAATCAAAGGACACGAGCCAAGACTCGCGTGCCGAGACGCAATATTAAAGTAGCAGCGATCGCTCGGCGTCCAAATCCCCAAATGGCTACGCACCTCCTCCAGCACTCGAGGTAACGGATAAGTCCACGCGCGCGCCGAGTCGAGCAGTGGTCACCCCGACACTCGCCAGTCCGGACACCTCCGATAGTTTCGAATCCGTGGACGGTGGCTCGTACAGCGGAATCGCCCCGTGGAAAGCCAGCAGCTGCCCGGTAGGGCTCGAGGGCCAATAACCATCGCGAGCGGTGCCCTTGTGCGACATCGTGAGGGAGCAGAGGAGCCAGAGGTTGCCTTCGCTTTTAACCGCAACGCTGGGCTGAGAATTGGAAGAGGCCGCGGCCACGAGCTCAGCTCCGCTCTGCGCAATTTACAGCAACGACCGTTGATTAACGGCGCTCGAGCGATTTGGATCATCGCTCGCGGGGACGAATTGACCTCGCGACTGTTTTACTCTAGCCAATCAAGTGGAGCGGAGTCTTATTGCTCCTTGCGACACCGCGTATTTATTCATCGATATCGAGGGATCGCATATGGTCGCGATAGGGTCAGTTTGTATTTTCCAATGACTCTCGATCGAGACTCGAGCGTCAAAAATTTGGACGTTTTTTATATGTACACGTTCGCGCACTTTAACGATTTGACGTTGATGAGGAGCCGCGATCGAGGCTGGAAAGCTGGGGGCTAGAGCTATGGATAAAGAATAAAGCGCATTACTTCGGGCTTACGATCATTTTATTTTCCCGCGCTATCACATCTACTGGCGCACAAAAACCCCGCACGCGTTTGCGTTTAGTCGCCGTTACGCACACCATCGCGTACTTATAATATTACGAAGTACTCGCTGACCTTTGCTGGTTGGCCAACCGCTGGGAATCGCCACCGGCCGAACTCTTTCGGATGCTCCCTGGTCTTCGAGTTGGTAGCTCCGGATCGTCCTGATCCGGGCTACCCTACGGGTATCACTGCCTGTATTCGCTTCCTCGCGCACACACGCACACATAAAACTCGTACAGCCAAGTCGCGTAGTCGCACCGAATGCTTCTCTCATTCTCCGGTTGCCTCGCGCGATTCGGCTCCGACTTTCCTCCCGGTCCAGGTCATACTCGCCCTTCGCGTCTTTCTCTTTTTCGGTTTCCTCCCCCTTTCCTACTTTGGCTGTCAACGCGTCCTCAGGGTCCACCTTCCCCAACACTATGCGTAAAAACGTACGCACAATTGTTCCTGATTTTGTTTCTCCCAACAGGTTGTACCGCTCGTACCGTCCATATTGAGCAAAGCAATATAATACGCAAAGGGAGCACGTAATGTTAAAAGGCGCCATTATTTATTTGACGATCGCAATAGCGTGTCGTATCTGTAATTGCGAGCGCAAAATTACGAGCGAAGGTCCGAAGATCGTTATTGTAGGGGCTGGTGCCGCGGGTATAGCCGCTGCCTCGAAACTCTTCGACAATGGTTTCAAAAGTGTAACGATCTTAGAGGCAGAAGGAAGAATAGGCGGTCGCATTCATACGGTAAAATTAGGTGAGTATGAGATTGCGGAGTAAAGGATAAAACCGGAATGGTACTTTTCTTTTTCTTCCCTTTTCTCTTAGGCTTCGTCGAGCGATCCTAAGCAATAAGACTGCGGCCACTGCGATGCCGCGTTCTTAATCGAGACATTAATCTTTAAAGCGAAAAGAATTTATATTTTTCTCATTTGGTAATCCAGCGGAAGGATTTATGTTTTTCTTTGTTTTTTTTTTTTAATCAAATTCGATGCTCTCCTTTTCCACGCGCCCAAGCTTGCGGCCAATCTATCGCCGAGAAAATCATAATATAATATACTGTTATCTTGTGAATTAATCTTGCGAGGAGACGTCGAACTTACTCAACGATGCAAACAGTACGAGGAGTGCCAAAGGTTTTTTATACAAAAATGCATAGGGATTAACTGTTCACTATTCGGTAGGCGAGCATTTGGTAGATCTTGGCGGTCAATGGGTCCACGGTGAGAAGGGAAACGTAGCCTACGACTTGGCCTATCCACTGGGGCTACTCGATAAAACCGACGAGCCTTACTCTGGACTCGAACTGGAATATTTCGACTCGCTCGGTAACCCTATAAACGAGGAAGTGTCGAAAAATCTAACGAACTTTTATTTCAAATACGCCCAGGAATTAGACTTCGAGGACGGCGATGGTAACGCAGAGTACGAATCGGTCGGGCAATACGTAGAGCGCATGTACGTAATAATAATAATTGTTATCCAATAATAATTGGCTTGAATTATAAGCCGCAAAGTATTTGGCGAGCCTTCGCACGATAAACATTATCGGCAAGAGGAATTTAAATCTTTAATTTCGTATGCATTTAATTTAGGTTCGATCGAGAATTCAAGGATACTCCGATAATATACCAACAGAGAACAAAGTATTTGCACCTGTTCGAATTGCTAAGGATGAGCTCCGAGTCCGCTGAATCGTGGTTCGATGTCTCTCTTACAGGCACTGATCAATACCAGGAGTGCTCGGGGGATCAAATGATCAACTGGAGGCGCAGGGGATATTCGACGATTCTAGACGTATTAATGGTACGGATGGCAGATACCAAAAAAACCACAGAAACGAATGTCCATTTGTGGTATTTTGTAATCGTTGCATCTCGACTGCGAGTGAGAAAGAGTTTAAAAAGAAGTTTTATCGTTGCGCCGGAGAATTACGTCTCGCGAAAATTCACCAAATAGCCGCTTTCCTCAATGCAGTGCGCGCAATTATTAATCGTCGATCCAGAGTAAATAAGCGTAAAGTTGAGAAGAAAATTCTTCGTTTGCAGAAACGCTACCCCGAAGATAATAACGAGCTTCCAATAATGAATAATACAGTGCTGAATTCCGAGGTAATAGCGATCGATTATTTGAATAACGCCAAAGGCCCACCGGTTCTCATAACAACGTCGAAGGGAGATTTGCACAAAGCCGATCACGTTATTGTGACCGTGTCGTTGGGCGTCTTGAAGGAAAAGCACAAATCGCTCTTTATTCCGCCCTTGCCGGATTACAAGCGCCGAACAATTGAGGTAAGTCGCAATGGAGCTTTTGCATTACCGTCGTAAGCGCCTAACGAGCTTGTAATTATGTTTTGAAGGGCCTCGCTTTTGGAAACGTGGCGAAAATTTATTTACTGTTCGACGTACCCTTCTGGACCCTCGGCGATAGAAGAATTGTATTCTTTACCTTCGCGTGGAATGACGACGAAAGAGAGTCAATTGAGCTGGACGTGAGTTTTCCCGCTTTAGAAGCTTAATCGACGAGTAAATATTTTACGCAGGGAAAGAAACTTCTCGTATAATTGATAGAACTCTTACGGAATCTGTTGGTTTTGATGGGACTGGTACTTTTCCGTAGATGCGCGTGCTTTTTTTTATTGGTAATATTTTTATACTTGTGAATTCGATGCGTCATTGTTCTACGATTGACTTTTTTAATTTTAAACTTCTGTTTAACACCATTTACGTTAAGAGAAAACTTTCATTCGACGCGTCGACTCAATTTTTAAGAATTGCAACGCAATTTGCCCGTTTAAAAAACTGACGAAAAACGTTATATATTCGAAGAAAAGAAATATTCTTTTTAATACGCTGGAGAAATACAAAATTTCTCAAAGATCGACTAATGCGAATATCGAATACAGCATTCGAACGGATTTCTCGTCAACTCAAAGCCGCCGAGTTCCACTCGCTTAACCGATAAATCACACGGTTGAAATAGAACTTGAGTCGACGTGGCAAGAATCGCGCCCCCAGCCCTGATAACCGAGCCCGGGCCCTAACGTTTAGCCGGAGAAAGCCTGGACCCTCGGCATAAGCGGCGCCATGAGCGTCGAGCACAAGCCCAACCTGCTGGAATTATGGATCACGGGCAGGTACGCCCGGGCCATGGAAGCAGTGCCCGAGGATCGAGTCCGGCTCCACTCGGTCCGGACCCTCCGCCGGTTCCTGGGCAAGTCCCACGCGGTCGGCGAGCCCGCGGCCCTGCTGAGGTCCCGCTGGTCCAGCCAACCGCACTTTCGCGGGACCTACAGCTACCGGAGCATCGACTCGGAGAGGCGCGAGGCCTACGCCGCGCTGCTGGAGAAGCCTCTGGATTCGCGGAACTTGGTAATCGGCCTCGAGCTCCCCGACTTCCGACTCTAGCTAATGCTCCCCCCCCCCGCCCTTTGGTGTCTCGTGTTACCAGACCGTCCTGTTCGCCGGGGAGGCCACCTCCGATCGCAGATACTCGACCGTCGACGGAGCCATCGGTTCCGGCTGGAGGGCCGCCGACAGACTGCTGAATCTTTACAAAAGCTCACCGCCCCTCGATGCCTGACCGCTGGCCGATAATCATTACCGAAGCAGGAAGAAACAGGCCATGGCCGGACCACGGGTCTTTCGTTTATAAGCTATTTGGACCAATTGCTGTACAACCCAGTGGGTGTTAATTGATATGCTATATTGCCATTTAACGGGGCAATTCGATATTGAATAAAGTATGAGCTTCGGATCGTGTGGATTTTATTATCATTCGTACTTTACTGTAACTGTAACTTGCGACGCGGGCGTCAGTCCGCGGTACAAAAGTAGGTGGGAGGTAGCGATGCTAGGATGGAGCTCGCCGGCTCTGGAGTTCGAAGAGAGGCGCAAGAGGTAAAAGAAACAACGAAGAGAATCTTAATTTAAGTTCTCCAGCTGTCCGCCATGTCTATGATAATAATTTCCATAAGTCTATAAAAAAAAAAATGCTAACTTTAATAATGTAAACAAAAAATGATTGGCTCGCAAAATAATACACAGAAAACGATTAATTAGGCTATTGATATTAAAATGAAGCCGACGGAGGGAGAACACTCGCTCGTTCTCGCGGGTGTGCGAGGCGCGGCAGGGGAAAGCGACAAGCGATCCTCGGCCGGCCTTGCCGCGAAGGCCCAATAGAGCTTGATTGGGCCGCTCCTTGAGTTACGGCTAAGGCTCAATGCCGAAAGTGAAAAGGAAAACACCGATTCCGACAGCGCGAAACACAGCTTGACCATCTCTAGGCCGCAGGAGGCGGGCGAAGTGCTCGCTCGTGCTGCAAGATTACGCCTCGATTGGGATGCTGCGGATCCCGCTGTAACTTCTTACTCCCTCGGCTCCTCCACGACGCCGGGAGAGGAGGCCGTCCACTATCTTTAAGATCCGCTCGCTCTGCCCGCTAATTTCCAATTCCCGATCATCGGCCGAGCTTCTCCGCGCTTTGCCGCCGAGTTTCCGGTCCCTCCCTTCCCTCTTTCGGAGGCGAGTTCGAATCCGTCAAGGGCCCTCCCATCGAGTGACGAATACACCGGCCCGGTTGGCCAATCTTGAATCTTCGCCCGTTGGGGCGCCAGGGGGCCAACGATACCCTCTTACCATCCTCGCTACGATTTGGCTTCGATATTGTATCCTCGGCATGCGAGGCGATCGAACTGCCTCGCGTGCCTCGAGCCGCTCAACAGATGTTGGGGGAAGAGGGGGAGGGGGCACAGCGCGACACGTATCGCACCTTACAAACTTATTACCGTGGAACTGTTTTTCTCAGCCGATTGAGTATAACTACTTCGAATGAATGCCGTCGCTTGGTTTTGCTTAATTAACAAGCGAACACGAGAATTTCTTTTCGCGCTTGCACTCCTACGTTAAGATCGACCAATTACACAATGCAATTTTTAAGTTAATGTGAATTTTTACGCGTTAATGTAAATAGTGCCGAGAATAACATTAAAATTTAATCATTCCATTATATATTTAGCAAAAGTACGTATTGAATATTATTAATATTCGGTGCTTAATGTACGTACGTAGAATAGTAGATTTACCACCAACAGAGATATAATATGTGTATAATACGAAAGGCTCGAATAGAAATGAAATTAATAAAATTTTAAATACAGTGTTGAGTATTTTTTTTCATTAATAATTAAATCTTGATACGTAAAGAACATAATGTGTAGTATAATGTAATATTTTTTCGTACGTCCTTCAAAATAAAATTACAATGACGATCGATCATTCATAAATATTTTTCGTATTTAGATTATCAGTAACCGCGTGATTATACGATGACATTAATAAATTATGATTTCTTCTGTTATCATCATTAGATAAATTAACTTTGAGCTGAAGGCCATAGAAGACTTTTTTATGTAGATTTATCGAAATTGACTCTTAATCAGATATGTGATATTTATGTAATGGTAACTTTTATATTTATTCACAGCTTCTTATGGCATGCCTCGATTCATTCATAATGAACGTTTAACTTCAATAGGATGTGCCAATCTTTCTTGAATATTATGTACGAACGCAACGAGATTCTTATTAAAATATCGACCATCGTTTTGTTGATTATTCTCATTTTTCGAGAAACCGGCGCGTGTGAAAACAATCATGCGAATAAGAGAATTGTAGTTATTGGTGCTGGACCATCGGGAATTGCTGCGGCCTCGAAGCTTTTGCAATACGGTTTTAAAAATACTCTGATTTTGGAAGCAGAAAATCGCATCGGCGGACGAATTTATACAACTTCACTTGGTAACTAATGTTTAATATTCATTTTAAATTTGTGAAATGGCTGAATAATTGGCCAAGCCATTTTTATTGTTTGAAAAACTTATATGCCGCTTTTATAGATAAATATATCAACCGTGTAGTGAAATTTCAGAATATACCACAGAGTGCATTAAGCTGAACATAAATTTTTTTTTATAAAAATATACGATGAGTCTCTCATCGGCATAAGACCGGATTTTACATAACGATCGTAAAAAATGCCAAATATGTCCATTATTTTCGATATCACGATATAATTTCAGGCAATTTAGATAAATATTTTTTTATATTTGAAATTCTCAACGACGCTCAGGAGGGAGGAAATTCAATACTGTGCCTCTTGTGCTGATTTTCGTGTCTTTTGCCCACGTTACTAAATACTTACCCTCGTATACAAGCCGATTGCAAACTCGTAATGGTTTTTAAATACACAAAATTATTACATTAGTCGTATATTTACAGCTACTGCTGTTACGGATTTAGTTCTTTATGTACGAAGGAGGGACAGAGGAGCGAACAGTGCGATCCTTAAAGGCCTTTTGAGCCTTTAACCGGTGATTAAATATAGTACAGTGATAAAAAAGTTTTTTTCAGGCGAAGCATCTGGAATGATGAGCTTAGGGAATCGGAAAGCTGTGGGTTAAAGAGTCCAAAGGCGCACAAAGGCGCCTTAGTAACGGCGAATGCAAAATCCGCAAGGTGACTTTATTACGAAGGCTCCGCGAGCAGGCGAAAACAGAACAGGCGAAGGGATAAATTATATGAATGATATTAAATTATCCTGCAAGGAGTGCTCCACACCCTCCCCCTTAACAACAAACTGTAACGGACTCCCGGTCACCGTGACCTGATCTACAGTTCCGGTAGACGAATCTCTTCCTTTCCGAATGGAAGACTCGAGCCCTGGCTCTGGATGCCATTAATATCCCCCAACAGTAGAGAGATTCGCAGTCTGGTGGAGCTTCAGAGATCGTTGGGATCTAGCGAAAAGCCCAGCCTCGGACACTGTGGTCTTGCTTAATAAAATGAATCCACCATCTTTATGGTCTTTCTTAATGAATCGCTGACTAGTAATTTACACCCCCAAGACTCAACCCATAACCTCGATTCCACTTGTATCTTCGCGTGAAGACTAGGACTTCAGTCTTGTCTAGATTGATCGACAGTCCCACGTTCTTACACCATTCGTCTACAAAGTTGAGGGATATTTGCATTATCCTCATTAAGAAGCCAAAAAACGGGCCTCTGGCTAATACAAGGGTATAATCTGAATATAAAATAGCCTTGCAGCCCACTCCATTGAGTCCATCCGAGTGAGCAGTTCGCCCACCACTAGGCACCAGACGAGTCGGGATAGGACGCAACCCTGGGGACAAACCGAACCAACGGAGCCCCTCAGAATTGTGTCGCTCTTCCTCACCACTGCACACCGTTTGCCCACCACGTACTTAACTATACCCTGGAGTATTTAAAGCCTGCCCATCGCCCACCTTATTGCCTCTCTAACGGTCTAATTGAAGGCTCCATCTATACCAAGAAATGCATACCCTTATCTCTTACTTGACCCTCGATCGACGCGATCGCCTTGAAAAGGTCAGTATACGAAGAACTACCGGCCTTATATGCGTGTTGGTCTTTATGGAGACCCTCCATGTTGAGGATCACATTACGAATGTAATTGTCGTTCAGCCCTTTACCGTTTTAAGAATGAACAATTGCCGGCCCGATTGGACGGAAGTCACTCCAATGTATCCACACTTCCCCGGTTTAGGGATAAACACAACCCTTGTAACCCGCCACGCCTTGAGGACATGTCTGAGCGTAATTCTGGCACGAAGCATTTCTATCAGAGGGACCAGGATGGTCACCTCCGCCCTCTGTAAGAGGACCAGAACAGAGATTTGAACAGCTCAAAGGATCCAAACGCCCACTTGATCCTTCCTGGTGTCATGATTTTATTGGCTACCTTACTGTTAACCTAACTCGGTGTGGATCCACCTTTGGCCCTCACTGATCCTTTCTTCCTCAACCGAACGTGTGCCTTCTCTTTTTAAGCTAGAAAAATGTGCAGGGACAAGGTAGGTCAAGCACTGTTCGTCTGTATTTGCATACCTGCCTTCTGGTAATTTGAGGATTTTTTGCAAGAATCCTGTTCATCCTGGCCGAATCCCTGCCTTTATGGCAGGCGCCCTCGCAGAACCTTTTTCAGCTCTCTCTCTCTCTTAGCTACCCTAATATTCTTGTGGTACAGGGCCTTTGTAACATACCTCCTGGCCCTCTTGAGCAGGAACAAAGTTTCCCGCCTCAAGGCGTCCTGTCAATTCGGTCCACCAAAATACCTCGCCCTTTCTTCGAGCCCGTCTAGGACGGCAGTTCCCTTCATAGGCTTGGCAATGTTCCACTAGATTTCGAACCTCCGGTATAGGCTTGTCCTTACTGTCAAAAGGAAAGTAGGCTGCGATTATCCTACCAATTCCTTCTATTCGGTCATCATCGCCACCAGGTCGACCAAACAGTTGTCCAGCAGTGGAAAGCATTGACCCCTTTGAGCGCTACGCAGATCCTGGGCCTCGTGCTCCATGATGTCCCTAAAACATATAAGTCCCCCAAGCCCCAGGATGGCGCCCTTAACCACCTAAGGTTCCTTAACGAGCGTCACCCTTGTGTGCATCTTAGCCAAGCTCCTCTGTATTATTGCAGAGGCGCCTTCGCAGTTGATGCAAGTTGATCTGAGAGATCGAGTGTCGCTAGAGCCATACTAGCTATCCGCCGACTCCTCCTCCATCTTTTCGTTTATGGGCCCCCCCCCAGCTTCCTTCGGACCCATGCTTATCACCTTCGGGTGCATCCTCAGGCACCCTAAGTATGGTTTGTCCCCGAGGGCCCGACGTGCAAATCAGGGATGACGAGTACGAAGAGACTTTGGTCTCCCGCGCTAGTCACCCTACCCGCCTGAGCCAGCTTACCCTCTAGAGCCAGAATAGCTAAGGTCAAAACTTTACAGAATACGATGAACCATTTCTTTATCGATGGTGTGCGTCATCAGGGTAATTTTCCCTTCATTATGACCGTAGTCAAGAGATTCGTCCTGTCAACGTCCGACCCGGTGCTGCTCCGAGTCTCTCCCGTCCTGTTAAAGGCGGACTTACAAATGGCTTCCCTCGCGTCGGCAATGCCTTTCGGTCTCTTCGGCTTGCTCGGGTCAACCGGAGGAGTTCCTCTTCTCTCCTCTATTGACCCCTGCGCTGTAGGGGTTGGCACCGTTCCCGCAGAGAGCTTTACTCGCCACTCCCTCTCGATCAACGCGGTAACCCTCAGCTGACGCTGGGGTCGTTACCTCCATCACCTCAGGGGCGGCCTCCCTTCCCTTTATAGGCTTCACGGGACTCTGGGGGCATTGGAGCTTCTACTCCCTCTCCGCGCACAGTGAAACACCAGGCACCCAAACCTTACTCTCCATTTTCGGTCCCACGAGCAGCCAGGGAAGTATTAGGTCCGACGCCACAGAGCTCCGCATGTGGCGGTAAGGCTGAATATTCGGAGGGTTGGCCGATGTCTGATTCTGATGATTGATCTGATTCTCGCGGCTTTATTTTGCCCTCCGGAGGCCAACAAGCCAGATATCGCAAAGAGCTCCGACCAATTAGTGACTCGCACACCGAAGCAACTCGGCGAAAAAAATACGATTTCCCAAAAGCCGAGAGGAATTTTACGTCAAAAGTAGCTGCGCCGCCCCGTTGTTGGCGAACAAGTAGAGAAGTGGCTCGCCACGCCTGTCCGAGTCGATAAATCAACGACATGCCCGAGGGCAAACTAGCTACGGTTGCTGTTCCATCAGTGCCAACGAATGAGAAGACCTTTTCCTACGCAAGACCTACACCATTTCGTGGCTCGGGAAGCCTCTCTAGGCGAATAAGTTCTTCATCGTAATCATTTTATCTCTCGTTCTGCTTTCGCGGCCACGAGGAGCCTTCCCTTACAGACAGTTTGCATTGGCCTTTTGGACTCTCCCCCCTTCCCCCCAACTGTTTTAAGTTAGCATTACACCGTTCACTCCATTCCCTTCATTAGCAACGCAATGCACCCGAAACAGGTGCAATGCCTTTAACTCATTTAAGATCGGTCGTTGTAATAAAAATACCGGCACAGTGTATACCATTTCTTTCGCGTCGCAAGCTTTTTATCGAGTTATAATGTACCTACAGTTGCAGGATTGTAGGATTTACACAACTGATCGATGCACCATTTTGTATAATACGTAAATTTGTAAAAATTCGATAAAATTTAAAGGCCTCTTGCGGTGCGCGATCTTTGTAATTCGAGTACTTGTTATTTCTTTCGTGCTCTGCATCGCCAGGCAACTACTCTGTAGATCTTGGGGGTCAATGGGTGCACGGGGAAAAAGGAAACGTCGCCTTCGAGTTAGCACATCCATTGGGTTTACTCGATAAGACGGACAGGCCTGATTTCGGATTCGTGCAAGAATTCGTAGACTCGCGCGGCGCACCTTTGGACGAAGAATTGGCTAAGAACCTTACGGATTTTTTTACAAACTACGTTTCTACGGGAGACTACAACGACACGAGTTACGAATCGCTAGGAGAATACTTGGAAAACGCGTAAGCATAACGAGTGACGATACACGAGGAAAATCCCTTGATCCGGATGCCTTTTGTTTTTAGATTCGATACGCAGTTCAAGGGCAATCCAAGCATCATGAACGAGAGAAAAAAGTATTTGAATTATTTCGAATTGGCCAGAATGAGTTCGGAGTCCGCGGAGTCTTGGTACGATGTTTCCATAAAGGGCTTGAACGAGTACGCGGTTTATCCTGGCGATCAATTGGTCAATTGGAAGAATCGAGGCTACTCGACAATATTGGACATATTGATGGTAGAATAAAGAGATTTGAGCAAAACTTTGTTCTTGTGAATTCTCTTGGTATCTTTTAAATATTTCTCAATTATTTAACTACGTACGATCTACTTATTGATAATATAATACTGCAGGTGTTGTTAATTTTTTACCATTCGCGTAGAAAACACTTAACGAGCGTCTCTTCAATCGATATCGTACGTTCAGCGAACCGTAACTCTTTTTTGTTCTTAATAATTCTCTCTATTCAACCCTCGCTATTTTTTTTTATCGGATCTTCGAATGCGTCAACGGCAAGATTATCAATTATAACGCACAAAGTTATGCATTAAAATTTTTTAGAAGCGTTACCCAACGCCAGAAAACGAGCTCGCAGTTATGAACAATACGCTATTGGACTCGGAGGTGATATCGATTAATTATTTAAACGATACGAAGGATGTACCAGTTGCGATAACCACAGCCAAGGGTAAAGTGTACGAAGCCGATCACGCGATAGTTACAATTTCCGTTGGGGTATTGAAAGATAAACACCGGTCGTTATTCATCCCACCATTGCCGGATTATAAAATCGAAGCCATCAAGGTTTGTCACAGCGGCGCTTCAGAGTCAACGCATTATTATCGTTCGCTAACCGATACTTGTTAAATCCACAGGGTATTGGATTCGGCAGCGTGGCAAAAATATACCTGCTGTTCGATCGAGCCTTTTGGGATCTTGGGAACAGAAGGATTTTACAGTTTAGTTTTGTGTGGAATGACGCGGAGAGAAAAGTAGTCGAGGCCGATGTAAGTTCCCACAGTTACCTTCGTTATCTTTGTTAGGTAAAAAAGGCATGTTTTACCTCAAAAGACGCCCACGCGAGTTTCGAATGTCCGCGTTCATTTTAGCCGTCGGACGTGTTTTTATTTGCGTCAAATTGAATAGCATAAAGGCACGATTATGCTCGGAAAAGGGCTATTTTTCCGAACATACGGGTCGCGACAAACATCCGTTTTTAAAAAGGGTAAAGTCATCGCGTTTGTAAAAATACAACTACGATGCTTATTTTAGGAAAATACGTTTTCGCGATGAATCAATTCGTTGGGTTTTAAATGCACGCATTGTCTTCGACCGATTGCCGTCAATTTAGTTCATCGAGGCCATGCGAGGAAAGCATAAAATAAGGTTCGGGAAAGGAGGGACCCTTTTTTACTGCGTGCGAGGGTGGCTTTTAGCATCGAGATCGCGCGAAAAGTGAGTTACGACCTCTCGAGGAAAAGACCGTTTTCATCGATGAAAGGGTCAGTTTGTATTGACCCGCGTTGGGCCGACCGACCCAAAAGGATTTTTCGCCTCGCGGCTCGTTTACGCGAACAAGCGATAATATGTTCGGAAAAGCATCCATTTTTCGAACATAGGATTTACGCTAAATATTTAACTTCGGGATTCTCGTCTATTTTACGTGACAATGAACTCATTCTTAAAGGAGACTACAAAACGATGTTTGTCCAACGGTCAAATAAGACTCCGCCTTTCAGGATCGCAACGAATAACAAAATGTTTTCACTTATAGTTTCTTCTTTCGTTGTTTTGCCCCTCTCTCGGGAGTTTCGCCTATGCGTGGGCCTCCCACTCGGTATAAGCTAAAAAATATGAAAACGAACTACGAGTCCTTAAATAGCGGAATTTCGTAAGACTCGAGTAGTTCCACCCGAGAGTTCCATCAAAATCGCCAAATAAACCACTGTAAACCTACATTTTCGCAGTCCACTCATTTATCCTTAAACTCGGATCTCCTTATCAACAGCAACGATATCAATACGTAGCAGGTATACAGTCTGTGTATATTCATTTCTTGCTTCTTATCAAACCGCGAAGAAGGAGAGACTCTTTAAAAGCGCGGAGATCACCTTCGCGAAGCTAACGATCTTACTTACGCTTTTGAACGCGATCGCGGATAATAAATAAGCAGGTCGCGCGGTTTCAGTTTGATTTTGTACAAAAAAAAAAAAAAAAAAAAAAAAAAAATGTTCACAGCCGGAAAGAAAGTGGACTCTGGGTATCTTCGGTGCCTTGACCGTCGAAAGCAAGCCGAATCTCTTGACCCTGTGGATAACCGAGGGCTACGCCAATCAGATGGAAGCCATTCCCGAGGAGAGGGTCTTCGATCAAGTGCTCGAGCACCTGCGCCGATTTCTCGACGGTAGATACAAGGTCGGCGCACCGATAGCGATGCTCAGAAGCCGGTGGCACAGCAACCCCCATTTCCGTGGGACCTACAGCTACCAGAGCAAAGAAACGTACGAGCGACGAATAGTCCCGGAAGCGCTGGAGAGGCCCTTGGCCCCGGAAGCATTGGTAAGCCAGGGGATACGAGTCCTCGCCCAACGCGATAACAATAATAAAGGCCAAGCTCGTTTGTCATACGTTTGCAGAATGTCCTGTTCGCCGGGGAGGCCACCTCCGATCACAGATACTCGACCGTCGACGGAGCCATCGGTTCCGGCTGGAGGGCCGCCGACAGATTGATCGATCGTTACGGTGCTGCCTGCGAGGTCGACGCCTGATCGTTAAAGAGTTCCGTTGCTTGCAAAGAGCGGACAAATAAGTGCCTCGGCTTTGGAGAGCTCGCGCACAAGTGCCGGAATTTATTCTTGTCGAAGTAACGACGTAGAAGACTGGGAAGCGAGAGCAACGAGAATTTTCATTGCGTCCTGTTGCTTTTTGATGGTATCGATCGATTAACAAAGCTTTGCGTCGTTTCTAAGGTCTTTAAATATTGTGGCCGTTCGCTTATTAAATCCACGATACTGTTACGTCAAAGAGGCTTTTAACGTTGTTATATTTAATTTAAGTGGCTTAAATAATACCTCCGCAGGCGACGCGTTCATCGAGCGCAAACTTATGGCGCTCGATGATCTCTCGTTTCTTATTTTTGTGCCTAGGCACTCGAGTGCAATAGAACGGGACGAGGAAATTGTTTAAAGGGCACCGCTAACGGTCGGAGCTTTGCACCAGTCGATGTTGTATTTAAGAAAGCCGGCGTAAGATCGCTCCGAATGTAATTTTGTATAATTAAACAATAAGTGTAAAATATTATTATTAATCGACAACGCGTTAATCGATGATTAGGATATAAGGTTTTAAATCGAATTAGGTAATAAAACGATGAAAAAAACAAAGAGATAGAGAATTTATTTATTAATAGATAATAATAAAAATAATAAAAATTATCCGTTTGGCAATAAATTATAATTTAACGATTCAATGCTAAGATAATAATGTAAGCGCTTATTCCAAGAAGGAAAGAAAATTTAAATAGCCCTGTTTCAAATTTTGAAATTAAATTTACTACCGCGGTAGTGTAGTGACAGAGAGAGAGAGAGAGAGAGAGCGAATATGAGAAATTATGACCACTGCGCGAATGGAGTAAGGTAGTTCGGGTGCTTTGATCGATTTCAAATGTCAATCGATCAATAGAGGCATCTTAGATTATTTTCAGCGCCCTCCAAGATGTAAAACGTTATCACAGGTGACTTTCGTCTTTGTAACAATCGATTATCCTCTCTTATTCCCCGCTCTTTTAGGCCAATTTTATTCCTTCCGTTATCACGGTCTATTGATTTAGTCCGCCTGAACTTGCGGGAAGAGTAACGGAGTTCAAATGTTAGAGAACCTCTAACCACGCGAGCGATTAAAAAAAAATAAAAAGAAGAAAAAGTTTTTCCTTCGCGAGCCAAAAAGAAAGACTCAAAGAAAAGAAACGACATGTTCTGTGGACTTTCTCCCCCTCGGTCGAGCCCCCCCCCCCAACGAATCCGCGGCCGAGTTCCGATTCATCGAAGCACGGCTCGAAACATGCGAGCGATTGCCTTGCTCGAAGTGCCGGTCTGACCTTGGGTGCTCGGGAGGGGGGGGGGGGCGATAGAGGAATGAAAACGGAGTCGAAGGAGGAGCGATAGTTCCTTTTTTTCTCATGGATTCGAAAAAAAAAAAAAAAAAAAAAAAAAAAATGCGAGACGTTGACCCGGCCGCAATAATGTAAAAGCCCCGCAGCAAGGCACAATGCTATCGGGCGTAGGTCAACTCTTTGTTACAGCAAAAGCACAAGAGTAGATACCGAGCGCCCAATACAATTTAACTTATGTCTCAGGAGAGATTAGAAATTATAGAGTTTAATATTCTCAGAATATTCTTAAATCAAAAAATTCAATCACTAGATTAATGAACATCATTGGTCAGACAAAAAATTAAAACAAATTGTTAATAATATGAAGATACCTAAGGAAGGCACAAGATCTATTAATTTGACAATCAATAATCATTTACGATTGCCTAAAGAATCATTAGTCTATGTAGAAAAATTAAAGACCAGACAAGAGGTGCGTGAAGAAGAACTTAAAACAAATACTGATCCCGAAATCACATTAACAACACCAACTCCCATAGTACAGGCAACCACAACAGAATTAGAGTCTGAATTTATGAATTACACATTAGCTAACTATGAAGAATTTTCGAATTGGATAAAGGAGGAATTAGAGAAAATTGATCAGAGGAATAGGAAGAACAAAGATTACATCCATTTCAGGAAGGAATGATATAGTACGGGATATATTTGCTATTGTTGTCAATAGATATGCTCAGGAGAGATTAGATTCTCAGAATTTGGGAAAAGGACTCCAATATCTGTTAAGTTATACATGTCTTGTATCAACAGCTCTTAATGGTCTTTCATGTATAAAACTACTTATATTAATAGAGAAAGAATTGAAACTTAAACCTCTTGACTTAGCCGAGATATTTTATTATAGGGAAACAAAAACTTCTTGGGAAAATATAATGACTTTCCTGAACGAATGTCAAACAAAAGATAAATTTCAATTCTCCTCATATTGGTGTCGAATTATAAAAGATAACTTCTATATTAATATATCAGCTGATAATATTCCTCATGGCTCGTTGGCTTAAGGCCCGCGCGAAACGGGCCCATCGCCGCTCTGCTGGCGAAGCCTTCCCCCCCGATCGGACCGGAAACGGGGGGAGCGCGACAAGCGACGGGAGCGAGGATCGGGGGCATTGGATCGTGGGGAGGAATGAAACGACACACGAGTACATTTCAATGCAGTAATGGAATTTTTGATAAAAAACGATACTTCAAGTGCAGACACAACAACAAATGGTAAAATATTTTACCGACAACAAACATTATGGGACAGTATTTGATACTGGGCGCAGTGGGTCGCTCTTTGGAAGTATCCCAACGGTTGCTTGTTTATTGGCGCGGGTGTCCAGCACCCGCTCGACTACCCCTCCCGCCCCCCCCGGCCCCGCTGGGAAAAAGCTCTCGCTCGCTCCACTTTGGAAATCGAGCCGGGCTCGCGGACGATTGCACCCGGTGGCGGGATGTCGCCGTGCCAAATCGGACAATTATATTACAACGTGCTCTTCTTGCGGGCGGCCAAGGTCGCGCCATCACTGAGCGAGGTAACGTAAAAATGTTTGCGCCTGTTTGACGCCGCTGTCGTAAGCGCCGTGGGTCGTCGAGTAGAAATTTTCATGAGTAGCCTCTCCTGCCAGCATCACGATCGGGAACCTCTGCAATGAACGATACCGCTAGCGTTAAAAGCCTTCAACCCTCTCGTACGATTTCCGAGATTACTCATCGAAGCAATCGCGCTGCTTCTTAATCGAACGTCTTTCACGAGTCGCTAACGGACGCGATTGATAAAGTGGCATTGACAAATTGTACCTTCTGCTTTGTATTGCAGTCGATCGTTCCCCAAACTGGCTCCGACAAGGTGCTCGGCGAAATCCCGGTAATATCACATTTCTTCGTAATATGACTGTAGCTACCTCTTATAAAGGGATTACTTGCCCAACCGCTCTGTAAACATTTACTGGCCTCGGGTATGTTGTTATTTTTTAAGAAGAACCTAAAGAGCTTTGTACAGTCTTGTACGATCTGCTTTTGGCTTAAGCTCTCGACGATGTAAGCACCTCTGCCTCCTATCCAACCTAATAATACAGCTTTGTGATTTTCCAGCACGTCAAAGCCAGTTATATCTCTAGTCCACGAATTAAGCTTATCTTGCGTGACAATGTTTTTGCCCGCGTTGCTTTTAACTTTCCATAAAAATTGAAATCCTTTGGTATTCGGCTCCCACCAGGGTTCGTTGTAATCGAGAAAAATCTTGTTTATCAGTCCGAACCCTAAGCTTTCGATCGCTCTTGTTAAAGGAGACGGCAGAGATGGAATAAATAACTGATTATAATTCTCTTTTAAAAAGCCTAATGAACAAGTAATTATTATAGAATTTGCTAAAATCTTTTTGTTATTTTGTAACGTAACAAGAATTGCCTTTGGATTGTCTGCAATTATTTGTTCGCTCCATTCGATTGTTTTTACAGGACAGTTCAATCGCAGATTATCTTCGGTTAATTTTTCAACGATAGATTCCACAATGGAGCCGTAGCATGATTTAAAAACGTTTGCTTGTGGGCCACTAACATTCTGAAATTGTAAACTGAAATTATTATACCTTTTGAAATTTGTTAAATCTTTTACAAGTGTCGCTTTGTTAAAAGTTGCAAGCAGTACGATTTGTCATTGTAAAACACTTGCGCTTAAAAAACAAGTTCTCAATGCTCCTTTGATAAATAAACTAAAAAAATATCTACAAAAGAAGATTAGAAGATCGTTACCTTATATTTTCCCCAGCTCTTAACCGAGAGCTCGTCCAGTGCGGTGCAGGCATTGTCGATGGTTAGAAATCTAACATTCCAATCAAACAGTTCTTCTTTGATATTTCTTACGTCTAACGGATCCTCCGTGCTTTGTAAATACTTATAAAATTTAGCTCTCAAGACTTTACCTACGTTCTCTTTGACATCCGTGTAATATATTTCATTGTCCGTCGAATACTTTTCGCACTCCGCCAAAATCTTATTAATGATTACTTTAACCTCTGCTATTAATTTCTGATCGACTTCGGTGCCGTCCTCTCTCAAATACAATCCTTCCCCTTCGGCGGTTTCAACATCGGACAGCAGGCCTTGCTCTTGCGTGAGCCTGGCCAGTGGACTCTCCGTGCCGTGGAGAAATTGTGCACCCTTCTCCAGCCAGCCGCCGTTCCAAGGTATCGAGCATATTCTTCCTCCAGCTTGGGACTGCGCTGAATGCAGATAATCAAGATTTACTCCTTTGCAAATGATAAATTAATTTAGACGTGGAAAAAGTAGTGCTGCTCTTTTTGCTTTAACGCTAATGCAAAAAGTTAACGCGAACGCGCGAGACCAAACGGAAAGCTAATTCGTGCAAAGCTTGCGTTTGAAAAAGAGAAGCTTTCTCGTTATAAATCTTATACCGAGAGCACTCAAATTTAAAATAACAAGGATTTAAAAGAATGCGCGTTGCCTACCTTCGATAAGGATGTAGCTTTTAAAATTGGCCCTCTCCAAAGTTGCAGCAGCTCCCAAGCCAGCAATGCCAGCACCTATGATCACTATTCCTGTTTTTTCAACTTCCGAGCTCGAGCTGCTCGCATCCATATTTTCAAACGCGACAAATTAATAAAAGCCCCCGAGACGCCGGATGGCCCTCATCGCTCGAGGGCTTTACGAATTATCCAAGGCATAACTTTCCTCGGCCGATCGATCGGCCAATCGTCCCCGAATCGACAGGTGGATGATTAATTTTTTTCCTTTTCCTTTTTCTTTTAAATAGAAAAAAAAAAATAGGATCTTTCAAAGCTGGGCTCGCACGCGTGCGTACACACGCGCGCACACGCCGATAAAAGCGGAAAGCTCGCAATTGAATATGCCGTATAAGAATCGAGGATTATGACACGACTAGATCCGACGAGGGGCTCTCGCGCCCTTTGGCGGGTCCCCTTTATTTATCTCGACGGGGAGGGCCGATAATTCAGCGGCCGAAGAGTCCGTCGATTCTAGGAATTATTATTACACGCGCGACATCGCAGTACAGGGCGGTCGAGGCGACGGCATTGAAAGTTACGTGTGGGAAAGTGAGAGAGAGAGAGAGAGAGAAGAAACGAACGTTTTCACCGCGTATCGAATTAACAATATTTTACGAACGAGGCTCGCCGAGCTTTATATACACCGTCTGTATTTAAAAACTTATATACAGACACGGGTGTGCGCTCGTGTGCGGATACGTATTTATACACGGAGCGCGTACACGCGTATCACGGATAAGGAATGGGCTACCGACGAATGCGCGCAAAGGTGAAGAAGAAAAAAAAGGAAAAAAAACCCCGGCTCGTACGACTCCGGAGCCTGCCACGGCTCAATACGATCAATTAATGGGGAAAGGCGTCCATTCGCGGCAATAAATACCAATTTAACGATGGAAAGTCCTCGCTCTATGGACACGCAGTCGCCGTGGCCCCCTTGCTAAACAAAAAAAAAAAAAAAAAAGCCTCCCGAGGTGGAATAAGGAGGCTCAAAGCGAAAGCGCCCACGAGCCAATCGGGGCAACAACTGCGAAATCTAAGCCGAGGCTCGAGAGCGACTCTACCTCTCTTCGGCAATTGCGATTAATCAGGAGATCGGCCGGATGCGTAGAGGCGGTTTGGAGGTCAGGTGCAACCGGAAGCCCGTCGTCGGCTTTCGTCCGTCGAGGGAAAGTCGAGCCAAGCCGGTTGTTAGCGGTCGCGGATTTCTCTTCCTCTTGATTCTTCGCTAAGTTCACACTCCCGTCGATGGCTTTATCCCCGTTGAGCAGCAGCAGCCCGCGAGGCCTCCTCCCCAGGACCGATGAAGGATCGGGCCGCCGACTTCGAGGGTAGGCCGATCAAAGCGGTTGAGCGTTAAAATTCCCAATTCCCAATTCCCGACGCGCCCGTGCAAGTCGATCTTTCGAGCCCAAG
This sequence comes from Kradibia gibbosae, assembly GCA_018907135.1. Taxonomy (NCBI): domain Eukaryota; kingdom Metazoa; phylum Arthropoda; class Insecta; order Hymenoptera; family Agaonidae; genus Kradibia; species Kradibia gibbosae. Next base: position 3,627,710 of record JACCHX010000011.1, read on the forward strand.
TTGTAAACACCTCGCGCACCGCAAGGAAAACAATCCGCCTCTCGACCTTCCCTTCGCCGGCCGATCGTCGATTGTTTATCGCCTCGCGAGGAATGTCCCGTCGATGCGGCGTCGCGCGTCGAATGGATCGGACTCCGAGCCTTCCCCTCCCATCATTCCGCAAAAGCAAGAAGAGCTTCGGGGAAATCTTGCGCAATCTACGCACACACGCCACACTTGCGACGCTTTCGCCTCGTCGAGTTGCCGATATTCGATTCTCCGCCGCCTTCCATCGGTGCCCTTCGATGAATTCGATGAAAATTCCCAAGAAGGATAGAGGGCGAATTAAGCTCGCAGCCGTGGACTTAAAGCTCGATACGATCGAGCGGGAGCTCCGGCCGTTAAGGATACACTGGGCTCGCGAGGGCTTCCCAGCTTACCTCCCCGCCGGACGACGACGCCGACGGGAGCACTCGCCAACGAGAATAACAACGACGAGCCGCGCGCAGTGGGCCAACCGGGCGCGATTCGAAACTCCCCGTGCGCCTTGGCGAGGATCGTTCCCCGGAGCCGCTGACGCGGCTCGTTCGAATTTTCAAGCGCGTTCGCTCGTGCGCGCGCCGGCGCCCGCGGCCCGGACAAGGGACGGTTCCTTGATCCGATCCTCGCTCGGGCCCCCGTTCGACCGATGGAACACAATATATATATTTCTCGCGTTGGGCGAATTTCGGTGGAGGGCGGCGAGCCTTCCGTTGAAGCGGCGATCGACGCGCGAGTGCTTTCGAGCCGTGCGATTCGTCGTCTTTGGGCTTTTTGATTCGGAATCGATGGAATTGTAATTGGGACTTTTGAAAGATTTACTTAAGCAGGGATCGTCGCGCGAACGCGAGACGTCGATGTTGTTTTTTCATTCGAACGCGACCGCGAACTGCTGCGCGCGGAAATTGGCGGGGCGGGGGGGCAGTATTCTTTGATTAATATTTAAAGGGCGGATAAGCGCCGATGCGTAATTGCAATGCATCGTCCAGCGCTCGACGATCTTCGATCTTCAATTTTGCGTTAGGCCGGTGGTGCGAAATTTTAAGGTTGGTTTTTTGACGGTCAGGCAGGGGTGACCGTCAACACGAGTAGCCCCGATGTCGCGTTCGCGACACTCGCGGGGGCTTAACAATGCATTTGCATTGATCTCGCGCCGCACTCGGCGTTGCGTGCTTATCCCAAAGGAAAAAAAAAAAAATAATAAGATCCAAAGCTGCTCGCGGAGGCAATTACGATCGAGTTGCAACGACGCAGGGGCTCGCGTCCATTGGGATAAAAGCTCCGCCGCGGTATTGGCCTTTGACGGTGGTAAATTCGGTCGCCGTGCGTCAGACCTTAGCCGAGCCAATTCGTCGTTGCGAAGAGACTCGTTATCAATCGGCACCAGCGCTCCTTGCGGGATCGTGATTGTTTTTTTTTTTTTTTTTTTTTTTTAATAGTCGGAGTCAGCTGTCGAGAGCCACCAGCAGCACCCGTGCCTGTTAGCTAAGGAATTGGATTTCATTTGTAAAATGATAGCCTTGCAAGAGAAGCTCGATTTGGCCGGTTACACCCTTATTTTGCCATCTGTGGCCGTTGGCAATGTCGGACAATTGAGCGTCGATCTACTGATATCGACGTTGAATTTGCGGAGGGCCGGTCGGATTTTCGATACCTGCTTCATACCACTCGTCGGTGCCGATCCTTACGACGAGGCCAGCCAGGACATTTGCACGTCCGTTGATCTTTACGTGTCGGAGGGGAAAAAAATCGTCGCCCTGCAGATTAGGTCGCCTCTCGTCAAAAAAGCCTCGAAATTCTATTTCGGCGTATTAAATTTTGTTACGGATCACAAGATAGCCAAGGTATTATTGTTCATTGCTTCTGCATTCTCGTATGAGTACAACTATTATATTATCATCGCTGTTTTTGATTTATTCCATTGTCGACGCGAAACGAAAACGAGTGAAAAGCTGCGTTATTGGGTTATCGTATACGGTTATATGGTATGACGTGCAGTTTTTTGAGTATTTCGTTTCGTTATAATATACGCATACATACTTATTTATACAAACATACATATATATATGTATATACGGAATTGTAACGTAATTGCATGAAACAGTATACGTTTTTTAATTTTTATTTAGTCTTAAATATGCTTCGAGAAAAACAATTTGTAAATCATTTAATATTCTAATAAATTTAAATTGGAGTAGGGTTTTTGATCTTTAAATCTTATTCGTACGATTGACAATATTGTTTAAAAACATATGCATTAAACGCTTTATAATAAATGTATTAAACATTTTATTGTACGTTGATTTATAACGAGACTTTTTGTGCGGACGATACATAATATTTTGATATACTTAGATTGAAAAACTAGATCAGTGTTGGTATTTTACATTTTTTAATTTTATCAATTACCAAATTTTAATCAATGGCATTTTAGGTGATCGTATTGACGAGTAGTTTTGGGCATGAAAAACGAGACGAACAGATAAGAACAGCCCCATTTCGTTACGTAACCACAAAGAATGCATCTCCAGAATTAAAGCAACAATTTGAAGACTTGTCTTGGATAGCGTTAGAATCAACGTCATTGAACGATGCCGGTGGGGAAACTGCTCTACGAATACACGGTGGTGGATTTGCAAAGACAATATTTGAATTATTGCAGAAGAACAATATTGTTTGCGTTATTTTACTAAAATTTTGTTCGGAGGGAGATAACATTCCCGATGCCGTTGAATTAGTGAATTACTTTAATCGTTGGATGAAAGCGATAGCAGTAGACGATAAGAATGCTTGTAAATTAAAATTTCCACCGTCTTGGAAGTTTTTGTTTGGAAACTCACCTCCAAGAGAAATATACTAGTTTAATAAAAACAACGATGTTTGTATAACAAATTTTTTAATAATATCCTTGGCGTGGTCATTCTTTGTTCTCGTGAGCTTACAAAATACATTATAAATTACTTAGAAAGATGTTTAAAAAGTTCATATTTAAGCTAGGAGCTTGGACTTGGCCGAGAAAGCTGCGTACGATACGAGCGCTGCGAGCAGAGCGGCCAGCAGCTCAGAATTTATCCAGGGGCCAGTGTAAATTCCTGGATTATTCAGCACGACCACGGCCAGAGGCTTAATGCTGCTGGGATCCTCCCCATTTCGAATAGCCTTACGAATAGCCGAGTAGCTTTCTTCGTCGTACAATTTGACATTGTAATCGCCCGAGCGAGCTTTTTTAATGTCGTCGGTCCAAGAAACCTAAACAAAGGACGGAAATATGCTTTTTACTGTATGTAATTAATCGAATGCACGCGCGCGCGCACGCACACACACACAGAGAGATTTAAGAGTGCAACAATTAACGATTCGTGCATTGTCCAATGGAAACTTTTCAAATTAACGATAATAGGATCGAGTCATCGGGTAGGAAGCTTTAATTGCAAGGACAGGGTCGAAAATTACCTGGTACTTATTGTCGGCGCTCAGTCGCACAGCTGGTAAGGCCTTCCCGTCTACCTCGGCGTACAGCGAGATTCCCTTAACTCCGTTGGTACACTTCAGGGTGAACTGAGTGGTGAAGGCCACCTGGGTGAGAATAGTCGCGTCCTCGGTTACATAGGCCGACGCCGTAACAACGGGCTTCTGGCAACTTTCCCCGAGGACCGACGCGGCCCCGAGAGCGATCGTCAAGCACAACAGGTAGAATTTCATTTTTTTTTCCAACGCGGTCGATCCCTCGCTACAATTGCTCTATCATGGAGCAAGCGTCCGGGGCTAGGGATGCTCTGCTGCTGAAGATCAACGGAGGACGCCGATCTTGTCGATCATCGGTGAGCTTCAGCAGGGTTACGTAGTAAATTGGAGCCGAGCCCCGGGCCACGTAGTAAATTGTCACCGGCAGAGATCGAAGCGAGGCTCCTTGATGGGGATTCGGACGCAGAAGGCAGGATCGCGCCGATGGTCGCGAATCTAGCGGAGGACGGCCGAAGCCGGAGGGGATTCGAATAATCGGCGGTCGAGGGACGCGCGAGGGGCCCCGCAGATTCTTGTCATGGTGGACCGGGAGTTTTTCCGACGCTGGTCCGTCATAGGGAAATCTACGGTTTCACTTGGTTGGAGGCCCTTAATACGCATCGAGCGCCCAATCATTGGATAATCGGATCGCGCGCAATATTTGACCCACGATAAGATGGATAACGCTCGCTAAGATTCAATCGACCACGGCACTCTGATTTCTACAGGCCAATGGCGCTTATTGGTATTAATTTACGTTTGATGGGCTCTCGCCCGCCTTTCCCTACTTTACGGCTATTCGCAACTTTGTTTTATTCGCTTCGATAAATATATATTATGCTCTATGCGCTGTGACCGACATTAGGCTTTTGTATATTCGTCAATGGAATTATTTTGATTTTAGAATTTATTATCGTATTAAAAATAGCAATGCAACATTTGAATAGGAGGTCCATTGGATAAGGACGCTAAGAAAATTAGCGCCATTGAGAATAATTGTTGGGTAATAATAATATCCTCGTATGCTGTTATTACGTTTTTGGACAATGCAACGACATTTTGAAGATTCTAAGAGTTCTGAAAATTATTAAATTTTTTTTTTTTCTTTTTATTTAAAACATCTCGCGCACTTTAAATACTTTGAACGCCTATAAAACGAGTCATCGCCTTTGATTGGAATTTTCAGTTCAGGCAATAATAAATTGATTGCTCACCTATGCCCTACGCCGACGCAAATTTTTTTAATTTGTGCCCGTTGTTCAGCTTGGAATCATGGCTTTTTTTTGGAAGCTTTAACCAATATATTTTGCTTTCGATGAGGTATACAACAATGGACGACGTAAAAACGTTAATCAAGATTAAAAGCTTTTTTTTGTTTACAGGTCAAAATACGTTTAATCGACAGTTTCATTTATTGCTCCATCCGCCTCAGTTATCCGATAGATAATTTTACATTTAGATTGTAAATTATTATTATTTATTATTATAATACGATAATTGATAAATATCATAAATATATCAGCCAGTCGTCATAGGAAGTTGTAAATAATGAGCGGATAGAAAATAAGAATCCATGTTGTTTTTACAAGTATTAAAATTTATTTTACGTGTTACAAATCACAAACGCTTAGCACAATTACAGGACATATGCACAAAATGCCAGAGATAAACGCGCATAACGTAACTTCACAATGCAGATAATGCGCTTTAAAAAGTATTCAATGTTTCACAAGCAAAGCTAAGTTTAATCGTAACGAAAAAAGATTCGCATCATTAGCAGCAGCCGACAGGGCAAATTTTTTCTCAAAACCCATCAATCGCGATCGATAACTCAAAGCGCGAATTCCTAAAGGAGCGATCGATTTTTCTCACTGTACAAAATTGCAAAATTCCTTATAACTACGACTCTCGCGAGTCCTCGAAGGAGCGAAGCGTCAATTCGCGACAATTTCGCCCATCAACGGCAATGGCCAACCCTGATCGTCGGTCGGAGTACTGGGATGACATCGGCACCCGGTGAGACGAGCGCTCGGTACCACCCACCATTGCCTTTGGTACAAATTAAAGCCGAGCAGCATACAATGGCTGTCGAGCCTCGTGCTAAACGAGCTATTGAAAATAATAATTTAAGTGCACAACGATCTAGGCGTGGGCCAACCAAGGGCAAACACAACAAGCGAGTAGCGTGCTTAATAGCTAATACTGAAAAGAGAAAGATACGATAAATCATCATTGCCATTATTATTACTATTATTATTATTATTGTTATTGTTATTGTTATGATCATTGCTATAATTAAGTAAGGGAGGAGAGGCTGGCGCAGCCTAGGCGATGCGGCTAGGGGGTCGGCGACGGTCCACCGGCACCGGCGGGGGGGGGGCCGCGTCAGGCCGCGCCAACGTCGGCCACCTCGATCCTTACGACGGGCTCGGCGGGCTCGACGAGGACGACCGCGTTCTCGCTGAGCTTTAGCTGCTGCAGGCTGGCGAGGATAGCGTCGACCTGGAGGGGCCGCTCGAGCTCCCGGGGCCCGACCGGGCGCCTGCGCAGCTTCCCGAAGTGCAGGTAGCAGAAGCCCCGCTGGCCGTGCCACGTTATGTTGCTGGGCTTGACGCCGCGCTCCTGGAGGGCGCTCTTGAGGTCGCGCACCCTCACCGTCGAGGCTATGTTCGACAGGCGCAGCGAGAAGTCGACCTGGTTACGGCCGGCGGCCGAGCGCTGCTGCTGCTGGCGTTGCTGCTGCTGTTGCTGCTGCTGCGGTTGCGGCTGCGGCTGCTGGACGCGCGGCCTCGGCTGCTTGGACTCAGTCTGAAAGCGCAAGATCGAAGGATCGGGTTAGAGGTCGGGCGCTGGAGCTTCGGCTCTTTTTCTCTCTCTCTTTTGGAATGATCCTCAACGAGGACTCGCGCGATGGGCTTTTTAGCCGATTAATCCCCCACCTACTAGCGTTGTCGTGGGACTTTCAAAGCCCTCCGGCGAAGCCTCTCAATACTTCGGCTCGTCGATTTGAATTCAATCCCGTGCTTTCGGTCAATTGCACAGAGCTTTGCCAATCTCTTACCTTTTCTTCGAATTCAGCACTTTCGTCTTTATCGACCTCGGGCTTTCGCAGCCTTCTTTTCCTAAGAAAACGTTTCCTTCGGATTTCCTTGTCCTTTTGATTCTCCTTGAGCGTCGAATCGGATATCAATTTTCTGCGCCTTAACTTCGGCTGAATTTTGTTTATTATTCTTTTGACGCGTAGCTTCTCCTGCTTGCGAGACTCTATATCCGAATCGTCTTCTTTGAGGGTCAAAATTTTTCCATCCCTGAGGGCCAGAAATACAAGCTCTTTGTTAATTAAGCCGGTCATTCGATATTTGATGGGGCAATTAATCAAGCTCGCGGCATTATTTGTATTAATTGTAAAAATTCACATTTGATGTAAAAATCTTTTGCGAATTGTTAAAAAAAAAAAAAACGCACAGTTTACAATGCCAAGGCAAATACTAACGTTTCCTCGTGCTGCTTAATTTCATTGAGAATTGGAATAGCCGTAAGTCTTCTTTTGCTAATCGCCGACCAAATGATTTCAGTTGATTTCTTAAGCCTAGGATCAACGACTATAGTTTGCGTAGGCGTTACAATTATATCTACAGGTATATCGTACTCCTCGAAAATATCATCGGGCACATTGGCAAGTACTTGATAATCGTGCACCGTTGTCACGATTACGGTGTTTTCATCGATAGCTTTCATTTTGGACAATATAGCGTATTCCAAGTCAGCGAAACCTTCCCCATCGCCAATTCTGTATCCGGCCTTATTGACACAGACCGATCCCAGAATAAGCATGTCGACCTAAAATTTTCATGTTAAGATCACAGTCGTCTAAACGAGTACGGAGTACGGCATTTGTTAGGGCGAGACGCCAGGGAGGGAATTAATATTTTTTCATGCCTTGAGATCGGCCGTATCAAAGCCGACTGGGCTCTCGATCTGCTTTATGCTGCGCCTGGTGACGACACTTTGTCCCTCCTCCTTAGACGCCCCGACGGCATTCTTCACGCGAAGAAATAATCCGTCTATTAATCTTGGCTTGGGAATCAAGATCTCCTTATCTTTTTGCAATGACAGTATTATGGCCGATTCCTGGGGCTTGTCCGGGCTTATCATCAATAACTTGGCTTGCTTGAATTCCTCCAATTCGCTGAGACGCTGGGCTGCTTCTGTGGCACCTTTGAAATACGGTATTCTGTTGCATAAATTTCGAGACGATATTGTAAGCTGTTCCTTGGCCATGTGAATCCATATTTTCTCCCTCAAGCTTTGCTTTGTCTTTACTTCGCCTGAAACAAAAATTTTAAATCAAATTTTCTTACAAGGGCTGAGGTAATCATTCTTTCGCAAATTATAATTTTGGCGAAGGATTGCCTCTTTTTTTAGATTAACGGTCTGCCACAAAACTAACATGATTTATGCATTGATTATTAGATAAATAAAACCCTCTAAGCCCTTTAAAAGTATTAAAATTGGAGCAAGTGGAGTGAAATATTATTTCAACCTACTTATTTTATTAATTTTGATTCTCCCTCTCTCTCTCTCTCCCTATCTATCTATCTCTTTCTACATACATATGACTATGTATACATATTAATTAATAATAAAAAAACAATTGATGAATTAAAAAAATTATATCAATAAATTGATGTATATTTCAATTCGCATAAAATGCATTTTAATACATAACATTGACAATCTTTCTTTATCGGCAATCTATTCAAATATGCCAATAAATTTTTAAGCGTATTTAAATAGATAGTATGAAAAGCTTCGTTCTAAATTATGGTACTATTTCTATAACGAATTTACAATGATTTGTGTATATATTATATTAATTAATTCTAATTAAAACCCGATAATATTTTGTCTTCGATTAAAATGGTACAAACATTTTTTTACATTATATTTTAGCTAATGCAGTACTTTGTAGTTTGTGCGTGAATTGTAGAAAGATTAGAAAATTTATACTGATATGTGGACTTACTTTGAATATCCTTTGACATATTGAATTAATTGAGCAGTTTGTTTGTTTGTTTTTTTTTTTAAATGTAGTCAAATATTTAAAAAAAAACTGTCGCAAACTTTAAAGTCCTGAAACGACTGAATCTTTAGGATATCAATAATATTTTACATAATATATATATTCCTAAAAAGCAGTTTGACTATCGTTTAGCTTCTCTTACTATTTCGTCTTTCGCGCACCTTCACTTTTCTATTTTCTGACGTTAGAGATATTTTCAAGTAACCAAGCCGACAAACAAACTGACGCCAAAATTCACCAAGTTGTCTAAGCGAGATCTTCATTTTTCTCGATGCGCTGATTTGAAAAAAAAAAAAAAAAAAAAAAATAATAACAAATGCCCTTATTAATAAGAACAATATTGATTAAAATACGAGCTGTTTATAAAGTTTAACGGCTTTCAAGGCTGAGTTTCAGCCTACCGGGACGGTAATTTTGATTAAGTTTAATTCGATCGCTTTTGTCGACGAGTAATAAATTAGACTAAATTTTAATACGAACGTGAGAATAAATTTCAATTTTTAAATACGATACGTTGATTGTAGAATGTCAATGAAAATACTTAATGCACGAGTTGAAAACTTATTAAAACTAATTTGGATTTGCATTTGAAAATAAAATAAAACAAGAGGGTTTTTCTAAGCAATAATTATATTATCTATTAATAATAAATCCTATTGTTGTTTGCGCGTGTGTGGACATACACACACGCACACGCACACGCATATAAATAAATAAATAATATATATATATATATATATATATATATAAATATTTATAAGCAGACCGTTTAAAAATTCACGCACACCACGCGTAAGGCTCATGTTTGAAAAATACATTAGGGTAACCTGCAATTTGATTTCGATTTAATTAATAGAGCTTCCTCGAGTAATAAAATATCCCTTCAGCGTAATAAGAAATAATGTTGCGATTATAACAAATTTACAGTCCCTCCCCATTAACGTTCAATACCGGAGCAATTCAACTCGATCGTTAATTATTTATCGTTAACAGTTAAAAAATTCTTATCATTTTAGCTGTAAACAGGCAACTTGTACGTGCGTAAAAATGAAATGAATTATTAATAAAGACCGAGTACCGATTACTTAGCGAGAAGGCATTAACACCAGGAAACATAACAGCCAAGGCAAATTGTTAGAACACTTTATTAGGTTTTTAAAATCTAGGGTCATAGTCATGGATTGGCACACTGTCGGAAATAATCCTATTCCTATTTCGACTGCTTCATTTATTAATAGACGGATTGTTTTAGAAAAATGGCTTTATTAATTAGAAGAAGCTACAAGATATTTGCCCAGGTAATTTTCGTAAGCTCGTCGTACTTCGAATGCGTGAATAATAATTGAGCTGCGGGAATTCGAAAATCTCTATTATCATTGATAATGCAGAGTTTGGTTAATTATCATTTCTGGTTGTGGTTACTCGGAATACAATTACGTTATGCGTAGGTAGGAATCGTCGCTCGTGTAGGCATTTCAGAGAATAAACATTAAGCATGCGATCGAACTGATATATTTTTAAAGCATTGTTATTTTTTTTCACGCACGGGCGACCGTTATTATTTGAAAATATAAATACGTTTTGTAGCTCCTTGCTTTACTAATTTAATCTTTCAAATGTATTGGTAGGCGCCTTATAAGATTCATCCGTAAGCAAACAAAGAGTGATAATAATAATATTAAATAGTTAATTTAATACCTTCTTTTTACAGAATCCTCTGATAGGCTCGGCAAGGACTCTTCACGTTGGTTCTGCAAAGTTCTCACCGTCTGTAAGTAATATGCATTTATAATATTCTAGGCTTACCTTTATCATTTGGCCGATGGTAATTATCAACATAATCTAATCGAATGCTTCTTTTAATTAACAATCTACAAAGCTTTGTGGCGGGTAAAGTTTAAGAGAAAAAAACTTGCTTGCTTTTGAAACTTCAAATATGCTAATACGTTCAATACGATATCAATAATTTCGTTGACCCTTTCAGAGTATCGAGCCAGGACATAAAACAAAATGCACGCTGATTCCAGGAGACGGCGTCGGACCAGAATTGGTCTTTTCCATACAAAACGTTTTCGAGGCTGCAAGTGTGCCGGTTGAATTCGAACCTTTTTTTTTGTCAGAAGTTAATCCAACGCTTAGCGATCCATTGGAACGAGTATCTAACAGTATTTCTAGAAACGGGGTGTGCCTCAAGGTTAGTATTTAAAAATGATTAAAAGTAATTGTTAAATTTGATAAAAGCTCGTAACCTTCTTCCGTAGTAAATAATTTAAATTATCGTGAAGTACTTTTACAGGGTATCTTGGCGACTCCTGATCGCTCTCACACAGGTGAGCTGCAGACCTTGAATATGAAGCTGCGTAAAGAGCTCGATCTTTATTCAAACGTAGTCCACGTTAAGTCATTGCCAGGTGTAAGGTCGAAGCATCAAAACGTAGACTGCGTAATCATTAGAGAGCAAACGGAAGGCGAATATTCAGCATTGGAGCACGAGACCGTTCCCGGAGTCGTGGAGTGCTTAAAAATCATCACCGCCAAGAAGAGCTTAAGAATTGCAAAATTTGCATTCGATTACGCTGTTAAGAACGGACGCAAAAAGGTTACGTGCGTTCATAAAGCAAACATCATGAAGCTCGGGGACGGTCTGTTTTTAAAGTCCTGCCACGAAATCGCGAAGCTCTATCCCAGGTGAGCAAGTAATTAGAAAACGATCGACGATAACTCACCCGATAATTGTTAACATTATTGGGCTTTGTCTAATATCTATCCTCGACTTGTAGAATCCAGTTCGAAACCATGATCGTCGACAACTGCACGATGCAAATGGTCTCGAACCCCCATCAGTTCGATGTAATGGTAACGCCAAATTTGTACGGCAACATAGTCGACAACCTGGCATCGGGATTGGTCGGTGGTGCCGGCGTCGTGGCCGGAGCAAGCTACAGCGCCGAGTGCGTCGTTTTTGAACCGGTAAGCTCGTTATCCCTCGTCCAATATTCCCATCCAGGGGTGCTCCTCGGCTACGCTATAGGGTCGTCTCGTCCGCGAGCCGGTCGACGATCTCCCGAGCTATCCAATGCCATTCTAATGCTCGACCGCGCAAACGGATAGCGTTCGACGCTGGGAGGCTCCTGGCCGGTCCCCCCGAGAGCCCTGACGATAATCCCTTATCTCTTGGTTTCCCAGGGTGCGAGGCATACGTATTCCGAGGCCGTTGGCAAGAACGTGGCCAATCCTACGGCAATGATACTCTGCTCGGTCAAGCTTCTGGCCCACCTGAACTTAACCCGGCACGCGGAACAAATAAGGGACGCGCTCAATCGCGTTCTCAACGACGGCAAGCATCTCACCAAGGATTTGGGTGGACAGAGCTCAACAACCGAGTTCACAACGGCCGTGATCAATAGTCTGCGCTAATTGAGCTATCTCCGAACGATCTTCAACGAAATCTCCAACAATGTTAAGAGAAGAGGAAACAAACAAACAAACAAAACACCAGGAACAATGGAATGAGATTTTTTTTTTCTTTTTTCTTTTTTTTTTTTTTTAACTTTTTCTCTCTCTCTCCCTCCTTCTTCGTCATCCATCGACCGCAGCTTTTGATTTTCGAATGTACTTTTAATTGCTGAACAAACAGAAATTAGCACGACAAGCCTGTAAATTTTAGCGTCAACGGTAATTTTATTATCGATAAGAAGGTATTAATGCGTCGATAAAGAGCCGAGGCTTTTATTGCCTGCGCAAAGCAGTTGCTGTTAAAATTAATAGAGGAATTCGCCTATTGGAAAAATCACTCAACGCCTCACCAAGCGCATTGTAATATAATAAATTAAAGTAATTCCTAAAAGTAATTTATTGTTAACTATTAGTAAAACTGTAGCTATTGTCGATCAGTCGTTTAGAATTATTTGAACAATCATTGCTTATGTTATTTCGAATAAATTATTGATTAAACAACTAAGAGCGAAGACAAATTTATCACAAAATGAAAAACACTCCATCGCGCTCGTCGCTGAATATCCTCTTTGTTTTTCGTTAAGCGACCGAACCCCGCGCATTTGGTTACGAAGCCAACGACTTGCGAGCAGGAGGCCTGCGAGGGAAATCTGGAAAAGGATTCCACGATCGTGTTGCGTACAATAATTTATTAAGCATTAGAATCGTTAACGTCTTTACAATTTGTACAAAATCCAGCCGACGGTAAACAACGCAATGGAATAAATAGCAAATCGAACAGTCGAGGCGCGCCCCGAGTTGGCAAGGCTAACCGGAAAACTTGTAGAGATCCTTGGCCTTTTTAACGAGGAAGCCCTCGTCGTTCAACTTGTCGATGGCAGCGGGCACCTCCAGCTCGCCGAAGCCGGCCTTGGAGCCGAGGGCCCTCAAGTCCTCGGCGGTGTAGAGCTTGCTCGGGCGCTCCTTGGCGGCCTCCTCGAGGAGCTTCAGGAGCAGCCTGGCCGAGCTCCTGCCTCGCCTGGCCGGGAGCAGCACCTCGGGCCCGCTCGAGCCGACAACGGTGCCGCTGACGAGCTCCACGACGTCCGCGGCGTCCCGCTCGGTCGTCCTCTCGCGGAGCTCGAGCTTCGCCCGGGCCTGGGTCAGCCTCACGAGGGCCTCCAGCTGCCTGTTGCAAGGGAAGAAGCCCTCGGCCGGGCCGCGCTCGCCGCCCCTGCGCAGGCTCAGGTAGTAGCGCTGCAGGAGGGCCGCGGAGGCCCTCGAGAGCCGGGGCCTGACGTACTGCCTCGCGTAGGCGATGTACTTGCGCAGGAGGGCCGGGGCCACCGGCCTCAGGGGAGCCCCTCGGCCCCGCGAGGAGTCGCCCGAGGAGGGAGTCCCTCGTCGGGCCGGCCTCCTCGGCTGCCGGGGGGCCCTCCTCCCCCTCCCTCGACTCCTCGGCCCCGCCCCCGCCGTGCATGCGCATCACGTGGCCGGAGAGCAGCCGGTCGACGGCCTCGTCGGGCCTGTCCAGGAGGAGGAAGACGAGGTCGAAGCGCGACAGCAGGGGCTGGCCCATGTTGAGGTTCCGGGCCGGGGTCTTGGAGCCGTCGTAGCGGCCCCCGACGGGGTTGGCCGCCGCCAGGATCGAGGTCCTCGCCGGGAGCGACCACATGGTCCCGGACTTGGCGATGCTCACGCTCTGCTGCTCCATGGCCTCGAGTAGGGCCTGGTGCTGCGTCGGCATCTTGTCGAACTCGTCGATGCAGCAGCAGCCCCGGTCGGCCAGGACCAGGGCCCCGGGCTCGAGGCCGAAGTCCGTCTGGCCGCTCTCCCGGCTCAGGCTCGCCGTCAGGCCCGAGGAGCTGCTCGTGTTGCCCGATACGTAGATGCCCTTGGGGGCGACCCGGGCGCAGGCCTGCAGCATCTGCGACTTGCCCAGGCCAGGGTCCCCCACCAGCAGTACGTGCACGCTGTTGCGGAAGCTCTCGTTGCCCGGATTGCCCCCGAACAGGCTCAGCAGCAGGGCCATCTTTATCAGCTCGTTACCGTATATGCCCGGGCACAGCGAGTGGACCAGCAGCCGGAGCCTGTCCGGGTGCCTGTGAATGTCCTTTATCGATTTGTAATCCTCGACGTTCAGCTCTATGCAGGTCCCGTTCGCCTGAGCCCTGCTGTTGTTGTTCGCCACCGAGATGGCCTCGACGTAGAGCATCGACGTCGGGGCCGTGGCCGCCTTCCCGTTGTCGACCCCGTTCATTTTAACGATGCCGCTTATGGTCACGTCGTCCCCGGGCATGCAAGTGTTTACCAAATCCTCGTACAGCTCGACGTCCATTGCCCTCGGTATGTCCCCTTGGTCGTTGCTCTCTTCGCCAAAGTGCTCCTGTATGCGAACTACTTGAAATGGAATTGTCTCCGTCGAGGGCGAGCTCAGGTCCGGCTCGAATCTCGTGCTCCCGCAATTGTCGCATTTCCTTTTTGGCTTGTAAATTCCATTTCTTTGCCTAGCCGTGCATTGCTCCTTGCACTTGACGCACGTTAGTGCCATTACCGATGGCATGTAATATGATCTGTTGACTCTTATGACGCATCCTTTGACTGAAATTAATTTTTCGTAGTAGCTGACTTTTATATTTTTCAACGCTATTATTGGCTCGTAGTTTCTTATTCTGACTCTAATACGGGAACAGTTGGATTCCGTGCCAAGAGTCTCGCTCGCCTCCAGCTCTTTAGTTATAATTTTGTACGCTGCCAATCCCATGCAGTTTAAAGAGAACTCTGGCTTGTGCTTCAAATCATCCTTGAAATCCTGCCAATTTTCCAAGAGCGTTTGACTATTGTACAATAAATTAACATCGATGTTAACTGTACTTTTAAAATTATCCTTATCGATCAAAAGTTCTAAATTTGATGAAAAAAATTCTTCCATAGCACTGACTTTGGAAAGTATTGGAGAATTTCTCTTGTATTCCTCATCAAAGTACAAATCCCAACCTACGCATGAGTTTTCTTGTCTACTTCTTTTTTGCTTTGGCTGATCTCTCCTACGCTTCGAAGGAGTATTTTCTGAACGTTGATCGTTATTAGAATGATTACAGGTACCTGTGTCTGATTTGTTATCGTTATTTTTGCTTCTTTTTCTCTTCCATCGTGGATAAAAAGGTTTTTTTCTTGGTTCACTCATAACCTCGTATTTCTGAAAAAATTTAATAATTTAAATTCAGACTTATATTCTGATCGAATTCTATAAAATCGATATGACTTTAAGTTGAGCACTTATAGTAATTATAGAAAATGAATCGAGATACCTTTTTTTATTATTTTGAATTATTTCATTGTTTATATTTACAATACATATTACGTTGGACATTCGTAAACATGGATAATTTGCGAAATATAAACGCTTGTTTAGGCAAAAAAATTTCCAATTTTAAATAATTAACAATAGATCACAATTATTGATAATCACAACTAAAGATCTGTTTGCGATTTTTATTGCCTTATTTATTTTTTTTAATTTACGAATTTTATAAAAATTTGAATGTTTCTTTCCCATTTTAAAATGTTAGAGAACTAATGTCAACTTGTAGCACAAGGGTGAGTTTTTATCCTTTATACGTAAAACATTTGCTCGGAATATCAAATTTAACTCTGTGTTCGTAAAAATATCAAAATTGCGATGTTTAAAAGATAAAAATTTTGCTCTCCTCATTAGCTATGGGAATAAGGTAAAAAGAATCTTAATAATAATAATAATAGATAATTATATTTTCCGTCAATAAATGAAGATAAAAAAAAAAAAAAAAAAAAAATAAAATCATGAATTACCGATATCAATCAATTAAGTTTGGTCGAATTTTTTCCCAGATATTCAACAGATTTATATATTTGGATTGTAAAGAGGCGAGAGATGTCTGGAAAAATTTAAACCTACGGTATCCTTGATTTTTATTCAATTATTTATCTCGTAAAATGAATAAGAAACAAATACAAGAAAAGAATTAGGAACAAAGCTTAAGCTGAAACTTACGAGGGAGTACTTTATTTATATTTTAAATTGCAAAAAAATTGAATACTATATATATATTGCGGGTGCAGTTATCAGTTTCGCGCGGTAGCTCATAAATGCATCTATCGTTAGAAAAATCCAAAGAGACGCGAAGGCACGATTGTACGTCGCAAGATTCGAATATAAGAGCAAACTTCAACTAGAACGTCGGTACGAGAATGTAAAAATTTATCGAATAAAATGTTTATTTATAAAAACAAAGGGTATATAAGGAGAGAGGAGCTTCCGTCATTCGCCAAGAATGCAATGAGAAACCCTCGTCGCACTGTGCCGAAGTCAAGGCACAGGTTAAATTGTATAATTTGCAGGGCTGATTTTAACGTCCCAATGAGGTTTCGGGATTCCGTATTATTCCATAAAATTCCATTCGAGACTCGGAGACTCTTAAGTGGTCAACAACGAAAGCGTCAGACGGTATCAGTAGTGCGAGTCTCGAAAGCCGAGCCGATACCTGCCCGCAACAGCCGCAACCGTTGGCCGCTAACCTTAATCAGCTGTTGTCGCTGCTCAGTTGAGGTTGGGACTCCGGAGGCGCCTAAAGCCGAGTAGTCGCTCGAGCGAATTGCTCTGAGCCTCGGCCAGGATTAGGAGATGCAAGGCTCGCACGATCAGCGAGAACCAGTTGAGCCTTGAGCCGAGTTCGATACAGCAGGATCAAAATGGTCCTGAAACTGGAGGCGATGGAAAAGATATCCCAGGAGATCATCAAGTGCCACCTCGAGCTGACGGCCTTGATTCAGGTTAATCATTGCTTATAATTGTAACGTACAAGTGGGCGTAGATTTCATTGGATGCCTATCATCGCTGCTCGATGCATTGCTTGAATTTTCAGGACATACAGAATTGTACCGGGCCATTGGAATACTTAAACGAGCTTAATGCCGAGGGCAGGGAGAAAATTTCAGTCCTCAGAGGCAACATCCAACGATTGGCAGATTTAGCTGAATTCGAGCGGGAGAAAAGGAGAAAAGCCGATTTATTATCGGATGTCGACAACTATAAGGGACAATTGCATTCGGCAATTGTTGCCTTCAGAAAAGCAAACGTGTCTAGTGCCTGGACGATAGAAAAATTGTCGAGGGAAGAGCTTCTATCGACGTCTACTGATCAACAAAATTCGCTTCGGAGAAGAAAGGACGGACGCAATGTATCCCAAATGTCTAGCCAGATAACGGAACGTCTTTTGGATATTTCAAAACACTTGGCTGAAACGACGCAAAGAAGTGCTGAAACCTTGGACACGTTAGGTTAATATTTATGCACGACTATTGATTCACTCTACTCGCATTACTCTATTGATAATTTTGAATTTTTATATTTTAGTTATATCGTCTGATAAGGTCTGTAGCACAAAAAAAGAGTTAGAAGATCAGGAGCAAGTCATAGCCCAATCTGGAAAATTACTAGGGAAATATGGTAGACGAGAAATTACGGATAAAGCACTTTTGATAATAGCATTTATATTTTTTCTCGCGTGTGTTTTTTATATTATACAGAAAAGATTATTTTAAAGTCAAAATCGTAATTTTTTTTTACCGCTTGTAAAGCTTAGTTCGAGTTTTTACATTTAAAAGAAATGCTGATGTAATATTAATGCTTGTAGATAAATTTTAATACTTTATTTGCTACGAAAGGAAATAAAGAGATTATTAAATTTATTTTTAAATTATAAAGCATTTTTTTGAATTTTTTTTTTCTTATAGACGCTTTCGTAAATGAGAATTTACCTCTGTATAATGAAAATTTGCAATACAGATAATGATTGAAAATGTGAAGTTGTTGAAATAATAATGTTAATCTTGAAAACATGTAATAATTGTAAATAATTGGGCAAATTTTAAGGTTGAATATACACAAATAAAATAAATATAAGAATAATTCTAATCTCAATATAATATCTAAAAAGTATAATTTATTCATAAATAAATATAGAAATAAAATTTTCTAAGCCGTTGTCTATAGCCTTGTATAAATGAATAAAAAAAACAACAAAATAGTACCATTTAAGATTACATGTAAAGAATTTACTAAATGTTGAAATTGAATTTCACGAACTTGTAAGCTATTTAAATATGAACAGCAGTAGTATCATTTGCAAATGCTTTTCTTTAAAAATAACTTTATCATGTATACATATTTATGTAAATTAAAATTAATCTAAGAATACGCGAATGCTCAAAGAATATTATTAAAGTATTATATATATATATATTTTTTTAATTACTAAATGTTTAATAAATAATTATTGTCACTTTAAACTTGAATTTTGAGAAAAAAAAATCAGTCCGTAATTTTATATGATTATCAGTACTCGTAGATCTTTTAATAGAATGCCGTATATTATTACATATAAGAATGATTTATTAGTCGTGAAAAACTTGTAAAGTTAAATTTTTTTAAAAAATATCAATGCAATATGAATTGCCGAAAAATGTAGCGGTCGTATAAGTTCCTTGTAAATATAATTTTCTATTAAAGTTGATTCTTTTATTTTTATTTATATTTTTGCAATGAAAGCGATTTTGAATACCTTCTAGAGCAGTTGACTTTCCAACTCTTACAAAGAAGCGCTACATTGCAAACGAAAGGTAGTTATTTATTATTTAAATATTTCTCCTTGCGATGTCCTTTGTTTTCTCATTACTTCGTTTCTATGGATTTATGGGATTGAAATGAAATTCGCGGAGGAATAAATCCAATTGGCTTTACGTCGATATAGTCTCATATCAAAAACGTAAAGTACGCGGAAATCATAGTAAGATTTTTTTTTCTGCCGTTATAACAAAAAAAAAGATAATATACCGATAATATAAGATAGTTACGTTAATTTACGACAGTTTCGGTGCAACAAACTTGAATGTCTCTGCACAGAAAATTACAGGTATTTTAGTAGCTTTGAACGTAGAAGAAATTTATTTTCATTTTTATCAATGAATTGTACAATGAAAATACTTAGTAATTATTTCATGCATACAGCGGAAAAACAAAGTTTCATAATTATAACAATGGTTTATTATAAAGAATATATCGCAAAATTGGTCATGAGTATATATAACATCAGTCAAAACAACGCATTACTACAAAAACCAATTTTTACATTTCATATCGATATGAAAATCACATGATTTAATCTACGCAAACCATATAAAAAACGCATTCCGACTCCTCTGCCTCAAATATTTATTTATTTAGCTTATTTAATTATGTAGATAATATGTACTTCGCAAAATTTTCTGCTTCATCAAAATCGGGTCTCAACCTATTTATCATTAGCTATTCAAAGGTAATTATTATTATTAATTATTGTAAGGCAAGTGAATCGAGAAAAAAACTTTAAAACGCAAAACATATCAACTAATGTACGGTTACATTGAGGACGAATGCTGCAAAACTTCGAATGAATTTTTTCCTTATAAATTCAATCTTGGCCTAAATAAAAGAGATAGTCCGTTTTATTTTAATTAAACAAAGGAAAAAAAAAATAAATAAATAAAAAAAAAAAGATCAACAACATTCGTTAAATAACGTTTGTTTTAATTAAGCTGAATATCGGTTAAAAACGATTTATTGAACTTGCTATGCTGCTAATTATTATTACAAGTGAGTGTATAAATTACACAAGGTATGGAAGTTAACGTAGGCTTCAATCGATACTTAAATTGTCCGAATGATTTACAAAAAAAAAATAATTATTATTTACAAAAGTACACGGCTGCGCGCGTAAAATACGGAAAGTCAAAATCAATGGAAAAGTAATCGCTCGCTCGCGACTTTCTAAATTTGAATTTGCCAGTCGCACTACATAGAAAAATAATATTTTGCTTTATTACAAGACCACGCGCGTATACTCGCGGCTACGCGTATCCATAATACGCGTAAAAAAAATTATCAAGAACGTTAGCGGACAGTTGGGTAAAGCAAAGGACGCCGAGTCCTTACGGTTTTTTTTTTTTTTTTTTTTTTTTTATCAACGCCGCAACCTCTACGCTTTCGTATTACCAATAGGTCGGATCACAGTACATTAAGTAGCTCGAATGAAAATATCGAGGTACGCCACTACCGAGTGCGCCAACTGCACTTTTTTTTTCTTCTTCTTCTTCCCCCCCCCCTTCCGTCAATGCTTCCATTGAGAAAATTGTTAATTTCATAAAATTCACCGATGAAATTTACCGGTCCGATGCGCCAACTTTAAGTAATATTGACGCTATTCGTGTATTGCCACCTTTTACACAGGTACAATATTGTAAATCTCGTTAGTTATTAATTATAAACATTTTATACAGCCTTGTGGTAAACTTACTGAATTTTTGTATACATTTATTACAATTTTCTCCTTATTACTATTAACTAGGCTTATTTATTATGCGCAACGAATTGAATAATGATGCTGCAAGAAGAAAAAAACGCTTTGAGAAAAAAAATGCATTTTCTTACGAAACAATTCTATTTTCAACATAGTTTTATTAAAAAACTGAGCGTATAAATATTTTTTTAAATTTCAACTTAAATACCCGACGATCGACTTTCATACATAATCGACGCTCATTCATCGAGGCGCTTATTGTCATTTTTTTTTTGTTTTATCAACTGTAAATTTTCTTTGAATCTTCCAGTTCGTTAAAAATAGTCTTAATTGAGAAAACGATTTTTCGATTAATTCATAGCTATTGCGTAGGCTAAAATTTAATCACGTTACATAAGGTGTCTAATTTTATATGCCTTCGGTAAATATGTTAATTATTTTTCAACGTCGAAAATAAACGATCCGTAAGATTATACGCTAAGGCGTAACCGCATTATTATTATTTCTTGAGATTTTCGTACAAGCCCATTTTCCTTTTCATTCTCGATCATCAGTTACAACAGTTAAAGCTATGATTCCAATATGTACTTTCGGGTAAAAGCTTTTTCTTTCAAATCAACTCCAAATACTTGCCAACAATAAAGCATCCAACTGTATAAATAATCGAGAGAGCTGAATAAAATCCAGGCTTGATTTTGTGTTTCTGTTTTTTTTTTATACGTTTTTCATATTGCTCGAATGAAATTTTTCTATGAGAAAAAAAAAATCAATGGCTTTTAAATAACTCTATTTATTTATTAACGTTGAAAAAATGAAGAAAGCACGAAATAAATGTGAAAAATAATAATGAGTTTAAATAATAAATAATATCTTTACTTTTCAAAATAATCAGTAACACATCACGAGTATTTTTAAGACATTGTAATTATCTTTAAATTTAATTTTCTTTCCTCATAATTTGCAAGAAGCAAAAAAATTCTTGATTTTTCTAAATCTTTTATCATACAGAAGATTCTGTCTTATGCATCAAAAGAAGAAGAATAGGCCCAGAGATATTGAATTGACGTGGAAACTGGAAAGTGTTTATAAATGAGAACTAGATTAAGAAATATATATTAAACTATCACATGTTATGATTATTATTATCGTTAATATTTATGTTAAGTATTAAACAATTAAAAAAAACACATATGTAGATGATATTGTAAGCTGATGTACTGTTTTTAATGAATATTACTGTTCTCAATAACTATAAATTATTGTCGATCAATAATAAATAGTTAAATGTATATATATGTATATATATATATGTATATATAGATAAATATATATTTAAATTAATCATTTGAAGATATATGAAGTGATTTTTTTATTTTATTAATTTCAATAGTTATTAATGCTTTAAATTATCACAAATTACGGTAAAAAATTATTTAAAAATCTTACCAACTGACGAATAATATTGCAAATAGAATAATTAATATAAAGCAGTAACAAGATTTAACAAATGCACTTGCAAGTAATATTTTTACGTTTCAACTAATACAGTATAGATATTTTTCTAAAGTATGTATATAAAATTTGTTCTGTTAAAATTTTTTACTAACTCTCAAAACAATAGCACTATTCTACTTACTTGGCTCTCAATTAAGCATTACGGTTTCTAAATTATAATTGCACTGATTATTTATGCACCGATTGTTTCAATTATCATTGCATTGATAATTATATATATATATTGAATTGAAAAATTGTCTTACTGAGTTTGCTGCTTTGTTTGAATGTTAAGATTTCAATTTACTACGCCTGCCGAAGTACTGGACGTTACTCACCAAATAATCATAATTGTTTTGAATTTATCTCGAAAAACAATTTCATTTCTTACTATGAGGAATTTATTTGTCTATTTATAAGTGTACGCTTAATTAAAATGGAGTAATAGAATGTTCAGAGAATGTATTTATTCAACGGGTGACGTTTTAATCCTTACTATTGCGAGCAACGATACAGAATTCTTGTGACAATTTTTATCAATGAAAAAGCTAGTTTTTTTAAAGTTTACTATTACTAAAGATGCTATTCAAACTAATGATACCATATTTATCATATATTAAGTTTTACGTCCATTTTCAATACATTTTGCTTATATATATAAAAAAATATTCATTTAGATTTAAAATAATATATAATATTTTTTTTTTTTTATAGATTTTTTAGAAAATTTTGAAAATTATATCGATATATTACGAATGTCTCGTTACGATCTGCTTATTCATATTAGGCAATATTTGGCAACAAAAATAATCGTAATACTAATTTTTTTTTTAAACGTCTACAATTAAATATTTTTTAATTTTGCATTAGTTATTTCTCACCGCCTGGAACGTAACAAATTTGAACGATGATTCTAATTAAGTCAATGCCAGCAGAGCTATTAAAATATACTCAGTCAAAAATGATGCATAGATAAACAATTAAGTATCATCGTTAATTATACAGTTTTCTTATTTTTATTCTACACTTAGAATTAGAAATTTGATCAATTGACTGTACATAAGTGCGAGCGAACAATCACTGACAAAAATCCGAGTGATTTTATCTCGTACAAGCACTGAGATTTCACCTGTTAATTTAATACTTTTTCCAATACGAGATGTTCGCGAAATTTTAAAATTTAGAAAAAAAGAAATGGCACTGTTTTTTGAAAATTAAAAAAATTAAGAAACGCTTGCGATCGACGAGCTTCTTTGACAGAATATCTTTACAAAGTTACGCAGCTTTTACGAAAACAATGTCCTTGATATTAAATTTTTCAAGAAATACTTTTCGATAAATGATATACTGATCTTTAAGCGATATTAATGCGAAGGTGGAGCAAACTTTAAATAGAATAAATTGATTTCTAGGACATTAAAATTCACACAAAATTTCATTATGAAAAAAATAATTTAATGTGAATATTACAAATTACATAAAATATTAAAAATCAACTAGTTCAAGGATAAAAGATTATTTTCATTCAT
Source organism: Kradibia gibbosae (assembly GCA_018907135.1). Classification (NCBI taxonomy): domain Eukaryota; kingdom Metazoa; phylum Arthropoda; class Insecta; order Hymenoptera; family Agaonidae; genus Kradibia; species Kradibia gibbosae. The sequence goes on from JACCHX010000011.1 coordinate 3,651,148, forward strand.
TACATTAGATAATTTAAACTACTTAGTAGCTTGTTAAATCGCTGAAAATCATTACTTCAGTAGTTTATATGTATATTTTTACAAATTTTTTTTTTCCATTAACTTAAAAGAAAAGTGTTTGAACTATACACGTAATTGAATTCGTAATGATCAATCAATTAAATTACTTCAATGCAAAACTCTTAAAGACTATTTTTACATCACTAATATTAAATAACTTATTATTTTATCACGGATTACCTTTTGTTTTATATTTCAGTTTTTCCATTCATAAACATAATAGAAGACTCGAAAAACTTCTTTTCTTAATAATATCTCATAATGTTACACAATCGAATCAGTTTATATGAACAAATTTGCCCCCGGCAAAAGCTCTTCGAATAAAATCATTTAACGATTAATTTTTTCTTTTTCTCCCTTGAGACATGACGGTGAAGTATGTATTGTTTCAATACATATGAAGCACTAGTATCGAAAGCTTAGGTTTCACGAGAACAGCTAGAAAATAATGGCCAGCCGTACGAAGCCGGTAAATTTATATAAAAGTGATTTATACTCAATAGCGAAGAAGACGACGCACGTGAAGAGCAGGCCAGCTTTAATCGTTGAAATTTTTGTCAAAGCAAGCAAAAATTACGCGCGACGGGCTTAAAGCTCAACGCAGCCTTAATAATAACAATAATAATAATAATAATAATAATAATAATAATAATAATAATAATAATAATAATAATAATCTCACAAGTAAATTCCACTTTGAATTCAGTAAGCTTACCCGATTAATTTCTATACACAATCACATTGTCGTCGATCAACGCGCCGTGCATCAAAGCACAGGTGCAATTGTCCGAGAGAGATAGATAGATAGATAGATAGATAGAGAGAGAGAGAGATAGAGAGAGAGAGAAACTTGCACCCTATTCTCGATAAGTTCGATAGGACGTAGCAGCAGGAGCAGGAGCAGGAGCCGAGGAGTCGATCGGCGTAGATCACTTCCAAACTTGTATGAGGCCGTCGGTACTGCCGGTGAGTATACACGTGTTGGACATGGCCACGGCCGAGATCGTGTCGTGGTGACCGGGATGAGGGGCTTCCGGTCCAGGTCCGCCCTCCTCCGTATTCCGGCCGCGTATGCTGGAGCTGCTGCTCGAGCTCGGGCCCCCGACTCCGGCTGCGAGCACCTCCTGGACGACGTTCGTGCCGTCGATGAGCCTCTGCCTGTCAGCGGGAAAAAAAAAAAAAATAGAGAGAGGAGGTTGCGCGTGAGCCTCGGGCTGCGCCTCGGTCCCGCGAGACCGCGATCTTTACCGCTGACTCTTTGCGGGGGCCGGGGGGGGTGGGGGTTTTGGCGCCAAAGCGCAGCCGGGAAGGGGCCAGAGATAAAGCAGGGCCGGATATTTACTCGTAAGCCAGCGAATTGGGGGTGAGGGAGTCGTTGGCCGCCGGGAGGACGACGTAGGACTCGCTGGGGGCGTGCAGGTTCCAGAACCTGAGCCTCATGTCGGTGCCGCTGGCCAGCAGGAAGCCCGACCTATCGATGCAGCCCGAGTGCATGGCGCAGACGCTGTGCCCGCCCTGGGAGTGGCTGAGGGGCGGGGCGCTCGAGGCCCAGAGGACCATCTGCCGGAAGCCGGTCTCTAGGTTCCACATCGATATTTCGTTGTTGCCCTGGACCGCCGATATGATCCAGGAGTGCTCGGTCGGGTGGGTTATGACCTTCCTGACTCGGGCACCTGGACAATCGGGTAGAAGAAATGAGTCGGGGGTTAAGGGGGGGGGATGGGGAAGGCCGAGCCCGAGCCCGAGCCGGACTCACCGGTCGGGTGCTTGATATTGCTTATGGGCAGCTGGAATCTCAGGTCCCAGCAGATGTGGACGCCGGAGCTCGTGCCGAGGGTCAGCCACTGCTGGTAATTGTTGATGCAGAAGGAGGTGATGACGCCGTGCTTGAGGTCGTTCTCCAATTTCCAGGCGGTGCCGGGGGACCTGAGGTCCCAGCCGATTAGGGAGCCGTAGAGCGAGGCGTAGACGAGGACCGACTGCGAGCCCGAGTCGAGGTACTGCAGGTCGACGGCGCAGCCCTCCTCCTGCAGGTCGAGCTGACGCGAGTGCACGACGTTCATCTTGCTGGAGTTGGACTCGATCCTGAGGACGAAGACGGTGCCCGACTGGCTGGCGGTGCTGCCTATCGACTGGCCCTGCTCGCAGACGACGAGGCCCACCAGGGGACCGCCCCTGTGCATGTAGGTCTGCCTGCGAAGGAAGCAATCCGGGAGTCTCTCGAGCCGCTCGGCCGGGGCGCCTCCAAGCCGCATATAAGTATACACATATATATATTACCTCGAGCGATTGGCTATGTTGCGGCCCTCCATCCTGCTCGCGTCCCAGATCTTGATGCAGCCGTCGGAGGAGCTGCTGGCGAAGAGGCTCGTGTCCGGCACGGAGATCAGCCGGTTGACGGCCGCCCGGTGCTCGTGCAGGTAGGCTATGAGGACTCCGCGGGGTCGCCAGCCGCTGGGCAGGAGCCTAGAACCTTGGGAAAGCGGGGGCGAGGGGGAGGGGGGAGCCTTGCTCGATTAACCAGAAAGAAGAATTGCCCTTTGGGCCTGTAGACGAGAGAGAGAGAGAGAGAGAGAGATAGAGAGAGCCACCCACCTCCCTGCCAGGCGATGTTGTCCGCCCAGTGCTGGGCCCTAACCGCCGAGGCGTGCTGCTCCTGCTTCCTGTAGGTGAGCTGCCTCAGCTCCAGCCGACAGGGCGCGCATCTGTCTGCAAAACCATAAAGCGTTGCGACTGAGGCCGTACGTTAATCGTTAATATCGGTGGCGGCGGGGGGGTGGGCTCCCGCGGGCTCCCACCCTTCGGCGCTACCTACACTGTATGTAGGACCGCTCGTGGAGCGAATGGTCGTTTATGCTGGTCGTGGTGTCGGTCAGGCTCTGCTGGGGCGAGAGATGGATCTCGCCCCCGTGGATGCTTTGGCAGGGGCTGCCGCTGCTCGCCGACGCGTCCGAGACCTTCACGACCGAGTGCTGAAACAAGCCCGAGGGCCCCTTTAAGTCGACGGTCCCCCTTTCCTTGACCGGAGCCCCCCCCCCCCGACCCCGAGCGTACCTGCATGTTGTCGTGGGCGGCGAACATCGTCCGCCACTCCTGATTCATCAGGGCGTAGCTCGCCGTGCTCTCGGAGGTCCTGCGGTCGAGCTTCTTGAACGAGGGCAGGCTTATGTCGCTCTTTGTGTCCGGGTAAAGGACGACCACGTGGTGGCTTATCTTGTGCTTTATGGAGCCGAGCTCGAGCTTACCGTCCGACGCCGCCAGCGGGAGCTTGGAGTCGACCAGGTTCCGGTACTTGTTGATTTTCAACAGGTGCGGCTTCATGACTATCAGCTGGTCCTCGACTGTCTCGGTCATGGGCTCGGAGTTCAGCCGCCTGAATAGCTGTTGGGCAATCGGGAGCTTACAAACGAGCCTCTCGCAACTGCGGTGTAGCCGCCTCCTCGTCCTGTTTTCTTTTCTTTTTTTCTTATTTACAAAAGGACGCTTCGGCTGCAAAATTAGCCACGCGGCGGGCTGCTCCGTTCGGAGTGCAAAAAAGGGCCCGGGAAGCCCTTGGAAGCCTTAGCCAGATCGGCTAAGGATCCCCGAGGAGGCTTCTCGGTAGTTCGCGGCTCGACCTAGCGTTAGGAAGGGTAACAACGAGCGGGGGGGGGGCCTTACGTTGCGCAGGGCAGTGCTCATGTCGTTGTACTGGGGGACGATGCCGGTTATGGCCTTGGCCCTCGCCGCCTGCCTCTGCTCGAAGACGTTGAAGAGCTCCTCGATCTCGTTGTACTTGATGACCGAGTCGAAGACGCTCCTGGGTATGGGGCTGACCAGGGCCTCGAGCAGCAGGACCTCCCGCTCTATTTGTATGAGCTGGTGCTTCAGGTAGGGCTGTATCATTGGCTGGACCTTGCACTGGACGTCGACGATGTTGAGGGTCCGGCCGGCGGCCGATATGAAGCCGACCGTCGCGTGCCTGATCCACAGGTTCGGATGGACCTGGGTGGGAGGGCTCTCGTTAAAGGATACGGCGGCGCCCCGATGGCTTACGCCAAAAAAAAAACAACAACCCAGCAAAGGCTCACCAGGAAGACGACGGTCTCGGCGAGCAGCTGGTACAGGGCGGACTTGTGCAGGAGCCCGAGCTCCGTAAGCGTGGCCATGGCGCTTATGGCCTTGGTCGTTACGAATTCTTCCGGGTCGGTGAGTCCCTGCTGCAGCAGGGGCATCAGTATCGGGCTACAGTGCCACCCGACGTAGGCGGCAACATCCACGATACATTCAAAAAATGATCCCCTCAGCTGCTTATCATCTTTGTCATTTAAAAACGTTATAATGTGGCTTAACAACACGTCGTTTGCTTTTTGTTTACCGAAGAAAACGCACAATTTATTAATACCGTTCTCCATCAAAGTTTGTTTCACCAAATTTTGCGGATCGGTTAACAGCATTGAAACTGATTGCTGCATCTGGGGCATCGAAACGTTTACAATTAAGCCAAGTTTGCATTATTAGCGATTTCCTATTTATTAAAAAAAAAAAAGAAAAAAATCCATGCAGAGAATATCCTCCGATATTTCCCATTGCAATTGTTAAGAGGAAAAACTGATCTCGACCCAAGAGCTCGCATTACCATTTCGTGCAGGGTCTGGAGCTCGCTGTCGTAGCTCGGCCTCGGGGCCTCGTTGCTCTCCGCGGTCGTCAGGTGGGACTTCTCCAGGTAGCGGAGGGCGATGTGGGCCAGGTGGGCGATGTTTTCCGCGTAGGCGGCTCTCACTATAACGGCCTCGTCCTGCGTCAGGTGGGCCAAGCCCGGCAATATGTACTCCGGGAAGATATTGACGTCCGAGGGTGGTATGCTCTTGACCAGGTAGAGGCAGTTTGTCAACGTGTGAATGGCCGAGACCCTCACCCTCGGGGCCGGATCGTGAACCAAATGAAACTGATGTGCAAAGTACAAATTTATAAGGTTATTACCACGTGTGCGTGTGTTTGCGCGTGAAAAAGCGTAGGCAAAGCTTCGAAATAAGTTGTCCCTAATGGCGGTATTTTGCAATTGCTTCGGCGCGATCGAAGCTTTTTACAATCGGCCCGATAAATTAATGATCAATCGTACGCGTCTACGGATAGTTTACTGACAATGTAAGGTAAAATTCTATCCAAGATCGTCTCTTCCAACGTATTCTCGGCCAGCTCGAGCAATATCTCGAGGCTCTGAAGCTTCGACTGGGAATGATGCAGTCCTCGTATACAGGAGGTCACAAGTTGGGTTATGATGACCAAACCGTCCTCGCCATCGGTCGATTCCCCATTATTTTTGCAATCCCTCGCACTGTCCTCGTTGCAACCGTCGATAGTCGAGCAATCGGCAGTGACCGGCCTATGAATATCCCTCGCCTCCAGCTTGATTGCTTCGGGCTCCTTGTCGTCATCGTTGCTCTTCCCGGTCGAGTTGTCGTTACGATCATCGGAGCCGTCGCCGAGGGGCTCGGAGTCCTTTGGCTCGTCGCTGGTCTTAAATATCCCCGGGGCATCCTGCTTTTGCTTGATTTCATTTTTGAACATGTTGGTTATATTTCCAATATCCTTCTTCAATCTGCCGATCTTCTCGTCTGGCGAGAGAATCGGCGCGGCCGAAAAGATCTGCATGTACGACTGCAGAAATCCATAAAAGTATTCCGGAAACACTTTGCCGCGCGTCTGTGACAAATAGAGCTCGGCGCTTTTACGGTGGGCCGGATTCTTTTCTATCATCGACGAGAGCAGTTCCCTTATGCCTACGTCCTCAACGTTATCCAGGTGCTTGTTTGCCGAGTACTCGCCATTTCTATAAGCTGCAATTTTAACAAACGAGATTTTTTATTTCCTATATAAATTGATAATTCAAAGCAAATAATCCAAAGCCTGCGAACTGTGGTTAATTCGATTCGACGGCTTACCCAAGAGTTGAGAGAAATCAAAAGGGGGATGACCTTCGTTGTACAATTCCGTTAAAGCGCAACCAGCTGAAAAAATATCCATCATCGGGTGCAGGTCACCCGTTTTGAGCTCTTGCTCGGGAAAGAGCAAGGTATTGTTCGTCTCTGAGCTCAGAGTCTTAACGAAGCGTTCGGGTGCAATGTAGCACGTTCTGAAAGCAAAATGAAAAATTAAGAAGTCTCGTTGATTCTTATTAGAATAGGGTGAATTCTTGTTTGAAGTACAATTAAGGCAGGCTTGCTTCTAGGGTAAATAAGATTTTCTCTACGAGCTTTGCAAAGATAGTTCATTATTCTTTTGCTATGCGAGTGCACTCGAATTGAAAAATATGTCTCTTGTATTTTGATTTACCTTCTTCTAGATGTATCAAAAAAGTAGGAAAAGTCAGCAGGATTATCTTCCGGTAAGTAGGTTGGCTTGAAACTAGCAAAGTCCGTTAAGAGTACCCAATTCCAACTGGTTATCATTATGTTTTCAAGCTTGATATCTCCATGACAGACGCCAAATTTATGGGCTTGATGCAAGGCGTACAATACTTGAAAGGTAATCCACTTTTTTTCTATAGTCGATAAAAAAGGTCTTGTGCTAATTCGGTCGTACAGCGAATACTTAACGTACTCCCTCATAATAAAACCAGCTTTCTCTGTCAACTATTGTAAGTTCATTAAGTACAATAATTTACAATAAACTTTAAGGTGATAGAAAATGATAATTTACAATCATGCGTTGAAACGGTAAGCAGTTTACAGCTGAAGCTAGCTTCGATCTTATCTCTTCTAGTTTGTCTTTATACGTTGACAATGGCAAGGTAGGATCATGAATGGCAAACACTTTGACGACGATTAAGCCTTCTTGACCTTGAGCTCTGGCTACCTTAAAAAATCGTGTACTCCCCAAGCTATTGATCAATAATAGAAGAGATATAAATGTAAGTAAATAATGATAATAAATGTAAGTAAATAAATGGTATTTATTAGTTTTAAGTTAATAAAAGTTCAAAGAACATCAAAATATGCTCCTGCCCTTATGTATTTTAACTTGAAGAAAAACTTATACGTATATCTTATCAAATGATACATTGGGACAATGACCTCTAACTTCATTTCGTGTACTTTTTTTATCAAATAGAAACTGATTATTAAAGGCTAATTAATTATTTATAATGAAGAGTGAGAGACTCGATGATAAAGTCATAACATTTAAAAGAACGAAGTTTGATAAAAAAAAAAAAAAAAAAAAAAACTGAATTAGGCAATTAAAAAAATTGGTAAAAACACAAACAGAGCGAGAAACTCTTCGTTCAGTTGTAGAGATACGTGCATTAATTAGGCTCTTTGTATTTCGATAAATCTGCAGTAGGAGTGAGCAACATTTGAAAAAGAAAGTATCCAGCCATTCCCTTATTTCTTAACCTAGGCGTAATAAAAATGCTCGTCTAATTTAAAAGCAACAATGGTAAATAGCGCAGGAGCGAGGAGGAGTAACGAGCGATAAGTAAAAAAAAGCAACAATCTTTGCTAATCGTCGATAAAGCCAGTGCCTGGCACTGTCCATTTAAAAGTCAGCTGTTGACGAATTCACGGTTAATCGGCCGAGGAGCCAAGGTTCCAACGGCAGAGCGTTCGACTCACCTGACGTCGAATCTGAGATCGCTGTGATCTGTCAAGTAATGCTCGACCGGAAAGATCTGGCTCGGCGCTATTCCCACCAGCTGATTGCCCATCTCGTCCCGTTCGTTCGCGAGGATAGAGAAAAAAAAAACAAAAAAAAATCGTTGCGAAATCTTCCTCTTGGCGGGTGCGGCGGCGGGGGCAGCGAGGGGGTGGGTGGAGCGGCGACGACGGCGACGGCGGGGGCGAGCGGGGGCGATCAATCCGTCCACCACTGCTGAATTTTATTATTTACATGCTCGGTGCTGGCTTGTGGTAAGTATCCCCATCGGGGCCTGGCTGCGTCTCTCTGCCTTCCGTGCTGCTGCTGCTGCTGCTCGAGAACGGGCCGAGGGCGGCCAGGGACACGTAGGGGAGACACGCGATGGCCGCATACAAAGAGGAACAACGGCGAGCCACTGAAACGGTACGAATGGTAGGATCGCGGCGAGCGGGGGCACTGCGGGAGGGCTACTGGACGAGGAGCGGGGGAGGGGGCGGCGGGCGAGGGAGAGGCAGCTGCTCGTCGAAAAGTGAGGTTAAGCTGCCGAGTCATCAGCTGTGCTCTCGGCTGTGAATTAGTAAGAGATAAGACTCGCTCGGGGCCATAGGAAGTGGGCAGCCGAGCCCGAGGCGACGCGACGCGACTTTGTTTCCTTTGCTCGCTGTTCGAATGCGGTGGGCCGCGGGCCAAACTCCCCGGTGAAAATACTCCGCGCGCCCAATGCCAAGAGCGGCTCTCCCTCGTACGTCGATTCGCAATCGAGTGTCTCCTAGGGTCCCGCGACCTCCGTACGCTCCCCAAAGTTACGCGCGACCGTGATCGTCGTCGTTATTATAACGGTGAGAGATTGGCAAGATTCGATTCTGGGAAACCAGTGGCGGAGAGAGAGAGAGAGAGAGGGGCGCGGGAGGGAGAGCTTTTTTTCGGAGAGAAGCGCTAAGCGATATTCCTCGGGGCTGGAATTCACTCGTGTAGCCGGAAACCGAGCGATAAAGGAAGAATTCCATAAGCGTTAGATCTCGAGCCTTCGGCAAGGTTTTCCATTTCGCTGGACAATACACTGGTAACGATATTTTATTTTTACTTTCTTTCTTTCCTTTCCTTTCCTTTACCTTACCTTCGTTCATTCACGAACGATAATTTATTATTCCCCTCGGCTGCGCCGTCGAGGGACAAAATTTCATAGGCTCGTTCAACGCGGTGACGATCTATCGGTATTTTCGGTTGATTTGTTAATGCAAATTATCGATCAATTTTCGAACTTAATACATTTCTTTCTTACTCTTGACGTTAATTTTGGCGCTGGCCGATCGACGTGAAATTTTTTATCCTTCCTTAAATAAGTGCACAATTTAGTGGTTCTTTCTCATGCCCACTACGATCCGTTCGACCGAATGGATTTCACAATTATTCGATAAAGTTCGATCGATATTTTATTTATACGCCATCGTTACACACTGCGGCTTAATATTGCACAGGTACGCGAGAATTCGATGCCCTTGCACGTATCGCATTGTCCGAAAGTTTACTGCCTTTTTACAAATATGCCATGCACATTATGCAATTGATTTTAAGCGAGTACAATTTTTTCGTTGCGGTCTTGTTGTTTCACGCTCGGAAGGCATAATTCTCAACTGAGTAAGTATTTTTCACGTTGATTTAATAGTAATTAATGTTTCCCCGAACGATCGCGTTTGAAAAGATCGGGAAATTTTTAATTGCACTAAAAATAATGGGCGTAGGTCGAAATTAATATATTTATATATTTATATATATATATATTTGTATATAATTGTTTAGTATCTTTTATCTTATATGAGCCTTACAATATTTAGTTTATAACTTACGATAAGATAAAGTAAAAGTGTATATTATTATAATGAATTAAGAATTAACAAAGTTCGATCGATAGTTTTTAAATTTGATTCCGTAAGTAACACCTCACGATCAATCTTAGTTTGGACATTCACTTGTTAATTTATATTCCGTGAAAAAACCGGTAGATTTACGTACATTTAGCTGTTTATTATTAAAAACGATAGTAAGTAACGATGAACCTTCTTATAATTCTTAATTATTTCCTCGAGCATACATAATTAATGAAATTTATGCGATATTAACCAAATCGATATATTATTGATCAATTTGTAAGTTGAGTATTAGTAATGATCGGATAATTTGAACGCGTTCGTAATTTTAACGCACTCGAAAGACTTTTTTCTGTGCTTTAGTAATATTTATTTTAAATACTTTTGCAAATGATAATTTCTAATCACCGTAAAAATATAAAAATGCGTAAGCTCAAAAGCTATGGTAACAAAAATGACGCACTGTAATGTAGTGGTTAAACAGTTTTAAAACTCTTCTTAAAAATTTGTGGAATAATAATGTACTTGTGTTTATAATAGTATGATAGTAGTAAAAAAAAAAGAAAAAGTAAGCATCGTAATAATAGACCACAGCAACAGATTTTTTTACAGGTTCAAAAATTTTCGTACGCAATACCAAAATATTTCGGAATCTGTTTGCTTCGATAGTCATGAATTTCTTAATTCGAGCAATAGCAACCAGCAATGATAAAACGAATAAATATATATATATATATATTGTTAAACGCGCGCTCGAATTACTACCGTGAAAGCAAAATACGTGTAAAATATTTTACCTTTAACTTATCTCATGGTGCATCGATAACAAATTAACAAAGCCTCACGACAAACGGGAACGGAAATCAAAGATCGGCGACATTACCGAAAGATCGTTAAATATATCGGTTCTCATTGTAAGCGATAGATCGCACATCAGTTTTACGAGTTATCGGCATTGCTTGAAAAGGGCGTTTACTCGGAAGGCAGCGTTGAAGAAGCCCCCGCGGGTGCTTGAATTCAAGGAAGGCACGATTGGAGGAAAGAGCGCAAGAAAAATCTCCCGCGCCTTACGTAGAACAAAAACGGCTTTGCGCGTGTCGCCGGGCCAACAATCGACATCGGTATGAGCAGGGGCCCAAAGCAATCGGTCGCTCTCTGAAATGCGAAAGCTCAAGCGCACGATAACCGCGGGGCGCGGCCGAATTCCGATCTGTTTGGTCCGAGGCCTCGATGTTCTCGCAGCCGGGGGAGGAGCTCCCTTGGCATCCCACAGGATAGCGCCGAGACGTCGATCATCGTTTGCCGCTCGGCAGGTTGCGACCGCGGATCGTTCCTTAGTTTCGCGCAACCCTCGAGGTCGAACGGCTTCAAAATGCCGGTCGGTCTAGAGGCCAAGCGGAGAGAGAGAGAGGCAGGAGAGGCCCCCTTCGGGAGGAACCTCTTATCGCGGTATTCCCCGAAAGCGAAGCGGGTTTTTTCGTAGCGGGCTTCTTATCGCGAGGGGCCCGTCGAGAATTCAAAGGCACCGCCAGTCGGGCTTTCGATTAAGGTTGCGCAGATTATGAGAGTAAGGCGCGCTTTGTCGGACATGATCGACGATCGTGACAAACGTTATTGCCCGACTTCGGGCGAAAGTCTTTTATGACAGCTGCGCGTAAAATTACCGTTGCTTGGCGCCTGTAAAGGCATTTCCGAGCTCGACGAGTGAGGCACTCGATAACTATTTGGAACAATGATAAAAGAAAAACAATGAAACGCATCTGATACTCCTTTACGCGGGGTCTTGAGTCGCGGGGGGGGTTTTTCTTTCGCATATCGATATCGACACCCGATTGATTTTGTGCACCTCGAGCGCCGAATAAGAAGCGAAATGAAAAAGGAAAGAAAAAAGAAGAAGAAGAAGAAAAAAATCGAAAACGGAGATTATTTAAGAATTGCAACTAAAATTCAAGACCACGCGTTTAACGGGAATACAAAGTATATCGGCTACGAACGGACTATTTGCGATAACATTATCAAAGGTGATCTAATAGAATCTAATTGAACGCCGTTAAACGTATGGAACATCCAATTTTCTTCTTCTTCTTCTTCTGCTTATACAGAGATTATATTTAAAATTACTTCGCCTCGTTGAAATTATCGTCCTTAAACATTATCTTTTTTAATAAAGCCTAGTAACGAGGAAAATGATTCAGATATCGTAAGTATTTATGTCATTAAAATATTACTCACTATTAAAAGTGAGTTGGCAGGAAATTTACATACTAATAATGAGTACGTGTGCACGCGAGTGTGTAATTCGAAGGCTACCGATCCCTGATAAAGCCATTGCATCCCAAGTACTACTGGCAATATAAATTTTTCCTTACTATGTATCACTCGCTTAAATTCCCTCGGTTTCTTTATTCTTTTGTTATCAGTGACAACATCCAGACTTTACATTATTGATACTGCCGGTGCAATTATCGAGCGAACTTTCAAGAATTTAGTAAGTGCTGGGTTTTTTTTTTTTCTTTCTTTCTTTTGCGGAAACTGAAAGCCTCGTGGCGACTCGCGGCAAGACGTTTTAAGGCTGAATAATTTGTCTAATAGAATGAATTCGAGTCGCTTTTCCATTTGAATAATCTTTATTTACGGTCGTTACATTGTGAATTTATGTAAATTGTGTACGTGCATTTGTTTCGGATGCTGAAAAATGTAAAGTGTGTATTTATATATAAAAATGCGAAAAGTGGAAGCGAAATTATTTATTTCGTAGCGAAAAGAAGGGGGAAAAAAATCGCTCTTAACGAAACTGAATTATTACGCATACATTTGGCTTGCGTTCAAATGGAACTCAATAATTCAAAACTAAGGATTAGTAATTGCTCCTCTCTCGTTCATTAAGGCACACTCGGATGTTGCAGTAATTTTGTGCAGCTTCAATCCTTGCCAATGTAAGGCATTTAAATATTCAGCAAACCAGAGTCTAAACATAGTTATTTCATACGAGTGGTTAAAAGAAAGTAATGGCAAAGCAAAATGTAACGAATGAATAATTAACCAGGTTGGAGATTGTGGGACATCGACGGAAGGAAATTTTGGCGTAGAAAGATCAAAGAGTCAAATGATGATTATTCGTCATTTAGAGTATGTGTGTGTGTATATATATATATATATGTATGTATGTACGTATGTATGAATATAAATTAAGAAAAGAAACAAAGAGTCGGAGGTTAAGAGCGTCCTTGTTTACGGAATAAAGTCTTACGCTTTTCATTGGTAATAAGCGCTGGTAAAAATGTGGATTAGCGCGGATTAAGCGAACGTTGCCGGAGCCACGACTTTCTGAAAACACGTGTATTTTTCTTTATTTCTCATTTCAACCGAGAGCCCGCGTACTCTCTCTCTCTCTCTCTCACCCCCTCGTACTTCAGCCGCGAGTAATCGTCTCTCTGTCCTCCCCCCCCCCCCACCTCCACACAGCGATCCAACAGTGCCACTCTCCGGTTCCTCGGTCTCCGGATAACTCGAGCTCGCGCGCACGCACTCACGCGAGTAGGACAATGTCAGAGTAGGAGAGACCGCGAGTGGGAGAGAGAGAGAGAGAGAGAGAGCGGGAGTGGGGCGGGTGGGTTAGAGAGCACCGGAGAACTGCGCACTCGGCCAAGATTCACTTTCACACTTGGCGCGTGCCATTGGGTTCTCGGCACGGGTATTCGCTCGGGATCGCGTCGTCAGGATACACGGGCCGCATCGCGGTGGCCGACTCCCGTAGAAGCGGATCCGCGAGGAGGAGGAGGATTTCCTGCTCGCAGCCGGCGAACTCGGCCGACGGCGCTCTCGGAGGACACGCGGCGGGGCCTTTTCGGATCCTTGCGGATGGAAGGAGCCGCGGCTGCGGCGGAGCTCGGCGCGTCCGCCAGTTGGAGCGCGCCGATTTTTAGCGAAGCCGTTCGGTCGGCGCCGCGACGGATGAGCTCCCGAGCCGAGAGCTGTGGGCGAGACTCTTGAGCGAGGCGCGGCAAGAGCTCCGGAGCGCAGGTATTTTTCCCGAGAATAAGGCATATTTTTATTTCTCCAAAGGCTCTCTCTCTCTCTCTCTCTCTCTCTCTACACACATATATATATATCCCTATCTCACCGACAAACTCCTGGGCGAGAGCTGCATCGGCCTATTTTTCCTCGAGGCCTCGCTCACCCTTGACCAGTCGTTGAGGAGCGAGGCGAAGGGGAGGCGATTTTCACGTCGGGCTTGGCCTCCGCTCCTCACCTTATCCACGCGGCTTTGGCCGCTCGCTCGCGTGCCCGGACGGGAATTCCACGTTTAGTTAAATCTCCATTGCTGACGTCGATCGCTCGCTGGTTATTATTCCGTAATCAAGCGCACAGGCCCTCGCTCGTCCGTTATTCATTTCAACCTCTCGCATTAGCTATGCACGCGCGTTTACCTTTGCTTCGAACTTAATTCGCCTCGATGTCGATGATGTTGGCTTGTTCTTTCTGTTTTTTTTTTCTTCTTCTCATTATCAATACCCTGGTATTGTTACGGACAAAGCGAGCAGCTCGTCGCGACTCGATGGTTTCGTTAATTTGATTTCGAACTTAATTTTTCAGCGCACGTCCCCCTCGTCTCGGTGGCGGGATTTCTTACGGCGCCTTCAACTCCTGGAGTTCCCTTTCGATTTATTCGCATTTTCCTCAAAGGCGAATAATTCTCCGCGCCAACAATTTATTCGAATCGTCCGTCAGCGCATCGACGATAAGTCTAGCCTTCGCAGCCGAGGCTCTATACAGCTGGCCGTGTAAGTTTCGACAAGTGCACGAATCGAAATTCAATCGCAATTTGGCATTTGTCCCGGGCAACTGTTTTGCAATTTCCTTCTTGAATGGCCCGCGTGAGAAATCCTCGGTCTTCTAGTTCGCGAGACGATTTCACACTTTCAACGCTTAATCGGTTGGATTTTTGTTTTGGCGTTGGATACCGCATCTGAAGTCCTTGAAAACTTTCATGTTTATAAAGAGCTTACAACAATAATAATAATAATAATAATAATAATAATAACAATAATAGTAATAGTAGCAGTGGTAATCATTTTTTATGTCCAAAGACGAGCATTGTCTTGAAGCATTTTTACCCATTGATCGTTACGCGAGTAATGACATTTTTTCGTTTTGTAATTTTCAATTTATTCGTGCATTAGGTCTGCCCCTCGCCCAATTAATAAAACGGCCAAAAAGAAATGGTCAATTTTCAGACAATGCAAATTATTTATTGCTCGCTTCATAAGTACAATAGGATAATTAAGTTTCATTGCATTAATTAGATGTATTATTACAACGCAAAGGGTACTACTAAATACGTGCTTTAAGCACAATTAAAAAATATTTCCGAGAAAAAAGAGCTTCTTTTATGATTTCTCAAATGAACAAAAGTTCACTTCATTTCGATTCGCATTGGCATTTAATTTATTGCTGGTGCGCCGTTTTAAAAAAGCAGCTGCAAATTACGTTTCTTTTCATTTAAGTATTGGTTTTTTTTTTTTTTTTATACATTTATAATAATTCTCATACGAAAAATCCATAAGCATCTACGGAAATAAACTTTACGATGTGTACTGCCAAAGATATTTAATCGAACGTATTATTAAAGCCGCCGGACATTTCGATTTGCATAAAAATGTACTCTTTTGAAACTCGAATTCCCAATTATATAGCAACGAAAATTTCATTACACTTTCATCCGTTATACGTGTATATATATATATATATATGTGTGTGTGTGTGTGTACTCTATTTTACACACTTGTAAAATCTATTTACTTTTATTAACGTGTAAAAAAGCTCGCTGCTCGTCTTGTCCTTCTTCCTCTGTACCTTAAGAGAAGATCTGAAAAGATCACCTCTAAACTTTCGCCGCCGCAGTTGCGCAACAGTATAAAGGTAGTGTAAAGGCTTGCTCGAAATGGGATACGCTGGAAACGCAGGGCCTTTATTGAATTACCATCGCAATGTCTAGGCGCACAGTTAAGACTAATTCAATTTCAACCTCTTGGCTTTTTTGCAACGAGCCGTTAATCGGGTAGCGAAGTTAGCGATGTGTGCACATGCACGTGCACGCCTATGCGCATATATGTACGGCAGAATGTTTAAAACGGGCTTTCAATCAATAGGATTTTCGCGGAGAACAATCGTGGCACCGACGACGATCGACAGCCCGAGGATCTTGAATTATTCGCAAAGCCACGGCGGAAGACTTACTCGCCGATCCTTCCCTAACTCGATACACTTCTCTTCCATGACCGTTATATCGCAGCAGCCTTAGCTCTCAGTTGTTCGCAGATGGCAAAGTACCTCGTTCGCATGCCCGCGCGTAAATCGGTAGGCGCGCGTCGGCACGTATGACTCGTCAATTTAGAACGGTGAATATCGCAATTGTCGGACATTGTTTATTGCCAATGGAATGGCTCGGAAGGCCTGCCGCCGTTTCGCGACGACATTTGCAAAATCGTCGTTCAAGGAGAGTAACGCCTATGTGCACACGCGCACTTGCTTGCACGTACACGCTTACTAATTGCCCACGCGAATCGTGCACAAACGTCGCAATCTTCTACGGCTGCTCAATGGCATCGGCTCCGATCAATCGGAGTCCGACAGCTTGCGCTCGAGTACCCGAGCTTTCCTTAATCCGACTCAACTGGCGCCCCGTAATTCGTTTAGCAGCTGAGAGGCGGCCCCCCGCCCCCCGCCCGCCAAGGGTAGGCGCGCTCCTCCAGCGCTCGCCGATCTCAATGGTAGCATTGAGCGGAGCCCGACGACTCCGGTTGCCGCTGCTCTCTCTCTCTCTCTCTCCCCCTCGGACGCCCTTACGAAACCTCGAGCGGAGTCGTTGGTCTCCGGGCTCGGCAATCAGTAGCGGCGTTGATTGACTCTCCGGCCGCCGGAAGCGAAGAGCTGGCCAAGCACCGAGCCACGCGCTCACGACTATTAACCGCTCTGTATTTATATTAATTGCAACGAGTTGTCGCGTTAAGCAAGAATTACCCTCTCCTCGGGATTGCGCGGCAGTCGCGGCTGCTCTGCGAGCTTTCGCTATTCAAAAGAAGCTTCCCCGTAAGATTTCGCCCCGGGCACTCGCTGAACCCTGGGTTCCTCTTTTCGTTCTGCCGATGTCGAGGTCGCGGGATCGTACCGGGAGTTCATCCCTGGATAGACGTTCGAGAGGTGCGTGAACGGTCTTTCTTTTTTTTCTTCTTCTTCTAAGTTTTTAGCGCGTTTTTAGCGTGCACGCGTCGATATTATTCGCAATGGAAAATTTGTAATTCTGCATTACCTCTCCGGCGGGTCACCTTAAGGATTTCTGGAGGGAGAGAGAGAGAGAGAGAGAGAGAGAGAGAGAGAGAAAGGAAAAAGAAATTACGAATGCAAGCTTTATAAATAGTCGCGCGAGCCGCAAAAATATGAAGCGCTATCTTTTGGCAATCTTTGGTGGGGGCGGAAAGAAGAAGAGGAGGCTCGAGTAGTAGTCCGCTCTATTTCGAAACTCTTCATTCCGCGCGAGGGAGTCCGGGAAGGAGGCCTGGGACGGGGTCATGCGCCTGATAGTCCGAAAGGAAATTATATTTAGAAATCTCGCGAGTTATTAACTTCCCAACGTAGTCGTTTACAAGTACACGGAGGATATTAACGATCTTGGCCACGAGGGCCTCGAACTCTTCCCAATAGCTTTTCGACGTTGCGCTCAGGACTTTGGCAATAGTCGAAGGCAATCCCCGAGGTGCAGGAGCGCCCCTGGGGACAATAAAGCTCCCATGCTCGAGACTTATGCACCGGATACATTTGTGTCGAGGTACGCGTCCACGTTGATCCGATCGAAAAAGCGACGCGCGTTTCATTGAGCCAATCGACGCTACTTTCCAAGGTTTTTTCAAAGTTTCGAAACGAGTCCCTCTGTTCGTTCACCACCTGGCGAGCGTTGAAGCGAATCACCAAAGTACAAGAACTTTGCAATTCAAGGGGCTCGTAATCCAATGTAGGATCGAGCCACGAGTGCCTGGGACGAAAAGTTAGGCTCCTACACGAGGATAAAATGGAAGCACGAAAATTTTCCTGGCGATCGATCAATTCGGAATGTCCAAGAATTAGCATTGCTATTACACGATAACGAATAACATCGATAGGCATTCCTATTCATCGATCCAGAGTAGGATCCAGAGCTCGATCGATGATCGCGGCATTTACGAACGGTTGCCTCAATCGATAATTTAAAAG
Organism: Kradibia gibbosae; assembly: GCA_018907135.1. Taxonomy (NCBI): domain Eukaryota; kingdom Metazoa; phylum Arthropoda; class Insecta; order Hymenoptera; family Agaonidae; genus Kradibia; species Kradibia gibbosae. Next base: position 3,668,943 of record JACCHX010000011.1, read on the forward strand.
GAAAACAAATTATCATTTTCGCGCAATTCGCAATAAGGGGCATGTATTCATTTTGAAGACAAACGTCAAATAACGATAACACGGATTTCCAATCCGATCGCAGTGTACTAAACAAGAATTTTAACGCAGCTTTAATGCATTCTCAATTGGCATTCAAGTGGTAAGCCACTGGCTCCGATTTATCAATGTAACATCGATAGACGTAACGTTTATTCGCTCTCGCGCATTCATTAACGACGCGTTAATAATGTAAGCTACGAGCGGGTAATTGCTTTTGAAACAAAGCTAAATCCATAATACGGATTCGCGATTGCTTCGCGCGCGGGTGAGTAATAAAAATTTGAATGACAAAACTTGGGCGGAGTTTTGCAAAATTAAGCAAAAAATAATGAAAAACGATTGGGGAATATCGGTGGAGGAGCAGAGTATTGATTTTATGGTTTATTTACATATGTATGTATATATATGTATATACGTATGTGCGTTGATATCGAAACACTACAAGGGTAGACATTAAAGAGATGCCGGTAGAATGGAGGAGGCTCCGCTGCAATGTCACGGATCTAACGGGAGCCGGGCTTGGTTCAGCAGGTGGCCCGGATCCGTCGCACCTCGGCGAGCGAGCCGAGCCAGACCGGCCCTTGAGGATGAACCGCAGCGAGCTGAAGGTCACGCTGTCGAACGGAGGCGGCGGGCCCGGCAGCCAAATCAACGCCAACCTGCAGCGCTCGCAGTCGGGGTCGCCGAGCGGCAGCGTCGGCCACTCGCAGATCCCCGTGGCCAGGTCGGGCCACCTCGGCTCCCCGAGGCAGCAGCAGCAGCAGCAGCAGCAGGAGCGAGTCGGGCCGGCCTCGAGACCGGCGAGCAACGGAGCCCTCGGGGGCAAGACCTCGGTGGCCGCCCAGCGGGCGATGTTCGAGAGGCTCGAGAGCTCCTCCGGGCCGAGCAGCCCGCCCCTCAGGCCGAGCGCCAACGGGGAGGCCGCCGCCGAGCCGAGCCCCGGCCGCGGGAGTCCCCCGTGCCTCGAGCGGAGCAACGGCTCCCACCCGGCCTTGGCCAAGTGGAGGGCCAAGTTCGAGGAGGCCGAGGGCCCGAGGAAGCCTCCACCCCGGAGGACCGAGGCAGGTGAGTGGCTCGGGGGAGCCTCCCCGTTGCCCTCGATCGGCTTCGGGCCGACTCTCCTCGACGCCGTCCTACCGCCGAGGCGCGAGAGGCCGTTCGGGATGGCCCCCGACCGGGAGCCTCGCGCCTCGGCTCGGATCGATCGAGCCAATGCTCCAATGCCGCGCCTGACCTTTGTCTCCCCGTCGGCGAGGCGAGACCTTTTGCGCAACCGTGACTGAAAAGTGTGTCGCGCTCGCCCGAGCAGCGGGTGAGATTTAAAGGCGTCGAGGCGACTTCTTGCCCCTGCCCCCCGCCTCCTCTTCTCCTTCATTCCAATGGCTCCTTTCCCAAGGAGAACAATAAACGTCGCGTACGAGCAATAGCTCGGGTAAGGCTCAATAATATCGTTGCGTTGATCGACCAGAGCGATGATTCTTTTGCCAATCGATGATTACGATACTCGAGTGTCAAGGATTGCGAGGAAGACGAGAAATCATTGCGCTGGGCGACGGCCTCAAAATTGGAAAACTTCGGATTTCCCGGTAGGCCATTCGCTAACTTACCGAGGACTCTTGCAATCCGAGTAGGCGACGCATTGGCGCGAGGACGAAGAGCCGAATGACTAATGGAACGCGCGACGAGTTTGAAATTTCGAATTCGGATACGCTCGGTTGGCCCCTCGTTCGTTTGCACCTCAGGCGCGTCGCTCAAAGGGTCAAGGATAAAGCTGATAATTCGCACTTTGCATACGCCGCGATTGGAATGCGGGAGAAACGTAGCGAGCCTCGGCCTGCGCGAGGTCAAGTTCAGAATTAACAAAAAAAAAAAAAAAAAAAAAAAAAAAAAGAAGCGCAAGTGCCCAACGACGGTGTCGAATAAAGTCGGGGGTTCTGCCGATTTGAAAGCTCGTTACCGGAGGGGTTGAGCGCTCTCGCGGCGGGGCACGCGCAACTCCAGACCCAACGATTGAATAATTACGCTCGGCAGTGGCACGCGAATGAGCTCGAAGGCCAACGAGCGTCTCCTCGAGGTAACCATTGGGCACGAGCCCAGTCGTCCATCCGGTACGGGATGCTGTTGTCGAGCGAGCGGCACTCGATTGCCCGCAAGGATAATTTTAGCCGCTCGCGACTCCTGGGGGACTCCCCATTTCGAGCCGATCGAGATTTTAAAATATGAATAATTGCGCAAAAGTTTTTTTAATTCTTTTGTTTCTTCTTTCGTTCTCGTTGTCTTGCTTGTCACGCACACCCACGCTAAGATCACGTCGATTTGGAGAAGAAGCATCAGCAGCTGCTCAGGCAAAATGACAAGCTACAGGCACAAGTGCAGGAAAAAACCGAGAAACTGGAAAAGATATGCACAGGTAAATATCGTCGATAAATACATACACATATGTGTGTATATATATATATATATTTGTCAATAACCTCCTAAACGAGAGCTCTGCGTTGATGTTAACGCTAGCGCAGAGCGATCGAAAGCGAGCACTGGCTGAAAAATGTAAGCTTAAGGATGCGTCGAATCGAAGGCACACCCCAGGTGCATCGAAACGACTGCCCGTGGCAAAAAAGCCCCCCCCCCGCGACTCGTGCCTAAAGAAAGGCAGAGCAGCCCATAGCTGGTATCTCAGGGCCCCTCGATCTCGGGCAGGCCAACAGTCGCGGTGCCCTCGCATAGAGTTAATTGACCATTGGCGAGCGAGAGCTTTCCTCGATTGATTTAATTGCCACCCCTTAAATTGTCACGCAGTTTCCGAGGCCGTTTGCAAGGAGTACGAGCAGCTGAGGCGCCAGTACGACGTCGAGGCAGGGGCTATGCACAAGATCGTGCAGCAGGCGTCTCAAGTACGTTGAAACAAATTAGACCATAGATTGCTCACCTCCCCTCGTGTGTGTGTGTGTGTGTGTTTCACCCCCCCCCCGTGCCTCGAAATGCTGCCGCGCACAGCTCAGCCCCCTTCAAATTGAAAAGAAAGAAAGAGAAAATAAAAAATCCCCAAGCAAAGACACGCGATCGAGGTGGATCGAGGGTTGCTTTGATCTCGCCTCTATCTTGCGATCGTTTGTCTTGTGCTAAATCCCCGGCATCGGATCGAAGGCGAATAGGGTAAGATCTTCCGAGCCCGAGACTCGCGAGACTCGGGACGGGAGCTCGGCGCTTCGCGCTTCGGCAGCAGAGCCCCATCGCCATTGAGTCGTTCCAATTCCCCGACGAGGCTTGGAGAGCCGATCGCGGACCCCCGGGTACATAATCGGGGCGCTGCTGCTTACAGTGGTACAAGCAAAATCGGGAACTGAAGAGGCGCTCCCAGATGATAGTGCAGAGGTACCTCGGCTCGCACCCGGACGCCCTCGAGGAGCTGGAGCTCCAGGACGAGACCGACAATCACGAGGAGGACATCGAGCAGCTGCGCGAGACGGTCACCGGTAAGGGAGCTTTATCTAAGGGGCCCCTCTTTAAACGCCAACCCGGGGAGTTTTATTAAAGCTCGCGTTTGTGCGCAGAACTCAGCCAAGAGGTGGCCAGGCTCCAGACGGATCTCAGCGCCGCGAGACTGCAGGAGTTCGAGGCCCAGGAGGAGGTGACCCTCTTGACGGCACAGCTGGAGCAGGAGAGACAGGCGAGGCAAATAGGTGATGATCTGCCAACTTTTGCACGCGGCAACGGTATTGCGGACGGCTTTCGACGGGTTGACCCCCGCGCCCCGAGAGCACCGATATCCAAATGACGATACCAACGCGCCCGGCCTATCCTTTTCTTCCTCGGCCCCCCCGTTGAACCGTTATCTTCTTCGCGCGTGTTTGGCTCTTTTTATTTCTTCACCCCCGCCGGTTCCGGAGCCGCGTTTCAAATTTTCGCCAATGTCCCTTCCAAAGTGAACAACGTGTCGATTAACGCCATTGCCCCCGACGCTTTTACGCAGATAACAAAAGAATCGACGACTCGACAATGGAGAAGGAGAGAATGGAGCGAGCCATGAAGAAGATGTCGGAGGAGGTGCAAGCGCTGAAGGCTCAATGCGAGCGCGAACGAGACAACGGGGGAATCATCGGCATGGAGGCCGACAGGGTAGGCATTACCTTTTTCTTTTGTACCAATGGGCTCGAGGCCGACAAGAGCGCGAAACGCTCCTTTGTCCATGCGCGTCCAAGCCCCTAGGCACCGAGATCTAATCCAAGGCCCAGGAGATACGCGGGAGGAACTCGCTTAACGAGTCTTGGTTCGTTACACAGGTGAAAAAGGAGCGCAAGCTCCTCGCCCATCAGTCGGCCCTGCTTACGACGAGGGTGGCCGACGAGCCCAACGATCGATTGCTCGTCCTCCTCCAAGAGGTCGAGTCGCTGAAGCGGCTCCTGGAGGAGGAGAGGCAGGCCAACGCGGCCCGGGTGCAGAGCCTCCAGGAGAAGCTCGAGGAGAAGGAGTCCAACGTGGAGTTCGAGATCGTCGAGGAGAAGCTCAAGCTCGCCGAGTCGGAATTGGAAACGGTCATTCGGCGGGCGGATCGTTCGGAGGCGAGGGCCGCCGAGCTCCAGCGGCTCGTCCTCGAGTTCGAGGCCAGGGTCGCGGAGCTGGAGGAGAGGAGGGCCGATCGGCCGCCTCCGCCGCCGCCGCCGCCGCTGCCCCCGCCGCCCCCGCCCATGCCCTGCACCGCCAAGGAGCTCAACGGCTCCCCGAGACTCGGCAAGTCCTTGGGAAGCGACTCGGCTCTCGCCGACATGAAGACCATCCTCGGGATCACGAAGAAGGTGCCGCCGATACCTCAGCAACCCGGTGAGCGACCCTCGACCGATAATGCCGGCTTTGTTTTTTGAATGACAATCTTACCGGTGCTCAATTGGGTATCGTTAACGACGACGAATTTATCAATTTATCACGGTTCGATGTAAAATTACCCTCGCACATCACTGCGAAAGCTTTCCGAGTGGCGTATTACAATGCGATGTTCAATTGGAATCGTGGAATCAAACGTTAATACTCATTCGTGTGTAAATTTGTCGAAATCTTCGAAATTCGATATGCTAATTTTAACCAAATTTTAATCGACTGCAATTTCCTGCCTCATCCACATTATGCTTGTGGCATAAAATTAAAATCAATCTTTTGAAATGATTTATGAAGTAATATAATCCAATGCAGTGGCACGCAAAGTAAATGGTTTACAATTTAGCTATTGTTCGTTCAATATTTTATTAATAATGTTTGGATTCATCAAAGTAATAAACAGTTTCACATTGTTGCAATAACGTTAATAATAATATTATTTCTATAGTTATTGATGACATAATCAATCAAATCAAAGGAGGACGATTTACATTGAAACAAACTGATGTAAGTATTGTCTCTCCATTATTATGCAAATAATGTTGTTAATTTAGTATTTACAAATAAAATTCTTATATCCATTACATAACGAAGATTCAAAAATAGACATTATATTCTTAAGACTCAACTAAGATAAATTATATTTTTACTTTTTTCCAGTCTTATCTATTTTCTCATGGCACGAAATTATTGTACATGCGATTAATCAGTTAACAATTGTTTCTTTATGAAATTATTAATTATTTCATCGATATAACGATTCGGTTGCGAGCTTGTGAATTTTAATTTTTAGGCAATTGATCGATGCTAAAAACGAATCCTTAAATTACAGAAGCAAAGAGACGAAGAGAGAAAGCGAAAGCAAGAGGCAGAAGAAAAATCACCAGCCGTATCAGAAATGCTCAGCATCTTAGGGACCATGCGAAGATCTAAGTTAACTAGGAATTCATTTAAATTCTCGAACACTCTTTCGTGATTTTGATAAATATTTGCTTTACTAGGTGCATTGTTAATGTATATTAAATTTTAATGCTTAAGCTGATTATTATTAAGAATTTATAGAATATCATTATCATAAGATTTATTATCGCAGTACGAGTATAAATTGTTTTTTTTTTTTTTTGTTTTGTTACAAATAGCCATGTATAATAAATCCTTATTCTACCAATTTTTATAGATTATAAATATAGTTATTGTTCAATCGTTCAATGATAAGAAGCAATCGATGAATGTGTTCAGTTATCAAAAATTCGATATATAAATATATATACGTACATGTATATATCTTACCGACAATTTTATAAAGAAAATTGTAGAAAAATATGAAAGTATTATTTTACTTACGACTGTTTTTTACAATCAATTGAAAGAATAAAATTTATTTTTTACAACAAAAATGTTTCGAAGCTAGATAATTTTGGATTGTATCAAAAATATTTATATAAATTTATGAAAGTTGAGTCTTGATTTTATCTATTATCTGTTGCAATTTAGAAGCTTCTATTAATAGGACACGTCTGTAAGGAATCATTTCGTAATCATCCTCGGTCCATCTACCTGAGAGAGCAACGTCGGACTCCTTTTCAACGGAAAATTCGAAACTGCACGTCGCCTCCTCCGCGAATATCTCCTCCTCTGGATTACTCCAAATAACATTTGGCTCTTCTACCGAACTTTTTCGCTTACTTTTGCTTTTCTTGATTTCATTTTCTCCATTCGTTTTATACAACTTACAAATTAACACGTAGTAAGAGAAGTCAAATGGAATTTTCTTGTTGACCGCGCGTCTCATTTCCGATATAAGATTTTCTAGCAGTGGTACAGAGATTTGCACCGGAATGTTAACAAAGCGTTCATTGATCAATAATCCCAATGCTGCAGAGTCATTCTCGAGGACATTCTTAATCATAGCATTTGTGGAGTAGGTGGCGTATTCGGTTGAAAGCTGCTTTAACAAATCTCTCAGTTGTTGGATGCAAGGAACATTCTGCAAGTGAGATTTTTCAATGCTACTGCTCGCCATCGGCTTTAATTATGTAGCTTTTAAACAGATATAAAGAGATAATATTCACCTGTCTGTCGGAAAGATTAATAACAGTTGTAATGCTAAAAACATCGTTGCAATCGTCGTCTTCGTTATCGGAACCATCAAAATCATGCGACTGCTTAACTACCGATCCAACATAATTTTGAGATATTATTAAATTAGTTAGATTTCCAAGATCTACGTGAGCTTTTAAGAATAGCTGCTGCAGTAAGGTCTTAATCCCATGGAAATCTGGATCCTGCGGATTGTGCCCCTCGAAATCAACTTGAATTTCCATACCCTGAAAAAAAAAAAAATGACGACACTAGAGCAAAATGTTTTTTTTATATTTTTTCTACATATTATTAGAGTTTATTACTCATTTTACCCTTCAACTCAAAGTCAGATGCAAGTTAAAATTAGATGAAATTGCAAAACAATTTTTTCATTACCTTAGAAAGATTCAACGTAAATATTATTTATTCGCCAAGATTGTCGATGTTTCCTTTGCATATGCAAGAGCTGAGGGTACAAAAAGAAGCGCATGCGAATACGATGGGAGTCGCATAATATTGGTTATCCCAAAAACTTTTTCCATTGTAAAAGATTTTTGCCCGTGCTTTTTGTAATTTTGAATTAGCTCCCTGTGCAATGGCAACCCGTGATGCACCTTGGATCCCTAGCGCACAAAACTAAAAAGGTGTCAAGGTGTGCCGGCAACGGGTCTAGCACGCGCTACGCCATCGCATTATCGAGTGGCACGCCCATGGGAAGCTTTGAAAGACTTTGTCGGAAAAGCGTCGGAAGAGCCGATGAAAATTGAATGCGGCTCAATCGCAGCGCGCAATCGACATTCCCCATCGCGGCGCGCCTCGTGGTGAAAAGTGAGGTTAACCGAGGCAGCCGCTCGGCGCTCCGGCGCTCCGGCAATGGAAATTTGACATTTTTTTAACGAACCTCCCCTTCGGCAGCGTCATTTTCGCTCTCCTCGTCGGTGGTCTTATCGCTATCCTCGTCGTTCTTGGCCTCGTTATCAATGCCACTCTGTAGATCGCGTCTCTTCATCGGGGCAGCCATTTTTTCCGGGATAATATTTATCCGGAGGTTGGCAAATCACAGTGTGCCGAGCCAAGGCAGGCAGCCTATAAACGCGTGCGCTATCCACCTCGAGCGCTAACGAGCGGCGTTAATTGCCAATTGCCACCGGCCACCGCGACACGCGCCGTGCGAGCCCGCTGAGAGAGAAAAATCCTCCCGGGGGATGCTCGGAGGCTGGCGAAAAAGGAGGTTGGCGCGGGCATCCCGCGTAAGCGAGATACGCTCGTGCGCAGGTGCGCGAGCGTCGCCCGCACAGCGATGCCTTCCTCGACTGACGACGACGTTGACGACGGTGACGATAGCCCCCGGCCCCTCCCCGAGCCTCCCTCGTGAATTAAGAGCGAAAACGCGTACGGGACACGCGCGCGCGCCCTTGGCACATTCTTAGCCCGTACACTCGCGACTCTCCTGCATTTTCTACAAGAATCCCTCGAGATTGATAATTAACGCGCGAGTAGGGCTAAAGGAAGCCGCGCCTCGAGTCCAGCGATGTTTGCTTTGAAAATTTGCTTTTAACGCTTAATGCCGACGCACGGAGGCAAATATTGCAAGGTGCATTTTCATTTGGACCTTGATTTGTGCGTACAATATACTAAGCGCTCCTTTCTTCAATAGCGCGATGTCCCATAGAGGTAAACCAAGCCTGTGGAAGTTAAGCGCGATACGCGCGCAATTCAGCAGAACGAATTTTAAAACATCACTCGAAGCTTCAAAAATATCAGTGGATATCGATTTCACGTATAACGCAAAAGTTTTCTAAATTGCTTTATTAATAAACTTTGATTCGCTTGCCCATGCATTTTAATGTGAATTTGACTTATTTATTGCGTTGCGAAAACTAATACAAGGGTACAATCTTGTTTTTATCGCAATGTATAATATTCTCTTAGTAATAGTGCAATTTTAATTCGTGGCATAATTCGTGGTTAATTATTACCTATCATTTTCGTTATTGTACCGGTCGTGTCATTATACCCACGAATCCTTAAACAAAAATTTCCTTGTACGTGTATAATTATTTGTATTAATTATAATCGCCGAAGCAAAACAGCAAAGTAAAAATATACTTACAAGCGTAAGTATAGTTTAATTATTTTCTACTGTAATTTCATTTCAATGTTACGTTGATCAGCTTGTTACTGCGATGGCAATTAATATAAATGTGGTATTCAACAATTGAAAATATCCTACAGCAGAAGAAGAAAAAATACGTTAACTCGCTTATTGCGTTGATAAGACTTTGTATTTTAATTTCAATTTTAATTTCAACACCGGAATAAAAGATTCTTAAGTGTAGCCGTATACTTAAATTGGCATAACAACAGTTTGTAATACGTATTAGTTAAATATAAATGAAAATTACGTATGCAATGAGAAATTGTATACAAAATAGTGAAAAATGTTATACAAACATTTAGTAAATATTATTCTTGTATTGTTTAGGTGTAAAAACTAGCCATTAGCCATAATTGCACGCAGATTTATGATATAAGGGAACTCGATAAAATTGTTTACAAATCATTTGTTAAATATATTTATCGCTCACTTTATGGCAGAGAATTTTTAATACATACATACGTGTATATATATATATATATATACATAGCTTTGTATATATGTATATATATATCTATGCACATATAAAGTAAATATATTCATTCGCGTCTCGTGCATAGCAATGAAATAAAAGTATAATCACATTTCTCAACGAGCATTAAAGTATGCTAACGAAAATATTGAACAAAGCTAGGCTCGTCATAAGAAATCCACCTTAATCCCGTACCTCTAACTTTACTAAAAAGAGGAAATTGATTTAGGTGTCAATTTTTATAGGACAAGGGAATTTTATTTCCACCACTGACGCGTGCATATTAAATTCGTCGCACAGCTGTAACATCAATTACCGAGGCGCGGCATTATTATAAACTTGGCGGCCCATTGTTTTTACCCAGAGAACGTAATTAAGTCGGGAATTGTTCGCGCGACCCGGCAACGGCAGCGATTCAGTTAGAGCACAATATTACTTTGGAATCCGTACTACTTTTTTTTTTTTAAATTATTCAAAAATTATTCGATTGCTCGAAGGCTCGAGTTACGTGCGCGTATTTTTAACCGAGACGCCTCGCAGAATGTTGAAGGAGGAGAAGAAGAAGAAGAAGAAGAATAAGAGGACGGGGCCAAGGGATAAAGTACGGCGGGGCGGGGCGGGGGCTCAGAAAAGAAGGTCGAAGAAATACGCAATAAGGAGCGCGCAGCTAAATCAATTTGAGAGTTCCCTTTAACTGTGTCTTTCTTTTCACCTTGATTTTATGCGACCCCCACCCCAACGGCCGAGAGGGCACAAAGGCAAAGCGCAAGAAGTATATTTTATCGATCATAAATTTGCGAGGCTGCCGCTGCAGCGGCCTAAGCGGATACTTACGCGCACGCACGCCGGCGCGGGCACACGTACGAGGGGCACCACGCACACCAATGCAAATGAGGAATAGACAATGGAGCCAGAGAGAGAGAGAGAGAGCACATGCGCCACCAGCAAAAATGTCACTGCGCAAGCGGGCGGTTGCACCATAGGTATATTGACGATCTCGCGTTTCCCTCAGCCCCGCGTCCCTTACCCGGCATCGCTCGTATTTGTTGGTTTAAAATTCGATCGCGCCAATGTTGTTCGCTCCCTACGAGGATGTCCGCTCCCTCGTTTTATCATCATCAGCCCGAAGGCCTTCGGTCGGCCGGCCTTTTTTTCCAACCCGATAAAGTAAAATTGCGCCGAGGAGGCGCGCGTAGGAGTCGCTCCAACGGCAGCGCGTTAATAACGCCGGGGACTGGCAATTTGCTTACTCCGTTCGAGGATCTGCTGCGCCAATGCTCGACTCGTGGGATGATGAGCCCATTGACCGGTGGCCGTTCCGTTGGTTAAATAATTTTCCTAAACAAATTTCCCCCCCCCCCCCAACGATTCGCTCGCCCGTGCGGCCAGTCCGGGGTCATCGTTTCAAAAGCAGCAGCCCTAGGAGGATACGGTCTTTGGGAGCGGGAGCAATATTTCGCCCTAATTTTGTAGAACTTTGTTTGCCAAAAAAAAAAAAAAAAAAAAAAAAAAAAAAACAAGAAAGCCCCGGCTCCTCGTGATCTCCGTGCAACGTTGGACGATGGATATATAGCTATTGTAAGCTGCGCAGATTGATAAGCCCCTGACGGTTTTGTGCTTTTTAATCAAAGCATGTCGAATAAGATGCTTGGAAAAGCTTTGGAAAATAAAAAGCTCTGAATAAAGTGAGCCATCGGCAATCGCGTCTCTTGCGCGTTGTTATTGCCGTTTAGCTTATTGGCAGTAAGCTCAAAGAGTCGGCTATTCCGATAGATCCCCCCTCGCGATTCCGCATAGATTACAAGGTCGCATTAATGATCGAGCCAACATAATCGATAAGTATACGGATATGTTATTCCCCGCGGATTATCCACGATATTGGGTAGCTTTTAAGGATTTCATTGCTTTCGAAAGGAGCAAGATGGAGCTTGGATTTTGCGATATTGGTATTCGTAAATAGCGTTAGCCAGTAATGAATCGCGAATTCTTTATTAAGACAGGCAAATCGTTTAGTTTTCATTGAAGCACGAGAGAGAGAGAGAGAGAGAGAGAGAGCGAAGAGTCGGAGCGGGGCGAGGCAAAGGTTTATCGAAATTGTTGTTTTTAAGTAGTAAAGGCAGGGGACTTTAACTACTGATTCTCCTGGATTCCCGCGGCTAGGGTTGGCAAGGGGCGGGGCGGCGGTAGCCTGCAACTGCAAGGACGGCCGCTCTCGAGGCTTGCACCGGGATAAAAGAGTAGGCGCGGGAGATAAGGCGACAAGGCGCATAATGAGGCGATAAGTTGACAAAGTGCCGATTGCACTTAGGGAGGTGTCGCATTCATTATTCTCCAGTGGGCGGCCATTCGATTGAATTACAGGCTCCCTTCGGCAGGGGCGGTAAGGGCCGCTTATGGGTAAGCGGAGCCGCCGGGTAAGACGAGTCGGCCGACGCCGCGGTGGCGGGGCTGGTGGCCCTGGGGTCGCGGGGCGGCGGGGCGGGGAGGAGAGCGCCGAGCCGTTAGCGCGCGTTGCGCAGAGGGGCCGCGAAGTTTGACGGGCGGGTGGCGGGGGCCGCCGGAGGAGGGAGGCTGCGGGGCGGGGGGGGGGACACCTCGACGCTGGCCTCGTGGGGGCGGCGGCGGCGGGAGGGAGGGCCGACGAGGGAGAGACAGAATTTTGCGGCTCTCCGCGGGAAGGGCCGATCGCGGCCGGCCAGGATCCGGATCCCAGCTGACGACGAGCTCGACAGCCGGCCTCTCGCTCCTACGGCCCGGCTCTGCGCGGGTGCCTCCGCGTGCGCGCGCGCGCGCTGCTTCCTCTCCGCCGCCTTCCCGTTTTTCGCTCCTGGGCTTTTCCCGCATTGGCGGGCGCGCGAGCGAGCCATTGGAGTTTCCTCGATAATGTCGCGAGTGCGGGACCGCGAGCCAGCGGGAGCTCCACCGAAGGGAGAGTAGTTTCGTGGCCTGCGCGCAATCGGAGCGAAAGAGTATCAAGGGAAGTCGTGCGTACTCTCTTCGTCTCGATGATTGTTATGCGTTTAATGTGTGTCCCGGACTACCGCAATTAAACACGGATGCCCTGTTCTATCGTCATAAATTTGCATTGCGATTCTTAAGATGTAGCAGTACTTTATTCATGGGACAACGACTATTGCAAACTTACATAAATATAAGCATATATATATATATATGTATGTATATATATACATACATACATATGGAGAGGGAGAAAAAGATAGATAGATTGAAAGTGTGTGACAATTGAAAGGACTCCTCGTACCTAGACGATTCTTTTTTTTTTATTCGTATGTAATCCTTTCGCCGGATCCGAGGCACGCATACGTTACTTGTGCTCCAAGTTTTTTTTGTTCCTCTTAATTAAATAACTGCTTATCCTAAAATTGATTTAATAAGCGATTGTTTCCTTACAGTAGTTTTCTTTTGCATAAATATTTTTATTTTTTACTTTTTTATTTATTTATTTTTTTTTTTTTCAAAATAAGGAAATTTAAACCTACAAATATTTCATCACTTCTATCAGAGATTTATCTTGAATATAAAATTACTTAAATGCAAATGAGACGATCTCTTATAAGACTTTATGATTTTGTTCAACCCTTATGCACTACGAAATGAGATAAAGTATTAAATAACTGGTGTAAAATGTGCTGCAGTAATTGTGTTCGATTATTTTTGATCTTTACAAATGTATGTAAAATAATCTGTGGAAAATACAGGAAAGGATCTTAAGGTACTAGACAAATAAATGATTATGGTGAATATTATATGTTTGCTCGTTTTCATTTATGTGTAAGCACAAACTGACATCGACATCACAAACATAACAGTGCACATTAATTACTTTACTTTCGACTAAATATTAATTTTACAATTACATTTTTAAATTGTCTCGGCTTAAAATCGAATGTTATAACTGAGAATTTAAACTTTATATGAATCTGTTTGAAGCATTGTTTTCCCTACTTTTATCAATACTTATTTGTAACGAAATGTTTTTGTTCTTATCGATACGCAAAGGAAATAAAAGCAAATTTTTTGCCGAAACCAAATACAGTTTATTGCTTGAAAAAAACTTGAAAAATACGTACAAAATTACAAATACACGCATTTTTTTTTACTTCCACAATAATTACATGTTTGGATTTGCTGCTGCATATTTATTTGTATGTGTGCGTGCGTGTGTGTGTACGTCTGTGTTAATTTTGTTAATTCTTACGAATGATTCTATGGAATAAAGCTACTTTTATTAAAGGAAACCAAATAGATAAATATTTATTTACATATTCACACAAGTACATCGAATACTAAGACAATTTACAAAACAAACAATGACCAACAATGATAAACGGTTTTATAAGTGTAAAATAAATGTAAAAGCTATGAATGACGTCTCAATCTTAATTAGTTTATAAGGCTAGTTGTTGTTTTTTAAGATTTTCTCTCAATTTTGTGGCTGCTTTAATGTAATTTTGTTTATTAATATATATATATATATATATATATATATAAATTTTAGAGTTTTTGTTAGAAACTGTTGTTTCAAGACTAGCTGTTTAAGATTTTTTTTATTAAGAATACTCAAGCAAATAGTCAACAGAAGACTGACATTTATCTGTAATTGTGCAACAAAATTACGTTCTAAAGCTCAAAGGTAAATTCAGGGAATTCAAGGAAATAAATTTCTTTATAAGACTGCTCAGAAAGTTTCGCTGTAACTTATGATTTATTTTTCAATATAATGTATAATTTTGATTAATACGATTGTATAATTATTGTTGCTTCGTGTAATTTGAAATAAGAACTGAAGTGTAAATAATCATAAACGGGCAATAAATATTTGATCGGGGAAGATTGGTTTTTTATTAAAAAGTTTTTATTTACTTACATCGTATTCATAATGTCAAAAAAACACTCGTCTGCAGTTTATTCAAACTTTGATACGCTATTGAAATTTTCTGTCGGTAAACAAAATCTAAAATATTCCGCTTACATTTAAAAATTTTGCATTCCCTCGTCTCTTTCTCGGCTTTTTCATTTTTTTCTTTGCTGCCTTTCGCTAGAATGTCTCTCTCTCTCTCTCTCTCTCTCTCACTCTGACTCTCCGTCTCCGTCTTTCTCCGTCATTTGCCGCCTTTGTATTTATATTTGCACCCTTGCACATCCTCTTGGTCGAGCAAATCAGTACAAAGGTTTTATTACGTTAGGCGCACTTGCGACCAGCGATAGCGAATAAAAGATGGGGACAGAGAGAGAGAGAGAGAGAGAGAGAGATAGAGGCGAAAAGAGATAAAGGCATTCATGATCAATTAGCGAGCAAAGTCGTAAGAGGCGCAGACGCAGTTCCGGATTTCTCTAATAATGGGTAACACGAGGTTAGGCCATTAGCACCCCAGAAAGGAAGTGCGTACGCCCTTTTAATCCGGACGGCGCACGACGTCGCGCGAGCGAGGGGCGCATTTGGTACGTCTCTGATTGTGACTCGCCTTATAAAATTATCCAATGCTTTTGTCGGCTCGCCCTTCGATTTTACCTCTGATCCCAAGGCGTCGATTATTATTTTATAGGCCGGCATTCGAGAATCGCCCTTATCGATGCTCGATTTTAAACATCTCGTTAGGTGTTTTTATCATCGTCATCGTTATTATTACTGTTGTTATTATTATTATTATTATTATTATTATTATTGCGCGGTATTGTTCTTGCGAGAACTTTTCTGAAATTTTAAGGGGTACATTTTTTTATAGAAAAACGCCCGAACGCTACACTCTACTGGTAAATAATTTAGATTTCCATCTCTAT
Organism: Kradibia gibbosae; assembly: GCA_018907135.1. Classification (NCBI taxonomy): domain Eukaryota; kingdom Metazoa; phylum Arthropoda; class Insecta; order Hymenoptera; family Agaonidae; genus Kradibia; species Kradibia gibbosae. The sequence continues at coordinate 3,684,386 of JACCHX010000011.1, forward strand.
CGTTACTTCGCAATTTAACCAATGATCGCGATGAATTCGATTACGACCAGTTCGAGAGGAAAATTAATGCCCAAAAGTTAATACTACAGTAACTATTGATTAAAAAAATGAATTTAAAAGATACTCTTTCAATTATGCTACGGCCTAAACAATGAATTTTAACACGGAGTAGCTAAAATTGTTTACCTACATTTTCAAGTAGTAATGTCCGATTTGTGTACGGCTTGGATATATTTTTCAGTGCAAGTTTATTATTTCGGGTTGTTAAATAACCATTTGTTCAGAGTAAGTAAAATGTATTATCGCAGAATTACAGAACATTTAGGATTGGATAGTTTTTCGGATAATTTTGTATTACTATAAATTTGCGAATATATACTCAATGGTACGAAAATTTCATAGAAATTTATAATGGGGACGTCTTGATACATTTACGAAATGACATTTCACGTAGCTTCAAATATTAAAGCACAGAAGTTGGTTTATACACATTTTCAAAATACTTAATAAGTATTTTCAGCATTTTTGAAATATATTTGTGAATTAATAATTAATATTATTTTTTGCTCGAATACAGTATGTCCAAAGCATATAAATTTAATCAAAAAGCAATGATTTTTTAATGTCAGACAAGATTAAAAACGATTGAAATCTGCATTGCGATTTATGTTAATATTAATTGCTTTATTTGATTTAAGAATCAACTGACATACTTTCATTTGAAAATTAGTTTGTTCATCCTGCAAATAAAAAAAAAGAAGAAGAAGAAGAAATTAGAATCCATTTAACGCGAAGCACTAAAACGCGAAATTAATACTGTTTCATAAAATTGTAATTCCTTTAATCAATATTTAAAAGACATAAACTTAATAATGACATTGCAGTGTGTCCATACCATTAATAGGCTTCATGTAAAACGTATTTGATTATAATTTGCAATAAATAGAGCATTTTATCAATTTTCATTAAAATTGTTGCAAACCATTGTAGCCTTTTTATCGTTCATTTAACAAGGAGGTTAAATATTACGTAGTAAAATATATTGAAATTTGTCGGTCGAAATAGTATTAATAACTTTTTGCGTATCTCCTCAACAAGTGGTTGGTTGTACGATATGAATATGAACTGCGTGTGCGTGCGTGTGTGGGTGCCTCTCTCACTCTCTCTCTCTCTCTCTCACTCTCTCTCTCTCTCTCTCTCTCTATCTCTCTATCTCTCTCTCTATCTCTGTTCGTGCCATTAAATTAGAAACGATTTGTATCGCATTAGCGAGCCGTGGAGGTGAATCGGAAATTGATGTATCCGTAAAATCAGGTCAAGACAACTTTTAAAAAAGTTGCAACGCATCCTCTAATGCCCTTGTGTGGAAAATTCAGAACAATTTTCCTCCCTGTCCCGCTGCCGCACGCGTGTATATTTCTATGTAAATGTACTTGTGCGTGTGTGGGTGGGTGGGTGTGTGCACGTACGTACAAGTGCGTATTTGAATGGGTGTATACGATTTGCCTATGCATAGTCAAAAATCCGGGAGAACGCGACAATTAAATTAACCCATCTGGCTACATCATAGGGGCGTGTTTGGGATAAAGCTCGACGCAACTGGTTGATTTATTATCATCCTGCGTGAATATATATCTCCCTTCTGCTGTTATGTCTATGTCCTCTATCTCTCTCTCTATCTCTCTCTCTATCTCCCACACTCGTTCGCTATCCTCCGTTTTTTATTCGCCGCTCTTTATCTCTCAATATCGCTCTCTTCCTATTTCTCATTGTCCGATTATCTCCGTAGGTGCGCTTGAATTTGTCAGAGTCGTGTTTAAATTTTGTCGCGGCATAATTTATTCGAGCTGTTGATTGGTACTTTAGTATTCTTATTCGAATCCTAACATAATTCGAATAATGTTCCCACAACGGTCCCCTTGATATTTTCTCCCCTACACTTCGCCGCGCATCGGGATTGAAGACTTTATAAATTCAAAAGTTCATTAGTTATTTATTTATTTATTACATTATATTGGCATACGTTGACTGCGTTGGGATACTCGTAGGAATAGTACACATTATTGGATTAATGATCTATTTTAACGATATAACGCTTTAATATTTGTCCATTATTCACGATTAATTTCTCGAATAATAAATTTGATATGATTGTATTATAATTTGACATCCACCTTCCCTTGTTATTATCGACATCAACAAATTCCATATATCAGCGAATAAGCGACCTAAGTCCATGGCTATGATAATTAAACGATACGCAAAGATTATAAATTACGCCTGCTCAGCATTCGACGAAGTGGATGAAAAAAAAAAAAAAAAAAAAAAAAAAAAGGAAAGAGAAAAGAAAAAAATTCAAGAGCACAGTCGGTATTTCGCTAATCCTCGCTTCTATTCAACGCTCGTCCAACATTAATATTACTTAAGCCCGAATGGAAATCTCTACGATTCGCATTAAAGTATTTTGAAAAGTCGATAAAAAGTTTTCGCTTAAAACTGCCCATTAAAGCGATACGTTTTCAATTGCCGATGATCAAGCATTAAACGCCAGGGGGAAAAAAGTGTCCGGCTAAAGGCTCGCAGCCAATCGACGCGTCAAGGCTCCGTCCAGGAGGAGGCCGCCGACGGTCTTGCAATGGTGCGCAAGGGCGAAGGGCTCGTCGCGAGCGTAGTCGAGGAGCCGCGACCTCCCCGTCCGGGCCGGGGGCTCATCGAGAGCCCAGGGCCCGGGGCTCGATTCTTCGTAGAGTCGTCAAAATCGGCGTTCGCCCGCTCGATCGACTTAAGGGCTCTCTTGGCCTTACCACCCGCTGCCACGGCCCTCGGGCGCCCCGCGGCGGCGCTAAGCCAACGGCCCCCTCGTCTGCCTCTCGGGGTAACTCATACCCTAGGAGCTTCGGCCTTCACCCCTTTTGGCCGAGGGCGGCCGCGGCCCGGCATTCCGGATGATTTATACACCAGCGGCAAATTGACGCTTTACGGCTCGCGCGCAAATTGAATCTTCTTCCTTTTAATTTGCTCGGTTGCGCGTCCCCACCCCCCCGGCCCCGCCCTGGCCGCCCTGCCGTCGCTGATCGAGCCATTCGTTGCCAATCATCGGCATTACGTTAAAACGCGATGATATTCGGTGCACGCGCCACTTGGAATAGTTTAGCGCCGATCGATGCGCTTCATAGTTTTGCTTCTTTGCCCCGGCCCCCCTCGTTCGGGTCGTTGATAAAGAGCCGACGCGGGGACGGAAATGCTTTTAAATAATTTATATTGAAACTTTCGAATTGGGACGAGGCTCCTCGGGTCCCTCGCATTCCAATTACGAAAAATTGCCAAGGAGCGCATTTATTTCTCCCGATAAATAATTACTTATTGGGCGCTGGCCCTTTTGTGTACGCCGGACCGGTTGGGATACTTCGCGCGACCCTATACCGGCTTAACGGTAATTTTCAAAAGCGGTATTCTCGATGAATATTCATTTTTAAATACCCTAAGTGGAAATGTTTCTCGGGCAATTTATTTCAATATTACAGCGTCGAGTGAGTTAGAGTTGGGAAGGAAAATTTTGTTCGATGCACGTTAGGTCGTTATGAACATTGTGCTGAGTTCAATAATACTTTAATTTTATACTCCTCGGTTAACAGCTCGATCGAGATTATTTTTAAGACAAATCTCATCGATCTCTGAAGTGCAGCGCTGCTGCCGTAGCGGCATAATAAAAAAAAAAACACGAAAACGTTACGAGAGCTTATCAATTTGGTTTTAAAATTACTTGCAAAGAAGCTCGAGAGCCAAGTGCGAAGACCTCGAGTTGAAAATGAGTCCGACTCCGGCATTTATCCATTCGAAATAAAAATGTTTTCCAAATTGCGCCTCGTGCGTTTGAATTGATTCCGAAAGATGGCACTACTTGCACGAGTTAAAGCACCCAACTAAACTTCAAATTGTATATAATGAAACGGCCAACGGCGATTAATCGCGACGATTCTATCCTTCCTCGTCGCAAACGATGCTTCAATGGTGTTTTTATTAAAATAAAATCGAATGGCGATTATCGTCTAATGGATAACGCACATGGAGAGTAAGTTCATCGATGAGTCCTGGTTAATTGCTCGGTAATCAGTTGTGAGCTTTTGACGCGAGTAAACACTTTCGGTAGAACCTTTTTTTTTTGTAGAATTAAAACAAGTTCCATCGACGATGGCAGGCAAATTTTAAGGGACAAATTTTTCCGGGGCAATGCAATGCAAAAGGAATTCGTTGGATTCGTTTATCCTTTCGCGCATCGAAGAAATTATTTTTGGAGATACGGGGATCAAAAATACTTCTACAATCAATAATTGGACCTCTAAATTCCGGGGTACTTAAATTTTCAAACGCTACTAAGGAATATAAATTGTTTTTTCCTTTCTTATTACCTCTAATTTACCATTCCGATAAGAAATAATACGCTCGATGCGCTAAGTCTTATCTTTATATTCCTCTTTCCAAATAACGCACAAGTCTACACGGGTAGTGTATTATTTTCAACGGAGTCCTCCTTAAAATCCAGATTTTGAATTCTTCGTCAATGTCAAAAGTAGCAGCACACCGGAGGTCGGGTTTTTTTTTTGTTTTCTTTTTTTAATTACTTTTCGATCAGTTTCAGGAGAGCTTCAGTCTCGCCTGCGATTGGCACTGAAAAAAAAAAAAAACAAAAAAGTCCCACAAACGGAGAAACAACATTGGGCTCGTTACCCGACTGCGAGATGCGACCATAGCTTCGGATAGCTAAAGTCGCCCTTTTTGCCCCGATCGAGACCACCTGAAAAAGTCCAGCCTCACGAGGCAGAGAGCGGCGCATCGATATAAAGCAACGAATGAACGCCTTGGAGAATTAGGCGAGCGTTCGGCGCTGGGGCGGTTATCATCGCAGCCGCGGTTGGCTCCTGCGAATTTATCACCTTAACTAGTGACAAAATGAATGATAGGAGACGGCGGCGAGGGGCGGCGAGGGCGAGTATCAAAAGTGTCGAGTAATCAGGCTCGGGAAGTTTACAGGGCTCGCCATTGGAGGACGAAGGAGGAGCGGCAGCAGGGACGAAAACGGCCTGGCCAAATTTATCAATGCTGCTACTCGATGAGGAGCGTACCCGGCGGAAGAGGTGACGGCCTTGGCGAGGCACAATCGAAAGGGAATATAATGAAGCGATGGGAAATAAAGAAGAGGAGGAGGAGGCGGAGGAGGAGGATAAGAAAGAGAAGGGCGGGTGGGACGGGGGCCCCGGTAATTTAAACATTGAACTGCGGAGCTCCCGAGTGCGTACACATAGACAGATAGAGATAGAGAGAGAGAGGCGGTGTGCATTTACGCCGGGGTGAAGAGCCAAGCGCTGGCGGCTACGGCTCCTGGTGAATAAACGTGGGGCGGCGGCGGCGGCGGGCGGAGATCGGGCAAGGAGGGCCTCGGGTAAACAGCAAATTCATTTCGATTGCGCTCCAACGCTCTATCGACTCGGGGCCGAGGCTCTTCCTCCTTCGGCTCCGTCTCTCGTATATTGCCGCGTAATTGCCATGCGCGATGATATCACTCGGAAGAATTTCCCTCGCCGCTGCGCGCGCAACCCCCCGGACTCCCCGCCAAAGGAGGGGCCCTCCTTTCCCGTCCCTCGGCGCATTATCCCGAGCCACGTTGGATTTAGTTCGACGACTGGCCCGCGCTTTATTAGTGATTAATAGCGAGTGGATTATCGCCCCGGCCCCGTCCGTCCGTCGCTACGCGCGTACGAACACGCACACAAGTGTCCGAGAGCACAATGGGAATCGCGCCCGACGGGCTCTCTGACCCGAGACCTCTCGGAGCTCCGGTGCTCGTGGGCTTAGCGAAGGAGGAGGAGGAGAGAGAGAAAAAAAGAAGAAGAAGAAGAAGAGAGCTCCCGCCGCCGGCTTACGCCACTGATCCCTGCTTTAAAATACATAATGGTCTTTTGCGCGAGGAGTATCGATAAGCCGGCCTCCCGCAATGTCCCTCGTTACCCAACTGGAAATCCTCCCGGGGTGGCCAGCTCGACTCGGTCCGCGCCTCCTCGGCAATCGACTCGATTGCCCCCGCGCGAATCTGAATTTTCGGCCACGCGGCTTTGTTTGCTACCCCCCCCCCCAACCCCAACCCCGCCCCCGTCGACGATCCTACCTCGGTGCTCAAGGTCGCCAAAGGCGCGTCGCGATCCTCGCCTCGGCCTCCTGCCCACCTCCCAGCCACTCGGGGCCATTCTCCGTGCGGAGCGCCCGCGGATTTCCCTTTAAGTCGCCGTTAATTTCTCACGGCGTTAACGCTTTGCGAGGTTCCTAGGGCACGTTGGGGATCCGCGTGTCGTTCGCCCAACCGACGGCACGGCCTCGCTTCGAGACGCGAGACGCCCAACCCCCGGGTAGGCCCTCCTCGAACGATCCTCGCTCGTCGTCTTCTCTTCGTAACGGCCCCCGGAATTTGATTATTATTATCATCTTTATTATCATTGTCGTCGTCGTTGTTATTAATACTATTATTATTATTATTATTGTTATTATTGTTATTATTATTATTATTTTGAAAGTCTCGCAAGTCAGAGCCACGATTGATTTGACTTGAGACTTTGCTCGTCAACCTTCTAAAGCTTCCGGTTACCCTCGCTTTTCGAATAGGGTAATGTCACCACTTCAACATCACGTTTCTTAGAAGTTTGTTGAAAAATATCCGGAGAGCTTTATGCCCTCTCGTCTCTTTTTGATACTTCCATTTTTAAAATGTTGTTTTTTTTTTTTTTTTTTTTTTTTTGTCGCGTTTTAACTTCTCCCTCGGTGACGGCTAATTAACAAAAAAAAAAAAAAAAAAAAAGAAGCATCGCCACTCCCCACGGCCAGTGCTCATGCGAAAATATTTAATACTCTGCCTATTTGCAAAATTGTACGGTTTACAATATTTTATTTCCTCCTTTCGACGATGCGCAAACAATTATTACGATTGCAATTTTAAAACCTGCACGGATTTCCTATTATAACATCGCAATATTCTTCATAAGACATACATTTTACTATTTAATGTTTCGTTTAGTTTTTATTTCTTTATTTATTTATTTATTTTTTTTTTTTTTTTTTTGTTGAATATTTAAAAAGTTTAATATCGAGATTTACTTTACAAAGGGCAAGGGAAATTTTTTTAATCTTCAGTATTAAATCAGTAAGGTCCTTCGAGTTTTAAAGTCAGTAAAATATTATTGAGCTTCTTGTTAAGTATAAATACATTCGTTAAAGAGTAAAGCGATAAACAAATTTTATTATACCTTACAATTAAATTACGCGATAATAATTAAGTTATTGTAAAATCTTTTCTTTTTTTTTTTGAGTTAGATAGTTTTTCAAACATAATAAACTATTGGACAAGAAATGCTAAAAAGGTTCCTTTGATTTTATTTCATTCCGACTGTCGTCCTTTTCTAGTCTCGTTGCACTATTAAATTTGTTGCACTCGGTTATATAATGTTTTGAAATCAAAGGAATTGTCGTATGTATTCGTTAATTGTCAATGTTTTTTTTTTTCATTTTTAATTATAAATTCTTTTCCTAATAAATTGCGCGATGCTCATAAATAGATACTGTAAAATGCTTGATTGCATTTTGAAATTGTAAATTCTTATTAAAATGATAGAGAATTTGTTAAATAGGAAAATTATTTTTGCTTTTAAAATTAAGTTCTCGGCGTATAAAGTTTAAAATTAAGCCTAGCATTAAGCAATTGTATAATCGTCGTTCGGATGTTATTTTTTTGAAGTCCTATCAATACAGGTAATATATATATATATATATATATATATATATATATATATTTACATTGAAATTATTCATATTAATTGTAATAATTTTTAATTGCGTATAATTATATATAATGTTTATATTACACTATAACTATTCTATAAACAAGATAATAAATTAGAAAAAAAGTTCTTCTAATTTATAACTAATTAAATTAACTAGTAGAAAATTATCCCTCACTATTATAATTATTTATAAAACGTACGGAATAGTAATTTAAAGGAGTATATACATCGTATAAAAAATACACATAAATATGGCTTGCAAAAATAATTGCATCTTATACTGAAGTTCAAAATGCTGAAAGTCGTTTTATGGCAAATTAATTGGAATTTACTTTAAGAATGTCGACAAATTACTATCAATCTTCGTTATATTTTTCAATTTATTTGTTTTGGTTTTCTAGTTTTTCGTATTTATAATTAAATGTTAATTGCCGTATCTTTGAAATAATATTTATAGTAACGAATAGCCATTTGATTATTGTTATAGAAATTATTAATTAGGAATGATTGGAATTTGATTACATTTACCTCACAATAAACATTAATAAATGTAGAACTATTTTTTCAGAACAATTTAACAGTAATTTATAAGTTAAATTCACGGAGTAAAGCCATGCGTATTTACATATTAGTTCGCAATTTTTGATACATATGGAAGACAATTACATGTAGCAACTAACAAATTCATATATAAATATAACGATAATGTGTAATTATATTTTTGTCTTTTTTTATGCATACAGTGATAAATATTGGAAAATCTTCCATCTTAGACAAAATAATATGATTCTGTCCATTAAAAAAGCTAATTAAGAGCAATTTATATTGTAAAATCTCAATAATGGATTGACGTTTTATGTTAAATTAGGTCTCGTACTCGTACTTTTTATGAATTCAATAGCGAAAAAAATAAATAAAAAAATATCCATTCGTGCGCAAGATTCTTCAATAAATTTGTACCACGTGTACAGATTTACATCTGCGCCTTCTGTACGTATCGAATGAAATCACACGCCTATGATAATTTGTTACATTGTTTCTCATGCGTGCATTCTTTTAAAATAATTCAATACAATTTTTTTTTAGATGGTGAGATAAATTTTGTAGCTTAATTCTTGTATAAAAATGAAATGACAATGGTAATTAAAAAGTAATACTTACAAATCGCACAAGCAATGCGAAATCAGGTGAGAGTTTATACAAGGACGATTACATTTCTTCATTGTTTCCCTGGGATTTTTTCATTTCTCTCTTCCTCTTTATCTCCATTTCACGCACCCACGCACGCACGCATATACTTATAAGCACGTAGGAGACGACGCGACCTTGGTAATACCGAAACTAGTGCCTGGGAAACTTGAACATTCATGGAAAATTATTTCCGTCGAACGCAATATGATATCCACGGAGTCGGCGATAAAGAAAGAGTTGATTATTTTATGACCTTCGTTTCGTACGATCTTCTTGCTTTTGTATTTATACCATTGTCGCAAACGCATAGCATTTGGTTTTCATAAAATTCAAAGAATCCGAGTTCGAGCTCCAGTATGAATTTGAAACTATTCGAATATATTGTCCAGTTAGCTGAAAATTTCGAATGGCTTTAAAATGTATTTTATCGTTTGTTCGCTTGTTTCTTTTTTCCCCCCTCTTCTTTACAAATATCGTGCATCGGACGCGCGACAGAGACATGGAAGGGACGGAGAGAGAGAGAGAGAGATAGAGAGGTCCATTAGGTTGCCCTAAGTTTTTCCGGAATGGAAAGAAAGAAAGATAGATAGAAGGAAAGAAAGAAAGAGAGAAGGGAAGGAAGAGAAGAAAAAAAAAGAATCGCAGAGGCAGCGTTAGAGTGGATTGGATTCAAACAAGGCCTCGAACAACCGTTTTAAGAGCAAACACATTGTAGCCGTAGTGCCATATTTGCTCCATTTGCGTCAATCACCCTCCCACAAAAGGGGCCCGCCGATCAACTTGGCCGTGATCGACTCTCGAGATGTCGAGGCGGACGGGAAGGGAGGATCGCCGCTGATCGTCCTGCGACTGCGACGATTCCTCTGGCTCTCGGCGGAACCCCCCACCTCCCACCGGCGCCAGCGCCGGCCTCTAAAAGCTCTTTCCACCCTTAATGGATAATAATTGGACTAAGGACTAGGCGCAATCGGCGAAAGGAGCGCGAGCGCGCGTCGAGGGAGCTGCAAGGGTTTGCAAAAAAATACGCAACAAAGGGAGAAGGAGGAGGAGGAGGAGGAGAAGAAGCAAGCGAAAAAGAAAAGAAAGGAAAAAAAAAAAAATAAAATAGAAATGATTACAAAAGGGCTCGAGCCCAACGGACGGAGATGATGGACGTATCCTCTTGATCGGCCATTCAGCCTAGGCATTTGGGTATCTGCGAGCACTTTGCGGGGAATCCTAGGCGTTGTATCCAAGTATCGGCCACGGCTGCTTTTATCCTTGCGCGATCCAACGGAAGTATTAACCAGTTCTCTCTCTCTCTACCTCTCTCTGCGGGCGCGTGTGTTTCTTTCCCCTCCCTTGGCTCTTGACACGTGATAACGGTACTTTCATTTTAAATAAGCTCCGAATTATTCAGTGCGCATTGTTTACGTTTAAATATACGTCAGCGTCGATTCGATCCTGCAGTGGTGCTCTCGCGTAAGCTAACTTTTGATTCAAATTGAGCTTCGAATGCCGGAAGACTCTCTAGAAAGGCCAAGTCAGCTGTAATAAAAAATCAGTTGCAAGAGTAGGCAATATTTTATTTTCCATTATTTTAAAAAATTTATTATCGTTGCTTTTTACGAGCGCATTATTATGTAATTACAATGGGAAGCATTGGCAATTACATTATTATAATTACAGACACGAGGCGACGCGATAATGAATATTTTCTTCTGAAAAACCTCTTCTCTTCGAATACAATTTATTCGGTTTTTCGCACTTTTTTTCCCGTTTTCGTTTTATAATAAAAATTTAATTGCAAATTTACATACATTCAAATTCGGGAAAAATATCGCATAAGAGTTGAAAACAAATTTGACATCATTATCTGTAAATGAGCGTTTGAAGTTTTTTTTTTTTTTTTTTTTTGTAATTAAATTAAACTAAAGCAAAGAATAAATTATTATTATGATATTTATGTCCACGAATTTTATATCTAATATTTGCACTGTCATTTAATTAAAAAAATTTAAACCCCTAATTAATATTTGAATATGAGAATTAAAAAAATCTGTGCAATTACCCGTACGCTGATCAAACACTTTCATTTGCCGTAACTTAATATTGAAAATGTAATAATAATAAGGTTTTATAACAGAATTTCAAATAAATATGTACGGAATTAGCAATAATTTTACTAATGCGAATTCCTAATTAATAAAATTATCGTCTTTTAATGAATAATTGATCAATGTAATGGGCTCGGTAATAACAATATAAAAAAACACGGTTTTTGGTGAAATTGGTATTCTTCAGTACCTCTACGATAAATTAGATAGATCTGTTGGATCTTTTTTTTTAATCAGTTGAATTGCTTACAAAATTATATTTCATGCTACGTGTTTATTATTACAATTTTTTTATGGCATGTGTATTTTCATTTAGTTTTGTTCATTTTTGCGCTATTATTTTTAAAAATTATAATAGCAACATCATGACTTGTTATTCATTAAATATTTTTAACAAAAAATACCAAAAACACCGTTTTTTATATGTAACACTAATTTAGTTTATCGTTGTAGTTACGACATGATTTGTGAAGCAAGTGACTTAATTAATTATTGATAAAGTATCTTTATCGTCGATTTAACATTTTTAGTTAGTAAAAATATAACTAATTATTTTTATATTAATAATTATCTTCCTACTATGGATTTCACTATAAATTATTTACAACAGTGGAATATAAGAATGTTACTAGTGCACGTTTGAAAAATTTTGAAAGTTCCACAATCTTAGCAGCAGTATATATTTCATTTCAATTTCACATATTTTACCCAATTATACATAATATATTGTATGTAAAATATTTAATGTATTATATCTCGTTGATTAATCGAAAAATATTTCGCGTTAATGCCAATTTCCAATTTCATGGTAAAAATTAATTGGAACTTGATTGTACTACCATACAAAGAAATGGTTGATATTATATAATTTATCCATATATATATATATATATGTGTGTGTGTATGTACGTATAAAATTTGACAATAGCATTATTATAAATGTAATAATAGTTAAAATCGTGTGCACAAGGGAACATATAAATGTACATATATATATATATATAAAATCAATTAGATTGAAATACGTTATTGAGGGAATTTTCATTTTTGCCTTTATCGATTTGATACAGCAGCAAGGAAAAAATACGTATAAGAGGATTTCTATTTACCCTTTACGTGTGCGATGGATATAGTGGCTCGAAATACAATAAAGAATAAGGGATCCGTCAGAAAACATCGGTTGCATAATCCATTGGGCGAACTGCATCCGTCAGATGCTCGCTGCATTGTAATCATTTTCATCTAAGAGCACGCCGCAGTACGAATGCATGTAAGCTATTTATTTACAGCGAACGTGGTTTTCCGATGCTAATGAAAGAATTCCATGTAGGTGCATACTTAAACGGGCACGGGCGGGCACGCCCGTATTCTTATATCCTTAAATCGCAGTGCTCCTGCATCGATATTAATATTTATATGCGCGCACGTACGCACGCGTGTACAATTAAGCTACGGCTATCGAGGTAAGCAATGGCCAAAGGCCGTAATGGATGTCCTCGGATGGCGGAAGGGTGTCCTCCTTATCGAAGGCTAGGCCGGATAATCGGACGTACTCTTGGCCCTCTCGGGCTCTTTTCATCAAAATTGCCAAGCGATGCTCTTGGCGGGGCGAGCGACGAGTCCCATCGGCCAATTCGCCTTTAACATTGTAAAAGCTCGATACTCGTGCTCATAAAAGCAACTTTAGAACCGGCACTCGAGAACCGAGGAGTCGCTCGCTTTTTTCGCCGACTATCGCAAGCTATCTCGAATATAATGAGAGGCCCTCCTCCCGCTACGAGGCTCGCCTCGCAAAATCCGTACACTCCGCGGTCCTCCACGACTCGGCGGCGGTGGCGGTGATGGTGGCGGCGGCGGCGGCGGCGGCGGCGGCGGCGGCGGTGGGGAGCGGCGGGGTCTTGTCACGGTACGAGACGGAGAGAGATAGAGAGACGGAGAGAGACAAGAGAGATAGAGAAGAGAGAGAGAGAGAGAGAGAGAGGGACGGGACCGCGCGCAAGCTCGAGGCCATCCAGTGGTGAGGCCGTTGCGTGCGCATCCCTTCCCCCTCGTGGCGTAGGTGGAGCTTGCGGCCATGTACATATGGCTCGGGGAAAGGTGCGAGCCTCAGTCCTCCGTGGCGCGGAAGCTCAGCTCGAGCAACGCAGGCCGCGCGAGCCGAGCGCCGCCTGTGTGCGTGTGTGCGTGTGGCGCAGCCTCGACGGGGAAGCGCCGACTAGGTATCGACCTACCCGCACTTCTCTCTCTCTCTCTCTTGTCTCTCTTGCCCTCCTGCCCCTCCTGTCCCTCCTGCCCCCCCCCTGGCCGCAAATTTATTTGTTTAAAGCGCTCAGCGCGCGAAGCTGGTCCTCGGCCCCATCCCCCTGCCCCTTGGCGCATCGTCCCCAATGTCAAAAGGTTTTCCCAGTTACGCTCCGGCCTTGGCCCCTTGGCGCAATGTTATCTCACCCCCGCTGCCCCCCCCTCTCGACTGGTATCCGGCACCGTAATCGTTAGAAAGATCATCGATACTAATCTTCCTGCGAGTCTCGAGTTTCGGAAGTGTGCCGTGGATTGTCAATCGTCGTCGTCCCCAACCCCCCCGACCTCAGCTCCCCATGCTCCGCAATCGCCTCTTGGATCAGTTTAATCGTTGTCTTACGTTTGTTTTTTCGTCTCTTACGCGCGGTACTGCGAAACTCGAGGTATCCCCACCCTTTTGGATTAGGATTCTCGATGGAATGGTAACGCAGTAGTTACAACGCCGCGCGTGAAAACTCTATCTTAAGCTTAGCTCGATATAGATATCTTCCATCGGGGATGGACTCCTCGTTGATCGCTCCCGAACCATCGCTCGTTACCGCTTTCTCGATAAAAAAAAAAACAACTAATGGACTATTTACTGGCACTCAGGCGCTTGCTCGATAATGTTCGACTGTGCGAATTTAAGCGCACTTCCGAACGCCCTCGTAACTGAAGGATATTTGAAATGGATGATTTTATTGAAAAAAAAAAGAAAAAAAAAAAAAAAAAGAGAGAGAAAAATGAGTCGATAAGCGAGTAGCTCGAAGGGTCGAAATTCCTCTGCCAAATTAAAGTTTTTCTCTTACCTACCTTGTTCTCGTGGGCGCTGCTCGCGAATGGTCGGCTCTGGGCCTTCGCCGGGGGGCTGCTTCGCCTCGAAGCCCCGGACCATCGTCACCTGGGCAGGACTCCTCGATATCGGTGGCGTGGACCGATTGCGCGCCAAAGTTCTGCCGCGACTGAAAGTCCAAAGTTTGAAACTCGATCGGCCGATAGGACGATGGGACGAGGGGTCGAGGTGGGGCCGAGCGAACGAGGGGGAGCTTTTTTTGACTTACTTAACGCCGATCAATGCCGACTCTGGCCCCCCCCCCCAAATGGCCGGCATTTTAAATCCCGGTACCAAAGGCCTCCCGTGACTGCCTCCAAACCCGAGCGCGCGCCGCTCGCATTTGCACGCCTATACACACACGCTCAAACACACATGCATGCATGCGCGTATACGCACGCAGGCACACACAGGAAGTACGCACTTGTGCAGCGTACCCGTGGACTAGGGCGGCGCGTACGCAGGGACAAGTAAGAGCCTGTTTATCATTGTGTTGAAGAAGGCGATCGGCGAGGAAGAGCAGCGTCGCCCCGAGCGGAGGGGGCCAAAGCGGTAGGGGGCCGGGCGGCGATGCTCCTCGGCATCGACAGGCCCACGGACTCCCAGTCAGGCGTCGGCGAGGACCTCGTCCTCGGGCAGGCTGCAGGCGCCGCCTCATCGCGCCCCTCGTCCTCGCGCACACGCATGGGAGCGATCGGCGCCGAGCGGAGCGAGTCGAGAGCAGCACTCGAACTTTTCCGCCGGCCCGCGGCGGGAGGGCAGCAGCAGCAGCGGCGGCGGCGGCAGCGGCAGCGGCAGCAGGAGGAGGAGCAGGTGGCCGAGCAGGAGGTGGGCAGGAGGAGGCCCAGCCGGGAGGGGGCTCGGTCCCCGGGAGGGGAAGGCCCCGCTATTCCACTTTCGAGCTCGCCGGCGAAGGCCGCGAAGCCATCGACATCGGCGACTGCGGCCCGTCGCTCGGCCCCTGCCCGCGGCACCTCAGAGCGGACTTTAGTCGCCGACGCCGAACTACAGAGGCTCCCTGCCGATTTTCTCGCCTCGCTCTGCTCGTCCTACCGTCGCTCGTCCTACGCCTCGCAGCCCTAGACAAGAGGCCGAGCGCTTCGTTGGCTCCTCCTGTCCTTCTCTGTCTCTCTGCCGGAGGTTCGGATAAGTTTTTTTTTTTTTTTTCATTCTCTCTTACTCTCTAACGATCGCTTTCACTCGCTCTCTCTCTCTCTCTCTCTCTCTCTTCGCTCAATCGTCACGGACGTTTGGTGGCCGACGCGCGGCTCTTAAACGCCGAGAGCCAACCGTTCCGTGACGCACCCGTGAGTACATCATTTTCATGATCGAGCGCTCGAGAAGCTCCAAATTCTCTCTCTCTCTCTCTCTCGTGTTAACTCGGCTCAAGAGCGCGGCCGATGCTCGATCGGTCGTCGTCGTCGTTGAGTCGCGAGGCCTGTCGCAATAACCGCCGGAGCAATAGGGCAAAGCCACGGCGCCGCCGTTGTACGGCCACTAAACGAGCTTTTTTGAAATTCGTAGGCGCTGACGAGGCGAGTGTCGCCGCGCGCCAAGGAACCTCGAGGAAGCGGGGCGCCCGAGGAGCCGAACATCAATGCGGTCGGTACTGCCAGCGGCAGGAGGACTTTCGAACGAGGGCCCGGTGGAGGAGAGGCTCATCCTTAGACCGGCAAGGCATAGCGAGGCTCCGGGGGAAAAACATGGTTGCGCGGAATAATCGGTCCGCTGCCAGTCTGGTCGTTTGCCTCTACGCTCTCCTACTGCATTCCGGTGAGTGGACAAGCGAGGCTTCTCTTACTACGGGCCGATAATGTTGGCTCGCCGAGCTCGAGGGATCCTTCCGACAGCTCCCCGAGTTTTCCATTTGGCACATGAATCTGCGCGACGATTTCTCCGGCTGTAACGACGATCCGAGCGGGGGGAAGGTCGTGCCCGAAAGCCACGAGATAAGCGTCGGAATTTCATTTGCGAGAGGAGCCATCGATCGCAACTAGTTGCAAAACTGCCGGACAAATTTTCCAAACTCCGGTAACGGCCGACGCTCCGCGCTCGGCGACGGATTCCGTTAAATCGGTGACCTTGCCGGTATCGACCGACCGCTTGAGAAATCCTAATGGGACGGTTCCGGGTATTGGCTTTGAAAAATGAATTTGAATTTCAACCATTTTAACGCGAGCCCAGGCCGAACTCGAGCTGGCGGCCCTCCCATCGATCCTCCCATGATACAATGAAATTTTTATTGTACCCGCAAAACGAGACACGCATCGCGTGACGAGAAAAATGCCCGGATTTAAGAAGGTAAATCTAGATTTTGTGCGCGCTCGGGATGACCGACAGTCCCGGGCGGGAGGATCATTTTTTACGTGCGTAAATGTGTACACCGAGGTGCGCGCGCTCGTGGCCTGCTTTTGTGCCCGATGGCACTTTCACTCGACGTTGAGCGAATGTCGAAATACTTACCTTTAACTTCGCTGACTGAAATCGATTTTCCATCAATGCTCGCTGCTTTTTCAATACGGATACTTCCAATGCCTCAAGGGAACTCTAGGCAATAAATGATAATTGCGTTTAATTACCTTAACCCTTCCCCCCGCGCACTATTTATACATTTATACATACATACATACATACATACATATGTGTATGTATGTATATATATATATGTATATATTGATTATTTTTGTTTATTTTTGAAAGATAATATTGCAATGTAAAAGTGTACTAGGATAAACGTGAATTCCAAATCATAAATAGACTTATTAATTTCGTATATTATTACATTAGCCTAAGAGTACAAAAATATATTTCGTACTCCTCTCGTTTGCTATTCAAATTAAAAAAAGGCTATCCGACAATGTTCGACTTATAAGATAAATTTAAACAGTGAAATTCTTAATCAACTCATTTGAAAGTAAAATGAAAATCATAATACACGTTGGAACAGAGTTAGACGGTAAAGAAGATATTGTGCCTAAGCGAACTAGTAGAAGCACAAATATTAATATAATGAGAGCAAATATTTACAGTCGAGAATAATACAGTCAATTTTATTTAACTACATTAGCCGATTATACGCCAAAAGGATTTTATTTCGTATGCACGTAAGACGAAGAGGCCAAGCCTAATGATATTACGACGTAGATTACAAAATATAATGCTCGGCTTGAGAATTACGAACGCGGACGGTGTATAATTAAGTGCGACGCAAGAGATATTAGATACTGGGATTAAAAAAATAATGTATCCAACAAGCAACCTTGACGAGCGACTCCCATTAGGCTCCTTTATTAGCGATTAATCACGAGCATTGGGAAATACGCGAGTGGCGACGACGATGCGTTCGCTGGGAGTATTATCACCTCTTGATGGCCAGTCTCGATTAGCGAGTACATTGCCCAATTCGCATGGACATCGGGAGCCTCGAGTGCGCTTGCACAAGGTGCAATTTTACATCAGCGACTGAGCAATGAGCCAACCTACCCGCGCAGCTCGTAATGAGATTATCAATCGTGGGTAAAAGGCCCCTATCGATTCCTAAATAAATTGCTTAGGCCCGCAGACGCAGGGAAATTAATTCCGGGAGGTCTTTTAATCTCCCTTGGCCCCCGATGCACGCGCACGAATCTCGGAAGCCAGGGGAAGCTCGTCGGCGCTCGGATGCTTTAGGAAGCGTAGCCCAAGGGGAGCGGAGGGAAGGGTTTGTTGATTCTACCTGGGCACTTTCGGCACGGAGGTAAGCTACCCTGGCCAGCGGAAAACAAACGATCGATAGAACTCCAGGCGCGGATAAGGCAGCTGGTATTTACGACGACGATTGCCCCTCGCGGCCGGATTTGTCCGCCGCTTGTACGCCCGGAGGTCGATGGCTTTTCAGACGAAGACGCGGACCTTTAGAGACTTCCTCCACTCGAATGCCATTAAAGTAATAGCGCAGAGGCCAATGCACACGCTCGAGAATTCCTGGTGGCAAATTTGCATAATTTGAAGAAGAAAGAAAAGGATAAAAAAAAGAACCGAACGCCGCGCGCTCCTCTCCTCTCTCTCTCTCTCTCTCTCTCTCCTCTCCTGTCCCTCTCTATCTCGCGCGCACCGATACAAGTGTACTCGACGGTCAGGGTTAGGTCGGACGTCCGCTCGGCTCTGGCTAGGTCGAGGAATAATGTCAGCTCGAGAATTCCAGTTTTTCGAGAGGATGCTTTTACCTCTGAAGCCTCGTGCGGTTGGGTAGCGGCCTAAAACTGTACCATTAATACGATTCCATTTGGCAGGAGGAGGAGGAGTCGAGCCGTCGAGTCGATTTTTTTTTTTTAACGGCCCTTCACTTTGCTCAAGAGCGTTAAAATACGGCCGGCGATGATTGATATCGATGCGCCCACTCGGTCTTGCACCCGAGCGCGAACCATTATTTTATTCGATCTCTCGGCGCGTCGATTTTCCGCCGGAAGCCGGAATCTTGTAGGCCTGCCGCCGTCCCTTCTCTTTATTATTATTATTATTATTATCATTATTATTATTACTATTACTACAATGATAATGATAACAATGGCAGCGGAGGCTAGCACCCCTTGGCCGAGCGAGAGACGAGAGATGGAAATAGAAGGAAAAGTAGGTCAGGTCGGCACAATCCCCGCGAGAGAGAGAGAGAGCGCGCCATCCGTCCCAATGTCAGTCAAACTTCTTTCGCCCTCCTCGATCAGCGGGCTTTATTTATCCCGACGAGTTCAACCCCGCGCACGGCTAATGGATCATCAGCGTTCGAGATTAAGGCCCGCGATGGCGCAGGCGTGCGTACGCCTTCCTCCTTGGCCAATGGCGTTATTCTCGATCGGCCGATGGAATTGCACCAAAAGCAAAGCAAGGAAGGAAGTCGAGCCGCCTCGGGAGCGCTCCTGGCCATTAGCGGCCCCGGCGGTTGGCCCAGGCTCCAAAAGCCCCGACGACAGCGGCTCGCGTAGACGAGCAAACGTCGCTTTCCCGCTGACGCGAGCGCAACTCCGGTCCTCCGCGTCTATTGGTGCCAGGGCCAAGCTTAATTCCTCCCCCCCCCTCCCCTCCCGAGTGGCCCGGGGATTACCGCTCGACAACGAGTTCCGCGTCTCGGATTACTCCCGTGGGTGGCCTGCGCGCGGATCATACAATGCAATACGGATGATGAGCAGCGAGCAAACTCTTCTCGATTGAAATAACACTGCTGGGGCTTCTACCGGCGTTTGCGAGCCCCCCCCGCCCGCCCCGCGAATCATCCGCCCAAGATGAATTCCCGACGTCAGCTGCTCGTCGATGAGCTGCTCTGTTGGCTTTATTTTTTTCTCCCCCCCAAGGATCGCGCGATTTCAAGCCTACCCTGGCAATGGTGTCTCTCTCCTCGGCAAGGCTACGGTGCATTTTTAGTGTCCTCCCGTCGTGCTCTCTTGTCTTTTCACCCGATCGGGATCGCGGTAGCGGCTGCTGGTGCCGTATTTACAATGACCGCTTGTCGATGTCATTGGGAAGGGGCTATCAGTCGCGGCCACGAGGAGCGAAGCCTCGGCGACATTGGCTGGATTGGGATACGCGCGGCAGGCCGTCGGGCCAAGGAAATCCGGATCCCGAGATTGGAGGACGGAGGTCCTTGGAAAAAGTGGGGGACGGCACGAAGCTACGCGTTGACGTGTAAATTATCGATTAGAAGGGGTTGGCGGCTCATCGCCGCCAGCGGCACGCAGGGATTAATGAGTTGCAGCGCTCGGCCGTCGTGCAATGGTGAATTAATCGGGTGGGAGCTAGGAGCTTTTGAATTCAATCGGACTCTACGTTGGAGTCGCGGTGCCTGTCGTTCCGGCACGTGAAATCCGACCGAGTCCGAGGCTCAGGACTTGTGTGACATTAAAGTTGCCCTCGGATCCTCTCTGCCGAGGGCTTAATAAGTACTTCGCCCCGGTGCTTTGATTCTTTCGTTAACTTTCCCCGGGCAATCCACTGCCTTTCGTCCCGATAAAATGTAAAACTATCGGCGAGGCGCAAATTACTGCGCGTGGAGATCTTTCTTTGTTTCTTCTCTTTTTTTTCTTTTTTTTTTTGCTTCTCCTTCTTCTTCTTCTTCTTCTTCAGTGGTACAGCTAAGGTAGAATACGGCTAAATATTTAAGATGGATAAGTTTTCGATTCGTCGCTATCGGAAGCGCGTGCGTAGGCTTACTTTTCCTTTTCTTTTCCTCTCTTCCGACGTGCACTGCTGTCAACGCTGTTAATGCCGAAAAACCAAATATTCCCATACGCGTCTATTTGTGCTTCCCGATCGCTCGAGTCGTCGGGTGTTATGCGTGTAAATCGGACAATTATTGCGCTTAAGCAACGTTCCGTTACGATATAACGTCGGTAATTGAATTTTACGTACCGCTAGGATTTTCATCAACGATTTTCGTATGTTATTATTTTACAATATTCCTTGATCTCGCCTAACGAATGTCTTGAATATTATTTTAATTATAAGCGCTTGTGCACTTTATTCGTGGGTTATTTCAAAGGAATATTTTTCATTGTCAATTTAACGTTGACGCATCTAAACGGCATTTATTCTGTTCTCGATCGAAAAAGAAAAGAAAAAATGCTTAATTAATTATCCTTTTCGCAGGCTGCTCGCAGCCTTTGGCGTTACGAATAATATAAATTTCCAAAGTATTGACGCAAAATAAATGCTACGAGTGGATGCATTACGATATCTGTCGTACAGCTGCCATTTTTACTTTTGCACATACGAATGAAGAACTTTTCATATTTTACACGGGATGAGGC
Source organism: Kradibia gibbosae (assembly GCA_018907135.1). Classification (NCBI taxonomy): domain Eukaryota; kingdom Metazoa; phylum Arthropoda; class Insecta; order Hymenoptera; family Agaonidae; genus Kradibia; species Kradibia gibbosae. The sequence continues at coordinate 3,705,387 of JACCHX010000011.1, forward strand.
TCTGTAATAATTTTATACGCGAATCCAAGTAATCCGAGAAATGTAATTATTGCATGTTATAAAGCACGAGATGGCCGATTATACAAGTACGGACGTACAAATGCGAGGACGTTCGCGAATGTTTGTTCCGCGCTACGAGCATTATTACTTTCTTATTATTAATTGTATTCCCCGTATGAATATTACGTAACTATTAGCGTGAAGTAAGTTACTATAAAAAAACACAATCAATCAACGATTATTAAATCTATTGGGTGCCAGGCGTGAATTTTATTCGGCATTTGGAAATCGTAGGATCACGTAAAGGCACATTTTTTAGCAACAACAGCGACCCTAATTATATTTATACCGTAATTTAGTTTAATCGCTACATACATATATGTATGTATGTATTGATTATTACATACATATATAAATACACATATATATATACATATATACAGTAAGAGACGAAAATCGTGCAATGCTTGAATTTATTATTGATCGACGGATTTTATCCAAAAATTTACGCGCGACTTCGTCATGCGCGTGGCGGATTCGCGTTGCGATATGGATTCTGTGCCAGTTCTTAAAAATACAAACAGCATCAAGAAGCTACTGCCAGTCGTACGCGGTTATTTAAATTTTTTTGAAATATTCCGTTAAATCGAAAAACGTGAAATCTGTCAAATTTTTCTGTAATATATATATATATATATATATATATATTTATATATGTTTGCAAGCACGCATGCTTGCGCGCATGTGTGCGTGTAACGCGACGACGAGTTCTCCAATTACAGAACTTCATATGTTGTGCGGAATAGAGCTTAAAGGTACTATCCAGGGTCGTGTGAGGTGGTTCGTCCTTTCAACTGATTTCAACTTACTCTACTCCCTCCCGCGCTCTTTCGCCTTCTTTCCCGTCTTTAATCCAGCTCTCGTTCCGACTCGGACTCGCTTCTTCGCCCAGCCCGAATACCGGAGACGTTGGCTACGCTAGGCGATCATTATCGTCCATAAATTGGTAATACAAAGGCGGAGGAGCATTCATAGAGCCGCGACGGCGGCGGCGGGGGCGACGGCGAGGCTTCCCAACCTTGGCTCCTCGTTCCCCGTAAGCGAACGAGCCTTACGCCTATTGGCTATCAGGTTAAATGTTTACAATCGCAGCCAAACCGAGCCGCTGCCCTATCGGTGTCCACTACCAATACCGACCACGGGTCTCGGTGATTTCCGGGTAAAAGCGCAACGCGGTTAAGAGGCGAACCGACCACCGTTGGAGGAGGCGAAGGCGAGAGACAAGACCGCGTGATTTTTCCGAGGATTGACATTTGTATCGAAGGGCATCGAGGCTCGGAGCGAATCGGCAAGCGGCGACGATCGCGGCTGCGCTCCGTTCGTTGCCGGTGAGTGAGCGTAATGCGGCAGGCTCAGGCTAGAGAAAGTAGGGATGAGGCCCGGGGGAGGAAAGAAGAAGAGAAGGGGTCGGTACGAGTGCGCCCCCGTGATCCATCGGTAGGCTATATTTAAAAAGAAAGTTATCGATGTCGCATATTCATTTTCCTTAGATATTCACTTTTGCCCCCTTTTATTGGGCTCGGCTCCGCATACGCGCCACGGCTATTCTCTTTTTCCCGACGAGCTATCGGTCCATCTTCGCTCGGCTATTCGTGGACTATTATCGATCGGGCCTTCCTTTCGCCGTTACTGCGAAATATGAACTCGAACGAAATGCCTCGTACGTTTCTCAACCCTATTATGCGATCGCTCGGCTTAGCTGCTGCGACATTAGTTCGTTGATCATTGACAATTGGATATATATATATATATATAGAAACACCCACACCCACACCCGTACATAAACACACGTATATATGTTAGTATGTCCACAAGGACAGTGGCGATTGCCGGCCAGACTTTAGAAATCCCGTGCTCTGCATTACTCCACTGAAAATGTTAGCTTCCCTTTCGTTTAATTGAACTTCCGCTTTATTCGCCGAGTGGATTTCATATTATTATACCTTCGTAATGGAACTCCTGTCTCCAGTCGGCACGTGACACTATCATTATCTTTTAATACAATTTACATGCTTACAATGCCAAGATTTATTCTTTATTTGCTATATACCCTTTGATCTGTGCATTAACAAATATAGTCTCTGGATCGTATACTGTCACTAATAATAATACCAGCCGTTATTGTACGGAATTCGAATTGCGAAAATTGCGTTGAAAAACTATGCGTGAGTTTATTATTTGACTGTTTTTTTATTTTTTGTTTTTTTTTGTTTTTGTTTTTTTTTTTTTTAATTTTAAACGAAAGCTTCTTAATTGGAGATGTAAGAAAACAGATTTTTAAGATTCACAATTTACGTGAACTAAATATTGAATAATGAAGATTGAATATGTTTAAAGTTATTATTAGGAAAATTAAATTTACGTATCCACGCTGTATAATAATATTAGTTATATTTATAAAACAAAATTACAAATAACTTCGCGCAAATAATATTATTCTTCGCAATGCATTATACATTTCTCTTTACCAAAGTTTATGTGGAAATTTAATTTCAAGAGAAAGTTACGAACAATATATATATTCACATATAGTCAGTATATTTACTTTGAGTTTCTTTGAAATTTATGCGTCTAAGCTTATTTATTGATTCATCGTTCGGATATGACAATCGTAAAATTAAAGATTCCCGTTTACTTATTATTTGCCGGTATTAAAACTTTCATTGCACTTAAATTCAACAAAGCTCAGCGTTAGTTTCTCCTTATTTATTAAAATTCATATTTTGTACGTAATAATTTGAAAAGCCGCTAATCTAATAATCAGAGCTTCGTTTTGGATAACCTAAAGTAAGCAATTTTTTACGATTTCTGCGAGTTATAAAATCTAATGGAGTTTTTCTATGGCCGTGAGCGAAGTGCCTTCGGTTTGTATTTAGATTAATAAAACTTTTTTGGAACTTCAAAAAGAAATTTATCTCGTGATTAGAACTAAAGTTACTCATATGTTTGTATTCAATAACCCGCAAAAGCGTAATATGATACTTCCCTTGCTTTATAAACACAAATATGTATTGGTTTTTTCTTTATTCTCAGCTTTTCTTGTTTGCCCATGTTTATGAGCCATTAATGAAAATACTTATAAATCATAATTAAACTGCTTTCTACTGTTGACTTCTACTCGTTTTTTTTACCCGATAGTTAATTTTTATTTCCGAAGTATTTTTTTTTTTTTTTATATGGTTAATGCACAAAACTGCGAGCAATAATTTTGTATCGGACAATTTTACTATTGGCATTATTAAAAGATCAAAGAACCGGAGAACACGTCTCACGTATAATTTACAGACAATGTCAGCTAAATAAAGTACTTAGACATTTATGTGCTTAGTTCAAGTTGAGTATCTCGTAATGTAGAAACTTTTTTTAGAAAAATCCCTGAAACCTTATATCAAGCCATAAAAGATAAAGAGCTAATTGAATAGAAAGTACAAATTATGTATTCGTTTTTTATTAAAAAATTCTTTTCGGAAACTCGATACAGACGTTCGTGATAAGACTGGAGAGTTTTACTATATTGTTTACTCTCAAATTACGTGTTTAGTACAAGATTTTTTTTTCCCTCTTGCCATGTATTTGAATTATATTAACAAGTTCCAAAACTAATTTTAATTCTCATAAATTTATTAAAATCAAGAGAAAAAAATTTACTATACTGAGAAAATTACTTTACAAAAATCTCCCAAGAATGGAGAAGCACCGGTCGAAGTAAAAATAGTATAAAACTTTAACATTATTTACAATTTTGTGATCTATATTGTATTGATATCCAAACGCGGTGAAAAATTTTCCTGTTTTTTTTATAGAAAAGTTTTTTTTTTATACGATTGATTAATCAATATTTTTCTTTTTACATGCAGATTAAACTGCGTAAATTAATATCTATAAATTTTTCCCAATGAAATAATTTGAAAGTGATGTATACAAAAATTTGTTTATCCTTTATTCAGATATTTTTCACATTATTAAATTTTTTGTAAATGCAAATGACGAGAACGGCTGAACAAAAATCGAAGATAATTTAGGAAAGTTCATTCAATTGTGCTTTGTTTTTATTTTTTGACTGTATTGTTTTTATTTTAACGAACAAATGGTTTTTATTACGTATAAATATCGAATGATTTTTATATAAACAATATTGGGCTCCTATTCTCGCATTTACCGTAGGCTCGCGCATGAAATATAAATTAAGTGTAGTATACACATTCAAGACCACGGATTCCTTATTATTGTATACAACCTCGATCCACTTTAAATTGTACCTGGTTAATTAATCTGATTTCTTACGCTCCTTTTATGAAGGAGAGAAGAAAAAAGTCTTTTGAAATTCCTTCCCCTTAAATATATGTGTGTGTGTGTGTGTGTGTGTGTTGGTGAATCTGCAATATATAGGTCATGGATATCGCTACGTCATGGTTACAAAAATGCCTCATCGTCACTGTTTTACCTTCATTGTAGTGTAACAATTGAAAGAGTAGATTTTTTCGTCGGCCCCTGCTTACTTTATAAATACAACACCATTCGTGAATAGTTAAGTGATCGCGAATATTTCAAAGGGAAGATAAAACTTAGCGATTATTAACTTTCCGAGAGGAACTTGAGAATTCCGTCTGTGCCTTGAGATGTTTTTTACGCATTTGTTAAACATTAAATTTATCTCGCTTAATACAGGCAAAATTGTTAGGAACTGCATGACAATTATAAGTACATAAAATGTCTTTTGCCATGAATGCATAACTTCTATTTGCATGAATTTTGAATATGCCTTTAAAGTGCATAATACGCGCCTTATTAATTACAAGATTTGGAATTCCGTTTCACTAATGAAGTTGTGTTAATGACCTTCCTAATTAAGAAGCGCTCGATTCTTTTACAATTCAGTTTTCGCTGTCAAAATTTCTGCACACTGCTACTTATTATTGTGTTGTATTATAGCCAGACGCGAATGAATTCATCCTCTCCGAATGGTAGACTGAAATTGTATAGTTTTGAAAATAGGTTATGAATTTTGCGTGAAAAATGTTTCTATTTTAACTTGATTCATTTGCAACGAAGCTACTCAATTCGAGTATTTTTCATATTTATTATATTACTCGGATACGTTTTACTTAAAATATACATATATACATATAAAAACTAATGGAAGACTGCAGCCATAAAACGAATTGTAAAAAAAACTCTACAGTATCGCAAAGATTTGAGATAAGAAGAGTATTAAATTTCTAATATTACTTATTTATGGCCATTATTGGGCTTACACGCGCTGAAATTCTAATTGATTTTAATTAAAAGAATACTTAAGCTTAAAATAGTTGTACTTACTCGATCGATGATATTTAGCCCAGAAACATTTATCAAAAAAGTTCCAAGTTTTCTACTTTTTATCGTTTATACGTGAAAGAAACGCGTTTGTATCGACGCTACTTATAACACCGTTTGATGATAACAGTCCCGTCCAATTACACAATTATAATTAATTTCACGAAGGAAATATTCCCAGCGTAAAATATCGACGTCGAGTCCTAATCTAAATTTATTTTAAGTAGAAAATTCATAATTAGCCGGCAGTTGGAATAAGTTACAAGATAAGTCGACAGTCGCTCGTAGATATGAGACCTCGGTACAGTTTGAAACTTGGCAAAAGCAATAAGGCGAATAGAAAATCTCCCGAAAGTAGTATAATACCCCCGAATTATGAGCATCCAGTAATCAAACTTTTGCTCCGATAAGTAAATGCGAGAGGAAGCACGAAAAGAAGCCATCTCTCTTTTCATTTCAGTTTGCAAGTGCATTACTGCAATTCGTATTTCACACGTAACAACAGCATTAAGATACTTTTTACAATGCGGAAGCAGCGATCAATCGTTGGAAAAGTAAACGAAATTAATTACGATTATTGAGCTTTGAGAAACGACCGCGACTCGAGCAATTTTTTTTCATCCGCCGTTCAGGGAATTCGAAAGTTTGGTTACCTTCGCTTACGTGAAATCGAATAGATTTGGTAATTAGTTGCTTCCTAACAGTACCTCGAAGGGATGCGTCCCATTTTATTCATCATTGCACATTAATGCGTGCATTTGAATGCAAATAATTACGAGCAGTGGTTGTTTTTTTTGTTGAAAAACCAACGACTTTTGAACGATTTGAGATTTCATCGGTCAACGACGTTGACCGCTCCTTTTGTCATTGCGCCAAGTGCAATTCGTTAATTTCTTTAATTTCTTTACCGTTGTATTATTAATTTAAAGGCCACCAAGAAAGCATCCAACGATGGTCCCACGATATTCATACGAAGAGAATGTTTTTTTGCATCAGCGGAAATCACCGACTTTGTGACAAATGCATTATGTGAAATGACATCGATCGGTTAATGCGACTGATTAGTTTCGTATTTTTTTTTCCAATTATTAAGCGTCGTATTTATAAACACGCCTCTTGGAAATTGGGGTAGAATCGGGGTTTTTTTTTTTTTTTTTTTGATTCGGCTGACTTCTAGCAAAATAGCATTTCAGTACATATCAGCAAATGTAAAATGTCTTATATAAACGAAGGCTTTATAAAGTTCGCATTGGTTCTATCATTCAAAATCGACAAGACTGTCATCATTAATCGTCGTAATGCTATTTCGACGAGTTGAAAGCGGAGTTCTTCCGATAGAGTGTTGTGTTTCCTTCCTCTTCTTCTCCTCCGCCGCTGTCTTGCTCTTTCCGATCCTCTCCATCTCTCTCAGCTTCTCCCCTTTCTCTCTCTCTCTCTCTCTCTCTCTCTCTGGCTCACTCGTTTATATCCAGCCTCCCTCGCACGCAAACACACGCAGGCGCCTGCAATCCGTTTCTATCTTTAAGTTCTTTTTTTTCTCCTTTTTTTCCTTTTTTTTTCCCACTATTTTCTCCTCTTCCCACTTTGTCAGTTGGCCCTTTCCGTGAAGGAATCAAGGCTTTATTGATGTTCCTCGTCGCGCGTCCGAATGGTAGCCGAGATAAACTGCGTGTATATAGAATGAAGAGCTCGCATTCGCTTCCTACCCTTTTTTTTTTTCTTTCTTCATTTTTATCATTACATGTCTCAGTTCTGATTTTCAATTTCTCTTTCTTATTTTCACGACATCTCGAAGGCCTTTGAAGTTTACGAGCTAAGTAATGCCGCCGCGCGAGGACGCGAGACATTTGAAGCTCGTTTAGGGAACGGCTTCCAGTCGAATGAGTTGGGAACATTTCTCCGCATTATTAATATTATTGTAATTATTATTATTATTACCGTAATGCGCCGCTACTTTGGCAAATGATGCGACAGCCAAGCTGTTATCAAAGGGTTATCGTTAGTTGTTTATCGAGCGTTGTTGACTATTTTGTTAATAATAATAGCAAATTGACCATTGGAATCGAATTGGAAACAGGGCAATGTTTAAAGAGTTAAAATTGAAGTAACGAAAATTAATAAAGGATAAAGTAAATGTTAGAAAATGCTCAATGGGATAAAGGGCATTGAGAAAACAATTTAACTAATGGAACTGTATTGCTTTCACAATTCCTGGCTTGTAGGCCTACAACTATAGGCAACCTTTTCTCTACTATCTAATCCGATTTTCTTTATTTTCTACTCGTGGTTTGAGACTTGCTTTTTTTGCGAAGTATTATAGAGATTACTTCTTTCATTGATCTTCTCGTAGATTTAAATCTATCGCTTTGGAAATGCCGAATATCATCGGAATACAATATTGTGCTTTATTTTCAAACGAAAAACAAAGGGGCTTATCGCTTATGCGCATTGTCCAATTGTTAATGATTTCATTAAATTATTTTTAAATCCATCGGGGTTTTGTGCTTGCACGCGGCGGGGGCTCCGCTAACCGGATAACTCCTCGACGCGCTCGTGATAAAATCGCGCGTATTAATTACTGGGCGGGGGGGGGAGGGAAAAAAATCAGTATCCATCGGTGATATTTCCATTCGTCGAAGATTTTTAAGAAAAACGTTATACCGCACGAAGCGCTCGCATTATACCCAAGCGATACTATACTTTATCTGGTATAGATTTTACCCCGTAGTCCATTCCTTTGGAGGAGTTTTAACAACTGGGGTTCCTGTCCATTACTGGCAACTGGTATTTGCCATCCTTTAAACGCTTTCCTCCCCAAAAAGATTGAGCGCACCAGTAATAACCGCTTACACCAATCCTACGGCCCTTCGATCAAATTCAAGAGCTATAAGCGGTCGAGCGGTGCGTTTACAATTATTTACATTATTTAGCCTTTTGAATTGCATCCTACCCCGAGACATCTCCGGTATTTTCTTCTCTTTAATATCAATTCGATAATTGCGCCGAGATTATTCGCGCGCCCTGCTCGACTGCAGTTTTACTTGCGGTTCATCCGCAAGGCCGAAGGGCCAAGGCAGAGGAGAGTAAGCGGAAAATAAAGCGACCACGCACGCCTTTGATTATTAATCGAGCTTCTGTAGGGATAGAGAGATAGAGATAGAGAGAGATAGAGGGTTAAAAAATTGCAACTTAACGACAACCGCGGTGCATAAGTTGCGCGCGGCTTAGTGCAGCCCTGGTGAACTCGAGTAATTACGCATACGAGTATTAATGCGCCATTAATGGAGTTGGACTCGTGCCGCGTGTTATCGATATTAATGCAATTGTGTAGCGTATCCGATACTCGAGGCCTCCTTCAAGCAGAAGTATTGTGCGTGCACACGTGATCCCTCTTACGGGCTGCTCTATATATTAGGCCTCGTGCCGTCTTCTCTTTCTCTACCTTCCTCCCTCTCTCTCTCCAACTCCCGGTCCGGTCCACCCCAAGCCACGCGGTCTGTCACTTTTAAGCACCCACACGCCGACGCGCGGATGATATTCACGATTTCATTCACGTATACAGCCACCGAGCGCACCGTTCCCCTCCTCTCCCTTGCGAGCCCAATGCGGTGGAGCCGTCGACTCGCCTCGGCTCCCCCCGACCCGCCCCTCCTGCGCCGCCGCCGCACCATCCATCCATCCATCCGTCCATCCCGCGCCACTCCGCCTACTCTATAATCGATACGCGAGACGACACTTCCCCGGGGAAAAACTCTCCCTTGTATCTTCACCTTCTCCTCGACGTATTGTCATCGCATCTATACACACACATGCGCATTATCTCTCTTTCATTCGATCGCTCTCTCTCTCTCTCTCTCTCTCTCTCACCCTCTCCGTCTCTTCTCGCTCTTGCTCGCTGCCGGAGCAACTGCAAATGTCTTACTCCAAAGCCCGCTGCTCTGCGAAAGCTGTCACTCGAACTGAATTAAGATAAAATTATACCCTGAAATTAAAGTATCCCGCTTAATTTCCTTTTGTTTATATTTAATCTTGGCTTCGACCGATACGCTATCGGCCGAGAAGGAGACAATACAATCGCCGCATAATTCAAATATTCTATATTCGATTTTGGCGTGATCTGAATTTTAAAACTCCTCGCCTCCCGCATTGTATGACAATCCTCCTAATTTTAAGTTACTTTCAAAACGTGTAAGTGTAAATTTATGGGTCGTAAATGCGTAACTTAATTTTTTTTTCTTTTTCTTTTATTTCCTTTCTTTTTTTTTTTTTTTTTTTTTTTCTTTTTCTGCAATACGCGCGTATTTGTTTTATGGTAAATAAGGTCGTATAACGTGTAATAACAATAGCAACTACATTTTACGTTGTATAGAGCAACGCATCGAATAAAATTCTATATTTCGAGCAGTTTTATTTCTATCTTTATATTAATTCAGTCCGAATTTTGCTTTATCTCTATTACAAGAATTCATGATATATATATTTAACGATGATATTTTACTTTCACGAATAGAGTAGTAGAAGACCCCCATCAGATTTACGCACGTGAAAAATAGTCGCTAAGCTTTGCCGTCTCATACATACATACATACATGCATGCACACGTGTATGTGTATATGTATATATTTAATGCTCGAAATTTGATTCGTATCCCCCGATAAATATTCCAACTACAAAGTTTTATAATAGAGCATCGTATACGACGTTAACGTTCGACAGCTCGTCAATAATCTTTGTTGGTACTCTGATCCCATGGAACACACGTTTCACCATTTCTTCATCGTAAGTATGCCGCGACGTAAAAATGCAATCCCAAGAATAATTGAAGCACTCGTTTTTTCGCAATGCTATTTAAACATCGTTGCTTGCACATTAACAATTGCATCGCAATAATACGAAGATCCAATAGCCACCGTTTTCGCTTCAACTTGTCTACCAAATTGTCTTATTCCTACTATCAATTTTGCTCGCGAGCTTGCGATAGTTCGCAGTTGTTTCTTATGGGCGCAATTTTTATAACCGTTTGCCAAGATTTCAAATTTTTGCCAAAAGACCGAAATGAAAAAGGGGCAAAATTAGGAAAGAAAAAATCTTGCACAAGTAACGAAGGAACTAGGACGAGGAACCCTATTAATTACTATGTGTATTAAAATGAATACTTCTCAATACCAATATTACTATTATAATGGAGTGCAAAAGAAACACGATCCCTCTTATTAATTATCATTCGTCCTTGAGGCTTTGGTTCAGCAATCGACTCTTATCCAGTTGATAAATATCATAATGAATATTTGTTTGAAATTCGCTCGAATAAGGAATAATACGATCTTGGGGGCGGGGAGGTGGGAAACGTTGGTTCCTAAAAAATAATCATAGCGAAGGGAAAATAATGAGAAAAAACGAAGGGCATAAATAAGAAAAATTGTAAATAATTAAGGCCAGAGTAAGCAAGTGCACGAGTATTTTGATAAAAATGCACGTTTCGATGTCGCGGACAATATAAAATGGGAGGAGTTTGGAGCTCTTTAGTTTTGGCATTAAAAGCGGCTCCTGCCAGCGGTGGAAAATTAGTCGTCCTCGCGAGCCTCGGCTCCAAAGCAAATAAATCCGTTGTCTCGCCGTCGAGCACCCGGAGGACCGAAAGGGAAAAGCCGAAGCGGCGCATAAGAAGAACAGTGGAAAAATATTTTGTTACTCGGGAAGTTTAATAAGCACGCGAAAGGGGGTCACCGCGAGAGCCGTCCATCGAATTCGGCAGTGATTCCTCCGTACGAGGAGCCGGAGATCTCGGCCGGGCCGCGCTTCGGCGGCTCTCGGGCATCGATCACAAAGCCGCCGGGAGTGAGAAGCGGAATCGGAGGAAGAAGCAGAAGCAGAAGCAGAAGAAGAAGAAGAAGAAGACGACGACGGAAGAATAAGGAAAAAGGAAAATCGCCGAAGGAGCGGGAGCATAATAAGCTGCTTAGAAACATTACTTGCCGATGGCGCAAGATCGGGACTGAGCCGCCGGGCTGGTATTTGCGGCACGGTTTCCATTTCCTCTGGGGCGCGCGTCTTTATACGCGTACCCTTCCATTGTCGCACCCTCTCGAGAGCCATCGAAGGGTGACCGAGTCGTGTTTTCAACTATCGCGCACCGGGGGGAAGAGGCTTCGGCTTCTCATCCGTTAGCCGCTCTCTTTTCCCGGCTCTCGCCCTCGCGGCCTTGCCCCTCTGTCCCGAGACTGCCACCGCCATTACCGGCCTCTCTCCCTCGGACACGCGCTCTCTCTAGCTCTCTCGAGCCCTGCTACGAGATCCAAGCTACTTTCGACCCGTCGAAAGCCAAAGCTTTTACTTTTTTTTTTTCTCTAGCCAGATATCGCAGCTGTGCGAGCGACGGCGTTAGCTCGCGAGTCGAGAACCCGCGATCGCCGAGGACGCTTCCATCATTTTCCCCCGCGCTTCTTAGCCAGCTCCCTCCGATGGTCAATTTCGTATTGCTCGCCCATTGGATTAGCCTAGCTCTTCCCCTCCTTTTTTTTAATTCGTCGTCGTCTCTCTCTCTCTCTCTCTCTCTCGCGCAGTGCATCGGACACTTTCGATCGCGGCGTCGCTCGCCACCTTAAGACACAAGTTAATCATCGAAGTGGCAAAGTCTCGCGCCTCGTTGGGGCGCTGCTGCGTCGAGGGCACGCGGTTGGAGTACCTTCACGGATTTCACAGGTATCGATGATGCTTTAGACGCGATAAGCCTCGGGGTGATAAATAATAATCGTATCTTTCCCCCGCACACCCCACCCCACCCTTTTGAACGGTATTGCGTTACCAAGCTTTACCGAAAACGAGCTCATTTCTTATTAAGCTCTGATAATTATCTTTATCCCTGGGATTCTTATCTCGATGACGGGTATCCCCTTAATAAAGGCATTAGAGCCGGTATCGGTAAGCTATCCGGTTAATTGTTAAAAGCAGTGGCTGTGGATTTTCCCCCTACTTTACAATAAATGATAATAAAATTAAATCTCAACGACATCGGAATTATGCACACAAGTTGCTCGGCTTTACTCGGCATTTGATGGCATTGTCCACATATATATATATATATATATATATATATATATATATTTTCAGACCTTAAACTTTAATCGAATACAAGCGCAACGGAAAACTATTATCAACAAAAACTACTCTTACCCGGATAAATTATTATTTCGTAACATTGCGCGTAATTTTGTTCGTTGCGAGGCGTCAATAGTAAGCAAACAAAAAAAAGGACTTCTTTAGATGTAGCGAGACCGATAAAAAAAAAAAAAAAAAATATCCAAGGAGTATAAATGAAAAGTTTTATTTCAACCACATTCTTACGGCTGTATCTTAGGAGGCAAGCACCGTTGCTCAAACCGTATCATAATTGGATAATTTGCGGCTTATATGCTAATGCATCGGGGGCCGGCCGTGAAAAAATAACAATACTTATAATAAATATAATATAACGGTCGAGCATCGATTATTCAATGCTGGCCATTAATTGTTATTTATTCGTAAACCGATATAAATGACAATTTTTCCAAACAATGTCGTCGCCGTTCGCCGAAATTTCTCCTCCGGGGGAAATCTGCGGCTCGGTTTTTTTTTTTATCCCAGTGTAAGCTCTTAATATGATAATGGAAAGACTCCGGATTACGCGTGTGGCAGCGTTCAAAGGACTCTGGCGCAAGAGTAGTTGGGCAAGAGGAGGGGAAGACGGAGAGAAGTCATAACTGGGCATAAATTTATCACTCGGAGGGTATTAAAGGGAGCACTGGCCTGGAACTTTATTCCAGGCGAAGAAGATCGACAATTCGAGGGGGGCCGGGGGGCGGGGGGGGTCTGTCAAGAAAAACGACGAAAGCCAAAGCTCAGCAGACGGGATAGCGTCCGGCTGAAGGAATCGGCATCCACGAGTCGAGCGGACGATTAGATTCGCGCCATCGCGGTTTAATTCGCTCAAAAAGGCCGCTTGGAGGTACGTAAAAAAATTACGAGCGGCTGGCGGGTGGAAAGAAAAAAGGTCGGCAAAGTCAGCGTCAGCCGGAGCCGAGGGCGGAACGGGGGACGGCCAATCCATTGTGGCTCGCGTCCATTCGTCGGTCCCCCGAGCTCGCGGGTAGCCGCGAGGCCGCGGAGGTAAAATTCCCTCGGTAGGGATAAGGTCCGAGGGAACGGCGACGAAGGGGTTGGGGTTGGGGGGCGGAAAGGCCGCCGAATATTCCGTGGGCGCGCCCGAGGAACCGAAAAGGCGGCCTTAATGCATTTGCCGTGGCAGCCGCCCTGCACGCATCACCAGTCACCCTTTCCGCAAGCTCAGCGTATTTCCACCGCCGTCGCCTCACCCCGCCCCCGCCCCCCCCGGCTTCCCCTCTAAAGTCCCTCGATCCCTCCGCGACGCTCGTGTCGCCGCCGCCGCCGCCGCCACCCTCCAGCAGCCTCGCCGACACCTCTGGCCTCCCCTCCCCGACTCCTCCTCCTCCTTCTCCCCTCCCTCTTTCTTTACGCCCGATTTTGGATAAGGTTATCGAGCCTCGACCGCCGCCCCCCGCCCCCCGCCCACGCCCCCCGCCGACGCCGCCGCAGCACTGCTCGGTCGGCGCTCGCGAGTGGAAATTTTTACCGAGTGGAATCTTTGCCTCGGTAGCGCGGCCCGGCCCTTCGAGCCAGATCTGCCGGCGACCCTCTCTACCCACCGGAAATTAGATCTAATGCCATATACGCGCGGCCGTATTTTGGGAATCCCGTCGAAGCCTCGGAGCCGTTAATTTCCGTTCTATTAACGGCCGCTCCGGCCACTCTCGGCCCGTCTCCGTCGGGAGGGAAGCGTTTGCTCGCCGGGCCGAGGACAAAGGTTTGCCGCGGACGGGGGACGACGCTTAAGGGCCTCCGCCGTTGCCCGTCTCGTTTTTTATTCTCAGCCCCTCGCGCTTGATACGCGCCTCTACGGTTCTCGCGCCCCAACGACTCGAGGACATTGATAGCCAACGATAAGACCGGGGAGCCATTGCTATGCAGGCGCGTGTCGCGAGGCCGCATTGCGTAGCCGAGCTCCTGTTCCGGATTTGTAAGGAAGCGCTTATCTCTTATTTTGCAAAGATTTAATATTCGAGCGTTTACCGGGGGTACGATCGCAGTTCGGTCTTCGTTTTGTCGGTAGGGTAAAGTCGAACGATTGGCGTCGGGGGTCCCTCCCCCACCCGCCGCCGCCGCCGCTTCGCCTCCGTTGCCTCCTCTCGAGACATCGTCCTGGCTCGTCGATCTCTCCCCACCCACCGTCTCTCTCTCTCTCTCTCTCTCGTCTCGAATCCGATGCCGTCGACCCCTCCGGCCCTCGCTCCTCCGGCTAAGGCTTCAATCTCTCAACGGGTTCGCAGCGCCGGTCGGCCCTCCCCGCGCTCGGCCTGCGCGCGATTTCGATTAACGAGATTGCTCGGATAAAATACGCCCAGGAGCTCACCGGCCGATGGCGCAAATCGACCGCAGCATCCGTTGCGATGCTCAGCCGCGAGTCCCGAGGGCCGCTTTGGCCTTGTCCCGAAGGAGGCCCCGCTCGCGGTAGGCGAACGAGCGCCGAGGCCGCGCGTCCCTCGGTCGTCTCGTCTGCTTTGGCCGCCAGGCCAATGTAATTTCGGGGAGTTAATTTTTATTGTTTTTTCCCGTCTACCTCTCTCTCTCTCTCTATCTCTATCTCGCAAACCTAGTCTAAAGGCTTGGCTCTCTCTTTATCTCCCCCCGGTCGCTCCTTTATGCAGCTTAACCCTTGCAGATGAAACGACTCGAGCTCTTCCGCAAAGGAATTTCAATCTTATCATCGATATCGATATCAGCCGCTGCGCGTACTCGTGTGTTTCCTTAATCGAGCGCCCGGTTAAATTCCCATTGTAACAATAACCCATTCTCGTTAAGCTCCAATCCTTCGATTCTGCTCTTACGCCAGAACCACGGCGATATTTTGAAACGCACGGCTAAAGACGCGCTCACACTTTGTCTCTTTGATAAATTCTATCCCAATTTCTTAACCAGTCGCGTGCAATGCCGGCGATCGAACAATGTCAAAACCAGCGCCGTTCGCATTGTGAATTAGGCGCATTGCTATATTTTTCAGCTGGCAATGTTCCGAAATTGAATTGACAATCGATGGCGCGGCCGAACGTGGGCTGAACTCGCGCCAGGGGACTGAAAAACTACGCTCGGCATTACGATTATGCAACGTATTTATCAAACGGCTGCAGGTCAGACGAGGATGGGAGAGAGGGAGAGAGAGAGAGAGAGAGAGAGACACGGAGAGATCAGCCGTACGGTATTACGCGCGCACGTGTCTTTTATCGCAGCTTCCATTCGGCACAGACGCGGCTCTACGGATTATCAATGCTTGCGCCTCTTCCCTCCTTTCCGAAATCGATTCGACGAATGCACGCCCAATTATAAATGGCGGCTGACCAACAACGGCCCATCTGTCGATCGCGGCTCCCGTTTCCAACTGCGGCCGAGCTCCCGCTGATAATCGGACCCAATAACCCAATAACGGCAATTCATTCCTGCTCTGCGGCTCCGCCTCGGTTTTTTCCCCGGGACCGACAGCTCCTCCGATCGTTCTTATCTCGTGGATATCTTTCCTATTGTCACCGAGCTCGCTCCGCCATCGTTCTAGTTTTTCCTTAAGTTTCCCTAGCCGAATTGGCCCTCGCTAAAGAGCCTTCGCCTCTTGCGACGCAGTACGTCATAGGGAACATTGCGTCGAGCTTTTTTTTGTTTTCAACGGGCGACACCAGTTGGGAAAAATGCTCGGCCTATCGCCTCCGCTAGTTGTACATGTGCAATAACGATGAATGAAATCTTGCTTATGCGACGTATCAGACCGATCGATATAGTTAAAGGAAGGAGAGGAAGAAAAAAACCCGCCAGAGCATTCGACTAAGGCATAAAAAATTTCAAGCCCCCTATTGTTATCTCGAGCCGAGAAAATTATTACTAAGCAATTGTCTCGTGCTTTATATAATCCGAGCTTAGAGTGTTTTGCTAGCATCATCATTAAGGGTATAAATACGTTTATCTTGATTTAACGGAGTTCAAGGGTTTGAAATACTCCCGGTGATATATATACACATACATACATACATATATTATATATATATATATATATATATATGTGTGTGCATATATTTTCGTAATAAATACGTAAGATACAGAGCCGCCGTCAGTCGACATAATCATTTAAGTTATACAATGCTCGTAAAGGAACGAACGATAAACAATCGTCGGGATAACGAGCTGGAAAGGTCGATGCCTTAATTTATTCGGCATGGGCCGTCGAGTGATTCGAATCGGCGGGAATCGCGAATCGCTCGTAGAACGGCAAGTGCAATAATAACGAGGAATGCCCCAATACAACGAGAAAGATGACAAGCGGCAGATATATATATATATATATATATAGAGAGAGAGAGAGAGAGAGAGAGAAGGCGATCGACTCGCGGTAAAGTCCGGCAATGATTTCGGGGCTCCGAGGGAGGGGGCGAACCCTTGGGCATCGCGGCATCGCTCGCTTCGAGGTTGGGAGTATCCAACGTGTGCGGATGATCGCGAGGCCGAGTCCATCCACCCCCAACCCCCGCGATCATCTCGAATGAGAATCCAGAACAAGAGGCGGAGATCGAGCCTCCCGCGCCTGCCATTCTCCTCGGCGGTCTCTCGCCCCCCCCCACCCCCGTCGCCCTTGTCTTCTTCCGCCGGCTCGAAATTGCTCAACGAGAGGCTACTTGGTCACGAGCACTTAGAAAATCAATAGCATCGGGGCACTTGTTCCTCCGCAGGCTCCTGCCAGCCCATATCTTGATTAAAATCAGAGCCACCTTCTCGCCGCCACCCTTGCGCTTCTTCCTTAACCGTCTACCCGCTCGCATTTATCCTCTCCACGCCTTTTTTTTTCTTCTCTCTATCTCTCTCTATATCTCTCTCTATCTATATCTCTCTCTCTCTCTCCACTTGGCCCGACTCTCGTACTCCTGCTGCCCCGCGCGACTTTGTCCCGGCCGGCTGATGATATCCCGACGGGAGGCCGTGCATCGGCTTATTCGTGCGCGGCTGCTGCATCCCGTCCGGGCGCACAATGACCCTCGCTCCTGTGATTTTCACTCCCTTAAGCCTACGCTTATGCGCGCGTGATATTTTTTTCATTGCAGCCCCTGGATTGTGTGAAGCGTCCGCTGGGTCCTCATCGCGAGCCGGCGCATTTCCACGAGCCATTATCCCCGCGGCCTCTCAATTGATATTGTTCCTTTAATCATCGCGCCAAGGTTTCGGGAGTGCGGGGCGGGCCGGGGCGGGGCAGCGAGAAAGGGCAAGACTCACACAGGCGAGCAAACGCGTTCGCGGGCAAATGTATCAACGCGAATATTAAAAAATTCTCCGCCTCCGTTATCAAGTAAGAACCGAGATTAAAAAGAAAGAAAGAAAGGAGGGAAGAAAGAGGGGAAAAAAGTATTCGCAACGGAGCTTTTCATTAAAGGAGTTTTAAATAACTCGAGTGCACCGAGGCAAGAGAGAAGCCCGTCCTGCTCTCGCTCGGTCGACTCGCTCTCTTGCGCGCGGCTCGAAAAAGCCACCCGCGTGACTCGGGCCACGTCGCCGCCCCCCCCGCGCTCCCAATTCGCGACAAGGAGGCGCGGGAACGGGGAGGCCGAGCTCTCGCACCTACGAGCCTCGAAGCGGTGCGACGGCGGAGCGACGATGCCCGGGCCGACTCCTCCGGTCCGCGAGGCCTCGGGCCGGAAGCGGCCTCTCGGCCGACTGGAGCCGTGGCTACTCTACCTCCGCAGGTGGCTCGACGCCGGGCTGGAGCCGACGGGGAGCGAGGATACGGAGAACGAGGGCCGGTCGGGGTCGCCGGCCAGGTGAGGCTCGAGCCGCGACCGGATATTTTCCCTTTGTCGCGAGGAGGAGCCGGAGACGCGTTAAAATATATCTCGGAGCCCGTAGAGCCGTTAAATGCACGGCGGCGTGGCGGGGCGGAGGGGCCTCACCGGGGGACGGAGAGCCGCCGATCAGTGACGACGCGTCACGCTTATTACGCGACGGGGATAAATAATCGGCGGCCGTTGACGCTATCGATCCTTTATTTATCACAGGGCGATAATCTATTGGCTCAGTGGCCGTCGGTTGCCTCGACGCTGCCTCCTCGTGCCTGCAATAGCCAAACGCCCACTCGAGTTTCCTTCGCGCGAGCGGTCGCTGGATATGAAGCGAGAGAGTGAGGGAGAGGGAGCGAAAGAGACGAAGAAGAAAATTGATTACTTTATCCGTGGCAGTGCATTTGAATTAAAAGCTTTATCGAGAAATGGCTCGAAAGTCCAAGACACTTTCGGCCCCTAAATTCAAGGTGCGCGCTTTACCCCGAGTCAAAAGGTCCTACCACTCATTCTGTCACTTTCACCCTCATTCGTTATCATTCTGTCTGCGGCCCTCTCGCTACTTTCTTCTCTCGCTCCAATATAGTTTATCTTGTTAATGTCCGTGTCGCACTTTTGCCCCGAATATAACATCCTTCCTCATCACTTACGCTCCAATGGGTCACGTACCATTTTTATAAAGAGACTTTAAAAAGGATTTACACTTTATAATTTTACGGCTTTGCTCGCTCGCGAATAATAACAATAACGATGATAATATCAGCAGCAGCAGCAACAGCAACAACGGAAAGAACAACGAACATTGTTGCGTTTATAAGCGCGGCTTAAAAAACAAACGGGCTATAAAAATAGGGAGATAGACGAGACTTATTTCTTACGTAGCAGGTGGATTAATTTACTTTTATCGATCATTTTGTAGCGATGATTTTTTATAATCTCGGCGTAATGCGGTGTTTACCAACGGGTCCTGCAACCTTTGATCAATTTATACTTCCCCATAACTTCTAATTTGTATTGTCCGTATGAGAAATGAACTTGTCTCGCGTTTTTCGAGTGACGCCCAAGTACTCGAGAGTTCAAGGAAAAATAAGCTAACGTAGGATTGCTAAAAAAAAAAAAACTTCCCATCGCCTTTAATTTGAGCGAGAGGATCAAATTTCAAAAAGAAAAAAAACACACCCACACACACACACGCACACACGCATATATATATATATATATATAAATATGTAAACGTGGAAGTAGTTTTACTCGAGGAACGACGAGAGCAGAGGAGGAGCAAAGGTCGAAGTTGATATTGCATTCGTATGGAAAGCCACCAGCAATAGAGTTGATTTCTTTTAGTGATCCCGCTCTGGCGACCCGACCAGGACCCCCCGGCCCCCTGTCGCCCCCCCCCTGGCACCAGCGCCAAAGTCGGCGCACCCGCGTGTCACTTGGCGCGGCGCGACGCAACTGGATATCATCAACGTACGAGCGCCGGACCTCGTCTCCTTGCCATTGGATACGCGCCCCTGATCTCCGCCACATTATCCAGTCATGCGAGACTCTAACGACGCGTGAATATTAAATACTCGCCGGCTGCCGCTTTAATAAATAACCCTCTGCCAATACCGATATCAGAGTGTTTCACCTTATGCTCGATATTTATAATAATGGCGTCATAAGAATTAAAAAAAAAAACACGCACGCGCACATATAACAATAATCGGCTCACGTGGGTAACGTAGAATTTTGATAATGAGGGGGCCACGTTAATTAATACGCTCTTGTGCTTTGTTTTCTTTTTTCTTTTTCTTTTTTTTTCTCTCTCTCTTTGATTTTTCTTTCGTAACCGATCTCCGATGGAAAAAATTAAACCAATGGGGTTAGTGGAAGGGCGACGCGACTGGTAAAAGGTTGTTTGTAAACTTTTACCAAGTCGAATCAAATCTCAATTACGGGAGACAATTGTTATTTTCTATTTTGAAAATAGAAAAAAAAAAATAGAAGATCTCCAGGGCTTAAAAAGGGAAATTGAATCTGTAATTTTTCTTTCCTTCTTTCTATCTTTTTCGGCAAAAAAGGCAAAACAAATTATCTGGTAAACGAAGATATTCAAATTGATATAATTCAAGTACGCGACGTCCTCTGAATTTCTTGAGAAAAATTATTCTGTTATAGTGAGTGCGCCTTCGAAGAAACGTTCTTTACAATCAAAATTATGCTCCGAGAGAAGGCGTTTATTTTTCTTTCTTTTTTTTTTTTTTTTTTTTTGTTTTAGTAAAAAATTTTTCACCGATGAACAATAGATCTGCTATATATTGAAATTCTTTCAACAATTTGAACCGAACGTTATAACAGGAGAAGAACAAAAAAAGAAAGAAAAAAAAAGCAGCGTAAAACAATATCCGCAAAGAATTTAGTATAAAGTAAAGGGGAGGGGAGTTCAATTGTTAACATGAATAATTAAGTATAAAATTAAAATATCACGCCAGGCCTTGAATATTAACGAATGGCACGTACTATTTCCAGTTGATGATAAAGGGCAAATAAAAGTAGCGATTCCTAATGCGTGTAAAAAGCACGGTCAAACGTATCTGGCGATCCTTTCCGTTATCTATGGACGGGAAGAGAATAAAAAAAAGTGGAAAAAAAATGTTTCGCAAAATTGCCACCTGCGAGCGGATATTCCTCGGCCCTTCGTATAACTCCGAGGCTAAAAAGTCATTTCGGCCCGAGTCCACATCGATGCCTATCCCTTGCGAGCATTACCGCGTCGGTCATAATTATGTTTTTAGTCGGTACGTGAAAAGATATATATATATAGATAGATAGATATAGATAGAGAGAGAGAGAGAGAGAGAGAGAGAGAGAGCGTAGGAAGAAGAGAAGGATGGAGAGAAAGGAGACGAAAGGTAAATTAGGAGAGAGCGCCAGGGTCCCGGGGAGACAATTATTAAAGCAATAATCATAAGTGAGTCAATATGGGAAGGAGCGGATGTGTACAGTCCTTCATTCGGGCCGGTGATTATGGATCCATTAAGGCGACGAGCAACAAATGGCCTCTGTTGCAATCCAATAACTACATCAAGAGCCATGTAATAAAAGGTAGCAGGGACGGAGGCAACATTAACGGCTTAGACACCAGTCATGGGTAGTTTAGCGTGCTGCCGGTGTCCGACGACATAATAGATTCGACTAAGCGCGAGGGTTGACGATTTTAACCCTCTCGCTCCCTTTGCCCTCTCTTTTTATTTACCATCATAATCCTGCCTTTTATACGTGTACATACGTACATACAGACACACACACACACACATATATATATATATGTCTATCTATCCATACTCGTAGGTTCGTGCGAGTAGAAATGCTAGCCCATATAAATCAACCAATTTACCAATATGCGCGCGTGGAGATAACTCGTTAGCTTCCGTACTTTGTCGGGGATAAAGATCGTGGCTTCCATTGGCCAACGCTGGCCCGGGTAATGCGCGACTTTCGCACTCGCCTCCATTCTTCGCTCGCTCTCTCAAATGCTTCTTCCCTCCGCGCGCTGGCCCCCCCCCTGCCCTGCCCTGCCCTTCGCCGCCCCCCTCGCCCCCCTCCATTACTTCTCCATTTCTCTTTGTGCTCTACGCCGTTGTCGACTTCTCTCTCTCCCTCCCTCTCTCTCAAGCCCGCCCCGTCGCTTCGCTCGCTCGATCCTTCTCCGCGCTTCGTTTTTTTTCTTCTTTCCCCCCCCTCCATCTCTTTATCTTCCCGGCACTTTTATCATTCCTCCCCCGTTGCGCAACCAATGCATCTTATCTACCTCTGCCCGGGTGTGCCCTAATACGCGGCCCACTCCCATTGTAAATCCTATTACCCGGGCGGCGAACTCCGGCCGCTGGATAATTAACTCAGCCGGTCGCGAGAATGCCGGCTCTACAAGAGAGCCAGGCCGGTCTTCCAAGAGCACCGGGTGTAGCTCGGTCGACGAGGAAGTTGCCCCCGCGATGAAATCCAAAGATAAAAGGCCCTAATGGCCCGAGAGAAATCGGTAGGATCGGCTTGGGAAAATTGTCCCCAGTGGTATAGGTAAGCGCTCGCGACGCCGGCGGGTATCAACCCACCGGCTTTCCCGTGCAATTAGCCCGACGGTACCGGCGATGCTTTTACCGCTTACCGGAGGGAGGTGTGATGATTTAGCGGCCGTTAAAAAGCACCGCCTGCCTCGTATCGACAACCTTTGCCCCTGGCGACGAATCGGCGATAGCGTTACGCGATAATGGCGCGCATTTTAGGATTGCTTATCCGGTGCCCCTTCCGCTGTTTCTCCCTTCTTCTTCTCCTCCACTGTCGATGCACCGACAGGACGTTGTTGCTCTCCTCTTCCTTTCTGCGCTACACCTTCTTTCTGTTGTTTGGCCGAGCGCAGAGTCGCCGAAAGTAACAAAGCGCAAGAAGGGCTACGGACCTTTTCGCCCAACGGCTGCGAGGCAAAGCCACGCCGAGGGAAATCCATAGTACGCGATTTGGCGACGGTGCTGGCGGGGTGGCGATGGAGGGGTTGGGGGGGGGGCCCGGGGTTTAAGGGAAGCAACGTTTGCTACGAGGCGCCTGCACATTTGAACCTTTAAAAAATATTGCGCTTAACATTTTTATAATCGAATTACATTGCACGGCGAGTCGAGAACAATGGCGGAATCGAGTCGATATTAAAAAATAATTTTCATAAAATCCATTTGGATGGCTTCGTTACATCGGTATCGCATCGATAGAGCAGCTAAACGTTACGCTTGATTATCTCGTACAGTCGCTTCCATTCGACTGTTAATTAATATTTCGCTCTATACAAATTTTTGTAAATCCATATCAAAATCTAACTGGAATTGAGAGTGTCGTTAATAAATGATGTACTCTCGTTAATCTACGCATCGTTATTTCAAATTATAATATACACCATTTCAGTTGTCTTTATAAAAAGTAAATAATCATAATTTTTGAAAAATAATTTTCACATCGTTGAACCTACTTTTTACATTCCATTAAACCCTTTCGATGCCTCTTAGTCGTCGTTATTAAGATTACGTTTAATAAATTTCTTATTCGCTGAAAAAAAATAAATACAAGTAGATCGTACATGCGTGTAAAAAGGTGTCAATTTTATGTAATTAAATTTCTTTAAATTAATGAACTCTTGCTGCACTTTGTATTAAAGTAACGATTACTTAAAGATTTGAAGGTAAATAATTGATAGAAAAGAAAATTAATCCAACAATATCTTTTTAATATGCTACGCTTATAATTTATTTAATGTAATTCTTCTGATCCTTAGTGTGCACGTGACCATATGTATGCATTTATGTATGTATGCATTATATGCATATGCCTTTATTCGCATAGAATATTGAGCGATAAAACGAATTTATTATAGAACGATGTTAAGATAAATTTTCAAGCTCTAATATTGATAATGAATTGTAAATTATTACCAACGATAGAATTATTTTAAATTTATGAATAAGTAATAAAATGTCATGAAGAAACTTGAAGGCCCAATAAATTCAAATAAAAATAGTTGTGCTAACAAGTTTTACGATCTATAAAGGTGATATGTACGTTTTACTATGATACAGAAATCTGTAAATGCATTGAAATCCATCCGATTTCCATGAAATATTTATGATAAAGATAAAGAATAAAACGGTTGTATAATACCGACAGACACAGAAACATTGTTTATTTATCATTTATATTGGGGGGGGGGACGTTTCCAACTTTATGAAAGCCATAAACAGATATTCCAAAAAAAAGTATACTCGCTTCTAAAAAGTGAGCTTAAATCTTATTAAAAGAAGTATTTTATTGAGATAAAGTAATTATTATACTATAACTTATTATCGGTGAATTGATTTTCATTGTAGTGTTTTGTTATCATGGCGTTTAAGTATCACCGATCAAAACGAATTTTCTCTTTCAAAAATAATTCCAACAATGATTACATTGACACGAACAAGAGATTATAATAATAAAAACAAACGTTGAAGTAATAAGTAGTGAAGCTGCCAGTGGAAGCTTTGATTTGCATACATTTAACTTTTTTTTCAGTTAGATAAAGACCTAAATGTTACGAATTGAATTAAGAGCCACGCGTAAAGATGCAGGATAAAACGACGATAATATAGTTGGATAAAAGTAAAATGTAATAAAAAATGATGAAAAGAAAATGAAAGTTTGCTTTAATTTCGAGGAAGTGAGAATATTTTAAGGCGTAAAAATAGAAGCAGAATAATGGGACTGATCGTAAAAATTGGAAATCCAGCCTGATATTTTCCTTATGTTTGATTTAAATTAAAATATTAATCAGGAGTGAATTTCTTTCTATTGTTAATTATCGATTATCCATGTCCTGACTTGGACGGTTCAACAATTGCAATCTCAACCATTGTTAATTATTTACCAGTTGTTCGTTTGATTGAATATAAAAATAAAAATGTTCCTATTGCTCGATAATATTTGTTGCATAAACATACATTTTGAAAGGACCTGCTTGTTTATTGGGAATATTGCTTGATTTTAAGATAATCGTCACAATATTTACGCGCGCGCAAATCTGTAAATACTTACGCGTAAAATGAGCGCGGCAAGAATATGCGCTTAGCCGTTTATTGTGCGTCGTCGATGAAGTTTACAATTATTAAACAAATTGCTTATGATGTTAAAAATGAGACGATTCGATCATTGGCATAAAACCAGTTTGGCGGATAACAATAGGGCGACTTTGCGACCACGAAGGCGTAGTGCGGGGGGAAAAAAGTTATATAAATTTAATAAAGTTTTTTGAAAGGGCTCGATTAAACATATATTTAATTGGAGCATTTTATTCGCGAGGAGCTTTAAAATATTCTCTTAAATCTGGCGTAAGGCGTACGTACGTGCATTAATTATTCGCCTTTAATAATAATAATATTAATAATAATAATAATAATAATAATAAAGAAAAAAAAGAACAAAAAAGAAACGAACTAAAAATCATCAACTACGTCCATTTTTATAAAATAGAAATTTCATAATAGGCATTTTTGTACGTGGCTTTTCCCCCCGAGAGCAGGGCAAAAGTAATACCCCTGGAATCCGTGGTATTCTGTTCGAAACAAAAAAAAAAAAAAAAAAAAAAAAAAAAAAACAATATAGATTATCAACGCCGTACTTTAACGATTGCACGACCAATGCGATAAAAATACACCGGGGTCGCGACTGCAAACTAATGGGAGAAATTGGTTTTTCCAGCCGTTGCAGAGCACTCGAGAAGGAGGCACAACAACAACAACAACAACAACAACAACTATTATGGTACGTTCGTCGGTAACTTTTCGACTTATGCCCATGGCGTTAGCGGCAGCACTTACGCGATAGACGAATCTATGCTCTTTGTCAAAAACTTCAGTTACGACGGTGCCGAACCCACGGCCTACTTTTGGGTAGGCAACTCAACGAGTCCAGCACCCGACGGTATACCCGTGCCGTATCCCGAGCACCGGGGCAGGTGAGTTTGCATTTGGCACCTTTATCAAAGCAGGGCTCGCTCGCTCGTCGATCCCGATGGTTTGCCCCCCCCCCCCCCGACACCCGTTGCTCATTTCGCATCAAATACGAGCCCGGCCCAACGGTCGCCTCGCCCTTCGGTCCCGGCCCGAGGTCCTCTCGGCGCGGATGCTAACACCTCCCCCCCAACCCCAGGCCCGCTTCGGCAACGATGCGCCATCGATGCATCGATCGGGTTTTAAAGGTCGCGGGCGCAGCGCGACGCGGCATCCTTAAGCTATCGTTGTAGGAGGCCGGGCAACGGGGGGAGTGACCGGAAGTAGGGGGGCACCGATGGAAAAATGGCACGTGCACGTTGCGCAGTCGGGAGAGAGGTCGCGAGCGTAACCGATACGGGATCGAGAGGTACGCCTCGAAGGTGGCGCCGCCGACAAAAGGCCTCGCTCGGGGTCTAACGAGCGCTTTGATACTTAATGAAATATTCGACCGATATAATTGATCATACGATACCGGGCAAATGAGGGGCGGGAGTGGGTGGGTGGGGGGGCGCATACGCATTATGCGGCCCTCGTTAATTAAATCAGTACCTTGCGCCGTATCGCACGGACGGTACGGACAAAGGGAAAATTTCAAAGCCCGGGAAGCCCCGGCTAAGCTCCTAAAGCGCAAAATCAAAAAACGCCCGGTATAAGGGCGCGCGCGCCGCCGCCGATTGCGAAACCGAGGCTAGGAGAGCTACCGGGCGCGCACACGTGCGCCCCGGTTAATAATTCTCAATTTTATTAACCGGCGGCCGTCTGGCCGGCCCGTCCGCCCGTAACCTCGGCTACGAGCCAATGCCGAGCCCGCGCCGGGCCTCGCAGTCGTAGTCGCTCCAGCGCCGGTCGCTTCACCGCGCCTCGATGCGACCGTGCGTGGGAGCCCTTCTGGGCGCTTCTTTATGGGCCCCCCTCGATCGTCACGGCCTGCCGCGTCTCAATCGTATCCCCGTCCGCTTTTCGACTTTACGCTTCGCAGGCCCTTTCACGTTATTTATAGCCCACCCTTCGCTTATGACTTCTTCTTATTCGCTGGCCCACCCATCCCCTCCTCGCCCACTTTAGCCCCCGTTTTTTTTTTTATATGCCCGTACGTATTAATTCGTGGAGCGGTATTTTTTTTTTTTTTTTTTTAACTTTTAAATTTTCTTCTTTTCTCGGTCATTTTCATTGCTTTTTCTCTTTTTTTTTTTTTTTGATTTCGATACAGTGGCGGTCGTTGCGAGCCTTGTAACTACGCTGATTTGTCATAAGCCCGCGATTCTCGTGCGCTTAGAGCGAAGACGAGCATCGAAACCATTCATCTTTTTATTCAGGCGATGATATTTACCCGTTGACAATCGATGGGCTAAAGACCGCGTGTTGGCTGGTAAATTCAATACTGATAATTCGGTACAATAGCTACAAATGCTTACGAGGGCACACGTGGAGATTTTACCTAAAATTCAATCGAATTTAAATCTTCGATAATAATAATAATAATAATAATAATAATAATAATAATAATAATAATGGGAAACTTGAAAAAGTGAACACAGTAAGTAAAATTATTAATGCATCGTTAGTGGTGGAGAAGCGGGAATTACACGCGTGTATATATATATATATATATACATATTAGTATATGCCTATGCGATAAGAGTATCGAAGTATGAATTTTTATTAAAAAATGGATAAAATGCCTAATAATTACAATGACATTGGTTCGATCGAGCATGAAAGACGTTTCGTTTATAATTTCAGCAATAATCAAAAACCACTGGAGGCTTTTGTGAATTCCGACATAATACTCAGACTCCCAGCGAACATCAAGGTTCGAGACATCAAGTACTTGAGCGTGTGGTGCAGCAGATTCACCGTGAGTATTGGCACTTTGCTTTCGCTTTGGCAGGCTCGAAAGGAATGAGAAAGGAACGAAGAGGGAAGAAAATTGAGAATTTTCAAATCCACCGCCGGCTCGATAAATATCGCCGAGCGCGAGGGACGGGGCTCTGGGAGAGAGGGACATTGAGAGATGTACGTAGAGAGAGAGAGAGAGAGAGAGAGATAAGGCGCGCAGGACCAGGAGCGTCGGCGGGATCGGTAACGAAGTATTATTAAATCGAGTAGCGAAGTAAGTAATCGAATGAGCGATGGGCGTTATAAAGAGGCGGCTGGTAACGATGCCAACGTGACTTACGGCCGGAAAGGAGGCAGGCCGGGGCACGAATGGCCGATCGCGGGTCAGGTGAGGGCGCGAGAGCGCCGGCACTCGGATAACTTGATTTCCGAGGAGTCGCGGCGCCATTCGCAGCTAACCCTGGCCATCCCCGTCGCCCGGGGTATTCGTGGTCAATGGTGCGTGTCGGATGGATACGGAAACCGCCCTAAAGCGGGGAAGCGCCCCCACGAGGGGAGCGACTCTCTCTCTCTCTCTCTCTCTGTCTCTCTGTCTCCGTCCCTGTCTTCTCTCTCCCCCCCCCCCGCCCCCGGCTTCCCTTAAGCACCCACGCCCTTATCGAGGCTTCGGCGACAAAATCACGTACGCGCTCCCGTGCTTAAGCGACTAAGGATCACGCGCCGATCGCTCCAACTATCTCGCCCAGGAGAATGATTCGACTAGTTACGAGTGCGAGGCCTTGGCGATTTACCATCCGCTACCCAGCCCCCCCCCCTTGCAATCGCTTGCAAGTAACGAGACGCGGGAGGAGCCTCGGCTCTGGCCGATTAGGCCATTCTCGAGGCCCTCGAGCCGAGAAGAGCTCGTTCCTTCCTTGAGATTCCCCAACAAAGTCCCAAGCTCCGAGGCTACGGCCAAGGGTTGGAGCTTGGCTCGCTGGCTTGGAGGCTCGACGCAAACGCGGGGGGGAAGCGCGCCACGAGGAGGCGCTTGTCGGGAGGAGGAGGAGGAGGCAGTCGATCCGCGGCGAAAATCGAGGATCTTCCATCATCGCAGCGCCGTAGCTCGGGCGATAATAATACGGCTGGCCGATCTCTTGAGCTTGCAAGGGGGGGGCCGAAGGGTGCGGGGGGACACACTCATCTGGATGCGAGTCAGCCGGTGGGCCGCTCCCTCCGATCGATTTATAAGAATCTAATAAACCTCTTGGACGGAGGGGGACGGAGAATCGAGGCAAGGGCCTCCTCCTCTCGAGGACGCGGATCGCTGGTGCCAAAGGGGGAGCCGCAGAGCAGCGATGCGCCCATCGGCGGAATGCTTCATCGGCAGGAGGAGGCGCCAACGATCGCGACACTTCTGAGAGCGGCATTTTAATTGCGCGGCCGTAGCGGGAGCGTCGAGGAGCCGAGGCCGGGGCCGGCTTTGGCATAGAGGCGCGTAACGAGGATGGCCAAATACGGCGAAATAATGGCGGTGGCGAGTTGCGGGGGGGGGGGGCAGGGGTGGATTATAAGCCGCTCTCGGGTGAAGGTAATGCGTTCTGACCGGTGTGCCGGAGCACGGCTCTCGCTCTCTCTCTCTCTCTCTCTCTCTCTCTCGCTCGCTCTCTCTGTATCCCTGCCCGGCCGTCTCAGCCCCTCGCACTCAGGACGAGGCGCGCCAGCGCTCGCAATTCGCAGCTTTAATGCCGAGGCTCGGGGGCTTGAAAGGGTGTCCTTCGTAGCATGACAAGCCTCCATTAGATACGCTCTGTCACCGCAAAATGCCCCGTCCGTGGCTGATCTCCGCGACTCCCTGGCCCCCCCCCACCCCACCCCTAACCCCGACCCCCGCCGCCGCCGCCGCCGCCGCTGCTCCCGCTCGACGGCTTTTCATCCTCGTGAAGCCGTGAAGGCTCCGATGGCCCCACGCCACGAAGCGCCGCCGCCGCGGCGCCCCACCCCCGGCCTCTCCGCGCTCTTCGCTCTTAATTATGCGGGCAGGCCCGAAGCGCGCAGTCGACAACCCCGCCCGCCCCTCCCATCACGGACGAGGCCGCGTGGACCATTGTCGATAAGGATAAGCATCGCCGAGCCGGCCTTTTCTTCTTCCTCTTCTTCCTCTTCTTCTTCCCTTCGCTCTTGTCGCTTGTGTCGTTTGTGTTTTATCTCTCTTTTAAATGATGCCCTGACTTTCTTATTATTATTATTATTATTATATATATATAGATAAATATGTGTGTGTGTGTGTGTGTGTGTGTGTGTGTGTGTGTGTGTGTGTGTGTGCAAACATACATATTTTTTTTCGTATGCGCGCGTGCATTGCGGGGAGCTTCGGCACCATGTCCACGCACAATAATCACGATAATTAGAATGATATTTTTTCTCTCACGAGAATAAAGAACCCTTCGATTCCGATGCTCGCCGTTTGTCCCTTGCCATCCCTATTTCAACGAATATCCGCACAAATTTATAATCGAGTGCTTTTATACTCGTGACATAAAAATGCCTGTATCGGCAATATTCGAATGAGCCGATTCGAGATAATGATGATAATAATAATAATAATAATAATAATAATAATAATAATAATAATAATAACAATAACAACAACGATAACAATAATACTTAGCTCCGTGAGAATGAGTAAGCAACTCGGCCGGTGCTCAAAAAATGCACAAGGTTATTACGGTTTGTGAATTATTCGTAAAATAATGCTGGGCGGCGACGATGATTTTTGTTTTTTGTGCTCCTTCAACTGGAAGGAGAGAGGCCGCGTGATTAAAACGATGATGAAATTGCGAGCGGATGCGCCCGACTTGCGATGCTGAGCGACCGGAGCCGTCTGTCGATCAAACATCCAAGTGTTTCTCCCCTACGCTCAGTTGACGTATTGTCAAGGATAAGCCACACTGCCTTTCGCATCCTCCCGATCGAACTTTCGCTTCCCATTGATGAATATTCCTCCCTTCCTTAATCCTTTGCCCCGTACCTTTTTCCCAGTGGCAGTCTTAATTACATTCGACCCGAGCTTCTCAGAATTCAAGAGTTCAAATTTTCCGAAAAATCCCACCCGACCGAAGATACTTTACGTCGCCTTCCTTTTTTTCTTTATTGTCTTTTTTGTTTTGTTTTTCTTCTTCTTCTTCTTCTTCTTCTTCTTCTTCTCACTTTTGACTAAAGCATCATCGATAATCCGGTTTATCTTCGATCAACGAGAGCCACTCTCCGTTCGTCGCTTGTACAACCTCAATAACAGCAGAGGCGCTCGCTCGCAATCCGACAGCCGACTCTAGCGCGTTTCTCATTTGTCAAAGTAGGAATATTGCGTTGGCTGTCACGTCGGAAAGGACAACGGCAACGGCAGCGACGACAAGGGCAACTAGTCTGATTTTTATTTCCGTCCTCTCGGCTCGCTACACCGGCATTAGGGCTATTGCTTTTGGTGACGGCGCAAGAGGCGACGACGAAGCTCCTGCACGCGCGCGCGCACGTCGGCCACGGGAAAGTCCGCCGGTGTCGGGCTCCGACGAGAATCATTATTACGATTGAGCATTCGAAAAGGGGCCTCGAGCCCTCGCCGTCGTCCTTGCGCAGCTCCTCCCGGAGAATCGCCGCCATGCGAACGCTTAGCCATTCGTTTCGTTCTCCTTCTCTCCGCAAACCCCCGGAGCTCCCAGCCCCCCCCCCCGTTGGAAAATCGTCCTCTTGCGAAACTCTGCCTCCTCCCTCCTACGGCTACATCGAGAGCTTAGCCGTCTACGGAGGCGACGACGACCGCGGCTGCGGCTGCAGGACGACAACAATGTGCCCGAGTAACGCAAATGGACGCGATTTCACGTTGGCCGGGGGAGCCCTTGAATGGGAAAATTGTCTGGATTTGAAAAAATTAATTACGACCTCGTTGCAGGCTGCGTCCATTGTGCCACGTTAATTGGCAGCCCCATTATTAATTGATAATTAAATATTTAATTTCCAATTGAGAATTAATATTCACAGGCTACTCTCCCAATGCGAATTGCACGAGTCGCGGCCCATTTCTTTAAAAATAAACGCCTGCGCGTATTGTTCCCATTGGAGGGACAATTTTATCGCGAATATCGAATATTCTCGAATGTCCTACGTTTAATTCAATTTAAATTAAGCATCCCTTTAGAGGTACGGATAAATTTCTTCTCTCTCTCTCTCTCACACACACACACACACACACACACATACACAGTCAAAAACTGCAGGCCCTCGAATAATAAATTCATCCTCGTGTAAAAATCCATCGCGCAATGTTCATTTGAATAAAATTTTATAATATGCGAGTTCCGCTCGTAGCTCTTCATTTATAGCCTATGAATTTGAATGGCGAAGCGGTCAGGCTATATTTTATTAAAAACTGAATTTTCAAGTGCCTCATTCAAATCCACCGTAGCGCGTAGGGCAGGCGAGCTCGCGGTTAAGGACGTAGCTCTGGAAATAATCGCGATACGTGCATTTGGCTTGAGCGAGGATGTCGGGGCAGTGTCATTTGGAAGTAGCGGAAGACGAAGAAGAAGAAGAGGAAGAAGAAGATGAAAAATAAATCGAGTACTCGCTCGGGGGAGAAGCTCAACGGCCATTGTCTTAAACTGGAATTGTATTAAAATTTGAATATCGGAGGAGTGATTTTGAATCAGGGCGTAAACGAGGACTGCGACGATTGCGCCGATGGAGTGACGAGGAAATTAATTAACCGCCTCAGTTTTTCATTCGTATCTGGAGCTGACGTCGAGTAGGTCTTGGCCAAATTGATGATTAACCCTTTGCGCGCCATCCCCCTCCCTCCCCCCCCCCACCCATGATTTAATTAAGCGCGAACAGTGGCCCGGCAACTTTTCCACTTTTGAATACGGTTCACCCCACGAAGGCGTAATGGAGACGCAGGCGAGAGAATGGCGATCGAGATAAAGCAAGATCGTTGGTACTTGGAGAAGTAGTCGGGAGAACTCGATATATACGTGAGGCGTACTGTACAATACGTAAAGTTTAATCTGTAAAAAAAAAAAAGAAGGTAACGGGATAAGGAGAGGGAAATAAGATATTCCTTGGCTTTTGGAAAAAGATAAGGCTGTTATCATAATGGAGCCGTAAAATTCGGACCGGCAGAAATATGAGATCGCGGGGGCAAGATTTCACCGAAGTTTTCCGTGAAGCGCAATTTTTATAGTTGGTAAATTAAGCCGATCAATGGCCGTGCGGAAGGGGAAGGAAAAACCTCACCGAGGAGAAGGTCGAGGACTCCGATTCCGACGAGGACAAAAGCCATAATCTCCTAATGGATAATGCGCGGCAATTTTCGAGGAGCCCAGCGGGGTAAGCGACGGAGCAGCCCTGGACGGTCTCGACCTCGACAACCCTCGCGAGCCAACCCGGCGACGCTTGGAGCACTTCCCGGGGCTGCCTCCCTCCGCCCCCCGGAAGGCCGTTTACATTAGAGGCCGGGAGAGAAGCGATCGGACAATCGGGAGCCGGGACAAAGCCTCGGACGCGGCCTCGGAAAAATCAATCGGCACCCGCCCCGCCTCGGAAGGCCCCACGACCGCGTAGTCCGGGGCGCGAGCAGCCGATCTCCGCCCTGTGCCGGGAGGGACAGGTTCCTCCGAGCCCTGGCCAAGATCGCCCGAGATGACCTCGAGCCTCGTCGACGGGAGCCCGTGCCGGCACGCGGCCTCGGCCCGAGGTCGTGGCCAGCGGGGACACTTTTTACAGCTCGGGTGCGCGCCCCAGTGCCCGTAGAGCCAGATAAGGGACAACGGGAGGCTGCCTCTGGACAATGGCTTCGGGACCAGCGCCGAGGCATGGATTTATACGCCGGCTGAGAAATCGACGAAGGCAACTTAGTGCCGCCTCGATCGAATACGTTATTCCTGAATCTTGTTCTCTCTCTCTCTCTCTCTCTCTCTCTCTCTGTCTCTCTTTCGCCAAGGGTCGGATATCCCCCCCGCCCCGCCCCGCCCGCGCAAATGGAAGCCCAGGCCAAAGCTGACAAGGAACGGACGGAAAGTTCGCCTCGGTCCGCTCGCAAGTCGACGCGATATTTGGAAGTTTTCCAGCCCCCGTCAATAAGGTCGGAGATCCGATTGCAGCTTATACTGCAAAACTACGTTTTCAAAAGCACTATATGAAACGCGTACGAAGTAATTAATGCAGCTTTGGGACAAAGTTCCCTTGGCGGCCGGTGCACACCCCGACGGTAATGACGCCGCGGTCGTAGGAAGGAAGAGGGTAAGTTTGCCCAACTTTGGAGGCTATCGAGGACGCCGACTGCGGACCGGCCAATCCTTCGATCCTAAAGGGGGGGGGGCAGAGCACCCGCGGAGGAGGCCGTTCGTAAAAGCCGACGAGAGCGCAGCGCCCTGGAAGCTCCGAGCCCGGGCAGACCCTTGGCTGGGTACGAAGGGGACCTCCGAGGAGAAGCGCATCAACGAGTCTATCGATCGCCGAGGCGGACGCGACTCGCGCCCATGGCCGGCAATGGAAAGAGCCACCCACCCGGGAGTACTGCGGGCAACGCACCTCCGGGCAACGGATCGAGCGCGCCCCAGGAGATCGGGGACGACACCGGGAGCCTCTCGCGAATTCGCGCGCGCGACCGAGGAATCGTCAAATTCCAATAATGCCCCGGCGATAGCCAACGACCGATTCCCTGTAGATTGCCGGTGAGCCCGGCCCTGGACCTGGACCTCGCCCGGTCGCCGACCTCCCCAAGCTCGTTGGCTCTAACGGGAGTAGCCTGTCTGACGAGAGGCGGACCTGAAAAATTGAGTCGAGCTTAACCGCGGACCGGAGCACCGCAGGGAATACTCCGAGGGACTTTTGAGGTGCCGCGCGTCGGAGGGCACGAGCTGGCCTGTTCGAGGGTGCAACGCTCCTCGGATGCTGTTCACAAAAGTAGTAAGCCGAATTGGGAAGCTCGGGCGCGGATTGCCGTTATTCCTAAGATTGTCGAGCGATTTGCTGCTCATCGATTGGCGGGGGGGGGGGAATGCGGCAGCAAACGGTGGGCGGATGGACGGAGCCCGGGTTCGTTGGAACGGGACAGCTTTTTTCTAATCGGCTACAAGGGCCGAAACTGTCTCGTCTCTGCTAGAGCTGAAAGCGATGCCAAATTCAGCGAGGAGCGGAACGCTTACCTAAAATTTGGTGCCTATTCGGCAGAGGCAATTGCATCGCGCGCAGTGCTGCTTACGATTAGCGAGGGCAGACTCTTCGAAATAGGATCCGAGGGAATAGGGTTGTACGTGCGATTATCGCTCTCCAGCCTGGGACGACTGGGAAAATTTGGGTCAACTTTGGAGCATCGTATTTCACGGGTTTTCTGAACTTGACAAAAGAAAGAAGGAAAAAGAAAAAAAAAAACGAGCACCACGACGACGGATTGTTTGCCTCGGGATTCCTCGGCAGGGTGGAAAAACGTGCATAGTTACGTATGCTACCGAGTACAACATTGGCCAAGTGTCTCCAGGAATGTAAAGACAACGGATGAGGTACTGCGATGAGGACTTCGGGGTCTGGAGTGGGAAGCGAGGCTTAAAAACAGGCCCGGTAAGGCTCGACCAACAAACTCCCCCCCAAGAGTCTCACTGCTAACGATCGGATTAACCAGCGACGAGGAGATTATTAAATAACTTGTAATCAATGCTTCTTCAATAAGTTGCTCCGACTGAAGCTCGCCTTACGTGGCGCTTCGCTATAATTGCATACGTATATTTATAAATATTCAGTTATACGAGAGCAAGAACGATATGTTTCTTACGAAAACTCGGCGATCGCACATCTTGCATAATATACAAGAGCCAATAGGAGCTAAAAATTCCAGATTCTTTATTCGGTGATTGTATTCGTATGCTCGACCCACGTATTCTACTTAGCATTGGAATTTTTGGCAATCGCCACCTGGCGGCCGCCAGGCGAGTTCCTTTACTCTCGTCATTTTCATTCATCGCAATTATTTTCAAATTATCGCGCATTCCAAACTCTTTCGTGAATTTACCATTTTTTTTTTTTATTATACGTGATTAATCGTGATCCTTTGAACATCTGCGCTCTTCGCCAAATGCATTCCCCTACTTTGCAGGCGCGGAACACGCGTTCCTAACGTTGTTAAACGCTTTTCCGAATGCTTTACACTGTTTTCAGCTGAATTAAGCTCGCAACGTTCATTTCCCCGATAAATCCGCATCGGTATCTTCGACTCGTGGCGGGTCCTCGTGGCGGGTCCTCGCGGAGGGTCTTCGTGGCTCCGGGACAGATAGATAGGATACATAGATGAAGGATAGATTGGCCTTTGCCGCCTACTGGTCGGACAGTAAACTACCGGGATTTAAATTCAATTTAGCTTTCTTGCTGACCACCACATCTTGATTAATTAAAAACTACTGTCATTTAAATATGTGTACATATTTGTTTAATCATCGAGATAGCAAGGCAATACACACGGGAAATTTATGTAAAAAAATAATAATAATAATTCTCGCCGTCTTATTTTTCAAAAATTTATAACAAAAAAGAAGAAGCGAAATGCGGAGAATTATTTGTAAAATAAATTAAAAAAGTTCAGGAATATGTGCAGGTGCATGAGCTTTGGTAGGAAGTCGAAAAGTGTAGAAGCCTCAGGAATATATTCCTCAATATTGTGTTTTCATTTTTAAAAACTTAAAAACTTTTTAGTGGCATATAACTCACGGCATCCGTAATCATAATTATTATTAGTTGATAACTGCTGTTGTCCGTTGATGCGCACACCGACACATACACCGACGAAATACTGAAAAGGCTGTCCTCGGGTATTGTTAAATGTACATTAGGAAGTACGGATAATAGTTATGAATCTCAGCATTTGTTAAGCTTTAATGATTCAAAATATTTTAATTAAACGTAATTTATAGGAAATGCAATTAGAGCTTAGCGGAGCCATTTTACATGCGGACTCTGCACATTTCTTTTAAGATAATCATTTTTTCCACATCTTAAAATATTATTTGGATGAAAAAAAAAAAAGAAAAAGGATTTTTCCTTAAATATTAAACCCGTTATATTTTTCCGGATCGAACCGCGCGAATCGTGATTTTATTTTTTACAATTATAAATATTCAACGCGAGAATTTATTCATCGCGAGAATTTATTCATCGCGAGTTCCCCTGCACGAGTACCGAACGATAAAATGATAAAAAAAAAAAGAAGAAAGATTTCACGTATTTATCAGCGATTGATTTATTTATACACTTTAGACAGTGAAATCATAATTATCGATGACGTGCATTAACAAACTTAATCCAAAAGTCCAGTGTCGCCGCCAAAAGAATTTTAAGGGAATGAATGGAGAACGAGTGAGTGACAGAGGGAGACGGAGAGACAGATGGAGAGAGATGAGAGAGAGTGGAGAGATAGAGACAAAGTGTGTGTGTGTGTGTGTGTGTGTGTGTCGGGCGGGCGGGGGAGGAAACTCGGGAGCGAGTACAGGAGTTCCTTCCCACGGAAAAGCCCTCTCGAAGTTGCGCAATTTTCCTGGAATCAGCGGGAAAAGCAAGTGTCCACCTCCTTCCACGGCGGGCGCTGTCAGAGAGAGAGAGAGAGAGAGAGAGAGAGAGAAAGATTTCGGCTTCTCGCAGTTCTGTTCGCTCTCGCGAATACGAGGACCGTCGTCACCGGCTACCCCTCCCCCGCCGTCCCCACGCACACACACACACGCCGACGGATCCGAGCAACCCCTAGCCTGGCTCTGCGTTCGCCCCGCTAACCCTCGCTAATCGCCCTAACCGCCGTAGTTCCATCCATCCAGCCGCGGCGCACCCCCCGCCCCCTCCCCGCGAGAGCCGAGAGAGCACCGGGGCTCGTGCGTACGGAGCGCCGGCGCGTACAACCCTTCCGCCTCGTCGCGCCTCGGCGCCGGCGACGGAGTCGCTTCGGGCCGGCGGCGGCGGCGGGGGCGGGGGCGCGGCTGAAACCGAGGCCGCGTCGGTCGATGCTGCGTGGCACTTCGCCCGGGCTCCTGCCACCGCTCGACCTCCCGCCTCCGACTGCTCGATGCAGCCACGCTCGAGTGACCGCTCGAGCTCCTTCCGTCGCATCGCCCTCGGCCCCTCCCTCCCCCCCCCAACCGGAGGGAACCGCGGAGGGCTCCGGAGGCCGCGCGCCAAAGACAGAGGCAGAGGCAGAGAGAGAGCGAGAGAGAGAGAGAGAAGAGAGAGACGAAGCAGCTCGGGACTCGAAAGAAGGGCAAGAGCGGCTCCCGTCGAGAGTCGCGGAGGGATCGTCGCGGCCTGCCTGGGGCGGGCGCCTCCCCGCCGCTCCGCTTCACCGGCGGACCCGGGGGCCAGTCCGGGGGTGGGGCGGGGGTGGTGGGTGCCGGTAGCGGAGGGCCACGACGCAGGACGCGTCACCAGGACATCGCGGGTGTCCAATTCGACGCCCGCGTTGCGAATGGACATCGATTCCCATTTGCTCCGATCCAATATTTGCCGACGTTCAAGAATTACCACACCCCCCCCCCCCGCGGGGCCCCTCGATTCTTAAGCGCGCTCAATTGCATCGTGTTTTCCATTAGGCGCAATGGACGCGCGGGCGCCTACGCACTCCAGAGCCGTCGCTGATTCATTTGCGAAGCGAGGGTTTTTTTTATTCGTGGGCCTCGCGGCATCTCCAGCCTCCCCGCGGTCCCTTTTATCCCGTGTTCGTTTGCGCGCCGATAACGGCTGCGATCGTAATGGAGGCCGCGGAAGGTTTTTCCCAAGCCAATGCCTCGGCTCATTCGTAATGAAATCGTACGGATTATCGTTCAATTTTGCGACTAGGCGACGTTCCACCTACATAATACCCAATACGTAATATGATAATTTTTCGCGAACGATCGCACGGGATGTCGATATAATTTGACCAGCGAACGTAATCCGAACGCGAGCTGCGGTAATATTAAGAAAATGGAGTCTTCGCTTCGGCCTAGCTTGCATGTAAATGCAAAGAGCCCAACCTGGAAGCTCATTCGTTGCAATTGTAATCGATATTGAACAGGAAATATTATCCGGCTTTTATGAAATATCGATCGGAATAATGCTTTTATCGATTATTAGTAGTTGTCTTTGATAAATCCAACGACTAGGATTAGTCGATGTGATGCTTTTTGGTAAATTTCTTAAACAAAACTTATATGCCCGAGGTGCGTTTACTTGAGATCTTAAATATTAGTGTCGGTGAATTATTTATGAAATATTAAGTGAAATATTAAGCGGGATAAGGAATTGTTTTTAAAATGTATGCAATTTACCAAATAAAATCAAATTTTAATGCAATTTTTTTATTTTATTTTTAATATAGGATGCAAGGCTATATCCTACATTTAATCATTATGAATCATTTGTAAATAGTTATAAATAAAATCAAGCTCTCGGATCTAAAATATATGTATATATATCTTTTAATGGATGGTAAGGATCGTCTAAACATTGTGTCAATATTATTTACGGTTTCAACTAATTTAATCGAGCGATGCACCAGGGAATTTAATTTAATCTTACAAACTAAAAGACACTATTAACCGAAGGTTTCTTATTAAATTGCGAGCTTTGAATCTACAATTACGCTCGTATTTTTACCTTTGGCGAGTACATTTTTAGCGTCGATTAAAGATTCGTAGTAAAGCACGAAGTGTAATTTTAAATGTGGGTTACATTTTTAAAAATAGCCACTGCTTCTCCTACTCTCATAAGTGTAATAAGCAAGGAGTAAATGGTTGATATATTTCATGCGCAAATATATATATATATACATACATATAATATATATAAAATTGTGTTGGTGTTGGTGTTGGTGTGTGTGTGTGTGCGTGTAATAAAAAATAAATATATATGTACGTATTGGCTGGAAACACCATAATAGAATATTGCGAGGCGGGGGATGCATATAAGCCAAGCTCGATATACCACGGGTTAGTCGCGCATTTAAAAATCACGCTTAGCCGACAAAAAACCTTCACGGATTCACGCGGAAGCTCCGGGGCTCGCACTCCCTCGCGGGCTTTCGCCACTCGGGCGAATTCTGTGCTCCTCCCGATGCTGCACTTTCTCCCTGCGCTCGCAAAGACGGCAGTGACACTCCTTTGTTTGCGCTCCTTCCTTTGTCGCGCGCAGGCCGTCATAATAATGGACGGCGCAGAAAGAAGGAGGGCAACGTCGAGGGATGCGCCTTGGCCAAAGCGCGAGCGAGCTATTTTGCAATCTAATGGGATGAAACTCGGGAGAGCCGCGCCAACGAAATCGATGGATTGGACGCTGCCGCGGCTTGGGCTCGGATAATTCGGGAATTCCGGTATCTAATTAAACATAGCTCGGAGTCGCCCGTTGAAGAAGCCCTAAGAAAGTAACTCGTTATCGTTGTACTCGTGTAACCATTGTGGGATAAACTTTGCCGGGAAATTTTTGATAAAAGTCAGGGCCATTGATCCCTTCGTTAATCAGCGAGGGCCCGAGATCCCGGAGATTCGTTGCTATGCTCTTGCAGCCATTTAAATATAATTAACGGCAACTCTTTTCCAAGTTTAATGGCAAACATTTGGGCCGATAATTCATTGGCTATTGCAAAACGCCGTTGACTCGTATTCTTAGTTTTCATTAAAAAAAAAAAAACATAAATACGAACGAAACGAGCATTGCGAAAATGCCGAACTTCTTTCGCCGTTTAAAAGAAACGTGGAATTCCAAGAGCTGCGCTTCAAAAAAGAAAAACTCTCTTATATATGTGTATATATATATATTAAGGTTTAATATTTTTTTTTTTAAACAACGGAATTCTCGATGGAAAGTATACCGGGTGGCATTAAAAGCGAGGTCCATTTACAAAATTCGTTTTGGAGAAATCGAAAAGTGC
Source organism: Kradibia gibbosae (assembly GCA_018907135.1). Classification (NCBI taxonomy): domain Eukaryota; kingdom Metazoa; phylum Arthropoda; class Insecta; order Hymenoptera; family Agaonidae; genus Kradibia; species Kradibia gibbosae. The sequence continues at coordinate 3,745,979 of JACCHX010000011.1, forward strand.
GTCGCTCAGCAAAGTATCAAACGCTATAGTCGTATTTGATTAAAACATTAGTAATATTTGAATGCACGCGAATCGAGCTCTCGGTGTCGAAGAACACTAGGCGGAAATAATATAAACAACTGCAGCATCTAAAGGTTCATCCCTTATTTGTTGACGCAGATGAAAGTGATATCGCGCGTAGCTGCAGTTCTCAAATTGTCGCGCTGCATATTTTTCTTTTACCCTGCCTTTTACACTTCCTTTTTTTTACCCTTTGTTTATTTTTTTTTTATTTTTATTTATTTATTATTATTATTTTTTTTTTTTTAAAGAAAAAACTCCCTTCCAACACAAGCGACAAATTTCAGTGATACGAGGCTCGAATTTCCAAAAAAGCAAAACACTAACGCTTTGCGCTTTTGTCAAAAGCAATGGGGGCGGGGGGGTAGGAAGACAAGGGGAAGAGTTAAAAAAGTCAAAAAGCACAGGTGGCGCATCGTTGATTCGGAGGGAGGCTTTAATGCAAAATTACGCTAGTGACTCTTTATCGGTAGGCTCTACCACCGCGCGGAGCGCCACGCAAGGAGGTAAGATATCGACTTGGCCTGGTCGCGACGGGGACCAAAAACTTATCGGCACGAGCTCGCTCGTTGCTCGTTAAAAAGTACCGAAGTATTCGTAGGAGCGAATTGGCCGCCGCGGATAGCGGGGAAGCATTGGCCGTCGTCGTCGTCGTCTCGGCGCAAGAGAGCCGCCGAGGCCGCGAGGCCTCCGATAACAATGTAAAATCATTCATTGTAAAATAAATAGAGGGGGGCCATCTGCCGTAATGAGCGCCGGCAGGATAATTAATATAGGAGGAGCGCGAGCAAGGGTAAGAGGATTACGAAGCGCTTGTAAAAGTTGAGTAAGTACCGTGGTACGGGGCATTACAGAAATCAACACACGGAAATAATAACTGCTTCCAGCGATGACTGTAGGAATACATTTTTATCAAAAGTCGTATAAATTTCCGTGGCGGCGGCGGCGGCGGCGGCGGCGGGGGTTGGGGAGGGTCGGGGGGGGTCGGAGGGAAGCGCGCTCGCGCACATGCACGAGGAACCGCGCAGCGAATGGCGAAGGGAGGAAAGGGAGGCGCAGTGGGAGCGAGCGAGAGAGGGAAGGCGCGAGAGCGAGAGAGCGGAGCCCGGCCATTGGTCGGGAGCTTGCGGGAGTTCCGCCCACTCGAAGCTTTAGTCTACAATTGCGCGCCGGCCGGTGAAGTTTTGTTCCTACCTACGTTACAGGCGCAGGCCTACAATTCGCGTACTCTGCCCTCTTTTTCTTTATGCTTCGGCTTCTTCCCTTTCTCCCCCGACCCCCCCCCCTCTCTCTCCCTCTCATTTTGCCCTCTCGGTCCCCGACCGCCAGCGTCCCTCTCTTTGATTTCTCGCTCGCTCGCTCTCTCTCTCATTACCCGTTTCTATCACTATCTCTCGCCGTCGCCGCCGGAGTTACAACCGTCTCGCTTTTCACGCTACTTTACCATTGAATATATATATATATATATATATATTTATTTTTTATTTTACTTTAATTCGTTCGCCTTACTCCACTCGTTTAGCGTAAGAGACTTGCGATTAGCGGCGTTACGCCAATCGATTGCCAGCGCGCTCCGAATAACACATACCGAATAACACAGGGCGTAAGAAATCACGGCCGGACGCGAGTAGAATTTCCGCGCATCTTAATTATACAAGTATGTATTATAAAATTGCGATCAATCGCACTGGATTTTTATATCAACGAGCCGCGCAGGGGGAAGCTTCGGTTTCTCGCAGTGCCTTTGTACAAGGGTTACGTTGCCTATCCTGTAAACGCATTACCGATATCAAATATTCATCGGCGTTATTAAAATGCATCGATCGCGGCCAACGCCAGGCACGCATTATTATGACTTGTGCCGTATATTTGATTTATCCCGAGATCCGAATTCGTTTCAACGCAGAATCGCGTCACCTCCCATTACAAATACCGCTTTGAATTATTATCATACAGCGAAGGATGCTGCTCGTCGAATTTTCACAGGTTGCCGAGTCTCGGTCAGTTTGTCCTTTGGTTGTTTTTCCACCGACATTCGCTACCGTAATGTAATTAAAATAACGAACTGTGGGCCAGTTTTGTAAAAGTAACTTTTCAGAGAAGGACAGAGTCGTCGCTGCTTTAATTACATACGAAAGGTTGAAAAAAAAAGTGAAGATTATTAAGAATACGATGATTATCAAGCGTGCAATTTACAGGCAGCGATATTTTATTTTTTCGTTTAAGCTTCGCATTACTTTTGGAGTCCAATTTTCAGGATTGCCGCGCTGGTCGCCTTCGAATTTGAATCGTATAGATGTTTTTTTGTTTTGTTTTTTTTTTTTTTTTTTTTTTTTTTTTTTTTTTTTTTTTTTTTTTATAGTGGCAAAACTCCTTAAAATACAATCTCGTTTGAGAAGATTTTCGAAACAAATTACATTCTGTCGGACGTTGGGTGGGGGGGGGGAAGGGAAAAAAAATACCTTAGCCACTCCCTGGCCGTTGATTAAAAACCAAAACTACGACAAGGTGCTCGGGAACCATTGGTCGCAACACTTTTAACAAAGATTTCTCGACAATTCAAAACCTCTCCCCATAAGCTCCGTTCAACTTAAATGCAACGACGGCCAATGTAAATTTTCCATTTTGTTGAGCTCATCGATCTTGTAGCTTGGGAATTATATCGCGATCAATTATCAAATAAGGTTAAATAACGCAGGCTGCTCAAAAATGAAGGATACACTTTAACGTTTGTCGGCTCTGCTCGTGCAGTCGATTCCCCGTAATCGGCGCTTAATATTTTGCCCCGCATCAATCAACAGCGCCGGACAGCTGCGATTGCTCTTCCTTATCATTGACCATCCAAACGAAGAGAGCGCGCTTTTCAAAATGCTCGTCAATAGGGTCGGTACGGCCGGAGCACTTACGCGAAATCGCAACATTATCATTGCGCAGCGCAATCGCGAGGCGTAGCTTTTGATCAGGCACCGATAGGCGAAGTTCCGCGAGTGATCTCGGACAGAAGCCATTAGAATTCGCGGGACATTTGTTGAAATCCAGGCCGAATTTTTATGGCAACATAATTAATGTATTTCGCGATAACCACGGCGGCGGAGAGTTCCATCAAATTGGCCAGTCTTCCACCTCCTCGATGGCGATATTTACGCTCTCGCGTTGGCGATCGATCGTTATCGGAATTGAATTTAATTCTTCTTCTTCTTTTTTTTTTTTTTATAATAAAAATGCCAGAGTCAGCCTAATACACACACACGCGCACACTCACGCGCACACATATCTATACATATATATATATATATATACACACACATATAAATATGACAATTGCAGCAACAGCCACTTAAAAATCGCTGGATTTTTGTCCACCTGCCGTTGAGCCCTTAGATATTGCGAAAGGAACGGCACTCGCTATTCGCTTGGTCCCAAAAATGAAACGAAACCCAAAGGAGCGTGAAAGCGTGGACTCTCGAGCCCCGAGGAAGCCTCTCCAGCGACTCCGCCGTTCTCGGTGCCGCGAGTAGCTCGTGTCGGCTCTTGTCGGTTATTGAATCGACGGGGGCGTATCTCGGCCCAAGAGGGCGCCCCTATTTGAAATAATAGCGGATCACCGGGGATAAAGCGAAAGCCGAAGGCCCGAGTCGAGGGACCTCTGCCAGCCGGTGGAGGGCCGGAGGAAGGAGGCGCTCCGCGGGCCAGGAGAGTCGCCAGGAGCCGGATTTCGTACCTCGGTGCGCTCCGCCGAAGGCCACGCTCGATAAATAAGGGCACGTGGTCGGGACAATGGCGGCCGGTCATTAGGCGCCAGGGTTGCGCAACCGACCGGCAATCGCGGGGCAGCTCGCAAATAATCGTCCTCCCTCCGGCCAAATATTTCCACTCCGGGGTGCCGCCGCCCCCCCCTGCCCGCCTCCTCCTCGTCCTGCAAATAAAGCCGGCCTCGCTTCGGGGAGGGGCGGCGGCGGGATTCTTTCGCCATTGGAGCGCCTCGGCTGTCCCACGATTCTCGCGACCGAGTATCTCAAGGGGGGGTGAGCGATGCGACGACGCGACGTCGATTCTAATGAAGTAGCGCTGCTTGCCAGAGGGGGGGGGCCAAGAGAGGGGCCGAGAGAGCTCGAACGCAAGGAGTCGTCGATAGCCGAGGACGATTGGAAGTTAAGCGAGATCGACCGGAGAGTTAAGTTCGCGTTCGGTAATTTGGAAAGTCGGAGCGCATTTAACGAACGATTGTCATTCGACAAAGAGAGGCGAGAAGTTTCGATCCGAAGGAAGAGCCGCAGTGGGAATCGAGAGCTCGAGACCTTAGAGCCACGTTGGATTCCTCCTCCTCCTCTTAAGGATATTTGCCGACGAGGCCGCGTATCAGCTCCGACTCCATTAGCCACCAATTGAATTCCACCCGATGTTCCAATGGTCTCGGCCGAACGGCGTCCCCGGAGAGCGACTCCGGTGCTCGTTCTGCGAATGTCGAACGGCCTCGCCCGCCCCCCCCCCATAAGCCCGCAACACAAAGTCATAAGCACGCACTTCGTTTGGGCAATTAAAGGCGAGGGACGGGCGCTGTCGCTTTGATGTCGGCTTAGCCGCGCCCGGACGATCGAGGCCCTGCCCCGGGAGCCTCCGCGCGGCCTCGCTCCCGGCAGAGAAGCGGCCGCGAGCCGGAAAGAGGAGCCACGGACTCGAGGTCGGCCTCGCGATCGCCCGCAGCCTCCCCCAGGAGATGATCCGATTGGCTCAGCGGCCGAGGCTCGCCGCGGTCGGCCGCGGCCGGCTCGAGTCCGCCGACCTACGCCGGATCGACGGCTCCTCCGGCCAAATTGTCCCCCTCCCCCCGCCCCCCCACCCACCCCGGGTTCTTTAGCCCGGGATCCGGATTTTGGGCTCGATGCCGAGGGCGGCTCGCCGAATCGCTGAGGGCTTTGTGTCCTTTGTGTCTCCTTCGCATTTTGGAGTTAAATCGGGAAATTCACGGCCGACGCTAGCCAAGATTTAACGATCGATCCTCGTTAAATCATTTGGGGAAAATTAATGCGCCTGCCCGAGCGACGCTCCCGTCGATTAACGAGAGTGGCTCGATTCCGAGAGCCAGACACTCCTGCAATTTACCATCGGTCCTTGAATAAGTCACAGTAAAAGCTTATCTTATCGCACGTAAGAGCGCCGATAACTTTGTCGCTCGCGATACTTACGGTTGCCCGCAGTTGGTTGCTCCAAATTGAAAGAAATCTCGCTTTTGAGCCGCGCTTGGAAATCACGGCGCGCGCTCGTATTGGGCGCAACGACTGAAAGCGAATTCTAGGATTTTGGATAAAATAATAGGGAAGAAAGTATAATGGAGTCCCTTTTAACAAGATCATCGATGTCAGAGACGATTGCGGAGATTCCGAATTAGAGGACTCGAGGAGCGCAACTTATCGCCTTCCTCGAGTGGATATTGCCGCTCCAGCGATGCCTCCCAGTGGCATTTATGAAGGCGTCTGGAGAAATCGAGCGCCTCGAGGAGGGGGAGTTTGAAGGAGGCAGAGCGAGGCGCAAGGAATGGCCGGAATTTGATTCGTCGCGATAACAAATTGGCTCGCGCTTCGATCGCTCCCGATAATCGAGCGCCTCGGAGAGATATATATTATATCGCTGCTTAATAAAATGGATTGCCACGTTGGTAGGGGGTTGGGCGGGGGGGTTAACGAGCCCGATTGATAAGCGCGGATGCAGAGTCGAGCCTTAACAAGTGCGGGGGCAAAAGGCAGTCGACTTGGGTAACGAGGCGAAAGCCAGCCAGTGGTAATCGAGCGAGTCGGCGGCACACGAGCTTACGCAGGTACACCGCCGATGGGGTACGCGAGAGGTCTCTCTCTCCCCCCTTGGCCCGCGTTCGCGTAACGAAGCTCCGTCTCTCGGTTTCGCCGAGCGACGCTGACGGCTGGGGCTTGGCGGCCGTTGGACGGGGGTGGACCTGCAGGACGGAAGCGTCGGGGTATGATCCGCCTCAACAATAAGCCGGAGAATAAGCGGCGGCGGCAGATATACACTCTAATAATAATAGTCCGGTCCACCAGCGTTGCTCTGATTATTATTTTCACCCTAGAGATGTATTGTAGACTTTGCTGCCTCTCTATCTCTCTCTCTCTCTCTCTCGCTCGCTCGCTCGCTCGCTCGCTCCGTCCCTTTCTCTAAACCCATCTAACTATCTATATCTATATCAAATTCGGCACCCCTATGGATATTGTCTCTCGATCTTATCGAAAACGACGCTCGCTCGTTTATTAGGGATACACCCGATTATGAATCTTTCCCTTGCCTTTTCAAAAATCACTTTCGCTTCTTTTCCCCCTTCTCTTTCCTTCTTTCTTTATTTCCCTTTTTTCTCTAACCCCCTCCCCCACTCCCCAACCCACCCCGCCGCCCTTCCCTCTTGCCTTACTCGAGCAGCTCGCTCGAGTTTATTCCTATTCGGTGCGCTTTGCCACCGTACAATACTTGGCAGCTTCTGAAATATTAGATAGATTTTCTCGTGCGCGCTTAGAAAATTTACCGTGAATTAAATCCTCTCATTCTGTTATCCGTTGCCGGTATTATTTTACAATTGTCAGAATTATAAGCAGAGTACAAATCACGATTATGCTTTTGTTCGTCAATCCGATATCTACAATTGTCAGAAATTTGTAACTTTTCGCTATTTACCGTTAATTTAAACATACATATATTTAATTTATAAGTATCAAGGCAAATTTTATTCAATTGACAAATATTATACCCGAAAATAAGACTTTGCATTGGAGCTTCTTTTAATTTTTAAATACCACATTACACACAATACATTTAAAGTCAAACATGAAATAACTACGAAATAGCCAATTTTTTTTTTTTTTTTGTATTTTATAACTTCTCGTGCCTCGATTTACATTTTCGAATTTCAATGCTGAACTACACGCGTGTGTATCTTTTGCACGAATACATTTTGAAATCGAGCCACGGTTTATGGCACTGCGTTTATTTTTTCTTCAATTCGCGGTAAGCTATTCGATGATTTATTATTATTGCGCTAATTTCTAATTTCACTTGTACAATTATTGATTATTCGAGTAGGTTTAACGAGAGAATTAAATGGATATATGTATATACATATTAAGATGAACAGCTCGATTAGTTTCGGATTATGTATTAAGGATCGCTGTGCATAATGAGTTTCTCCTTCTCTGTCGCCTGAAGGCAAGAGATACTACCGTCGAAACGACAGATTAGACCGTTAGGCATAAAGACTCGACCGTAGGAATAGTAAAATTAATTGTTTGCGAGCTTGAGAAAATATTTACTTAGATCCATTATATTTGCTTCATTGTATTTTGTCTCTTCATCTTTTCCTCGTCTCTACCTCCCTCGCTCTCTCTCTCTCCCTCTCTTTTATATGTACAATACGAATGCACTTTCAACCTTAATTATTATAGAAGAACTATTTATAGATATGGATAATTTTATAGGTTCTTAAATTCAAAATCTTATATGGCTTACGTAATTAATATGGTTTGAATGACTTTTAAGCCAGCGCAACCCTCCTAGATTATCAATAAAGCTAAATTGATAATAATCTTTAATGCAAGTGTTAAACTTGCAATTTTACGTTAAACGGGTAATACTGATTAATTATCGATATCATTGTTAAGAATGTGCTTAAATTTGATTATTAAAATTTTTATTAAAAAATGAAAACTAGGCGTTTCCAATAATATTCTTAATGCTTTTGTAAAAGCAGATGGCACCAAAGGATCAAATAAGTTCCAAATATAAAAGCATTTTCTCGATGTTTATAATAGTGCTGGTTATAAAAAAAAGAAAAAAAAAAGGAAAAGTAACTCAATGTATTTTTGCCAGTGCTACATCGGTTAATGCGCGTACTATAAATAAACCAATACAATATTGATCGTCTAATTGCTTTGTACGTCATTTTACGCGAATGAAATATCCGATTAAACTTACAACGGCAAATATGTAATGGAAACCGCTATGGCAGAGATTTTTAGGGCATTCGTGCATAACCAGATTACAAGCTAACGATTACATCAATCTTGTTTTATAGGTAAAAGATGTGTCGCTTCATTTTCAGTCCGATTGTGTCTTACTTACTTTTTTACGAGCCTTGATTATATTCGTTGTCGAATTGTCCGCCTCTTACACTTTCGGTTCAGCCTGAAATAATGCTTGAAATCATTTTTTAAACGGTTAGCCAAAATAGTATATACATGTAAATCTGGTTACGATTTTTTTTTTTTTTTTTTTTTTTTTTTTTTGTCAACTTTAATCCAATATAGACGCAAGCCGTCATTCTTTATTTTGCTGAAGGCGAAGCTACACTCATTCGCATTTACTTTTGTTCCCTATAAAAGAAGTAAACAATTATAAAATCCAATACTTATTGTTAAAAATGATTTCGATACAACTCGAGCAGACAAGCGATAATTTACCAATTTTGGCTTCGTTGTATCTCGAAGGTCGTTTAGCTTTGAAATTGTACATAATTGCCGGTGAGCGTAAATCTTCGATCGTAAAATTAAAAAAATTTAAAACCTGTTTCCCATTTGTGTAAAGCCCCTGGTTCATTTTTCACCACCTTTTTTTTTTTTTTTTTTATCGTAGCCCGAATCATCTCCAGCGCCTTATCGACGCGAACTCGAGGTGGATGCACGATTGACGAGCTCATAAACGAAATCGGATTATAGCATCACATAAATTCTGTTCACACTAACTCGGAACTATTTATCTTGAGTAACGAGTATCTTACTTAAACGCATTGCTCGGAAGTTTCCGAGAACGTCAATAACAGTTACTTGTGAAACAATTTGTGTACGTGCACGAGCAGCGCAAAACCAAACCGCGAGATAAAAACCGAGCTCCTGTAGCTAATGATAATTTCTAGGCGCCCTTGAAAAAAAAAATGCAAATGCAATGTCGTGCCTTAAATTTAATAATAATTTACTGGCGGCAACGAGAAGAGTTGGGTAGTTCCAAGTTTGTGAGTTTTAAAATTCTGAAATTTTGATCTCGATTGCAGCCATGCCACGAGTGTTTTATTATTGTTTATATTTTGTAACAATTTAATTGTTATAATCTTGAAATAAGTACGTTTTATCTTATTGCAGATGAGTATAGAATGCAGTAGATAAATTTTATGACTGTAAGAAATCATCGTTATTATTGTATCACATATATATGAAATATTATTGAAAACGATTGATGTTTTATAAAGTAAATTTGTACCATTCGTAAGAGGATGGAAAAATTCTTTTTATACTATGAGTTTAGCTTTCGTGATATCATCGTAAAAATGATTTTACGATATCATCACGGATATTCCAATTGGATAAATCTTTGCCTTGTTGAAATTCTGTAAAACGAATCCTCAAGAGAAATTTAAATAAGTAAAATTATTTAACGCAGTCTGATGTTTCGATTCAAGTTAAATCGAAATTCCTGTACTTTAGCTCATGATGTAAGCAGGTACTTTAATTACTAAATACTGCAAGGACTTTATTTCCATGGGTTAGAAACTTGATTTTCCATTTGGACCAGGAGCAAAATTTTTCCTCAGTTTCGTCAACGAATGGCCTATGAGAAATAGTAAAAAAGTAAGAAAAGGAGCTTACTCGATTTTGGATTTTTAATAATATATTCCAGCGACGGTATCGATCGTGAGATGCGTCTGGATGTTTGCACACCCACCCACCCACCCACTTACCTACACACACACCCACACACATGCATGCTTATATATATATATATATATTGTTGTTGTTTAAAGAAAAACTACTGCCAAGTAGTAGAAGTAAAGTAAAGAGCAGGAGGATAAATCCGAGAATCTTCTCACGGTGTTTCAGTTGAATTTCGGCCACGTAATAATACCGAAGGACCTGAAAGTACCGGCTCCAAGAGTATTGCCGGAATTCTCGCGACTCGCCCACGGGCTGCGCAGCGATAACATAACCATCCTCGACACGAAGACCTTCTACATCCCGAATCTGCATTATGACGGCGCTGGACCGGACGCTTACTTCTGGGTCGGAAGGAGCTCGCAGCCCGACATGTACGGTACCAAGGTGCCCAACGAAATGAACAGGTATCCTTTGTCCTGTTTCGCTCCCATTGCCACTGGCAGGGATAAAAAAAAAAAAAAAAAAAGGAAAATTGACTCCGATCCCATGACCCTCCGCCTGGCGAATAATCGACCGGCAGCCTTCTCGGGAAGGGACGTCGATCGTTGACGTATCGTGAATTTTCGCAAAGCCGGGCGGGGATCCGAGTCGATCGGGCCGAATCAACGCTGAGTCCGAGGCTTTTTGGGCTAGAGCGGAGGGATAGCCTTGGCTCGCGCTCGTGGATTGGCAAAAGACCGCGGCTCTCGCGCTTCCTCCTCGACATCGGAGTCGAGCGCTCGAGGCTCTTCGAAATACGCCGCCGGGTAACTTTGAGCCGGCAATCCGCGGGCTTCGGGAGCTTTTTCAATTTTCGTCCCCGTCCGCGGCGACGCTTCGCCGCTGATGAGCCCGACCGAGCGCCAATGGCTGTCGGCCGGACTCTGAGGCCGAGGATCGTCGCCGACAGTTGTCGCGTCCTCTCCCAAACAACAACAGTTTGGCAGCCAAGGACAGCGAGCGACGCCTGTAACGCTTTGGTATCGTCGAATTGCAGCTCCCTGCCGCTTCGCGGCTACGAGGGCGTGGACATAGAGATCGTCCTGCCGGGCAATCTGACCGTCTTCGACATCGATTGGTTGGCCGTCTGGTGCGTCCAGTACAGGCACAACTTCGGCCACGTGCTCATTCCCAAGGACCTCGACGTGCCGCCCGCCCTGGGACAGACCAAAATCGCGGTAGGTTTTCATTGGATTCCCGACCGGCGGCAATTGGCCGACTGGAGTGCTCCTAGCGGGAGGCAGTCGGCTCGTCCTCCGTTTTATTTCTACCAAACGGCCAAATGCCGCCCGTGAGGGACACAAGGACTGCATCGGTTCTTCTCCCATTGGTCCACGGGCATTTGGCCGCGAGTCGCGCGCGCGCGAGGCGAATCGCCTTGACCGGGAATTTTCACTGTAATGGCGCTTCTTCGTTCGCTCCGAGCACGGGAGTAGGCCGTGCTCCCGCTCCCGAGTCCGAAGACCCTTCCGAGCCGTTCATTTATGCAATGGTCCCTTCGAGACGCGATAGCATTTACGCTTTTTACAATCCATCGGTGCTTGCGTTTTTCAATGGCCGCCCGGTGAGGACTCGAGCAGCCGAGGCCTGTAATATTGGAGAACGAGGACAATCGTACTGCGCCCAATTGTTGTTTTGCAAATTTGAGACTGTTTTTTTCGCCTCGAGTTAATAGATATAATTTTCTTTTTTAAATTACCGGCAAATTGCGCGCGATTCAACGAAGCCGCCTCGTCGATAAGTTTTTAACATCGGTTAACGTTCATTTGATATCATTGAATAAAATGATTCCAGGCATTGAGCCAATCGTTGCTCGCGTATCTTTGCATATTGGCAATATAATGGGAGAGAGAGAGAGAGATAGAGAAAACGTACGTAAATAAAGTCTCGTTAAAGAAAAGGGAAGTTTAAATTAAGATTCAGAACGAAACGTGCGACCAGCTTTTAAATCATATTTTAGGGCCCATTACAGTAACAATTCCTCCTGCGCATATTGCACACACATGCGCACTCGTGTGTACATACGTATGTGTTTATGTATGTGCGTACGCGTGCATTATAAGTCACCAGTGGTAGTGCAATTCAATTGGCCGTATTAAAGATATTTCGCAAGATCGAGTAACTTTGTAAAAGGCCAGCAGCGCAGTCGGTCGGCGCTTGGCGATATTCAAAATTCAATGGCCGAACAATAAAGCCACAGACCCTATTTTGTCCCAGAGTAATCATGATAACGATGCAATGATGTCAATAAAAAAAAAAAAAAAACCTTTTGTTACTGCTTGCACGTGGAATAGCCGCCATGGTGGTACACTCCTGTGAGTATTAAAATCATCAGGGTTCCTCGTTGAGTACAACCCAGTTTATATTTGCTTGTCTCCTGGCATAATTTGTATCCTTGCGACATTTTAACGCTTGTAAAGAAGCCGCGCGAACGGTAATCACCGCCGTTAATACGATGGGCGTCGCTCGGACGAAGCCAAGCTATCGTCGCATTATTTTTTATGGGAAATGTTTTTTTTTTTTTTTTTTTTGTCAAATCGTAATTAAAAATTCATCTTACATCGAATGAGACTGGCTATTGATATTTCATCCGTTACGGTAATATGCGCGAAAGTGTAAATACGCGCTTAAAGATTCGCACGAAATCGTAAGACAATAGTCGGCCAATGGTAAATCAATCATTTAAGGGTATTAAACAAATATTCGCCTCGTTTCACGCTGATTTCTCGCCGGTCGCAAAACATCGCAGGCCGCACGATTAACGAAGATCGAAAGTCGTCGGCAGGGACTCCCTCGTATTAATCTAAGTTGCCGAGATAATATTTATCCGCGCGTCCTTCGATCGAGCTCCAAAGCACTTTGATCAACTCGGTCGGTTGTTTATAATCGTAAGCCCGGTCGGGGGGGGGGGCAAATTTGCACAGGGCAAATCGAGCTTCGAGCGCACTCCGAAGACCTTGGGAGGGGATCGATCCTCGTCGGGCTAAGGTCGGAGCAAACCGAAACGGCCCGAGCAGCTCGCACCGGCCATCGCGGCATCGGAGGTTCGTGGTCGCGGGGTCGCGCGGACGCGCTGGTGGGAAGTGGAGGGGAAAAAAAAGGTCGCGGCCGTCGCGAGGAACAGAGAGCCTGGGAGCGGCTTGGCGCCAGGGCCGAGGACTGAAGGGTCGTCCGGGCTTGCAGACGAGCAGCACATCGGCCCCGAGGCTGAGCAACTGCATCGAGCTCCTCGACGGCCGGGTCCAGGTGCAGTGGGAGCTGATGAGCGACGACGTCCAGATCCGGGTCTCGGGGCGCATCAGGGACGACCAGTACGTGGCCTTCGGGCTCTCGGGCTACGAGGACAAGCCGGAGATGCTCGGGGCCGACGTCGTGGTCATCGGCTACAACAAGGCCGCCGACAAGTTCATAGCCGAGGACTACTACATGTCGGATTACGCCCAGTGCGACGGGGAGCGGGGCGTCTGCCCCGACCACAGGATAGGCGGCAAGAACGACGCCGTCCTCATCTCCGGGAAGAGGAAGAACGGCGTGACCTCGGGTGCGTATCGCTTGGCCGGGGGGCGGGGGCTTAGGTCGGCCCATTAGGAGGCCTCTGATTTTTCGTTTCGTCCTCCAGTCACTTACAAGCGCCCAAGGAGAACGAACGAGCTCGTTTACGACAAGGTCATTCCCGAGAAGGAGACGACGATCATCGCGGCCATTGGACTGCTCAACAAGAACTACGAGGCCAACGCCCATCACAGCTTCGACACGACCACCGAGGACATAAGGATCGACTTTGGCGGCCAGGGGGTCTACAAGTGCGCCAACTCGATTTACGGCGCGGCCGAGGCCCCCAAGCTCAAGGCCTGGCCCCCGATGAAGATCGCCGGCGAGGACACGTTCTCCGTCAGGATCGGGCCCACCGGCGGGCTCAGGGGCTACTCCCAAATCACCGGTAACCACCCGATCGGCGTGCCCATTGTTCAGCTCTTGTCCCATCTTGATCGAGGCTCGCTCTGGTTTCGCTCTAATTGGCGAGGGCTTCGGGCTCTAGTATTTTTTTGTAGCCTTGGCATTTAAGTTGATGGGGCACGGGCGGGCGGGAGGGGGTAGAGAGAGAGAGAGAGAGACCCAAGATCGTCTCGAGATTTGTCTCGGGCGAGGGTTGCCCACCCCCCTCCCCTCTGAGGTTCGTCGGCCCTTGGGGCCGGACACACGGTATACTAATCCGGCTGACCCTCTTCTTTATAAACGCAGATCAGCCATCCTGGGGAATCGCCTGGTACATAAACGAGCTCCTGATACCGGAGATCACCGTGGAGAGAGGGCAAAACTACACTTTCCTCGTCGAAGGAGGAAGCGACAAAACGAATCCCGCTCAGTGAGTTTTCAATCTTACGCTTATGAGTCCCTCGATTCCAATGCGAACAATCCATCCCGCCGATGTCGAAAGGGCCGCGTGAAAATAAAGGCTCACCTGCCTGCGAGGCGATGCGATCGAGGCGCCTTGGATCGATCGAGGGCTTGCGCGCGCCACGCGGAAGCGTTTTAAAGTCGCGGGCTAACGGTGGGATATCGGAGGGAATTCGACAGGAGGCTTTCGATCGGTCGAGGCGTCGAGGCTAATCCAGTGGATTTTGACTTTGGGCCCGCGCCCCTGGGCGCGTCTTGCGCCAGAGCCAAGGGCGTCGGCCGGACGCTGTCGGGCTTCGTTGACTCGCCCAGGGCTCAAAAACACGGCGAAGCTCGATCGATAATGGCTCGACTTACCGGCACTCGCGGCGATCGCCGGCTCATCGCGTAATCCGCCAAGCGCGTGGCCCGGCCCATAAAAAAGATAAAAGAAAAAAAAAGAAAAAACGAAAAGAGACGGCTCTAGCGAGGTACGAGGCTGTTTCTCTGACCCCCTTCCGGCCCCTCCTCCCTTGCCCCCAGGTACCATCCGTTCTACATAACGGACAGCCCGGAGGGAGGCTTCGCCCAGCTGACCGAGGACCAGCTCCGGCGTCAGAAGACATACGCGGGGGTGGCCTACGATCGGAACAATTACCCCTACCCGACAGCCGCCGGCCGCTACTGCGAATACGTCCACAAGACCATAGACCAGAGCCCCAAGACCGAGACCTTCGAGGAGTTCTTCCGCACCCTGAGGCTCGAGTGCGAGGACGGCGAGGCCGCCCACCTCGTCTGGCACGTCGAGGAGAGGACGCCGGACGTCGTCTACTACCAGGTCCGAGCTACTCTATAGATATATATATATATATATATATATGTATATATCCGCGTTGTGCGGCTTATGTGCGTTTTCTCTCTCGGTTCATTTTCAATCGAGCAGAAAATGACTTAGTGCTCAAGACGCTTGGCAAGGCTTCTTTAAACGTGTAACCCCTGCTTTATTTATTTATCTTGCAGTGTTACACGCACAAGAATTTAGGATGGAAAATTAGAGTCGTCGATCAAGGCTACGAGACCCTGCAAGCAGAATCAAACGTGAATCCAACTGTCCCTTCGGCATTATTTACTTTGGTATTTGTATTATTAAGTTTCGCATACCAAAGATGAATGGAGCGAGGAGAGGAAAAAGGAAATGCTATACACGATGGCAACGGCAATTCCGATCTTTCAATTATTAATAAGCAAAAAATTATCTATACGTATATATATATATATATATATATATATATATATATACATGTAAATCTGTGCGTGCGTGCGTATGCGAGGGTGTGTGGGTGTGTGTATATATATATATATATATATATGAAAGTAAAAAAGAAGACAAAAAATTAAAAAAAAAAAAAAATACAAGAACATGTCAATAATGCGAGGAATAGAAAAGATATCGATACAATAAACTAATGAACGAGCAAAGAATTTGCTTGATTAATGGGTAATAGTTCAAAGTTGTTAATACCCGAGTTTCAATTTATTATATACATACATATATACGTATATATATATATGTGTGTGTGTGTGTGTGTTTGTGCGTGCGCGTTTGTGGGTATATATATATATGTATATGCATATATGTATATGTATATTCGTTGTGTGTTGTTCAAATATCATCTAATAAGGATAGAAAAAAAACAACAACAGATACAAGGTTGTATGAAAGTATTTAGTTCGTAAGTATGTCTTAAGCGTGTATTGAAAAGAACATGGCAAAATATTTTTAAGAAATAAAAGATTCAATATTTCATATTGCGTACAAGCTTATGCATAACAAAAAAAAAGGAGAGATACATAAATTTATATAAAGTACGTATGTATACATGGAAAATAAGCGAGATCCGAACGAAGCCCAGATAACTTTCTAAATTGAAGATTATAAGAATTATACAATTTTATTCGACAATAAATCAAATCGATATAAAATGTCTTGACAATAAATATAATCGAATGGCGTTTTAAGAGAATCGATACTAACGTCGACAATGATGGTTCAAAAATGGTTGAAAGTAATACTAAAACAGCTTAATAGTGAAGTTGTGAGATTTTTGCGCATAATTGTTGCTCTTGTGCCTCGAAGTTTGTCTTTAATATTATATTTGCAATGCTTGTGTTGGGAAAACAATTGGAGTAATACTGTTGCGTTCCTATTTCAAGATTATAAAAGTAAGCGAGCTGCAATGATATTAAAAGGCACGCGTAAATAATTAACGAGAAAGAATAGGGGTAAATAAATTTAGATTAATTTTATTTAAACAGAAGTAAAATCAATTTTAAAATGAAAAACCGCACTTGCGTATAAAAACTGTTTTTCTTTGACAAAGATAAAGAAGCATCCCTTTTGAAAATTATAATTATTAAACAATCGTCCTAATCTTTGCTCGCAAATGCAAAATACGAATCCTTGCAAAACAATTGGCTTAACAAAGCTTCTCTTGCTATTAATTTTATTTCCGTAAAATTGAAAAAAAAAAAAAAAAAAAAAAAAGTTGGAAATAATACTAAGCTAAATAATACGATAAAAGAAACTCCGAGGCAACGGAGGTCGAGCAGGTAAAGAAAAAGGTAAATTAGAAAAGACGAATCCTGTATTTTGCGCATAAATAAATGGAGAATATAAGTTAATTGTATAATTATAAACTAATACTAGACAATAAGAGTAATGATGTATAAAATGCTGTTTGACAATAAATAAAGCTATAGCATTAATAAATATCTCAACGATACTAAATGGTACGATATTGAGGAAGAGTTCGTGACAATAAAAGGCATCTCTTTCTTTCGTCTGCTACAACAATGGTATAGAAAACTATCTTTATCTCTCTCTACTCTACTCTCTCTCTCTCTCTCTCTCTCTCTCTCTCTCTCTCTCTCTCTCTCTCGTATAAACATAATAAAATTATATGCAACGTTCGAGTTAAGCCGAAACAATACGCCCACTGTATACACTGTGTAAATATAAGGGAAAAAAAAAACACTGGGTCGAAATAAACCATAGAGGACCTTCCTATTATACAGAATGAAAGTATAAATGTGCCTTGAGTGCAGATTTATTCATATCTCGTGGATAATATAATTTAAAACAAAACAAAACTAAATAAAGGCGCATCTACGTGTGATGTAATTAATGAAGACAATTCGGCACCGAAATATCTCATGGCACTTGGAAATTTGTCCCTTGATTGCGCGAGCATTAGCAAACCGTTGAATACTTTGCTCTTGCTTCGAGCGTAAATTTAAGATACGTTTTTCTGCTCTGCATATATATATATATATATATATATATATATATATATTTTACAATTACATCTGAGTTTACTTCATTCGTTATTTTCGGTAACTGAGAACTACTCGAAATAAACGATAGCGAGTTAAAATTATAAGAAAAATTTTATTATAAAATAAATACCACAGTCTCGATGCCACTGCGAAGTTTGTTGTAATGAAATTACTTTGCGTTGAAGAAAAAATTTTATCATTCTCGTGAAAAATATTTTGATAGGTCAATTTTATCGATACAATGATAATAAATAAAAAACAACAACATAAAACAACGGTAAAAGTTGTAATAGACCATAGATAATAATATTGTTGTTATTATTATTATTATTATTATTATTAATATATGAAACACAGGATTTTCAATATTTTCAACAAAAAAAAATGACTTTTCTAATCTTACGCGAAATCAATATTTATGCTGCGAAAGTATGTGAAAAGTAAACATTTTTATTTATTTTAATGACAATATAATTTTCAATAAATCATTTATTAATTAGTGAACCTACTTTCATAAGCATCATAAATGAACTAAATTTAGGTCATTTTCAAGAAAACAATAAGTAACGATAATTAATATAAAAGTTTCAAACTATAAAATTATAAAATTATAAAAAAACTATAAAATTGAGACAAATATTGCTAAACGTAAATACAGTGTTAACTCTAGGAATTTTTTATTATAAGGACAATAAATTAATTGCAATACTAAACGATTCATTTTTTAGTTCATAAAGTAATAATAGGGAAAGCAAAACTAAATATGGAAATAAAAAATTGATACAATTTATTATTTTATTACATTAAATAAAAATAAAATATTGACACATCGGTATTAATAATTTATATATTAAATAGGTACAAATATTTACAAGTGTTATGGGGTACTTTGAATAAATTAGATAAAATTAAATTTGAATAAATAACAAATTAATATTACATTATTATTGAGATACTTCAAAAAAAAAAAAATATATCAAACTGATTGAAGTAAACTGGAAATGTTTAAAGTATTTTTAAAAATCATGGATAACTTTCTCAATTAAAGTATATGAATTACTTATTATTTATACTTTATTAACTTCAGCTGAAGTAAAATAAAATACTATTTAATATTTGTATTAAATGATTAATGTTTATAAACGTGAAATGTCCTTTAAAGTATTATTCGGCTATATAAATCAGGAAATTTTATTAACTTTAAGTAATTATAATTCTTCCGTAATGAATAAATTGAATTACAAATACTTGGAAGAAGCTCTCCATTTTGAATATCTTCTAAATGATAAAATGTTAAAATCACTATTACTTTAATGAAGCGGTACGATACTGCATAAAAATGGTACGCACACATTCACAATGTGTCGTTAAATAATATTTCCACATCACAAATCTTCGATACATTATTCTCAACTAACACGTGAACACGCCACATATTATATATACATATGTATGTGCGTGGTTGGGTTGGTACGTGGGTGCGTAGGCGAATGGTTGTGCGCGTGTACGTGCGCGTTTATGCATATATATATATATATTATTATTATTATTATATATATATATATATATATACAGCGCTCGTATCTAAATTATAAAAAATCGTTAAATATCTAACAAATCGAAAATAAAATATCAATAAGCTAAGTGAGATATTAACGCGATTTTCCGATGCGCAACTAAAAAGAAAAAAATAAATAAATAAAATAAAAATACAATTGACTTATTAATACGAGTCTCTCGCTGGCTGATTTCAGACAATAAATAATATTAATTGAAAACCGGTACGTTACGATGGGCTGCCCCGGAAAAAAAAATAAAAGCATCTGTTTTGTAAATGCTGGCGAAAGAAGAAAGTTATTTAAGAGTATATACTATTTCCGAAAATAAATTTACACTACTGATTGACAAAATTCGAAGCTATAATAGAACTATTATCTAGCAGGGGAAGGAATAAAAATGAAAAAAAAAAACGGTAATATTTTGTAAAAAAAAAAAGGAAAAAAACAACAATTTTTTTCCCCATTAGACGTAATCGTTAGATTTTTTATCATTAGGAGCAATTTTTAACGTGTAAACGCCTAGACATTCTCGCGTCGTACTTGACGATCGCACAATTTTACGCAGACAAGAAAGAATTTGTTTTTTAATCGCAGAGTCGAGGTTGATTATTGAAATAACGTTAATTAAAGAGGCGCAGTCATTGAGCTCGTGACAATAATGGCCTGAGAGCCGTAACAATGTAAAGTGTAGTTGAAGAAAAAAAAAAAAAAAAAAAAAAAAAAAAAAAAATAAGAAAAAATCTATGTAAAAACCAATTAGAGAGACAATAACGCAGCCAAAAGAAAGAAAGGAATAAAGAATAAAATAATGAATCAGCGTGATCAAAGTGATAGAAACAAAGAAACAGATGATAATTAATATATTACTTGTGAGCAGGATCGTTTTTGCGGAGCAGCCTTACGATGTTCTCGGTTGCTAGTAATAGAATTAAAATAACGATCTGTATTGCTTACGCAATTATAAATAAACAAGCGATTGTAATGGACGTCCAAGATAATTAATAGCTCACTTCCTTAGCGGTCGAGTTACTTGTCGCCGATGGAAGCTTGACAAAACTCACTGTACAATTTGAAGCGATATATATATATATTATTTATTAAATTGATCATTAGAAAGCTTACCGCACCATTGGAAATCGACGTGGAGTCAAAAGTTGCATCGATGTCGATGATCGATGGTGAAATTTTGCCTATCGATTCAAATTAATTTACCCTACGAATGGATAATTTGTCCCGCTCTCGATACAATTCAATGCATCGAATAAAATCAATATATATATATATATATATATATATATATATATATTAAATTAAAAATGTTTTCACGCCAACGTTCAGCGTAGGGAAGGTAATAATTTTTATTCGAACGACGTATTCATTTTTTTTTTCTCTTGCATTGTTAAATATATCATGAATTATATTGAAACGCAAAATATTGTAAAATATCTTACCTGAAAATTATTTCATTGATAATACAGTAGAATAAACGAACTGAAGTTAAGAAATTAATGAGCAACGTTCTTGAGTATTCGAGAGATTAATTTTGATCTCATGTGTCCCAATGTGTACATATTCTGTAGAAAAACTTACCTAAAATCTACTTAAATTTCAGTGATCATACCAAGTAGAATGATTAACTATTACGGTATTTTGTACAATATAATTTCTAGTTTCTTTTTTCTACTCTTTTTTTATTTATTTATTTATTTATTTTTTTTTTTGTAACATCATTGAATTAAAAATGCCAGAATGAGCGTCATTCAAAGTTCGATTTACATAATTTCACAGGTCAAATAAAATCAAAATTATCGTTTATGTTAACAATTTTTATATTATTACGCGATCATTATTAATATTGCCCGATATTTATATTTTATTAACAGGCAAAAAGGTACTTTAGCATTTTAAAAGCAGCACGACTGATATTTTACGCGTTATTCGTATGCTGAAAATTTTATTTTCATGCAATTGCAATGTACAATTGAGATAAAAATTAAAATTCCTCAAGCTCATCGACATTTTATCATAACGGCCATTAATTATCGGTTCCTCGGCATTGGATTGCCATTAAATACAAATTATATTATGTAGAATAAATTGACTAATTATCGTTAGCGTGTAATCATTAAGAAAGATATTATTCGTGAAAAAACCATTCCGCCTTTATTTTGTCAATGTGTTATCTTTGTAAAATTATCACGCGCCATCGAACGTTCTTGCAATTCTTATGAAAATATTAAGGGTTCCGTTGTGCGACTGTCCCTTTAAAAAATTAGCCGAGGATCAATTACGAATTACCGGGATTAGGCAAATACAAAAATGTTTACGTTGCAATGGGCATAAAGCAGACACCTTAAAGTTTTTAATTGCCAACGACGAGGACGATCTTAAAGGATAAAAATGTCCGTCGTAAATGTTAATAGTCCCCGTTGACAAGATCGGTGACTTCGAAAAAAACCAAGCCAACGAAGGCCATTCGACGAGTAAGAGTACAATTTTCGACTGAACGCGTCAACGTCCAATGCAATTATAGCTATAACAATGCAAAATATTACGACGGCGTTATTTCTAATGGTAGAAAAAGTACAGCGCGTGCAAGCGACGGCGTTTAAAAACTAATCGGACGATAAAGGGATCCTTTAGAATCGATAAGGCGCAAAGATATCGCTGCACCATTTCAAGATATGATAACGGCAGTGAGAGCTGCGAGACCTATTCTTATTTTATTATTCAAGATGTCGCTTCGTGCTTGATGTAGATCGATGTCCTAAGATGATATTATGATTTTTCTATGATTATAGTCGAAACGGAAGAAAGCGTGTAAATTGAACTTTAGACATTGCATTTTTTAATTTCGACAAGTATATATTCCCTCGTATTGCTTGCATTATTCAATATCATTAGCCCATTAAGAGTATTATAAATTTACTTTCGTAGAAGTTGATATGGCCAATGATTTGAAATTATTATTGTAAATTCCAGTGAAAAATAGTGTACATAAATGGTATATATCAAATTTGTATTTTTAAATAACATATTATCCATTTTATTGTGTTGCCCGTCAGAAAATAATAAAGTAATCGATGAAATGCGTATTAACTAAATAATATTGAATATTTTAAGAGTGATTTTATACTTAATTATTGTTATCCTGTATCCTTAATCGATCGCCTAAACTAAAGTTATTATTTCCTACGCAGATAATTTTTATACGCGTATAAGAACTTGTACTCAACAAAATGCGATAATTAAATTGAAAGATCGAGCGAAGTGTTGCTAAGGATAATTTTTTTTTCTCTCTTTTTTTTTTTTTTTATATCAGAAAACTTTTTCTAATTATAATATCGTTCGTATTTGGGTTTACCTGATAAAACTTTAATAAATGACTACGATTAGAATCGAAAACGCAAATGAGACGATAAATTGGTAAAACGATACAAAAGTAATATAATGCATAAGGAGTAAATAATTGAAGTTGACAATAACAAATTACAAGATTTGCATATCTGTATACATGTTATAAATTTTATATGTAAGTGAACTAATAAAATGAAAAACAGAAAACATATTTTATGCACTAATTGAAGTACTTTAAACTTAACTCAATTCTAATATTATATCACTTTGTGTATTATTAAGCTTGCTAATTTTAATTTTAACACATAATACGTGGGATGCAATAAAATGTTCTCTATAAGCAGAAATAATCTCTATAGCAAGCATTAAAAGTGGTCGATATGAAAATTCTTGTTTTAAATGTTTTCAAATAAATAAATAAATAAATATATATATATATATATATATATATATATGTATATGTATATGTATATATATATGTGTGTGTGTGTATGTGTGTGTGTGTGTGGGTGTGTTGAAAATTTTAAAAAAATTTTCTAAAAAAGTCGATTACGAATTGTGTTAAAGCAAATAATATATTATATTATTTGTTCTTGAGTGCAGAACTATTTAGAATTAACGTCAATATTTGTGTAGTATTTTATCGGTAAATTGTGCACGAATTTTTAAAAGAGCATATCAGTATCGGGCAAAATAAATTTTGCCGCAGAAAATTTTTCATCAGTGTTCCTGTGAATCCTAAAGAAAGCTTCATTTGAATGGTTCTTAACTAAATCAACGGTAAAATTATTTTTATTACATAACAGTCTTCATAAATAGTCTTAGTTGTAAAATTAATCCCTTTCATTATAATGGCGATTAATATCTACAAACACTTTATTTATTGACTGTAAGACAAAAAAAAATATCCTTTTAATTGAACAAAAATAATGTTTAAATCAATAAAACTGTATTAAACGATTCTTCAATTTGGTTGTTATGCATTTTAAGAATACTAAATAAAAAAAAACGCATATACGTTTACCACCAATCAATTAATAGCTTAATTCATTAATAATTGTAAGCTTTATAAGTTTTTTTTTTATAATAGTTAAAAATATGTTCAAAGACACACTATATTTAATATCTGAATTACAAATAGTGTTTGTAAAAGTTTTCGATGCTTACATTTTTTTCTCTTTTTTTTTTTTTTGTTGCGTTGCAAAATTAATGTATTTCAAGCGAATAATTTGAAAGATTTCCTTTTGCTAACGATTGATGTAACGATGAAATAAATAATGTATAAAATACATAAAACTAGATATGTACAATTAAGATTTTGTGTTTTAATATAATATTATAACATGTTATATCCAGGATTTTCTTTTTATTTTAGGTGATTAACAATCAATTTATTAAAAAATGAAAATGGCGTAAATCGTACTTTAATGAGAAGTAATATGATATTCCGATTTTCACAAGTCAAACTTGTGAACGTTGATGATGTTGTTTAGTTAATGGCGCTGTTTTTCTTATTGTAAAATATGTACATTATAAAGATTATAATATGTTCACTTAATACAATATACACTATGAGTAAAATCAGAATCTCATTCACTTTGAATAACCCCATGGATCCTTTTTTTGGTCCAGTAACATGAGAGACGATTCGCAGATTTTCTTGAAGATTTCGTGCAACTTTTCTTTGGAATAGACCTGCAAATTGTCGTAAAATTTTTATTTCTTATTTATAAATAAACACGCGCGTAAGCGCGCATGCGCAGCTTTAAGATACACATTTAATTATAGCTTAAGTATGTGTCAACAAACTGTTTATCTATTATTTCATCAATGAGTCCCGAGACGCGTCAAATTTAGTGTAAAATAGTCACTAGAGTGAGAAATTTCATTAGTAACCTTGTAAAACCAGTGCAACGAAAGCGAAGGAGGAATAATTGCCAATTGAAAGCTATGGATAAAGTTGACAACTAAGAAAGGAAATGTAGTGCCCTGGAAACGAAGTACGTACTTTATATAACTGGTATTGTTCCGATGCAAGAATATCTGCCAATTGAACGCACTCGGCATGTTCGTTCATTTCTGTCATAACGGTGTGCAATAATAATGTAATTTTTGGAATGCATAACTTTCTCAACTGCTCCAATTGATGATCTCGTAATATTTCTTCCGAGGACATCGGCTCGTCGTTGACCGAATTATTCGAATCGACTAACCAACCGCCGTCGGGAAATAAGAGAACGTTGAATAAAAGCTGCTTTACTGCCTGCAACAGTTATCAAGATAATGTCGGTTCACTTTTGTATTGCGATAACAACAACAACAACAACAAAAACAACAATTTTCTTAAACCACGCTTCGAGTCCATTCCGTGCGTTTTCTTATTTTTTACGAGCTGGACTTAGGCTTCCTTTCATATTATTATTATTATTATTAAAGGATATCTTGCCTTTGTATGATGTTGCATGGTGGCTTTCCATCTCTCCAATTCAATATTGTACTGGGACTGCTTGTGCTCGTAGGCTACCTTTTCTGTGAACGAAGCATAAGTCGTTAAATCCTCGATGGGGGTCGGCTTGCCGTGATGGAAATGCGAAAACCATTCGGCGAAACCCTCCTGCGCGTACAAATACGACTTGTAGCAAAAGTATTCGCGAATGGAGGAGGAAGTTTTTTTTGGCAAAATATTCGTCGACATTAAATTTTGTATAGTATTCTGAAGATCTGGAAATTCGTTCATTATTGTTTCCATTGCATCGGCTGGTATCTAAAATTTAAATTAAAAAGTAGATCAATGATAGAGGAGAAAAATCTCAATCCCTATAAATGCAAGTGAATAAAAATACACCGCAAATACCTTATTGAAAGCATTTCTGGCAGCATCTAATTTTTCGTTTGTCAAAAAGTATCTTATCAGAGCGTTGGTTTGCCATAAAGCTTCCTCTCGTTGATTTGGATAAAATGTCAACCAATCGAGTGCATTTATTTTCTCCATATCGGCACTTGTCAGTTCTCCTTTTAAATCCTTCGATTGTAATTCTATGTTCTTCTGCCTTATATTTTCAACGACCAATTTAGTGATTGCTTCCACGTTTAAGTTCGCCTCTTCGGCAGCACTTAGACACTTTTTACGCTCTTCGTTATCGGTAATATTCTCTAAAAACTGTGCATAATTTATTATTTGTACTTCTCTAGGTAGTGTCGATGTGTAAAAAGCAATGAGAACTGGATCGCCAAATTCTATCAGGATTTTGACGTATTCGAGTAAGACTTTGTCCGCAACTTGTTCGTTTAAATTTTTTCCAATTTGTTTTAAAAATAATACCAAGTGTGCCAAAAACCTAAGGAACTGAGGATCACAGGTTTTTTGATCGATCATACTTTCGATTTCATCCATCAAAGTCGTGATTTCATCTAGTATAAGATATTTTTGTATGCGATGAGCCGGCTCATGAGCTTGGGCAGAAATCACTGGATTTTTGGAAGCTTCTAATTCGTCAAAGATATCCTCTAATGTATTTTCACCTTTCCAATATTCATCTGGCAAAGCAATATAAACTTTAGGCATGAAGCCCCTGACTTCGGCTTCGACTTTAATGTCGAGAAGAGTTTTCATATATGCCCAAAGGCCATCTTGCCAAGAATTAGCTATGGTTAATAATTGATTGACATTTCCACAAAGACTAGAATAAATGGCTCGGTAATACTGACCTATAGTGAATTAAAAAAAAACATCAGTTGAATTATTATTAAGAGGTATTATTTATTCATCGTACGATAATGCCGATTTATCGGAATAAAAATCAATCAAATTAATAAAACTTTAATTTTTTTTAAATAAATTTTCAATTCATATTGTAATCGAACGATTATTTATTTGGCATTCAGAATATAAATAATTATTTATCCATTATTTACCAAATTAAATTTGATTCAATTATAAGCTATAGTAAATACATAAATATATTTTTTTTTAAACTTTATTATTCAGGCACTTTTTTTATTTAATTATAAACAAAAAAAACCATGGATAAAATTTTTCTTGATTTAAATACTGCTCGACTCGACCACTCGATTGAATTATCCAATAGTCTTTTATAGAAAGAAATTCTAAATGCAATTTCTGAATAATGTACTTATTGATTTTCCTATCGCTTAGCTTAAGGCTACGAAAAGTAAATAAATATATATTTATGCAATCAAAATTATTCTTACCTACGCGCACGTCATTAGAAATTTCCCAAGCACAATATTTCCATAAGCTTCTATTAGGATTGCCTTCGATAGGTAATTTCGTATCGCTATGCGGATTTGCAAAATTTGGATCATGAAAGGGAATCCATCCAAGTAAACAAGCTGCACGCCATTGTTGGCCACAATGTATGGCCAGAGCTTGGGCTTTTTGCAATCTACCGCAACGTACCTGTAAGAATTAAAAAAGGAACGAGCTTTAACTTCTCAATCGTTCTTATCCTTAATATAATTTGAAAAATGTTTAAATTATCATTTAGGCACATTATCAATTATAGATTGTAATACGAAATTTAACATTGAAATAAAATGTTTAAAATACCTCTATAAGCATTCGTTTCTCTAGTCTTGCATCGTCTTCTCTATCTAAATCATGCAGTGGTTTACCTTCTCTAATTGGAGCATCTGGATCCATAGTAGAGACAATTGGTCTAGACGAAGGAAACGTAATTCCACTTTTTATATTTTGCAGCTGATGCAATGTATTTTCCCAAGCTACTGTTTTGTCTGTAAAATTTTCTATCGATGGCAATCTATCCGCTTGATCGAGAGCATTTTTTTCTAACCAATCGATAATAAGTTGGTATTCCCTTATTAATTTACTATTCTTATATAAAGCGTCTATTACTTCTTTTTCTGAAATATATCTGTTACTCTCCATTTCCATTTGAGAATGAAAATCTGACGAGTCTAATCTATTCTGGTACAAACAATAAACAAGTCTCCAAGTATTTCTCTCATTTTCTAAGCTGATTTCTTCCGTCGATAGGTCGTAACCTTCCACCTTTGCCTTCATTCCTGAACAAAATTAAATTTTCCATTATAATGAGCCTTTAATATAAGCCTTCTCAAAAATTTCCAATTAAACCAAATAATACCTTTAAAAAAATGACAAGG
The DNA here is from genome assembly GCA_018907135.1 of Kradibia gibbosae. Classification (NCBI taxonomy): domain Eukaryota; kingdom Metazoa; phylum Arthropoda; class Insecta; order Hymenoptera; family Agaonidae; genus Kradibia; species Kradibia gibbosae. The sequence goes on from JACCHX010000011.1 coordinate 3,773,493, forward strand.
AGAGTATTGGTTAAAGCTTACCTCTTATAAGCTCCAGAGTATCAGTGCACTTGTGAATAAAATTGGCTATACTGTCAAAAATCTGCATTTCTGAAGTATGAACTTGCAGCGTCTCTAAAAATTCATAATGCAATTTAGAATAAGCGTCTCGCCAGGGCTTGTTCGACTTTAATACAAGTCCAGTGGCAGTGCTATCTTCCATCATTTCTCTGAGTGTCATGTCATTCCTCTCGGCATTGGCCTTGATGTTTTTAAGCTCATGCGGTGCAACCGTGATGGAAGGTAACGAAGAGTCAATGTCTCTAAAGAAATCTGCCCTCGCCATTGTAACATCTTCTTGCTCCGACAAGGTATTTTGAAGCAGAGATATTCTTCTAGGCATATTCTCAATTTTATATTAGCTATTAAAATTACTCAAATACCCTTCCGGCTCCAATTTTTATATTAAGTACTCGATAACGCGATAAATATATATATATAAATATGTGTGTGTGTGTATATGTGTGTACGAGTATATATCTATATATTACGATAAACTTCACAGAATTTCAATAGCTTAGGGTAACGCATCGTTGAAAGAAGAATTTATAAATATTTGCGGGATCCTTCTATAACGAGTACCCTCGAAAACCGGCACATTGATTTTCGGCAACGTGATACAACCCAACTGTCCGGTTGAAAGTTTGCCGTGCTTCGCCCAATGCTCGGAAACCTACGGAGCTTTAATTAAATGCGCTGTCGCTCCTTTTTTCCTGCGAACGGCCCTTCGACAGGGAGGGGAGGGGGTGGGGCGGGGTGGTGGTCGGGAGCCAAAGGACACCTTACCGAAGGCAATTATTTAAAAGCCGATAGAGTCGCGATTGTTTGGAAGCACATCTATTTACTTTTGTGGATTACATTTGAAAGGTAAAATTCAAAAGGTATGGCCTATCGATTATCCCGAACCCTGCTTAATTCTACCGATGAGCCATTGGGCGGCGATACTTCACGTGCGCATTGGCAACTCCAACCGATTGGCTTACGCTCGGAGCGGACGGTACAGTTTTGCAATAAAATAAGCCGTTCGCCGTGGCGTTAGGGCCAAGTACGCGGCGGCCTTGCTTTGCACTTTGTGCAACCTATTCGATATTAGGTTCGCTTTTATCATCGGCTTGCTCATCTTACAATTTCCATTGCCGAGCATTGAGGTACGAATGCCAACAGCTGATCGAGGCTGCCAATATTTCCGCTGCTCTGGTCTCGCTCGTACTTCGCGGGAGGATTAGACGAGGAGGTGTGAGCCGTAGCGTAAGTTTCTACCGCGCATGCGAAGCTTGGAACTGGAATTCCTAACTCGTATACCCTTCCGTTCCTGTGATTCTAATTCCAACTCTGGAATCTGGATTAGATATTTCTCTTAACCAGTTGTAACTTAACTATTAACATTTTTTTATGAATCTATTTAAATTTACAGAATACGCTTGTTCGATAAATTAAAGTAAATTGTTATTGCTATGTAAGGCAAAAAAAATGTCCGATTTCGCCAAGTCGCAGCTTCTGAAATATGGCTGGACTGAGGGTAATCATACTAATGTGTAGAATAGTAATTATTTTTTTTTTTTTTTTACTAATTTATTAATAATGTGTAACCACGTATTGTGATGATTTTTGTATTATCTCTATTTATTTCATATAATATATAATATATATATATATATATATATATAGACATTAATCAATGGTTTGAATCGTTTAATTATATTAATGTGAAATACACATCAAGAAGACTCAAAACTTCTCAATAAAGTTCATTATCAATTTTACTGCCTTTATTATTTATTATGCAAGAAAATTAGTTTCTTTAAAATATAATGCTAAACAAATAGATCTATTATTGCAATGTTATAATAATTGCAGTTTTAACATTAAATGTAATTTGGTACTTTATTATTTTTATCAATAAATTGTGAAGCATCAGTCAAGTATTTCATTTAGTTAATATTTAAATTGACTAGATTTAGTTATGCATAACTTAGTATAAAACATATATTAAAATAATATTAATTATTTCCAATTTCAGTTTGACAGTTCATATAAATTAAAATTGAACTATACTCAAATACTTGAACAACTTTGAATTGAAGATAAAGATTGTAGATTGGTATTTTTCTTTTACAACATTAAAAAAAAAAAAAAAAAAAACTGATAAAATAATTTAAAAAATATCATAACTAATTATAAATAAAAAAACAGAACTAAAAATTTTAATATTCATTAGTTTTTTTTAGTTTATAAAATTAAAAATAAATTGAACTTAAAAGTTTTTGTTTTGTACCTTTTTATTATTAATTATATTCGAATCACATATAATATTAATAATTGAATCTCTTTAATTGCTAATAAATAAAATTTATTATTCGATAAGTAAAAACTATGTTTATAAAAATAAATATTGTATTAATTTCATTCTTGTAACTACTTTATTAAAAATTAAACATAAAATTTTTTTTTACTTAACAAATTGAGATGAATTGAAGTTTCTTATTTTGAATTTCTATTGTATATTTCATATTATAGGTAAAGGACTTGGAAAAAATGAAAACGGTATTACTGAAGCTTTGAAACCAAAATTGAAATTTAACACAAGTGGAATTGGGCACAGTCAGATAGACTTTCAATGGTGGGATTCTGTATACAATAAAGCTCTGGAAAATATCATTTTCGATAAGAAATCTGATGATGTAGTTCTAAACACAGCAAAACCAAACGCCTTTAACATTTCGTCGAATAAATCAGAAATTGAAGTAACAAAAAACAAAAATCCCCTTTATCATGGAAAATTTTTAAAAACTTCTACTTTACAAAATGGAAACATTATAAGTCACAATTCTTTTGAAGTTCTTAAAGACAACGTAGAAGATGCGCCAACAGTAATTCAGATGTCAGATGAAGATCTGTTTAAGGCTTGCGGTGGTCGAACGGCGCATAAAGCAGCCAGACATGGATTAAAATTGAATGGAAAGCTTGCTCGAATAGCCGAACAAGAAAGACAACTGTTAGCCTCGCAGTATTTAAAATCAAATGGCGAGCACTTATGTAATAATGATAAAACAGACAGGAAAAAGAAGAAGAGAAAAAAATCGACAGAAATAGATAAACCAAAATCAGAAGACGATCGATTGTCAGATGATAACGATCTACCATTACCTTCGCCTGTACATACTGATGATGTATATAATTACTCTAAGAGAAAATGTAAAAAAGTAAAACGAAAAATTCACAATTTAACTCATCAGCTTAATAAATCATGTATGATAAAAGACGATTCTTTAGAAAAGGAAGATATCTTTAATACAGAATGTACAGAAGAGTCTGAAAAAATTAAGAGTAAAAATAAAAAAAAATCGAAACGAAAGCGAGATGAGATGAGCTTACACATTCCTATCAATGTTTCCCCGGTCGATGATGATGGTGGATTTATCCAACCACGTGTTAAGAAAACAAAGTCCAACGATCCTGATTTACTAGAATCAACGTCAACATTCGAATTGGATCAATCATTGCATTGCATTAAGAATAAAAATTATTCTAAATTGCTAAAGAGTAAAAGCAAATGCAAGAAAGATAAAAATCACCATTCCTCTAAGAATCTTGATGACGGTTATTGTATAATTACCGAATCAGAAAGATTGAATGCAAAAATTAAATCAAGAAAAAGTAAAAAACTTCGAAAGCAGGAGAGAAAGAAGCTGGAAAAACTGTCGGAAAATCTCCTTGCAGTTAATTTAAACGTTAATTCGCCCGAAGTAGATATTAACAAATCTTCGCCTAAAACAAAATCATGTAAGAAAATCAAATAAAAGATATGTATATAAATTAAGCTTAAATTGTAAAACACAAATTCAAAGATTTCATTTTTTAAAAATGCATTATCCGTTATCGATGTACATGATATACTCTATAATATCATGATTTAATTTTTATTACGAAATTAAGATCTGCATTTTTAGAATGCAAATTCTTTGATCAGGTTTTATATGTTTGCAATATATACTGCTATTGCACAGTTTTTACTGCACTACTATTTAACTTTTTTGTTTTGTTTGTTTTTTTTTTTTTTTCTTTCATAAAATATTACGTAAGAAATATCCTAGCGTATATATTAATAAAATATAGTCACCATATAAGATTATATTGGCTTTATAAATATTTCGAAGTTTCAATTAAAAAAATTTCTATAGTAAATCTAGTAGTGCTATAGATGAATTCTTTCATATATATATATTTTTTTTTTTTTTAAATCATTTTCAATGTTGTTATTATACGTAAAACGTACGAAGACTAAAAATTTGTAATCTTCGAGCATTTTTATAATTGCTATCCTATAATAAATGTGATTATCAATTAACATTAAATGCTTTATTGTAATAATAATACTATTTAAATGATTAAAATATTATGTTATCACGCAACTTTTTTTATTCGTATGCATGGAAATTTACAAAATAGTACGTAAATAGTATACAGTCTGATTGTAAAAATTACATAATAAAAGATAAGATATACATCAATTCATTCGTATATTTTCAATGTAAAATATAAAATATATATATATACATATATAAGCATAATCGAGAATTTCCTTTGTCGTTTAAATTTGTCAGCCAAAAAATTGTCAATTGGAAAAAAGTTTTTCACACGAATAATTAAATTGCCTTTGCATTTGTATTTAACGGGCCTGAACATTGATTATTAATCGGAGAATACCTTGTATTTATTATACGATATTACAACCAGATTTTCCCTGCTAGTAAATATTTATAGATGAGATAAGAATAAATCTGCTACATTATATACGTGTAACAGGTATAATAATTGATTTTAAGGCCTCATGCGCTACATAAAAATTAAACTTTTAATTCTAAAAATATATAGCTTCGATTACTTATCTATTTATGCTACTTTCAATTAACTTACACAGTATTCTACGTGTTTTATATTTAACTCTTGTATACGTAAGTAGAGAGGAGCCAAGGTGTGTTGTGTTTTTTTATTGGGATTTTTTTTTCTTTTCTTTTCTTTCCTTCGAAGAGAAGAAAAAAAGCAAACCCTCGACAATTCAAAAAGTTACCCGATAAATTTGCCACCGTCGTTAAAAGACATTGCGAAACTTTAAAAGTTCAGCTAATCGTTGGCTCGGATTCATTGCAATATTTAACTATACAATCTTGGCGATAGCGCGGTTGGCGCGAAAGGGGGATACACGTATCGGATATGTTGGTGGAAGTTGAAATTTAGCAATTATTGGGAAGCGAAGCAATTTTTCCGCCCGATAAGGGGACGCGGATAAAAAAAAAAAACAAAAAAAAAAAAGCGCATTCGAATGCCGCAGGCCGCTGCTCGATTCAGCGGAGTTGCTCTTGCGCGGGTTTCCTCCCGCCGCCGCCGCCGCCTCGTAACCGCTCGCTGTTCCAACCCGCGAAGAGCCTCTCGTCCCGGCGGCGCCCATCGGCCTCCGCGACGCGTTCGAGGCGTAGGCGCGCCAAGGGGTAAGGCGTTCGTTCATTTCGCGGAGCGCGGGGGGGGAGAGGTGGTAGTCGGAGGCTAAAGGAAATCGAGGACCGGCTCCGGGCCCTCGGCTCGTTCGCTCTCCCACGGGGCGAGTCGCAATTAACTCATTGATTGCTCTTGGCCCCTCGGCGCGGGCTCGGCCAAGAATTGGTAAATAGCCTCTGCCTCTGTCCTCAATCGACTACTATTGATAAATACAAACGGGTCTCGAGCGATCGCTCGAACGGTAACGGATACAGAATTCGGTTGGAGTACAATATCGTTTGCTTATAATCTCGGGGAGTAAATATTTGTCGAAAATGTATCTAATTACAGGGCGTTAAGGTCGGCCTACCGACCATGCCGTTGCTTTAATGAATCGTTTGAAAACATTTCTTTACGCTAGTGCAATAAATATATATGTATATTATAAGGTTCTTACAGTAGGTCAAAGTCATGGTGTGACGATTAGTAATTAAGAATACACGCTCTAATGGGTTATTACTAACGACGGAATATGTACGCTTATTAAATTGTTAGAAAAAAAAAGTACAAGCCCAAGTTGCACGTAAAATTCATAATTGACGAGAGAATTTTTCATATCTGTGCTACGATACAAATAAAATCCAAGAAATTAATTCCATCGCTTGATAATTTATACACTGGCTCCTGTGAGCTCGTGACAAAAGCAATACGCTCATCTTAACAACTGCATTGATCGTTATTGTGTAGCGCATTTATTAATTTTTATTATGATTTATACGTGCATTATTATTCAGCGTCGCCTTTTTCTCATCTTTGATAATTAAAAGCACACGACTGGAGCTTTTCCGGTAAATTAAGCTTTGTTGGCAAAAAATTGTAAGATTTGTAAAATAATTTTGTAAATCCATTAATTCGGATCAAAATTTATCGAGCAGAAGCTTTTAAATCGTAAACTATGTAAGAGGTGAGAGTAGCTTGATTATAATTTCAATTTACTTAATTAAATTGCCACCAATTGGATCATTTTGCAATGATCGCTTTTACAGCTTTTTATATTTTACACGAGATCGAAATTAAAAGCTCGAAATGCAGAAATGGAAATTTTATTTTAAAAAATTATTTGAAAATAAAAAAAAAAAGTTAACTCAAAATTTATCTACACGAGTTATTGCCTACCGCATGCTAATTGTTTATTAAATTTGTGTTAGCGTGGGTATAAATAATGTAATTTACTCTTAAAACCAGCGTCGGTGCTTGCATGAATTTTATAGATTTGAATTAATTTGGATGTTTTATTGATGCCTAATATTTCTGTACAATTTCTTTCACGAGCGGTAAAAAATAAATAAATAATGTTTTCGATCGTGTAATAATTACCTTAAAAAAAATGTTTATAAGAATTACTTTAATACTTCTAATATAAACTAAAATTATATATTAAGTAGATATCAGATTTAAGTGTGCCACCTATCATTATGTTCTATATTAATTAAAACATTATGGTATAAATCAAAATCATTATCACAATCACAATTTTCTCTATAAATATGAGTAATAAAAATAATGTTAAAAATATGTACATTTTTTTATTCGTTATTTTTACCTATGTGAAGTCGTCATAAATGTGTAAGCAGTTTAATAAATAATTTTAATGTATTAATTTATAAAAATGCGACTTTTTATTTCTTTTGAGAGACAGACTGTTTTTTTACTGCTACTGTTGTCGTAGACAGCGATTAAATCGCTATCTGTATTATTGAACAAATTTAAAAAAACTTCCGCGAAATATTCTAAAATACATAAAAAAAAAAAAAAAAAAAAAAAAAATGTATTCCGTTAAGTTTTTATAAAATGTAAGCACACCAGAACGAACAATTTTATATTTAAATAGTAAAGTTACACCAATTTTTTTTTTGTTTCGGTATTTAATAAGGTATTTTAATTATTCCGTTATGATATAAAAGGGACTATTTACATTAAATACTTTACAAATAATTAATTTTTATAATTAGAGACTTATTATTATTCACAAACCCGCCCTTCGTTTGCTCAATCAATACAGCCTTTATCGAATTCCATTCGTAAAGTATTGACAAATGAATAATAATATATTATAAAACTAGTTTTGCATTTTTTTTTTAAAGCTTGCACGATTAAAAATATATTTTTATACATATTCAATTTGACGACGAGTTAAGGAGCTGCCCGGGAAAATTTGCCTAGTCGTGTCGATGCCATTGGCGAAGGGGCGGAGGAATAAATCGAATGCCTAACAAGGAAATCGATGGTACATTCGAATCATCTGCTACAAACAGTACACTGTTTTTTGCAATCCTAATGCCTCCGATCCATTGGTTTTTTTTTATCACTTATAGAAGTTGTACGGAAAGGAGAAAAAAAAAAAAAAAAAACGCAACTTCGCACTCGTCTTAGAAATAAATATAACCTATCGATTGCCGCAATTATATAAATTTGATTACGTGCATTTTATATATTCCTTGAAAACTCGAGTTGTATCGAATGCTTTAATTATATTATTAGTATCAATGGTAATGAGAATATCAATGAGAATAAGAATAACAATAACAATAACAACATTTCTTACCTAGAGCAGAACTAATAATCGATAGCGATAATCTTATTTCCTAGGATACGCAAATGCACGCATTGGGGCAATATACATAAATAAAATAACGGCATTTCGTGGGTCCTATCATTTCGCAATTTGCTATACTTAAATTATACTTTCAGGAACTAAACTTATAGAAGTTCAAACGTATAAATAGTCAATCGGTATTTTACAACGAGTGGAAAGCATGTAAAACAAACTTTACACGTCGATTAAATTCAAATGCTAGCAGCACACGCCGCATATTCTCTCTCTCTCTCTCTCTCTCTTTTTATCTCTATCTCTTTCATTCGCTTTTACAATACAATAAGCGTAATTTCTATAACATGATTAATTCCAGTCGCATTTTAGATACATTAGCAGAATGTATAATTAGACTCCATCTTCATTGCATCCACGTATAAAACAAACTTTATTCCTTTATACTTCTTAGTAAGTTAACTTAGCTGATGCGCATCGATGCTTCAGAGAAACCCCCCCGAGGGGCGTTAAAGGATACAAAACTTATAATAATAAATATCGTTATTTTTAAAATTACGTTTTAAATTAAGCTACCCAAAGTAACAATATTTATTACTTAAAGCGCTTTCGTCCATTTAGCACTTCAGCATACCAAAATTAAATTAAATATTATACACGAACATAATATATATTATATATATATATATGTATTCAACTTACATTATTTCGATAAACGTATAATCTCTTTAAGGAGGTCATTATGTATAATTCTCTTATGTCATAATGTGTATTTATATATATATATACACATAAAAAGTCTTTATCAAAAAGTATCCAAAAAGTAAAACTAAATTAAAGCTGAAAAATAAAGTTACTTATTTTGTTCGTTTCATAATAGCATTAGAAAATGAAGGAAATAATCTCCTCCATTCTATAAAAGTCATGTTTTCGTTCGTTTCTTATGAATTAAAAAAAAAAATTAAATTTTTATTTAAATATATATTCACAAATTTTCAGATTTCCTGAATGCTTTTAGCATTTATAATATTAAAATTATTCGCAATTGTATAGGGAAAAAAAATCCAATATTTAAGTTCGATAAAGAATTCCAATGTACAATAAGTATTTACTCGAAGCATAGCTGGTATTTAAAAATTCATTCTCTTTTAATGAAACGACTAAAAGAAAGGGGAACAAAAAATTGCAACGACTCTAAAAGTACGTAATAAATTAATTTGCGAAACTTATCATCGTTACCGCTACTGCTACTTATATTTATCGTACAAAAAATTATAATTTTTAAAAAATATCTCTCTTTTCGCATGCCTTTGTACAAATGTAAACACACACATGTATATATATATATAGAGAGAGAGAGAGAGGGAAGGCGTGTGCGTGCGTGAGAGAGAACAAAAGGCCCACGTCGTTAAACGCAATTAAAATATAGTTGCGCTAGCGGGGCAGCCTTAGTGGGGGGTGGGGGTGGGGAGCCGCGCACAACCGTCCTCGAGTAACGCGTCAAAACCAAATCATCATCCTCCTCCTCTCCTCCTGCAGAGGAGTCCATCAGCCGGGGGTCGAGGGGGGGGTGGGGTGCGCGCGTTCCTCCGGACCAGAGGCGAGGAGGGGCCGGAGCAGGAGCCAGGGCTGGCCGCAGCTCAGGCGCACCTGGCGGCGCCGTAGGAGCGGCCCCTGAGCAGGAAGTAGCCGATGTTCCGGCCGATCCTGCCAACGACGGGGCCCCGGCCCGGGGCCCGGGGCCGCTCGGGGCACGCGGCCGCCGAGTCGTTGTTGTTGAGCCTGCTCCAGGCGAGGTGCATGCTCGTCGCGCTGACCCGGTGGGCGGTTATGACCTCCCTGAGGGAGCAGGCGTCGAGCTTCCGGGGCACGTAGCTGAAGCCCTGGTGGTTGAGGGGCCGGAGGGCGGCGCGCCTCGCGCACAGCCCCGTCACGTAGACGTCCTCGAGGTGGAAGAGGGGCGTCGCGAGGGCGGCCCTGTACAGGCGCCCGGCCACGTCCGCGCTCATCACGTAGCCCGTCCCCGACAGGTAGTTCGGATACGTCCTGTTGGCGTACATGTACTTGGGCGTGTACCTGAAAGCAGCCGGGGCCGACCTTCTTTACTCGCTCGACGGGTACTCCCCGTTCGATCGGGCGCCCTTGGGCTCGCCGCCGCCAACCCCGATGGCTTACCATTTGTTCTTCGGATCGGTTATCGGCCTCGCGTTGCATATTAGCGAGCCCATCAGCGTTTCCGTGCTCTTGGCTCGGCCCTTGAGGGCTTTCATCAGGGCCGGCACATTGACGAACATGTCGTCGTCGGTCTTCATAATATACGTCACTTTATCACAGTTGGATGTTACCCATTTCAGTAGCATTATCGACTTCAACGTCAAATTATTGTATGTATCGTGAAAGCTCTCTTGTATTATGTCGTTGTATAAATTGTTCTCCTCCGTCACGTAGCCCTAAGGCAGAAAACGTAAGCGCGTGCACGATATACATATATATATATGTATATGTATATGTATATATTTATATTACGCTCCCCTGATCGATTAATTTTCCAACCTTATGGATTTCGCTCGTCGAAGGAATTATCAATTTATCCACCCCCCCCCATCCCCCCACATTGCGCGCATCGTTATTAACAATGGAAATTGTCCTTCGACGAAATCGGAAATCAGGAGCTCGGCATTTTATAATATATTAATTCGGTACTCACGTCGAGCGAGTCGTTATCGCTCTGTCCTAAAAGAAAAGCAACCTTGATGGCCGAGCCGTAGGATGCGTCCAAGTGGCTCTGATTGCCCCAGGTATTCCTAATGGCGAGCCTGGCGTTAAGGTTCGCCACCGCGGAGCATACGAAGATCAGTAGGTAGGGCGGCGCCTCGCTACAAATGCTTATTGGATTTAGAATAGCCGTCGTATTATCTGGGTGTATGTAAATTGATACATCTCGAGATGTATTGTAGCTCCAGCCACGCAGTTGAACTAAAACGATAACACATTTGCACATTTTCGTTGCTCTCCTCTTTCTTTTCTTTTTACTTTATATATATGTATATATATATATATTTTTTTTTCTCTCTCAATAATAACAGCTACGGATTATGACCTTTACGCAATGCTATTATTAATGATTATGTAAGCACTACGTAAGCGATAGTTTGTTCAAAAAAAATGTATATGCGTATTCGCAGGGTATAGAGCCACACACCACCTTGATAAGGAAATAGCGAGAGAGACATTTAAGAATCAGGGTTATTAAATATAAAAAAAAAAAAAAAAGAGGCGGTCTGCCTTAGGAATGGAAAACTTGCACGACTCGGTAACGTGCTTGCACAAAAATCGATAAAAAGTGGCTAAGACATCCTTTTAAACTGGTAAGAGAAAGAAGCTTAATGTCGCGGTAAGCTATACACACAAATCGAGTTAATATTTGCTCGGCATTACGAAATAAGTAGGTACACGTAACTCGTATTGCGCGGCTCGAAAGATCGTAAATTACAACCGTTGTACATCGAGTGCTCCGTTCATCGTTGCAATTCTATTAACGTTTAATAGGCAAAGTGCGTTTGGATAGCAGCCGATGAGCCGCGCTCTCCAATGTTTGGATTACATCCGAGGCGCGCTCGTTAACCGACACACCCCGGCTTCGGGCCAAAATTTAATCGAGCCTCGTTCAATAAACGCGCACCGTTCGAAAATGTTGCGCAAGCCCGCACCTCGGGCCAAGCTCGCTATCCGAAACGGCCATTGAGGTCATTGCCATCGGCGCGACTGATTTCTTCTTCTTCTTCTTCTTTTTCCCCTCTTTCTCTCGTCGATCAACGTCGATCGGCCAAGAGACAGTCGGTGATTATCGTCGAGTGGCACTTTGCGCCACTCGAGGTGTGCCGCGTACTCCTCGGCACGCGAGCTTTTTTTTTATTCTTTCGAGGAGCCCCGCCCCTGCGGTGGTTGCCTCCTTCCCTTCCCCACCGCCTGTGTCTAGGTCTTGGCCTATTGTCCGGGAACGGCTCTCTTGTCGCTCCGAGTCTCGTCTCCTCTAACCGGCGCCGTAGTCCGCACCTTACCCCCCCACCCACCCCCCAGTTGTGCGGCCGGTATCGAGTTGGCGAACGAGGTTGAACCGCTTGGAATTCGCCGTCGATTGCGATTATAAGCAAGCGATGATTTCAATAGGGCCAGTCGTAGTCGTCGTCGTCGTCTATCGGCATCGATTGACATCGATTGACGCAGATTTATCGGCGACTCGCCCATTCACGGCCGATGGAATGATTTTATATTTTGCACGCGTGCCTCCGCGCATAGTTACATTACTCCGGCCACGTGCGAGCTTTACGATTGTCCGGGATATTGCAATGATTCCGATGATTGGTAACGCTACGGTTTTAGCGCTGAGTTTTTACCTTCCTTTTTTTCTTTTTCTTTTTTTTTTTTCTTTTTTTGTAACGATAAAAATCCATCGCAATTGGCGGTTTTGAGCTCCCTGCGACGTTTGTCGCTTTTTTTTCCCCCCGAGTTAATTAAAAGTCAGCGATGATTCGTCTCGTTATTTATCATCTCGTCGTAAACTACTTCGGGATAGCGAGCGGATCGACTACTGCCGTGTCGAATGACAAATTTTTCTCAACGTCGAGGTAATTAAATCGTTTTAATAACAAAGAGACATACATGTATATATATATATGTATATATGTATTATAATATTCCTACTTGGGTGTCAATTGATAAAGACGGAAAAGCTTTAATGTATAGCGATTGCAAAAGGAAATTGGCGTGGAATGTATGATTATTTTTAAGTAGCTGTCGCTCTTCGTCGGTGACGTTGAGCCGGTCGATAATGTTCGCGCTCGGTAGCCACACAAAGAAGCTGGGCAAAAATCACACGGGCGGGAAAACGGGTTGGAAGACAAAAAGGTTGACGAAAACGTAATTTACGATCGGAGGAGCAAACGAGAAATGTACAACCCTAGCCATGATTCAAAGAAGAAAGAGGGGACAGCGTGTGAAAAAAATGCCAGTCGTTGTATCGAAGAAGGAAAGAAACTGCAAAACGTAAGCTTACGAGGGGGTGGGTTGGGGGCGGGGACGTTGTTAGCGATGGCCATACCTTATGATCGGCAACGTGTTAAGCGACTGCTCGGGCGCCGTATCAGTGAAAAGAAGAAAAAAAGAAAAAAAAAAAAAAAAAAAAAGAAAAAGAAGAAAAAAAAACGCAAAAAACAAGATATACATGGGACGGTTACGTTGCAAAACTCAAGTGTAGTCTTTAGCTGGAAGCTCGATAAGATAAAAAAAAACTGCTACCGAACGGAGAAGAGTTAGAGCAACGCTCGACTGGGACTCCTCCTCGGGGCCTCGAGGAGCGACTGACCTGCGGTGCCCGCGAGTGCCAAAAGCACCCATTGGGTCATCCGTCTTTCCATAATAACGCCGGTGGTGGCTTCGCTGAGCGAGCTCTCCTAAGGGCTCGTGTCTCTCCTTACCGGCAGACGAGTACCGATTCGTTTTACGTCCAAAAGTGTCAAAGAGCCTCGAGGCGCTAAAGTTTTATTCGTTAGCGACGCTTCGGCCGATAATATCGGCATTTAATAGCCGGCCGCTCTGGTATTCCCATCCTAAAATTTCTGTGTTGGGTTTTTTTTTTTTTTTTTTTTTGTTTTTAACGATAGCCAGCTGATTAAGCTTCAACCATACATCTTACGTAGCTGCCCCGTCCGTAATAATCGATCGACCGCTCGCGTGCACAAGAGACCTGCTTGTTTTCTCCACATTTGCGCGCGCTAATTTTCAAGTTTTTTGTTGTTGTTGTTGTTTTTTTCTCCCCTCCTCCACCAACGCCCACCTCTCTATCTCTATCTATCTCTCTCTCTCTCTCTTCTTCCAAACGACGAATAAAACGCCAAAAATGATCCCGGCTAATTATCGTTGACTTAACGACCCTCTTTTGAAACAAAAATGCTTACCATTGAAACAGAAGGCTAATCGCGTGCTACCTAGTCCGTACACTAAAAATAATGGATAAATTTTTAAGCGTTAATAATATATATATATATATATATATATATATATATATATGTAACGTGGGGATTATCGCTTCGGAAACGTTTTCTCGCTGTATTTTGGATTTATTTACGTGGAAATTTTTTCCCTTCCCTTTAAATAAAATGTTAATAGGTGCAATAACATTGTTACATACATTATTAACTCGAGTAGTAAGCGTTATAACAATGTTGGCTAAATAATATCAGCCAATGGAATGTATTAATTTGTTGAAATTTATTATTTAAGCAGTCGCGTTTTTAATCGTAAGTAGAACAAAATTAAAATAAAATTACCCATATATCGTGCCGTGAGTATTTCGGAATGTTTTGCGGATTTCTAATTTCGCTTCGGTATGTTTCTAAAAAAAAAGTAAAAATGTTTACAATTAAAACCCGACGATAAGTTTTTTGTTTAACTAACGATAGACGCGCTTTTATATCTTAATTGATACGATCGGAGACGAATGCGTATTATTATTACTAAAAAAAAAACAGTATTACATTTTTCAACGATGCGAGCGGTTAATTTTGTAAACTCCTCTACATTTGATTATAAAACATAACTACGTAACATCAATCGCGATAGCTAACGCTCAACAATTCAAAAAATTATTTATCTGAGTCATAAAAAATATTAGATTGATAAGAGCAGGAGAAAAAGTCGCTAAAATGATTGTTTTAATACGGAAAAAGATAATTGGTAAGGCTTTAATAATGAATAATAGCGCCTACATTAATTTTATTATGCGATTTTATTAGTATTTTAATCATTTTTTAATGGCTCCATACATTAATAATACTAAATACTTAACAAAAACAACGATGAATTTTTCCGGTCTGGCAAGCAGTACCAGCATTATAATGAAAACGAAGCTAGCGAAATTCGTAAATTTATCATTCCAATTTTGGCGATTCGTCGCGCCCTTATACTTTTTTAGCTAACGCTTAGGTCGACTGGAAGTGCTTTAGGTAAAAAAATATTCGCAAATTACACGGAGCTTAAGATAAAAAAAAACGTTGTGAAAATTAATTTTCGTAAACGGCGAAGGCAATTTATGAAAAACCATATTTTTACTATGGTTTTTGAAAGAAGAGAGAGAGAGAGAGAGAGAGAGAGAAAAAGTTAAAAAAAAAAAAAAAAAAAAAAAAAAAATGGCTAATCATTTCAGATTAATTTTCAAAATACATCTGTATAGATATAAGAAACAGTACTACCAGGTGGCATTTTATTTTTTAAATTCAAATGCACAGTGTGCATTGTACGGACAAAGTAATGAAAATTATGCTTTACTTTATTCTTCGTTGCAGCTTACCAAAAGAAGTTAAAAGACCATTGACATTATTCATTACAAGGAGCGTTACAGTTACCTCCACTATTGGAGCTACTTTGTTATTATAAAGCTAAGATAGCAGAGAAAGAAGCGTTAACAGATGCATACCTATGGATGCTATGACGTGTGTACCTTCCACAGATCCCACTGGGGATGGAGTCTCACCTAAACCAAATAGCTGCTCTTGGGCCGAATGATAAGCAGGCACATAAAGAAGTCCGAGCCCTGCCAAAATTATAAAACCAAGTGCCAGGCGTCTCACAAAGGATATCTTCCCCTTGGCATTCGCACCGTTGCCATTTGTGCCGCTGGTAGGTGGCAATTGCACGGGTAGTAATCGCATCCTGTCCATCTTGCAACAGATTATCAAACGACGATGCATCAACACTGATTGTATTATTCGATAGCAAGGGAAATAATAAGCCCTTCATCTTTAGGGAACGTGGATTATATTTTTCTGTGAAAAATATGCCGGATAAAATCAAACTCATCCGATGAAAAATAATTGAACTGTGATATCAAACTGAAAAATTAAAAGAAAAAAGAAAAAAAAGTTCTTCGCATCAAAAAATTCTCTCTTTGTTTTTTTATCGTCCTTGAGCACAATCGCAGCCTCGAACGAATTTGTTATAATAATAATTTAACATTTTTCAGTGGTCATTCCCGTAGAGATTGTTGAATGAAGTCACAAAGTTATCGATGAGTCGCGATATCTGAATTACATCGAAGACAATAAAAAACTGACAATCACCTTTTACGAAGCGAAATGCCACTGGCACTGGGAGCCTCTCCATTTACCTCATGTCGGAAGGAATCCTATTTAGGGAAGATAAAAAAAACAGGCCAGTAATAACGTTGGTAAATTAAGGCGGGGGGGGGGGGGGAAACAATAGTGTCGATGGAATTTGGAAGTGTTGGATTAGCGGCGGGTTGCAGGAGAAAAGGGAGGAAGGAAGGAAGGAAGGAAGGTAGGAAAGAAAGGAAAGGGGAAAAAGAATCAGTAAATCATTCAAATAGAAGTGTCGAGAGGTGAAAGGGAGGAAACAAGTGAGTTTAATGAGTTGCAAGGAGGAGGAGGGCAAAAGAAGAAGAAGAAGAAGAAGAAGAGAAACAGTACCAACCATTACTCGGAGGAGCAGCAGGGAGATCATCGATGGAAGCAATGGCACCGCCGTCGAGTAACGGCATTTATTGGCTCTGCTCGCGGCTCAGCCCAGCTCGAAATTGATCATTAATTCGAGGCGGATCAAGCTCCTGGGGCTATTTATATCGCGATCCAGTGACCCCTCCGGGCCCCGCTCGCGCTCCGCACCCCTCCCCCCGCCGGCCCCGTTAATTTATCATCGGGCGGGCGTGCTTTCCCCCTCGGCTCGACGGACGACTGCAGGTGCATCGCGCACACATGCGCCACTGGCTCGGGGGGCCTCCTAATAACGACTCTCTGGCCGTCCTAAGCGGCGGCGGCGGCGGCGGCGGCGGCGGCACGAGTGCGCGGTGGTCCTACTCCGGTCTCCTCTACCCCCCCCCGGCCCGACCTCGGCGATATCTCGCTCGCGGGCCGAGGAGCAGCGCGCGAAGCTCGTGGCGCGACGATTGGGCTGCGCTGGACGAGGAACTGGAATCGGGACTCGCCGAGAGCGCCAGGATCCAACGACGAGCCTCGGTCCATCCTCCCTCGGCCTGCTGCACCCGCGACCCGACTCCGTTGTCCCCTCGGTACCTCGCGGGCCCCATCCCGCGCTCCGTCGGCGTCCGAGGATCGAGCTTCCGATCTCGGGCGGCTCTCCTCCCCCGCCGCCTCTGGAGCCCTTCTTCTCCCTTGCTTTCGCGCTTTTCGAAATTCGCTCGCCCCACTCCGGCCCCAAGCAACAACAGCGGCACCGCAGTAGCGTGCGTAGACCGTGGATGCTCCTCCTCGCTGAGGACCGACCGCGCGCCCGAATCCGGATCGACGTAGCCGCGCCTGCCTCGAGCCCTACCACGTGGCACCCGATCCTCGGCCTCCTCCCGACGATGGCCCATTAGGGATCGCGGCCCTGAATCGTTGAGGCCCCACCGCGCCGCTTCCCTCCTGGCTCTTGTCACCGTACGCAGGCCACGGGGCCCCGCCGAAGCCGCGAAACTCCTCGCGCGCGCGCGCCCATCGAGCCGAGCCCGATCTCGACCTCGACGAGCCCCCCTCGTTGACGACGACGATTCCGTAGCGCCAAGCTTTTGCAATCTCTCGTCGAGGGTAGCTCTCGGGGGGGGGGGGCCAAGCCTCGGGCCTCTTCTCGCTATTTCGCATCGATGCGCGAGGCTCTCGGGACTCTTGGTTTTAAGGTTAAATTTTGACGTTTGCTCAACCGCCTTCGGTCGTCGGGGCTCGCGCAAAGTCCTTTCCTCGTTTGCCGATAATTAACGATCGCGAAGCGATTTCACGAGAAGGCCGACCACAGGACGCCGAGATAACTCGAAGCCCCTTCACAAATGCCGTTATTGAATGCATACGTTAGAAGAGAGGCGTAAGTCCCTTTCTAAGCTAAATTCAACATTTTTGTACCACGATCGCGAGCGATTGCTGCCGTTGCTTGACGCGCGTTTATCTCGTTAATAATGATGCTGTGCGCAAGCCGTTACGGGCCCGTAACCCGCCGCAATTGCAGCCTCTCGCCTTATCCCGAACATTTTAATTATCTCTAATCTAATCGTATTAACCTAACTTTTGTGCAGATATTCATTGCGACAATGATTAAAGCTATTTTGGTGTTCAATAATCATGGAAAACCACGGCTTTCGAAATTTTATCAATACTTTGTACGTACCTGTAATCTACATGACTTATAAGCGAAATTCAAATTACCCACTACAATTGTTTATGCTTGCATTGTTACCTACATTGTGATTTGTTTGTTTTTTTTTTTTAGAACGAAGATATGCAACAACAAATAATAAAGGAGACATTTCACTTAGTATCGAAGAGAGATGATAACGTTTGCAACTTTCTGGAAGGTGGTAGCCTAATTGGTGGCTCGGATTACAAATTAATTTATCGACACTACGCAACCCTATATTTTGTCTTTTGCGTAGACAGTTCTGAATCCGAGCTTGGTATTTTAGACTTGATTCAAGTGTTTGTCGAAACATTGGATAAGTGTTTTGGAAATGTGTGCGAACTGGACCTTATTTTCCACGTTGACAAGGTTCATTATATTTTAAATGAATTGGTAATGGGTGGCATGGTATTAGAAACAAATATGACTGAAATTTTATCGAGAATCGAAGACCAAAATAAATTAGAGAAACAAGAGGTAGATTTTTTTAATCCTGAATTACATTATTATTTTCATTTACTTTCATTATGTACCCTCGTACGTACTTGTATACGCATCTTATTAGGATTATGAAAATAGTAAATTGACCGTAGCTATTGAAATTCAAGCTGCTTTCGTCTAGCTTTGAATCGTTTAAATAATTTTTTTGAATACTCTGTTAACATATACATTCACGCCTTTACTCTTTACTTTTTACAAAATTAATTCAATAATGCTTTGTATGTAATTTATAATTTACAATATTCTACAAACTATGTTTAAAAATGTGATGGATCCATTGGATTTATTTCAATAATAATTGCATGAAAAATTTGAAATACAATTTATAGATTGGGATTTTTGATATCGAATTTTAAATATCAAATGAAATTAATAACATTACATAATATTTTAACATAAAAAAAAAAAAATTATAATCCTGGCAATAATTTGAGTAATTGTATCTTTTCAAAATCAAAAGATATTTGAGTTTTCGTTTACATACTAAAGTACTTGCAATTATTAATTAAAAACTATTATGCGATTATTTTTATTAGCTAATTTTATTTTGAATATGGATACATATATTACTTATGTACATATATTTATTTTAGGCTGGCATAGCCGCAGCTCCAGCACGTGCAGTATCAGCCGTAAAGAATATGAATATATCTCAACAGATTAAAGATATGAAATTGCCTGACTTACCGCAAGCTATCAAAGATCTTAAATTCTGACCCTTAATCGCATCACCGAACCTCACTTAATTGGTATACGTGAAATTCCTTTAAATATAAGTGTTAAAGTCATGTATTTTTCTTCGTAAACTGATAAAACTGTATGTATGATACTAAAAATGTCTTATTATGTATATTTCTCATATACAGCTGTTTATTGTTATCGAGATTAATATTTTAATAATTGAATCATTCAGTCTTTTGAAGTATTTTTTTAAACGTAATAGTTAATTTTGTACCAATCACATATATATATATATATAAATAAAGCAATTGATTGTACAATTTTTTAACGAATTCATTAAAGCTTTATAGAATAATTAATTACAAACTATTTTTAATTATTTTACTATAAAAAAGATCAAACAAAGACAGTGATAAAATTTCATTTTTCTCTGTAAGTACTGCAAATATTTTTAAAAAGCAAATTTCCATTAAATATAAAACAAATTGAATAATTATCCTGTATTGCAAATATAAAATAAATAATTGCTATATACTGTTATTATTTATCAAATAATTATTACACCTGCTTTCACTAACGTACTTAAAAATTTGAAAGAATTCACTTGCACAATGTGTGTAATTTAGCATTATTTATTTATTTGTATAATTTTAGTTTTATTAAAAATATTAGAACTTTTTAAGCATTTTATACTTAAGAAATTACACATTTAATATCCACATTGAATAAAAAGAACACCTGCAGCATTTGGTAGACAAAGTGCTTTAGTTCTTACATTACATTGTTAATTTTGGATTAAAAAGAAATTGAATTTTTCTAAAAGATTTCTTATATAAAAAAAAATGTAGAAAATAACTTATACCATTGCAGTTACATTAAGATCACAGACTATTGCTTGCATGCACCTTAAAATCTACATTTTCATCCTTTAACATTTAATGCAATAGCACCACTGAAATTATTGTTTCACATTTGTTTCATTTGTAAGCGATGTCCAAATATAGCCAGTTCCTCCTTCGGTGAGTATAGGAGGGTAGGGACTATTTTTTAATTTGTAATAATCAGATGGTGCGTGCATTACAAATTCCATGTATTCTAACTTGCGGGG
Organism: Kradibia gibbosae; assembly: GCA_018907135.1. Classification (NCBI taxonomy): domain Eukaryota; kingdom Metazoa; phylum Arthropoda; class Insecta; order Hymenoptera; family Agaonidae; genus Kradibia; species Kradibia gibbosae. Next base: position 3,794,084 of record JACCHX010000011.1, read on the forward strand.
TAAATCTTCTTCCGGTCCAATGATATATGTTTCAGGGCTAAATCCATCTTCCGGAGGTGGGCTGCAATGCCAAACAGCAAAAGAAAATGAAGCACGTATATTTTTAATATATAAAAGATTACGATTGCAAATTAAAAATTGTGTTGTCCTTTTAAAAGTCACAACACGACGGATTCTCATCAAATAAAGCTCGCTGTATTTCAACAATATATAATTTTAACGAAATGATTGGTTTTTGCCCTTTTAAACATATTAAAAAGAATTACCTGGCTGTAGTCGGTAAAAGCCATGTAACCGCTGCACTTTTTTCGCAATACTGATCAGTGAGTAAGCCTCTGATTTGGGCATAATATATTCCTCCATCGATATCTTGCATCGATACAATATCTCCAATTTGAAAATAGGAGCCTTTGTAAAAGACAAAGCTACTCGTCACTGGTGTCGCAGTGGCAGCTGGGGATTTCATTGGCTAAAATATGCATTAAGAAACATTGAATCGAGCGTTGGACAGATCGAGGCCCGATACGAAAAGGGAAATAACAGAGGTGCCAGTACCGTCTTTTTGAAAATGTGCCTGCGACCCTTTCCCTTAAGGGCTGTTTTAACATTATGCGACTGCGTGGGCGCCTTGTTAACCTTGCCATTGTATCTGGTAACGCGCGTACTCTTGCGCGCGGGCCTCGTCGCCTGCTCCTGCTGTGGCTGCTGCTGTGGCTGCTGCTGCTGCTGCTGCTGCTCGTCATCGTTATTGTTATTGTTCGACTGCTGGGGGGTCTTCGAGCTCCCGCCCTCGAGGCAGCAGTTGCACACGCTACCGACCTCCGTTGCGTGCCACAGCGGGGTCTCGTAGCTTCCACATTTTATGCACTCGGGTTTCACGCCTAGTGGCATTCGATTAAATCTCCGTCCAATCTCACTGTGCACCCCTTTTCACACAAGCCGCAACGTATTTCGATTAACATCGAACGACGACGACGAGGAGACTCTTGGCGTGCTCCCGATCAGCTCGCGATCTTGCCTTTGATTGTTGCTCGAGGTAGGAGGAACATCGTTTAGGTTAGCTTCTCATTGTACGAACAACGTTATGCTCTCTCCTCGGTTATAATACGGCCAGTTAAGTATTTCCGTAACCCTAGCGACCAATTTTTTCAGCTGCAATTTAATAAAAGCATTAGATTCGCAACACCATTCATTCTGTATAGAAGCCAAAATCGCGTTCTCGAAATAATCAAGATATCATGTAAATTCACTAAGGATTCCTCGGCGACTTGGAGCCTTGAGCTGTTTTTAAAAGCTCGCTCGTCGACGCAACTTAAAGCCTAATGAAAATAGCGCACCTATATTTTTTAATCGCTTTTGAGCGAGAAGCGACTCGATTGTGGGAGCGAAACTCTTCAGGACCGTCGACGTTCCGTTATTTTGAAATACTGGAATGCGGAGGTTGGCGCGTTCATTCAAGAGGAAATAACTAAAATTCAATCGAACAAACTGTACTCCCGCTAAAGTCAGGTATTGATTGTCATGGGACGAAACTGATTCGTTGTTCTAATTGCGCGATTCTTCTCTTTCGCTCGTTTCGCAATCGCATTCAAAACGACTGATTTCGAATAAGCGAAGGAGCCACAGCAGCAGCTAAAATTCGATTGGATTCTCGTACTGCTAAAGCTTATCGCGAGTAACATTGCGTTTGTTATTTCTATAAAACGATCGAACACTTGTTGTCGTAGATTATTAGATACTCCGTGTTGATTACCTTAGAGACGACCGGCACTAATTTTTAACTCGTAATTAACCACGCGCTCGTTACAATTGCATTGATTGTTATATATTCTATTGTTGCCTCCTTTGTGCTCAGACAGCAATATCAGTAGATAAATCTTCGAGATGAATTAATAGCAATGGAAATATAATTGACGCGCTGAGGCATAGGTAATTATAAACACGTTAAAGGAGAGCCAGCGTTTAGGGAAAATTGAGACGAAGAGACATTTCAAAGCCATTCGCCTGCTTTCAAAAAATCCAATTGCGCAACGAGCCAATGAGAAGACGTCGCTTTCCAAGTATGGCACCTTCGACGCCTTGCTCTCGAGCAACAGCATATAATAAAATCCACCAGTTCGCCAAAACGCCCCCTTTCTCTCACTTCTCCAATCGGTCGGTGCAGTTGTCAGTGTCGTCGCTCCATCGCGCTAATCGGCCCCGTCTATTCTCCGCGGAATTGGATTCCTCGGTTAAGGCGCTCTTTTTTTTTACAGCCTCGTCGCTCGCTATCGCTACCGCCAGTGACGAGCACTGGCCAGGCTCGAGATCGGGGCTACTCGGGGGATAAAAAAACAAAGGTCGACTGAGCCCGGGGGAGTGACATCGTCGAGGAATACGACGACGACGACTACGACGACGACGACGAGGAGGAACTCATGTGGCGGGGCGAAACTCATTTACGAACAAATGGAGCTCTTTCGCAGCGATACGCACTACATTTTCGTGAAGGAAAGCCACAGCCTCTGGTGGGACAAGCAGACGGGAGAGTTTTCCGCCAATTCGGGTAAATAAGAAAGGGGGGGGGGCGCGCAGTCTGCTGGCCAACTGTCAAAAGCCTCCTCACACGGGCTTTGCGTTCAATTATTCATTGTACACCTTGCGATTGCATCTTTATCGAGACTTTCTGTCACGAGCTCTTGGCGGATGTGCTTTTGGCCTCGATGAGTTAGCGAGCGTTATTTTATTTTGTTTTTTTTTTTTTTCGCTCAGAAGATAGCGTTGAACGTTATATTTCGATAGAACCCAATTTCGAAAGGTGACACTTCTGCTTTGACGTTTGTTCGTTAATCCGATAGAACGTAAAATCTTTTTATGATCACTGTTCTATGGCTCTTTAATGTTATTGTCGTTTTAATTTAAGATATTTATTGCTCGTTTTGTTTCTTAATGTAACTTTACGACTGCTAATACATGTATTTGCTCCTTTTAAAATTTTATGACTTTTACAGTTAAGGGAAACCAATTCGTTCATAAAAGCAGCTCGAAAAGATGTCAATAATTTTATCATAAATTTGATACAGAGCGTGATATGGATAAATGGAGAATAATTTTACATGGATACTTTTAATGTGTTTCTTAGAAAAGTTTTATGCACTCGTATTTATCTACTGCTTTTCCTTACGCTATCTACGCATGATAAATTTAAAATTAATGAAAGAGTAATAAAAAGTTAGACGCTACATTTTATTTACAAATGATGTAAATCTTCATTTGCTGATAATTTAACATTTGTTTTTTGTCGATTCTTCAAATGTAATGCATTGTTTAAGCTAGAAATTTTTGGCAATTAAGTAAGCCTAGCATTTTTTTTAAATAGGCAGAAATAGATGCTTCATTTATTATTATATTTAAATTTTTCATTCTAAAATAATTATAATAGTGAAGTAATATTCTCTACTGCATAGTTAAATTTTATAAAAAAAAAAAAAAAAAAAAAATTAATAAATAACTGTACAGTACTGTAAGGTATAATTATAATTGTCTATTTTAGAATCAATTGAAACAAATGTTGACGATAAATTTAAAGACTAAGAATACAATTTACTATACATACCTAACGGTTGGATATTTCTTGAATCATTAGCTAGATACATAAATTTCCAAGTATTCGTCCATTTTATGCATCAACTTTAACCAAGATTTAAGTCAAGAAAGCTGAAGTTTTTGTTTCTTTTTCTCATTCCTAGATCAAGTCACTTTTACCTAACAATCTTTTAATAATAATTTTAATTCTGAACGATAAAAAAAATATTGAAAAATTGTACTAATAATAAAATTAACCGGTTATGATTTCAGATTGGGAATGGGCAAGCGCAAATGACTTGGAGTGCCTCGGTTTATTCTACGGAATTGTGGGAAAAATCGAGCAAGCAAACGTTTTGGAAACCCGATTGATGCTTATTAAAGAGATCGCAGCAGTAGGGGAGCTGCAGGGTGGTCACGTAGTTTACAAAATCAAATCAGTGGCGTTCCTTCACCTTGGCTCGGACAATTTCGACATAGGCCTACTTCCTTGCGCCAAGCATCAGTACGGCATTAAGAAGAAGATAAGCGGTGGCTTATTCGATGCCCAAAGGGTGGGATTTTCCAAAACTTGGGGCTCCATTAAGAGCGCGACGAACACCATTAAGAACACAACCCAGCAGGCGGCCGCACTCGCTACCTCCCAAGTCAAGTCGACCGTCGCCAAAAGGACGAGCATCAAGGACAAGGAGAAATTCGAAAGGCGTATTTTGGAAGAGCTTAACAAAATCTTTACCGAAACGGACTCCTTCTTCTTCTGCCAAACCAGGGACATTACCAACAGCTTGCAGAGGCTCTGCGAAAAGGAGGCTCAGAGCCACGACGCGAGCGCAAAATTGCCCATGTGGCAAACGGTGGACGATCGATTCTTTTGGAACAAATTCATGCTGCAAGATATCATCAATCTTAACGTAAGATGCCGCAAAACATTTGCGTCGCCTTGCCGAGGCCTTGATTGTTACTTCTCATTAGCTGTTTATTCATTGTAGACGGAAAAGGCCAATTGCTGGATATTGCCCATCATACAAGGGTACGTTCAAATAGAAAAGTGCCAAGTCGAAGTGGGATACGATGGACAGCCGCTGCACGAGATCTTCAACCTTGGCATTATATCGAGAAGAAGTAGATTTCGCGCGGGAACAAGGTGAAGTTGAGAGCACCGAGTCCGCGCGAGGCACAAAGCAGTTTATTTATATACAATGGTAAAATGTGCTTTTAGGTACAAGAGACGAGGCGTGGATGAAAATGGAAAATGCGCCAATTACGTTGAGACCGAACAGCTAGTTTGGTATCACGATCATCAGGTATCGTTTGTTCAAGTTCGAGGCAGTGTGCCGGTGTATTGGTCTCAGCCTGGTTATAAGTACAAGCCACCGCCTAGAATCGATAAGGGTAAAAGCGCATATTAGTCGACTAAAAATCCATTGCCAAGTTACGTCGATTCGCCTGACCGGGGAATAATCGGTGTTAACGATTCCAAAATTCGAGTGTGTAAAACAGTTGCATCCTTAAATTGATTGAGAAAATATCGATAAATTATTAATAAGGAAAAAGAAAAAAGAAAAAGAAAAGAAAAGAAAAGAAACGAAACAATTTATAGTCCTTTTTGCGCTAAGTAATATCGAATATGTAAGTTTAGAATTGTTACCAATCGAAATTGATATTGAATTATCTTGCATCAGATGAAGCCGAAACACAAGTAGCATTCGAGAAGCACTTTACCGAGGAAATAAATTATTACGGGCCCATCTGCATCGTCAATCTTGTGGAACAAAGTGGCAAGGAGAGCATCATTTGGGAAGCCTACAGTAATCACGTTCTAAATTACAACAGCATCGAGATGACTTACACGACGTTTGATTTTCACGAATATTGGTAAGAAACGTTGGTTTTTTTTATTAAAAGCCGCGTACAGCGCAGCTCCTTACCAATTATCTCGAAGAATGTACACGCAATCATTGTTTCAATCAAGAATTATTACAAACGACACGTCATATTGAAAGAAAAGTAAAAAAAAAAAAAAAACACAACAGCGGCTAAATGAAATATGCTTACAAATGAAAAAAATGACATTGGTTGAATAGACAAAAACAAACAAACAAATAAACAAATAAAAAAAACAAAAAAACAAAACAAAAAATTGATGCGCACATATCTGTACACAGTATGAATTTATGAAAAACTTGTTTTCTTTATTAATTTGTAGTCGTGGAATGCATTTCGAGAATGTTTCGCTGCTAATCTCATCGTTAGCAATCGTTTTGTCGGAGATGGGCTATTGCTGGCACGATAAACACGGCTTAATTTGTATGCAAAAGGGCGTATTCCGTGTGAACTGCATCGATTGCCTCGATAGAACGAACGTCGTGCAAACTGCTCTTGGAAAGGCCGTTATGGAGATACAATTTTCTAAATTAGGATTAATACCACCCGACGGAGCTTTGCCCACGAATATACGTCAGACTTTTCAATTGCTCTGGGCTAATAATGGCGATATCATTAGCAAACAATATGCGGGGACGAATGCCTTGAAAGTTAATAATCTTCTTATTTGAATTGAAGCGACTGTTTGGCTTTCTAGTGTTTATTTGTTTATTTCATCATTCAGGTTTAAACCTTTACTATTTTTTTTTTTGTTTTTTTTTTTTTGCTTTTTTTGCTTTTTTTATTTCTCTCATCGATTCTTACAGTTCTTTTTTTCTCCGTTATTAGATAGACCTCAGTTTCATCTGAATTTTTGTGTTTGATGAAAATTCTTTTTCAATTACTTTTGCACATTGTATAAATTGATAGTGACATTTTTATTATTTTTATTTTTTTTTTCTCTAAAATACATTCAGAAATCACGTATCAAAATTTAACCTTATACTCCATTACCGATATTACTTAATACATAAATTATTTTCGCTTTTATTTTACGCAGGGAGACTACACCAGAACTGGAGAAAGAAAATTTACAGGGCTAATGAAAGACGGAATGAATTCTGCTAATAGGTAAAAAAGATATTTGTTTTCGTCCGCATTTTTCGATCGCTTCTACGCAAATTACGCATAACGCATGAAATTGTGTACATTTTAGATTATAGTTTCAGCTTACGAAAAATATTAAAAAAAAAAAAAAAAACATAAATATGTATTGGAAATAATAATTTCTCATGATTGGAATATTGTTATTATCCATATTTTACTTTTGGTTGTATTATTAATTATTTCCCGTTTAAGAGTTAAGAGTACTGTTTTCTTAATGGCAATTATTATTATTGCAGGTATTATTTAAATCGGTTCAAAGATGTTTATCGGCAAGCCACTATCGATATGATGTTAGGCAATCTTGTAAGCGACGAATTATTTCACGAGAAAACAGAGGAAGAGGATAACGCTGCTACAGCTATTCATGTAAAATTGTTGATCGAAGACTGTAAAAAATTACTCATTCCCAATCCAGAATTTATTCTCAATAGTTGGGGACTGATCGATGCCGATCCTGTGTAAGTTTTTATTTCACTTTACCTACAAATTTAGTATGGAATCCACATTACATTGTTTAAAAGTTAGCAGTAACTTTTATCATTGCGTACGCTTGAAATTTACAAGCACTGCGTACTTATACGTAAATGTTTTACAAATATTTTACAGAACAGGTGATCCTACCGAAACGGAAATGGACAGTATTTTAATATTGACTCGCGATAGTTATTACGTAGCGGATTACGACGAGCAAATTGATAAAGTAACGAATTATCAAAAAGTATTATTGAAAGACATCGTTCTACTAGAATGCGGTCAACCGGAGAATACAGTATCCTTGTTTAAAAATAAAAACCACTACTGCATCAGAATAAATTATAAAGTAAATGACGAGCAAGGTTATTTCCACATGTTTCGAAGTACAAATTTACGATTTTTTAACAATATGGCAGTAGTAATTAAAACCGTCGAGGAAAGCATCGGTAAATTTTATATCCCAATTAATTTGTTTAATTAAAGAGTATTGAGGAGGTAACTTTTTGTGACTTTAATACGTACTTTTTTTTTTTAATCAAAGAATCTTTGAAAGCCATTGCCGAAGCTATATCAGTAGCAATGGAAATTGCAAATTTACCAAAAATACAAACTGCCATGAATGTAACTATCGACAAACGAAAGAGTAAAGTAGTCAATGTCAAATCGCACGCAAGTCTTTTCGATATGGCATCATTTCCAGCACTGACAAGAAATGTTTCCGAAACACAGCTGAACGCGCTCAAAAGTGCAGGTGAATAATTATTATAATATTTACTCGCGAGTATTTGCAATATTAAAAAAACTACTTTTTTTTTTTAAACAATGACCAACCTTTACGTTGTTTATGCATTATACGAGATAAATAAATTTTAAGAATTTTTATAATGTACGTGCAATTTTGTAAAATGCCATTTCGTAACTTTAGCGTAAGGGTTCTATAAAATTTGTGCATTAAGAGTACCCAATTTAAATTAGGTACAAAGGCGTTTAATAACATGTCAGAGAAGTTGAGCAAATTGAACAAATTCAGCCACAGCTTAGCATCGAAGCGTTCGGCGGAAGTTGGCAAATGCATCGATAAGAAGTCAGAAATGCTCGACGACAAGCCAATGTTCACACTTGGGAAGCACGCCTTATCTGCAACGGCGAATAAATTCAACAACAATAGCGACAACAGCAGTAACAGCGACAGCGAGGAAAACATCAGAGCAATTTCCGCGGAAGCGGAGAACGTATCGGTCTTCCATTGCGATAATAAGCCAACTGACACCTACGCACCAAGCATCGGGATCATTATGGGTGTGCAGAATAGGGATATCGACGAAATAGGCAAAGAGGCGATAGCGGACGATGCGTCCGACCTGGCGGCTGCTGCTCTCGATACCAAAGCTTCCAATTGCAAGGTGAAGTATTATTAGGCTTGCGCAGTTGCTTAGGATTTTATGCATCGATATTACCTCGTTGGTAAGGTTTCGCTCGGAGCTCGTGCATTCCAAAGAGCTACTGAGAATAGCTCGTTAATGCTCGTCTCGAGGAAATTTAAAGTCAACGGTTAACGGCTTTCAAAGGAATGCGCCTGCTTTTAAAATTGAATACATTATTAAACGATAAGATCCTAAGAATATTATTATTATTATTATTATTATATTATTATTAATAATACCAATTACAAGCAGCATTATTCGAGCTTGCTTTATATAAAAGGATTTTTGTGCGCGTAAAAATATTACATTATACCCGAATTAACAATCAGATACCGAACCCAAGGCTAAACGGCACTGGGACCTGCTTGCTAAGTAATTTGCACACTGCTCCGGAAATTAAAATTCAAGCCGCTAACGAGAGCTTCGGTCCTCCTTCCTCGTGCGAGAAGGCCATTCCACCGTCCTCGTTAAACTTACCGAAAAATATAAGCCATTCGTCGGGCGAAGTGGACAGCCATCCAACATCCGGCGATGCTGACTTATCTCAGGTATGAAATATGATTCCAATGCTAATTGGGCTACAGAGGCCTTTAGATCTTACTCTGTCTTGGCCCAATGGCGAATGCCGCGGTGGATTTGCGGTTCTTCGGCGTTAATCTTCCTTGTATTGCTTTGACGAAGACGCACAAGGCACATCGGTGCGCTTCAGCTGTCGAGTAATAACGAATCGCCATTGAATTTTATTGCAGTGCAACACCCTGCAGACCGGCGGCGGCGGCTTGGGCGGCAACTGGGCGCAAAAGCGCTCGACATCGGAACAAGACCTCGTGTTATCCATCAGCCTGTCCCAAAGCGAGTCCGCGATAAAGTCCATAAAGTCCAGCATTCCCGGCACGACGTCGCCCGTCGCCGTAGCAGCCAAAGACATCTTGTCGCCTTTTTCCAAATTCGCCAAGGGCGTCCAGACCCTGGGCGCTAATCTCGACCCGCGCAAGCTCAAGTCCGCAGGGCCCTCGGGAATCCCGGGGATGTCCAGAAATCTCTCGGATCACCATCTCGACGAGAGACAGAAGCTCCAGGAGAAATGGATTAAGTGCAAGTCGAGGTTGATAGCTTTGTAAAGCTGCGATTTAAATTGCATTCGCATGGCCGTTAAGTTATTATTTTATTTTGTTTTCATCGTTTGAAAGCTCATTCCACACGCTTAATTTGCGACACGCGACGTATGCGTGAAAATCCAACGAGATTTTTTTATTTATTTTTTTTTTTTTTCAAAAATCTTTTATTGATTTTTAATATTTATACTCGAGCAAAAGTTAATTCACACTATTATTTTTTTTTTTTTTTTATAAAGTAATCGATCATTTCATACTGCATAAAGGAGAATTTCAAAAAGCTAATTTACAATTTTAATATCAATTATTAAATAATTACTGATTCATATTAAATCATGTAAAACTAATTATATGTTATTACGCTTTTTATTGCTTCGAAACAAATGAGTTAATTCAATTTTATCGGCAATATTTAAAGTTGTTTTTTTTTTAAATTCGCTCAACAACTTTTAGTAATTCAATTAATATTAAAATATAGTAATTAAATAGTAATTTAATATCAATGACTTCCAACTTGTTAAATTAAATGAATCGCTTTGCCGATTCGATTTAATTCCAGTCGAAAACTTTCTTTATAAAAAGGATGACTGTATTAATCAGTATTTTGATATTTTTGCGTTGAAATGCTGTTATTTTTTTCCAAAAATCAATATTATACATTTAAATATGTAAATAATAATAATAATATATATATATAGATATATATATATATATATATAGAGAGAGAGAGAGAGAGAGAGAGAGAGGCAGAACAGTGTCTAATTATATATAATAGAAATTAAAATTATTTAGTAAGTGAAACAATTCGGAATAGTTTAATTGATTAATCATAATAGCTTTAAAATTTATTAAATAATTTTTTTAAATTATGAATAGCTAATTATGAGTTTATCTTTAAGTTATTATATTAATAAAATAAAGATATAGTATAGAGTAGCTAATTGGAAGAACTTTTTTATGACCCCACAACATAAAGTTCAAGTTTATAGGAACTATAAACTTAAAAAAAAAAAAACAATTTATGTTGTGCAATCCTTTTCAAATATGTAGAATTTTTATGTGACCTTATGTAGAAAATAATATACAGTATTACTCCAAGTTATGATTATCGAGAAAATTAGATTAGTTTGAGTAAAACTGACAATTTTAGATAGCTGGTGTTAAAAAACAAGACCCAATGACATTTTATCTAAATTAATAAAAATTTCGTATTACTTTCATTTTATCGTTTGCTGGCTTATGTATCGCAGTTTGCGCGTTGATCACCAAAGTATTAATATAATTACATTTATTGTACTCTTAAGCAGATATTTGAACAGCACGATAATACAATATAAAATAGATATTAGTAGTCAATTATGTAAATATTAAAATGCACTAGTGATTAAAAAAAGTGATGTAGAAAAAGTATTTATCATTATAAGAAATTGATCGTTACATATGAATTGATGATCGTTTAATGTATTTTTTTTATGAAATATATAGTACAATTTTATAAAGAACTGTAATTTATTAAAACAAATTTTTTATTCATTTATTATGCTTTATTTTTGTAAATCCTTCAGTTTTAAGGCATTACGAGTAAATTTTCATTACTTCTTTAAAATAATTGTAATGCAGACATTATAAGGAATTCAGTTTCTTCAACCAGATATGTCTTATTCTCTCTAACTGCTTGGATTTATTTTCTCTAATTAAGAACCTTCCATGAATTAAGGACTATTGAGGCTGTGGAAAAAATTCTCGCGAACAAAGTGAATAAAGTGGTAAATTATACAAGAATAACTTAAAAAGATTCTATTCAATCACTTTATTTTGCTATTTGTTACAAGTATATTAATTTGAATAAAAATGGTAAAGATGCAGAGAAATAATTATTATAATTAGACCATTGATTTTACAAATGATGTACAACGTATAATATACATCATTATTATATTAGAAAAAAATATATACGTACGCAAATTATTAAGGAAGTCCGCAATTTAATGGTTTAACTTTAAATTTTTTGAAATATTCAATGAGATTAGTTACAATGGAAAGTACTTTATTACAATTAAATGATATTCGTTATTCGCATTTTCTTTCTGATTGTGAAACGCTAATCTCTTTAGTATTTATGGAATATAAAGATGATAGAGCTATTTTATTAGTAGTTGACAAAAAATGTGATGAATTTATAATTGCTACATGTTTCGAGAGACACTTAAATTTTGTGCTTTTGTACACTCAAAATAATATCAATGGATGAAAATGTTAATGTTAACCAATAAAACACGCGTCATTTTTGTGCAAAAGATTTTGAGATCGAATTAAACTTCATTGATAATTTTTTGTTTATCGCCATTTAAATATTACAAGATTAACATTTCATTTTAGTATTTTGTTTCTACCATTAGTAAATAGAATTGCTCACGCAATCGTGGATAGTAGTGTTATACTCGACTGATTAAAATTTTATTATGATTCAATGAGTGTAATAATTTATTTATAGCAGGACCATTTATTTATGAAAAACATAATTAAAATTGTATTGTAGTTATTAAAATTTATACGCGTAGTACGTAATAATTAATTTTTCAGGGGGCTAATATAAGAAGCTTAACATCTTTAATGTCAATAAAATTGTAAAAATTTTCAAACATTTCAGAAATCAGTATGTCCAAGTGTACGTGTAATTTTTTTCCAAGTATGTTTGTACCTCAGTACATTCAACATCTAGTAAAAAGTGTATAATGTGTAAGCGCGTAATTACACATAATAATAGTGTTGGAAAATATTTTCTAGTTTGCATTAAAAAAAAAAAAAAAAAATTAGAACATACATGATATCGTTGCGTGTTACGTATTAAGTGCTTTATTAATATAACGAAAAATGTACATGTAGTAATAATAAATGTAATAAAATGCATTTATATAAGTGCTTAAAATGTTTTTTTTTTAATACACAACTCCTGTACGTTTTCCCAGCTAATCATCATTACAGTACATTATATTAAATGTCAAATCATGTTTTTAGAGCAGTTGAAAGTATCCAATTTTAATAAATTTTAATTGGTTTACCAGATAATTATACCTCCTCTAACCAGCAGTATAAATTTCATTTAAAATCAGTAATTTTTGGCTCCGCGATATTCGCTTAACTATTTCATTTGATCGTTGTATCTTCGAAATGCATAAAATTTCGAATAAATGCATGTTTGCTTCAAAATGACATTGATTTTTATATACACGTGCTTTTTAAATACGGTCCATCCTGCAGAACATTTCTAAAGGACATTTTTTTTTTTATAATTTTATGGTACTTTTTTACTTATCACCTGATTCTCGATATCGGTTTAATTTATTTATACCACAATAGAATTAAAAAAATTTAAGAAAGTATTTTCAATAAAAAAGGAGAAAAATTGATTTTAACGGAAAGAAAAAAGTAAGCGTTGCGACAAAATCTTCTCGAGCCATTTATAAATTTGAGATATATAATTTAAATTAATTGTTAGTGTTTTTAATAATTTCAATAGAGCATGTATAAATGTAATTGTCTATTAAAATTGTACAGATATAAAGCAAAATTAGCGTATCACAATAAATAGCATAGAATATACGAAATTTACAAAAAGCCGGTTTTGATGTGCAATATATGTGATGTATATATATATATATATAATGTGTGTGGGTGTGGGTGTGTATAAATTTGGCTACATTCAGATAAGTCTAACTTTACAAATGTTGATAAAATTTAGCGTAAATGAAACATCAACGTGTTTTTTTTACTATTTAAATCGCTAAAAAATATTATTGAAATTTGAACGATAATATTAATCAAATGAAATAAAACGTTACATTTACACATAACCGTTTGTTTTATAAAAATCAAACGAATTAGTCGATATGTTTTTTGTGATTATTATCTCAAGAAAAATCATCGGTAAATTTTTATTTTTGTGCTTTACCGTAATAAAATCACCATCAATTATTCAAATAATTTCTATATTATCGAACTCCTAGAAGTATTACATCATACTGGTGTAGTATACGTACTACGTATATATATACACACCCATAATATATATACGTATATACATGATTCGTTAAGAATTCCGAGCTTCGAGCAGATGGAAATGTGGCTCTTCCGAATCGTCGGAATCTCGGACAAGTCAAACGGCGAATAGAGTCAATTGGCTCGCCACCATTGACAGTCAATGACCGGAATACCGGGGGTCCAGCTGGACTCCTGCCCGATTCCCCAAAAAGCCAATACAACAAGGCGCGTGCACGCAATATAGAGCGGAGCCGCGCACCCTCGTCCCCGCCCCGCCCCGCCCCGACCGACACCTACGCAGCGGAAGCGCACGCAGCGGAGGCCGTGCGCGCGCATACCCGTGCACGGGCAGCAGCGGCGGCGGCAGCGGCGTTAGGCAGGCTCTGGAGCCGCCACCGGCGCTCATCCCCCAAGGAGCGGCCCGGAGACTCGTCGGAGGCCGTTGATTCTTGATTTTTGCCCTCGCCCGTGAGTCGGTACACCCCCCGCCCCAACCCGCTCCCCCGGAGCTCGCTCTCGCTGTCAACTCAGTCTCGCTCTCCCCGGCTGCGTCGCTGCTGCTTCTGCTGCCGCCGCCGCCGCCGCCGCTGCCACTGCCGTGTGCCGGCCCGTAGTACTGAGTTCCTCGCCTCCTCGGAGTCAGTCGCGGCGAGCGCAAAACGATTGGACGGTGACGCGAGCCCCGTGCCCCTGGTGCAGCATTGTTCCCGTGGAGCTCTAGCCGTGGCTTTGCGCGCTGCTTTTGTATAGAGAGAGAGAGAGAGAGAGAGAGAGGGAGGGAGCCGGAGGGCGGAGGGTAAGAAGGAAGCGATTGGCGCCGCGCGGCAGGGGCACATGCTGCAGGTGCAAAGGCCGCGGCTTCGGAGATCCCGAGCCCGGAGTAGCGGCGAGCGGAAGGAGCAGCGGCGGCGAGCCTTGGCAGGAGAGACCGGGCTCCTCTCCGTCCCCCCTTCACCCGCGATGCCTCGTTAAAAGTTACGCATCTTGTCGAATCCCATCGCGACGGACGATCGGCCCGAGCCTAGCCGCACTTTTCCCCCCTACCCCCCTTCTCACTCTCTCTCTCTCTCTCGCTCTCGCCTAATAACAGAGTCAAAGACGGAAGAGGATTAGCCGAGGATCGGAAGACAAAAAAAAAAGAAAAAAGAAAAGCAAACAACACTCGTGCGCCACGGAGGTTCCATCCAGCGTGGATTCCGCTTATCTGCCCGCCTCCCTTTGTCCTTGGAGCCCGATAAAAATGGGTAAGTCTATTGAACATTGTTATCCCTGCTCGATATTAGTAGCCGAGGAGTGTACCCGGATTGTCACAGGAAGGGGACGAGCCGCCTCCGAGCCGGCGTTAGCTCACATTCTCCCCGAGTCGTTGGTCGCATTTTACGGTGGGCTCCCAGCGCTGAATATATAGCACGCGAAGGGATAAAGGGATAAAGAGGCGGAGGCAGTTGCGGAGGGACCGAGGGAGAGCGCGAGAGAGAGAGAGAGAGGCATTCGTGGAACGAGGGTAGAGAGCGGGTCCGATCGGGCAGCGAGAGGTGCCTAGGAAAAAGCGAGGAAAATCCCAAAAGGGTGGGGCGCGCGCGCGCCCGGCCCGAGAGCAACGCCCTTTTTAGATCGCGGTGCAGGAGTTTTTAAAATATCTCGCTCGCTCCTCGGCGCCCCCCCCCCCAACCCCCCGGGAGACAATTCGATCTCGTGGGCTCGCGGTGCGCGCGTGTGCTCTCCCCCCTCCTCCCCCCCCTTTTCGACTCGGGCGTCGATTAATTTTTTCGCACGCCGCTCTCTCTCTCTCTCTCTCTCGGGCGCGGACGCGGACGCGCGCGCGCGCGCGCCTCACCCATCCTACATCCGATCCGTGTACGCACGCGTGTGCCACGGTGCGCGCCCATTATTTATGCATGCCCGCGCTGACAAGGGCAGCAGCCGATGTTGCTTTACGACTGTTGTTCTTGTCCTCCTCGCCCGCGCCCGATCCGACCGATCGGCCCGTCGTCGAGCGGGCCCGAGGGAGCCCCCCCCCCCCCGAGGACCGTAGAGGCGGGCCGATGTTTTCACGATGGCCCCAGCGATGCTGCACCACCTACCTCGTCCTCGTGCGTAGCTCTCGCTTTCCTGGCTATAATTAGGCGATACTCGCTCGTCGCGGTCGGGCCCTTACGGCTTACGCATCGCCTACGCCGCCGCCGACGGCGTGGCCTCTTCGCTTAATGAATTTAGCTCTCTGACTCTTTCCTCCTCGAGGCCGCGCTCCTGCTTCCTCTTATTGTCCTGCTTGCTTGTCCGGTGCCCTTTATCGTGGGTTGCTCTCTCACGCGCGCGCGCGCACACACACACGCACACACGGAGTCTCTCCTTCTTCTTCCTTTTTTTTTTCTGTTTCACCACCAATTTCTATTTATTGTGCCCTTCCTCGGTGACCTCGCGCGAAACTAAAATTTACACCCATCGATGAAGGCTTACTTGAATTGTTGCACTACGTCGCTTTTAATTTACTTAATTACCCTCACAATTGAGGTCAAATGTGTTGATAAATTTTTGAAATAAATAATTAGTATTAACAGGCAGCAAAAGGCCTGGCCCTTCTTTTAGCATTTGTACGCATGAATGATCACTGCATTGATATAAGTATGAGAGCTTAATTCATAAGCTACCACATTTTTTCTAACGTGACCGAGTAGTTGCTCAAAAATTGAGCCTTCAAAAACATTAATTTTGCCTCGCTTGCTTATGTTTTTTATTAAAATTACAAATTGTCCTTCGTTTGGAAGACCTATTTATTCCTTGGTAACTGCCATTAAAGTTACTTCTATTCGATGCACATTGAAATTATTAAAAGGGTTTTTCTTTTTTACCTATACAACAAATTATTATCGTTCAGCAGAGTACTGATCGAATGATAATTATAATTCAGAGTAATTTATAGTAATATAGGCTCGCTTGTAATATCAATTTGTGTAATATGCGTGAAAGCATTTTTAAATGTTACCTCTGTTAAAATGAAATTTTTGTGTTAAATGAACATTGAGCTTTGGTCAAATGATACAATATTTTTATGACTTTATTTTTTAATTTTGCCTACATTTTAACTATTGATTGTGACAAGTGGATAACATTTCATTATATTGCAAACGATAAAATAGCATAAGCCAATTTTTAAAATTGTAATAATCTACAATCAGCCTTGCGTTGAGTAAAAATGTGAAATGTTACAGTTATCTTGAATTTTCAAGCATGTGAATTCACCACCGTGCTACCTTCCATTTGCAGAGGTTCAAATGTTAATTTATAATTAATAAAGCTCTAGATATAAAGTATGTAATGTAATTCATCATCTAATATAAAATGATTTGATCGATATTGTGCTTTTAATGGCTTGTAATTACCTTATTTTAAAATAGAATTATGACAAATCATAGAAAAATTGATAGAAGCTAAAAATAAACAGCAGTAGTGATTGGCTCAATGATCGGTTCAATGATCACAGATTTTGCATCGCACAAGTAACTGCTGTGTGGCCTTATTGTTTAATTGAAATTGATTTGTATATTATTTTATTTGTACTTAAATGCCCAAAGGTAATAAACTTCAAATGATTGAAATTAGAATTATACAATTACTTGTAATTTGTTTTTCAATAAATGCATCCTTTTGTGCAATATTTTATGAAATTTAATGCAATATTTTATGAGAATTAATGTTGATGATAAATGTTTTTGTATTAGATGAAAATACTTTTCAATGAAAATGAAAACATAAAATATATATATTTATTGATCAGTAAGTTACAACGTTGTGTATACATAAATAATTATCAATAATATATAAAACTGAATCATCACAAATATTTTATGCTTAATATTGATTATATGCTTAGTATTGATAAAGATTTGCATTTCATCGATCAATGTATAAAATGGTAAAAATTAAAACAATACCAAGCAGCAAATATACTGAGTATTGATTATATCTAAATAAAAGTAATGTGATTCTGTATACGTGCGTTTATATATAAGCGCAAGTAAAAATCTTAGATTATCTAAAAATAATTTCTTTAGTAAAGTATAATTAATGTAGAAGTTATTTTTGACTCAACATTTGAAAAACTCGTAAGAATTCTATACGCTTTTTTATCGTCTACTTTCACGACATGTATTATCGTCCATAAGCTCGTAATTCATTTATTACTGGAATTTATATATATTTTTCTTGTCCTTCTTTTTTTATTATATACATTCAGCTTAATCCATCGCTATATTATTTCGCAAATTTTTCAGATTTCTTATGCAGATGGAGCATAATAAATAACAGTCAAAGCTTTATTATTTACAACATAGATATGTATTATGTGCTCGTTAAAGTTATTTATTTTTTTTTTCTTTTCAAATTAATTTTAGATTATGTTTTAGGATTCAGCGAGAAATCGATAATTTTGTAAACATTAAAAGATTGTTATCAAATTCACACATTGTATTTTATTAAGAAATTAAAGCATTGTTCTTTTCTTTCTTACAAAATTGATAGCAATATGATACCAAGAATGCTTAACAAATTTTATGGCCTATGTGTATATCAAACAACTAATTTCGAATATACGGGAATTGAACTGACTGAAATATTTACAGATTTATGTCGGGTTGGCACTGATCCATACAACTTGTGAATAAATAATGTGTAATACAGAGTAATACAAAAAGGTTCAAATTAAATTAAATTATTTTTTTTTTATAATTTGTACAAAAACGTTTTATGACATAAATTATGCTATCTTCAATTTTTCCTTCGACTTTATTTGTACATCTTTTTTCTACTCGTGGATTATTTTGTCTATGAAAGTATGCGAAACAAAATGCCAAACACTAATATCGTTATGCCATCAATCATGCGATAAAAAAATGTTAGAAATTTTATTTATACAATCTCAATTATTCTGTAAAATTATTTACACGAAGGGGGAAAAAATCATAATCAATTGAATGAAATTTTATATTTTTATCTAATCGTGAAAAAAAAAAAAAATGAAAACAACGTTTTTTAACTCTATGGTAGTTGACTGCATGTGTTTGCGCGTATAGTTTAAGCGCGATCGTTTGTATAAATTAATTTTATCTTTCACAAATCAAATATTTAAATACTATAATCTGTATTTAAAACGGTAATCGAGAAAAATTATTTTCTACGCTTATGCGGAATAAGTACGAAAAATACAATGGCTACATCGAGAAGAGTCTATTTTTTTTTTATTTCCCTTTTTTTAGGGAGGGGGAGGTTTCCTCTATGGATACTAGACTATCGGGACAAATGACAACGAATGCAATAATTAAGAATTCAATATTATTCCTCCTCGTAAAAGATTTCCATTCGTCCCACGCGTGGGTCCGGATATCCTTGCCCTGCACGAAGTACCGAATTACTTAGATCGTTCGAATCGTATAAAGTTCACGCTCTAAAATTAAATTTTCCGAGTTAAGAAGCTCACCTTATAAGTTGCCGAAGAGGAGAGACAGCGAGAGAGCTTTTATGGCTTTTTACGGAACGAAGCTGAACCGATCATTATCTCATATGAAGAAGAGCAAAGGAAAAAAGAAACGCGATAAAGTCGTGGAGGGAGGGTAGGGGGGAAAGCGAGGTTTACCTAACGGCAGCCGAATCAAACGCTCAGTGTCAATAAAGATACAAAATCGCCTTTGATCAAAAGCCCGCCGGTGTCGGCACACGAGTGTATCCGACTCTGGATTAAGACGAGGGGAAAAACCACCGCCGCGTCTCGTTGATTCAAGGTAGCGAAACAACGTCCGACTGCATCGCACCCCGATGTATCAACGAATACCGCGTTCGCTGGATTTTATACGGCAATAGCGAGGAGCGCAAGAAACACGGCTGCTCAATAAACCATCGTGCCATGGGCTCGTTGTAAGTAGCGTACGGCTCGCAGCGAAAATAGTTAGTCACCGGGTTTCTCTAATGCCGGGGTACTACTCGCCGCGCAAGTGTGGGTAAATATAAAGCTATACGCACACGCGCACGCACGTGGGCGCGGGTGTGCGCATAAATATTTATATATAAGCCGCGGTAAGTCCCTATAGGGTGTCGGGACGATCGGAAGACGAGGAGGCGCGCGAGCCTCGGGCAAGCAATAGAAAAGCTCCGGGGGGAAGAGCGACATCTTGCGAGCGGCTAACACGAGGAGAGACCGACTCTACGAAAAATCCCGAGGCCGCGTCGGGGGCTTTTTCCATGATTGTTTTTCACCGATCGACGGAGATTCCTCCGGAGAAGTTGGCTCGGCCCTGAGCCGACGTCTCTCTCTCTCTCTCTCTCTCTCGAGATGCACTTGCAAGCCGACGCCAATTGCGCCATTCTCGCGCGAGTTAATTCATAACTTAAGGCTTAACGGCTCAGCATTAATTTCCATTCGTCGTTCCGTCGTATCGAATTCTTAAAAATAGAACGCGCTCCTACCGCGCCCGTCGCACTTTATCCTTGCTCCCGTGCGGTTCAGCTTCCGAACCGCAACGACAATGTTAAGACGGTTCTAGGTGATTCTTTTCGAAACTTCTGTGCGCATATTCTTATGGAGATCGTTAGGGGACTCCGTCGTATCGTGGCTTGGTCGGGGCTCTCTGGCCTAGTATGAATTGCCATTATTCATTGGCTGGCTAGAGCTTCGGAAACATTAACCGCCCGACATAACTCGCAATTGTAATAAAGCGACCGGGAGCAGAAATTCATCTTGCCGCGAATCCTACGACTACGATGCTCTCGCCTAGTTTGCTCGTCAGTAGCATTGGTTTATCCGGATTAATCCTCGCGCTAGCTTGGCAAGTATAATTTAGGTTTTCGCGACTTCTCCTTGTTAAAATAACGCCTAATGTTGACGAGCGACGAACAAGGAATAGGAGGTTGGCTTTCCGTGGGTTTGCTTTGTTTCTCAGCCTCAGGACCGATTGTTCGGTGTGCCCTTACCCTTTTTTCTTCTTCCCGTTTTGCGAGTAAAGCGATTGACGAACGCTCGCAAGTACGTACATCGTACTCACGCTTATTGAAAGGATTTTGTATTTCGGGTGCAAATCGTCTTGGGTCGATGCGGCGAATTGCCTATTGATTATTAAAATTGACGCCTATCGAGGAACTTAAGGATCGCAGTTAATCGAATCGACGGATAATTTAGCATTCAATGAGTATACTTTATCTTTCATTACGTATTTAAACGGTAATCTTTTCCCGATGAGTGACCGTATCATTTATTCCCCCCCCCCCTCAAACCCCAACCTCCTCCACCACTGCCTCCGTTTAGTGTGCATCTTAATAACTATTTTCATACTTTGTATGTTTATTTAAGATTAGTTGCATGAAATTTATTAATGAATGACACGCGATGAAATGAGAACAGTGAGAAAAATTTATAAAAAAAAAAAAAATATATATATTTATATATAATGAACGAGACCCCGCACGATGCTATTTATAAAATAACTTGTTTTATGGAAGTTCGTATCGTCGAATGAAAATGACCGATCTGTTATTCAATTCATATCATTAGATTTTTTTCGCAACTTTAGAAATATCTATACAGTACAATGAAAACATTGTTTAAAAACAGCTTCTTATCGATAATCGCATTCATAAATAATACAGTTCTTTATGCACTTGAAATACCTACTTTTCTTTTTTTCTTCTACTTTTTTTTAATTCTAAATAAATTTCAAGGCTTCATTCGTTAATAGTTTGCCCGTAAACTGCTTTTATTTTTTTTAATTTTATTGTAAAAAACGTGCACTGTTAAAAGGCTTTTATATGCAGTTATTAAAATCTCATGAACTTTCATCAACTGAATACATTTTTTTATAGCCTACCAAAAATATTGCCACTAAAATTTATACGTATATAACCATTTTGTTTTATTTAATTTATAGAGTTAAAAGTTGAAGAAAGCAATTTACAAAAATATTCTCGATATTTTTAAATTTAACAATGGCTTTTATTTGCTAATGAAAACATAAATAATAATAACATAAGTAACGTAATCAGAATTTTATTAGGGCTAATATGTTGGAAAAGTTGTTTTATGTAAATTAGATTATATGTATAGATGTATTAGATTATGTGTGTATATATATACACACATAAAGTATTTTCAAATATAAATAAAGGTATTTTATTTACGATCTGCGTTCCTTCTACAAATTGCACTAAATTTGTTATTTAATATTATAAATTCTATCACAAGGCATTGGTTTTCAAATTTGTTACTTTGTGTAAACTGAAATTCCTATTTATTTACAAACAGTGGCTATTTTTTGTAGCTTCAATGCTTTTCTAATAAATTTCTGCTTGCAACCGCTGGATGTGTGTGTAATTTTTTATTTTCTCCCTAATATTATTGCTAGCATAGTACAAAAAGTTTATAATATGCATTTACTAAAAAAAATTATATTATACTTAATAAAAACTGATTTACGACTAAGCATGTAAAAATAATGGAGGCTAAGGTGGATAATGGAACCTATGCAATGCTTTGGTATATTTGTAGCGTAAGAGCGTTAAATATAATTTAATAGTTTTTCGCTAGATTAAATTTTATTAAATTTATATTTTTGA
This sequence comes from Kradibia gibbosae, assembly GCA_018907135.1. NCBI lineage: Eukaryota > Metazoa > Arthropoda > Insecta > Hymenoptera > Agaonidae > Kradibia > Kradibia gibbosae. The sequence goes on from JACCHX010000011.1 coordinate 3,816,330, forward strand.
GCCTTGGACAGATGCAGTAGAGAGAAGTATATAAATATGAATATTCTTAAAGAAATACCTAATCGACTAAGGAGCTCGCTCGGATAGAAGTAGTGACTTGAGAAGACCAAAAAAAAAGCTTACATAGGTACACATTACATAAATTCCAGAGAAAAAAAAACAATGGAGCGTTGTTCAGTTTTGTACTATCTTGCGCTCTTGTATTTCTCAATTCAGATTAGATGACGCATTGTAATCATATGGTAGTTCTTTTTTGTAATGCAAGAATATTTTAATCGTAAAAATTAAGTTAATTATATGCCCTCTTAAATAATTACAAGATATCAAGTCGTACCGGAATTTTATGCAATACTAATGTCTTATGGTTTTTTGGCATTTAAATTAAAAAGAATTGCATGCATATTCATTGCCAAAAATAATTATTAAAATATATTAATTCTTATTATAATTAATTAATCGTGAAGTTGCAATTTTATGTGCAAGGAAATAAAAGAATATTATACGTATTATGTTTTTTTTTAGAGAGGTATTGAAAGCAAATTAAAGCAGTCATATTTTTCATATTTCGTAAGCACATACAATAATTACTTACAAATTTGATATGTTAATTCAAAACGTACATGCTACTCTAAATTTAAATACGAAATTATATTTATCATATATTAAGTACATAAAACACACACTATCCGAACAAATAATTTATGTTACACTTTAGTGTACTTCATTAGACACGCCTTATTTGTTTTTTAAGCATTGTCATATCTATTTTTAAGCCTTGTGTCATTTTTATTAACTTATGTTAATGGAAATAATTTGTAAGAGCAAGTAGAAAAAATACGGTAGTTTTTTTAAGAGATTGTTAATTATCTTTCCCTAGGGCTGTTAGTATTTTGTGTCGATTTTTTTTGTACTCTAATGGTAAATTTGAAATTAAAAATTTCACGATTAAGATATTTTTCTCATAATAAAGTGCGTTTATAGCATTTATTGAAAGTCAATTTGCATTTTTAAGTATAATCAAAACATGAAATTTTGCAATAAATGCTATGTGTATCGTGTAAAATTAATATTTGCAATTAACAGCATGTTTTCCCTTTATGCGTAAGTAATGGAGATTATGTTAGGTTTTGTTTAAATTTTAAGCTGTTTATTATCAAAATGTCTCCATATTACAACGCGCTCATAACAAAGTATATTCTCAAAGTTATTTTGATACTAAGTCTTTTCTGAGGTATAACAATCAAGCGGTACTTAAAGCATTTATTTGTTCTGTATTTAAAACATTCTTAAATAAAAAAAATCAATTTTTACTTTTATTTTTCTTCCATTTAAATTTTAAATTGTATTAACAATTTTTTTTCAATTAATAGTTTTTTTTCGATATTTTTTTCATTAACTACATCCAATTTATCATTTGTACGTTTAGTTCGTGTAATTTAAGCGGGTAATAAATATAATGGGGGAAATTGAATAACGAAACTTACACCAGCTTTGATTATGTGTTTTGAAAACATGGGTAATTTAGAAAAAAAAATATTAATTAAATATTAATGATTAAGGTTCCGTAATTTGTAATTTTTGAAAGCGATTTTTCTAAAATTTTTTGATTTTTTTTTCTACCATTGAAGAAATTTTTGTAATTGTTTTATGAAAAAACAAACTTAAATCTACATAAATGCTTATAATAACATAGTTAAAACGGAAAACGTTTATACTGTTTTCATCTATCGACCGATCTAAAATTACGCTTATATTTTATTAGCTAAATAATCGTTAGAAAATGTGACAGTTTCGTTTTCAATGTTTAGAATACTTACTTTTTTATTATAAGTAAAAAATGATTATAATCGTTATACACAAATTCCTATTAATATCTTCACACATTACTACTATTATAAATAATAATAATAATAATAATAATTTTTACTTCAAATCTGGTGAAAAAAATTAAAATTCAATAGCTTTCTAAAAAAACGAGAGAGGACTATATATAAATAAATGAAATTATATTTTAAAGATGTTTAAGGAAAAATTAAAACTCCATAGTAGGAAAGTTGTTAATTACAGTTCATACTCGTGCAAGACAACGAAGTAAACACAAATAATTTTTTCATTGACTGTGCGCCTCTTTGAACTCTATTTACGCATATTTTTGTGTAGCCATTCCCGAGACAATAACATTTTTCTCCTTGGGCAGGAAATATTACTTGCAAATTTAAACCTACTCTGGCGTATGTTTATTTAAAAATTGTAGTCATCTTATATAATATAAAAACTTTGAAGTTAAACTATTATTTATTGCACACTCATTAAAAAACCTATCCGAAGAATATCACGCTCACAATGTTACATGTGTCGAAATTAAATGTAATTAAATCCTACGCTAAATTTTATCATTTTTAATAAGGTAGACTTTTTGCAATATTAGCAGTTTTGCTCAACTATATTACTATTTTAGTTTTTCAGTAATTGCAGACGTCAGTTTTCGTAAGTTGATTTGGAAAAAAAACTTATTTATTTGACAATAAAATTGCTAAAATATGATTCGAAAAAATTAGTTTTTTTACTTAAGTGTATATTATTTAATGTTAATCAACTTGTTTTTAGTAAATATTGACCAGTATGCTGGGAGATTTATGTTGGAAAAAAAAAGATTGAAGGTCAAATTTAATTAACTTGAATCAGACATGAAATTAAAAAAAATAATTTGTCCCAAATCTCCTTTTTCCTTTTTTTGAATAGAATGCGAATGAAAGGTTAAAGGGTAACCTTATATTTTTTATATGTAGAAATTTCTCGACAGTATAACAATGTAAAATAGAATTTTTCAATTAAAATTTATTATGCTTACTAATTTTAAACCGTATCAAAAAATGATTAAAAATAACTCTAGAATGCAATTGCACATTTTGTTAAACGCAACATAATTTATTAAATTTTGAAAGATTGTAATTACAAGTTTGCTTATAATCACGATAATATTTTGCGAATTAAGGTCGCATTGTATTTATTACCCTTTTTAATGTATGTGCGATTAGATAAATGAAAAAATTCACTATTTTATTAAAATATTTGTTTTGAAAAGATCGCTTATGAAAGTCTTGAATCAATAGTCTATTCAAGATGTTTTCAGGAATCTAAAGAATTTTTATAAGCGGGCGTTTGTTTCTCATTTCGTATCATAAAACAGTTTCACCTATTAGAAATTTTCTATTCGTATTCTTATTATTATTTTCATTGCAACATCTTACTTTGTATGCTAACGAAAAATTTCTTGTCTTTTGTATTTGTGATTGTACGTCATTCATAATAAAATTAAATTACATTCTCTGAAACTAGCATATATTGACCTTTTTTTCTTCAATTCGTATTTTAAATATTACATAATCATTAGTTTAATTATATATATATAACAATTATTGAAAACTTACGCGCGATTCTGTAAATTTATTCATTAACTAAATAATACAATTAAGTAATGGAGTTAAATAAATATATGTACAAATTTCGTTAACTATGTTATATAAATCTGCCTGTCTGTCATTACAGTCTGTCTCATTTATTCTTAGTAAACAAATGTGATCAAGGTTGTATAGAATGTGCAAAAAAATCTTGACATCACCTCTAAATTGAAATCTTGAATACGAAATATAAAATGAAAAAAAAACTGTTTTCTATATAATTTTTAGTTTTACTTTTTATCGAATTTTATATTTACTTTCTAGATGTGTTTTAGAGAAAAAAATCAGTCGTTTGTTATTCTTTTGTTATTCTACTACACAGTCGATTTAATATTTTTAATCTTTTAAAGATATTCTTTATATTTACGGGAATATAATTACTATTAATACAGATTTCCAAAAAGGAATTTATATGAAATTTATGTTCTGAAAAGTATCTTCAGCATGTGTATTAAGCGGCTTCAAATTAATCGTGTAAATCCAGATATTCAATTTTTACATTTGAATGGTTAAAGCATTTTGTGATTAATGCCGTGAAATAACATACAATAAGAAATAATATTCTCTACATAAATATATATATTATATATATATATATATATATGTTATACAATTGTATCGGGGTACGTTCTTATCTCGAAATCATTTTTTATTAATATTTATCGTTATTATTAAAAAAATTGTTTTAAAATAATGCAAAGACAATGTAAACATGGAAAACCTTTTTACATAACATTGGAATTAAAGAAGAAGAATACGAGGAAGAAAAAATAATACGAAGGTGTATTTTTGATCGAATTTGTAATTTCGTAAAATTTAAATACTCAAAGTCAACATTGTTGCGTACATCTGTAATCGTAACTGGCCTCTTATACCTTAGTCGTTAATTAATCATACCTGTATTAAAAATGATAAGACTTAAGGAGGGGGGAAAGGACTTCATTTATTTATCGGCAAATTAATAATGAATTTAACATCGATACTTCGAACGTTGATAATTAAGCGTCTAAAATCAAATGCAAAGGCCGGTGAACGTATTTGAGAAGAATTGCAACGAAAGTGTTTCTTTCGGTGTCCGTAAAGGGCAGAGACCGAGATCAACAGGTTTTTACATCGTCGGCGCACGAATTATAAGGTAAACTTATAGAATTTTCGAAGCCGCTCCGGCCGATCGCGAAGCCCGTTCTCTCTCTCTCTCTCTCTCTAATGCCAATGGAAGCGTATCCCTTTTGTAAACGCCACGGCAATCGAGCAGAATGTCGCATTGAGATTTAACGACTCATCGGCTAATTTATATCTTTTCCCATTGTGCCCGGGGAATGCCGTAAAAAAAGTCGTCGGACCGTAGTATATTTTTACTATTCGGCGCCTTGGCCCGTGTTTGCGCTCGCGCGCGCGCGCGTGTGCACCAACACCAGGGGCCTCGGTCCGCGCACATGACGCATTCGACACGTGTGTGTGTATTAATATATATATACATATATATAAATATATATATAAATGCGCGTATGCAAGCCGCTCTAGATAAGCTATATTTTATGGCGCGGCGCAGGGGCGGGCCGCCGCCGCCGGGGCGGAGGGGGGCGGCGGCGGCGGCGGGTAGGCGAGGACGCGCATGCGCGCCAGACCGTATTCTCCGAGGGGCCCCCGGTGCGCGACACTGTGTTGGTGCATAAAGCGGCAGTAAGTCAGGATAGCTCGGAGGCTCGCGACGCGCTCGGCTCTGTCGGTTAATCGCGTGTGCCCATCCGGATAATTCCCCCTCCACCTCCCCCCCGTAGTATATTTACCCGTAATTATTGGCGTTTTTGCTAGGCTTAATGGAAATAACCGTACGCTCGTAATAGCTTGTATGGAGATCGAAGCCGCGTGAGGCGCACGGCTCTGGAGGTAAGGGGCCTACGGAAATTGTATTAGATTGCAGGAGATTCGGATTGAACTGTTTGATATCGTTGAAGATAATTAATAAAATAAAGTATGTTCACTTTTCTCTCTCTCTCTCTCTCTCTCTCTCTCTCTCTCTCTCTCTCTTTCATCTTATCGAGTAAAAGAGAAATCGATGCATCGATTAAAAATACGCACTGTTTTTATGCGCTCGTCTCGCTTTCTGCATCAGGGCGATTTTAATTTTTTAATTGATATTCTAATTTTTTGAGTGCTTTATTGAAAAGTTCATCGACAATTAGTGTACGTGTAAAGTCGTGAACCGATCTTTTCATTGGTTTCTGAATTCCAAAATAAGAACGATTCTTAATGTTATTCATTCATTATTTTTAATATGAAATTAAACGCGAAACTGCTTTGGGTTGTAAAATTAATTTTAACTTCCGCGTATCAAATATAAATTAGAGAAATCAATGTAATTTAACCAACGATTTACAGATTAATAATAATTCACTTTAGTTTCCGTGCTCAATTTATATTAGCGGGTAAAAATTGAAATTCATTTTATCCTAATGCAATCATTTGATTTATTGTGCAGATTGTCTTAAAATATCGATAAGTACAAGTGAATAGGAAAAGGTGATTCTTGTTATTTTTTATATACGTACGAATAGAATTACGAACATTAGTTCCCATTATTACTTGTAAATCAATTGAGAATTTCAATTTTTCTTCTAAATTATTGCACTCGATGGGAACACTCGAGCTTTCAATTTTCAATGTAAATTCGCCATTGGCAATATTAATATAACGACTCGGGCTTGAAAAAATTATTTCAATATTTGCTCGGAATATAAGCTTAATTTTTTTTTTTTTTTTTTTTTTTTTTTTGCCTTCTTATACGGTGACACGTACTTTTAATCTCTAGGGAGCACTTCAACAATATCAAGGCGAAACAAGCGTCGGAAGTGTTTGCGACCTGAAAATCTTACGCAATCGATTGGTCTGTTGTGCTACGTGCAGTGTACCCGTACGTAATCGCGTACCTGTAGTACGTATTCAATACATAATAAGAGAAAAAGTGTTGTGCGCCCGGAAAGTAAGATGAAGTCGAAAAGGCAGAGTGAGAACATCATCGCAAGCGAAAGAAATGGGCTGAAAACCGGGCCGGTGGATAAGGAGCTAAAGTCTCTGAAAAGGGGTGAGCACATTAATATGTACTTTACTTAGGTATTATTACTCGGCGATTGTCGGATTTTTCCCCGAGAGTTTGTTTGCCCACTCGCGAGAAATCATATTTCATCAGACAGAAGTAACAGTCCGTGGTTAGTCGCATTCTATATACCATTAACATAATTGATATGAAAAAAAATTGTTTTCAATGCCCGTGGGAGAAACTCTTCGAATTATTATTGTATTCTAAACTTATATGATACCTGTGTAATAGAATAAAAATAGATAATACAATTTTTCAACTTTATAAATTATATTTTTAATTAAATTTCGTGCCTGTTTTATACTTGATAATCACATGTATGCCACTTATGATTCTTATCATATTTTTTGTTTATAATTCATTCGATGATAATTCTTTGTAAAAATGTATGTTTAGCCAAGACAATATATTGCTGCGAGCAAATTTTTATCAATATAAACAAGTAAATATGTATAATATATGATAATGCTTTTTACGTACGTATAAAATTAAGTAAGATTTCTTAGGGAAAAAATAATAAAATATTAACTTATGACCAACTTTTTCAATAATAAAAGAAAACTTTTTCCCCATCTCCTCTTACGTTAGTGATTTATTTTTAAATTTACCGTATATGCGTGTTTTTATGTAAATATCGTCATTTATATATTATTAAGGCACGATACAGCAAATCTTATATTCCAAGAGTACTCGTAAAATATGTAATTAAAAACATTATTTTTTTAACTATACGATACCTGTGCTATTGCTCAAAACAAATATTTTTACTCAACGTTATACGTAATACCTATGATGCTACACATTCTCTTCTGTAAACCATTTTCTTAAATAGTCCACTTCTATCATCGGATTTATTTCAATCGTAATGTGAATCATTATCAAGCGAATTTAAAAAAAAATAGGATAATCCAAGATATACATTACAGTAGAAATTTTTATAGCTACGTAAGATTGAATCGGACAAACTTTGTTTATTTATAAGTACTCGTATTGTTATTTTGTTGTTTACTTTAATTAACGTAGTACTTCTTACTCGTATGTCATGTAGGTACAAATGGGTTTCTTACATAAAGAAATCGTGGCAAAAACGAAATATTATTTTCCGAATGACTCAACGCGTTAAGATATACTCGTTTGAAATTGTAAGCTTCAAATTGCTTTATTTGAATAATGAAAAATGCACAAATGTTGTCTTTAGTAATTTGTAACAATAATGATAAAGTGATTAAAAGTGATTAAAAAATAAAATAAATAAATAAAAATACATTTGAGATAGAAAAGTTTTTCACGTGTAATGAAATTTATATCTCAATCATAGAAACAAAATGTGCTTTTTTTTTAACTTTGAAGTTACATTAATTAAAAATACAGTACAAATTATGAAGTACTTAAATATTGAATTCAAGTGTAAATAATATCGGTACCCCATTGTTTGGTATTCATTCAATACTAAATGTTTCCTAGATTTGCATCGATCGTACGTGTATTAAAAAATTTTTCAACTTTACAATTGGTTTTTTGCTTATGGGAAATACTAATTTCATTAGTAAACTTTTAAAGAAATGTAGTATTTTAAGAATCACGACGAAAGACAACGTAAAGCAAATTAATAATAAACTCAAGACTTTATAGCCAGAGTTTTCAAAACATGTAATTGAAAACCTGTTCAATTGAGTAAAAGGAGATCTCTAGTATAACAAAGTGTGACAACACGAGTCGAATATAATGTTGACTGATATTTATACGTTGTAACAAGTATAGATAAATAAACTACTCGCGCATTTTATAAATGAAAAAAGTGCTTCTTTGCTCGACTCGCTAAAAAATACGGATAAAATATTAATTTTATTAATTCGAAGAAACGGCCATTGTAAAAACTGTAACGATAATACGCGACTGAGGTAATTGTACAATATACTTTTTTTTTTTTTTTTAATATGTCACCATTATTGAGGCATTGCTTATTTTAGAACAGCCAACTACCAATCAAGTAAATAATTATCTAACATGCACATGTTGAGTGGTTTACTTAAGCTGCGCCGTTTCACACGTTCGCTTTTCTCTGATCTAGCGCTCAGCTCGAGATAACTTAATCGGCGATGTTCGTTAACATCGTATCGATAAGTCTGGCGAAACAAAAAAATGAGAAGAAGAAATTCACTTCTATTGCTCGACGCCAGCGAGTACCGTTAAAATTTCTTATTATTAATTCGCGCGAGCACGAACTGTTTTGATTTACGTTTAATCACGTTCGGTACATTTGAATATGTCAGTTTTTTCCCTCGTGTTCTACGATTCATTTGTATAATGAATTATTAAATAGCGATACTGCATTGAATAATTAATTGCAATCTCCCGTGATATTGTGAAAAAGTATAAAAGTTAGGTAAAACATCCTGGCCATTTACATTTATAAATAATCCCTCGGTATGCTATTATGGCGCTTATTGCGCAAGAATAATAAAGTGATACTAGAGGACTGATATGATAATTCATCAGTGCCGAAAAGCACACAGAGACCGTTTTTATGAATCATTCGTAATTATTGTCTGCCGCATTTTTTCGTCGGCTTGGATTATTTGCAGAGCTTATTAAAGAATTATGCTGATATGGGCTTATCGATATTCTATTCAATTCCGATACGAAATATTCTATAATTAATGATATCTAATTCGCGCACAAAAAATATTAATTAACGATTATTTATATTTTTAATATCTGTATTTACGCGATTGTGCGTAATTAATTTTGTAATTATCCAAGATACAAAACAAATTTGTTGACCATTTTAAATTATTGTGCGAGCTTTGTAGTAAGGGTCAAGCTCAATATTTATATAGAATAACAACGATTGGGAAATATGTGTACATTTTTATTAAAATTTTGGGGCTTGTTTTTTTGGTATGGAAGGTCGCATTATTTTCAAAAGAAATATTTAATTCAATGGATAAGATGTTTAAGTTATAAAAATATACACTTTTGGTTTTAAAAATTTTTTCTGAATCATAAATTTACCAAATTTAAAATACCTTTTATATTAATAAACGGCTTGATAATTAATGTATACAAATGTATCGTAAAAACACGGTTAATGCGAATTCGATAGTAGCCTAGCGTTATCAAAATTTCTGATTACTTAAATAAAAATTCAGTTATTGAAAGGTGGTTAAGAAAAAGTCATTTACTTATCTTTACAAATAAAATGATATCAACTTCTATACAAATATGAACAAATTTTATTACATACCGCTGCCTTTTATTATCTTTTTAAAAAATATAATGCCATTTGTTTCTTATAATATAGAAATATTTTCATCTTGATTTTTATTTTTATTAAATAGGCGATTTAAAAAAATCAGATATTTTTAAAATGAATTATAGCTTTAAGCAGTGATGAGCATTAAAATAATTTTACTTGTATTACTGCATTCATAAGAATACGATATTCAATTATTGTAAAATGATGCTGCATAGGTATTTCAGAAATTTTTTTTTTTATCTTTTTCGATAATGAAAGAAAAGCGTAAAGAAATGTCTAGACGCGAGAGCAGTTTTGGAAGTATAAATAAGTGACGATAAAAATTTGAGCATTGTAGTTCAGGTATATTGAAAGATTTTTTTAATGTACAAATTAAAATCAAAATTAAAAAGCAATTAAATTTTCAATTACATGCATATTTATATATATTTATTTAAAGGACGTGTTTTTCCATTTAACTTTCAAGAGATCCTACGCTGTATTTTGTCCGCTCGTGCATATTTTTAGCTAATTGCATAAAGGTTACATACATCGGGGATGGAGTTGAAATAAGTTTGGATTTTTTTACAAATGAATATTTACCTTCAGCTGCCGTCATGCAAACCTTTAACGGTTGAAATATTTGAGAGAGGTTCAAACGGTCAGCGAAGTGGTTTTTATGTACTTCCCCGCGTACTTTGCGCATGCACCGGCATAAATGCGCTTAAATGCTTTAGCGTTCTCATAATATTTAGCCTGGAATCATAGAAAATTATACGCGCTATCGCGCTGTATATTCTGCGTGAATTTGAGATAATGCGGGAGAGCGGTCGACGATTTGAAAACGCACGAGAATGTTGGCGTCGCTGTCGCGAAAAGAAGAAAAAGAAAGCGAAAGAGCATTGCGACGTTAAATGGTCAAAGCCTGGCACAGGTGCACATTGAAAAGCCAGAGCGACGACGGTTAGCGAAGAAGTAATGTTAACACTGTGCAACCTCTCTTCCCGCCCCCTCCGCTCCCCCTCCGTAATTCATACTCATCTAGCGCGGCGTACTCGTTGGGCGATATTGTTATTTGTATATCTCGACTCGAAATAATACACCTCGACTAAAGCGTGACTTACCTCCTGCCGTACTTTAAGCAATACGATATTTGCTCCGGGAGTTAGATAATTCGTCTCGCCGACACAATGCCAGTCCCTTAGGGCCCCATCTTTAATCGAGAAATTATCCGAAAGAAATCGTCGTCCTCGGCGAAGCCGCCGGTCGCAGATCTCGCGGATGCTTTATTATATTTATCGCGAGAAGTTTTCTCCCTTCGACCGAGGCTCCGGGGCCTACGAAATGCGCGGCCGCGATTATTCTTTGCGAAAAGCTTACGTAACGTAATTGTCGCTTTACATAATCTTGGCTGGCATCGGTTAATAAACAACGGAGCTTGAGCTGCACGTAATGAGATTAGATCATTTTGTCAATTAGCTGGAAGTGGCAAGAGTAGGAAAATTTATTATGCAAAGGATGGGCGCTTTGGCTTATTGTATTTTCCGGCCAAGTAAAATTATATTCCTAGAATTCATTGCCGTTGCCGGGCTAATAAGCTGTTTTTTTTTTTATTCCTCAAAAAATACGGCGATAAACACTGCCGTTTATATTGCGGTAAATAAATCATGAGCACAGTTAAGACAAAGCCAAACGACGGCCATAGAATACGACGAGCCGCTACGTATTCTTTCTTAATAACATTTTAAAATTTATATCCTTGCATTGTGGCTATACTTGGACGTTTAATTTCGACTTTTTCATTGCGTTGACGACGAGGGCCATTAATTTCCTACGCGTCACAATAACGTCCCGACTATTTATGCCGTTAGAAGGATGATCGATTTTTCAGCTCGAGAGGCCTGCAAGACTTCCCGAAATTTGTCGATTCGACGTCGTTGTCTTTGCCTCTTTAGCTTGCCGGTGCGAGAGAAGATTGGTCCGAACGATAAGGTTATTCGATATAATTCCTTCATCGAACCGTGCATGGGAGGTCGGGGTCGGTGCCGTTGAATTTGCTCCCTCATGATGATTTCTATCGGAATATCTTGCACCTCGTTATAAAGGATGACTACCTTTTGAAAGACGCCATCGTCCCAGTGGTGGGCACTCAATAATGGCTCCTACCGCGCTGGAGTCTTACATTTTTACAAATCATCGCAAGGCGATAATATTAAAGGTAGTTATGAAATTAAAGATAAGAAGATTCCAACACTCGACTTATAATGCGAAACGTAAGTCTATATAATCAAAGGTGCCCTCGGTATCCGAGAGCGGGCAAAATCTTAACCGTCTAATTATTTCCGTAAATAATCGATAAACGGGCTTGCGACACTTGTTAAAGATCCGCGCAATTATTATTTATACACAAAGCCGGCGCGTTAGGGATTTACAGCTCGAGTCACTTGGGTTATTGGGCAATTGGAAGAATTCCCCCCCCCCACCCCCTCAAAGCGTTAAAAGGGCCCCCCCCAGCCGTAGGGCCCGAACGAATCTCGCGATCGGACGGCGTTAAAAGGGTAAATTAAGGTTCGCCACTTCCTCGACGGCATCGGCCGTGTACCCTCCTCGGCGATCATCCGACTCACCTCGGTCGGTCGCGCACGAAAGTGCACTCGAGCAACTGCTCCCACCGCGAGGCTCGCAATTGGCGTGGGGTTATCGTTCCCTCGTAACGCCGAGCAACCTACGCGTTGGGAGAGGATGTACCCAGGGGGAGAGCCGCCGGTTGCGTCACTCGATGATGCAAGAGTGCTTCCGAGCAGTGGCCGCCCCCACCACCACCAGCACCGCGACCTACGGGCACCGGCTACGCGCTCCTGTCATAAAATTCCTGCCGCTCGATAATGCCTCGAGCTTCTTATATTGATCGTACGGGATGAATTTAGAGGGAGAGAGAGGGAGAGAGAGAGAGAGCGAGGAAAGAGGCAAAATTGCCAGCGCGCGTTATCCTAACGGGACTGCGCTGGATCAACAATAATGTTTTATATATATGTATATATATTTAATGCCTAGACGGAAGAGATCCGATCGGCCGCTAATTTACGGTCTTACGGGAATTATTTATATAAAGTACGGGCAATGAAATCGCCGCATTTCCCGTACAACCGATTTAACCGAAACTATTTAACGGTAGGCATTAAGAAAAGTAAACCGGTTTTTTAAACGCGCCCGATTAAAGGCGCGCGAGTTTCTAATGAAATTGTTCTGGCCTCGGGCCGAAAGCCCGAGACTCCGGCCCCCGCCGAGCCCTTCATCGGGTTCGCGAAGTCCCTCGGATCCTCCGGGCCAAGCTCGCCCGGAAACGGCCACTCGACCCGGGGTAATAAATCATACTCGAAACCCCACATGGCCCCTCGAAGCTTCTATGGATTCTTAGCTTCGGCTCTTTATTAATAAATTTCAGCCGCGAGGAGGCCCCCAAGGACTGGCCGCCGGTGGATTGCCAACGAATTGTCGCTGCTGCTGCTGCTGCTGCGCGTTGCGGCATGGCAAAAGTGAGAGGGGGGCAGGGGGGGGGTAATTCAGCGTTACACCATCGCGTCGCGATCTTTGCCAAGTATGCTACGGGGTTATGGACCTTATCTGTCAATAAACGCTGACATCCTATTTAACTGGGTGAATCATTAATACGTATTTACATAAATTACGCGTGCGACTATTTCGTGCCCGTTCAGTACCGATACGAGTCGAATGGAATTTTCATTCATCGGCTTTAACTTTTGTTTCTAATAAGACCGATCCTTAAAATAGGATAATAAGTTTAGCTACAATCGTAATCATTTTTTTTTTTTTTTTTTTTTTTTTGTTTAACAACGATAGTCGTTACGTTTCGTTTTCATTTACTTAAGCTTGTTTCGAGACCTTTGAAAATTTCAGGAATTTTAATTTCAATATCATCTATTTATATAATCAAGCGTTCGCCCGCAATTTATGCGATTTATCAAAAAGGTTTCACCATGGAATCGTATACGTTTATTTAATAAATTACCGGATCACTCGTCGATAAAGTGTATTCCAACGTATTAAAACTCACGGAGAACCGTAACCACAGTTATTATAATAAATGACATCATCTAATGGTTATTTGACCAGCATCTCAACTGGTAAACAAGACAATCGAAAATTAAGCTCAACAACATATTAAACAACGGATTATCTTCGCTGTTTCTTCTTTTTTTTACGCGCGATCATTAAGACAATTATAAATATCATTTAATTTTATGGCTATGTCATTAATGTTTACGCTCTACTTGCAAAAAAGCGTTATAGGTATTAAATTAAATGATTGCGTTACTCTGTAATTAAGTGAAATGGTTAGAAATAAAATCTTTATTTATAAATTGTTTTATATATATATATTAATTAACAAAGATACATCGATATTAAATTAATAAACGATCAACTTCAAATACATTGATTTTGATTTTGATTTTTTACATTATACTTCTATTGGCACGAATAAGCACTGTATTATCGTTAACAATTTCAAGCAACGCTCGTAATTCACATCATTAAACGAATTAACGTTTGTTAATAGATTTAAAAATATTCTATGACATCAATCGCTTTACATTTTTTTCACTTTGTCAGTTAATAATATTTTTTTTTAATTTTCGAAACGATTTTAAAACGTGTTTTTGCAAAGTAATAAAACGTATATGAAAATAAAAAAAAAAAAACAATGAATGAACATTGTTGGAAAGAAGACCGAACGAAACGTTAAATATAGACGATTGTCAATTGTATTTCTATTAATCCGGAAAAATAGAAAATATTTGAAAATCGTATTGTAATATTTTGGCCACGCCTTAAAAAAAAAAAAAATAAATAAATAAAACGGCAGGAAGTGTTTTTGGAGTCGCGTTTAAAGGCAAGATATTTTTTTACTTAATTAATTAAAGCATTCGTTACTTTTGTTATGATTAATTTGAAAATAAGTTTCGGTATTATTAAATGCATACTTTTAATTACCCTTGAATTATAATAGCCAATCAAGGAGCACTTGTTAAGCGCGAATTAATTAGCAGCAAAAGTTTCTGTTAATCCAATATTTTCTATTAATTTTTCGCATTGATTTTATACAGAAATGTCTTTAACCGAGGTAATATACACTGTTGAAAAAGAATCAGAGTTACGGGTACAGTTTGTATTACAGCAACCAAAATAAAGGTAAGTATTAAATGCTTAGACGTGTCGAAGCAGCAAAATCGTGACACAAGACCGTGACTAATCCTTGAAATCTCTTTTTGAAAAACCTTATGATAAGCTACGTGCGGACAGCGCGAACATTAATTATGAACATTATTGCGATTTTTCCAAGAGACCATTCCTTTCGCTATTATATTTTATCCGATTGATTTTTATAATTACAAATTAATAAACTTACAATCGCGTATGACATTCGACCTTCGGTTATGTTTCTTTACACGTCGATAATAGTTTTGTGCGTATGTCATAGTAAGCGTACCCGCGAGGCTCGTCGCTACGTGGCTATTGTAAAGATGTTGAAAAAAATCTATGCAAGTCGTATCTAATGTGTGCGTGTGTGTTTGTGTGTGTATACACGTGTATGATGATACTTCAATGATTTTAACAATTAATATTTTTTATTCAAGCCTTGTTTTAACCAAAGGACATTTATTATTGAACCAATGCGACAATTGGCGTAAAATTTTTACTCCACTTAGCATTTTACACTTCCCGCAAGCAATTGCATAAAGTAATTCTTCTAATTAAAGTACACGCCTGAATTTAGAAATATTATAATTTCCTCTCGACGCTTGCATCTCGCAGCTCTCAATACCTGTGTGTGTGTGTGCGTGTGCGCGGGCGTGCGCGCGCGTGACTTTTCACCTTGATTCCAGCAATGCAAAAGTTGAACCCAGTGTTAAAGGCTCATAGGTTTTGCGATGCGATGGCTTATAATCGAGTAACGAGCACCGTGATTAAAATGAAACCTTGACACGTAAAACAATGAAGTCGAATCGAGGAAGGCTGTGTATTATTTTACATACGAGTCAAATTAAAATTCAGTGATTTTCTAGCAGCAAGCCTCGTGTTAAATTATCAAATTAATCTTAACTCTTTTCACGCTTATTACAATATTTATTTATTCAATTCCAGCCATTAAATACTACACATTAAAGATTTCATTATGGAATAAGTACAGTAGCCTAGTAGTGGCTTATCTAATGTTCCGAGCCAATGCTTAAACGCCGTTACAGAAAAGATTTTTATTTTAAACGATTGTTCCGACGACGTTCTTAATACGTGAGAAGCATCGTAGTGTTTATTCAATGAATTTCTCATTTACACAAGGAGTAAGATTATTTGTTCAGAGATCAAAAAAATTTTTCCCCGGCACAAAATAAGCAATTGAAAGTTATATATAATTAGATGCTTGTAATTTAAAATAACCTTTGTTATTAGATCGAGAATAAGTCGTCTTATTTGATCTTTATTTTTTAATTATTGGATTAGCGCTTTAATTTATTTTTAAAAACTCGGTCACGCAATCTGAAAGCCAACAGTCAACGCTCCATTTTTAAATTATTAAACCTTATCATCTTTACCTTCATTATAAAGTAAGATGTACTTTTCTTACATCACCTTCGATAAGTTTAAATATATGATATCGTTTAACCAATTTCCTTGAAATCGTATTGTCGCTGCTAGCGACTGTTACTTTTAAGAATATTTTTATCAGAGTCTTACACATATTGCCCTCTCATTTAATAAACTCAATGGTTCAATACTCAAATTGATCGAACGAGTTAATAATGTCTCGACAAAAACTTCTTAAATTATCAAACTAGTCGTGGAAGAGGTAAACAATACTGTTTTTTTCCATTCAAACAGATCGTTTTCGTGAATAAATTTAGGAAAAGTATATGCAATTCATTGGAATTATAATCTAGATCTGATTTTGCATAAAAAAAATATATAATAATATTTTACACAATTATCAGTAATGTGACTTAACGATTGGTATTTCACTAGCGTAAGCTTATAAATTACAAGGTAGTAATACAAAGAGAGTTAAAATGATAAGTTAAGCGTGGGGGGGGGGGTTGAGCTTCTCGAAAGACTCGGCAAAGCTTTTGAAAAAATCTGCCTAACTTGCACACCAATACCCGTATCGTTCATCTTCCAAAGAATGCATACATTTATTCTTGAACGCGACCAGGCGAGCCCTGATTCACAATGCAATCGTAGTGTCACCGTATTCGGTTGCCCCAAATAATTATTCTTAATATTAGTTATTATTATCGGTTGCCGTTGTCGCGGCTGCGGTGGTAGTCTTCGTCCTCGTAACGCGGGCCCTTTTGTCATTTCAGGCAAGACATTTTGCCAGGCTTGCAAAAAGAAATGCAGCGGCGAGGTATTGCGAGTTCAGGACAAGTACTTTCACATCGGGTGCTTCAAGTGTGCCCAGTGCAACACCAGCCTCGCCCAAGGGGGCTTCTTCGCTCGAGAAGGTTCCTATTACTGCACAAAGGTAAGCGGCCCTCGGCCATATAGCCCTGCCTATATTTCAATCGGCTCTCTCGTCGGCCCTCTGCTCCTCATTGAACGCTCTACTAGTAATTTATCGTCCGTGGAGGAGAGCGTAAAGAAGGGAGAGGAGTCAGAGGAGGAAAGCTATTGGAAGATAATCAATCTTGCGTTGTAACAAAGGCCTTGCGCGCGTAATGTTTAACGGTCTTTTCTTGCGAAATTTTACTCCTTTCGGCTGTACAACTTTTTTTTTTCAACATTCGGACTTTTATTTTGCCATTCGCGTGACTTATTGTTTTGTTTTTTGTTTTCTTCTTCTTCTTCCAATTTTATTCACTGCTCGGTACTTTTGCTTTAATTCGAAACTTTTTACCGCGCTTCTTTCGTTCTTTGCCAATCTCTGTTTACGCGTCGATTCCTCGTGAAAGTATGCAAAAAGAATTTCTTAACCAATCTATATATTTGCATTATTTGTCGCAAGGGGGAAAAATGATGTCGAGTGTTGATACTCTTGATATTCAAAGCACTCGACAAAAGTATTCCTGTACGCTTATTCAAATTAAGGCACGACAAAAAAAGCTTTCTCTCGTAGAACGCCATTCGGCCAATCCCGGGTCAATGATAATTAATATATTTATAATACGAGAGAATACAGGCGCACACTTTTATAATGCTTGAGTGAAAAAAAAAAAACACATGGATAAATGTTGAAAAAGCTTTTAAGAAGATCACTGCTCAATCGCCGTATCGCCAAATATCTGTCCACCTCCAGTAGGATATATTCAGGGCACAATGTTAAATACTGCCTTGCGTGTAAAAGTAGTGAAAATAATGGGGAAGGAAGACCCTCGGTGCCTGACCGACGTATTAATTCCAGGACTACCGAGAAAGATGGGGAACAAAATGTGCTGGATGTGGTCAATACGTCGAGGGCGACGTAGTCACCGCCGGAGAGAAACACGCCTTTCATCCAAATTGTTTTCACTGCCAAAGATGCAGACAACCTTTGCTTGGACAAGGCACTAAGGTTACATTAGTTCAAGGTGATTTATATTAAATTTTTTTATCTTTCTTTTTCTTTTTTTTTTCTTTTTTTTTTTTTGATCACTATTCCACGTACTCGTGGCGAGTTATTTTACCCGAATAAAGAGTGTTTTTTATGGAGAAACGATTCACGTTGAAGAAATGATTTTTCTACGCGACTCAAGGCCGATGGCCAGCTAAGGACAGGCCAACATAAGTTGGATCCTACGATAGATCGCGATGATTAGTTTTTACGCTGGGAGTCGATCGCGAGCCAAAACAATTGTTTACTCCCTCGGCACGTGGCCCCGAAAAGTCTTTAAGATTACGATAACAACGCATACAAAAAAACATACACAACAACAACAACAACAACAACAAAAAACTGAAAATAGAAAAGAAATGCACGACCTATAAAAAGACAGACCATCGTTGGAAGAAGCCTCGTCTCGAGTTTACACTTTTGTTTTTTTAAAACAAAGGAATACTTTTTTAGTCGCTCTGCAACACGAGGAGGCCGCCTCGAGCCTCGTTAATGTTAAATAATGATAAAAAAAAAAAAAAAAAAAAATACAATGCGCGCTCAAGCTTACAAGAGACAAATAACATTGAGGCTCAAGTCACAGCTACGCTCCCAATTTTTGACGATATCCGCTCTTTTGCAACACTCGACTCGGGCAAGATGGATTTTAATCGTCCCCAAGGCCACGACGAAACGACGCGTTTCCGTACAAAAAATCAGTCCCCGCGGAGCCGAACTTTGTGGGAAAATTTTTATCTTACCCTTTGCTCAGTTTGTAAAAGTATTTTGTGGACACTGCCGTCCAGTTTATTATAGTCGAGCTGTATTGTAATCAATGGTTCTCCAATGAGGAGAATTGGCAAGGGTCAGTGCATTAAGGTCATGATTGGATAACGCGATAATGGACTGATTGACCGCGAATTTATAATATATTCTAATTAATTGTTATATATATATATGTATTGATAAAACTTGGTGATTTTTATTTTAGTCTCAATGATTATTATTATCAAGTGATACTTGAGAACCTTTACTACGGCTTCTCTAAAACTACCAAAATGCGCCGCCCGTGAGAAATTAAAAGGCCATTTTATCCGTCATTGGGAGCTTCGATTTCCAATCGACGGGTCGATCCATTCTTGTTAAAAATTCTATCATTCACCGTACCTTTTGATCCAAGGCTTCGATATTATCGATCGCGTAATAATCTACGTCTTACTTCGTAAGGCAATATCCCCCCGAACCTCAATCGTCCTGCTTAGTACATCATGGCGTTGTAATATCTTTTACGCCCTTCGCAATCAATTATAAAACAGATCCTGCGAACAATTACGGGCGTTGGCTCGTGAAATACTTATTATCGCTCTTAGCCGCTAAAGCTCGTCAAAAGATTTTCCCTTCCGGTGGTATAATCGTGTTAATTTTTTAAGCAGCTCAAGGCTACCTCACGTCGGCCTGACCGCCGCTATCAGTTGGGCCTGGCTTCATCCGCGGCTCATTACTCGTTGAGTCCCTAAGTCCAAGAGTCAAAGCGGTGGGAGACAATTAGCAGCGGGTATCGACGCGCGGCTCTTATCCTACCGAGATATTAAATATTCGCTGTAAATTCGATTTTTAAATAAGCCGAGATTTATTTCAATGAGCCGAAGGGCGATCGTTTAGGGTTTACGACCAGTGCGAATACCGAATACATTTGTATTTTCGAGACCGAATCTCAACTCAATTTTGCTGACAAAGTCCCGAGTGGGAAGGGGGGGGGAGAAGTAATTTTAAGCGGCGTTGCGTTTGCTTTCGTGCAAATGCACCTTGGGATTCGCGCTCGTGGTTATCGCGTATAAATCCAGGGCCCGTAAGCTCATTAGCCTCGATCGCCGAAAGCCTCCTGCAGTTGGGTACATTTTATAACGCTTGGCGAATGTTGCGATCGATTGTTACGCCTTCGCGAGGATGGTTAATCGCTTTGCCACACGATTTTCCCTATCCAGGTCCTTTGCTCAAACTCCCAGTAGCAGTTCCATCGATAATTTTCCTATTATAATTGCGGCCCCGAGCGATCGCAATTGATCGAATTACGCCTGCTGCTCGAGGTAAAATATACCTCGAGTTTGTATTCTTCGATTTAAGTACATAACCGGCCCGATAATTTTAATACAACCTTTTTTAGCGCCCGAGTGGAGGCCTAAAGCTTTCAAAGCTTGATCCGCGTCCAACGGAACATACGAATTGGCAATGTAAGCCGAAAAGCCCGATTTCGAATTCGTGACATTTCAAACCAATCGTCTTGACGGTAAATGGTTTCCTCTTGCTTAATTATTTAGTTTGATTTCGTGCAGCCTTTTCTCACTCTCTCGTTAATTTAACGCACGAGTCGCTAAAAAAGAAGCCGTGTTCGGTATGTCACAGTTCAGTAAGCCGGCGTTTAATCGTTATCTCTTCTCCGTAGTGGTGTTTTCATTTTTGCACTCTTTAATATATTTCGATTTGTACTGTCACAGGGATGAGCAGGACTCGAGCCAAACATTTTATTCAACATTGGATCCATAAATATGCACACACACACACACACATACATATATGTTTGAGAATTTCAAATCTCAATAAAATAACAAGTGAGGCACTCTGAACTATCGGTCACGCTTTTTAGACCATAGTTAACAAAATAACGGCGGATGCGTTTGCCGATTCGTCAAATGCCACTGACGAATTGGTTGCCGAGCCCGATGGCTTTGAACCATTGAAACGACGAACCAAACACGCGAGCGAGATAGTTTTTTTTTTTTTTTTTTTGCCAAAATACTCTCAAGAAGCTCTTACTTCGGTATCGCATGGAAATTCTTGATACACCGATTTTGACGCCTCATTTTTTTTTTCTAGCTCGATTCTTCCGTAAAATCGCTTTAAGCCCGACTCTACGACACTCCTAACGGGGTTTTTTTTTTTTTTTTTAAAGCCGTTAAATGGTAATTTCACTACGCGGTTACCGGTTTTCCATCTAGGGTTCATTTGCACAATTCGGCCATGCTTATCTTCATCCCGAAAGGAAAATCTTTGTTGGCGGCATCTTAATTCCCAAAAGACGATCGATCCCCTTTACACGTCCAAGGTGGATTGTTTTCGCTCATCGACATTGATTTCGAGACAGTCCGTACTTCGGCACTCCGGCATTGCAATACAAGGGAATGCATTTTTTTTTTTTTCTTGCAGCGACGCGCGGATTAATTATCGTAAATAATCGGAGCACACCTGGCACGAGGGCGCCTGGATTTTCCTGGCTGACACAATGGTCAGGGCCCCAGAGGGCGATGCGCCTCGGAGCGATTGGCCTACTTTTACGCGTCGTTAACGTCGGCACCGTTCGATTCAATTGCACAGCGCGTGAGGTGCGCCACGCACGCGATAAATTGTGCGTCTTTAATTTCACCCCTCCGGAGTGCAGCATCGTTATCAATGCCGCTCACGGGTGTGCCAACCCACCGTTGTGGCGGATTCAATTTTCTGGCTCGACTCCCGGTCGTATGATTAGCTTTACCGAGCCGATGGAGATGCGACTTGTGTGCGCCAATCTCGAGGATCGTCGATAATACTTGCAATTGCCATAGTGAGCGATATTTAATTTTTTAATATTCATCGCGAAGCGCGCGCGCGCGCGGAGCCTGGTGGATCATTAATTTTTAAATGCCTTCTTATGTAACGATGCGCGATGCCATTCGCCACGTGTCTCGCGTGAATTCGAACCCCGCTTTCGTTGCATTGTGATTTGCGGGAAGGTAATTTCAGAACGGAGTTCGAAACTATTACGGTTAATTCGCAGCCTTGGCTCGTAGGCTCGTTAATCTCTTACACACTCGTGTGTAAAATCCTCTCCCTGCAGTATAGGGCAGTATGCATTTATTTACAGTAATTACGCGTTCAACATTGTTGTTCATTCTTATTTTTTGCTTTTATCATTGCAAATTAAACTATTTTTATCGTTCGTGTAAAAAATGAAATAAAAAAAAAACGATGTCGTTTTATTTATTTATTTATTTTTTTTTTTCTTACTCTCGAGTTAATTTTCATCTCTAAACGCACATCGTCGTCTAATTAAAAGGTTATATAGCCTGCATTGGAAAATTCTCTTGAATATTTGCCTTTATTCTATCTTTCGGTGGTTGCTTTCGATAAATAATCATGAATCGATGGCTCGTCGTTCTTTTAAATTTTATCAAACTTTTTAAAATTCAATTTTAAACCTCTCGCGACTTTAAGGATAAATCTTAAAGCTCGGCCGTCACTGTCGAATTCGTCGACGAGTCGTTTTTGAGTAATGAAAATTTTGCCTGCTTTTATCCAGAGGCCACATTTCACGTACGCTCATTCGTTCGCTTCTATCGTTACATTATTTTAATGTAACGATAAAATTCACAATGGGGAACAAAAATCACCGTTGTCTCGCTGGCCAATAATGACCAGTGGGGGTGGGGGGAGAAAGTGAAAACAACGAAAGGGCGAATATCAATAATTGCCGAATACAACTCACCGTCGATGTTATTCGGCCCTGGGGTAGACGAGGCTAAGTGCATCAGCTTTGAATTTGTCTGGCTTCCTTCCTTCCGTCGGCTGCTTCTCTTCGCGACAGGCGCAGTCGCGTAAAAATGATTTGCACGAATGGCAGTCGTCTCTGCCTTCTCCTCTTCTGTTTTCCAATAAGTCCATTGAGCATCGATGCAACCTCGTTCCTCGGCGGCCTGAGAAAATACATCCTCCTCGTTTGAGTCGATTATCCTGTTGCTAATCGAGGCATGTTAGCGATTTAGTCGCACCATCGCGTGTATCGCACAATAATAATCATCCTTTATTCGGCAAATAGCTTAAGCGCGCGTGACTCTCGTCAGTTCATTTGCCGGCGATCCGACTCGAGGGACCAAAATAATGCACCGGTAAAATTTGTTCAAATTAACACACCGTCGATGGCTAGTGAAGTATAAGCCTTAAAAGGTTGTGCTTAACGATCGCTCGCGACGATTAATTTTTCGGGAGTCGGGCGGAGGCTCGTCGACGCCGCGATCGCGAACTAAAACAATTGTTTACTCCCTCGGCACGTGGCCCCGAAAAGTCTTTAAGATTACGATAACAACGCAACGACAAACAAAAAAACAAAAAAAAAAAAAAAAAAAAGGAAAAAAAACTGAAAATAGAAAACAAATGCACGACCTATAAAAAGACAGACCATCGTTGGAAGAAGCCTCGTCTCGAGTTTACACTTTTGTTCGACGAATTCATTTTTGTTCTGCAACGATCGTTACAATTATCCATAACTTGCATCCTTAGAGATTTACCCAAGCGGTGGCTCGATAACGTTCGATTACTCTTGTTAATACTTAGCCAAACAGTGCGCAATCTTTATTATTGAAAAAAACAATAAACAACGAGCCACCACCACGTGTCAATCGTAGCGATCGATACAAGAAGCGTAAAATGTTAGGCAAGGCTCGCTAAATCCTGCTCGACGAATCGAGAGCAGGGGGGGGGTGTAAAAAATTATCCCCCCCCCAATCCGTCGACTCGGCGTCGTAGGCCCCCGGAGCCACAGATCTGACCAGGGCAGGCGTTGTTGAATTTCCAGGCCAGGCGCTCTGCCACAGATGCGTGAGCATCCCAGTGCGAGAGGCGACGAGCCCCTTGGGTAACAGCAGCAGCGGGCCCAACCAAGGCGGACCTACGGCCGGCCCCGGTGGCCAGGATCCCGGTGCCTGCGCGGGCTGCCGGCAGCAGCTGCGCGAGGGCCAAGCCCTGGTCGCCCTCGACCGCCAGTGGCACGTCTGGTGCTTCAAGTGCCACAGCTGCGATACCGTACTCCACGGCGAGTACATGGGAAAGTGAGTCCACTCCTGCGATTGGCCCTTAAACCCGCGAGCTCGACCTACGATCGAACGAATGGGCAAAAAAAAACAAAAGACAAAAAAAAATAGATTCGAATCGTATCGGCATTAGCTCCCGAGATCGAGGGTCCTGCGGCGCGGCGACACCTGGCAAAATGAGTCAACAGTCCGTACCGATTTCGTTACCGAGAAAAACTCGACGCTACCGGTACGATTTGGCATTTCCGTACTCCGTTACTAGAGGCGCCTGCCGGCGATTTACTTCGCGTCTTTGGATATTAACGAACGAGCTAAAAATATCAAGTACGCCGATACATTCGGTAAATCTGCATTAATAACGGCAATAATAATGAATAAATTGCTCGCGGTTCATGGGGAATAATGCAACGAGAGGATGCGCGCACTCGTAAGCCTCTATCGTATTTCTAATGAGTTCGTCAATAACGACAGCTTCTATTCCGTAAACCACAAACGCGCGTTCGCAAATTTGTAAGAGCAGTCGCGGCGTAATACTGAGGTATCTACGGCTTCTGCTGGCAACCGAATAATCAGCTGTAGAATTAATGAAAAATGTTTGGGATCGGCTTAGCGATCGAGCCGAGAAAGTATCGTAAATTACGCTCGAAGTCGGCAACCGAATGACAAATCGTAGGGCGATCAGGTAAAGCTCGTTGAATCGGGCAAGAACCGATTGGCCGACGAGGTAGCGCGGGACCGCGACAAAAGCTAAATATTTACAAGTCTATTTCGGGGAAGCGAAGTTTGGCAGCGGTGCCCGCGCGAGCCGAGCGTCGAGGCGGCGGGGATCCGAGCCCCTCTCGGAGCTCCGGGAGGCAAATATCCAACGTATATCCGGGCGTATGCTCGGGCCCGAGGCAGGACGGCCTGTCGGGGACGGGGAGTACCACCGGGGCCGAGGGTCGGGGGCGGGCTGGGCTCGAGTCCTATCGGCCATTTGACGAGAGCCTATCGATCCTCCGCACAGGGACGGGGTGCCTTATTGCGAGAAGGATTACCAGAAGCAGTTCGGCGTCAAGTGCGCCTACTGCAATCGCTACATAAGCGGCAAGGTACTGCAGGCCGGCGAGAACCATCACTTCCACCCGACCTGCGCCCGGTGCACCAAGTGCGGCGACCCCTTCGGCGACGGCGAGGAGATGTTCCTCCAGGGGGCGGCCATCTGGCATCCGCGCTGCGGGCCCGGGCCCACGGGGCCCAACGGCATCGTCAACGGCCACTCGGAGGTCCACACGCCTCAGCATCGCAGCGGCGAGTCCGAGCGCATATCCAGCAGCGCATCCGAGATGCAGGTGAGACGAGCCTCTCCTCCTCCTCCTCCTCCTTGCCCTACTTTGGCCGCCTTCTCGACGCGCGGCTTTTACCTCCTTGAGCTAGAGCCGCGTCGACGGGTACGATACTGTTTTACGGCTTGCCGTTGGAGTTACGCTAGACGCCCCTCGATTGTATTTTTACTCGAGGACCGATGGCGGCGATCCTGTCCTCAACCCCGAGCGAACGATCCGTAATTAATTTTGCCATTGCTTTAGGCGACGCGCCTCCTAATTACGGACGAGTCCACGGAAGGGAAAAAAACATCCAAATGATAATAAACGGGAGTTTGCTTTCGCGAGTTAATGCGTTTCCCAACGATTATAACGTGACCGGTAGCCTCGACAAGTAGCAGCAGCGGCATTTTATAATAACGTGCCTTCTTAATTAGGATAGGGTTTTCAACGACTCCTGACCAGATAAGATCGGCTATTTTCTCAAAGTTATTGAACAGAGTTTACGCGGCTTGGGCGATTATGTTTCAAGTCGGAAAATTTACTTCTTTTTTTTATTATTATTATTTTTTTTTTTTTCTTCCAAATATAATCGTATTGTCGGAGATGCATCCGGCGCTTTGTCATTAGGATGCGAAAAAATAAGAAGGCTGTAGGAAAAAATCTTGCGCGAAGTAAATGAAGAAAGCGAGCCCGAATCCTAATCGTACTGTGCGGCTTAATTTCGTTGCAGTGAAATGTTAATTTATGGCTCTGTAAGTTTTAAAAGGCATTTGGTTAATTGCAATGATATCGAGAATTTAATGCCCGTGCGTGAAATAAATAAGTAATGATGATAATAATTATTATTTTATTTTTAACACAATTAAATAAAATTACTCGGTTAACGGTAAAGTATTCGAATTCGATTACTTTTATGAGCCATTTATTTAGAAATAAGTCGGTGGCTGTCTGCACATTTTTTCCATACTCGTGGGAGCATAAGTTTTTCAATCTCTTAATTCGTATATTTTTATTTTTTTTTTTTTTTATTTTAATTCTCTCATTTGTTTTAAAGCGTTTTTTATAATGTGCTAAATATCCTAAAGTGCCAAACTGTTGTGACAGCCTCGGTCATAGTCCAGTTGCATTGAATAAGTTGTAACAATCACGTAAATATATATATATATATACATATACATATATATATATATATATATATATGCTTACACACACATATACGTATGTGGGCGTACGTGAGTCTTACTTAATTTATGGTAATTTTTGGTAATAGTATACGCATGACAGTGCATAAAGATTTTACTGATTTTGTTAATTTCTATGTAATTTATATGTGATTTGTTTTTGCAAAGTTGTATTTAGTATAGTTTCTCTTAGTTAAGTCATAAAGTAGCCTTACCTTAAGATGTGAGCGTATATATATATATATTTTTTTTTTCTTTTTTTTCTTTTTTTTCCCCCCCTTCTTTTGTTTCCCTTACCATTTTTGTTTCTCTTAGATTAGTTTTAAAGTTGCGACGTAGGCGAAGCAGGAAAGATTTTTTTCCCCCAATCCATTTATAAAAGATACCTTTTTACTTTTGGCAATTGATTTTTTATTTTATTTTTGCACGATATTATTGTCTTATAGTTTTCATTGAGATCTCGCACACCGAGCCTGAACGGATCCCTGTGCAGTCCTTACAGCAGCTTGAGCCGCAAGGTACGTAATTACTTGGAGTCGAGAGAAAAATAAACGACGATTCCACAACGCACACTCCCTCTCCCCTCTCCTGCCCCCAAACCTCTCGAGCTGCACCGCGGCTCGTCAATTGCTCCATTATTAATACTTGAAATTTGGCTGTCCAGTTTGGCCTAACGAATGCTTATCCGCGCAAGGCCTCTTAAAAGCCCAAAAGGCACAGGTAAAAGTGGCGCGCGAGTGGTTTTGGTTAAAGGGAGCTTTGTTTTTTTGATTTTCGCGCAACGCAGTACTACCCGCCGAGGACCGGGAGCCCAGGACTGATATTGCGAGAGTACAGCCGGGGAGGCCACGAGAACGTGTCGAGAATCTACACGTACTCCTACTTGACCGAGACACCGAGTCAGGGATACCTGAGACGACCGATTCAGCCGTACGACAAGCCACCCACGAGCCCGCACTTCCATAGACCGAGCTGTAAGTTGAGCATCGGGGCCTCGAGAGGTCGACCGATCGAGCCCGGAAATTTTGCAACGATATTATAAGCCTAGTTGTCGGCGAGCTTATCGGGTTGGGGGGGTGGGGGGAGAGGCTCTTCCCCCCAAGGGGGCTTTTCGTAGCGGCCGAGCCAGGCCGATAAGCGAGACAAAAGGCTAAGACAAAACCCGACTCGTGGCATGAAGAATGCCGCCGGGGCCAAGGAGCTAGCGAGCTAGCGAGCGAGGAAAATTCTAAAGAACATAAAGGATGTCCTCTTGTTTCGCATTATCAGCCTCGCGTTCGATAAGGAGCAGCGGTGGGCGTAGCAGTAGGTCGGGCATGCGGGCCCTGGTAGACGCGCTCAGCGACGCCAGGCCCAAGTCACCGGTGGCCAGCAGCCAGGTGGACAACGAGGAGCCGATCGAGCTCGCGCATTATCCGGACGCCATGAAGCCGCCCCCAGGGAGCCAGCCGC
Source organism: Kradibia gibbosae (assembly GCA_018907135.1). Classification (NCBI taxonomy): domain Eukaryota; kingdom Metazoa; phylum Arthropoda; class Insecta; order Hymenoptera; family Agaonidae; genus Kradibia; species Kradibia gibbosae. Next base: position 3,844,493 of record JACCHX010000011.1, read on the forward strand.
CGATCGAGAGAGACGACTTCCCGGCACCGCCCTACCCCTACACCGATCCCGAGAGACGCAGGCGCTGGTCCGATACCTACAAGGTACTCACCCAACCCCTCTCTTTCCATTATTTCTTTCGTAACAAACCCCCCCCTACCCACCCACCCACGCATAAATTTTACCCCGCGTTATTTACAACCACCGCGGAGTTGAAAGGCTTTGCGAGATCTTCTTTCGTTCGCCGTACCTACGTTGGAAGGAAATTGATTTCCCTGCTCGCTCCATTTGTCGTGATTATTATTTCATCAACGAGTTATCGATTCGTTTTAAGCTTGTTCTGAATTCAATTTATCACGGTTACCATTTTTAATTGCGCTATTAGCTTTATTGCGATGTTTCCATTATTATTATTATCATCGTCATCGTCATTATTCTGATGGTGGTAGTTCTATTGGCAGAATTGTAATAATTGGTACAAGTCACAATTATCGTTATCGTTGCCACATTATTGCAGTTCAGTTTCAAAAGGAAATTTATCGCACCGAGCCATTATTGAAAGGCCGCCGCCTATTCTTACGCACAATGACACCCGACCCGAATATTTAAATTCTCATAATAATGGAGCTTCCGTTGCCTTAAAACGCTTTTGACAATTTTACCTGCCTCGTAATCCGAAAAGCAGCAATACACTAATACAATTGTTTTTGTCTGTTGATTTGACAAAAAAAAAAAAAAAAAAAAAAAAAGGGTGTACCAGTGTCGGACGACGAGGACGAGGTGGACAAGAAATCGATCAAGGAAGTCGAGCAGAAGCTTAAGAAGGAACAAGACGAATTGAGCAAGATCGATACGGGCATAGCAAAAGTATTTCTTCAGGATCGCGAGAAGGATCGGGAAAACCTTCGGCATAAGGCGGCAAACGTCGACCCGAGGAACGCATCGAGAACTCCATCGGCCAATCGAGAACCGGCTTACAGACTGCGTTACGAAAGTCCTGTCGGAGCCTGTACGTACATCATTGACACGTTACTACTTATTTGCTTCGTTTTAATTGCCTTGTCAAATCTCCCATTACCGATCTGCGGTAAAGAATTCTTTAAACGCGGCCTTTATGATATTATCATCTTTGAAAAGAACCTCAGCCATTGGAAGACAATTCCAATGCCGATCGTTGAAAGGTTTTTCTTTTAAAAACACCCTCCAACGATCGAAGCTTACAATACAATTGCAGAGATGTAAATTTTATTTGGCCAAGCGTTCCCCAGTTGTGCGCAAAGTCCAATTGCGTTTGGCTCTTAATCGTTAAAAGACGTTAAATTCGCGTTGATTTTTTTTAGCGCCATCGCGAAATATCGACCATGCAAGACCTTGGGAAGACGAAGACGGGATAAGTTATAAGTCTAGTGTAGGACCGAGCTATAACGGTAAGTTCAACGCTTGCAATCACATTAAAATAATACATGATTTATGAACGTTGTCATCTCATACATGTCCACACGTTCGCACATGACACTAACCTTTCACAAATTATTAAAAAAAAAAAAAAAAAAAAAAAAAAAAAAAACTGCTTTGATACTGGTTGTACATTTTGTAACAAAATATAGTCTCAAATTGTATAGAAATAATTGATATACTTAAATGTACAGATAATGTATAAATAATCGCCGATTTCATCGAAATAAATTGCCGTTTAAAAGACCAGGTGATGTATTCAAGCACGAGCCGAGGCATTTGTTGCACCAACTTTTTGTAGAAGAGCGCTTGAAAGCATTGGATAAAAATATTTTACAGATGCTCGAGTGCAATGAAATAATGTGATAAATGCCATTGATGTTTTAAATGTTTTGTTAAAAAAATTTGTTAGCATGAAACCTTAATCGTTCCGTAACCGAGTTTGATATCTCTCACGTTTGTACTCGTTTATCATTTTACAATACTTGCATCAATTGATTAATTTAGTTGCAGTCTATGGAGGTATTGTTTTAATCAATTAAATTGTCCTCGCAACTATATAATATAATAAATATAATCAAATTCAATTGGCTCTTGAATAACACAATTTTGCGGTCAGTGTTTGCAACTCAGTGTTTCATGTAAATTGTAATTAAAAGATTAATAAAGTCGATTACGTTATCTCATTCCTTTATTATTTTGTACAGCTTAAAAGATTATATCGTCGTGCCAATAATTAACATGTGCAGTGCGCTTTTGCAGATGCATGACAATCATTAACATTCGCTTCTCATTTGTGCTTCTTAACTTTCGCTCATTGCGAAGATGCTTTGTTTGAAAATTGATTAAATGTAAAAATAGAATTGCAGTCAAGTGCGAGGATGGTAAATGTCTTGATCGCAATTCCAATACGCGATTTCACGATTCGGGCGTTTTTTCAATTCAAAGGCAATTGCCCATGACGCGCCATTGTCTCGTCGATTCCGATTCAAAGTTAAATTGTTAATTTTCACTCGTCGAAGGAATCGAAACTTGGTAATTTATTTACCACTGTTGCTCGCAAATAACGAGCACTCGGCGGTATTAAAGCGATTGAGCCTCGCGACGAGGCGTTTTACTTTTGCCATTAATTTTGAAGCACAGCAGCAAGTTTATAAATATACTCACAATCATTTTCATCATCAATGCATCCTTGTATCTACCTAACAATCCTTACTATCACAGTTTGTATCTATTTGTTGTTTTGGTGTGTGTTGCCTTACATTGTGTACGCTATCGCGACACTCGATAAGCAGCCGGGGGCAGATCATCGACGCGTTCCCCGGCACCAAGGAATTATCCACCTTTAGGTACTCAGCGCGCCTTCACTCTTCCCAACTCCATTAGACACTATTATTTGGTGAGTCGCAAGCCTAAAATTGTATATTCGATTATCCGACTGGCCGACAAGTCTCTGATTCCGTTGCCTTTTCTTTTTCTTTTCTTTTTCACTTTCTTTTCCTTTTTTTCTTTATCTTCTCCTTTTCCCCCAACCCCCACCCCTTTAGGTTTTCAATAACGAGAGAAAGTAACAATTTTTTGCTCGGTTGTAAAATGCCATTGTTTTGCCAATACCTTCTCGGTACGTACGCGTAAAGTAAAATCGAATAAAAATCAAATGTTTAAATATGCTTTTTAGATTGTGATTGATTTTATAGCGTATTATTATCCCAGCGCATTGAGAGACTGTGTCGATTTTATTCTAAGGATATAATTTGCTTGTTTAATAATTACGTATTCTGCTTGTAATGCGTTAAAAATGTACGAGTTTACGAATACCTAATTCTTTCCTATTCCATTTCACTTAATTTTTTTGTCTTTAATACGTAATAGTTACAATCATAGGATGAGATTTTCAAAATTCGCGCATTAGATATACGCCAAATGGTTCAAAAAAAAAAAGACAAACAGTTCTTACATAGTGAAATTTTTTTTTTTTTAAACAATGAATCGCTTAAGAACGATTTTAATCGATCGAGGAATTATTTGAATGGCAGCTTTTCGGATATCTGTTAATTTCAAGGATCTCGATATAATATTTATCAATACAATGTCATATCATTTATCGTTATTACATTCATGGTAATTCTCATGACAAACTTGCATTAGTTTTACCAGAGGGAATTACTTTAAATACAGGAACATTATCATTCTGTGGCATTGCCGTGTAGCATTTTAGTAGCAAAAAAAATATCCGTCTTATCCCGCAGCCTCGCAATTGTTTTGTTTCTAAGTAATTTACAATCGACGATGTGCTTCGAGCGATGGCTTATTTTTTTTTTTATTTTTTATTATTATTATTATTTTTTATTACTATTGCTGTTGATTCCATTGCCAATAACTCGAAAATAGCTAGTCTTGCGCATGTACGAAGTAAAGGGCGTAGCAGAGAAGTAAACCAGTAAGTGTCTTGGAGAAAAGCAAAAAAAAAAAACTGCGAACGTTGGGCATCCGTATGAGCTGAACTCGTGAATTGATCCAAAAAAAAAAAAAAAAAAAAAAAAAAATAGTCAAAATTAAATTTACAAGAGAACGATGACTAATGAAAACGAAATCGTTCGATTTGACTTTGCGTACCGCATAGTTGTGAGCTCGCTACGACACATCCCCAAGCCAGGATATGGTCTGGCACCCCGAAGTCATACCTTCTCTTCGACAGGTGGTTCTGTTTCTGCTCTACCTGTAAGTTTGTTCAAGTGCAATCATCCCACGAATAACTCTTCTTTTTCTTCTTTTTCTTCTTCTCTCTCTCTCTCTCTCTCTCTCTCTCTCTTTCTATCTATCTCTTCTACTCGATACATTTTTCGAGCGCGCGTTGAAATCTGTTCCGTTATTATCGAGCTATAAAAAAAAAAAAATGCGCGTAATTGTTGCGACGATTCAATTTACACTCGAGCTCGATGGCGCGGCAGATTTACTTTTTTACACAAACACGTCACGCTAGAACTGCTAACGGTGTTGTACAAAAATACAATATACGATCTTACGCCTCGTAAGAAATTCGTCAATTTTAAAACAACCGTATGGACATTGTTACAATGGAATAAAACGGTACAATGATTTAATCGCAATCGAATTCGTTTGCTGTCTTGTTCGTACGTATTATGAAAAGCGAGAAGGAGTATGGGCCATTAGAGTAATAAATACGCACAATAACAAACACACGTGAAAAGGGCGCTCTCTCTCTCTCTCTCTCTCTCTCTCTCTCTCTAATACAATTTTTGTACATAGCATAAGCAAAAAAAAAAAAAACAGTTTCAAAACGATAACAACAACAACGACAAGTTACTCATCTCTTGTGAATTTTTGTCCAACAGGGGGATTACTCGTTTAGCGGCATGGGGGATAAGACGCACAGCACCGACTTTTCATCTGGAAAATCCGATAGTAAGTAGCGAACTGGCCCTCCCCCCCTAAGTTGAAATTATACGAATAATACGAGCTTATAGCGCCTAAGCCCACTTACATGACAAACATTGAGATGCATTAACTTTTACGGTCTGGTGGAGTCGGTATCGCAAGAAACAAACACTGCACGCGCACACAAACACCAATACTCTCGTAGAATTTATTTATACTCGGTTATGTTCTATGTAAGTGCACTAGGTTACGAACAATTGTTATTTATATACTATAGTCGACTAATATTTTCAATACTAATTATATAATAATTTTAAGAGTACCACGTATATTAACCGTTGTCTATTTAACAATATTAATGGATTTATTCGTATACGGTTACACGAAAAGCTTAAATAAGCTTCTTATCATTATAATGTAATGTAAAGTTAGTACTGTTTGTAAATCAGGGTAAGAGGGAGAAAAAAAATATTCCATACGCAACGATCCCCTAGTTTTATGGTCTTACGAAGAAATCTAAATCGCGTTGAGTAAAGGAGAATTTTCGGACTTAATGTTTTTTTCTTTTTTTGTTCTTTAATAATTGTAATTATTTTTGTAGGCATCGATAAAATAGTAATATCTATCAGTCCTTTATTTAGTGTATTTAAGCAGTTGCCGAGTATTCGTACAAAGTAAATTAGCGCATAAAAATCAAGTTTTAGACGAGAAAAACGCGTATTTGCTTATTAGAAAGTAAATTGAGCTGCAAGTAATTTCGATGATTAAAAATTACGTATTTGAACACACACACATGTATATAATTATACACGGTTATATATTCGTAGATAAAAAGCGAGATAGCTAGAGGTGAATAAATAGTTGTAACGTTTGATCGAAGTGCACAACAATGCGATCATTCGTATTTTTCACTCGTAGGCGCGAAATAATAATTCACAATGTACGTCGTCGACTGTGCGTCGAGGCAAAAAAAGTAAAGCGAACAGAAAGAAAGAAAGAAAAAAAAAAAAAGATTATAATAAAAATCTAAGGCACGGTACGCGCCAAAGGAAGAGGAAAGAGTAATCGTTGGCCGGCCAACGAGCAAAGGGCCAAAGTCCCGCGAACGACGGAAGCTTAATAACGAAAGAAAAGCTCGCTTTATCGGTTACAAAGCGGATAAGAGGCGAGATGCGCCGAAGCTTTTTCGCTCTCGCTCAACGATACAATGTTTTTTTTTCATACTCACCCGTGTTTTCCCCTTCCAATTTAGTATCAACAGGCAGCATCACGGACGTGGATCGACGGGCACTGGTATGTACAACAGCCCCGTACTACTCCCAGCGGTTTAGCATGGTTCGTAGCACGCACTATCTTTCCGTCCTCTTTTACTCTCGCCAACCCACCCCCCCGTCATTGCCCCACCCACGCCCAGGGCGAGCGCCCAAGTCCCCGGGTCGGGATCGAGGGCCACCGGCGCTCGCATCCTCTCCCCCGGGGAGGCGCATTCGAGCCACGCCAACAATCCACCCCCTCTGTGAAAATCCTGGACAAACCGCCCACCGCGGTTTCATGGTAGCACTGCCTCTCTGACTTCTCTTTCTCGCTCGCTGACCTTTCGACACCTGTTGTTTTGTTGGGGGATAAGTGTAGTCTACTCTTGGGCCCACTGTTTTATCCTTACGCTCGCACGAGCGAATGGCGCACGGTTTGCAATTAGTGTTTTTTTTTTTTTTTTTTTTTTTTTTTTACGTATCAATATTGATACTCGTAAGGCCACCACTGAGTATCGCGGCTATTGTTTTTTTTTTTTTGTTTTTTTTTTTGTTTTTTCTAATTTCTTCGTGCCATCCCAGGCATCGATATCGTTGTTATCGATCCATTGGTGGCATTATTGTTTATTATTATTTGTCATTGGTATTGTCATTATTATTATTATTGTTGTTGTTGTTATTATTATTATTTGCTACTGCATCCCCCCCCTCCTCCTAGTTACAATCGAGCTCAATAATCATTGCTCAGAAGTACTTAACCGCGCCTTCCTACCCGTTGAAAATATGTACACGCAAATAATAATGATAAATAAATCACACGGGGCATGCGTGCACAGTTCATTCGTACGTATATTTTTTTCTTAATTGGTTTTCCCGTAAGGACAATTTGCCACGTTACATTGTACTTTGGGAGATATTTTAATTTGCATGGTTGAAGTATTTGTGCGTAAGTTGAAGTAGTGCGAGAGACACACGCAGCATTATTAAAAAGACTTGTGATAAATTGAGGCATTTTGCAGATTTGGCACTGATGATGACGAGAGAAGGCGTTTCGTTATAATTATTGGCTTTGTTGAGCGCCGATCCCTGCATTTCGGCAGGTGTCGATCATTCGTTACCGTTAAAATTCAGTGACGATGAATCGAACAAGTTACCTTTTACCTATGATTATCGTTACAATTTGAAACCTACGAACGCATCGTCGAGTTAACGAGTTTTGCCATTTATTTTTTTAATTTTATTTATTTCATTTTTTCCTTCTTCTTATTTCACGAGTATACAAAGAACGTGAATATTAACTCTTACCAGGTATACGCGCTTTAAAAAAAAAGGCATTTCGTGCATCGAATATTTCGCAAAGATGAAAATATGCCTGTGTATCACTGTAATGACAAAAGTATTGGTTATTTATCGGGAGCATCGGCGAGCTTTGATGTGCTCGCCTTGGCAAAAACTTACGCCCAATAACGGAGACCGATCCTCGGATATCGATGGTAAAACGGAATGAAATTTTTCCACGGCCCTTCTCACATAGATGGACAGTCATTATCAAATGTACACAGAGTCGTATATCCATTTTTCAACGAGTGGCCAATTTGCATTGTAATCGTCGGCATTCGCACGCACATTTTACACAAATACAAAATGTACATGCGTCTAATGTAAGTTGCCAAAGGTCTTGCGAACAAACGAAGCACCCCCCCCCCCACACGAGTTATACACAAGGAAGTCAGTATATAAGATTCCTCACTACATAATCATTTCTTCATACATTAACTATCGATACAATATTTCGCGCTAAGCGAATCTGCGACGAAGAATCCTAATGACGGCTCCCACTCGTCTCAATTTAGAATGACGGCGGGATACTGCCGTCATCGACGACCTACACCGGGGGCCTGGGCTCGGTCGTCGTCGGACACGGCCACCACGTCAGGCGCTCCCTACCGGACATGGGCATCACCCCGGCGGAGCCGCCCAAACTCTATCCCTATCACCTGCTCGTCATCACCAACTACCGATTGCCGGCCGACGTTGATCGCTGCAACCTAGAGGTCGGTAACGAGGCGCCGGCAAACGTTCGCTCGCGCGGATGCGGTTGTTACGCCATTGGGGGGGACGTCTTTCTTTTCCCTCGACGCGCGGCAACTTTCCCCTTTCGTGGGAGCTCCGAAATATTTATTATCGGCACTCTACTTGCCTTTCTACTAACTCAATGATATACCGTGAATAAGTAACAACGGATAAACGGATAAGGGTATCTCTGTAAAAAGGCGAGAGGTCTTGTTGATTGTGAAATTATCCTCGGGATTCGAGGCGCGCTCGCTTCGAACGCTTGACTTCAATATTACCGGCGAACATTTTGCCAATGGCCTCGCGCAACGAGAGCAACGTAAAGAAGGACTTGAATCGCGATTATGCTGCGCGCACCGAGTATTATTTTTTACACGCTAATATTGTACTTTTCTTTTTTCTTCCTTAATTTCAGCGTCACTTGTCGGATGCGGAATTCGAGGCTGTTCTTCACTGCGCGAGGTCCGAATTTTATCGACTGCCACAGTGGCGTCGTAACGATATCAAGAGACGTGCCCGGCTATTCTAATAATGCAAGCTGAATTGGTCCCAAATAAGATATAACCATGCAGCCTCCTCGTCGCTACTGCGCAAACTTAACACACAGTCGTTAGCTGTTCTCGTCAGATTTTTAAATTAAATTAATCACCTTGCGATGCTGCGCATTCGTAACGCATGTACCATCGATGTCCTGCGATTATTCAGAATACTACCGCAGAGCGTCTATTGTCATCGATACAGTGATTATTATTAATTATTAATTATTAATTATTATCATTATTATTATTATTATTATTATTATTATTTTTTTATCATCATCAATATTTCACGTAACTTATCAAAGTTTTTCAAATAATAATGATAATTGTGTAAAATAGTGTTCGTTGTACGGAGCAAAAAAAAAAATTGAGGTGATTCAGTGCGTTATACATGAACGAATGCTTAATTTAAAGGTTTATATCGATGATTTTACTTTTAATCCCCGTAAGTGAGTTTTATTATAAAAAAAAAAAAAAAAAAAAATTCCCATTTTTTCCTCAAGTGCATGATATTTTCGAAATGTAAAAATAGGAAAAATAAAGAGTGATAGGAACGAGTGCATGATATTTACATTGTTTGTTAAACAATGCGCTGTACATAAAAATATATTGCCGGCGAAGAAGATGTAAGACAAATAATTGAACTAGAAGAAGATGAAAAAAATTATTACATCCAGAATTGAAGATTATTATTATACATATAAGTATATCTGATACGATATGTAAAAGCCTTTGCGTAGAACAAAATGAAAGAAAATGTTTATTAACTATCCAAATTATTAAACTGTATTGAAGGAAACGTAGTTTTTTTTGGTATCAATTCGCTTTTCACATTTGCAATCTGCACACAAAGCGTACGCTTACATACGTACACAAAATGTATGCTACTGTGCTTCAATAATATAAGAAAAAAATAAAAAATATATATATATATATATAAATTATACGAATCACGTAAATGTACGTGAGAGCATTATGAAAAGATGTTGAATTATTATTATATTAATTTTAATACGAGGCAGCGATAATGAAGTGTTTACTGTGCTATGAGAAGATTCTTACTCGCAAAAAGGTTTTTTGTAATTCGCATTTACTTCGATGATTAAAATCAATGATAAAAATTGAGAATTTAAAAAAGAAAAGAAATTACTAGAATTTCTAATTAATATGCTAAGCATAAAAAATACTAAATGGATAATCCACAGAAAATAAACGAACGAAGCAAAATTAACGATTGTTTTTATTTATTATTAATAAGAAATTGGCTCTCAACTGAAATTTTAGTTTCAAATAATATTAAAAAAAAAAAAGCATCGGTTATTCGAAAATGAAAAAACAATATTAATGTGCCTACGTAATTGTGTCGTGGAAAATAAGCTAACATTTACCATGTTTTCTTAGCTTGTAACAGTTGTAACTACAAGATGCTCTTAAAAATGTTTTTGTTGTTTAACATTGCTTTCGCTTATCGAATAATAATAAAAAAAAGTAAAACATAACAATGAATGATATTTAACTGCTTATTTTCTTTTGAAGTACTTGTGATCTTCGTGCTCGAACTCTCTCTCTCTCTCTTATTGTACTCTATCAATAAGTGGCCATTATATTTTTTACCAGTGACTTTAAATAATTCCCAAACTAATGATAATTATAGCTATGAATTGAGCAAGTTGTTTTTATTTCAATAGAGGGAACAATTGGTTTAACATTAGCACGATGATTCTTATTATTAAATTTATATAATTTATAAATATAATTATTTGACAAATAAATACGAGTTGAACATAGCTTAAATTAGAGTATTTTTCCTAGCACTTGTTCGCACATTTTGACGATAAAAATAAACCTAATCGTACTATTTATTTATTGGTTCTTTTTTTACTTAAGCCACTTTTTCCCGCAGTATAACGAAACCCTCCATAGGATTTACGAGCGGTTCGTATTCGTCGTTGCTCACTAATTCTGCTTTTTCTCCATGACACATCAATACGGGAGTCGTGTGAACGCGACCGCCCGTAATTGATTTTGGATCGCCTGCTTTTCCAATTACATCCATCGCTTGTCCGACCCTCACTTGTACCGGTAGAAGCTAAAGTTGTCAATGTTAAATGCCCAGAAATGTTATAACCTATGCGATATGCGTATTGCACTCTAAACGCGAGCTTAATCATTTTACGCGTGGGTAATTTTAAATTAAACACCGAAACACCGATATATCAACGTTGCTGCCTATGTTAATGATACTTTTTTTCGCACGAAGTGCACAAACGCGGTAAGCTTACGTCAACAGCAATCAAGGAGTGTTTTGTAACTTAAATGCAGTTTACGAGTTGACGGCGAGGGGCAATTTTTTACATTATTACAAGAATTATGATTTCAATGAAGGAAGCTCGAATTGTTGAGTAAGCGAGTTTAAGAAGCGCTAATTTAACGTTACGAATTCGCAATGTTTCGTCGTATTTTTTATAATGCCAAATGCATTGACGCGGCTTTTAAAAAAAGGAAAGTAATACAATTAATTTACGGTTAAACATAGTCATAGAGTAACAAGACGCGTGGAACTTTTTATTAAAAGCCAGTTTTTCCCCTAAGAGTCCATAAGTCGCTTAAATCATTAGAAAGTTTTGTAAGCAAGCAATTAGAAAGTTCTTAAGTTCCCCGGAATTTGTGCGCTAAGCGAGCAAGACATCAGAGCTGGAATTTACAAAGGTAATACCGGAAGCAATAGAATAATCCGACGACGATTGCCGGTAATAAAAGTGTTTTCTAAACCGGATTACCAAGGAAAAAAAGGACATTCGTTAGGATCCTGAACGAGCGAAGGTCTTTGCTTATTTAATTTTAGCAGCTAATAAGGAGGATCGATAGGTCTTTTTTAACTTACTTCAAGATTTTCGTCAAGGGTTACGAGCCACCGAGGTTCCATCGCAAGGGACAAGCAGTACATCAAATAATGGGATTTGCCCAATATGAGATTTTTACAATCCAAGAATGAAACGAGCACGACGAGCAAACCGGCCAGCGACGCTTTGTCGAGGACTTTCGAGGAGAATTTCAAAGGCTGCAGCGTCATTGTGCCCTGAGGATAAGGGGAAGAAAAAAAAAGAAAGATCCAGCGACGATCGAGCGCATTGGGGAGGTGGGGGAGGCGGGGGCAAAAAGCAGAGCACTCACTTTGCCGAGGTGTATCAATCCCTGGGAGATGCGCACGAGAAAGAGGTGGGAAGGATTCTTGGAATGATAAGCGGCCAATTGCCTGAGCATTGTCCCCAATCGGGCGTTGTTGGTCCCCGCGCCTATCAAGCCAAGGGCGAAGATGGCGTTCAGGGCCACGCTCGAGTCATTGTCGTGGCTGTACTTGTTGAGGACGGCCAGGAGCGCCGGGTCGGGATTGGACAGGTAGGAGAGCCCTATTGACAAGGGCACCGCTATTCGACTGGTGCTCGCCCCGTAACGGCCGATCTAGAGCGCGGGGGGAGCCGCCGAGGTCAGTCTCCGGAAACTCCGAGAGTGGCTACTTAAAGGCTTAAAATAAAACGTCTTTAATACTTGATTGAATATCCGGGCGTTTTCCTTGCCGTCGCTGAGGCCAACGACCGATACTCCGAGGGAAGCGATCGGCTGCGTAAGTGCAATCTCACTGGAAAATAAGGCCTTTTGTTCGGTACTCGCTCTCTCTCTCTCTCTCTCTCTCTCACACTCTCTCTCCAACTTCAAACTCGGCAATAGTGTCGATAATGTGGCCAAGGCCCTCCATTCGCATCGACGGATCAAGCTCAAACGTACTTTGGGGTATCCTCCCTTTCGGCTTTGCTCTTATTTTTATCGTTGCGCAACTTATCCGCGGACACTTGGTCCCGTGGATCGCAGCAGGAGGGACTTTGGCCGTTCACCCGCGACGACGACGACGACGACGACTTCCTCGAGGCGTTGTCGGCTTCCACTGGCTCCGAGCAAATGCGCAACAGCTCCTGGACGACGAGGACGTCCCCGGAGCCGGCGTAAGAGCACACCTGATGGACGAATGGGTTTTTGAAAGGGGTCTGGTCTTTTGGTCTTTTAGGACGCTCCCAGAGGCCGTAGAGCCCTCGGACATTTTGCAAAATAAATGGTCTGTGCCCTGCTCGGTATTATTCGCCACGCGACGAGAAGTCCACGCTTACGGACCGATTTTTGGTTTTTTTTTTTTAATTTTTGATTCGTTTGATTAAGACCGATATATAAAAAAAAAGGTGTTCCTATGGGCTACACCGATTGGGAATCGTTTGGAAAAATCGCCGATTCCGTAATCGGTTCGTGGCCGATTAATCATTTGTTGCCTTATCGCAGGATTCTCCATGTTTTTGTTTTTTTTTTTTGCAAAACCGCCGACGACAATGAGGAGGATATATGAAATTCACTTGAATCATCGTTTGGGCCGGCAATTTGTATGGGTCTGGCAGGACGTCCAAGGCTGCTGAGACTGCTTCGATATTGTCTCGACGGCCCATGTAAATTAGGCCTAGGCCTAGGGGTAAGAACCTGGAGGCAAAAATAGCATTTCGTAAATAACGGCGACAGGATGCGATTGGTGTTAATTCGTTGTTCCTATATTTGCCTGGAGGTCGGAGTGTCGTAACCTTGCAATTGATCGGCAACAGAAGCATGATGTAAAGATACCTGGAATACGTTGAGGACAGCTGCTGAGAATCGAGTACCAAGAGCTTTTGTAATATGGCCGTAGAGGCGTCGGCATTGGCAGAGCCAACGTTTATAAAGCCCAAAGCGATAGCTGTGAGAGACACGATTTCCATTGTACCTTGGGAAGATATAAATGACAATAGAGTCGGCATTTTCGTATAATTCGTACATTAGAGCTAACAATATTATCGATAAGCATACGGTAAATTGCTTCGTCTTATCTTATTTCGGTAATTAAAATTCGTTCTTCTGCTTTTTTACCAATACGTTCTCGTTCTACCTCTTGCGGGACTTTTTATTTTACATTTGTCACGCAATCGATATCGCTAGCATCGCAGCTCGTTTAAATCGGTGATCTTGCGCAAGGCATCGAGTTCGCACGCGGATACATTAAACTGTCGCTAAAATAGCACGACCTCGATAGATATCATTGGTAAGAATTTTACGGGAAAAGAGTTAAAAATGATTAAAAAATTTCACGCAAGATATCGCACAATTAGGTACAGCCTTATAATTATGCACCGAACGCAGTTTTATTGCTTGATAAATCCAGTTCTAAGGCGCAGGGCAAAAAGTAATGCCCTATTTAAGCCTGCGATTTCTTATCAAATTGTAAAATTGCGTTTTTGCTATCGTAGACCTAAATAAATAGCAATCGATATTGAATTACCTTCACCTGAAATATCGCGAAAGGGAATCCAGTTTAATTCCCCTGCTCACGAGGGTGCAAATCATCGGGAGCCCTTGCAAATGCCGTCAAAAGATTTACAGTTGAGAAAGCCAATCAGTAGATAATTTATTCGGTAAAGATCGGCGATAAATTATTAATCGTCAATTTTAATTAGGATGGACCAAAGTATAATAATAATAAGTAAGCGTAAGCCAGCTTTTTGGTATGGGCAGATAAAGTGGAAAATTACTGGTCTTCTCGTTTTTGAATTTTTTTAACTTTTATATTAAAGACACATAAATTGGGAGTCAAATTTTCATATCAATCGATCTAGATAAATAGCTAATTATCTTGGCAAAATAACGTCGATTAATTGCTTGCATTATTATTAATTATACGTAATATTCTACCTTGTTATTTTAACATGTTAGAAGTTAATTTTATTAAAGAATTTATGATACTGCGTGGTATAAAGCATAAATAATTTTAGTTGATCGATAATATTGTGTCCGCACTATCGTATACGTTAGCATAAATCAACGCAATAAACGTAAATTTATTTAAAATTTTATCAAATATCTGAAAACGTTGAGCAATAACAACGCGTTATTGATAAATGAGCGGCTCATTTAGGGCATTAATAATAAGTCCGTGGGAAAAAAAGAAGCGAAAGCTTTTGCACGTACTTTTCTTATCAGTCAGAGGTTCGGCTAATAAATCGTTTAAGTCTTTCCTTTCCGAAGCTGCATAAGCCAATCCTAAGCCAAGTATTGCGCCTATTCGAAGATTCATAGACGGCGACATTACGTGCTCGCTTAGCAAAGCCAATGCGGGTTCGCATTCATTGCGAACACCACAGTTAACTAATCCAATCGCTAAAAGTGCACCAGATTTTACAAGATCATTACTAGCATACAAGAATCTAAAATTAACAATCACACATTACTGTTGAGATAGCGTGGAGTCGTGTTGATTTTGATTAAATGAATTGTGAACAAAAAAAAAAATGCGACGAAGCAACAATAATTAAACAGGCAATAAAGCCGATTGTTTACTTGTCTATCGGGATCAGTCCTCCATCGATGTCCCACATATGAATTAAGCCAAGCGACGCTGTCGCCGAGAGCATTGCGTGATCCTAAATATATATATATATATATGTATATGGGTATTGAGTACAAGTTCCGGGGTCGTATCGCAGGACTTATTTCTAAGGGTAGCAGCCGACAGTTTCCAGTCGTTCCTTTGCCGCTGCGGTTCGAGAGAATTCATGCCAATCTCGAGGTATCGGGAGGAGCTTTCGACGGCGGGCATGGGGTCTCATTTTATTTTCTTTTTGTTTTTTTGTTTTATAAATCTAGGGCGCGCGATCGGACCCGAGGCTCCGGAGTAGCAATATCGGCGTTGGGCAGAAGTAAAATTGAAAATAAAAGCGGAAGGAAAGGGGTAGCGCGCGCGACTCACCTTATTCTTGAAGACCCAGCACTTATCCGTATTGGACATGAGCTTATCGAGGCCGAATCCGGCGTGCACGAAGGCGGAAGCGAAAGTCGAGGCGAGATTGGTCCTAGCCGAGTCGTGCTCGAGCAGTCCCGAGTTGCTCATGCCCGTTTCCAGCCAAGTCTTGTAGATCTCGTCGGGCGTCTTCGGCTCCAGGATTTCCAGCTCGCGCGCCAACACTTGGAAGAAATAATTCACCAGGCCGTTGCCGAGGATCGACTCGATGGCGCTCGCGTCCTCGCCCGCGTAGCTCCGCTTCAGCGGCTGGTCCTGTTTTTTTTTTTTTTTTTGGAATTTTCGGACAATCGGTTGGCTCAAGGGGTCGCTTTGATCTTCGGAATGCCTAATCTACAGCTTGCAATGCCGTTGCGATAATTAACGGGCTTAGGAGGCCGAGAGGGCAGCGTTTTGACAATATTACGCGCGCGGCGTTGGGCACTCGGGGAAAAATTCCAGAGCTCGAGGAGCTAAGTAATGATCCGCCAAGGCTTAAAAAGGGGCTCTCTCACCTTCATCCTCGACAATATGTAAGCAAGCTGTTTCCGTATCAATGGATTTTGGCACTCTGAGATGCACTCGTAAACCGAATCAGGGTCCGCAAGCTGCATCGCCACTAAAATGGCTTTACTGTACTCGTGGAACCTTAAGTAATGACCAGTCACCGCATTAAGAATTACTCTTCTCTCCAAATCTTCCCTGCGATAAAATTATTGATTATCGTTAGGGAGTTTCTTTTCTCGGGCCACTGCATCAATACATTCGTATTCGCATTCGTATTTTCATCCTAGGCACGATTGCGAAGCCGTTGATAAAAAAAAAAAAAAAAAAAAAAAA
This sequence comes from Kradibia gibbosae, assembly GCA_018907135.1. Taxonomy (NCBI): domain Eukaryota; kingdom Metazoa; phylum Arthropoda; class Insecta; order Hymenoptera; family Agaonidae; genus Kradibia; species Kradibia gibbosae. The sequence continues at coordinate 3,860,875 of JACCHX010000011.1, forward strand.
CATTTATAAATGCTTCGCTTATTATTCGTTAAAATTTCAATTACGTGTAATCAGCGGAGCTAACAAGATACAAACAGACTCTCGAGTAATTGTTCTCGTCCAAGCAGTCGCTTAATAAATCGAATTGGTTGATCTCTAAGCAAAGATCGCAGGCTTGTATTTCCGCGTAGTGCTTAGTGTCGAATTCAATGATTTTCTTTATAAGTGGCAATAGTCGTTTCCTAAAAAAAAAACTCAGTTAATCGACTCGATTCACCAAGGAGTAGAATAACAAATATTATAACAAGGGCCGTATGAGCGTTGAGCGCGTTTCGATAAATATTTAACCGGCTAATTATAATATTAAGAGGTAAATTCAAATTTTCTTAATTATTTTCCTGTAATAATAAGCATGATGTACGACACCTCGTTTCGTGCGCCTAATTACAATGCGGAAAGTTATTCAAAGGCAGTATTCAGGTTGTAAAGCAAAGCAACAACGATATTTAAAAGAGATTTTTATCGAATATCTATAAATTATCAAGTGCAGAATAGAACGGAGCGGAGATTCGTCGATAAAGTTTTTGACATGCCGTTGTGTAACGTAGCGCACAAATGAAACTCGATATTATATTACGCGTATAATTAACAGTACCTGTAAAATAAATCAAATCATCCTTTGTACATGTTTTGCCTTATTATCAATGTGTCTCGTGTTTAGCTGCATTTTACATGTATAGATTTATTCGGGAACGCGTTAAAATCCTTACGAATTACAATGGTCTTGACTCGACGAGTTTCTTAATAAGCTCGATCATCGAAAGCACCAATTATCTAATCGATTTGATTCAAATCCTCGACTACTATTACTACGCACCGCACGCGCCCGGTTGGAATATTTCGAAATCGTCCATCGGTGCAAAAAAAAGAAAAAGAAAAAAAAGGAAAAGAAAAGAAGCCGATTTCCGTGCCGCTACGATCCGCCGGGCTCGAAGAATTCACGGCTAAGGGCATTAACCGCCGTCGGGGCAGGAAGACGAGGAGGAGGAGGAGGAGGAGGAGGAACAACAACAACAACAAGCCAAATACGTGATGCCGGCCTCCTGAGCCAGGGGCATCGTGGACCATTCCTCGACGATCTCCATCTCCAGTCGGCGCACGTACTCGTGGCCCCAGTCGCCGGGCCTGGCCGCGGTGCCCTTCAGGCAGTAGTCGAGGCACTCGCGGGACTTGGGGGGCGCCCCCGCGAGCGCCAGGACGCTTATGACGTCGGCCAGCCGGCGCCTCGTGGCCGAGCTCATTCGGGCGGGGGCCCTCCCGTAGGCGGCCTTCAGGGCCCCGTACGAGTCCTTCAGGTACTTGAGGGGCTTGGGCACCGCCGTCATCGACGTGGTCGCGGTCAGTATCAGCTTCCTGAGGCTGCCCAGTGCCGACGACACGGCCCTGCCCTCCTGCAACGCGCGCATCGGACCCTTTTGCTCGGGACTCTTGTTTTCTCAGGGGGGTTGGGGTTGGGGGGGATGGGGTCTCGCCGCGATGAATGGAAACGAGAGGGGAAAAGGGAAAAGAAGAAGAAGAAGAAGAAAAAGAAAAAAAAAAAAAAAAGGAAAAACATCGGCGGGCTCTTTTTTCCCTTGATTTCGCGACGCGCGGCTCTGAATTTGGGCTTTTAGGTTACTTTTCAGAGCCTCCGCTAACTTTTGCGTTGCCCTCTTAATTCGCGCTCTCGTGCAAATTTTCATGCGGCTGCTTCGACTTCCACCCCCCCCCCCCCCCAAGCCAGCTATTCCATAATTGAGAACATTATACGATTCGTGAATTTTCTAAATACTCACGACTATGTCGTCGACCAGCTGAAGCAGCTCTTCCTGCAATTTCTTATCTTCATCGCTCTTAATAAAGGAGGAGATAAATTTGTTTTAATTAAGAAATAAAATCTGTATAAGGAAATAATTGCTTGATTAATGGCAGCATTAAAGGCCAACGAAAGGAATGAACTGTAACAAAATTTATAGCTCAATTCTCATTTCTCTGCTGATAAAGATAACAAATTAATAAAAAATACAATAAAATGTAATAGGTTTGAATATCTGTTTTACTACTTCCTTATTATTATTAAGCATCTTACCAGTTCTATTTCTTTTTCGTGAAATTTCATCCTTTGCGGAATACTTATGGCCATGATAACCTATGATATTATTATATTATCTTGGGAAAATTGAACAGTACGTTAGAAGCAGTTCCATTACTAAATTCAAGTAAATAAGATTAAAATTCGGTTGAAACGTTGGATTCTTAATGTAAATCGCGAATCGCGTAGCTCTGTTAAGGGCTAAAGTGTTATTAAAAATAATCAATGCTTGATTTATCAAATAAAGGTGTAATTTATTTAAATGCTTCTCTCGTGTTAATTTTTATGTTAATTAACTTTGCATTTATATGGCATTAGCATATGAATAATTAATATTGAGAATAATTGAGAGAAATAAGCATGTTTTATACCCTTTATATATATATATATAATTGTAAAATCATGATAATTAATTTGAGGTAGAGAAGTATGAAATACTATTATTATGTTAAAATAATCAATACATCTAATTAATGAAATTCGTAAAAACAAGAAAAATAATTATTCTCAACAGTTGTTATTATTTATTAATTGCAAAGAAGTCCTCGAGCCCGAATTGTGTAATTTTGTTAACAATAATTAACTTTAAGTTATCACTCGGTAAAATAAGTAATCGTTGGCATTTTTTAAAAATTATTATTTATAAATTTGTGACGAATGTTTCATTCGCTTGGCAATTAAATGCCTTTACCGTACTTTAACCGAAGCATCGGATTTTGGGTTTACGTTATTCGACCCCGAGGGTTCGCGTGCACATAATTAGCCTTTGCATTAAAGTAGCTACAAGGTGATGATATTTTTTAATTAAATTATTGGTAAATACAGTGACTGGAAGGATAATTGATTAATTTCCTCGATAAACATAATAAGAACAACGCGATTAATCGATGCAGGTTGAGGACGGTAGCGAGGACTTTTTTTTTTAAATTAATTAGACACATCGATGAAAATGGAAACGCGATATTTTTTTTTTTTTTTTATCTCGCTATTTGCTCAGAGACAAAAGGGACGACGGGGACGGCTTCGCGTTGAAATTAAACCCACGTAAAATAAATTACATAATAACAGAAACTCCGATATCTCGTTTAAAGTTATGCCGTCGGCGTATTAGGGATAATCCAGTTTATCCGTGTACGGTAGAAGCAGAGTTTGGTTTATCAGAATCGAGTAACTTGGCCAGGAACTCGTATTTCCCGGCGTGAATGCTGCGGTTTCAAACAAAGTGAAAACTCGGTCAGGTTGGAAACTTTGACGCAGTCTTATTGAAATTTATATATATATATTAACATTGGCTTTAGAGCGGTCAATACGGTAGATTATTCATTTGTTTGATATTTTTCCAATTCGATAAGTTTTTCATAAAAACAAAAAAAAAACAAACAAACCAACAATTATTGTTACAACAAATCGTTATTACTTACAAAGCTGAAAATAGTACATTCGGCATTTGCCATCGACTCTTGGGCAATCGTAATTCATTTCGTCTCGTAAACAAGTTCCGGGACTAGCATAAGTTGCTTCCACCCAAGTGTCGTAATTAATCGTTTTAACAGTAGGAGATAATCCGCATAGAGTCTCGCTGCTTTCGGGGATCAGCCCATTGTCGGCTAAAGATTAAGCCAAGAAGATAAACGTCCCGGGCGATCGAGCCGGCCAGATGAGCTTCAACTTTTATGCGGATTTTCATTCGAGCTCCGAGTCTGCGCCGCGCGTCAGGCTCGCGCCAACCTACGGCACCTTCCATTGTATCCCTATCGCCTTTTCGGAATTCGTTGACAATTCGGTTACGCGGTGATTCCGAGGGTCTTAATTCGACAACGCGGGAATTAGCAAGTGCCGTAATTCAATCAAATTCGTTTCGGCGCATAAGAGCACCCACGTTAAACACCTTGTGCAGCCGTCGTCAAATGCAATTGCCCGGATCGAATTTGAAATTTTGTATCATTTTTATTTCTTGAGTCTCGCTTCGGAGTCTCATCTCAAAATTGCTCGGCTCGCAAATAACATCAAGGAACTCTGTGTAAACAAAGAAGTGCGCTCGTTTGTTAAAGAGGAAAATTGCACAACGAAATCTTTACAAGTATGCATTTGATTTTAGAATACCGGGTCTACTCGTTTAGCGTATTTTGTCATAATTTTAACAATGGACAACGCGGTGCAAGCATTTAGGTACGATATGCCTTGATGATTTAAAATAATCGAGAGGGGGGGGGGAAACAATCGGAAAATTCTGCTCTCCTTTGCGTCGATCGAGCGTCCTTTTAAACTTGGTTCGACGAATGAAAGACAATGCGAACCATCGCCAGCGATAACAATGATAAAGAAAAAATGTAATTTATAATAATCGATCTAAATCGCGATAATTGGCATGCACACGATGGCTTAAAGGCCAAGCGATTGCCTCCCTCGCTATCCGTCAACACCGTGGGCGCACTCGTTAACCACGTCGCCGTTTTTCCCAGCCGCGCACAATTTCTACCTCGTAAATCTGTAATGTCTTCGGATAATCGCGGTCGAAACGACCGCGCCAGGGAATATCCAATGAACGAGCGAGGTCGCGTTGCGCAGAATCGGAAGAAGCTCCCCGACGATTCCGATCTCGGCGCTGATTAGCGTTCGTGCTCGTAAAATAAAACCGACGAGCAGCGCGAAAGGGTTCCGTCGTAGCGTAGCTGTCGTAAGTATAGGCTCCTTTTGATAAAAACAACTCGAGTCAGTCGGATAATAATAGTTGCTAATGTAAGCACGGAGCCGAGCCGTGACAACCTAGCCAGGAGGTCGTAGCCAGGGTCTTGTCATCGATGACAACCTCGAAGGAATTGAACATAGCGAGGAAGACACTGGTGGCCTCGCTTGGCGACAATGCCAAGGTCTACTTCGACAAGATGAAGCTGTGGTTTCAAATGAAGACGACCAAGGAGGAATTCGACAACGACGCGAGAAACATCATGAACGAGGACCAGGTGCACCTGCACAACGAGTTCCTCCTCTGCCTCTTCAACAAGGTCCGGGGTCTCGTTCTGACGACGCCTACGAGGCTCGCCAAGATCAACTGCGGCCAAAGTAACCCCCAAGGCTTGAAGGAGAAGCGACTGCGCCTGAAGAGGAAGTACAGGACGGACAGGTCGAATTTCGAGCCTGCCGACGTATACGCTGAGGTCCTTACCGAGGCCTCCTCGCCGGTGGGCGACGAGCCCATAGGCGCCAACCGGTCGAGCGCCCAAGAATTGGTCCTTCCCGATCGAACCTTCGTTCTAGCCAGGCTCATGCTGGCTGCCTGGGAGAATAACATGGACGGGGCAGAGGACAACACGGCCCACATCATAATAGCCGCGACTCACATATTCTTGAAGAACATCCTGACGGCCATGTTGACCAGGAGAAAAGGATTTCGCGTACGCGACGAGTCCTTCGTGTACAATATTGGCGAGACCGTGCCGAGCATGTGGAAGAGGAACACGGCCTCTATTATACAGGAAGCCAGATACGCCTATCCGACGGTCGTCGATCCCGCCGGACAAATGCCTAGTCAAAAGTTATCCGTCGAGGATGCAGAGCACGCCACGGCCTTCGCCCTCGCCTGCTCCACCCAAACATTAGTACCCGTTCCTCCTTCCATCAATATTGTCGATTTGCAAAATACTTTGAAGGTACATAAGAATCTTGTAAATAACCATACAGTTTATGCCACTAATAAAGAACGACTCTTTACGTACAATACTCACTCGACGAGGGAGGATTTAGAGGCGCAGAAGCTCTTATTGTAATTTTATAAGCTAAGCGTAATTAAATATTATATGTGTAGATAATATATAACGCCATTGTAATGTTAACAATAAAATATTTTTCTATTTTATCCAGTTATTTTGTCTTTCACAACGATGCCAAACCTGCGTGCCAATTTAGGTTTTATTTACTCTTCATTCCTATAGCTATCAGTTGCTATTGAGTTGATAAAATTTATGCAATTCGTACTAATTTACAGAGCGTAACGTGCAAAGTTGAGTTAATGATAATCGTTGCACAATGCAAGATTATCTATGTGTATTGGGCAATAATGTATAAACACCAAGTGTTAATTTAGTAAACATATTTTATTTTTGTGTTGCTCAAAATTGCAATTACACAAGGGAATAAGATATTTACAGTAGTCTTAGGAAAGTCTTATATTTTATTTCTTATTTTTACGAACAAACGGATTAATTCAGAAAAATCATCTACAAATTATCTCATACGGTATAAGTTTGCAATGATTTGGTGCAATTAAAATTAAATAAACAATATTATAGATCACAAATTTGATTTTGTAAAAAATTGCCTTTAAGCTTATAATGGAAGAAAAATGAATCATCTATGAAAACAAAAAAAAAAAAAGTGTCTATTTCCTCTATAAAAGGTGTATTTCATTATTTAAGGAAATGAAAATTCATTTGGCTTTTAAATTATAATACATTTATGTGAAAAAAGCATAATATATATATATATATATTAAGTTGGTAAGCATCTTCACTCCTAATATAGAAAAACAAAAATTTATTCTTATAGAATATTTAAAATTTAATATATTTCAATTGATTTATAGATAATAAGCATGCTTTAGTAGTAAATAAAAAACAAAATTTATAATTTATACAAAACTGATTGATTTCCTTGCCTGTTGTAATAAACTAATTTAATATTATATAAAAGTCAATGATACGCTGTTTTTTTAATAAATCGAAGAAGGTTTTTCAAGTAAATTAAAAAAATATTAATATGAAATTAAGTACAGAAATAAGTTAATTAATTGAAAAGAATGAATTTCAAAATTTTTTACGTAAAAAAATTTCCATTAAATTTCGTTAATATAAATTGTTAGTATTTTGATTTTTCAAATGATTCTATAGAAAGACAATACTTGCATTGTTCGTTAAATATAGAATGAAGTTATTGTACACATTTATTCACTTATAAGCTTATCACTAGTTAAAAGTTAAAAGATAACATTATTTTTATAAATGACTTTTCTCACTATCAAAATTATGCATTATGAGTACGAGTCTCATCACTTTCAGTTCGTTTGCTACTTTTGCTTTTCTTAGATCGGTATTCCTCCCATTTTCTATGATTAAGGGTCTGAAAGTCTTCTAAAGAGGCTATCGATTCTAAATATTTTGATAATTTAAGTAATTCACGATCCTTATGTCTATTTAAATGAGCTTGCTTAAAAGCTCTTATTCGGAGTCCAGACTGTGGATTCATAATGAAATTCCTTCGAATATCATCAAACATAATTGTGTTTTTGGCAGAAAACTGTTTATATTTACCCCATATAATTCCTAGAGGCTTAACGTCAACAACACCGTACTTTGGCGTATAAACTGATATCATGGCAAGAGAATCTAAATAAAAGGCTATTTTATAATCTGGGTGATTGGAGACCCCTAGGAGTTTTATCTTTTCATTAATCCACTTCATATTTGTCGCAGACCAAATAACTATATCGTAATTTTTATACGCGCTAGTCAAAAACTCATGCAAATAAGGTCGCATAAGTTCTATTCCAGTTCCGGCCACTGATCTATGATCAAACAGCGTATAATCGATATCGAGAACCAGCAGCTTTTTGCCTTCCCTCAATGGATTCAGTTCTTGAATTTTATACGTTTCAATTCGCTTTTGAATCTTAGCAAGGTAAATTTCAGCCTTTTCGATCTCTACTTCTTCCTCTTCGATATCTAAATCATTTATCACATCGGGCATATTTTCTGGTGCTTGGCTTACTTCGGCAATATCCTCCTCGCGCGAGCCCATCATCATCAGCTTAAAGCCTTGCTTCAAGCCTAATTTACTTATAATATCATCGTCTTGCGCTGGCTTTCCTATTAATACAAATTGATTATTTTTATTTTGCCATCGAAATTTCCCCCTAACTTTTAAAATTATTTTCAAATAACAAAAATTGTCTGCCTGTGCCAACAGCAACATAAGCATACCACATTATTGTATTAAAAGTTATTCCGGTGAACGAACAGGTAGGCACTCTAGGCTCAACGTTTTGTGATACGCTTTACGACTGATAAATGAATTTCTCAACTAATTACAATCGAGCCACGACAAATGGCACACAGCAGCGTCCGATTATTTATAAACATTAATTAAGAATACGTGAACGACGAGGAGGATCGTAGATATTTAACGTAAACGTACGTAAAATCGGCATTAAGTTGCGTTAGCTCATCAATAATCAATAATAATCGTCTAATCGCTCACAATAACAATATGATTACAAAGCTCAAAATAATATCTGAAATCAGCTCGATCGTATCATTTGTTTAGTAAGTGAAATATAACCTTTAAATTTAAGATTGAGAAGCTTTTGCCTCTCGGGTCTGACTCCTGTCATTTTCTGTATTTTCTCCTTCAACGAAAAAACCGTATCATTTTCCTCAATGTCGGTAATCGAATATTCCTCGCCGCTCCATTTAACAGTGATTTTTATTTCATTCTCCATTTAGCTTGATTATCGCGACAGTCAAACAGTGTTGTAACTACGAGATATGAGAGCTACGAGCTACGAGTGCGCGACACGTAAAGACGCTGCGACTCGTCGTCGGCGCCGGTAAAGCAGGTCCCTGCCCCCATTCGCCCGTAGTTGGCCCGTCGGCCGGGAGCCGCTCCTCGATCATCTCGTCGCGCGCTCCGCTTAACCTCTGGGCTCCTGCACCCCCCCAGCCCCAAGGCCGAGCCAGCGCCTCCACGGGGACCGGGCCTTTAAATCAGTCTCTTTTGCCCTCCGATCGGCCAAATCGGCCGAGGGCCCTCGACTGCGCCCGCCGAGCCTCCCCCCCCGATGGGAAAGGTCCTCGCGCACCGCGGCCCTCCGCGATTACTCCCGCTCGTGTGCCAAGTGGGCCGTTTGCTCGGCTCACCGGCGTACTGCCTCCGGGCTCTGCGCCGAGGCGAGAGCGAGCGGGACCGACGAGTCTGTAATTTTTTGCCGCCCGTCTTGGGCTCGATTTTCTATCTCGATTCTGACCCACGGCCAAGGGCGAACGCTCCTCAGCCTCGGGACGATCTTCGCGAACGGGACGAACTCGGGAACTGAATTGTAACCCGGATGAGAATTGGCGATAAAATTGTTATGGAGCGGGTCGTTTCATTGATGCCGTGGCTTTTTACGCGAGCCGCGGGCCCAAAGTCGCGCATCCTGTTTGTAATTGTAAGACTTTAGTTTTGCTTTTAATAGCAAACAAAGGAAAAAAAAAACACCGCTCACTCATTGCTGGTAAAATTGATTTTTTAACGGTAGTAATAAATCGTAAATATCAATAGCCGATAAGTATTGATACGCAGCATAAGGGATAATTTATAAGGAATTGAAATTCTATATCGTATCGATTTATAATTATCGAATCGATGATTTAGAATTATAATTAGAGTTTAATTTGGCTCGATTTAAGCTTCGAAACAATGAAATATCGAATAGTCAAAGTGCAAGGGAATAGCGATTGACGGGAGGAGGAGAGCCTTAGACATTTTGTTGGTTTCATTTAACAGTCCGAAGGGTTTCCTCTCGACCGAGGAGTCGGTATAAAAGTATTCGAAAATTGTACGAATCTTGGGCATTGATATTCTATAAGTGGCGGCGTTAATTTCGATATCTTTGCGCTCACTTGAAACTAGCTTTCAACTACGACCCTATTGATAATCCATTCTATTAGTTCCCACGGGGGATGGGAGTTGGGAAAAAGAAGAAAATAGCGGTAATACTTGGGAGTAAGTTGAATTAAATTTGATCAGTCAGTTTTGAAATTGTGATTGGCTTATTCATCAAAATGAACTCGGGCTGGCTGCGTTTAAAACTATTATTCGGAACAGGAGTGCAACGGTTTATTTTCTCACGGAGGAAAGTTGGAGCCCCATTGCGAATCTACCCGGGGAGCCGCGCTTCCGATCCTCCTCCTTCTCCCCCTCCCCCTCCCTCCCTCCGTGCGAGCGATGCAGTTGTTGTTGTTGTTTTTGCGTCGTGTAACGACTAGGAAAATATTAGGGTTGCATTGCTGCATTATACATTCATTTGGATCGGCGTCGAGGCTCTTAAACTTATCAAAGTTGCATGATAATTTATCTGCCAGTGATACCGTCGATCTTGCGCGAATTTATTAGGCATTGCAAGGAAAAATGTTACCTTGGAAAGCCCAGAATATTCGAAAAGGTAAGTAAGATCAGAGCCATTTACGATAGCGTAGTATTTCAGGCATAAGGAAATTGAAATATTGTATCGACAGCCTTTTTTCTTTTCGCATTATGTTAGCACGCGAATACATTTATCGAGGAAAAGTATCCTTTGAGAAATATATTTCTTCGATATCTCGCTTACAATAATCCGAATAAATAAAGCGAATGCTTTTGACAAAAGCTCACCGCACGCGCATCTCTCTCTCTCTACTCAACATTACAGCCAGCCCTCGTCGCAACGGTCCATTAAATCATCGAGCTCTCGCCATGACGCTGGAGTACAATCCTGAGGGGTCGTCATTAATTCTAATGTAAATCTTGTAACTTAAGCAGACGACGAAACGGTCGAGCGTAACAATTAGACGGTGCGATCGAAATTAGGAAGATGCTGCGACTGTTGTGGAGCCCTCCCAGGAGCTTTCTCTTAAGTGACCACAGAATTTAATACCCTTTAAAGTGTCTCCGCAGGAGGCGATACTTATTATACGTCGGGTAAAAGCGAGAGCCCGGTTTATCATCAATGTTCATAAATAATAGAAAATTAATGATCCTTCGCCGGCCGAAATGGAACTCGGTGAAAAGGCTTGAAGATCTTTTCAAAAAAAAAAAAAAAAAAAACTCACCACTGCCACGCAGCCGTCTCGAGCCAGCGGTGGGAAGATAAAGGCAAACACGCTTTCCTCGCGAGAGGATGGAAAAGTAAGAGAGAGAGAGAGAGAGAGAGCGAGAGCCCTACGGAGTAATAAAGAAGGGCACGATTATTGACGAAGCGCAGAAGGCGAGTCGCGGGCCTTTATCCGATCGCGGCCGGAGGACCGAGCAGTGGTACGAGCAAGGGTACGGCGCGCCAAGGGCAGCAGGGGGCCGATAATTAGACGGTGAAAAATGCAGGAGGCCGAGCGGCCACCGCGGCGTCGGGGGCTCGGGGCGCGCGGGTGCGGTTGCGCCGGATGCGGATACGGGGGGTTGGCGAGCTCGGGGCGGTGGAGGGGCCGGGCGGCGCGGCGGCGCAGACCGAGCCCCTGAGCGAGTGGCGCGTGTTTCGCTTGAGCGCGCTCCGTCCCGTGCCAATAGCGCCAGTGACAGCGGCTCGACGGGGTTGGCCAGTCAGTCCACCGGCGACGTAAGCTACGAGCCAGCACCAGGTCCGGCCCAAGGCGGTACGCGCGGCTCCGTCCAAGAGCCTCATCCCCGTCGGCGAGGCAGCGTCCCTCGGCCGGCTCCTCGATCCTGAGCCGAGCCCCCCCCCCCCCCGACGCCAGGCCCCCCGCGTCCGCGCTCCCCCTCGAGGCCCGCGATCGCCGAGGAGAGCAGTCCCCTGGAGCTCGGTAGGATCCGGGGAAGCCAGGAGGCCAGTGCCTCCTCTCCATGAGGCTGAAGGATTTTTAAGAGATCGCGGTAGAGGGCCCGAGTCCGAGTGCCGAGTAAGAGTGAAGTGAACCGAGCACTCGGTGCCTACCCCGACGATTGCCACCAAATCCGGACAAGGAGATCAAGGATGGCCGCGCCGCCATTTCTTATCGCCAAGTTCGTATTCTCGGTCCCCTTCTGCATTATCCTCCTTTGCCTTGGTAAGCTCCCATTATTATGACTCTTTTAACTTATGCTTAGCCTGCGTGCGTCTGCCCTGCGCGCGTAACTGCCCTCGTCTAACTTTTTTTTTTCTTTTTTTTTTCTATGGCCACGGTCGCTTTTCCTTAGAGAACGGAGGCTTCTTCGTTGATCCTTGAGGTTTGACAACTCCCTGTCCGCGAGGTTACTCTTTCAGCGGTACAATTATTTCGCCCGTGCGAAACGGTCGTTGGATTTTTTTTTTTTTTTTTTTATATACATTTTCCTATAAGGTATGATAATTTTGTCCCCGTGAGTTTTGGCCATTTCGCAAATGCGTCACTACGTTATCGCTGAGGGCTGGAACTTATGGTAATATATATATATATTTATCATTAGTAAGGTACATTGAAATTAACTTTATTGTAATTATAAGGATACAAGCGCAAACATTACTTGTCAATAAACTATAACGAATGCTACTCCTTAAATATTCGATTTTTAAATTTATTCCTGTAGTTAGATATTCTCCATAAGATATACTTTATATTAAGATCCTGCAATTTTTATCACTGCCCGTATAATAATGTCGAGTTCCCGTGTACGAGGGTACAAACTTACTTGTAAAATATTCTCTCTAGTCTCACTTGTCCCGCCGTCATTATCCACTCGCCAATACATTGATCAATATTTAAAAAATCCAAACAACTTAATTGTAGGAATTTTTTAAAGGATAAAAGTATCATATATTGCTTACGTATACCGATTCTAACATTTTTTAAAAAAACATATATAAGAATACGTAATTTTCCTTATACGTCATGTTAGAAGATTTTTTTTCAATCAGCTAACGAATGAAGTTCTTAATTCGGTAGCTGAAAATTTTATCGTATGTATTATCGATAAGAAGAGCTTAGAAAAAAACATTGACTAACGTATTCGTATGCATGAAATCCAATGTTATTATTCGTAGGTATATGGATTTAATTACTTGTTAGAGAATGGCATTTATATTTACAAAAATGGATTAAGAGCAAAAGTTAAATTTAACCTTCGCTTAACGTCTATTATTCTATGGGGTAAACGTATCGCACCATAAATATTTTGATAGTCAGTAAACTTATAAGACGATGATATTATTTAAAAATTCCGTAAGTGATTTATTTTTAATATAAACATATATTCTTCCGTAACAATTAAGTTGAAATTTATTTAACGCCTTAACGTCAACTGTAAATATTGATTATTATTATTTTTGCCATAAAATCTAAATCTGAAGAATTTGAATGCATTGAATACGTTTAATTAATTAGGCTATTGCATAAAACTTATATTCGCTAAAATATTTTACATCACTTCAAAGTTAGAAAAATATAATTGACGTCTTTATAAATATTTAAAAAAAATAATCCTTATTCGAATGACAAAGAATTACACCAAAATAAATTAATATTCTTCAATATTTATTATAGAAAGATAAATGTATTTAAAAATCCACTATCTATTAATAAATTAATTAAAAATTAAAGTAGTCTGTAGTGCAATATTTGCTTTCAGTGATCTATTTTGATAAAAAAAAAAAATTTTTAATCTTGTAAACCAATTATAATATAATTCTAAATTCAAAGCTTAAATGTATCTATTGAATACTTATATTAGGAAAGCCTATATTTCAATATAAATAGAAATATTAGCTCGACAGTCGATATTAATTTCACCGTTAGTTTTGTATGAAATTGAAATCCTATATATAGATTTTTAATTATTTACTTTAAAAAAAAAAAGCTTTAAATTTATTTTTTCTTTATTAGGTAAATTATATGGTATATATTAAAACGTTTGTACGTATACATAACCAAATATATATACTTATTTATTTAATTTATTTTTTATTTTGTTCAATGGATTACTTACGCCCGTATGCGAAAACATCATTGCTTTTTAACAAATGCGATATATTGATTGTAAAACAAAATAATTAACGTGTACAAAAAAAAAGCACTTACATATAAGTTATTGGTCAACTTTTGAAAATGATTATTATTACATTAAATTAATCATAACTAAATACGCGATTTTATATTGAATTCCACGCATAAGCTATTGTTATTAGCAGTACAACAATTTTACATGTAGTAAAATTAAAATAGCAATGTTTGTGAAAATCATTACTTTGCATTTATGGCTTGGTTGCAATATTTGAATAGGCGATGCAACTTTTAAAATGTAAATTTTATAAAATCACTATTGATTAGAATCGCACAAGAGTACTAAAATATTAATTTATCAACATGAAATTGACTAAAGCTATTAAATGATGTAATTTTTTTTTTGACTCATAGTTTCCCTCTTTTTCATCAGTCAAATTTTATTATAAATTTATAAGTGTTTTTCAAACAAAATTTTAAATTGATTATTTTAGTATGCATTAAAATATCCAATAACCTTTTTTAATAAAATATTACAACAGTAACATTTTTAGATACTTGGTAATGTAATTTAACGAAAATTTACGATATTTGAAACTTTACGCGTGTAATGAATAATTGACGCAAAATAAATAACGAAATATGTGAAATAATTTCAAGTTAATTCCAATGCAATAAGGCTATCGATAAGAATATCAATATCATAGTTTTTTTTTTATATATATACAGGAAGATGAATTTCTTATATTTTAATTTTATTGTTTTATCAAAACTTAGTTTTAATTTTGTACAAATAATGCGACTATAGATCTAAGGCTATTAATATTAATTTAACGTGCAAAATAAACTTTATAATAGCTCAATGTTGTTAAATACTGAAGTTAGGATGAATTAAAATTTCCATAACACAAAATCTCGTACGAAAATTGTTTTTCCCCTTTATGGACTCGCTGTCGTAAGGAAAAAAAAAAAGAAGACCACTTCTCTACATAACTTAAGCTGTTCGTATCGTTGTGAAAAATATGAAATTTGTCCAATGTTGCTCAATACGATAATTATTCCTACGCCTAATCTAGATTCGTACGAATCGAAATAAATATTTGACCCGCATTTTATCAAATGAGTCGAAGCATAAATTTGACTGTATTTATTATGTACGACGGAGTATAATTGGGTACATGAATTTCTCGAATGCACTATCCATTATTAAGTTCCATTGTAGCAGGGGCACACCACATTTATAAAATACCAAGCTATTTTCTGGCAAATCTTAATCGAGGACGTTTATAAATTATTAATTTCGGCTGCTCTCAAAACAAGCTTTCACACCTACGGAATAATGCTTATTGCCCAGTGAACGAGTGTAGCCGAGAAAGAAACACGGAGTTTCCGAACAAGCGTCAAACAGCAAGTATTTAGTTTTCCATCGTTTTAGTTTCACGAAAAAGATTTGTTTTAAGTTTACCGTATTAATTGTAGGCTTAACCAAAGCATTCGGCATTAACGAACATCTTCGTTTTTGCAACTGCAATGACTGCATCTAATTGGAAAGCTTTAATTACGAAGGAAATTGTACAAGTAGCGTAAATGGTAAACGATAGTTTTTTCTTAAAAAAATGCATCGGCCTATTTTGTCCCATTAATTTAAGATCGTGCAATGGCTTTTTTTTGGAGGTAAGCGCTTATGGTTACGTCTGCTTTTTGATAAGTAGAAGTTTGTAATATTTGCCAGACCATTTCAATAGATTAAGCCTCGATAGAAGTGCGACTGTTGAAATGTGTTTGCATCCAATAATAACGGTTGAGACGCATAATGCGTTGTACAACACTGGGATGTTATTTCAGTTATGTTTTTCTTATTCCTAATCGCTATAAGGAGTAAGGGAGAGAGAGGGGAAATGTCTCAACGATCATACTCTTCCATTGAAAAAATCTTAATTAATCCTTAAGGGCTCGTTTAATATTACGACGCATCATTAATATACGTTTTTAATATACGTTGGCTACTACCGTGCTTCGACTGTACTTAAATACATTCGCGCTTAATCGTACATCGTGGCTAATAGTACGATGTTATTTTATTTACAGGCTAATAAATTATTGTCAATTTAATTTAAACTGCTTCGGTAAAATAGTTACATGCACCTTTAGCAGCTCGCGCGATGCCATTCCTGAGTGATAAAAGAAACGAAAATAACATCGCCTTCACAAGTCAAATTTGGATGATAATATATATATATATATATTTACAATATATAAATTTATACTCCAATCATTTTCACCGTACAAATGTCGCTATTATCGTTCGATGCCAGCAGCAAGATTTAGCTCTATATTTAAAGGTCGACTTTTTACATCGGCCAAAGGTATCATTAAATACTTAGCGTATCGTTTAAAGGCCGCTTCGTCCATCGCCAAACGCTTAAACATCTTTTGGCTTAATTCTCGTCGCCGACAGCCGGCCTGGTGCGAAAGCGATTTTAAAATTTTAAAAACCGATTACACTCGAATCAGCCGGAACGCTGGCCATTGTTTTGCCACTGGTATTTTTACAATCAACAGAGGGAGAGCCGAATTCATTTCGAGCTTTTCATTTGCGAGCTGCCAATGCCGCGAGCAGCCAACCGATAGTCCCTACCGCACAAAAGCATATTTTATTTTGGCCTCGGCGCAAGAGCCTCCCTCCCTCCCCCCACCCCCGCCGGCCTAGATGCAAATAAAAGTCTTATCGCGTCGAGCGGCGACGCGTGGATGCGATGCACCGGCGATAGATGCACGCCTTGCTTCGGGCCGCCGTCAATAAGGCTGCGCGTAAAGTTTCAATACCGAGGAGTCGAATTATCCATCGGGGGCGCGGGAATAATTTGCACTTGGGCGCGAGCCGCAAAGGCCCTCCCGGCATCCCGGGAGGATTGATATCGGCAGATTTGGAGAATCGAGCGGAGGACCGCGAGGCCCTATCCCCCGTATACCGGCTCGCCCTGGACGAGCGGACCGTCTCGGTCCCCCTGTGCGGCCTACGGCGTTGGCTGTTCGGCGTTGGCTGGGCGGGCACCGACGCCGCCGCCGCCGCCGCCGAGCGGCACCGCGCCCGGAGCTCGGCGATAAATGTCAAAATTTTCAGAGCAGACGCCATCTTGCCCGAGCGCTTCGGGGATTCGATCCTGCGACGCCGCGTATTATCGTCCCGAGCAGTTGGGCGGCGGGCGGGGGGTGGCGGGGAGGACAACCTATAGTCGCCTTTGTGTACTTTATAAAATTATAAAATAGCCGAGTATCGCTTAAATAGAGAATCGCTTATCTAAATTTAGATCTTGGGGGAATATTTTCTCGTTTTACTCTCGGTGCATAATTTATTTTGAGATACGGGGACATCCCTTGGCTCGGCGAATTGAGACGCGCACACGCGCACGCACCGTTATTGCGCTTTTAAAAATCTTGCGGAGCTGATATTTTTTTTTTTTCTTTTTTTTTCTTCTTTTTTCTTCTTCCTTCTTCTTTTTTTTTTTTTTTTTTTTTTTTTTTTTTTTTTTTTTTTTTTTTTTTCGTACGTTAGCCAGTGAGCATCGAGCACGTCGATATTATTCACTTCGTTAATAAAACGTACCTCGACTTATTCAAAGTATCGGAATTTTCATACGGTCAAAGTCAGCTGCTATATATGCTTGGTAAGGAACTCGTGAGCGGTAAATACGCGAAAAGGATTTACCAATCAGAGATTGATTAATAATTTATAAGTGCCTTCCCCTCCCCGTGTCCCCGCCCAATTTATTTATCCCCCCATTAGATACGATTAATATTAAAATACGATCGATAATAACCAAATTGCTCGATGCCGTCGTATTTGCATTATTCTGTCGACGTTCTTTCTCTTGTCGTGGAGTCACTCAGTTTAATTAACCGGTAGAATTAAAAATTATATACAAAAAATCAAAGATAATACCCTGCGCAATGTTATTTGATTGAGGCGACATTAATAAACAGTTGGCAGTCGCTTGTTTCACTAGTTTAGTATTATTAAATAAAAGTAGAGTTAGTAAAAAAAAGCTTTGTTTATACAATCAATTTTTATAATATTATTTGGAAAAACATCAATAGTTTTATAAAAGCACGAGAAAATTCATTAATCAGAAAACAATATTTCTATTAAATTCCATTTATGGCCCGTATTATTGATATATTTTAGCAGAGAATTTTTTCAATACGCATACATACATATATGCATATGTATAAAAAAGGTCTAATATTATTTATGAATTGATTTTACGATCCATTTGCTTATAAATGTACGTTGGGAGTTTTTCATACAAATAAGGGCGTATCTTAGATAATAAAGAGTAGTGAATTTTGGTATACGTAGGAAACTATTTATAAAAGAATTTAAATAACTTTTCGACAAAGAGATAATAGAAAAAAAATACATTAATACATTATTTTATGACATAATTTCAAACATGAACTGGGCAGTAATTTATTCGCTTTTAGGTAGAAAACTTTTACGTTTGTATTTTTTAAGAAGCTGATTTCATATCGAGTCACACTATAAATTATTTTAAAGAATTATAGAGAGAAGATAGAAAGATTTATACCGTAGTCGCAAATTTTATTTCTAAATATATAGTAATTGAATTATTATGCAAAAAGTAAGTTCAATTAAAATAAATAAAGTATTTATGGGAATGTATGATTAGTTAAATTATACCAAATGATCTTTTTTCCGCTAATGTTTTTAAACCAAAAATTACAATCAATTTTTTTAAAACTAGTTTTGAATATTCCGATTTCACCGGAGACGAAAGTATTAAATAAAACAATAATTATCTAATATATCCTTCGAGTTGTTAAGCTAGACTGAATAATATCGAATCATAATGAAACGCAGTGCAGTGAATTATAGCTTGTAAGATTGAATACGTTGCATTAAAAAAAAAAAAAACAATGAAATACATAGCTTTATTATATTTAGCTTTGTAAGAATTCGATAAAAAATGCTTTCTTGAAAAATATCACTGCAATTACGGACAAATTATCTTCATATATCCAAGAATTATAATTATCAATGTAATGACGCTGTATGAGAATTGTAATTAAATTAATACATAGTGCCTTAAATATGGCAGAACGATAGATCGTTTGAAATAAGAAATGCCTTATTTCTACTAGGAAATCATTGGAGAATCTTTGTAATAAAGGTCAGGCTATTTCATGGTTGGTCTTTATTTAACTTATTAAATGAAAAATTGTCACAGTAGCGCAAGGAAATATTGTTCATAACAACCTGTTTCATTTCATTTGACATCGCAATTTTCTTTCCACTTTCTTGGCCAAGCATTACATTAATATTATCATATTACCCATGAGTCCGAAAACTCACAGCGCTTACGAACGAAGATGGATTAGTACCAAGTATTACCGAACAATTCTTCAGGGTTCTTAATTAAGTTAATTAGCGGGAAAAAACATTGTTAGCTATTAAATTGATTACAGTGGGTGTAGTCGGTCGCGAACGTTTTATTACGGATTACCTTTTACACACATTATCCCTCTCACACACACACAAATATACATATATATATATATATATATATATATATATATATATATTTATATGTTAAATAAAATTTCATTGCCATCCTGGACATTTTTCAACGAAACAATGATAAAATAATATTGCCAATATTATGGACTCACACGCACGCGCGCACGCGCGCACACCAACATATGCATACAAGTGACAATTATAAATGTAAAGCACGTATAAAGGCTAATATGTAAAGACTAATCGCTGATATCGATGAACAATAAAATTACAGGGCCGACTATAATAATGAATTGGTTATAACGTCGTTAGCGTTTTGCCGTTAATTCGTCATTATATGATATGCTGATATCCGTATGCTTTTCCCGCTTTTCCCAACGATGCAAATTCAAATCGCAACATAATATTAAAATTAAATTGTAGTTGGCAGTTTATTTAGCCCAATGGCGACGTTCCGCTTAACGTATTCGTCGAGCGCGGGGGATAATTTTTTTTGTTTTTGTTTTTTTTTGTTTGTTTATTTATCAACCCTGCCTTTATCAAGCTTTTATTCGACAACCGGCAATTTAAATAATACTCATTTTCCAAACAATATATAAAATACAGCAGCCGATAGATTTGCACAATTATTAAAATCCTTTAACGGAATAAGACTCAGCCTTGCATTACACAATCAAATATGCAGATTAGCTTGATTGGACTGAGAAAATGTATTCGTTATTAATATCATTTGCCGGTGCGGTACAATCGGAGTAAGTGGAAATTGATAAATTGCAGCTCTACCGACTGTACCGAGCTGTTCTCAGCTACGCAAAGAATATTATCCAAGATTGCTTCTTTATAATCTTTGTGGTCTTGCGCGAGCGTTGCGTATTCGAGATTGCTCTTAATGCTAAGCAATTGTAAGCTCGTAAGGAAAAATTGCCGAACAATGGAAGGATAATTTTACATTGAGATATGTGTGCACAATGTAAAAGCCAAGGGAAAACAGAAGATATATTTAATTAAGCGGATATAAAATAAAGGCAAAAGTTATCTGTACCAGCCTAGGATTGTTACGCTAATGCGGAGTATCGATCTCTCTCTCTCTCTCTCTCTCTCTCTCTTGAGAGATACTAAAATAGAGAGGATGAGAGGGTGCAAAACCGATAATGTGAATTTTCGCCTAGTACTCTTTTCTTCTTATACATTCGTGCTTTCAATCGAAAGTAATCCGATATAGCTAAGTAAACGCATATCGTTGAAATTCCAGAAATCCGACACAGACTTGTATATTACGATAATTCTTATAATTACTTCTTACTGCGTCTATTAGCTTGTGGCGATTATTTGCTCGATAAACTATTTTACATTTATTTTGGGGGAGCTTTTTTTCACTCTCTCTCTCTCTTTCTCTTTTAACATAAAATTTATCTTACCGAATATATATTTTATGTATAATAAATTCGAACGATAAATCCAATGTGTTAAGTTACATGATGATTTGTAGATTTTCTTTTGCTGTATTAATTATTACACGAGAGGTTGTCTACTGTACACGTGTTGCAATTAATAATGATACGTTAATTGCATCCATTGTATTTAATACTCATTGTTAATTATCATGGTTTCCTAGTTGGTATATTTCTGCGTATTTCCTATGTAATTTTTCTAACGCGTAGTATTATTATTATTATTATTATTATTATTATTATTATTATTATTATTATTATTACTATTATTATTATTATTATTGCATTACATAAATTTTCTCACGTGTGATTTTAATTACATTTATTCGTAATTATTAATATCGTTATTCGCAAGTCGCGAAAGATTTAGGATTCGTTGTAGAAATGTTCAAGAAATATCGCGCAGCGTAAGATATAATTACAAAATTTACAATATTTTTCTCTCGCCAATGAAAAAAGGCCGTGTAAATAATTTTGGCAAAAACAATGTGAGGGCATTTTAAAAATTTGGACTCCGTGATCCCCTAATTTCCATATTCCTCTTCGCCCTTATTTTCAAGCGATTAGCCCTCGCTTTTTCCACCCATCATCGCTCCACCATTATGTTATATTTTTTGTTCGTTCCACGTGGCCGTTGCTACTACTACTACTACTACTACTACTACTAATACTACTACTACTACTATGTCTCGATGTGTTTACCGCGTTCGCAATCTATTACCATATTTGGCAGTCGCATGTCATACTGATCTATAAAAAGAATCTGTCACAGTGGATAAGATACTTACATAGAGTACGGCTACACGGCCAAAAAAAAAAACTTGATAAGTATGTCGAGTTGGCAGCCTGTTACACGTTTTTTTAGCGAACCATCGTTTCGTTGGAAATCGCGAGGAGTTGACGGGTTGAGGAAAATTTTGAAATATTGATGGATGGAGACAGATTTTTAAGGACTTGAGCAAAATTTTGGTAAGTTGGTTACTTAAACGTTGCAAATGTTTCGGTTAATCGCGCGTGGAAATGCTTGAATCGGAAAATCTAAGTGTTCACCAGAAACATGGAAAAATTATTGATAATATTAAGTATCCGTGTATTTATTGAACCAAAAAAACATGTTTATCTTTGCAATATTTTATACATAATATTTCATATTTATACCTGCTGAATTATATGTGTTATTGTTATTGTCAAAGCAATCTATGTTTTGTATTTCCATTGATAGCTTAATAAAATACAATATTAATTTGCATTTATATATACGTGCATATCTGTAATAATGCAATTTTTCATAAAATACGTATTTATCGAATATCAGTGCGAGTAAATGAAGAGTAAAAGAAAATTTATTTAATCGACTTTATTCTTTAACTATTGTTATTTTTACGTACTTTATGTTTTTTGTTTCAAAATTTCAACTATTATTTTACATATATAAATTTATTTCGTTATATATATATATTTCGTCTATTACGTGTCAATGTATATTCTATACATTCACATAATAAATATATTATCAAATCATATCAAATCATGAAATATAATGTTCGAATACACAGACTTTAAATAATTGATGTTTATTTAATTATATTTTAATGCTAATTATCTAACTTTGAACTGTAATACTAATATTATGTTAGTACTTAGTATTATGAAATCATGTAAACGAAGTTACTTCGGATCGCGTAATTTTTAAATATTCGAAGTAGCAACACATATTGAGTTATATCACTGAAATTCGAAAAAAAATATAATTTTTCATTTAACTATAAAAGTTTCCCTTATATTTAAAAACAATATTTAATCGTCTATTGAGCTTAATCTTAATATTTATTAGCATAAGTACTTTCATAACCAGTGAGTAAACTAATAATTTAATAAAATAAAAACATCAAACTTTTGCCGTCGTGATTTTTAAATAGCTGACAAGTTAAGGATAAAACATTTAAACTTTGCGCGATATATTGTAGCAATAAATAATAAATCATATAGATAAAAAAAATTTTTATAAATAAATTAACCGCGACAGCGGTGTAAATAATATTAAGAAGCGCTTAAATTTATATTATTACAGCTATAAATACAGGAAGTAATTCGTTATAATATTTTGCCATTATCTTTCGAATAAAATACTTTTCCTTGTTTTTCAACATTCTTTAACAACCATTTCGCATTCTTTGAGATTATCTTCATCTTGCTGTACCGCTTCCAGCTATATTTTGTTTCGTCTCGAGTCAGTGCTTTATATTCGCTAGAAGCTCGTTTTTTCTTCTTCTTCCGTACTCTCTCTCTCTCTCTCTCTCTATATATATATATCTTTATAAAAGATGCAGTTTCGAAAGTATTTAGACCGATGTTCATTTAGCTTGTAATTTAGAGAAATGAAAAAGCCTACGTACGTTGTGAATAATGGAAATGAAACGGTAATATATAAACAGCGGACCGAGTCGGGCTTTGGGAATAAAAAGTTTCGTTGTGCATTGGGGGGTTGCCCTGCCAAAATTGCACTTAATATTACTTATGTACGTCATTGTGAGAGTTGTATCGATCAGTATGACAGACCGAATGCACATACTAGAGAGCTCATTGATAATATAACTATACGGCTGGGTTAAGAAGACAATTTATTTTTCTTCCCGAGACTCTTTATTCTTGTGTTAAAAAAAAAAAAGAAAGAATATTATCGTCGAATAATCCATTTGGTAATGATGAGACGGTAATTGATACCTAAGTATTATACTTTATTACACGGCCTCGATCCTTGACTGCTTAATTCTAATCGGGATAATAATTGCGCTCATTAACATTCCAGCTCGGGAATTTTGTTTCGTTAGCTTGAAATTATTGTCGGCCATTGCGAAGGCTCGATCATTGTCAATTGAATTGAAGAAGGAGGATAAACAATTGCAATTAGCTTTACGGTTCGACAATTACTCGATCGCTTAGTTCTCAAAGCTCGACAGACGTAGACGCGAAAAATTCAAAAAAAAAAAAAGAAAAAGAAAAAGAAAAGAAAAAGAAATTAGAAAAAAATTAGACATTTTTCAATACAGCGCGTAAGATATTGTTGAATTTATAAAAAAAAACCAATGGACGTGCCGCCGACGCGTAAGTCCACTAAAGTGATAATGGGCCCTCGGTATTTGATTCGGTTTTCGAATTATAGCAATGGACTTACGTATGACTTTAGGGAACAAGTGGCACTAAATTTTGATTTGCTTTACAAAATATAAGGGGAGTGGGGAAAATGCGAGAGGATTGCACCAGACAGTGGCATTAGCCCCGTATCAAGCAGTTTTACATTTTGGAATTACACATCGCTCGGTAATGGTATTCCGCCGCCTAATAGAACTTTCGACGTGATAACTTGAAGGAGTAATTGTGATTAATCGTTGGACGCGTCGAATAATTGCGTCGGTATGATTTTTCGTTTGAATTTTCGTAAAATTTCCCAACACCGAGACGCCAGCTCTATTCTCCGAGGCTGATACCCCAAGGCTCGAGGAGGAGTTAAGTTCTTACCTCTGGGCTTCAATTAGCGCGCAATAATAATAATAATAATAATAATAATAAGGCGCAGACGGCCAATAAGTTAGGCTAATGGTGTACGATTAAGGAAGAGTGGCCGCAAATTATAATCGAATCGTCTGCGGCAGGGCACAAGAAAGTGCATTGCAAAGCTATTCGAGGTAATAGATCGGCACACGTATATCATGTCGTAATCCAGACGACGGGGCTGGGCCGGGCAGGCCGAGAGAGCGAGAGCGCGGGACGGGGGCGGGAGGAAAGCCCATCAGCATCGATCGGCTAAGCCTTGCGGTGAGTCGATCTGTCGGGGATGCGAGTAGCGTCGGTCTGCATTCATGCCTGGCAAGGCCGGCGGCGGCCCGAGGGTGGGGCGGGGCGGCGTGGGGGTAGGGCAGCCACGGAGGGAGAATAATTGAATACAAGTGACGTCTGGAAGGAATTCCGCAGTGACACAGTGCCGTGACAATCCGGCCCGTGGAGTCTCTCTCCCTCTCTCTCTCTCCCTCCCTCTCTCGCGCTCTCCCTCTCTCTCGCTCTCCATCCCTCTCGAGGGCGCGCCTACGTGTGCCGAGCCCTCCCGGCGATGCTCCCACGCGCGGCTTCGCAATATGCGCCTGGCCTTATCTCGGTTACCGGAGCCCGTCGATATCGAGTGCCGCCCGATTCGCCGACCGCTGGATCTCTGCCGGTGACGCCTCGGCGCTCGCCCTCCCTCCCCCCCCGGCCCACTCCCCGAGCTCTGGATCGTCTCCCTGTTTTTTTTGTTCTTCTTCTTTTTCCTTCGCGGCCTTGGCCAAGCACCGCGTTAGAGGCCCCGATCGACGCCCTCGGCCGCTCCTCTCTCCTCTCGCCGCGCGAGCCGTCCCAGCCTAATAGTAGACACCAACTTCTGAATTCCGATGGCCGGGCGCGATTCCCCCAACGTCCATCGCCCTCGAGGCCTCGGCCTTCGATGGGACTCGCCCTGGGTTCGCCTCTCGATTCGAGATTTCAAGTATTGCGCCCGCTTGCTTGGGATTTTGAGATGAAGAAATTTCGATCCGCTTGACGCGTCGATCCTCGACTCGTTGGGCGTCCGGGGCTCGATTCCGGGGTGCGCCTGCCTATTTAACGATAGCGTTGCAACCCAAGCTCTTGGGCGGCGTACTCCTCGAGGCCCGAGTTTCAACGATACGATACAAGCCCGGGCCTCGTTGCCGTTTCTTACCCTCTCGATACATTTTCTTATCTTAAAAACATCGTCGTTGCTCGATCGAATTGATCGGACCCGACATCGACTCGGATCAACGAATTTCCGCAAAGTCGCCAATCGGTACCGATGTACCGATCTTACCTACCACTGCGTACGACTCTGCGATTTTAGTTGATTTTTTCATCGATGCTCGTCCGAATACACCACGATAAGAATCGTTAATTTCAATAAAGTCTGCTCATATGAAAGTCCGGCTTTAATGGGAAAACAAGTAACGCGGCATTAAGGTATTGAAATTTTCGCGAGCTCTGATATAAAATTCAAACGATTGTTACGTTGAATAACGAATGATAGTCGGCAATCTTATAATTTACAAGAAAAATAATGTTAATGAAAGTTGTACCCTTACACTCCCAGGGCCCAACCAATGAGATTCGAACACCGGATTCCCATGGACTCTACGCTCTTGTCTATTTATCGTCTCACGTGTAAAAATAACCGGTTAAATAAAATAATTAAAGGTCTTACATTGCGAGCGATAATGACCGTTTTTACGGTGACTGCGAGTCTCGGGTTATTAATGGTTGTTGGGTACCTCGAAAAAGTGACCTACTTACCTTCCTTAATGATTACACGAATTCGGCGGAAATGATTAAAAAATCAAACGCCTCCATAAGAACATTGAACGTAATTTGAATTTCGCCATTATTGCCGTTTGGCAAAGCTGCATCTGGTGTTTTTATTTCGTTACGCTCAACGTATGTATTTAATATCGTCCGATTGCAACAATTGTATTCTGTAATAAGCCAGCGTATATCATATTGGCAGCTCCTCGCCCCTAAAAATAAATTGACATAGTTTTGCAAAGACAATTTCAATTTTATGTTCCCCACTCTTATCGACGGCATTCTTAAATAATTCTCAATATTTTTCGAAAAGAAGGGAATAAAAAAAAAAAAGTGTAAAAAGATGAGCGCTGAAAGTTTTTTATTAGATTCTTCGAATTCTTACAAAAGTAGCTTTTGTACGTTGCAACTAAAATAAGCGCTTAATTATTTTTCTCTTTTCCTTTTCACTTTTCATTCTAACATCGGGACGAGGCAAAATATGGATAATTTATCGTCGAAATAATTTTCATCATTGTCAGGCAAGCATACATATTATATATATATATATATGTGTGTGTGTGTGTGTGTATATATTTATATTTTAATCCGACGGCTCAAAAGCATTCCGCGAGTGAGAAGGAAGGAAGCTCGCCTTTTAAAAAATCAGTTTTTATTTTCATCTCAAGGCAGACAAAGCTACGATAGGCCGTGCTCTCATTCCAATTTCTCGCTGGAGATATTTGGACCTATCGTGGAAAATTAATCTCCTGGGGTACAATAATTTCCAGTTGTTGGCCCGGCGTCGTCATTATCCTCCTTGCCCCTGGACTGAAAAAAAGAAAGCAGCCGGTTGAGGGCTGGGGGTGGGGGGAGAAAAACAACGAACGAACGGAAAAAAGTCCCGCGACTCCAATGGCCGGGCGGAGGAGGGAGGGAAAAATCCTTAGCCGCGCGTGGCGCCTCGTGGCTCCCTCGGCCTTCGAACCGCGGTTCGCGGTCAAGAAATAACCCGTCCGACGATCGAGGCTCCGGGCCCGGGATCCGGGGGGGGGGGGCTCGCGACCTCCGCTCCGTATTCCATTTGGCACCGCACCGGGTGCTCGATCGTTTCGCGGAGCCCGGCCAAAGGAGTAGTCGTCGATGGATTTGTTGAACTCCCGCCGTCGGCCTCCTTCGAGCCAGAGCCGGAGCTAACCCGGCGGCTACCGGCAGCTACCGGGGCCCATCAACTTGGGCCGACGCTATTTCTGAGCTCTCCGAACAAAGGAAGGCCGCCGCGGCTGGATACTTCCCCTAGAATTACCGAGCGCGGGAATTTCAGCGGAACTGTGTGCGCGCGCGTGTGTCAGCGGCGAGGATCGCGACGACGATGCACGTTTATTATTAGGGAGGGAAAGGGGGGGGCCGGGGGAGACTCGTTGTACGCGAGGCTAAGCAGTGGATTTTAACGTTACAGCCGAGCCTCCGGGCTTTATTCTCGACATTTGCGAAGGCCGGGCTCGCCGAGTGGGAGCTACTACGAAATTGCATTTCAAAAGCCAAAAGCCCTAATGTTTGAATTAGTTGAGCGCGGGGCAAGGGGAGGACCGCCGAGCCCCATTATATCACTAAATCAGATCAAAACATTAAGCGAGAGCATCGGTCGGTCCAAGTCATTATTCCGCGTAATCCCTATTTTTTTTATTTATCCACGTCACCGACGACGCGTCGCGGCAACTTCGATGTGCACGCGCTTGGTTGGCAAAGCCCGAGGGATGCGCTAAAGGACTCCTCTCTCGTCTAGCGAGTGAAAGTAATGTTAAGTGCATACGAGTGGATTTCGTAGTCACAGAAGCCAGTCGAAAAGTCGATTCGCTGGCTTACAAATATTGCGTCATTGTGAAAATTTGGGATTTCTCCCTTTGTTCTTTTTTCTTTCTTTCTTTCTTTCTTTCTTTCTTTTGCTTACCTATCCGCGCCCCCCCCCGACCCCCATTAAATATTAGCTGCCCCGCGAGTGTTTCCCATTTCTCGACTGACCGACAGCCGCTCGTACTCGCGGATATTATAATTTTATTATTTTTCCTGGCTCTCGTGTTGCGCTCGCTGCGATCTTGTCATTTTCTCTAGGAATGATTGGTCGGTATCCGTTAAGGATGGCTCGAGTAACACTTCCGTCGCCTTCCGAATTTATTCATTTTCATACGTGCTATAATTGTGATTTTTCTATCGTAGCTCCGTAGGTTTTTTAATTCTGTCCTTAAGGCTGTCCTTTGATAAATTTTTACCTCTCTAGACTCTACCCTTCGGGCAAATACACTTATAAGGGCAGCTGCAAATGCAATGAACGATTGGTCGATACTTGCAAGAAATTTATTTTGGCCAATTTAAGGAATGCGAGCCAATGTAATGCAATCGCGTGCATTGTTATCGTTCGATCGGAAAAAGAAGGATAAAACGCAACGCTTTACATCTGCTTTCCCTAGCTATTAGGTTAAATAATTTAGAAAAAAAACTCTACCCATACAAAAACAGCATTAAAAGATCCGAAAAAAAGTGATTTCTCAATCAATGTGAATTACGCTTAGTGCGCAATTAATGCGGTAACTTTTTTTTCCAGGGCCATTATAAATAGTTCCCAATGTTATTATATTCAATGACTTACACAATGCCTTAAACACAGTATAATAATAGTTATAAATCATAATAAATTAGAAATACGCCCGAACGTATTACGCGTTTGATAGTTCTGTTGGGTATAGATAATGTTTTAAATTATAATTTATAGCAAATTCGCCAGTGCAATCCTTTATAATCACAAAGGCTCTGTCAGTTATAATGGCTTTATTCATGCACTGCATCGTATAAACCATGATGAAGAAGCCGAAGAAGAAGAAGGGAGGGGAAAAAAAATTAAGGATACGAAAGCGATAAAAATGAATTGCCGATAGGATAAGGGACTCGGCGCGTGAAAATTGTTTTCCACTGGGCCAATGATTTTTTGCCATCAAGCCGATTTATCCTGTAACGACGATCGATAAACAATACCAGAAGGCCTTTTATTCGCGCCGCTCGTGGACTTGGTTACTTTTCACCGTTGTTTCGAATTCGCCCATTGTGCGCATTTATTAATCATAATTAGCTTAACAGCTCATCGATAATGACCTCACCTCGTCGTTTGTCAACGTGTCAATTGCACCCAAGTCTATCTCTTACACAATTTTTGGATAGAGTTTTTCCGACGCTTAATACTTTGTTGAAAAAGTGCCTTACAGTGGGTAATGGATCGCTGTCACCGCCATTATTCGATGGGGTAATATTGCTCAGCTATTTTCGAGCGCGGGTATCCATGCCATTTTTTCGATGACGCAAACTTTGCTGCTCGATACTTTTTTTCGTATGCGCTCGATGCGCGCACCGCTCGCTCGATTATTCGATCGTATTTTATTATCATTGTTAAATATCATTGCTCTACAACGATCTCTCTTCTCGGCTTTGATAATAACTCCAAGGGATTAATAAGCCGCTTCGTTAATCGTTTCGGCTTGTCGAATGCGCGAGGCTTGCCATTGCACAAGTAGTATTCTTAGCTACGAGTGAGCGAGCAAATGCGTAAAGCGCATATCGCGAATAAAAGAAAGATACACGATACAAATATTTGCCATCGCTTTGGAATCGGGATATAAGCTAGAGAATTGCAAATACATTGCGGCATCTGGATTTTATTAATCTTAAACGCGAATTATTTCGAATTGTGTCTTTTTTGTTTGATGCTTCGACCATTTGGCAGCTTTGCGACCGTATTTCACTAAAATTTCTTCGCGATTATAATTTTATTTATGCTTATACGTGTATACATATTATGCATGTACGCGTCTAATGCCTCGTGGGCATTAGAAAGCACATAGGCGAGGAACTGGATAGATTTCACATAGCAAAAGAATAACAAATTTGATTTTCCTTTGGCTTTGCAGAGTCATGCCAATTCTGTAACTTTGTGAAAAACTTAAAATTGAAGGAGAAATAATTTTTTTACATACGGATGGTTAATATTTTCAAAAATATTTTCAAATAATCATTCAACGAAATTTTACTCGTTTTGCTGTGAAAATTCATTTCACTGATTTATTTTATCTAATTTACTAGTTTTACGACATATATATATATATATATATACATATACATATATTTATCGGTGTGCCTTTTTTAATAATATTTGAAAAAACTAATTTTTCTGCATTAGTTTCACAGTTAATATTATAAAGTAGTTTTTAATCTTTGAATTTGATGTGTATTTGCTCGTAATTTTTACCAAAAATAAATTTAATATATTATATTAAAATAATACACGATCATTTTTTCAACTATACTGTTTTCAACTATACTGTTTAACTAAAATACAGTAATACATATAGTCTTTATGGCAAGGAAAAAGAAAACTTTGACTTACTAAGGGATTCTGCAACAACTTATCCAAATCTGCGTAAAATTATATAAATGGCAAACGAATAAACAAACTCATACGTGTTTACGATCGAAAAAGTATTTCCAAACTTATTTTTCATCGCCATGATTCTGCTTTCTTGTTTACGTTCATGCTGACGATGTATTAAGACATTGTTCAAATTGTTTATCTTTTTTGTTGTAATTCGACAATTTTATCGCTTATTATTATTTATATTTTTGTACGATCAAGGGAGCAACAGCAATATCGGTTTTACGAAGATATTTTAATATTTAGGCATTTAAATATGCCGAATTTCGCCAAGTCATAGGAAAATAAATCTGATATTAAAGTTAGCACGAGCACTGGATGTTATCCACTTTTGGTAAACAAGAGAAAGATGATTCATACGAAGGTGTATTATCACGAGTGAAACGGTTTACTGATTTTATTCTTAGATATTGGCAACGGACGGTTGGATTGAGGAAAATGGCAAGGCGTTATTTCTTATGTTTGCATTTAAATAACGATAATTACGCAGATAAGTATTCGGATTGCTTTTAAATAGCAATAGATTAAGGCAATTTTTGCAGATGAAAACAAGTTCTCTATCGTGGTAAATTTTTACAATTTTACAGTAATAGTATTATTTTGTTTCTGTCCCCAATAATAGTCAATAATTTCCATACACTGCATTAGGAAAATTGAAATAAGTAGATAATAAGAAAAGTCCGTATGATGTTAATTAAATTCTCAAGTCTTCTGTTTTGCATTGTTACAACTCGCCGTTCTAATATTGTAAGCAATCAAGTCAAAAGGGAGTGAAATTTTAATCAATAACTTATCAA
The DNA here is from genome assembly GCA_018907135.1 of Kradibia gibbosae. NCBI lineage: Eukaryota > Metazoa > Arthropoda > Insecta > Hymenoptera > Agaonidae > Kradibia > Kradibia gibbosae. The sequence goes on from JACCHX010000011.1 coordinate 3,892,270, forward strand.
ATTAAATATCATAGCATTGCAATTATATAGTACCACTATTAGTTTTGAAGTTAAAATTAATTTAACTCTTTTGAAAGTCATTAAAATTAGATCTGCTTACGAGTGAAGTGAATAATATCACAAGTTGCAACTCATTAGCAAAGGAATCCTTTACATTTCACTCAATAATGTTAAAATGATCACGCCCTTAAAAATTTATCGCAAGAACAGGACGCGGATAAGAACAAAAGTTAACAAAACTCATACTTCAACAATCGCAACATCAAAAAGAAATAACTTTCAATGCGGAGAGAAGTGAACAGCGTATGTATAAGTTTTTTTGCCCAAGTTTACGATTGCAAATAAAAAAAAAAAAAAAAAGCAAATATATTTTACGTAAAAGAGAGCAGCGTTCGAACGTCGATTACTGAAATTTGTATCGATAAAATTAGAAAATTAAAATTTCGCTCGCAATCTCCCTTATGAAATAGTACCGAGATACGGATGGATTTTTTGTTTCATATGCGGACAATACACGTCGGTGGCTAAAAATTCTACAAGGAGTGGTTAGATTTTAAAGGGAGTAGATTTCAAAATCTAAAGCAGATACTTTATTGTAATTTAATGTATCCCGTGACAAGCAAAAAGCCTTTAACGCTTGAGAGGGAAGAAATCACCTTAGTCAGCTTAGGTGCATTTACCCAACCTGCTACTTTTAAATAAACAATTCCATTCTAAATCACCGGGGGTATTATGAAAAATTAATTCCAAGCCAGAGCGCGGCTTTCTCAAGGAATAGGTCATGGTTTCGCGTACGCTCGCGAGCAATTAACGTAGGAAGCGTTAGTTAGCTTAAATACAAAATGCCGGTAGGAAAGTTTGGCCGGATCTGTAAAAATGCAAGAGCCGTCGGGCGGATCTTTGAGACACAATGGCAGAGGAAAAAAAAAGACCCGCTGTTTCAGCAAATAAATAAAGCCCCGGCCGAGGCACAGCTCCTCGCGCCTCAGACCTTCGGAGACTCGTGACGCGGCCTTAAAGAAACCGTGTACGAACACTTCGGTAAAGAAATACACGTACGGACGAAGTGAAAAAATAAAATATTCATCCTTGCCTCTCTCGAGTGGCTTGCAATACCTGGCGGAGGCCACTTAGGTGTGGCGTATATTTGCCCACTCTTTACAAGTTCGCCGGGCTCGAGACCAAGTGACCCTAAAGTACGCGCAGCCGGCGTTCGAACGTCTTTTTTATATTTTTGAAGGAGAGCTTCCAGGCTTTTAGAGCTCCCAGAAGAATGGGCATCCTCATCGGAGCCGAGGATATTGATAATTGTCGGTTTTTTGTTATAATGACGCGCCTGCCCGGTATTATTGTTACTGGCCATTGCCAATGATTTTTTCGCAATTATTAATTTTCCGTAAATTCGCATGCTCCTCCCCGTATTTCTTATACGCGCGGGCGTTGTTGCTTTGCTCTCTCTCTCTCTCTCTCTCTGTTTATTCGACGCGACGTAGGATTAAGTTCGCACAAAATTCACAACGAAGTATTACCAAAAGTTTTTTGCTTTTTGAACTGTACAAGCGTAGAACGCAATACGAACTTTTATATTGGCCTTGCGAGAAAATTGTTCTTATTCTTTTTTTTTTTTTTTTTTTTTTTTTTTTTTGATTAAACAATACGTCGACCGAGTGAATAATTTGATTATTACTTTACGCAATAATTCACAAATATGTTTATGTTCTGAAACATTTTATTGGATTAATAAGAGGCATAAAGTGTATTATTGTATCGCGAAGAAAAGCGAACTTTTTTTTATACCCGGCAAAAGTCTTTTATTTTAATAAACGTCTGGAAAAATTTAAGAGCTTAATGCGAAAAAATTTACAATATTTCTACGGGGAAAAAATTTTTTATGCGAAAATCTTGTACTTTGAATCTAATAAAAGTCACATGTGATTTATATGGAGATACGCGCGCGCGCGCACACACAAATAAAATATTAACAGTTGTACGCAAATTATTAATTCACGCGAAATCTTTATTCGTCCAACATTGGTCGAGTCAAAAGTATTATATACTAAACGCCTTATTGTGCATAATATTATCATTACTCTATTTAATATTTAATAATATTAAAGTTTGATAAAAAAAAAAAAAGTAAAAAAAATAAAATAAACAAATGAAAAATAAAAGATACCAGAAAACATCGAAATCGCCCGAAAAATATTTTGGGCAGAGTTCAAATTATGCAAATGAAAGTAGCGTATATTATTCCTCAGTTTTGAAAATATAATTTAAATTAACCAAATCCGAAATGGACAGAAGATGTAATATAATTAAAGCCACGATATGAATAAACATGGCCTTCCCGAAAAGCGAGACGCTCATATATTTATGTTTGCATTTTACTTTAATATGTTAAAATTGCGTAACTCCATTTCACGTGCAAAAAATATTCACCTATCGCCTAAATGATTTTAGTTAAATAATATCCTCGTGCCAATGTAACCGAACAATAATGTTAGATTTTTTGGCAGCTAATTCATGCTAATTTATTACATTTCTTAATTAAATTTAAGTGTACCGAAGTTTTAATTAACGTATACCTTTGGCCGCCTTGTGCGCGACGCACGACGCACGAGCGTCTACTCATACGAATATTATGCAGTTATATTATATTTGCATTATTAGGTTGCGAGGACTCGAAGAATAATAACAACAACCGCAACAGCAATAACAACAACAATAATAAATTATAATATCATTCTTATGCTAATGATAAGTAATAAATAATAAATAATCATGATAAGCAATGATAAAGATTGAACGGCACGCGAGACTCTTTTGTCGGTATTGTATAGTTCCGCAGTAGTTGAGCGGCAGATTTGCGGCAGATATATGGAGGAATAATTTTGAAAAGCCGGCGGCTAGTGAAGATTAAATTGTACCACATCAAAAAGCTAATATCTCTCTGTCCCACGCTTTCTTTTGCCGTTGCTTCTTGTCTGCTTCCTTATTACTTTCATCTTCAGCATTTATATATATATATATATATATATATTATCTTAATGTAAATCTTGAATTTCATTCGACTGTTTTTACCAGTATTAAACTTTAATTCGGTATTATAAATTTTCTATTTAGGAACATATAAAATACACACGCTTATGAAAAATAAATTAAGACACGAGGCATTCCTATCAATGGAATCTTTATCCTCTTTTTTTAAGATATTTTCAATTATTAGAAAATTCTCCGCGATAGTCAGCGCGCGACTAAAGTCTATTCATAATACAGATATTTGTATATAATGTACTAACTACCATTCTAGGTTGAAATAACAATAATACGTCCAGTGGAATAGTAACGCTCGTACGAAAAATGTTATTTATTTATAATTTTAATGCATAAGTTAATAACGATGAGTGCTCTTGAAAATTTCTCCCCTGCTCGTGAACATAAATTATTAATTATACGCAGCAAAATGTTAATATATTATAATTGATGTTTTTGGTCTTGTATTTTACATTTGCGTGATAAGGTATTCTAATGAAATCAGGCGTTCTTCAAACTTATTTTTTTTTTTTTTTATCATTATTTGCATTTTCTTTGTATACGTTTATTGTAAGGGTGCTCGAAATGTAAATTACACTCTTAAGAATTTTATTCAATTCTATCTGCGTGTGTATATATAGACAAATAGAATGAGCGTGAGAGAGAGAGAGAGAGAGAGAGAGAGGGAGGGAGTTTTGGGGAGGTCAAGAATAGAGTCCCAATCATTTCGTGATCGTGCATTGAAATCTGTGAAATTCAAATAGCTATTAACGCTTACACAGTCGCACAGGCTAACCATAATAATATTCGATAAACAATGAAAAAGTAGCTTTAGCAGCATGGACTAGTTTTTTTTTTTTTTTTTTTTTTTACTAAGGCCAACTTATTTTTCAGGTGCATAAGTTCGTGTTTTATTAAAAAAAAAAACAAAAAAACAAAAAAAGGGAAATAGAAGAAAAACTAAAGGAGGAGAAAAGATTTTGCGTAATAAAAAATTTTTCTTCCCTCAAAACCAAGCTTCGCGCAAAAATTGTATATCTCAGTTTTTATAGCTTCAGCAGACTTTTGTTCCGCCGGCTGTTAAGATTGTTACAAGAATTTGAGTTGTTTTTTTTTTTTAAACGTAATCTCAGCTACGGGGGCAAGAAAAGAGGCAGAAGAAGAAGAAGAAAAAATTAATTTTAAAAAACAAACAATACGGCCTTTATCAAATCGATGGCAAATAGTTATACTCGTGGCCGAGATTATTTCCCCGGTAAGAACAGTCCGGACGAGTTAAGACCGATGCATCACGACTGTCCGTAACTTAAGTGAACTTTGCGCGGCTACAGTTCGTTCTTTCCGATAAGATTTTAATTGATCCTCGCTGCTGCCGCTGTTATTCGTGCAGCCACGGTTGTGAATTCACGTTTGAGAGTGGTCGTGCGGGGCGAGGGGCGAGATAAGAGGGTGGGTGGGGGGACACAGGGCCGGCAAGTAAATAAGTTTTAAAAGCTTCTTTCTAGCGGAGAGCCGCGTCGGTTCCGTTGATGCCGGGGAGCCATCGGGGAGCGAGCCGACGTCTCCCCTCTCGCCGATCGAAAAGTTCAGCCGCGTACGGAAGGGGATCGCACAGGGTATAAAATATTGCGCCAGTTTGGGCACTCGGACCGAAATCTCAGGGAGCAGGATTGCACTCACGTCGCCACGTAAATATGCAAGCCACCGAAATGCCACGGCTCAGCGATTCGTCCCCGGGGGCTTCCATTGCGCCGCGAGTCTACGCTTCGATCGAGCCCCCGCCCCCCCTTTGCCCCTTGCTCGGATCCCTTCCAAATAAGAAACACTCGCGGATCTGCCTTGGCCCTTCTTCGACCCTTTGCGCATCCCGTTTGTCCTCGCGCGTGTCCTTGCGCGCCATCCTCGCCGAGTCCCTCGATTGCTTCATTGCTCCAAGAGGCAACCGAAGCGCGTGGAACAGGAGTCGCGCGGTGCGCCCTTTTAAAAATTCAGTTGCCACCCCCCCCCCCAACCCGCGTATAAAATATTTACACGCGTGTGTGCTGCGCAAATGCATCGCATCGACTCGACGCGGAGTTGGCTCGAGTATGCGAGTACGAGGAAGTGCCATTCCTCGTTATATTTATCTTTTTTATGTGTGTAAATACGCGCCTGAGGAGAGGCAGAGAGATTGAGAGAGAGAGAGAGAGAGTTAGAGAGTTAGAGAGATCTTTATTGCATTTTTGGGGTTATTCGTATTGTGATCGTTATGCAACTCATTGATTTATAATATTCTCATGTTCGTTTATCGGTTGGCATTCTTTAATTATCGGTCTTGGATCGATGCATCGGATTGTTACTGATCCGCGCGATATAATTCTACATTTTTAAAAATAAAATTTAGTTAATTCTTCCCTGTCGATTGCCTTGCATATCATACGCATCTCGTTGCAAGCAAATATTATCAACTTATAATAAAGTGTAAAGTTATTTATCATTAATATTGATGTAGCCTCGGTCGAGGTATAAAACATTATACATTTTTTTTAATTCGGTTAATTTATCGATCATCAATTTAGGCGCTTCGCCTCAATACGGATAACTAAAAACTATGGCTCAATTGATAAGTGAAAGATTACCAATCAACCCGATTGCTCGATTACGTAATGCACCGCGCATCGATAGGATTTAAAGAAACGCGTCTATCGGATGGATGAAAAAAAAAAAAAAAAAAAAAAAATACAAATGCAATAAAGTAAAGAAATAAGCAACATTTGGATAAAAATAGGCGTCTAAAAAAAAAAATGCTTGCACATTCAAAAAAGCGAGAGTGCGGAGGTAGAAAGAAAAATTTCAAGACGAGGCAGGGCAAGAATTGCAATGAATAAGGAAAATTGCAAGACGATATTCATGCCTAATCTAAATCTAGGCCTTCGGGCTTTATTCGTACAAATATGACGTAATTCGTGGATTCCTTAAAAAGTCGCTACTTTTCTTTCCACTTAGAATTATCTTCTTCGCTCGTTCTTCTATCTTTTCCTTCGTAAATACTCTCTGTTAATTCCTTCTCTCCTCTCTCTCTCTCTCTCTCTGCCCCCCCCTATCTCTCTAACACGCCCGCCCACTTTCTCTTTCATTGCGCCGCGCCGCTTCTTATTTGAATGGATATACGTCACGGTTGGTATTAATAAGCGAAGGGTCTTAAATTTTTTTTTTTTTTTTTTTGCAAATCGCTGAAAGCTACCACGTATGCACGCGCTAAAGCACAGTGCGAAGTAGCTTTTTTACCCACGACGAATCGGTTGGTAGGCCTGGTCGATTAAAAATGGAAATTCAAATAATTACTCGTCGGACGTTTACCCGTGAGGTATTTTTTTCTTTTGCAATCTCTCGGTTGAAAGCCAGGCTCGTGTCTATCAGGGTAAAAATTACCCTGGCACCGAGCGTACGATCGATGCGTCAAGCAATTGCCAAAACGACGAACCAATGCAGGAAAGACGTTTGAAATTGATCTATAAGTATCATAATATTTGTTTCGAGATTTGAACTGAAAATGCCCAAAGGCCAAAGTCCTCGAGGGCATAGAAAACATGCCCGATATCCCTCTCGAGCGGCGAACTGTCCTTAATCCAGCGCGACTCTGCTGTTTTTTTTTTATTAAAAAGATCGATCGAACGCAAACTGCGTAACGCCCACGCAGAGTCCTAGCAATGGGTCGAGCCCGTGATTTTAATAAGCCCAAGCGACGTGGCCATTACTTATTAAGAATTGCTTCTTGTCAATGCCGTCCAATTCTAATACAATAACCGATGTGCACATGTAATCGCAGGTACGTCGCAAGGCTTGAGCTGTTACAAATGCGGTCAGTACAACGACGGGGTCGGCAGCATTACGCCCTGCATCAATTACACGGCCACGCAATTGAAGGAGTGCCCCAAGACATCGGAGTTCTGCATTGTGAGTGCATCCTTTTTCTCATTAGATTATTCGCGCCTGGCTTATTTTTACTCTGGCTTCCTTTATTTCAAGTGAGCATCCTCGAGCCCGGCTCCTCGACTTTAAGGCCGCCCCGAGCTCGATTTAAAAAGCACCTTTAATATTAATCCGAAGGTGCTCCATCAATTATTCCACGATGTGTAAAATTACGTTTTATTGCCGTTTGCTCGAACGCCTCCTTAACAAATGGCTCTTATGGATCCAGAATGCTTTTCAAATACATCAAAATGCACAATAAAAACTCGGGCTTCGGTTGTCGCGTTGAGAAGAGAACTATCGCAATTAGTTATCAAATTAAGGGATTATAATTATACGCCATTGGTTGCTGTAATAACTTTCGTCTCTGAATTATCGCGAATTTACTTAATGTGGCCCCTCGCAAGGAAGTTGCGTACTTACGAATTTTAAAATAGAATAAAAAAGCTGATACTCGGGTTTAATTATGTCATCGTTCAGACAGCTTATGATGTTCAAGTAAGTTCCTTTGGCAACCTCGTAAAAAGCTAATATAATCGAAGAAGAATACTGTTGTCGCTGTTGTTTATTGTGAAGTTGAAAATAAAATTACGAATACTTTATAATAATGAATTAGTAGTGGTTTTATAAAAGCAGGTGTAAAACTTATACTTGTCGAGACATCGATAATAATTCATATTGGGTTTTCTTTTTTGCATTTACGTTTATAAACGCTCGTTGTCCGAAATGTTACTGAAAAATTGATACTTATTTGAAGATGTAAACAAAATGAAAAAAAATAATAATAATAATATAAATACGCTTAAGCATATAATTTTGTTAATATTTTGACGTAAATACTTCACGCAAGTTATACCTGAGAACAAGTGCAGATTAATGTTCCTTTGGGAAGTTCATTATCCATGCATTGTACCCTCTAGGATCTCAAGAATTAGTTCAAGATCCGCCATAACGTTCGGTCGTTGTTCGCGTAAAAATTTAAAAAGATAATACGAATTACATTCCATTACCCATGACGATCGCATAATCAATGTAAATGATTTCACTTTGTTTACAAATAATGAAGCATTGAAAGGAATTTCGATATTGTATTCGACTTCTTATTAATATACACATTCATATGTACACATAGATATATATATGTATGTGTATCAAAATATGAATTTTGTAAAAAGTATTTTTAAATTGAGTTTCAGTACATTTCAAATTACAAATAAAACTTTTAAATAACATTCGGTACGTCTGAAACTGTTGCCGTACAAACGGCGTTGCAAAATTCGCCGTTCAATCGAGCACATCATCGAATTCGTGTACAAAAGATTTAGATTACATATTTGTTTTTCACCAATCTGGTCGGATAAAAACAGCTAAAATAATTAAATAAGTTCGTGCAAAGGCTGCAGCGTCTGCTATACCGTTTACTTATACAAATTAAGGTAGCACTTGCCGTTTGAGAATCGCCAAATTAATTCATTATAATTGCGGGGTGAGAACGTCGTGGCATTGTTTTTTAATAAATATATTCTCAAGTCTTTTATTTCGCGACTTGTTCGCCTTTTCGTTTTATTAATATTTCAGCTAATTAACAATATTATTCGCTTTATAAACTTTGCAGTGACGTATATAAATTCGTAAATAAGTTAACTCGCGCAAAGTTCAGAACATGAATGAAAAATAAGATGGAGGAGTCAAGTTTCTATTGGATGGCTGAAAATGGCGTTTGTTTTACAAGAGAAGTTAGGGATTTTTTTTTTTTTTTTTTTTTTTCCCATATAAAAAGAAATCTTTTACGGCTGTAATTTATATTTCAACAGTAAAACAAGGACAATGTAGAGAGTGAGAGAGAAAGAGATAGATAGAGAGAGAGAGAGAGAGAGAGAGAGGTGATAAAAGGCATATAAAATATTGAAGTGACGCTGATGAAACGGTGAAGTTACGAACTTGCCCATTATTATCAATATTATTATTAGCTAATCGGTAGTAAAATATCAGCATTTATGCATCATTATATATTCCCACGTTTACGCAAGCTGCAAGATAATTTTTTCGATACAAGTACTTGGTGAAAAATGCAAAAATCATAGAATAATGACTAGGAAGCGAGGCAAGACAATTAATCAACCTCAGGAGTTTAAACGCGTTGCCCAGCGAACGACGCCTATCTTAAAAATTTATTAGATTTTCGAAAAAGACTCGGGCTGCTGCTGCCGCTGCTGCCGCTGCTGCGACCCAACGCACTCAATTTTGGCTTAATTGTTCGCCTAAAACGTACGCAGAGCTTAAGAAAATTAATTATTGCTGGGAACAATCGGGGCTTCCTCCTCTCTTCTCGAGCTAAACAGTGTAAATTAAACTGTACGAAAGCAATTCATTTTCTCCAAAATAAAGTTGCAATTTGACGAGCACGACCGAGCGATAGCCGCCGAGTGGGATTTTATTATTCGAATAAAATATCATTCTTACAGAATTATACGAGAATACAATATCATTCTTACGATTTGTACGAGAAGCGCTAGGGGCTGAGCCGCCATGCTCAATATTACGCTGCTGATATTATTGCGCGTGAATTATCTTAAAGCTCGAGCTTTGAAATAAAAAGCCGCATCGATTACCGGGAATAATTGCCTACATTATTATTACCCTTCGAGAACTCGTCAAACCATTGTAAACACTATCTCATAATTTAGATTCATTAAAGTATCATCGTCGAGGAAAACATAGCGAGCGCCTCTCGCAAAGTTCTACCGTAAATAAGAGCGCCGAAAGGTATGGACTCGCATTTTAGACGCGAGTATTTTATTACGCGTTTCAGGAGGACGGAGATCGATTTTCTTACGTTTAAGGGACGCGGGAAGGGGGGGAGGGGAGGGCAACGCAAGGCTCAAATTTTATAAAGGCTTAAAAGTAAAAGTACGTGTTAAACCACTTATTGAAGTATAGGAAGTTTCCGAAGCTCGGCTGTTAGTTTACCGACCGAATTCCCCGGAATAAACGAGTGAATACGTAATAGAGAGAGAGAGAGAGAGATAATTTTGCTACCAATAAGCAAATTAATATAATGAGAAACTACGCGAGCCTGAGTCAAGGGGAGTGCGACCTGAAATGCTACAAGCCTGGCGGAAATAGGGTTAATAACGAGGTCATCGCCATGCCAGAAGTTGAGCGATTAGTTTATTTGACGTGCCGAGATTCACTATGGGGGATTTCTAATGGGCGTTTAAAAATGGGTAAATGTAACTGGCCAAAGTATAAGACGGACGATGACGTGTTAAAGTGGCAAATTGCTTATATTGAATTGCTCGAATTGAATATATATATATATATATATATATATATATATATATATATATATGGACGTGTGCATTAGGGCGCGCCTGAACCAAAAAAGTTATCGAACGTATTTGGAATTGCGCAATATTATTACACGAGAAAGGAGAGTACAGGCATCGCATGGAAAATGATTGTCGCGCTAAATTTAAGAATCATATAGCTAGTTAATCAAATGAACTTATTCTTATTGCTTATGCGCAGAAAGTGTCGGCGAAACGGGCTTCGCGTTTAATTATGATAAATGTCTATCGATAAGCAGAGGCAACAAATAAAACGACGAATAAAACATTGCATTTGAATAAATATCGTTTCTTTTCAATAACGCCAATACAATTGATACAATGATTAAGCATTTTTCCCTTGCAATGCCTACCGATGATACGGCGTCGATTAATACAAGAGGCGGATAAATTTCGTTTATTTTTAACCGCGATTGGGCCAACATCATCATCGTTACGCGCGATTACTACGAATATTATATCGGTACGACGGTTGTACCGCTGCTCGAGAGTTTGTCAAATTAAACGCCGTTTGCAAAACGGGCAACAACAATCCGAGAGACTAGAGCTAACCGAGCGCCTTCGAGGAAAAGCATTAAGCATGCTCGAGAGCCGCGGTGTCGTTTTTTAGCCGGCCGCCAAAATTTTAACGTCGCGATTCCTTCCGCCGCTCTGGCGGTCGGTTGGCGCACTTTGAGCCTCTCGTCGATTACCCTTGAATAATCGGCCATTGGGATCGCCTCGGCTATATCGATCATTGCTTTCGCGGGAAAGTGCAATGCAGCCTTTCAACCCGTGTCAACCCATTTTGTTTCATTGGATATTTCATACGATTCGCTCCTCGGCTCCATCACTTGGCGGATCAACCGGCCGCAGTGGCGTCGCGGGCACCTCGGCTCTTATCCCCCGCGGTCCACCACCCCTACCCCTCCCCGGCAAACCTAAAATCCAAATGCATCCCTAGCGAGGAAGAGCTCCTCGTCCCTCTGCCCTCTAGCTCTTTGGCCACGGCGAGAGGCTGCATTGAATTTTGGGAATTGCGCTCCCCACGAGCGCGTTCGCTTGTCCTCGCTCGCTATCCCAACGCTGACTCTCTCCTTCTGTTGTTAGCAGGGCTCGGCGATCGCAGTTTGGCTTATTGTAAAACTAGAGGAGGGAGAAAAACAGCTTTCCTGACGTTGATTGTCATGGCCTTCCCATTTTTTTTTTTTTTTTTTTTTTTTTGCTGATTTTTTTCAAGGCGATGAGGCAGTGGTTGCGCTTATAAAATTAACGCGACTCGTTGGTGGGAAATCCAAAGCATTCGAAAGTCGCGCCGGATTCGTTCGGAATTTCTAATTAATTATATTCTATTTATGTCTACCTTATTTTCATATTGCACTTGCAAAATGATCGCTTAGCGCGTGAAAAATAATTCCCATTGTGGCTATTCATCTCGGCGACCTTTGACTTTTAGATGGGCTGCTTATTTAATAATGAAACTCTCCCACCTATTGACTTTTTTATTCGATTTTTTTATTCCATCCAATACAATAGACAGCATACGTAGTGTGTCATTAATCTTCGTATCATGATTCTACTACTTGTATTGTTTGCCATGTATCAATAATATTGGCTGCATGAATAAAGTAACTATCGTACATGAGCTCAGCTGATATGCAAAATCTAAATTTTCTATTCCAAGCGAATGAAGTTATCGAGTAAAAAAGCCGAGGGATGATATTTTTTTGCAGCCTTTATTAATCATGTTCTTATGCATTTTCTTTTTTCTTTTTTCTTTTTCTTTTTTAATAATAGTTTTTCACTTGTATGGCCATCTGTATTTTTGATAAATTACACGAAATTTAATTTTTTTTTTCTGGAATCAATAAGGCAATTACTTATCTCATATTTTACTAACGAAAAATGGTGCATTAGTTAATGAAATTCATCGGCAGTAATAAGCTGATAATTTGTTTTCAACGCCGATATTGCATTTTTTATACATTAGGTATAAAAATGTGAAAATTTTCACTAAAATTTAAAGCTTTTAGGGAATTTATAAACTAAATTGCGCGGCATCGCGTACCGCGAGATTATTAAAAGAAACGGTAAAACACAAATTCAAATGCCCTTATTAACTGAACGCAATAAATTTAAAAAACAAGTCTCGGCGTCAATTAAAGTAAATGCTTAATACTAAATGTTTACATTTTGTAGCGTAATTTATACTTTTCATAGAGCCGGCTTTATTACCTCCATAATAATTAGAAGACCACATTTTGTCGTAATAAATTTTCTTTAATTTTTTTTTAAGTCCCGCTCATTTTGTAGGATTTTTTTTCACGGCATTTTTTTGTTTGGCTTAAATACTGTATAACGTTAAATTACCGTAAACATTAAAATTTAAATAATTATATGAAATATTGAACTAATGCTATCCTTTCGAAAAATATTGTCTGCTTACAAATATATGCATTTAGGTTTCGACTGCGTCCATGCGATATGAATCGTGCATATATTTATATAAGAAATCGATTTAAAATTACTCTCTAAGAACATTTTCAAAGCAATCCAAACACATTTTTAATCGGATCCTTCACAATTTCAGCTTATATTATGACACTTGTATTTGGACTCATCATGACATATTTTTTTTTTTTCTCATACTGTCCGGAGGGTTAATAGATTTTGTTAACTTGTTAAAGTGCACAAAGAAAGTAAATTTAACTATGAATTACGCTGCGCGAGTAATTCATTCATAAAAATAGTTTGGCTATTGTTGACTCGAAGCTTTTTGATACTTTTGCTTTCAATTTAATCGAAAAAAGGCTTTTACCGAAAAACTTATTCGCCATCTGTTTTTATCGTGATTTATAGCAATCCTTTAAATCTGCTAATTAATTTACTTTACGACCAAACCGAATCAAAACACCTATAAAAATGACGATCTGATATATCATCGATCGTGTTTGACATTATAGAGTTTTCTATTAAATGAGAAACTCGTCCGTAGCAAACTTCGACGAGGTGAATATAACGTCGGCATAAATAAGAGACGCGTTCAAGATTACAATAGATTTATGATTTCACAGGGTGAATATTTGATAAATGTACAACCAACGAACACATTTGGCTGTTATTTGAGGTGTTGACAAGCGATGAAAAAAAGTGCATTTAAAAATACAATATCCGAGTGGAAAAAATGCATGCTTTTACTCCTCGAGGTGTAGGAATAAAAATAAAAAACTTTTTACTTTATCGCTTCACTCCGTACACTTAATTGCGAAAATCTTATTAAAAAAATAACGTCGAGCCACAGCAAGCAAACGTAATCGCATGGCTTACCGAGAAACGCTGTAGAAAAAATTATCCCGCCCCCGCCCGCCCCCCGACTCACCGCTCGATTCGCACGTTTATTGACAATTAATTTTCATCGTCGTCTTATAGCGAGGTGAATTTGGTCGGGGATAATATAAAAATTCGCAGCCAACAAACCCGAATTCTAACGTCGCAGGCGAAAGCGCCATTCCTTTATCATTGCAAAACGGTCGCGTAACAGCGACGTTCGCACGCGGCAGATGAAAATTATCGCACTCTCTGTGCTCAGCACTTGGCAAATAATTAAATATTTATATATATATATATATATATATAAATTCGATGACCCCGGGGGCTGGTATCGCGCTCGCGCAATTGTAATTAATCAAGCAGAAAGCATCGATCTAACTTATCACTTTCCGTGCATTTGCTCGGCAATAAATGATCCCGGAGGAGAGCCAAGTCCGCGCATCTCTGGCCAATAAACGAGATGGAGCCCGGGGGTCATCGGATCCAGCGCATCGGCTATTTTTCAAATGAAGCCCGGCCGCGCCATCGGCCTGAAAGCAAAGCCAGCAGTGGGTGCTTTTTCGTTGCGGGCGGGTTTGTAGCGGGTCGGTGGGGGGGCGGGGGCGGGGGGCGCTCGCGCCGCTGCTTATACGAGGCTCGATAGGCAAAAATTTTAAACGCTTTGAAGGCACTCCTGCTACCGCCTTTGTAATCCGGCTCGCGCGCAAGCGACTTATTTTCAATCGTCGATCGCGTTTTTGTTCGAGCCTGTGTGGACTGCCCTTATTTTCCCATCCCCCCCCTCTCTCTCTCTCTCTCTGTCCCCCTTAAGTCGTGACAAAAGTCGTTTCAAACGTGCGTGGATCCGACGATCGCGACGATCGATGGATACTTTTTTTCGGCAATAGGCTAATAACGCAACTGTGCGATGCTCCCGAGCGCCACTTTATTTTGCTTAAGGACGATTCTCACGCGTGCCATCAGTCTCTTACACATTGAACGAGAATAAATCCAATGCCATTGCCGCTATTGATCTCTCGAGCAAGAATCGTGCAATTGTCAGTTGCAATGAATAAACGAGATATGAAGATACGCGACCAAGGTTTTTTTTACCTTGTTCTGCCCTCTTAAAAGTCATCCTAGCTTTACATTACACATTTCTGCCAGCTAATGTGCTCGATTCGATCGATACCGCTAAAGATTCGAATGAAATATTATCGTCGTACATACAATTTGTATCGTTTCTTATTCGCGTATTGATAATAAGCTTAGCTTTATTATTCTAGTTTGTGATTTATGAAAATTCCAAAAACAATTCATTCTTCCAAAAAAAATAGAAAGACTTTTATTTTATAATATACTGACTAATTAAAATAAAAAATAGCTACAGATTCGAAGCGTTGTTATACGTGAGCGGGAATAAACTTAAATAATAAAAAACATTCCCAGGCTATTTTCAAGCCCTTCAAAATCGCGATGTCAATATTCAAATGGCTTTTTTAATTTTTATCCAATTGCATCTAATGCATGCATATTATAAAGAATACTTATATTTTATGCAATTTAAGATTGGCGATTAATTTCTGCGCGTAGCATTTCGACGTTACAACAAATTTTTACCAATTCTAATAAAACCCAGAGCTTTATTTAACAAACGCATCTAAATGTAAATTAAGTAAGCACGTGAGTTAGATACGCTGTGGATATTCTTCGAATTAAAAATTCCAACGGCTTGTAAACTTTCAACCTGAAATAGATAATTTAGTTGAAATATGACCATAGATTACAAACAACAAATTTATCATGTAACTCACTCTGATTTACAATATTTTATAAAAATATTCTTTACAAGCAGCGCGTCGAGATATAATTCGACTGAGGTTAAACTTTGGCGAATAAAAATAAAGCAATTCGAAAGAAAGCAAATAAAATTTAATATAAATTGGTCCTGGTAAAATAAATTTCTAAAGATAAATCTAACGATAAATTCACTTCAAATGCAGATAGCACTTGTATAATTTCGTTCGTAAATTTATATTTTTGATTTGTAGTTCTACGTTATGCGACTCGAGATAAAAAATAGCGACATCGACCTACGTTATACTGATCGTCTAATGCTTTCTCCAACATAACGCACGATAACGAACGGCAAGAGATCGTTGGGTTTGTTGTCCAAGGCGCGATCTTGCGATCCACAAGCGGACGCGAGCGCTTATGCTCGATCTTATGCGATCAAATGATGGTCGGGGACCAGGAGGCTGCCGCACGAATTAATCTCCCTCGCGCCAAAGCCTAGGAGCTTATTTTTCCAAACTCGGTGACTCATCTCTATCAGTCGACTGCAATTTGTATTAGGAATTTGTATTATTTACACGGGCGTTGACGCTTACCGATCGGTCGCACTTTTTCACCCGACTCATAACGATCGGCGATGCCTCTTCCGAATTCTCCGTTGGCTTGTAATTGCTCGCTATTTTGTCAAGGAGACGGCAAAAGCCAGAGAGAACGCTCTCAGGATCTACGCTCGACGGCTGGGATTCTAGCTGAAACGCGCTTAGGGAATTGCTGACAGGGGCGGAAAGTCAAGCGAAAAGGAATTCAGAATCGTCCCATTAACCCATTTTTCGATTAATTTAAGTGCTGGTCTCGTATTATTGTTGAGCTCCCCCCACCCCCACCCCGCTCCGTTCATTATATTTGCATGCGATGAAGTTTCACCACTAGGACTGCGATTTTATAAAATGCTACTGCGTCCAATAAATTTTTACTGCGGCTTTTACTGTCCCGTATCGACACCTCCGATGTTATCTTTGGCTTCGCTAATGCCCAAGTCGAAGGCGTTTTACCGAGGATGAGCTTTAATGACTTACGTCCATTGGGTCATTGTATACAAACTTAATCATTCGGAAAACGGGTCCTCCAAAAATTTACACCACATTTACACTTTGTACTAATACCGAAATTGTATTCTTACGCGCCGAATCGATTAATTTGCAATTGTTTATTATTTCACGCGAGTCTATCCGGGCGAGTATAGGAAAAAAATAATGCTTCCATTTTTAAATGTTTCCGATATTAGGTTCTTTCTTTCTTGAAGGCCCTACTCGACGACTCTGTTTCCTTCTCCACTGGTACACACGAGCAAGGAACAGATTTACCACACTAGGCTGTATAAATATTGCACATAATAAATCAGAGTAATTTCATTCGTTATTTATATGCATGAAGTCGAGTCGGCGAAAATATTTATTTCACAATGACCGCATGAATCACGATAATAATTGCGAGCGTTAAAAAAAAAATTGCTCGATACTTTAGTCTAAATTATGACTGCTCGAGCATAGAAAT
Organism: Kradibia gibbosae; assembly: GCA_018907135.1. Lineage (NCBI taxonomy): Eukaryota > Metazoa > Arthropoda > Insecta > Hymenoptera > Agaonidae > Kradibia > Kradibia gibbosae. The sequence continues at coordinate 3,909,240 of JACCHX010000011.1, forward strand.
AACGTTTGTATTTTAAATTCGACTAAGAAAATATATAATATTATAAACACGAATATTTTGTAGAACAAATAGCGTATGAAATATCCGAGGCAGGGCTCGTCGGTGCATTTAAATTTATTTGACATTGTTTTAAGTTTTAAACTTTTGCGCTTAAAAAATGTACGTAAAATCTTCTACTCCGCGCAACGAGCAAAATAAAATGCTGCTCGAAACAAAGCAATTTTCATTATAATTTTGGATTAAACTTCAATTATATCTTATAACAATGCGACCATTGAATTTTCACTTTTATTTCGAGGTCCGATCGTTGAGTTTGGGGCAAAAAATCATAGGCTCACTTATCCTCGTGAAAATGCTCTCCTCGGGGCAATGATTTTCTCCCCCCCGAGCAGCGCAATTAATACTCTTTACACGTTTTGATCATTTTTATCCAATTGGCTCATTATATGCACTAGCAATGCTTTTAGGCGCCACTTCGACACAAGCGTCGGATCCGGATAAATTATTAAGAATCAAAGACAACGCATTTTTCTTGCTTTTAGAAAACATCAATTTAGCTCATCGGAAGAAGAGCCGAGAGATGCAGAGATAAAAGAGTCCGAGAGTTGGAGAAATTGCTGCATTTTTGCTCTGTCCCTCTCTCTACATAAATAAATGCATACACATGTGTGTGTGTGTGTGTGTGGGTGGGTGGGCGAGCGCGCGCACACTTACGTAAGCCACCCAATACCATGCCGAGTCGTCAAATTGCACGCGTGAGTAAGTAAAGTGGCGTCCTAGCGCATTTCGTCTGGCGCATGATTAGAGCAATTGCATGGGTTTTGCGGCTCGGGTAGCGAGAGAGTGAAATTGCCCATTCCGAGTGTTGCCACTCGGTAGCCTATCCATTTCCCCGGTGACCCGCGTACCCGCGCCCGAGTATTCGCCAGGGGCTGAAGCGTAGGGGCGTCTCGGCTCGGCGCGCGGGAGCGCGCAAAACGACGCCTTCCCCGATGGCGTCGCCCGACCAGGAGGACGCCAGGCCCCGGGCTCCCGGGCCGACCAGGTTTTATCAACCGAGCCCCAACCTCGGCTCGGAGACTTGTCACGGCAAACGGAATCTCGGCCCGCGGCGGCTCGCGACCAATCGAAGGAACGATCGTCGCGAGGGGAGCGGCGCCGAGGGGAGAACGCGCGAGAAGAATCTTGGTTGCTCTCTCTCTCTCTCTCTCTCTCGACGCTCGGAGAGTCGAGCTCGAGCACTTTATAAACGACGATGCGTGCGCGCCAGCGCTTAAGGACAGCGAAGTCTGCGCTTGAGGTGAGCCCCCGCGACCCTTGGGGGGGGGGCAGTAACTCATTGAAACGCGGCACCAGAGCCACCAGATTACTCGCGGACCGCACAGTGGCCGTATTTGTAAATAGAGTAGTCTTGAAGCGCGCATTTTGAAGGTGGGCGCGACGGTGGCCGGGGGGCCGGGCGGGGGCGGGTAGATAGCGGCAACAGCGAGACTTACGAGCCGCAGTCGACATTTGCTAGGGACGGACTCGGTCGTACGTACTCGGCCGTTGTTTCCAGCTGCGGGAGCCGGCCGAGGTGATTTGTCAGGCCGCTGGAGCAAAACCATCGGACGGGAGAGTAGCTGCCTTAAGCTTCACGGTCAATAATTATCCAGCTGCCGGGGATCTCCGTTATTTTTTAGAGTCGAGGCTAATGCGAGACGCCCCCCTATAGACCGATTTTTTATTCGATCGCCGATATCGTTATTCAGTAGCCGCTCCCGGTCGCTCGTTACGGTACGGCGACTTTTTACGGTGGATCTCGGACTAGCGTCTAACGCGGGCTTGTACGTCGTTGCGATTTATTCGTCCTAAATTATCTTAAACTCGGTGAGCTAGCGAAAATTCTCAACCCAACCCTACCTCCAATGATCTTGTCTTCATTGCTTTACGATTATTGGTTTAGGATAATTTATCGTTAAATAATAAGGACTATTTACTTTCCTGCCAGCGTTTGTCGGGTTATTTTTTTTTTTTTTTTCTTCTTCTTTTCTTTTTTACGTAACGAATTATTCTTCTTCTTTTTTACGTGGAAAATTTACTTCGATTGGATGCATTACGCGCAACATTTTTACATTTTTAACGCGAATTGTAAAGATTTCCTCGAGCGTTGGGAAATTCCTAGCTCTAACAATCGCAGCCCCAATGCCTAAATTGCCGAATTCCTAAATCGCCGCTTGAAAGGGAGCCACGAGGACACAAGTGAAAACCAGATCGTGCAAATGTTTTCGTTAATCCGAGTAATGCGCGCGGGCAGGGGCTCGGGGTGGGGGGGCCGCGGTCAGGGGCGAGAAAGAGGTAACAAAAAAAAAAAATCCAGGAATGTTGTTGCTGGCTGATTTATTTATCGATGCGCCCATTATTCGTATTTACCGGGCAAATAAAATAAGGCTCAGGATAAATGAACTGCGGAAAGAGAATTGTTGGCTCGCCCTCGGCGATCGATCCGAGAATCACGATGGCAATTCCCTGTTTGTCCACATTGATTTTGTCGATTTTTCAAAGCCAAAGTAATCGTTATTTAGCCGGTAAGGAAATATTTATAACAAGGGAGCTCTCTCCGATTCCGGGACCTCTTGAATTCGGCCGGCTCGGCTCTTGATCCGCTCGATCGACTCTCCTCTTAAACATTTCTTTGCGCCTGTTTTTACTTGCGCTTACTTTATCGCGGTGCCTCTCTCCATATCCGTCCGAATGATGGGAGCCCCCGAAGGGCGGTCGCGACCCTTTTCCGGCTGCTGACCGCGAACGGGATCCCCTACCGAGTGGCCTAACTTTTCTTCCAGAAGACGCGGACGCGTTTCCGAAAAGCGCGCCATCGGCCTTTCCATCGACACGTTTTTCCAAGCTATGCTCCGTCGCTAGGCTCCTAATGGAGCACTGGGTTTGCTCTCGGATGTCCCGCTCTTCGATTTCTCTTTGAATTTAATCCTTCCCTACTTTCGCTTTCTTCCTCGCTCCTCCTCGCTCACTTCCCCCCCCCCTCCTCGGCCCCTTTATATTACACTCTTGAATTCTCCTTTTTATGCTACACTCGATTTCCATGTTTATTTCCTTCGTGCGTCATTTTATGTTTCTGCGGTATCCAAGTACAGACTACTTTATTACTCGATCCCTTTCCTTATCCTCTCGCTCTTGAATGTGGCTGCGCATTCAATTCCATTTTAATATTAAATGAAAATAAAAGGGAAAAAATTCCCCACCCCCCTCCCCGCCCTCTTGGCGGATGGGCGGGCTGTGGGGGGGGGGTACAAAATTACAAAAGGAAAAAAGAATAAGAGAGACATTAAAAGAATTCTGAAACAATATTATTTTTCACCTTGGAATCTAATCTACGCCTGATTTCATTGTGTGTTGTAGAAATATGTCAGCGAAGGATCCACGGTACGCGACTGTGTGCCATCTTGCGTTGAAAAAGGTAAGCTTTATAAGACAACATTAATACTATTAGCTCGAAGTTTCCCTTGATAAATTTCCGCACTCGTTTGTATTATAAAAAAAGACGATGATTTTTTTGACTCAACAAAGCTACATTGTATATTACTCGCGATGTTAACTCGAAGCATACCACTGGCATTATTTTAAAATAAAAATTTAAATAATAATAAGAGTCTATATATCTATATGTATATATATATATATATATATATGTATTTCCAAGGAGTTTTTCCTTTTGATTAATATTATAAAATGACTGTGAAAGGAATAGATGGCTTAAGTGCATTAAAGAGAGGACAAAAAGAAAGATTGAAGGAAAAAAAGAGATTAGGGAATGAAAACTTAATAAAAGATCCCCTACGAACTTCTGTTACATTTTAGTATTAGGAGAATTTTTTTCTTCTTTTTTTGGACAGAAGGTATCAGGAAACAAAATTCGAGATTGGTTAAAATTTTCCGCTAACAAATTGTTACCTACCAAACTAAATGCGGTTATATTTCAGACGTAAAAAATAAGAAATGCCTCGTATTAGATTAACGAACTAGAATATTAAATGGGACGCAGTAAACAATTACTATAATTATTACCAACAATTGATAGCTGATAAAATATCAAGATCGAGAAGAGAATACATCGAGAGTATTAAAAGGGGGAAACAAAATCCATTTTAAATATTCATTAAAATTTTGCTAAAACATTTCGAATGGCTTTTGAGAATTATGAAAAATCCTTCTTTCAAAAATGTTCGCGCGCAGCGGAATTTAGAATCTCAAAATAGGAGTACAATTTTTTAAAAACGACACGCGCCTCTGACGATTCTTCAGGCATCCCTGATTGTGTTTTTGCGCGCGTCGATTATTTGTTTGTCTCTCTCGGGAGAAAAAAAGTTGTTCCCCCCTCCAACGGAATTGCAAAACTTCTCCGTACCGAATATTATTATATCTTGTGTTTTGAAAATCAGTTTTCAATAAATGTTCGTAACAATTTAAAATACAAATCGACGAAGTTGTAATAATTGATACCGAAGGCGCATTAATTTTGCTGCCCGGTCAGTAATGACATCAGATCGATCCATCTTAGGGAGTTCCTTAGAATTCTTACGACGAGAGCGAGAGGCTTTAGTATTGATTCTTAAATAAACGTTGTCATTGGCTTTCATCTTCTAACTAGTTTCGGAAGAAAATTCTTCTTAAACCTTGAACAGTGTATTCTTTATATTGGTCGTGTATATATACGGTGGAAGTGAAAATTGATCTCTGCCTTCAACCCTCGCTTTATTCGCTTTGAATTCCTTGAATGTGTAACTAAATTTAACCCGTTTTATATCGCTCAATTGTTGAAATAAAATTAAAGCAGCACTTTTTCGAATGTGCCAGTTTGTCAAGACCTTTTATGAATGTATCATTTGCATATTCGTATTGTGCTTGCGTTTAAGATTGATACTCTGGCTAGTGTTCATTATATTAAATATAAAATAATGTCCCCTGGTTTTGAGCTTATTTTTTATAAATAATAGAGAAGAATCTGTAAGAATAGATTAAGCAAATGACGCCATTGTGCTAAAGCATCATTATTAATAGATTTACTATCGTTTATTATTCCAAAGGAATGAGCATTATCATTTTTGCCTTACTTTTTCATAATAATGATTTTCCTGCTTTTCTAAAAGTAACACTGCAACAGTACACTGCGTCAATTTTCATTAGTTCTATTTGTTCAACTTATAAAAACAATTGCAACATTATATAAATATTATCGTGGCCGATATATGAGACGTTGGCAATTTACTTAACAAAGAACGGTTAATGCATTAGATACGTGGCGCTCAAATTTCCACGAGTTGTTTTTACGCCTAGTTCCAGTATCAAATATATTCTTAAAATAAATTGGGGCAAAAAAATTTAACCAACAAATCTAATAGCCTAATTATTATTCTTATTTTGTAATTTACACTTTTACATGTATATGTACATAAATACACATTATTTATTATGTATATTGATTAGACAGACTCCTCGACTAAACAATAAATAAACTAACTTTTGTATTATTGTGCTTGATTTTCAAACGTTTAATAATAATAATAATAATAAAAAAATTGGATCACATTGAGAAAATTAAGCGGAAATTTAAAAGCTGATGTAGCATAATTCTTGAAATTAATTATAACAAAATTTTTAAATAATTAATCATAACAAAATACAAACCTATTATGAATATCAAATTAATCAACGTATATCCACTTTCATACAGTTTCAATATTGTACTCATCTTATAATAATTAATTTATACTCCTGATTAAATAAACAACTGCATTGTCTTTGCATTAGGTATATTATTAAATTGTATTGCGTATTTCAGCTTACCAGTTAAATAAAACATAATCGATCTCTGTTGAGATAATACATTTTCTGTAATTAATTGTATTTTTTTTTTTTTCAAATAAAATTATTGATCCAATGTTGCTTTTACTAGAAAGTTCACATAAGTAGTTGCCACACGTAGGAATAGAGTCAGATAGTATTGTTCTAATAAGTTTTCTCCTGCCTTGTTATTTTACTCTTCAATGGCAAATTATCCGAATGAAGATTTTTGTTACATAGCAAATGTAGCAAAGAAAAATTACTGTTCGGTAAAAGGCGAGAAAAATGAAGTTGCATTGCGTTATAAATCCACTAGCTGTTTTATTATTCCAAGTACTTTCGAGGTTTTCGATCACTTCTACTCGTTGAATAAATGAAGAATGCGATTGCACTTTTGCGAATGTTAACAAAAAATTTTCTTAGAAGAACAAGAAAAGAAAAAAAAAGGAAAAAAGAAAAAAGAAATTCCTAATATTACGAGTGCACGCGTAACTTTAAAAGTAACACAAATTCCCAATTTCTACGCTCAGATCATCGACTTTCTAATGTATTCCGAAGGATCTTTTCAATTTGTACATCGATGCTTTACGATCGGAGAAATTTATCGTTCATCGCATTATAAATTTTTGTACACACCCTCGAAAAATAAGAATATCGATCGACCGTAAATAGCTTAGCTCTCGTGAAATCCTGGATATGATAGAATGGACAATAAGTGCGGTCGGCACACATATGAATTCTGTCGCTCTGATCTCACGCATGAGCTGAGAAGTGGAATAATGCACGGCTTGTATTGCGCCATGAACGAACCGTCCGCTCGGGGATAGAGGGCAGAAAGTGAGAAGGAAGGAAGTCCAGATAGGGGGAGAGGGAATGATAAAGAAGCAAAGGATACGCAGCGCCACGAGTACGTTTGTCTTTGTTTGCGCGAATTTTAGAGATGATCGATGCTCGCGTGTAATGCAATGATTGTTGGCGGATGCTGGACGGTAAATTCTTTGCCCCCTAAATCGAGAGAATAGAGTGGACTTATGGATACTCTTTAGATATTGGTACTCGTTCTTTAAATTACAGTTATTTATAGATTTGCTTCCACTATTCATCAGGCCAGTCAAAATATTATACGTCAATATTACACGTATTTATTTGCTTGTATCCCGCGTATTTTTTGGCATCGATAAGGTCATTTACTTTCCGTACAAGAGCAAACGATAGTTTGATATCGTATTATTAGTTTTCGAATGTACGACGCCGAGCGCAGCTTTTTTTTACAGCTACGAATAAATATCGATAAATTTACGGCCATAATAATATCTTGCGCTTAATAACTAATTGGCTACGGTAGTCGTAAACAACTAAGAAGATTCAGATTTTACACGAGTTTTTATCCGTTTTTTCTCTACAATGTTTTTATTCTTCGCAAGGACATTAATATTAGGCTCACTTGCGTGTTATTTTAAATATTTTTCCTCGCAGCCTTATGTTTATTTTAAATGTGCTTAGCACAGTATTTTCAAACTATTGATTTGGTGATTTATCTTGGGGCTCGAGTTAAAAATTGAAGCCCATAAATAGAAAATGAGAACAGTAATATACGTTTAGTACGTATAATAAATTAATTTATTTTTATGTCATTACGGCTTGAATGAAATGATTCATTGCATATATATATATATATATATCTATGAGATAGATAGATCTTACAATTCACATAAAAACATCGTAACTTTTTTTTCTATTTCTGTTTTAGCAGTATTTTTTTTTTAATTTTCCCTTTATGCATCTTTTCCCTTTAATTTATCTTTAGAGTCGAATTGAAAAGTTACAAATATCAACTCTAATGTTTTCACTACGTATTTTTATAAAGTATTCTCTTCGTGATTTTTGAAAGTTCTTCTTATTATTATTATTAAGTAAAATATGTTCAAATTGATTGTATCAACGCGTAAATTTATGAATCAAGTATTGTCGGCGTTATCCATTTAAGTTTATAGTTATAAAAATAGTATTTAATTTAAGCGAAATCCCAAATCACCATTTTGTTATAATGTAGATAAAGGCATTACAAAAGTTTTAGTAATATCAATGAAAAGGTAAATTTTGAATAAATAAGTCACGTTATAATCATTGCCAATTTAAAATGCATCTTTAATTAAGCTGCTTTAAAAGAAAAATTGATACTTATAAGCATCGCGCTTATAAACAATCCATAGACTAATTAGATCAACTTCAGTGCAAATTAATACTTAAAACTTGTATCTTGAACGAGCGAAGCTAACTTTATTATTCACCTTTTATTCCTACGATAATTATTTCTAATTTTATCGGTACAATTAGAATTGCATTGAATCGGCGTACATTTATCGGAGCCGATTGTTCAGTTGCCGATTAAATAAATAAATGAAGCGTTGCACCTTAAAATTTAAAAATTCTTAAAATGGTTTTCCCTGGCTTCCTTTTCCGGCCACACTCACTTGCTCAGTTATACGCGAGTTGGCGCGTGCCCACTTGTGCGCAAGGGCGTGAATTTATTTCCAACCCTCGGGTATGCTCGATGTAAAATTGGGTCTATATAGATGCGTATATATATATATATGTATGTACATATGTGTGTGTGTGCGTGCCCGCGCGCGTGTATATACACATACGAGCGTGTGCGTGTACGTATAATTTTTTTATTTTCAGAGGCTTGGAGCACAAGGACGTATTGCTGCAACGAGGACGGATGCAACGGGGCTCCAGGTCTTATCTCGGCGAATTCGGCAAGCGTTTGGCTATTAAGCGCATTCCTGCTGCTCATCCTGCGCCAACTAGTCGACTAATATATCAATTGAGGTGCTATCAAGAGCTCGCGCAAGGCTTCCTTCCTGCTTGCTGCTTTAGTTCCACCCGACGATTCTTCCTCCTACTCAACCCAGTCGGTTTCAGCTTATCGATTGACTCTCCTCGTCGATCCGACCGCCGACGACAAGAGCCCCCATATGGATCCTTGGCACGTTTTGGATCATCGACAGCAATAACGATAATAAACAAACGAACAAACAAATAAATGATAAAGCACGGATAGTTTCTTACGTACTCGTCGGTCAGCTTATTCCTCGCGCCTCATTCCCCCGTGATCCCCGTACCCTTGACGTGCCGACAGAAGGTCGTCGCTACCTTTGATGCATCGATTGCCGCCGCACTGTAGCGTAAGCCAAATTTATTTCAAATGCACCTAGCGATCGGTTTTCGATTGTGCCCGTCTAACGTCGTAGGTGGAAATTAATTTTTACCTCGCTTTTGCCTCGGTGCTCGATTCGAGTCCCTTCCCTTGGTGCACTCGTGCGATTGATCCTCGGCGCTACCCAAAGTGCTTGCATTAACATCGAGCTCGCGAATTAAGAGTAAAATTCGTTTAAGCGGTAAATCAATCGCTTTGAATTCAAATTATTTGCCACTCCGATGAAAGTGCTGTCCGATTAGACGGATTTTATTTTTTCGAAAAAAGCGTAATGCACCGCAAGACTTTATTCGGTATCGTAGAGCTGTCGCCTTATTCAATTTTTCAATGCAATATCGATCGTATGCCAAAGCTACTTGTAACATTTGTGAATTTGCTTTGCTGTCATAATAACATAGAGAGTTACTTGTTTTCCAAAATATTTAACAATACAGAGACTACCGTAATTTAAAAGTCTTAACGCTCCAAGAATCTTTATATACTAATACATGTGTATATATATATACGGCAATATAACCTAAATCATAGTCATAAATTCAATCTGCTTTGAATTATATAGATAATTGTGTAAATACTATTCTGGAAAAAAGGCTTCTTTGCAATCGATAAAATATTCATCGTAATCAATAATAATACATTCTCTACTTATGTTATTGAACAAAAAAAAAATATGACCACACCAAGTCAAAAGATCGTGATTTTTCTTTGGTAAAATTTTTAAAAATTAGTTTTTAAATTGCCGCAATTTTACACTTTTTTAAAATTTGAATAAATAAACGAAGGAAATCCTCACTTTCTCGCAAAAAGAAATAATCGTATTAATTTAAATTAATCGATTGAATTTTCTGCTTTTAGTATAAAAGGTAATTTTTTTATACATTTTATATACATACACATATATATATATATATATGTATATATGTATATATATATAATTTTATTTAAATTGAAAGGAGGAGGAATTTAATTTCAATTGAGGCTTAAAAGTTACCTCGTTTAATGTCATTACGTTTCATGCTTTAAAGGGAAGGCTGCGCTTCTTTCTATCTCTCTCTCTCTCTCTCTCTCTCTCTCAAATGATGAATCAAAACATTTAGTCCCGTAATCGATTGATACTAATTTTAGAAGCTTTTTTTCAATGTTTGAAGTTTTTTAATTACTTTATATTGTTAAGCAATTATTTTTCAACGAATGTATGCGTTTTAACTTAAACAATAAGTGTAATGCAACGAGAATTGTTTTCACATTTCATTAAAATAGTATTATTATAATATATATATATATATATATATATATATATATATATGTATATATATATATACACATATATTGACATAAGAATTCATGACATATTAAAGGAATAAATCTCTCAGAATACGCAATGACATCTATAAAATACAAAAACTTAGATGAAAATTCGAATTATTTCAAACTGCTGCTACCGGTACTTTAGTAGATAATCTTGCAAAAAAATAGCGTATATTATGTATTTTAAAGAATACGATAAATTAGGTATTTATGCCTTATGGAAAAAGAAATAAAATTAAAATGTGTATTAATTAAAGAAAGCCTAATTTCATTTAAATAATTATCCATGTAATACTTTCACGCATTCGCAAACGATTAATAATAAGTATTAGAATTTTATAATATTACATTAGCGCTACAAAAACATTACTCTAACTATAACAATATAACAATATTATTTTAGTACAGAGAAAGCATAATGCAAAATATACATATATATATATATATATATATATATTTATCAATTGAAATATAATTGTACCGAGTAAATCATTGGTAAATATTGTTAAAATTGAACAGCTATGAAAATGATGGACAACTAAAAAAAAAAAAAAAAAAAAAAAAAAAAAAAAAAAAAAAAAAATATATAATTTGACTCTTTCTCCATCTATTTTTTTTTATCAGCTTTTGAACTCCCTCTTTCCTTCACTTATTTGTTTTATACACTGTCAGTTATATTTTCCTCTAGCCGATTGTATATGCATAAAGAGTTTCGACTCCGAAGAGCTGTAAATTAAATTTATTTAGAAAGTTCCTCATCGCCAGCCAACGTATACTTTCTTACGATAGATTAATTAAATGGCAATAAAAGTGGAATTGGAAAAGAATCACAAGTCTTTCGTGTAGATAAGGGTGAAATATTGATAATAATTCATAGGCAACTTTGAAGCACTCAATATTTATATTCATCAAAGTAAACAATGATCAAATTCATATGCTATCGATAAATAACGTCGCGTAAAGGTACAATAAATTTAGTCGGGAATTAATTACAAAAACCAAAGCAACTGTCTTGTTTGCATTTATAATCTATAAACTTAGATAACTAACGAAGATTGAGATATAAGTAATTTAACGAAAAAAAGGACGATATAAAAAAAAATCTCTTTAAAATTGATATTACGTAAGTAGGGTATATTGAAATCAACTTCCAAACTTAAAATGCCATACGAATATATAATAAATTATCTACTAATAAATAGATAAAAGATAGTAAACAATAAAATGCTGCTTAATTTTGTAAAAAAAAAATCTAATCGCTACATAAATTTTAATGAAAATAAACGATAAAAATTATTCTAATTATTTAGAATGATCGACGATAACAAAGTTTGTTAAATAATTAAAAAATTAGAATCACAAAAAGAGAATTAAAGCGTAAGTTTATTTCAAATGATTAGACACCGTCAGTAAAAAAATGTAGTGCTCATTTATATTCGATATTTATGTTATTATTTTCATAAGCATCCATTACGTATTTTAGTTTCATTGGTTACTTTTGTATGACCGGGTTTCCTGTTTCAGAATTTCAAACACCTTTTATTGAAGTTTAATCAATCATCGTTTAATATAAATTTTATTCGAAAAATGTCACGTAGCACGTACTTGGTTATAAATCACTCATTATTTACGTAATATTATTGTATTTCTTCAATTTACTTTTTGTTTTACTTACATATTAAAAAAAATTAAATACTAGTTTACACGTTAATTTATTATAGATTCAATTACGTTGCTTATCAAAATTGATTTGAATATAGCGATTGGGTATGAAAGTTGAATTTCATAAAACACGAAATACAAGGAAAAAGTCTACGATGCAATGAATCTTTACATTTTGGATAATCTCTAGCCTTTTCAAACAGCCAACAAATGCCAAGACTAATCTAGTTTTTTGCGTTTGAGGAAACTAGTTTTTTTAGTAAATCAAGACATTGAACTAATTGTGGATTATTAATGTGTTTGTAACTGAGTGTTAAGTCACAGCTTTTACTTAGTATAATGAAAAATATCAAAATTAGTAGGATCACTATTTGAATGTTGTAAATAAATATAGTTTAATTTAACATTTACATTATATAAATTTTAAAAACTAATCGATTGAAGAGTTAGCTAAAAAGAAGCTAATTTATAAGATATCATATTTACTGTATGTGTATTTCAATATATGTATATTATCTCAAATTGTACCTTACAAAAATTAAACAGATATATTTGTGTTGTAAAAACGTACTCAATTAAAGAATCATTGCCATGAAGATTTTTTTTAAAAGACCTTTTGATCAGAAATTACTTTTGTGTAAAATAAAATAACTTTTATTTGTTGAAGCTTTTTTAATAGAAAAAAATGTCATTTACTTTTTAATATCTCAATAAATACTTTGCTTGATTTAAAATTGATATAATCCACTGAAACCAAAATTTATTGTTCAATTGATTATTAATCATTAAAAACGTTATAAAGGCCATCATCAAACGGCAATATTAAATAATAATTTGGTATGGACAACTGTTGTAACAAGAAATTGATATGAAACAATAAAAAATAATAAAGGTTTTTTATAAAACTAAATTATTAAGAAAGTTTTTTGAGGAAAAATTTAATATATCAAATAACAGTTGTCAATTTTGCCGATGTCCTATTAAAAATTATAAACCTATTTTAAAGTATTTTTAACATTGGAATTAAACTTCTTTTTATTCGTTTGAGAAGTCTTTCCTTATTTTTAAAAACATCCGTACATACATATACATATATTTATTAATAGAAGCAGTAGTATTTCCTTTTTTTTATATAAATCAAAATAACAATTTCGATTAGGTCAATTTTTAAACATACATTATTAAATGAGATTTAATAGTTTCTTATCATACAATTTTTCGTTATTTTTTTTAATATTATGGCGTTTGAATTACTATACGTGCGACTTTTTTATACTAATATCAATATTATAGAATGTTTGTAATTCATAATTAAAAAATGTATGCATTCATAAACATTATAAAATAATGTTTTGTATTTCAAATATTGTCTTTAGCATATGTCATCTAAATTTATGAAAAATTCATTGGCAATTAGTAGCGTTAAGATAAATTGTTAAATAAAGTATATTCAATTTTTAAGAATTTTCAAACAAGTTTGTGTGACTCGAATAGAAAATTACAATAAAAGCTTCTACTTTGCACAATAAATATTTCTCATTTGCTGTAAACGTAACCACTGAAAAGTTGATGAACAAGTACGAAGAAGAAAATGTATACATATCAATGATATGTGACTTTTAAAAAATTACTGTTCACATAATTAATTTTTCCTATCACTCTAACATTAAATAAAGTATGTATTTTTACTTAGAAGCTAACGGCGTTATTTTAAAAGAAATAAAATTATTTCTAAAATAATTTCACTTACCATGCCTTACGTTCATTGTATCAATAATATTAATTAAAAAAGAAATTATAAGTTGACCAGTAATTATGCAATGCTTGCTTAAAAAAAAACTTGTAATTGTATGTATATCTATATATACATATATAGATATACATTTATTATAAAAGCACGGATGAAAATTTTTCAGTGGACATTGTAATTTTAATGAAAATGATAACATAAATTAGATAATGTTAATTATAAACGATTTACAAATATGTCAAAAAATTTATCAAACGATACTACAAAGTAATGTTGTTAATTAACGTAAAATATTTCCATATTAGAGTTCAAAAATTAATTGTAAGTTTGTTGAAAGATTATTACGAAAGGTATTATTAAAATTAGACATATTTAAATAGATAGATTAAAAATTTTAAGCTCGTAAAAGTTTTATTATGTTATTATTATTATTATTATTATTATTATTATTTCAATAATAAATAAACATTATGGAAAATATAAAAAGCTTATACGAATAAAATATTATTAAGCACGATTGAGCTGATTATTAATTAAAAAATGTTACATTCCTCCGTAGTGATTTATTTCAGATTGTATCATATTTTGTTTGTGCAAACGTAATAAGCATACCTATTGTATTTTTAAAAGAAGGTACTCGCTCGAAAATTATAAAAAAATTTTAAACATTCGAACAATATACGTATTAATGAATTAAATAACAATCGAGTTTTGTCCCCTTCAGGAATCTCGAGGAATATAAAATAAACTAAAACTTAAATTCTACCCCAAGTACTAAACGAGTAATTATTCTAAAACTAATGAAGAAATAGTTTTGACAATACGCAAGCATCAATACCACCAATTACGAATGTACCGTTAATAAAAGTTTTTAAAATAATATAAAAGCCGACGAATACCAGTTGTAAGTATCAAAACCATTGACGATAAATGCCACTACCAAGAAGTATCGAAGAAACAATGAATTATTATTGCTATTAACTAAAGCGTCTCAACAATTATCTTTGTACGCGACTTACGCATATTAATGATACATAACGATGAAACATTCAGGAGTTAAGGAAATGATTTTTAATTGCTTAAATGGTGGACCGGTCAGGCTAAATAATTTGCGGATGTACGACACGCCTAAGATCGAGCATTTGCAAATTGCGCTTATTAAGAGGGCGCAATAACGAAACGACCCATGATTTTTTTTTGCCACAGTGTACAATGCAGGTTATATATATATATATATATATCCTTATACAACACGATTGCGGGTGTTTGGGTGGCTTGCGCGAGAATGAAAGAGCCTCGCGATAGTCAGCAATCGAAGTATGGGAAATTATGACTCTTGAATAATTGTAGACATCGGCCAGTGGGGAGAAAAGAGAATCCAACTGGAAAATACCGCAACATTCGAGTGCTCGAAATTATTGGCATTATTTCGCTAAATATTATGACCAATGTACGATTCTTCATCTTTTTGTTTTCAATAAAGCACCGGGGAAAGGAAAGTGTTCAATTTCATCATTTGTACTTATCCCAGGAATATTTTAAACCCGCGACGCCCAATGCGTATCCGAAGCTTCTGTACGTCGGACTTGGAGAGAAAATTTTTCGAATAACTTCCCGAATAATTATTACACAATGCCGATGAAGTAAATTATTTTGTCGATTACAATCGATTGAGACATTGATAAGTGAAAATTAACGAACACTCCTTAACGAACTTTCGAATTCTCTCTCTTTCTCTCTCTCTCTCTCGATTGCTGTATCGAATGCACTAAATTGCTTTATAATGATTAAATTATACGCGTTGCGTAGAACGATGCAATATTGCGCGCAGAAATACAATACGCAATTCAGCGTCCGATGATGGAAGATTGCCGGCGAGGTTGAAGTATATATATATCGATCTTTTCCGGGGCCTTTCATTACAATTCGGCAATGCGTATCGAGCATCGTCATCGAATAAAAATAAGCGACAACAGACATGTGCTCCCTTAGTCTCTACCATTAATGTATAAGTAGCAGTACATTTGTAATAGATAAGTAATAATAAACATTGACAACCTTGATTGTAGATTTGTATGTAATCCTCTCAAATAATCCATTGTGCTTCTCACGTTAAATAAATTGATTTTCATTGCCCACGCTAAGCCCAGGCATTAAGCGTCCAGTATTTTACGCAGGAGCCTTGGACGAAGATGCTTTGGCTCTTGCACCTCGGGCCAAGGCTCGCC
Source organism: Kradibia gibbosae (assembly GCA_018907135.1). Taxonomy (NCBI): domain Eukaryota; kingdom Metazoa; phylum Arthropoda; class Insecta; order Hymenoptera; family Agaonidae; genus Kradibia; species Kradibia gibbosae. Next base: position 3,925,252 of record JACCHX010000011.1, read on the forward strand.
TCCGCTGGAGAAATCTTTAACGGGGAAGCGTCGGAAGGAGGCGCTTTGATTCCAGTGTCGATAAATGTCCCCGAGTCTGAGCGAGGGTGTTGGAGCCCTGGAGAGCCGCCACCCCCCACCCCCGGTTAAGCAACGCTCTCAAGGCGAGCCAGTTGGAAATCAGCGCGAGTGCACTCCGGCTGCGCTCGAGGGATCGCTTGCGGCTCTTCCGGCGGGGCCCGCGATGGGGCTTCCCGGCTGCGGATGCTCCACCGGGTCGGAGGACTCGACCTCGACGCGGGTCTCGAGCGACTTTTCTCGCTGAGCTCGCGCCTGCGAGGAGAACCGGCCGCTGGACGCTTAAGATAATCTCTACCCCCCGGAACGACGTAGGGCTTTATTGCCGGGAGGCTTATCGGCCGTCGCTCGCGGCGAGGGGGCTCCGAACTTTGCCGCGGTATTGTTGCGTCGGTCCGCGATTCGTTGAGAGGGTAGTAGCACCTCGTTCTCTCTGATATTCAAATGCCCCCCGAGCCAGGCCGAGGATAAACGATGGTGGAATAAATTTGCCCGGCCGGACAGTGAGTGATTCATCCTCATCGGGCAAACTACTTTATTTACGATTCTTATCAATTACACTGTCATAATGGCTTGAAGATTTTGCAGTTGTTAAATCTACCTTGGCGCTTAGGTGGAAACGTCGACTTGCTAAACTTCGACTTTCGCAATCGTATTAAAGTCACGTTCGTCGACGCGAGGATTTGGCTTGCGCATTTCTCTTACGAGGCGTAATTTTATTTACGTCCTGGGCGACTTTTTAATTTCGAACCCTCGTAGACTTTTCAAATTATAACATTAACGATTACGATTGTAAGATTGTAAAATTTTTTCCCAACGCCTATCTCACTTGACAACTGAACTCGTTTGCTTTTTCCAATGCGCGTTTCCAATAATGTGCATCGATAATTTTTATACTTTTGTTTAGTTTTTTTCTTTTAAACATGATTCTTCAAGCGTATTAATAATTTTTCAACTATCTGCCCAATTCTCTTAATAATTACTTATTACGATTCAAGCGCTTGTAGTATTCGCGTTAATGTTATATGGCCGGAATCATGTACAATCGATAAAGATGTATTTTAATATCCGCTTTGAAAAATTATTATTCGAAAAAAGTTCGTTAATAAAATATAGAAGTAATTTTATATATTGCTAATATAAAACTTAACGTGTAAAATTATAATTCTAGTAAATTGTAGTACAAATTAATTTACGATTTTTGAACCACCATTTAAAATATAAGAGCATAAATTTAAGCTTATACGTGGAAAAGCGGTTGTTTTTTTTTTTTTTTTTTAATTTATCTTTCTAAACATTATCTGAAAATTATTTTGTTGTTTGGAAAATTCTTTTTAGCAAATGAAATGTTAATTAGTAAATATCAAACTGTATAAAAACGATAAGGAATATAAAGATTGGCAAATTAATGTCAATTCAAATTTATCATTTATTTATAAAATCGATCTTTCATAAGTACACATCATGGAAATTAACTTTCATTGAGGATTGTCAGTTTTAAAGAAAACTACTGTATATTAAAAAATTATATTATCTTTTTGGATTCGTGTAATGTTAATCGTTAAACTTAAATAAATACTTTATTAAAACGTTTCTTATTATAATTTGGATTAAAAAATAATGTAATTATTTATGCATATTTATAATGATGGTATAATTGTATTTTTTTTTTTAAATTAATGTTTAAAGGTATTTATGTAAATTATGTATAATTTTGCATTGGTTTTAAGTGCGCGTTTATTGAACTTCATTTAAAAGAAAAAAAAGAACGCACAGAACAATATTATTGCATTAACCAATACGGTAATATTTAATATAAAATTTATGCGTAGCCTTATTACTTTAAATTTCACCAGTTATTAATTCATCGATAAAATTCCATCGATATTAACCAGCGATAATTAATACCAAAAACCATTTTACATACATTAAACTATGTTAGTTTATTAAAATGTTTCTTAAATTATACATGTACGTATCAGCATTTGTATATAAATACATAATTTATCTGCCGCTTAAAACAAGACGCTCTTTAAATTATCAAAAAAAAAAATCAAAATATCCTACAGCGGGTGAAAAATTAATTCCAGTATTCGAATAAAAAATTGCACACCGCGTCAGTCTAATATCGCTTGGCATGTAATCGTGGTGGCGTCAACCGCGAGTCGCGCGGAGAGCAGAATCGATCCGACGCCTCGACAAAGTCGATCGAACGACCGAGCGGATAGCGAAAGATCAGCGAGATCCCGATGCACTGATTCAAGAGCTGAACGACCGGCCGATATTTGGGCGGAGCTCCTCGGAATAGCCAGGATAAGTGACTACAGGCAGTCAATGGGAGCCTAATGATTCGAGCCGCAAAAGCGCTTTTGCGTAAGGGTAAGCGAAAATAGTAGCGAAGAAGCTGCCTGTGATACAGAAATTGCGGTTAAACTCAGGGCGGCGTAAAGAGACTCGAGTCGCGCCACGAGCCTATACTTATGCTGACAATGAGGCTGCTCTGTAATTGCAATTAGTCGTTAGCTGACGTAGAATAAGTACTGCGTTTGCAGCGAGTCGCTCTCCGACGTGATTTGTCTATTATCGCCTGGAGGCAAGGAGAATCCACCGATGTTGCCGGAAACGCAGGAGGCTCGAGTCAATCTTCAAACAGCGCCGTATTGGAAGTGGATACTATTTTTACAAACTAGTACTGTTAATGCTTAATATTTTGTTTACCAGGTTAAGCCACATCTATTAATTATGGTGTCTTAATTATATTCTTTTATAAATTGGTAGAACTTTTGTGCCTCTTTTATACTTTTTCAGCTGAGCTTTCAGATAAACAGCACAGATTAACGAGTACTCGTTCGTGTGTGATCGATTATTCTGGTTTAGATATTAGTACAACAAAAAAAAGATATGCAATATCTTATTGATATAAATAATATATATATATATATACAGTTGGTACAAAATGGATCTTCTTTACACGTGAATTTCAACTATCGAGGCTTCAATTTTTATTCTATCGCTCAAATCTGACAAAGATTAATTGTTGCACCAAGGCATTTGGTGTTCAAGGATTTATAGATAAAACTGTAATTTTACAAAGAGAAATTGGTTAACGCTGAGTCAAAAGCATTTGGCGTATTCATTATATTAAATAGATTAAATCGAATTTAAATAACGTTTAGCGCTGAGCCAACTTTTACGCACGTTAATTTAAAAGTGGGCATTTAAAAAATTGCACATTACGTTAAATATATAATTAATTGGATTACAGATAATTCGAGGAAGGATATAGCCAAAGCGTAAAATACGCGACGGGCAAAAAAACACGACCCAACGTCAGAACGCGAACGTTAGCTTTTATTAAAATTATGATAACGATGAAAAAAAAAAATAATAATAATAATAAGGATATTATTCTAATAATCAAAAGAATTTTAAGTAAGGGCCTTTGCCAGCGGCCTTGTAAAGGCAGTTTGAAATTGAGCGCGAACAAAAGGTCAAATGAAATTACAAGATTGCAGAGGGCAGAAAGAGTATAAGTAATGCTATGAAAAACTCTCACCAATTCAAGTAGTAGGAATGCTTGCACTTATAAATACGTTTTTAATGAATTATTCAATATTATTTTTACATTTTTTGCTTTACAAGGCGTTTGCGATATTTAATAATAATTTAATGTAAGGTCAAAAGTATTATTGTTTTAACTAAAAATGTGGCTTATCGACAATCTTAGCTTTTATCGATGCAATAAATTAATAATCGTGGAGTGAATTTTTTTTTTTTTTTTTTACAAATCATACAATACACATTAAATTATAATTAATATTAGTTACGGAGGTGCAGTCTGCTATATTAAATATCAACAGTTGATTAGACGCTACTGCATTTGGGTAAGGCACAATAAGGTACTTAATTATTAATTATCGAATAAATATAAATATATTTTAATAACGACAGGCTTGATTAAAATTATTATGGATTAACTACCGTATAAACATACGTAATCATAAAATTAACGAATGAAAAAGAATCAGGATCAACGCCTTAAAAAAAAAATTGTGCTCAGTAGTATGATGCTCTATGCGGTCAGACGTCATTCCGCGAGAGGATCACGGATAGAAGTTCAGGTAGGGGCAAAAAAATTTATATATATATATATTTGTGTGCGTGTATATATATATATATGTATAAGATAATGTTAAGAAAATAATAAGATAACTCGTCTACCACCTAATAAAAGTACCTTGCATTTAAGGAAATGTATTATTGAATTACAAATAACTCGTGCATTTATTCAAGTCGAAGAGAGCTTAGACATCGATTAGATTCTTCTTTTCGCTCGTATCTCTTACTTTCTTTTTTTTTTCTGCGCTCACGAGCTCGTAAATCACGCTTTACGATATGAATAGCATAAAAGCTCGGTATCCCGCAGTTATATACAATATTCATGTTGGGCAATATCAACTGAATTTGGTGTTGGTTTACCACTTACGTTGACGACCCTATAAAATAAGACAACGGTCAATGATGAACGGCGGGACGCAAGTCAGGTATCTAACGAGGTAGTTTGCCACGCGTTACCTACCTGCTGCTGCAGTAATTTTCTCATCGCCTATACAACATCGTAGAATAGGAGCTTTATAATACGTGATTAACGGTAATTCAATTTCTTATTGGTCGAAGATTTCGCACTTTGGAATACGTGTTTATTTTCTATCGTCTTCTATTGGCCTTAGTCGTGCGAAAACTACTCTGCTGCATAAAAACCCCGTATTTACTCGCTTGAGAATATCGTCATCCTTTTTGTACGTTTTTAAGACTTCTGGAATTCCTATACGGAGTTTCCCGATTTTTGGAATCGATGTAAAAGTGCCAAAGCAATAATACCGTTTTAAAATACAACTGATACGAGTTCAAATTATACATATTCGCACAAATATATTGCACACATATATATATATATACACAAATATATGCATTATTGGTTTTCTTTGAGAAATTTTCTTATACTTAAAAAATACGAATGGATTATCAGTAGTTAAAACTGAACTTTTATTTAATATTTCATGTATGGAATGAGAATTACTTTTTTAAAATTAAAAAAAAAAATTTCACGATTTGTAATAAAATATGCCAAAATTAAATAATAATTCGTTGTCCTTACTCATTTTCACGAAGACTAAAATTGCGATTAAAGATGAAAAAAAAAGGTTACCTCGATATGTCCAATATGCAATGGAAAATACGTACTTTTAAACATTTCGTAATAAAATACATTATATATCATAGATGCATGCAAATCTAATCAAGCTACATTCTTTTATACGATTTTCAACGTGGCTGATATAAAATAAAGGCAGTTTGTTAAGCATAATAATAATGTATTTTGGGAAAATAAAGAATTTACAACGTAAAAGTCCTGGGTGTTCGAAAATATTTTATACGCGAACGGCATATCGATCAAACATTTTTAACGTTGTTAAACTTTCAACGAACTTTCTTCCCTTTTTCCGAGTGCGTATTTATACGCGTATCAATTATGCAGTCATTCGAGCCTTAAATAAATGAAAAATTATAATTAATCGTTATATTATGCTAGTTTTCAAATATGTTTGGCAATCGCGCTTACTTGGCTATGCAAAACCGAGCCAATGTTCCTGACACTAGAGAAGCATTTGAACGCAGCGGCAATAGTGCCGGGCTAATTTTAACGCTTTAACGATGATTGACTATTTGAATTTCGTTTTGCAACAAAACGAGGTTATCGGTGCTCGCACGCGTGCAGTTTTGATCGCGATTGATTTTGTTTTCAATAACTACTCCTACGTAATGTAATTCGGCCTGTACACGACCGTGTCTTTGATACCTTCAATGTCCAACGAATTTATAATAATTACGTTTGCGTTATTAATTTAACGCATTACCCTTTCGACCTGTCTTGCTTTCTAATAATTTAAAAATTTTTCGCAACTGCATTTGTTTGCCGGTGCCCCTTGACGACGTACGATTTTGACATTCTCGGAATAAAATTCAAGCATTCAAAAATCACGCCCACTTCGATTAGCAGTTAGCTCCTTGTTCGTTTTGCCTGGATATCGATTTAGTAGACTTTATAAATCCTTTTTTCCAAGGGACATCGTACTCTTTTTATTATCCCCGTCTTGAAAATAAAGGATATTTGTTGGGGCATAATGGCTTTTGATGTAATAATTTTAAATTACGCTATAACTATTTGACTTTGTTTGCTCGACTCACCTTTTTTGCTTAACAATTCAGAGTTTCTACTTATGTTTTCAATATCTGTGGCAACATTTGTACTCGATCTGTACTATGCACGATAAAAATGTTCAATTAGACTTTTGCAAATAATCCGATTGTGAAATTTCTTTTTGTTTTTCATGAAGCTTATTTTATCATACCGTAAATTCGTAATTTATATAAACACGAACTTATTGGTACATCAATAATTAAATCTACTTACTCATTCATAGTACAGTTAACAAAATTTCAGTATTTATTCAATTAGCTGTGATCGTAATAAGTTAATGAACAAAAAAATGTTGCGTGCACCAAATAAAATTATGATAGTTTTAAAAAAAAATAGAATAAATTTGTATTAATTTTAATATATTTCTACTTTAATAATACAATTTCATGATTTCATGTACTTTATATAAATTTACAATAAATTTATATAATTTTGAGTAAATTTAACAATCAACAATCGATGAAAACTTATTTAAAAAAAAAACGACTGTAAGTTATTGTTTATCTCTCTCTCTCTCTCTTCCCCCCCCTCTCTTTCCTCTGTATATATACACTTATATATATATACACATTTATGTATCATTTGAAATTTACGTATATCAATAATAATCGAAAACGGGTAATAGAGCTCTTTTTATTAAAATAATACTAATATTATAGACGCACAGTAATACAGAAACTTACCGTTATTATTGCACATAAATTTAACAAATGAAATAAAAAGAATAAGAATAAATCCTACTCTGGCGTCACGATTTCATGTAAAAATATAAAATACGAACAATTTTTAATGTGGCGAAAACAATTTAATGTCGCATAAATACAATAAATAAAAAAATAAAAACAATTGCGTTATAAGAAAAATAATTTTCTCGAGTATAAGCATTATCATTATTATTCTTGTGTGTGTGCGTGTGTGTTGTGTGTGTGTGTGTGGGCCTGTGTGTGAATACTAATCATTTGATTCAAAATTATCTTTTTTTTTTATTTAAACATTTTTTTCTTCTTCTACTTTTTCATAATTTACTAAACAGTAATTGTTAACTGTACAATTGAGGATCGTTACTATTAATAGAGGACAGCAGCCGTCGTCGTTTTTTTTTGGCGTGTAGGCGTCTGCCTTTCGAGAAAGACGACGGCTTACAAATTACGTTCCTTTTTGCTTTGATTTGCCTGCAACATAAAATAAATAACCGTAACGATTAAAATTGCAGGGCTTAATTTGCATGGCACTTGGACCGCGTGCGTCGGGTTCGAATCTCTATTGTTAGGATAATTGAAATTCCCCTTTGATATTTTGACGAAAGGAAAATAAAAAAAAAAAAAAAATAAATAAAAGATCCACGCGACTAAAGTAAGCTCCATTGTGTTTATTAAGTTTGCCGGGACGTTATTAAATTAATGTCAAGCTGGAGTACAAGACTCCCGTGTCAATCCGAGCCCTCGCGAATGGCGCACAACCCAACGAGCCGGACATATATTTATCGCGAGGGCGCTCTTAGAGCTCTCGGATGAAATACACCCAGGCTTGGCATTCGATGGGACAAAAAACAAGATACCCCTACGAAAATGCCGCCGTATTGCCGAGGGTAGTATGAAGAGGGCACAGGTGCCGATTTCAATCGAGCGCCGCTCCGAGACTCCCGGCTAAGCAGGACCAAGGATCTCGATCGCGCCTCTCTGGCCAAATCTCGCCTGTCCTCGTCCCTCTCCGCGCGCTCTACCCAATGCAGCCGCGATAAGGAATGGCCTCGATCGGTCGGCCGTAGTTCAGGCCCGGGATCGACGGGGGGCCGGGGATGCCGCCGATCTCGGCTTAAGCCTCCCTAAGAGTACGGGGGGCGGGGGAGCTATCGCTGCTTACCTCGGCATTGTTGACCTCGACGAAAGCCAAGCTCTTCGCTGTCGTGTACAGCATCATGGCCTCGATGCTCTGCTTCATCTCGAGCATGATCTGCACCTCCCGGATCCAGCTGTCGGCGACTACTCGCGAGGCCCCGCCCAAAAGCGTCATGTAGCGCATCGAGAGCTCCAGGCTGCCTTGGTCCATCCAGTACCTGCATGCAGCGTAATTGTCATCAGCGCCCGCGCCCTTGGATACGTAGAGATGCCACCGTGTGCGCTTGCGGATGGGTACATAAGCGCGCGCGCGCGCCACTGAGGGGCTTAGATTACCGTCGCTCTTAAGCAGGAATTGCAATTTAATTGTAATGTCGCTCATCGATCGATTCGATGACGATTTACGGAAGGCTCGCGCGGGCAGTTCCTATAAAAACAGGAGTTATCGTAACCATGGCGCTCTTGACGCCTATTGTAACTTATTTTTTAACGTCAGAACGATCCTACCACGTGACCTAAGGATAAATTTTTCTTTTAATTTTAATTTACGAGTGCTTTTATATGAGTGCGCGCGCGTGTTTTTATCGGACAAGTTTTACAATCCATTGAGAAAAAAAAAAAAAAAAAAAAAAAAAAAAATAAGAAAGAAAGAAAAACAATTTTTTTCAAAAAAAAAAAAAATAAATAATAAAAAAAAAATAAAAGTAATATTTTTCCCTTGTCCCAGCAATAATCGAGCGTGAAAAATGCTCGGCAATACCATATTTCAAGTGCACTTGGCTAAAAAGGAAGTACTTCTTAACAGGGCGAATACTTGGCCCGTGGTATATACTGAAAATACAATATTTGCGAGTGCGTATCGTGAAGAATATCAGCAATATTGAATTAGGAATGAAATTTATTCGCTACCGGGCGCACGGGGAGGCGGCAATATTAATATCCACTTTAACGTTGGAAAAGTTTTACAATGAGTTTCGAAATGAGTCATAAAAATGTTATTCAACGTACTTTATAAAACACGACCGAACTTTTACCAATTATCATTTTACCGTAAAAGTATGGGGCTTTGTAACGAGCGACGTCATTTTTTGCTTTTGTTTTTGTTCCCCCCTCCCCCCCCAACAAAGTTAACACATCAAATGATACGATGAGTGAACGGGGAAAAAAGAATCGTCGTCACTCTATCGACCTGCTGGCGATGGTAATTAGATTAAAGGAAAAGTTGTGAAATGCAAGTAACGCGGTTGCGTTTTTTAAATGCGCAGTGCCTTTGGAAAAAAATATTTAGGCAAACTAGCATTGGACTTAACGTTGCAGTTTATAAATTTTAATTGGTCTTTATAACCCTGACGTGTCACATGCGATAGGAGCGGGGCTAAATTCAATTATACATTCAAATTGGAAATAACAATAATCTTGACGTATCACATACGCAAGCGAGTAATTATCAAGGGAAATTTATTGAAACTGACATGATTTTTATAAACGATGGACATTATGTATTCTTACCGTGAGCAATTGCGTTTTAGCGAACTGGCAATAAATCCAGGGTTTGGTTATTAAGCATAATACAATAAAGCATAATATATATATATGTATAATCCCTATGTACACGCGCTCACACACGTGATAATTAAAAATGTCCTTAACGCTCTTCGCTTGCCATAGTAATAGATGGAATTTGACTCGAGGAAGCCAACCACGACAATGATAAATTTAGAGGGGCGATATAAGATCATTTAAGTTATTACCTTGCTTTCTGAAGGATGTCGAAGGTGTTGCTTGTTTTTTCAATCTGCGCTGGCTCTCCATCGGCCTTTGGCACCAGGCGATTGTTTATCATAAGCATACTTTGGACGTAGCTCAGCAGGTACGCCCACATGGGCGCTCCCTCCTCGGGTATCAGCGCCAGTCTCTTCGCTACTTTCTCGACCTGTATTGCAAAAGAGAGCGCGCAATGTTTTTAACGGCTCCCGCTCTCTTGCGCCCAAGTTTGCGCATTTCGCTTGAAAAGATTCCACCCCACCCCACCCCCTGCTCGGCCATCCTTTATACATTATTACCTACTTGTCGGCATTTCTGATAATCCAATGGGTGCGCGCGCTGTTTTAGACTTCGTGATAATTTGTATCAAAACCGTGGAAAAATGCGAATGCGTTTCCAAGCTCGAGAACTTTTTTTTTTTATCGCTTTACTGCTTTACTCGCGTAGATGCTCGAAATGTAAATATAACGCATGATATATTTAATTAGGTACTTAAAGCTTCGTGCAATGCAGAAGTTTTTCATAACTGCGTATTTTTATTGCTTTTCAAATTCGTATCAAAATTGATATTGCAAAACTTAAACAAATGCTGGAAGCCTTTCCTTTCGTTGATATATATGTATAAAAGAAGCAACATTCATTTGGTTTTTTTACAGTTACGAAAGTACGCGATTTAAGACTGTACACGTGTTTTAAAATCCAGCTTTTAAAAGATGAGTACTTCGACAGACGGTTTTTTAATTTTCAAAATTTAACAATGATTTTGATACTTACTTTGTAGAACCTTTTTCTTAAAACGTGATCGGGATAAACGCCGCGGTCGAAAACTTCCTTCGGCATTGCGTCGATGACGTTGGAAATGAAGGGATCGTCTGAAATTAATATTTAAATGACAAGCGTCGTCGACTCTATGGATTCTGCATTGGGGATTGTGAAATTGTAAGAAATTTTTCATAAATAGCTGAAAAATGGGCGCGCGGATAAGCGCAAAAGTTTAATATTCAGAAGCTCCGCAGTCCTTAAAATATCTTGGAATTATTTCGCCTTCGTGAATGATTTCGTAGGGAAGCGAAGATTGGGTTCCGAGGCTTCAAATATTAAAGGGCAAAATTGTCCATCATTTTATCCAGAGCTTACCTATTCTGCCGTAAGAAACTATTTTCATTTAAATCCGGCCTAATCCTGGCAAAAATAAGGCGACGTCTGTGAAAGTGCAGCATCGGTGCCTTATAGCTCTCGATCTCCTCCAGCTGCTTTAAACAAATCGACGAAGGCGCGCACAAGCGGGGTTTAAAGTCCTCGAGTCCCCGAGGGGGATCCGAGCGCAGGTCAGTTTTTTTCGGGCTAATTTAAGCCGCTAATTTCTCGGAAGGGCGGCCGCGGCCGAGTCCAGACGGACCGGCGCCACTCGTGTTTACAAACAAGTCGCGCCTCCGCGCGAATACTCGGAATTAGGGTCTCGATGTCGCGTACGTAACCCCCATTTGTTGATGGAATGCCAGGCGCCGATGACCCAGAAAAATTTCCCCTGAAATTGCCTTTAAGGATATACCCGTAGGCCGAACAGCTTAAAGCGACGTACTCTTATGGCAATACAATGATAATACAACAAACATTCATTTGTCTGTTTTTCCTTCTTCTTTTCGAGCGAGAAGCTTAGAGCAAATTTTTTCCAATTTTTTTCGCTGTCGCTTTTGTTTTTATTTTTCATTTTCTTTTTGTTTTTGTTTTGTTTTTTTTTTTTTGTTTTATAAACAAACACCGAGCCGAAAGAGAAAAGAAACTTCAGCATTAACTCGTACAGTAAAGAAATTTCATTCGATAAATTGTTTTTTTCCGTTCGGTTTTCGTCGTCAATACGTCCTCTTCTCGAGGCAGTGACTCGTCAACCAACAAAGCCCAGTCCGACGAACTCGTCCAGAAGCGGCGAAACACAAAAACTTAATTTAAATTTTCCAATCCTTTATTATTTATTTTGCTTGGTTTTGTTTGTTTTACAACAAAGCCGCGCCCCTGCGCCGAGCGGACAGTTGCCACTGCATAACGAGGCTCTGTGTCTTTCTTAAAGTGATTTGCGACCGAACAATAGACTCTCCTACTGTTTTCAAAATATTCGATCCGTAGGGACCTTTTTCCCCCTTTTATCGATGTCCAGAACAAGAGCGCACTACTGTTAATTAGCAGCGATATATTAGTTTTGTCGGTAAATTTTACATCGGTCTGAAATAAAATGCTCTTCTGCCCAAAGTGAACGAATGCTTTTGAATCGTTATAATACGAGCGATGTAAAAGAAACATAACAAACCTGTGTCGATCCAAGCGATTAAAGTAGCTTACTTTTCTTTTTAAATAACAGAACTGCACGGTTTTGAATCGGCAAGTGTTCACGCGATTGTCGCTATTTAGGATCGGCAGCGTATCCCCGCGTACTCGATTGGATCGTTAAAACGAGTGAACGGGCATCGGCCAAGTATTATACAAAAGAGTAGACATTTTACCCAGACGTTACTACTTCGACTAGAAAGACTGGAACGTACGCTCGAGATTCTTAGACCAGATCGTATAATATATTAAAGGGCGATGACGAAACATTAAGCTCCCAAGCCCTAATCTATGAGATGTCGACGTAATATTTCTAACCGAGTGAATAAACTATTAATCACTCCAAGTTAGAATAATTAATAATAACCTTGCAAAGTACGACAGATTTGTGAAGCTTCTTCGAGCCAGAATTCTAGATTCGATAATTTATCGAATTAAAAAATTACTATTAGGATGTACGTGATTGATAGTAACTTTATACGAAGCGGAGCCGTAATTTAATTTGAATTGGCATTTTTAGCATTATGTAGCAGTGAGCCTGATACATTGAAGATTTAGGAAATTGATCAATTGATTCAACCTACTTGGAGGAGAATTCACTAAGCAAATATGTTTAGTTAAGGAAGCTACTGGTGAAAAAATCAGTATAATTGAGAAATAATCATTGGAACAAAACTAATATTTCTAGGTGTTATTGCGAACAATCGATAGCAAACATTGCCCATATAGTTAACCAATAAATATTGAGCCTACCCTTTTTTTTAATTATTGGAAGATAAGCAAAGGCAATGATTATGTCATCGTCTGTCTCGTACAAGTGCATTTCAGTAATATATACAAAATAGCAGGATGCTTAAGGCACAGCCTAAGAATAATTAAAATCAATTTACGTTTAATTTTTTGTTTGTAATACACGAATTTTAAATGCTTGGAATTACTTTTGAAGCCACGAGCGCCTCTACGGGGCGTCGAAAACAATAATTAATTTTAAAAAAATGTTGTACATTTTCTATTTAGTGTAAAGCACTTTTCAAAAAAAAAAAAAAAAAAAAAAAAAAATACAGACAAAAAATGGCAAAAATGAGGTATCGTACTCACCTGATACTTTTGACATCAGAGTAAGTTCGTTCTTCAACGGCTTCAATGTAAGTTCATTTGGAACTCCCGGCTGTATGGAATTAACGGCACTCAGTAAGCTGAAAAGTGCTGTCCACATTTTTCGAGACTTTTCCGCATCTTTATCCGCATCCACGTACGCTGTAACAAACACAAGGAATAGTCCAAAAGTTAAAAAAATGCAGCGCAACTGTTACCTACCTCCCCCCCTCTCTCTCTCTCAATTTTTATTTATAATTGGCTAACTTCCATTATAATTAATTCAATTGAGAGGGGTTCTTTGTAAAATTTTCACTACTGCCTTTCCTAAAATAACATTACTCTTTTGTACATAACGTTGCGAACAACTTTAAATTGCAAGGGAAATTTTTTTTAACATACAATACCGGTGTAAATTAAAAAATGGCGTTGTTCAATATCACTGGGAGTGTTATTAATTCAATAAATTGTCATGACACGCCCTTCAAACGTAATAATTGTATCCAAGATTAATTCATATTTCAGGCCGTTGTCTGGCAAATGGAAAATTAATCAATAAGTAAATTCTTTAGATAATATTAATGATAAAGATTCCTTTTCGGCGTCGTTTACATTCATTTTTCATTTCCATTAAAAGAGAATTTTTTTTTTTCTCGAACCTACTTCTGTAAATTTGAATAATAGTAATCCGCTCAAAGGAATTTTCCACTCTGAATAACTTTGAGTCTAATACATTGATTTGCATTTGATTCTAAATATTTTACTCGGTATTTATTTGAAAAAAAAGAAAAAAAAAAAGAAAAAAAGGTAAAATACTTAAACGAAAGGGTTAACAAATAAATGCATTAATCAGCCTAAATAACGCAACTCTCGGGGTGGCAAGCAATTATCGAACCAAGCAGTTATTTTGCGGCTATCGAAGACCCGCGAAGGGACGTGCAAAAAAGCTGATGTTGGATGTAAAAGAAAGAAAGAAAGAAAGAAAAAAAAAAAAAGAAGAAAGCTTACTCATTGGGTTTTAATCGGTTCTTTCATACGAACCTTACCATGGCATTTTACACGCGCATTTACCAAAGTAAATTATCAACCGGCAAAATCCGAGGGCGAAATGCCATTGTCGAGCAAGTCGAATCGGGAGAGTAGCGGAGGACTCTCGGCCGGCAAAGCGGAGAAGGGGGACGACAATATCGGAAAAGCCGATCGGCTGGAAGCTCGCAGCCCCGAGTCGAGGATTCTAAAGGAGGGCTGGGGCGAGCTCGGCGCCCAGGAGAGGCCCTGTTCGGGCCTAAACCGAGTACACCCGATGGATTTGCCGCGTCGGTTGAGCCCCGTTTAAGTATTCGGCACTCGAGTCGTCGGCTATTCGTAATTTACGAGTCGCGTGATTTTGATCATCTTGGGGCTGGCTCATCGATTAGCGGCCTTGAGGAGGACGCGCACACGCCATTCGAGGATCGGCCTCGGTTCTTATTGGTTTGTACGAGTGCGAGGGCCCGCCCGAGCCCCATATCCTCCCCGTCCGCCAGCCCCGAAGCACCGGGACAATTGCGCGTTCCGGCATTTTAGAAAACCTTTACGCGAATAAAAAGAAGGCTTATCTCTCCGGATGCCGAGAGCGCAAAAAAGGGAGGAAGCCTCGCTTCAACGCGACGAGGAGCGATAAATGCTTGTCGACGGCACCGCGGCGCCTTGCTTTTTCACTAGTCGCGTGATTAATTTCCAACCCCAACCCCCCCGGCCCCAAAAAAAAGAGTGATTTAGCCGCCGGTCGCATTGCATTTGAGAATTAATCGTAGATGGCAGGCGTCTGGTATCAGACAATGCCTCTGTTATGCATATATTACACCGGGGCGTACAAACTTCGCGATTGCGCGTCGTCCTTTTCATTGTCTATCTTTATCGAGTGGAGCGGGTGGTGGCGGTGTTTTATTTTACTGATTATTTTAATGTTGGAGCCCGTCCAGAAGAAACCCCTGCGAGCCCAAGCCACATCGCGGTAGGGCCGAGCGAGAAAGTCGCAAGCGACACGAATTTGGGAGCCATTGTCTCGAAATAATGCGGATAGAGCCGTTTTCGCTCGTAGACGATATTCTGTATTAAAATAACCTGCGAGGTAAGATATGAGGTCGGAGCGCGGGGGAAGTTCAAGAAAAACGGCATTTACTTCGTTGACGCGGGAACTGGGTTGAGCCGTGAGACATTTTCCAATAGCCGCTAGAGGGGCGGGGGGGGGCTGTCGCAAACAAAAACGATTCATTGAAGGGAAACGCGCAGCGGGCCACAGTAGCCGCGCGCATCTGATCTCCCAGCGGTGGGTCACCTTTGAAGACGGAACATTTTATGGACGTTAATTGGTGCGCCTTGTACGAAGCTCCTACGCCTGAACCTTTTCGAATTCGAAAGGCCAACTAGCGAGCGACGTATGTGGATTCGATCTGGATACCCGTCGGAAGCGACATCGCAAATTTCACGTTACCCGTTGCTCGCACAAGTAACTAAATTTGCCGATGCGTATTAAAACGAAGTTTATTGAAATTTATAAATTCGAGAATTGGCGCCTGTCGGCAAATCTGCTATGGGGTTTGGTTTTCTTATATAACACGTGTTTACATGGCGAAGGCTATTCGTTTTAACGTTTCGGAATATAATTTGATTAACATGGGGGGGGGGGAGGAGAAAAAAAACGGCAAGGGGTAAGAAATTTTAATATAATATTTCTTTTATGGAATCGTGTTCCTTCCGTGATAAAAAAAGAAAAAAGAAGAGGGCAGGGGGAGGAAAAAGAAAAGGAAAAAGTAAGCGTAAAAATGAAATTTAATAATGCACGTAGAAGCGCACGTATATTTTTTTAATAATCGAGACCAAAGTTAAAAAGTATAAAATAAGAACATTATTCTTACCAGCGATAAATAAAAAAACAAATATTATTCCGAATTGTTCGGTTAAAATGTATTTGTTATCTTGAAAAGCTGGCGGGAAGTTGTTATAACTTGAAACTCTATTGATTAAGCGAAGGAAGTTTTAGAAAACACCTGAGAGCTCGAAAATATATTTCAACTAGTAATGTATTGCTTTGAATGGACATATCCTTATTTTTTTATATACTATATATATATAAATATATATATAAATATATATATATATATATATATATATATATATATATATTACATAAGAGAGACACACAATGATGTGGGGAAAGAAAGAGATTGAGGGAGAGAGAGAGAGATAATGTGCGTGTGAGATTTGTGCCTCATATATTATCGAGAAATTTTATTTCTCCACGATACAAGTATACATAAATTACATATTTTTATTATCAATTCAATTTAAATTTTTTTGAATTTTATTTACTTAAAATTTTCCGATTAATAATTTCGTTGTACGTGAGTAATACACTTGATGAATATAAAAACCTGGCCAAAATAATAACATTAACCGATAAAAAATCACTTGAATATAAAATGCAAGGAATATTAAATTTTTAAAATCATGAATATAACAAAATTGTGCTCGTATAATTTTTATCGTTTTCATTACTAATCTTGCAAAAATAAATCCTGATAAAAGATTCCCATATATTAAGATATGATAAGATCATAATTAAGAGTTACTGATTTTAAACAATATATATATATTTATAAAATATCCATTATAAAATAAGTTACGAATACCAAGATTTAAATCCTATAAAGAGCTCTTAAACTCACATTGATACAATCAAATGTGGTTTCATTAAAATCTATGAATCCCTGGACAAGAGTTAAAATACGATAATTTAAATTTCTGTTAATATAACTAGTATTAGACCTAAATCACTTTTTTACCATAGCTTTTCCCCCGATTTACTTTAGTGCTTCTGTCAAACGTATTGTTCTGTAATAATTTTTTATATAGAACATTATTACAGTTTCTATAAATTGGGAAAATGTTTGTTGCCTGAACCGTTGAAAAATGTATCCAATAATAGTAGCTATTTTTTGGTAAACTAAATTATTTTAACTACAGGGAATAATGCATTACCTTAATCGTGTTAATAGCTTAATTTATTAACTGCATATTATTCCGTTAGCTTAAGAGTATTATAGATAATGCGTAAATATAAAAAAATGGGACGAAGAGATTATAATTTTCAAAAACATTAAAAGTCGGTGGTAATTTAATCGTCCTAATGAATTTGACCGTAAATATGGTTTTTTTTTTTTTTTTTGTTAATTTGCTACATTATAAATCCGAAATGCTGTGTAAAGCTGCAAAGCTTAATAATTTATCGTGGTTTAATTTTGAAAGCTAATTAAATAATTAAGAGCACCGATTGCAGAAAAAAATGCCTAAAAGTGTAAAGATAAATATGTATATTTTGAGATTATTCGGCAACCATTAAAGTAGAGAGGCTTAAAGCATTCGGAAAAATTAGGGGATTTCTATACCGCGAAGTTTTCAATGGCAGAACAGAAATTTTTCGGGAAAACACGTCACCGGGGGGAGCACAAAGAGAATCATTTCAGCATAGGAGAACAATGAAATTTATTTGCGCGAGGAGAGACGGGCTTCGGCACGAATAATAAGAGGGATTGTCCTTTGTATTATTGAAGGGTTCGCCCGTTACCCGAGCTCCACAAGTTTCCGCGGCAATCTACGATTGCGAGCTGATTGTCGAGGCGTCGAGGAAATGGAGGTCGTGGGTTCGCATTTGTTCGCGCGCGGGGGGGTAGGAGCTTTCGCGGCGGATGGCAAGAGACGTCCCCGAAGCTTATCAGAGAGGAGCACCAGCTGCTGCTGCTGCTGCTTCGGGCGGCCGGGTGGGGGGGGGGGCGAGGGATACCTTGAGACCTTGTGGCGCACTTGCGCGAAAAGTATCCAGGATCGAGGCAAAGGGGTCCACCAGCCGAGGGATCAAAACTGATTCGGAAGATAGCTAACGGATCGATAATAAGGTTATCGCTGCTAGGGATTTGCCGGAGGAGCAAACCCGCTGCCTGTAATTGTAAGTTGGCGAATTTAGAACTGCCAGAAATTTAATGGGAAAGTTCAATCGACGGGAGCGATTGTTACTAAAACCCTTGGCTCCGGGAGAATCCGTACGTGCCCCGGACGTATCGTTTGGGAGTTATATAAGGACGCAGCTCAGGACGATACCGCGGATTAGGCTAAGACAATACCCACACACGCGCGTACACACACACACACATATATATATATCTAATATACGCAAGTAGTAAAAAAAGTTGAAAGCAATGAAACGACGAAATGCCAATCCGGAGTTCCCCGGCTCGGGAATGGGATTGGCTCCTCCATGGAAGTCTATTTGGAAGTGGCTAAACTGCTACAGTGGCTTTGTTCGACGTTGAAAGGGAACCGAGGACACCGATGCCGCCGAAGATTATGCGCCCAATGCTCCGACTATCTAACGAAGTATTATTTTAATCCATAAAGTAGGCGAGGGGCCGTGGGGGGGGGGAGTCATTGATACTTGAAATAAAAAAGTGAGACGCGTGGCTCAGGAGGACAGGGAAGTTGCGCGGAAGGATGGAAAATCGAACTCTTGTCGAAAGAACAATGGGCCGGCGGATTCAAACGGATAATATCGCCGTTTAAAGGATTGCGAAATTGAAAGAACGCTCGAAGAGGCGTGGGCCATTAGGGCGTATAAACAAAAAAAAAAAAAAAAAAAAAAACAAGAGGCTGCCCCGCGAGTACAATACCTACCCCGTATTCCGTACGCTCAGTGTAAATACAACGGGGAAAAGCTCGTTTATGGCTTTTAATCCCGCGTCGCGATTCGAGCGAGTAAAGCTCGGCAACGGTCGGACAGTCGGCTGGATTTGATCGCGATCATCGGCCCGACGCGTCGATATAATTTCGTCGATCCCCGGGTGGGGTTTTTAAGGCCGCTTTGACAAGGATGTGGCATTGGGCTAAGAGGCGCGCGCAAGGATTTTTAAACGGTGCCGCGATCAATGGCCGGAGATCGGAGGGGCACAAAACTGTATAGAGCCTCGGTTCGGGAGAAAATCACCCGTGACCCAGTGGCGCTTTTGTTAAAAAAGGGAAGATATACGAAGGCAAATATATCCCCGGTGAAAGCATCATCGGCGACAGTCGCGTGGACGATCGGATGGAGAGTCGAAGGGAGGAGTGTTGGAAGGAGCGGAGCTCGCGATTAAAAGGCCGATTGAAATAATGGGAAGAAGGAAAAAAGCTTTAGGACACGGAGAAAAGGAAAAGTGCCAAAGGTGCGCGGTCGGTGCTCGATCCCTCAGGACTTTCGGCACCGATCGCATCGAGCTCAAAGGCATGGCTCCGAAGAATGCGGCCGATCGGCGAGGGCTCGGATG
Source organism: Kradibia gibbosae (assembly GCA_018907135.1). NCBI lineage: Eukaryota > Metazoa > Arthropoda > Insecta > Hymenoptera > Agaonidae > Kradibia > Kradibia gibbosae. The sequence goes on from JACCHX010000011.1 coordinate 3,944,928, forward strand.
ATAAAAATAAAAGATTGGGAGAGCCGAGTGGTTGGAAACAATTTGGAAAGTTCAAAAAAAAAAAAAAAAAAACAAAAAAATGAGAAATCCTACCTCGGGTGAGTTGGACGGGTGTCGCCGATGGCAGGGCGCGATTGCACAAGTTTTTCGACGGGAGCTCCGTCCGCGGCCGTAGCTTTAACGAAGGATAGAAAATAAGCAGGGCTGAGGGAGGGGGCAAGGCACTGGCCTTGTAAGGATAATAATTAAATCGCATGCACGGGGGGGGGTGGCGGCGGAGCAGCGTCGTCGGGAGGAAGATCGACGAAGCTCCCTTAGCAAACGAGAGTCGAAGATAAAGAAAATGCCCCCTCGAGAAAAGGCGATTCCATAGTCCTGTCGAGGGCTAAACAAGGAGTGGCGCTTTAAGCGAGCCCCGAATAGCCCTTGATTCGTCTCTAACAAAGTCCTACGGATGACGCGACCCCGATCGGATGATCGAGGGATGCCGTGGCCAGTGAATCGCGATGGACCACGATTACGGGATGAAGCGCGGCCGTCGAGTTGTACACCATTGATTTGATTTTTCGGCCAACGCACGTTACGATATACCCGTGGGTATCTAAGCCCAATCGCTTAGCTAAAGCGATTATTATATCGGGCGATGTGTTTGTGGCCACTGGCAATGCCGCGAATCGTCGGGGCAATATTTTCAAGCTTTTAAAATTTCAAAACTCTCGCTCTTCCTGACTACCCTGGGGGATAAGCTTACCGCACGAATTTGGCTGCGCAAGCTTGAGGATCCTTCGCGATATCGTGTAGCTTGGTTAAAAATAATTCTTACGCCTGTTATCCGTTTCAAATCGTCGAGGCCGTAAAGGCTTCCACGTTTCAAGACCTGACAAATGACGCAGCAGACAAGAGTACAAATCGTTCTTTAACCGCTCGTTTAGAAGCCCTTGCTGTACTAAATAATAAATAGCGTAACTTTATAGCACTTTATTAAAGGTTTTTTTGTATAAATATCCAATGGCTTTAGGTATCGTTATAAATTGCTTCATAAATTTGTACATTTTTAAGAGAACGATCGACGCAAGATCGACCAATGTAATATTGAAAAATACTGCGCAGTCTCGATTGCGCAAAAATGTAAATTACGGAGAGAGGAAAAATGGCAAAATTAATCGAGCCGGGCGTCAAAATTTAGCTCGGGGGTTAATTAAATATCGCATGGCAAATGAAATGAGCTTCAATCGTTAAAACAACGCGGGGGCACTTTCATTTGCAATTAGCATCGCGTCTTTGTGCACAGATGGATTACGCGTAAATGCACAATGGGCGACTCCTTTGCGGCTGGGCTGTCGCATTTTTTTTTTTGTTTTTTTTTTTGTTGCGTTGTTAATGGACGCGTGCTCTTAACAACATTTTCAACGCGCTGCAAAGTACCCGAAAAATCGATAGGAGCCCCGCCGGATATTCTGTCTCGTTTCTTAACCGCGAGAACATCACCGGGAGCTTTTCAAACGCGAGCTTCGCATACGTGTGCGGTGCATTGCCGAAGGAGGGAGAGCCAGTCCTGGACCTCTCTCCTTTAGTCGGTCCTCGTTCCCTCGTTGTTCCCAGGCGCCTCGGCCGACGTCCCGGCCCCGCCCCCCGAGCCCGAGCCATCCGACAAGCGTAAAATTAAAAGGTAAAAGACTGCAGCGGCATTTCATTAACTCTTCTGCACCCCCCCCCCTTCCAAGTGCCACACTAGGACAGAAGCTTCGCAAGCCCAACAACCGTACGTTCCCTCCGAGTCTGCTCATGCGCAGTGCACTAAGAGTGACGCATTGTCGAGTATTAAAGCGGACCCGCACCAGCCGCCGCGCGCCAATCCCACAAATCTTGACGGTAGGTCTGATACCTCTGATTGTGCCCATGCTTATGCGCGGGTGCGATTGTTTTTTTTTCCTTTTCTTTCTTTCTTCTTCTTCTTCTTCTTCTTTTTTTCCCCCTTTGTCTAAATCGCGGTGGGCAATCGTATCCGCAAGTCTACCGATTGCGCATCTTGACAACTGACGATTCAACCTCCCAATCGTGCCCCCCCCCCGTTGCTGTTCCACGTAATCGACGAATCGACGGTTTCCTCGGCCCCGACGAGCTCCGCGTGCGAGCTGTTCTTGTTTTCTTTTTTTTTTTTTTTTTTCATCTTACTCGATAACTATCGACTTACCAACACCTGTAAAACTTGGTGCATCTTGTACCTGTATAGGATTGCATAGCCCTAATCGTCCGGGATGCCGTTAATTTTCGTACTTTTGGCGGTGATAATTATTATTGATACCCGATGGTCGGAGAGATTGTATTTTTTGTGAAAAAGGCCCAATCAATTGCCGCTATTAGCCGCGTAAAATAATCACCGTACGTATTTACACGATGTATTTTAGCGAAAGGCGTTTAATAATTATAACTTATCTGACTTTCCTTTGTTTGAAAAACTTTGTTTGTCTAATTTTCATGAAAGTTTTTGAAAAAATTCACCAAGAAAGCATTTATTTTTTTTTTCTCTCTTAATAAAAATCATCGTTTTTGTACTTAACGTTGAGCTGTAATATAAGGCTGTGGTATAAATTAGAAAATATTAATGAACTTAGTATTCGAGTTGAGTGGACAGTTTAGGCGTCGACGGTGTTCGGTGCTATTCATGCTAAAAGTTAAATGATTGGATTAAATACATGAATATTGGAAGAACCGTTCAATTAAAAGACAAGTTTTTAAAATACTATATCATCTATCCGATTTAAGTTCTTACGTTTCAAAAACTTTTAACAATAAAATATAACGATATTCAAAAAAATTTTTTCCCACAATTTTTCGCGTATTAATTATTCAGTGAAATACGTGAAATGAAAAATTCAAATAAGAAAAAACAAAATTTGGTCAGCCCTAAGCATTGACAAAGTGGTATAATGGTGCTGAAGAGTAAAACAAGAAATTCGTTCGTCTGTCATAAATTGCGTACTTATTACTACTTAAAAAATTTTTTTCGTGGTATAATTAAAAATCTATAACAAAGGGTGAAAACAAAACGAAAAAAATCATCAAGCCAAATGTAAATCACTGAATTGAAACGAGTTTCTTTCATTTGTATTTAATTCGTAGTCTCGTTATCATTCGATGTATCGTTGAAAAAAAAATTGTATTTTAATTCTTCCCAAAATTCTACTGACTTAAAGAAGTACATTATAAATTAACTTATAGAATGATTTTTAAATAACGCAATATATTTTGCTGCATTGCAGAGACATTTGATGTGCATACTTAGCAGGACTTTAACAAATTAAAATTAACAGATTTTAACAAATTAAAACCATCTTTTTCTGAAGAACATGAATTATATATAACAAATATTTTAATTTTGTAAGCATACGTAAACGTATATATTGATTAAAAAAATAATTAAAATAAGACACTAATGCATTCGTATTAAGATGCAACGTAATTTTTATAAATAACTGTTACTAAACATATGAACTTTGAAAACGAAATACAACACAGTACTCTTTTTTTCAATTAAATGGAATAAAGAAAAAGAAGCGGAAACAATTTTAAAAAATTCATATTTTAACGTTAATAATTTGTTTGTACCAATATTAAAAACTATTATTTTTGTAAATAATTGCCTGTGTCTCGAATACCATTATTTATCAGTCGATTGAAATGTTAAAAACAACATCTAAAGGTATTAAATACAAATGGCTGGTAAAAAATTATAAGGAGACGAAGTAAAATTTATCCGCGATATAAAATCACCACAAACAGAATCAATGGGGTAATTTCTAGGCACGTTAACAGCACAGTGCGATAAAACTCATTTATTTGCATGCGCGTATTATGAAAGAGCCAGCGTTAATAATATCAGCGAATTGGATGAAAGCTGACAAAACAAGAAAAATATATTCATTATTTGTCTAGCTCCCAAACGTGATTTCTTATCTGGCAATCTTCCCAGCACTAAAATCTCTTACGTCGATTGCAGTTTCAATCGCTTGGATTGCCATGAATAGACGTGTCAGAATTTGAGCCCTTTAATAACACTAGAAGGGCGCTTTACGATTCCGAGCTAGCCAAGAGAAAGGAAAACTTTCTTCAAATTATTGCTTTGTCATGCGGCTCAAACTTTCACCGCTTCCTTTGCCATTTTCGTCAGTGCCGATTGCATATTATTATGTACGGTTCTTGGGCTTTTAAAATACAAAGCCGTCTCTTAATTGTTTTTTTTTTTTTTGCCGTTACGCGCTTTATTTTACGCGCAACCACCCGCGTGAATAAAGAAGTAGCGATAAATTTATCGTAAAGGCTCACTCCTCGTACGAAGGGGCCATGGTGATACCTTCGCTTGATGAACCTTACATTCGATAAAGCCGTGAGCAACGGTGCAGGGGAAGCGAATCGAAATAAAAATAAAAAGCAAAGGCAAGGGGGCAAAAAGTAAGGATGACAAATTAACTCGACAATTTTACAAATTTTGATATAAACTCACCATTGAGAGCCTCGTCAATGCCCCGTAATTTTCCAATCATCCCGGCCATTTCCGATTTAGCTTTTAGCGCGTATTCCTCGTCCTTCTCGTTCAGCAACCGATTTATCTTGCGCTCCGTCTCGAGCTCCTTCAGGGCCAACGCTTCTTTTAAGTGATCGGCATAAATCTGAACTTGCATTTTCAATTGTTCCCGCTTTTGGTCGTTCAACTCCTTCGACTCTTTCAACAACTGCAAACGGACAAAATTTGTTCGATGCCTGATTTTAGTTTTAAAGGCTATTATATATATTTATATTATAGGCTTATAATTATTTGATGGGCAACCCTAAATTCGTCATTTTACGGTAGTCAATTAAAATTGCCGCTAATGCACGTAAAACATTAATATTGAGATTGGAGTGTAGAATATCGCCAATTGCATAATATTAATGATTATGGCATTATTAAATATATAACTTCATAAAAATAGTTATATATATACACAAATTATTACATACCGTTGAATACATATAATATTGTATTCAAATTACATATAATATTTATATGAATATAATATTTGTATTTATTTCGTATAATACTTTCATTGATATTTAAGCGAATTATATATACGAAAACAAATGCATTTTAATAATTTTTTTTTTTAAATTGTACGAAGAAATATTTATTATAAATAAAGAATTTTTCAAATAAAGTCTCTTGAAGTAAATTTAAACGCTTATTGAGATTAATTGAATATATCATGTACTTTATTTATTAAAAAAAATATATATATATGTATATTATATATATACATATATTAGGTCATTTTATTCTATACAAGCACTACACTCTTAAAGTTCTGATAAAAATTTGTATTAGAATGAATAGCACCAATCCATATGGATGTCGGAAGTGATCTGAAATGTATGACAGTCAATCCTTACGAATAATCGCAAATTTGTGTTAAGGCAGGAAGAATATGGATGCACTGATAGGAATGAGTCTTTGATCATATTCCAATGAGTTTTAATAGTTTCTGTTACGTTTAAGAGTAAAAAAACGTGCATCTACAATCGAAGAATTATTTACTTTTCTTTGTCGGTTGTTCTTTAAATAAAGATACGCCAATCAAAAAAGTAACAAAACAATTTGTCATTAGAAAGGACGAACAACCATTAAATTCACCTCAGTACAATTTACGATAAGATACAGAAAAAGTTTCGAATCTACAATTGCACTACTTATGGCGATCATTTTTTATGGTACAGCAATAGTTTTTAAATTGAAGTATTTAAAAAAATTAAAAATACTTATTCAAGAAGCAAATTTCTTATCCGTGTACATGATACTCTCAATATTATTATTTTCGCGACTTTTATTACTGGAATTAATTTTATTACATCCTTTTCCAATCTATTTTTCATTTGAGCTATGTATTTTATGTACGTATCCGTTTTATGGTAAAATCTTTTTAAATATTACACGTTACTATTTTCATTAATAAAGTTCCCAACGTACTAATTCTAATAATTCGTTTCTTTCATCAAGGTACAAATTACGTAGAAATACAACGGAAAAAGATTATTACTATTTTGGGTGGAAATGTAGAACCACTGCACAATACACCAAAATTTACTAAAATTATCGTGTAAGGAAATTCACACTGTAAATTTAAATTTTAGACAAGAAGAGGGACAAGTAATAATGTTAAAATATTCAAATAAAGAACAGGACTTTCAGAAGTTTATTTATAAATATTCAAGTAAAGCCTTTAATTGTAGAGAAAAAATAAACACAAGAACCTTAGTTAGAAATTAGTGTACACTTAAGCAAGGCTTATGCGAATTATTATAATTTTAATGTTCTATTGAACCAATGTGACTCCAATGCGTAATCGCTTACGTAAATTCAATTTTTTAACTCTTCTTTTTAAATCTGAATAAGCACCCGATCAATTAATAATACCGAACGGAAATTTATGCTTTCAAAAAGTATAATACTCATTATTAAATGCGTTGAGTAAAAATAGAAACGTTCTTGGTTATAATAAAAAGTAATATTAAATTAAAAATCGAAAATTTATTATGCGATTAGATCTTTGTACAATGTCTTTGTATGCCGCGGTCCTAAAAGCTATAACTTAATTTGATATACCTTTAAATACGTTTATTAACTTGATTTTGCAAAAACCCTTTTGATTTATGTGTACGATATATATTATTGTATAGCCAAGTACTATTTATAAATTTGGAATATTAACTAAAATCAAGAATAGAGTTGCAATAAATAAGTGTATTGTAGACTAGGACAACAAATGCTAATTCCCTATTAAGACTAACTTCTCGGAACAATCTTTTATAAAGTTGTATATTAGCCTAATAATTCCTTTGTTGCAGTTCTGTGCCTTTGTTTACAGTACGCAATTAAGAAATTAACATAATCAATTACGCGAGTATACAATTAACGAACTTTTGATAAAAATAAAAAATAAAAAAAAAAAAAAACAATTTCACAGTGCGATCATAATAATATACGAGCGTTAAATGTACTTTGTTTGTTTGTTTGTTTTTGCTGAAATCGGATACTTATACGACGAGTAAATTTTCTTATAGAGTACGTGACCTGCAATACGTATTCATCTAGGGGCGGTAGATTTTATGCATAGATAAGACTTTGCTTATTTTTGGGCGAACGAAAATATGAATAACGTGTATTAAGCGTATAAATATATACAGCGCGAATGAGTATAAAAATTATGTGAAATTGGCCAATTATTAATATCTACGTGACCCATTTGAATAATGAAAGACTCTCTAATTCGACTGCTCTTAGCCCTAATACAATTTTAAAAATATGTAACAAGACATAAGAACAAGAATAAAATTTACTTTATTTATTATTATCCGCGATTTAATAATATTTTTTTTTTTTTCAAATAAATCGAACGATACCATGCCGTAACGTTATAAAGATAGAATACATATCTATTAATACACACACACGCGCGGGCGTTTTAGATTAATCACGTTGAAAGTATTGTTAAATCTAGGCATTACATGGGAATAAATAAAATTCCGAACGTCCAATGCTAAACATAGGATCAAAGCAAGCACAAATGAGAAATGTCTAAAACGCTTTCGATTACGGATAAAATGCATCACGTTTAATAATAAATTACAGTTGGAATTATTACCGTTAAAATTACTATAAAAAATTAAATTGGACTGGGTGACAATTCAAAGGCTGAAATTTGCCAAAGTTTGCAAGCAATTTTAAGCGCACGTTTTGCAAATAAGTCATATCCAATAGTTTTTGTGTGCTTTGTCGAAATAGATGGAAGAATGTGGTGTCAAATTTCCGTATGAAATATATATATATATATATATATATATATATACACATATATGTATATATAATAAAACTGATATACTAAGAGCGAAAGTTAACGCCTCGTTACAGGTCTGAAAGGAATCGATTTACTTTGCTCTGCTGTCGCTCTCATTTTTCATTTCCCTTTCCTAGCACTCCACTTGTCTTTCTTTCCTCCTCTTAAGGTCTATTTTTTTCCATTCTACCCCCCCCTCCCGCACCGACAGGTCCCAGATGAAACTTAGAAGATAATTTTGTCCTAATTTTTAGCTGCACGTCAAAACATTAAGAGCACCCAAATTACAACGTTCAAGGCATTTGGCTCTTCCCTTTGCTCGTGTACATTTCCTTTCTGCTCGAATAATAATTATGACAGACAATAAGTTATTAGATCCTCTTCTTTATCCTGACTCAGTATCAAAATTCAAATGCGCACTCAAATAGTTTCCAAGGACTCAATTTAAATATCTTCCAAATTGCGAGTGTCTTTTTTAGACGATTTATCTTGCATCCTCGAATACTTTAATGTTCAGATCTCCCCGTTAAGTTTTACTTTAAAAACCAAAAATTGACTAATAAACTAATTGAGTCTTTAATACACGTATTGCGGCCACTAGACTGCTTCTTGAATCAGTTACTGTTCGATAGCTGTTCGTCTCTAAAAATTCAGATGCACGGACACAAATATCGTAAATACTAAAATTTATTTCAAATTAAAAAAATTACGTTTGCGTTGATTATTGCTCCTTATTATAAATTTTATCGTATTATAATATACGTATATTTACATAATACTACATGTATTAATTAATACTCATTAATAATTATTCATGTGAATAATAAAATTACATCAAATCTGTTTTATCCTCTATAATGGGAGGGGGATAAGTTTATATTTAAACGCGCTACATTAAAACAAATTATTGTAAAACATTTTTTACAATTATTTAAAATGTATAATTTAAACTTTAATAATTAGTTCACTTGAATTTCGTATATTTTATAAGAGTTTAAAAATAAATTAAAGTCGAATTATCAAATTTTTACAAATATTATTGTCAATAATCGTAAATTGATTGTGTCGGTGCTTATTTTAAATTTATTGACATTTTAGCTGAAATAAGTAAAAAGTCTATTTTAATATTAATATATTCTTATTTCACAATGAAAACTATTGTATTTCATACTTGCCAAACATAGTTTTACATACTAAGTTTGTAAGGTGGCGAAAGAACAAATACACCTAATTTTCACACAATAAGCTTTATCTAACATTGCGGTTGATTAGATAAGAATACGTGCTGTAAACTGAAGCAGGTAGTAAGTTAGGTAATAAATTTTATTCTTCAACATATGTTACACGGGTTACTTGGAATAAAAAATTACGACATCAAAAAGTCAAGAGATAAATCATAAATGTTGAAAAGAAGATCAAAAGTCACTATTCCGCATGATAAATGTCATGCAATATGCAAATGGCATTTATCAATGAACGGCAGTTCGGAAAATATTTAGAAGGCTTAAGCATTTTGCTAATGTATATATATATATATATATATATATATATATATATATATATATGTGCATAGAATTATGAAATTATTATATTATTAATATATACATTGAATTATTTTAGGTTACGATCGGTGAATATGATTAATTGAATTCGTTTTTAAGAACTGGTTTTAAGCAAACAAAAAAAGTTATAACCCTTGCATTTACATTTTTAACTATTTATACACGAGGAAACACCACAAAGTCTCCTTGAAGAAATGCGTTCAATTGTACGATTTAAGCAAACCAAAGGAGCCTACAATGATTTTGATTCGTGAAAATTAACGAACGCAACAAATGGAATTCAGAGCCACAATTAAACGTCATTTAAATGCAAAATAATTTTATTTCTATAACAATTCGTAGGACTGCGCAGAGAAATGAAATCCATTTCCTTACGTAATTTTCCGAATACGGTAGACGGTAAGATGCAAATTTAGATGAACGAGTACGCGGGTCACGGGCATTAAGCCCGAGGAAAGACCATTGATCGTTTGGATAACAAAAACAAACAAAAACAAAAACAAAAATAGAACGAATGAAAAAAAAATAAAAAAAAATATATGCCTACTCATTGTAACTGGTGAGAGGCAGAATATAAAAGAGACAGAAGTTAAGCGAATTATTTGCAACATGGAGTCGCGAGCACGAAGAAAGAAGTCAAAGTAACGAAAGGGAAGGGGGGGAAAAAAAAGAAAGCAGGGAATACGAGCGATATAAAAGAATATTGAATCCACGCGAACAACAAAAATCCACGTGCGAGGATACCGAGGATAGAGGAGGCACGTATGTACACGTAAACACAGCGAAGCGTCTGGTCCAATCCGAAGAGATAATATTCGGACTATAGTCGACAAAATATTGGCGCCATTCCAAATGGAAATAGATAAAAGAAAAAAAAAAAAAAAAAAGAAAAAAAAAAAATCGCAGAGAGGAGCCGTCGGCGCCACACACAGTATCCTATCCCGAACTTGTGTATGCGCGGACGAAAACTTTATCCTCTTTCTTGCATCGCTGGCGCTTCCTCGTTGTTCGTACGAGGCCAAGCCTTTACATTTTCCTCTTTATTGACACACATTATTCCATTGATTTCTTCGGGGGACTTCGTCAAAATTTTAATAAAGAAGAAGAAGAAGAAGAAGAAGAAAGAAAAAAACGAAGAAGAAGCAAGGAAGGTAGGAAGGAAGGAAGAGATCGAATGAAATGATTAATAAACGCGACCCACCGAGAGCATCGCTCTAGTGTAGGAATCGTCAATGTTACCGGGCACCGTACCCCCCCCCCCTCGTCTTTACACGTGCATTATCAATGGTACGCAGGCCGCCCTCGCGAATTTTCTATTCTGCCTTCCATTTACGAAGTAGGGAGGGAATCCGATGGTACAACGGTGCGCTACGCGAATCGATTACAAGCGCTGCAGGGTCAAAGCAAACGATCTTATGGAGGCGCTGCGTCGATATTAAAATAAATAATAGGGGCGCTACTCCTCGATAATGGATTACTTTTATTACGGATTGAAAAGTTTCGCTGTACCAAAGCCATCTGGGCATCGAAGTATAATATTGTAAGAAAAAAAAAAAAATTGCGATAAAACTTTTACTCGCCTATTTACGTAGGGGGGGGGGTCGAGCGAGGGGAGGTGGTGGGCGGAGGGCATTGTGCGAGATGAATTTTTCAGAACTAATTTTTATGAAAACGTTCCTTCTCCCTTCTGAATTAATAAAGATTTTTAATTAAGAAAATAAGGCACGTCGTTCTTCGTTAAAATTAATACGCCCGGCAAAAACTGAATCGTTCGAAGTTTCGCGTGCACGAGATTCGATGCAAAAATTATCTTTAAAAAAAAAAACAACAACAACAACAACAACAACAACAACGGACAAACAAATTTTATTCCCTTTCACAAGATTTCCATTAATTCGTAGTTGCATCCAAAATAGCGTTAATTAATAAGTTGACAACGGTACAAGAAATACCGATTCGGCCCTATCTAAGCCCGAGCACACGCAACACAGTACTTTCGTGAATTAATTTAAAGTTACCAAACGAGCAAATTTAATCGGTATACAATTACTTTACAAACTAATTAAAATCCTGTTTTTTGACACTCTTTACTCACGCGCTCATCTCTTACTTTATGCATTACTGATATCTAACTAGCACCAATGGCGTTGTTTTTTTTTTTTTTTTTTTCATTGTAAGCGGTATTGTTTATTTTCACAATCCCGTGGCAAATTGTTGCAACGAGAACAGAAATAAATATTATTACTAAAATTAAGGCTAAAAATGAATTTAAGAATCGACGTTATAAATTGATTCACGCCTCTTTACGAAGGACGAAGCGAATACAAGATTTATTAGTTAACAGAATAGTCATGACCATACAGTTGAGCAGTGAGTTGCTCCAACGGTATTCTTACCCAATATTTTACTACGATCAGCGCTGATAAATCGCCTGCTACGAATGGATTATTCCTTTACAGCGAAGACAAGTCAAAAGTTGATAAGAGAGAGAGAGAGAGAGAGAGGTCGATTTCAAAGTAGGTGAAAATTTCTCCGATATCCCCGATCGCGAGCAATTATTAACGAATCGCCCTGATCGTCAAAGTCATCGGAGCCAGGCGCGTCCTCCGAGCGCTGAGCCTCCCCGGGAAATCAGCGCCAAGGGCGCTCCTGGGCAGGGCTACCGCCGATACGCGGCCTCGGCCTCGGAGAACTCGGCAATACCGGTAGAAACGCTAGAAGGGGCCAAGAGGCGGGGCGGGGGGCGGGGGGAGGAGTCCCGTGGCAAGGTAGCACCGACCGCGCGCGCGGCCTCCGCTCAACCCTGATTGCGTTCGGCGCGCCCACGGGAGGTCCGAGTCCTCGGGCCACGCGGCGCCTCCCCGAGGCTCCGGTCCTACCCTCCCCGAGCTCGACCGCTCGCCGTTCCGAGTCCACGCGGCCCTTCGAGTTTACCGGCGCTTGCAAAAAAGTTGAGTCGCTCGTGCGCGAAGGGGCACGCGGCCTCGTAGTTTTGAAGGAAAAAGTCCTGTCTAGCGTTTATAAGTGTTTGTATACACGCACGCGTGTGTGGGTGTGTGGGTGCGCGCCCGCGCGGTGTGTATATATTTATCAACGGAAAAAGTTTTTAAACTCATTGTTACGCGCAGAGCTGCGCACGTCGATCGAATGTATCGAAAGATGTATTGCGAATGGAAATCATCGTCGCGATCCCTCGATATTGAAATTGTTCGATGACGTGCATTTAGTCGCGAGTAAACCGTTGCGAGAAGGAACCAATTTTATGCGTGGATAAAAAGTTTATCATACTAATGATCGCATCACAATTTCACAATATTGTAACTGTAATCCCGATTTTGTATCTGGTTAAGTAAGAGCGAAGGTAATCGTGCGATATTGCGATATGGAAGAAACCGATTCCAACGTGCGAAGAACTTTGTCGTATAAATTAAAAAAAAAAAAAAGAATCATTCGAGCAACTTGTGACGGGGGCAATACTCGAGAAAGCGTATGTTACGTACAAAAAAGCTCATCGCGGAAAATTCGAAAGCTTGAAATACGCTCGTGTCGGAGCCGAAAGATGGGGTGCATTGTTTACGGGACGAGCAAGTTAATTAGTTGATATTGAGCTTCCACCCATGCGTACCGACTTTAGATAATAAAATAACCCGTAGCGCGTAAGAGCGAAAAGAAAATCCGTAATGCCGAGGCGATATCGAACGCAGCTCTTGGACATGCGCAGCTAATGAAATTACACTGATTGGCCACGAGAGCATTGCATCCGAATGTTCGGTTTAGCGATGTTTTTTATTTATTTATTTTTTTTTTTTTCTTTTTTTTCAAGCGGCAAGCTTAATAAATTTGCGATCATTTGACTTAGTATGATACATTGGGTGTATAAATTGTGTCTCGTATACATTTTATTACTCGGCTCATAAAAATTGATAACGAAAATATAAAGTGCAGGATATAAGATTATAAATATTTAATACAGAATTCGAATTACTTAATAAATATGAATTTGTTCGCGGAAAGCGATTTAATCTGCAAACTTTTAAGCATTAAAAATTTTCTTTTTACGCGTATTTTACTAAGTTACGCATACATTTTTAATTTGTATCCTCAAGATTCGAAGATTAAGCGATATTGTCGTAAAAATTTATTGAAAAATTCTCAACACGATGCGAAATTTTAATCCAAAATTGCTTGACTGCACTTTTTGAATTTAAATGCGTATTTTATTTAAAATCATAATAAAATCTTTTGTTTCGTACTAGTTTCAGCATTAAAAAGTTTTATGATTTTTTATTAGATAAATAAATTTTTATAGCTGGGTAAATTAAGACAAAATATTTTCCTTGCTTATTCGGATGGAAACTGAACTCGCGACCCTTCTATTTTACATTGGACAATGCCTTCGCCTAAGACATCCGTCGGTAAATTTTTTAATTCGAGTAATTTTCATAATCCTCGAGACATCACCGCCAAGTCACGTGCTAATGTTTTTTTTCCCTCTTATCTTTATTAGGATTCCATGCGCAACATAATATCATACATTGCCTGGGGCTTACCTTCTTCTCGAATACTTCTTCTAATGCGCGGGTCTGTTTACGAACTTCCAAATCTATTGCTTCGTTAATTTTTTCCTTGTCGCCTTCAGACTTCAATGCATACTTCAATTTGACATCAGCCACGGTCTTGAGGATAATGTTAAGTGAATATTTTTAAGTTGAGCAGGTTTTTTTAACAAATGTTACAAATTACCTTATATTTACCTGCATTTTTTCCAATTCCTTTTGTAAGAATTCTACTTTACGAGACATGTACAATACGAACAAATCAAATGATTCACTGTTAATAGCCAAATTTTTTTCTTCCAAATTAACACTTGGAACAAGAATTTGTAATTCTTCGCGGAATTTTTCTCGTCCAGCTCTAACGCGTTTCCAATATTTTTCAGAAATGTTTGCATTTGATACTTCCTGTTCAAACTTTTCCTTAGCGTCACTCACATCGGACAATATGTCGCTAATATTTTTTTTTAAAATAGCTCTTTGCCCTGCTGTTCCTACAAATTCTGGGTCATCGATAGATGCGTATAATTTTTCTAGCGTCTGAATGGCTTCGGCTGCTTTTTTTTCTGCTTCCGTAACAGCTTGAACTCTGTCGTCCTTTGCAGTTTTTAATCTGAAAAAAAAATGTAAGAATCAATTTATTAATATTATAACTATTAAAGCATTTGAAGTTAATACAATTACGGCAAAATCTTGTATTTTGTACTATTTTTTTTTCTGATCGAAAAATTATTCGTTTCAATTTAAAAAATACAATTGCAACGGTTAAGGTTTAATTCGGATGCCGAATTTATGTTTTATTTATTTCATTTAAATTCTGCGTAAGCAAACTAGCCACGACTGTTTGACCGTTAGCAATAATCGACCTTATTCTTACGGCGAATAGTGAGGGCTAAGCGATAAATAGTTTTGATGAAAAATCTTTATATTGATACATTTTTATAATTTTACTTTAATACCGTTGCCGATAAAAAGTCGACTGCTATAACTGACCATCGTCTACGGGCATCGGTATTTCAAATAATATTTTTTAATTTTGCCTACTACGATGGTTTGACATTTTTTTTGGTCAGTGAATATTTATTATAGTATTTTGCGACTAATGAATGTCTGTAACTTCGGGTAAAACATTACTCGCCCATCCTTTTAATTTTAAGGAGTATAAACGTATGGACGGAGTACTTCGGATTTCATAATTGGCGTATTCCTCGTGGCAATATTATCCTATCATTATGCCAAGCCCATCAGAATTTTTAACTTATCATTTAGCCAATATTCGGGGTTGTCTGTCGAAAATATCGCTAAGTGCGTTATCCTCCCCATGTCGGTAACAGTTAACATATCATTTTTTTTTTTAAACAAAGCTCGTTTTAAATTAAAATCAATGGTAAAAGGTAATTTTATTTGAAGCATTTGCAGCAAATTTTAAGCGAAGCGATTTTAAGTTCTATACGAGTAAAAAAAAATTTAAATAATAAGGAAACGTGTAAAATCATTTTTTGACTTGTACTACTTAACAAACGCTGTGTTTATATTGGATACTGCTTTAATAGTCAATACAATTTACCTGTCCCAAACTTTCTGCTCCACTGAAGAATCATTATTTTCCAAGATATTAATAATGTTTTTGTTGAACATTTGAACGGCACAAGTCGCGTTGGTAAATTCTTCGATAGCCTTTGTTGCAAGCTTTCCTGCTTGCTTTTCCATTTGTAATAATTCAGTTGTTAAGCTTTCGATTACTTTTGTCGGGGTCGGGCTTTTATTTGCAACTGCAAAAAGAAAAAAAAAATTGTATTAATAATGCTTTTTTTACAAACTGCATTTCTATTAGAATCTGTGCGAATATTAAATTATAATAAATACGGATTTTTTAACTTTATTGCTGAAAAAAAATTGTGATTTTGTTAATTGCAAAATTAAAAATACCAATTACCTTCGACGATTTATTATCATTTTTTAGTATTCTGTACATACAATTAAAATTACTTTATATTTTAAAGGTCTTTGACAAAATAATGAATCGCGGTAGATATTAAATAATAATAATTAAATTTTCAATTAATTTTAATATTTGAATACTAGAATACTGTTCTGTAATAGAATTCTTTAATAACTAGAAAACTGCTTAAAAATAGTTAACATCAATTGTTTACTATAAAATTACGAATAAACTAGGAAGTTTAAATTAAAGAATTTTTTCTGCTAATTATTAATAAAATTTTTACTTATGTTTACAAACCGTGATCAATATTTGCTTCAGTTTTTTTATTTTTTTGACTTGAATCTGAAGTTTCTTTAGGTGGAGATAATTGCAAACCAGCAGGTTCGAAAGCAGGTCTTGGAGCTATATGCATTAAGTAAAAAGAAAGTCTGTTAGTTGCAAAATAAAACTGAAAATATTATATACAAATAATTATTAAATTCTAATTTCTAATAATTAAGTAAAGTTCGTGGAAAGGAACAGGATTTTAAAATTAAAAATATTAGTTACATTAGGAGATTCTTTTTAATTATTATGGAATAATTAGAATTGTGCGATTAACTATAATTTATAATGGTATTTTTATGAAAAAATATTATTGATCATATTGAATAAACAGTAAAAATTAAATATTTCAGTACAAAGTAAATATTTTTCCATCAAATTTTTGCGTATGCACTCATTTAATCTAACTCCAATTAAAATATAAAATTCTTACGTATTAGTATAAAGAAATATCGTTCTAAATATGTATACAACATGTAATCAATGTGCAACTTGATCTTCAAATATGTTTAATGTATATATATTTAATAATATTATACACTAATTATAATACAATGAAGTAGTATGTAAAAAAGGTAAGGAAGTAAGGATAAGGGCTCACGTATATAGTTTTCAAGCTTTTTGCAATCTACTTTAGGTTTGATCTGACCTGGTTTTGGAGGAGGTGGTGAAGACAAAGCATCATATATTCTGAAAACAGTACATAAGAATAGAAATCGCGTATTTAACTGTAACGGTGTTCTATTAAGCTTTTGCATTTGTATACATACTTATTCTTTAAAGATTCAAAGAAACTTAATATAAGATCCAAATAACTTGATTCTTCTTGAAATAAAATTTGTACAGCTCGATCTGTTCCTGGTATCCAATTTTCTAATTTTTCTCTGAACTTTGAATCTTGCTTTGCATATGCTAAAATTCCAATTGTTCCTATCGTGATAGCCCCAAATGTAAATAAAGTTCCTGAACTTTCTTTTGATTTTTCACTAGAAATAGAAAAAGACAATTAATATCACTTATAATCACTTATAATCACTTATAATCACTTATAGTAATATGCTACTTTTGAGTCAAAATTAAGAAAGTAAATAAAGTATAGTATTAAAAAATAGGCTTCAATGAAAATTAAAATTGTTAACAATTTTATTATAAAAAACATTTAAGTTTATTTATCTTTCAATGTAAATTAAATATTATTAAATGATAGAATATCGGCAAAAATACAAGTTACATAAAAATATTTATATTTACCTGTAGTTTTTCGTTGAATACTTTTGCGTGGATAATCTGGAGACAAACATAATATTTTTTATTAAACTGTAATTGCATAATAGATTTAAAATATACAACTTATAAAAATACGTGGTTACTTCAATTACACGTTTCAATATTGTATTAACACCATCAAAGCTCAAATTAAATTACTATTAGACAATGTAAGCTTAAGTGGATTAAATTGTGCATTTTAACACTTAAAAATTAAGAAAAATGTTGTGTCCTATACGTTGTTTTTTTTTAAATAAAATCATTAATGATAATTTAACTTATAAAAGCATATTATTGAAAAAGAAAAATCACAAAATGACAAAAGTATATATTAGTTTCATTGCTCACCTTTCTATGGATTTAATATTTGTCCTTGTATTGTAACATTTTGCATTATGGTAAAATTTTTCACAGCTCTGTTTTTTAATCTGAAAAGTCACACATTGTCAGACACCAAAAATAAACTCTGGGAAATTATGTAAGACATTTTGAAATACAAAATAAAAGACTTGTATTTAATGTAGCGAAGGAAAAAAAATTATTTACAATTTTGGAGTACACCTTTTTTCAAAGCTTTGTTCTTTGTAACGTACGCAACGATTTTGCTCGCCAAGCGAATCTTAATCGCGGAGAAGTCATTGTTTTTGTTGGAAAATAATTATTCAGGAAAATAAAAACAAGCATGTCAATTGCGAGTGTGTAACTTGTGCGCTGGATTTTTGCCAAATTTCAGCCTTTTACAAAAACGCAATGCTGCTAAATAAAGGAGTCGCCAAAATTGAATGATAAGGTTGACGTAATTATGACACATACCCGATTACAATTTTTACCGTTGACCGGGAATTTCAATCCGATTCTGAACATCTTTTGGCCGGTGTTGAGAGGCTATAAAGTAAAAAAAGGTATCACGAGTATCGCCGAGAAACAGCCTACGCTACATACGAAATAAACGTAGGTTCGCCGCAGTCACTCACGGCGGCACCGAAGCTGTAGATAAAACAGAAACTATGCTGCGTTCAATAACTAATCTGTTGAAAGGTAATTGCGAGATCGGCTTCAATGAATTTCGTTGATCAACCCTTTTAATTCGAGTCGATTCTACGGAGCTCCATTTTACTTATAATTATTCAGAACTATTCCCATTGTTGTTAATATCCTCGGCATATCTCCAGAGCTTCGAGGTTAGTTTTGAGCAAAAAAAATGTGCCAACCATAATGGATGGGGTGAAACGAAGGAGCGATTCGGTTCGATAATGTTTTGGCAGATATTTTCAAACGTTCCTGACACTTCGCCTGGAATCAGCATGTCATTCTATCGACTCTTTTGTTCATCAACCATTAAGCTTAATATAAATCAAATCTTTTTAATCCATTCTTCGTAATTATTTTTTATCTCGACTGCAATAACATTTTTCAAACATTTGTTTATTATACTCAAGCTCTAACGCTAAAAGTTAAAACGAATCAATACTTATGGTAACGCAATAAAGGTTTTCTTTTCTTCGCTCTAGGTGATTGTAGGAAAGCAATCTTTACGAACAACAATCTTATCGATACGAATTGCATTAAATTAAAGGCAGAGTTGGCACAAGTTAAGTGTATAACTACAGCTGCAAGACAATTTTATCCACGATGCAATTTAAATATAGGAAATATAACGAATAATATATTAAGGTATTGTAAATTTTTATTATGCGTTGAAAAATTTTATCTGAAAACTATAAACAATTATATAGCTTCATTATTCTGAGATGTAGATGTACAATACATACCAGAATAACAATAAATATATACCAGAATTGACAAATTTTCATTTTTCTTATTCTTGCTACTTTTTATAATGTACTTATAAAACTTCATAGTTTCATTTAATTTCAGACCTTCGCTAAATAGATTTTTACTACAACCAAAAGTGCAAAGTCCTACTGTACCCTGCAGAACGGTTACCAAATTTTCTCTAAGGTCTGGAAAGAGAAAATCTGTAAAAACTGTTTTGAAAAGGTTTTATAGATTGAATTGGTAAGTTTGTTGTGTAAATTTATTTTAATAGATATGAAAATTACGATATTATAATATTCCAGGGGTATATGGATTCGTACAATAGCCGGTCGTCATAAGCGTTTGTGGAAAAAAAGTCAAGATCGTAGAATAAGAGCCAAACATCATGTTTTTACTAATTCTACACAGTCTTGGATGTTAGATAGAATGGTAACTAAATTTTGGAAGCGTCCAAAATATTTTGTCGACGATCCATATACACCTTACCATACAAGGGAAGAGTTTCCATTTACTCAAAGGAAGCCAAAACCTTTATCTTGAGAATAATTTAAACCGAAGAGTGTTAACTATGTTTAGTGTATTACTTAAAGTAATGTATTTATTTTTTAATTTAGCGAATATATTTTAAAATTATTTTGAATAAATATTACAAAAATTATACACATGCATTCAGTAGATAATTGTAAATTGTAAAGGAAGTTTACAAGTATTTATGAAATCATTTAATTATTTCTGATGCAAGAAGTTCTTGCATTTAAAAACTTCCAAGTAATTTTGATTTATGAAGTCGCATACCGATGTTACTAGTTGGCCAAAGAAAGTCTGAATACATTACATTTACATATATTGCGTTTCGAGATCTTCATTATTTTTACAAAAAATCATCGTCGTTTAGAAATGTCAGTCCTTCAGAATATTCGCTCTATTTTATCAATTTCTGTTACATATTTAAAATACTGCACTTTTGGTTTCCATTGATTGCATTAAAATCGTATAGATCATTTGCTTTAGCGTATAAGAAATGTCAAGGCTCGTGTAAAAAGAATCGTTTTGTTCTGTATAAAATGTCGAATAATAAACAATGTATCGATTTGCAAACTAAATGAACATTATTGCAAGAAAAATTTGAATTCACACTCGAAGGAAGTGATTTCTTAGCAGGGCTGAGAATCTTCCATCGCGCATGCGACAAAAGGCTTACAGCTAGTATTATACATTCACAGTGTCAAGTTAAAAGAAATTGAAAGAAAGATAATAGGCCGATTTGAAAAAAGGGATTTAAAAGTTAAAGCTTAGGTGAAAAATTGGTCTGTTTTTAATTCTTCGGCGTGAGCAAGTGTTGGCTTCCGTTCAACGTTGTAACGTAACAACGCATAATGCAGAGTTTCGAATGAACGATAAATCATAATTGCTCCATTTGCACAGGATAGGCGTTACGGTGTATCCTAGTGGTCCTTCCTTTTCTATCTGCCGCACGCAGCAAATTTGTCCTTCATTCGATAAATCCTAGAGAAAGCCTTGCGCGCGCTGTACGATTGATAATCGATCGATGTCGATTCACCGACATTCTCGTAGATGCTTTGTTATTTGAACGAAAGCACGGCAGAGTAGGGTGGCACGGAGTGGGCACGCACACAGTGCGAATCGTCGATCAAATTTAAATGTCTCGGGGCCCATCGGATAAGACATCGATGTTTGGAACAAAGCGGGGGTGGGGGGAGAAAAAGATAAGAGATTTTAGGCGCAAGTGAGCGCGGCCTTGGGTAAAAAAGTGTTAGGGCCGGTCCCCCGGTTAAACTCGTCCCTCGCCCGTTTCCCCGAGCTAAAGCGGATTCGCAATAATTTTCAAAGCCAGCAGCGGCAAGGCCAAAGTCCATGTGTGCAAGATCGTTACTGCGCAGGATCCAGCGACCACGATTTCTCACATCGCTGATTTACGTTAAAAACTATAAGGCTCAGCCACTCGCGGATCGTAGAAATAGTAGGTTGCGCCTCTTATCTGCGATTTAGAGATCCGACACGATAAAAGGCCGTTTTATAAAATGCCGCTACGGGTTAAAATTCCGATATTGCTCGGCTCCTGTTGTCAGCAGCTCGTAAGCGTTACGGATAAAAGTCACACCGCACGCTGGATAACGCGAATTACCAATAGGAATTTCTCGACGAGCGAAATTTTTAATATGAGGTACGTTGTCATTGTTACTCCAATGCCTTACTCCTTTTAAGAATCATCGTTTGTTTTGTTGTTTCTTTCTTCTCCTTCTTCTTCTTCTTCTGCTTCTTCTTCTACTTCTTCTTCTTCTTCTTCTTCTTCTTCATTTTCTTCTTCTTCTTCTTCTTCTTCTCGTACACGGCAATAATATTTTGAACGGTCATTATTGCTTGAGATGAAACGGAAGTAAATTAACGAAGGCTGCTGCTTTTTAAAAGCCGTGAGCGACATTGTACCGACGCTTTTATCGGATTGTCCGAGTCGTCGTGTTTTTAAAGAAATTTCAAATAACGAGCACAAGCCGTCTCTACTTATTAATTGATAAGCGTAATTGTTGCGTTCGGGCTGGAAAAAAATTCACCCCATGGATATTTAATGTGGCTGTCTGCTACTCTTTATTGCTTAAGTAAAATATAGCAGAATTTATTATTTAACAGTAGTAAAGGCAACGAATAAAGCCCGAACCATTTGTGAAGTATTTTTAATACGTAATTTGTAACGTTATAATCCAGAACTTTTACCACGTTTTGCTCGATTAATTAACTTTTTAAGCTAATTCAATAACGCAATTAAGCTGACGATTCGAGGTACTATAAATAAATAATGTTAAATTATAGAAAAACAGATATAATTTACTTTTTACCGTACGTGCAAAAACCCAAATTATAGAGCTTAATAATTTAAATTAATTCTAATTAAAAATCGGGCTAAATGCAGCTCAGTACTTAATATTTTCGTCTTTACCGTAACATTTTCACATTAAATCATACTAAAGTGTGATTTGCATTAAGGTAAAGGACTTTCAAAATTTGTTATGTTCCATCATTTCCTCTCGTCATTTTTTTCAGGTTATGTTACTACTTTAATTAATACCCGCAAAATGACTATTATTTTAAAAATCGTATACTAAAGAATTATCGACGAATTGTCCATGCTTAAAAGTGATGAACGTAATTAAATTAATTGAAAGGGCAAAAATTGTGACATTACAAATTTTAAGCTATTTTGTAACGAGTTTCTATTTTAAGTATGCATGAAAAATATAACCTTAAAAAAATTATAGTTAACAAAGAAAACATTTTTTAAGGAACGATTAAATTAATAATATCAAACATAAATAACAATATAGCATTTGTACTACTTAATTTTAAAATGGAAATTTTGTACTACATTTATTTTCCTATAATCAGTAAAATCGCATATTTATTAAGTATATATAATATATCATATGTGTTTAAATTAAGAACGTGTGTTTTCTTTAATAATTTATATATATACCCCTTGGTCGACATCGGCTATATTTTAATATTGATTTTTATTAACGCAATACAATATCTTTTTGAAGAATTATTAATTATTAATAATTACCAATAGAGTTGCCTTTTGCGTAAATCAATAAGATTTATTTATTAGAATTAGAAGTATTTATTTAACTATTAAGAACAATTAGATATAATTATAAGATTTATAACGAGTATATAGTTACCAGTTTAAAAAGAAATTATTTAAATGCAATTCGCATGCGTTGGAAACACATGGTTTTGAGAATCGCGATAGGTTTGTTGACAAAAAAATCGATAAAATGTTTAATTACACGAATCACATTATTATCATACCGGGTAAAATGTGCGAGCTTAATGAGCTTAACGAGTCCGCATAAGCTAAATACACTCTCGGATTTCTATTTCATACGTGCCTCGGCGCTCCAGCCCAGCTCTTCTTATCATAGCCTTGTTTTACGATAAGCATCGTCCCGACTGCTTTCATTTATTTTGACGCTCGATTTACAAGAGCACTGCCGTAGATTTTTGTCACGGCCTGCGGATTATCGACTCCGGAATAGCCTCTCATACACCATCGGCATAGTTTTATTATAGCTCTCTTGTTATAATTATTCGAATATTGTGAAAGTAGCTACTTCGTGATTTCGTCTCGCACATTGCATTGGTTTGAAAAATATTTGAGTGATTAGCGGTAACCGGTGACCGACAGCAGTAGGACTTTTTGAGCTTTTTCATGAACCGCGTAAGCTGGAATTTTCGTTCTTCGTAAATCCAACGACGACGTAACTTCGTTAGCGTTAAATCGATCATTAATTTTTAATCGTTAAAAGTAATTCATCTCACTTTTAACATATCATTGAATTCATTAGACACGCGTCATCAATCTGATTAAATAAAAATACATTTGAACTTGTCAAAAGAGCCTAACTGCAGTAACGTAATTACTTGTAGAATAAATATTATTATATTTTACTTTAGAAATTTTTGCTTTAATCGCCAAACCTTTTTAATGAATCAGTATCTGTAAAATGAAACAATTCAATTAAAGACATCTTGTTCTTCACACGTTTCAAAAAAATTAATTTTATTATATAATAATACTTAAAGCTAATGATAAATTCTAATTAGTAATTTTCAATAACATCGTGTTAATAAATTTGCCAACAAAAAGATCTGCCCTGTATAAATTAAATTCGTTCACTCTTAAATTAGAATTAAAAAATAATGATTAGCCTTCTATTGGCCTTCTATTCATCAAGTCTTGGCGAATTTTCAGAAAATAGTCCTTAGCGATAACTTCAAGTTTTTTCTTCTACACCTGCAACAAAATATTGAAGACAACTACCATTATTATTCAATTATTATAACACTTTTCATTATAAAATTAATGCGATTAAAATTGCTTAAAATAAATTCTTCTAAATTAAGTGTACAAACTTACGCAATATTTGTTGTGAATTATAGATTCTAAGACGCTCAATTTAGAAACAGTTACAGAGTAATTAATTGCCGAATTTCTTTGCTAATTACAAGAATTAAAACAAACTGAAATGTTTGCTGAATTATAGGAAGATTAGTATAAATTAGTATAAAATGTTAAGCAAAATGTTATACATTTTTTTGTCAATTAATTTTCATTCGTTATTTTTTATTTCTTAAAAGAAATACTGTTTTAATTGTTTAAGTAATATACTATTAAATACAATGCAGAATTATAATTCAAGTATTGAAAAACTTGAAAATACTTATAAAATCGAATTATTTTATATTTATTCGAACTTATAGAATGATAATCACATGAGTAAATATGATAATCAATTAAAACTATCATTAAAACAATCAATTAAAAAAATTTGAATTTATAAAAGTTTTGCTATGAACTTTTTTCGACTCTCATTCTTACTCTTTCTCTCTTGTCTCTCTCTTTATATATATATAAATTAAACAACATTTTATTTATGATACATTTCAAAAGGATGAAGGCAAATATAGAGATATAAAGATATTAAATTTTCTTATATTCTTATTTACTTTTTAATTACTTTAGTAAGATTTAACTCAATTAAAACATTTAATATTACGAGACTCATCTAAGAGATTAATAGTTATTATGAGATTATTAATATAATTTTCTGTCTATAAAATATAATTCTTATTTAATTTTGCCACCAAAAAATTATTGTTACTTATCATAGTATTAATTAGTATTAGCAATACTTATTATTTATAATTACTTTTAGAATACTGTTAAATATTAATATAATAAATGTGCTCTCTTTTGTATATATTATAAAATTTTCAAGTTTTTTAGAAATAAGTTTTAACAGTTATTATTTTGACGTACTTTGAATTAAAAATAGTATGCCTACATTTTTCCTTCGTTATATGAGCTATTTATGATTGTATATAGAATATTAAAAGCTTTTTTTTATGTATATATTTTAATTCTTTTTATATTTTTGAGTTTTGATTTTGAGGTTTATGAACCATCACTAGTAACTGTATATTACATTGAATTAATTTCTTTTCTTAAAATTGTTCCTTTGAGTGTAATCATTACCTGAATAATAGAACGTATTTTTATGTCGCAACTGTTAAAAAAAGAGGAAATAATTTTTATTGTAATAATACAGTTTTGCTAAAATGAACGCATATTGGAAAATTTAATTATATATGCATTTTTCATACTGTAAAAAATAAATAAAAATAAATATAATTTTATATTTGATTTTAATATAAATCAGTATCAATAGCTTTAAAAACTTTGAAACCATAATAATAATTTTCAAGTTATTAGATCAGAAGTTATCGGAAATAATTTATTGCCTTTTTTAATTAATTTTGATTGTGTACGTAATATCTGAGCTTATATTAAAGCATCGACTGTATATATTACATTTTTAAAGGAATATGGGATTCTTTTCGCTATTTATTCTTAATATATAAGCTTACATCGAATAATACATAAATTTAATAATGATGTATGTAATTCAATCAATGATGCAATGGAATATTTTTAGCGTTTCTATTTGAGAGCTACTGCATAACTTCCACTTGTATGTAGGTCTATGCACTATTAAAGGTCTTCCTGTCTTGTAGTTAGTGGATGCTTATAAGCTATTCGCCAAAAAAATATTCAATATTGCTGCTTTTATATTATTGTAAATTATATTTGATTATTATTCCCGAGATTTGTAAACTTTATAGTCTCCTAAAATTATATATGATTCTCAGTAATTATCTTTTTCCCCATTGAATCATGATTGGCATGTTCAGAGGAAATTATATGCAAGCAATAGACATCGGAAAAATTTCTACCAAATAATGGGCTATGATTTATTTTTATAATACAGAGAAAATTATAGATTCACGACGATGGTTTTATGCATACGAACAAAAATTATTATTGTATTTTATTTAAATAAAAAAATTGTTTCATTGATTATTTTAAGATAAATTTACCCAAATAGGAGCAAATTGTGAGAGTAATTTGAATGTTAATTTATTAAAAATATGAACATTCGCGATGAAGAATAGTGTCTTTGCAATAACATTGTTTTATAATACTTAACGATACTTTTAATTTACAATAATTATTTATTTAATAAAATCACATTCTTCGGATTCCTTCGGATTCTTTTTAGCCGTTTGTTAAGTTTTGTGAAGGTTCATTACATTAGTAACGTCCAGTTGTCATTATTAATTATTGTAAAAATATTGAATTTGTAGAATTATAAATTAATGTATTAATTATTTAAAAATTAATTGCCTGGCAGCTTTTAAATGCATTTAATTGAATTTTGTAGGTTTGTGCAATTTATGAATAAGAATGGAGGTCCTCAGCATTTAGGGGTCCAATTGAAGCAAGGCGGCGATATTGTTGCAATTTCAGTACTTAATTCTCGAATTCCTAATACCTTAAAGAAATTTCTCGAAGGTGGCGAAGATTTTTTAAGAAAGGCCAAAAGGTAAGATATCCACCAGAAATTTATTTTACTTGAGCATAATTTCTTGCCGATAAAATGGTTTTATTTTAATATTAATACAAGCATTCTTTTTTTTCAAACTTATTATTTATGTAATTAAGTTATTCAATTAAAAGGATTTGACGTACGAAAAATATTCTTTTTTGATAATTGATCAGGAACTCAACAGATTTCTGCCCCCGCAAAACTTCTATGACAATCGTTTTGTCCTTTTCAATTCGATTAATTTTTTGAAAAAAATATGTACAGTTGCATATGTTTTGTGCACGAGTTACAAAATAATTCACTTCGTTATTTAATGATATTATTACGTAATCATAGATTTAGTTATAGTTTAGAAACATACTATTAATATTAAAAAAGTAGTTTTGTAAGTATCGTGTATTCACAAAATGTTATTTTATTTTGCAAAAAAGTTAATTGTATAAGTTACTTATTACTAAATTTTATTACAAATTTTTTAATCAGCTTATAAATATTATTCAAATTTTTCATGTAAATTGAATTTAAAATTGATTTGTTTTGCACAAAGTTGAAAATTAAAAAAGATCACTATAATTAATGAAATAGGTAGGAAAGCAAATTTACAAAACATTTTTAATAATATAAATTTATCTATGAAAATATTTATATATATATATATATATATATATATATATATATAAATATTTAAAAATCATGTCAACACATTTGTAGAAATTTTCTTATTTCAAAATTTATGTATCAGTAAAATTCGACACATTTTGTTTGTTTTTTAGTAATATCAAGAATGAGTCGAAGCATTGAATTGATTATCAATTAAAATTCAGCCTTTAATCCGCATACATAAGTCAGAAGATTATAAAAAGTGAAAAAAGATTTTTTTAAATATGTTAAAATTTTAATCAAACATCTGAACATCTATTTTTGTCTAGGAACGATCGCTTCGACTTAAAAGCTGAAGTTGAGAGGTCAGTTTATTATAGTAGTTTGTTAAAAAAAAGGTTTCAAAATAACACTATGTACTTTACTTAATTAAGATTTTTACAAACCTTCTAATGACGACAGCGTTTTTTTTAAATTCCCTGTAAAATTAGTTTAACATTCTTTTTTTATATGAATTAACTTTTAAGATAGTTAACTATTAAGACAATTAACTACATCGATTGTGTTTTAATTTATTGTAATTGTAATATTGAAATTTAAAACAATAGTATGGTTAATTATTAGATCAATTATTAATATTGTAAATTGAAAAAATTTGTACTTTTATAAATCTTATATAAAGGTAATGATGAAAATTGTTGAGAATTGTATCAAAGAAATGCTTGATGTTAGAAAATTTAATAATGTAAATGTAAATGTATTAATTTTTACATTTAAATGAATGTTTTTTATGATAAAAATCACACTATTTAATTTATAGATAGAGATGGATTTTAGACATTTTAATAATTGATTCGGTTTTACAAGTCGCAGTTGAAATTTAAGGCAAACCCAGGCCGGGATTGTTCATTTTTTGTATTTAAACTTATTGCTTAATGCATTATGGCTATTTTAAAACGATTGAATCACTGGGTTTTTGTTTTTATACAGTAGAAATGAAAAGAAAATATAATTCTTAACGATGAACGTATAAAATTAGTTTATAATTTGTTATAGCTCTCGCGAAAAGTCTACAAATAGTATAGTTTATTATTACTAATGGAAATTATGTAGTTATGAGTAACAGTAATATCGATTATTTTAATTGAAAATTTAAAAGTTAGCGTCACTACGAAAATTTTTGTATCTAATGTAAGAAAATTTTATCCAGCCAATTACAACTAAAAAACTTTTTGTACACGAACATAATTAATTTCTCCGTATCTAATTTACAGCTATATTACATATGGAACAATAAAGTTTACAGTAAATAATCTTCGTTATAATTTGTCAAAGCGAATATCGTTTTACCTTGGATCCGTCGACCGATTCACGCGTAACCATCGCAAATGTTTAGGTTGTGTCCCTTATGTAATTTTGTATTCGCTGGCTCAGCACCGGTGACATACACCTTCCGTACACCCGAAGAATGCGAACCTTATAGGCATCAGGTTGACTCGACGATGTTTGTTTACTGCAGTGGAATTCCGTCAAGGGTACCGTGCTAATAAACATTGATTCTATATTGAAAATCGTATATTCATACACAAGATACTTTATGTAAATATAATGGGGTACAAGATCTTTATTAAAAATCTCACATTCCGATGGGTTTTTTTTGCGTTTTTGTGTGTGTCCTTTGCTTGTTTTTGAACTGCTTGCTCGAACAAAATACTCTGCAGTAGAGATCGAATAAATATATATATTCATTTCCTAAGCTCAAATAAAAAAATGTTTCAGAATAGTGGCAGAAGGTCGGAGTGTTATACCCGAGAAAAATGTTATATTCTTACCACCGATCACAAAAATGGATAAAATAGCTTGTATAGGTCTGAATTACATGGGACATTGTAAGGAACAAAATCTCGAGCCACCGAGCAATCCTATAATTTTTAGCAAATTTTCTAGCAATATCATCGGACCTCATGACGATATTCACTTACCAAGTATATCTGACGTAAGTTTAATATCAGACTATATTTCAATAGTAGCATTACCAATAATAATAACTGATTATTCAATATTAAATATAATTATTAAAATACAAATTTTCTTTGTTTAAGACTATTCCTATCTATGTTATATTATTCCTACATAATAATAAAGCGATAGCTTCATTTCAAACTTAACGCTTATTTGTTGAGAAAAAAAACTTTGTGAAACACCAAACGTTAAATTATATTCTCTCTCTCTCTCTCTCTTTTTTAAAGTAATTTTTAAGTCTTATGCATCATATTCAAGTTAAGATAATTTATAGTAATAATTAAATATAGAGAAAAAGAACTATATGAACTGTAATAGTATTGAAGTAGTTATACAATATTTCTGACCGACTCAAATACCTATTGAATTTAATTTTTAGAGATTATATAAATAATATAAGCGTCATATTTTTTAATTTATTTAAACATTAGTGTTTTGTTTTTTTATCGAAGTTCTGAAAGCAATATTTTTCATTTATGATTTATTGATTTTGTTACTTAGAATGATCTGTGATGAACTACTTATATGAAACTATCATTCATTAACTGCGATCGATTTAAATCCATTTTCTCTCATATTTATCAAATGATTCAGCAATAAATCATCAACAGAAAGTAGACTGGGAGGCAGAACTGGCGATCGTCATTGGTAAAAAATGCAAGAGCATAAACAATAACGAAGCCGAGAACTATATCTTCGGCTATACGATTGCACAAGATCTATCGGCGCGGGATTGGCAAAAGGGAACGCGAAATGGCGGTCAGTTTCTGCTGGGAAAGGCCATGGATAATTTTTGCCCATTGGGACCAGTAGTAGTTACCAAAGAGTCCATCGCCGATGTGAAAAATCTCAGTATCAAGACTTGGGTTAACGGTGAGATCAAGCAGGACGGCAATACATCAGAGCTCATCTTCAAAATCAACGATATCGTCGCCTACCTCTCTCAGTGGGTATTTTTACATTTCGTTCACCCGTGAATATTCATTTGTAGGATGCTCTTTCCAAAAAAATTAGAACGCACGCTGAACGATAAGAATTGCTAGACGCGTTTATTTTGTAAGCGTCGTACAATTGTCCACACTCCAGTGCGTTATAATTCATATGAATGAACACAGAATTACAAACCAATATTAAATGCCGCAATAATGCAATTAAGAGATTAGGTACCGTAAAAGCATTAAAAGATAACTAAGCCTGAGTTGTCTTGCCAAATAGACTTAACCTAATTCTATTAGAGTTATAAAATCAAGGTATCATTTTACTTAGGTATAATTTATATTAAATCGAGTTATTGGCGAAATTAAAAAAAAAGAAATGCCGAATTAACGTAAACGAAAAGGAATCACTTGCTTTAATAATATTGTAATAAATAGTATTTCAAAGTTAAAGAGATCACTTTTACAATTGTATTTTATTAAATATTAAAAATGTTTGAAACAGCTTAATAATTGAAAATTTAATCATTTTTTGTATAATTAAATCCTACGGTTTTGTTTTAGATTTATGACTCTACTACCAGGCGACGTAATTTTAACTGGAACTCCAGCTGGAGTCGGGTATAGGCGAAATCCACCGGAATTCTTAAAGGTAAATAAAATTACAATCCTAGTCTGAAATGCCAATTCCAGATAAAACTAAATACCGTTTTAATGCATTTATTTAAATGCAGCTGTATAATTGCTCGGTCTTAACATCAAAATTATTATTCATATTTTCCAGAAAGGGGATGTTCTAGAAACAGAAATCGAAAGTATCGGGCGTTTGAAGAATAATTGTGTGTAATTGTTCAATAAAATAGCAATATCCTATGAATGAATATCGATATTGAATGAAATATTAGTTTTTACCAGAAATTATCAACTGAAAATATTTTGTACTCATATTTTTGAGAATTTTAAGCAGTAAAAAACTCAAATTCTTACAAATGTTTGTGTTTTTAATAGTTTATTGTATCGTGAATTTTAATTGATATAATCATATCTTTAAAATCGCAACCAACATTTAGAGAAATTACAAGATTTTCAAAGCGTCAACGAGCTTCCTTTATGATTGCAAACTTTTATACAAAATATAACAATTTTAGACAATTTTTTTGCACAATTATACTTGGATCTAAGGTGTAATAGGAAATATTTGCGTATTGTTTTATCCGAGGTTTTATTTTCTCGACAATGTTTCTTTATATTTATGCTATATTTAGAGCATTAAACAGCTTATTTTTTATATTTATAACAACTGCTCAGCATGCATTATTATAGATCAAAACAATAAATAAAATGTATGACCTTCGTTGTGAGCCCCGAGCTCCGTATAATGTTGTTGATTTTAAAACAAATATCTTAACGTTTAAGTAATTTATCACCACCAAATTATATTTCTCTGAAAAAATATTTAAAACATACCTCCTTATATCGTAATAAGTAATGGAAAAAATACCGTACATAAGTAAAGGACACACATTACAAGCTTCTCGATTACGTTAAAATTAATTATACAAAAGATATATTTTACCTTTAATATATATGATTATATTATTATTATTTTATTAATGGTATACAGGGCTTTGGGGTTTTCTTTTCAAATTTTTTGTCTTTTTATTTTGTTTTTTGTCGTTGTATTTGAAAAATTGGCTAATGGCTCTTAATTTAAACGTGTTAGCATGCTTTCAATAGAACCTTATAAAGATAATCTTTTCGAATTGTCTCTTACCGGGCTAAATTTATTTGTACGTAAAAGATAAAAAAATCGATGATATCGAATACTTCTATACCGACAGCCGTATATTATTGTTGTCAATACACGTCATTAGCTGGACAGCATGTATAAATATAATACAATTTATAACAATTTGTACATAAAAAAAAGCGTACAAGTCTGCATCTAAAACACCGCGTGCGCATATTTATATCGTTATTTTGATATTCCTTGTACATAATTATTGAAAACTTATCGACCCCCTCAGTACTGCGAAAACTAGTCTAGTTAATTTGTACCCGCAATTTTATTCATTCGTAGAAACACTTTCACTCTGTGCTCTTCTTTACCAATAAGTACGTTAGGATGGAGTAGACGTAACAAGAGCTACCCAATGTTAGGAAAGATGGCGCTGCACAACGTATTATTTGTCGTTACTTTCAGAATAATGCATACGCGTACGTGCAAATAAATCAAAATTAAACATGCATTTAATTTTGGATAAAACGGTCGACTCGTTTTGTTATTATAAATTAACCTTTAATGCATCGAGCTTGGTTTGTTGCTTCACTTTTATAACGCGATACGTAATAGTGTGCTTTAATCGAGCAAATGGTTTCTTTGGTATTCAATTTTTTTTTCTAAGAAATTCCGAATTCGATCGTTATCAGTATCGCACGACGAAGAGACACTCCGCGATTCTAAATTATCGCCAAGGTTGTGCATTAACTTTATTAATGAAATGTCGCAGAATTAAGATGGGTTGAAGCAGATATTGTGCATCTGGGACAGAGCATCGAATGACACGTATAACAAAGCAGTATTGCACAGCAGGTCAGTAATGCTTTTGAATTATTTATATTTTTTTATTTCGGCAGCTTTGCGGATTTTTTGATTATTTAGCAAGCTTCCAATAAAACACAACACGCAAAATACAAATGCACAAAAGAGTTCGGTATTTGAAGCAAGGAAAAATGATTTCGCGTTCCCGTACTCATTGTGATATTTCTCATGCTAATGCATTATAAAATACCACAGCTTTTTGAACGAATTGCGCTTGGCTAAGTCCTTTAGGTCGAAGATTATTTATCGCGGTCAAAAGCGCATGGTTGATAAATTTTATATGTAAAAATCATCGAGAGAAATATGCTTTCACGAAGTATCGCGCGTATGAAGCGGTTGCGTGAAAAAAAAAAAAAAAAAACAAACAAAAATCATACAAACTCAAATCTTTGATCTATTGGTGTTATTCGTTTGCTTGACTTTGATTAAATCCTTATTCGTTGTTAAGAGCGAAATAAAATTTCCGGCCAATGGCCATTAAGCCCCAAGCGTACTACGATAAGGCATCGAAAATTACAGGTACTAAAATGCATTTCCATAAAGCTAAGCCAGCGATGTGTAAGAGTGGGCGAAGGGCTTTGGTGGAAAATTTTCACCGAGAATTTCCACCCTTATTTGCCAACTCCTGAAACGGTCCACTCGCCCAGTCGGAGCGAGACAAGTCTTAACCAAGGGCTCGATGGCGGCAGACTCGCGCAACCGAAGGTCCGTCGGCACTCCCTAGCCCCGGTGTCGAGCTCAGCCAGGGTGAGCGCGCGTGAATCGCGGTCCAGCGCGGCGACGGCCCCCCCCCCCCCAAAGGCGAGGGGCGATCCGTAAAAATTGCCGAGGATCCCGGAAGATATCATGCGCCGGAATGGAAATAATGGCGCCGCGGAGATGGGAGCCAATGGGCGGCAGAGGGGGGGGGGGAGGGAGGCGGGGAAAGAGAAGAGCAGAGAGGCGCCCGCCACCCCTTCCGTAATAATCGAGAGCGAGCTTGAGAGAGAGAGGGAGAGCGAGGCGATGGCGTTCGATTGCGCGCATCTCGCATCCCCCTACCCTCGCCGACAATGACCCTCTCAATGCCACCTAATTCACAACACAATGGCCGTAGCCCCGGCATTATTTCAGCCCTACCACCGCGCGCGGCTAATGCCGCCCTGGTCGCGAGCTGCGCAGATGCGCGCACCTTTCGCACTCGGTGCTTTTACTTTTATTCCCGTATTTTCGGCTCTCTCTCTCTTTCTCTCTCTCTCACTCCGTCTCAAGGGATGCATAGACGTTACTTACGCCGACACTTCGGCCGTTGATTGCCATTGATTTGCACGCTATTTTAGCAGCTCCGCCACCGTATCTCCCTCCCCGTAAGGAAAGAGCATTCGTGCACTCGCGACGACGCGACTTCTAAAGTGACCTTCTCAATCGGAGCTCGTAAATTTTTCCTTAACTTTTCCGATTGCGCGCTTATAACAATTGCTCCGTTTACTTAAGATCGATTTAATCTAATTACTATCAATTGCCCGCGCTATTGTTCGATTATCATTGGGCCGCTGCAAGCAAACCCTGATTGGTTTCAATAAAAAAAAATTTTATGCCGTGCTTTAATATGCACTTTTACGCTAAATTTTTAATCGTATATTATTTTAAACGATTTTTTAGCCTATAAAATGTTTATTCATTTGGCATGGCTCTTATATTACCCTAATAAACCGTTTTTATTCTAGTTTTGCGTTTGCAATAATTTCGACTTGCTTTCTGGCGTACAAAATTTAATATTTGCAATATCAAACTATTGTATATAACTTTTAATAGAAACGTAATGTGTATCATAAGTAAATTAAAACTCTCGTTAAAAAGAATCGAAGCAAATTAATTCCCAAATAATAAAATGTTCTCTCATTATTTAAAATCATTGAATTGTAAAAATATTTCAATTGGATTTCAATGTTCCTAATGAACTGATAGCAATTCTAATGTGCAACAAATAAATATATATATTTGTGTTTATATGTATGTGTGTGTGTGTGTGTGTGTGTGTGTGTGTGTTTGTTTGTTTGTTTAGCGCGAATATGTAATGTATGTATTAATAAGAAATTATTAAAAATTCAATCCAAGGTAATAATTTTACTTTTCAAGGTAGTTATTATGCGAAACAAATTTTAAATAGAAAATCTTTTCAGCATCTCTTCGATTTCTTTGTATTATGTTTCAATTTCAAACTTTCGTACATTAACGTAGGCAACTCACTGGTCGGCTTATTAAAAAAAATGTTAGAAAACCGATACTCCTTGAGGTTGCCAGAAGACCACGAAAATTGAATGTTAATATATGAGTACTCACGTACAGATTCACATTCAGGGGTGATCTTATCACTCGGTCTATTAAGAAAAATAACAGGTTTATTACTTTCGTATAACTTTTTGAAGCATCCTTAACATAAATAACTACTTTTACTGCCATGCGTTCCTTCAGCTTTAGCAGGGTCGTAACAGATGTTCTTATACGATCACTGATAGTATCACATTAGACACTGATTACAGCTTAGTGCACAATGCTTTTATGAAAGTCAACGGTGATATTTCATTGTTCGATAGCATTAGCATTAGAACTTTGTTAACAAAAACAAAAATATATATTATAATAATAACTTATTTGAAAAATACAAGCTTTAATTTTGCAAAGTTTGATTTTTCTCCTAGTGTCTATCCGGGACCCTTGCTTTTACAGGAGAGTTAAAAGTGGTCCATTAATTTCAGTAGTTTACTATCGTAATGTTCTTTGTCATAGTATCGTATTCGGTATAATAGTTATTTTATTATCTCTTGACGCATCTCTTAATATATTATCGAGGCTTGACAGGCTTTATTTTTAATGAATCATGTAACTGAGAATAAATTTAAACCATTAAAAAATGACTTATAATCCGTTTTATTATCATTATTATATGAAGTACACATTTATAGAAGGGAAAAAAATTCCTTATTATTAATACGATGAGTTACGTGTTTGTTGTAAACAATAATAATATTCGACAATTGGATAATTGTTGATTAAAAAGTAATATGTGTTTTGTTACACTATTCGCAAAGTAGTGCAATGAAATTTCAGTTCGATACATTTTTAATATTTTTTTTTTAACTACAAATATGTATACATGCTACCATTATGTTGTATGTGTTATTTTAATGTAAATAATAGTAACTTTATTTATCAAAATCTATAGAAATCCAGATCGCTCAAAATTCATGATACAAAAGTTATTAATGAATGATCGAAAATACGAACGTTAAATGAACTTGATATAAATAATATTTCTAAGATAATTAAGAATTGACAGTGACGTATGAAATATTTTTAAATATAAACCTAAGCAGTTTACACACTATGTGTACATAAAGAAAATATTCGTAACGGACACATACTTAATCGCTTGAGAAGAGCTTCGTATGATCATCGGGTACAAATCCGTTTAGAATTGATAAATGATTAGGGGAAGCAGATGCCAATAGCTGATGTAATCACATTATAATAAAGAGATGACTCTAAATTTAATTGCTCAAATGTCTATTAATCGAATTTGTAATTTCAAAATAAATAAACGAATAAATATATATATGTCGCTTAAGTTACTTGTGTTAAAATAATATTTTAACTATCTTAAGTAATATTTATAACAAATTATAGTACACAGTTTTATTTCTAAATATGCAATTGCTTGACATTTTTTTATGTTTTGGAAAATTAAATTAATCGTAAGTGTTAGTGTGTGAATTTTTTTTTCTTTAAAATATAAGATAGTAAAAGATAATAATAAAAAATTTTGCATTTTGACGTAAAATGTTTCGGTATTTATTCATTTCTTTGATTAAAATCTATTTGGATTTAAGATGAAAACTTTAAAACAAAACTACAAAGTCATTGGTTGTAAAAAAAAATTTATTCAATTGTGTTATTGTTTAAACGTTTAATGTTCGTCATTTTAAATTTCGTAATTTAATTTTTAATCATTAGTAATTCGATCGGTACCTTTTCGAATTGTATTACATTAGAGCATTAAATTTCGTTCAATTAAATGATTCAGTTCAATGATTATATTTTTTAACAAAAATTTGAAAAACTACGAGAAACTGTACAGCATCAGAGGCTCGAGCAAAAGAATAATTTGTTATATTTTATTGACAGAAAAGTAAAGCAATATCCGAAGCATCTGCGGATTGGCTTCGTGTATTTAAGTATTTACTTTTTCCCGTGATTCATGGCTCATATGTGTATAAGAGGCAAAATTGTGAGGCAATAAAGGGGCTATTCTTGCGATTACAAGTGAAGAATAGTGAAGCGTCTGGTATTCCCTTGGCACATACCTCGGTAATTTGATACGATCTTCCCTTTTCATCAAAATATCGAATTATACAAGTCTGTCTCGATTCGAGGCTCATTCATTATAGTGGTAACCGGCGATTTAGTGCAACATGTAATGTTCAAACATTTATTGAACTAATTTCATGATTCGGCATCTTTAATTTTCATACGTTATGTTTATATATAAGTGCGCGCGCACACACACACGCACACTCGCGCAATTATATAATTAAATGTATCACGTGTATGATACATTGTCATACGCGTGAGAACATTTTTTTTTTTTTTTTGAAAAGACTAACAAGTAAAGTGTCGATATTAATGATTAAAATATGCGATTAAAATATATAAACTGATCGAAGACACCTTAAAGACTCATAGATCGAGGATGAAATTAAATGTACGTTAAAATTTTTATGTTCATGCGATGAATGAATCAACGAACTCGATGGGGCGGAGGGGGGGGGGGGTAAATGCATTACAATAAAAAAAAATTCCTAAGCGCTGACGTTATAATCGTCGCGCGAAGGATGCAAATTGTCAACAGGCCAGGAGTTCTCCTCTGCCGGCTGATTAAAGCTTTCCCAATCCTTTGTAATAATAGCTGAGATAAATCAGCCACTCCTCTTGGGCTTTACCCGAGAATCGGCAAATAAACATATTTCGATTATGCTTTTCCTATCTTAGGGGAACAAAAGGTGCGCGCGGCAGGGGCCGTCAGCGGCAAAACTAAGAGCGCATATATTAAGCGGCTATTCTTTTCGCGTAATTATTTCGGTCGCAGGAGAGGCAATAAAGCCTCGATGCTTATTGCGCGTAGTCCTCGGTCGAGCGTCATGAAAACAATGGCCTTCCCGGTATCTGCGCGACATCGCATCCAACGGGA
Source organism: Kradibia gibbosae (assembly GCA_018907135.1). Taxonomy (NCBI): domain Eukaryota; kingdom Metazoa; phylum Arthropoda; class Insecta; order Hymenoptera; family Agaonidae; genus Kradibia; species Kradibia gibbosae. The sequence goes on from JACCHX010000011.1 coordinate 3,983,077, forward strand.
CGGACTTACGGCCGTAAGAAGTCCGAGTGATCTGTGCAGCTTCTGCCTAAGCCGACCATTTTTATACGCTCTCGCCGTTTCTCTGAATATTGTATTCGTTGCGGTATCGGCATCTTATACATTAAGCATAGGCGTCCTCCAACTACGCGAGCAGTAGCTGCTGCTCTTTATTCGCGAATTCGTTTTTGGCCGGCCCCCCCCGCTGGCTAATTAATCCGTAAAGCGGATTGTCCGATCTATGATTTTTAAATGTCACGCCTTCTAAGAAGTCTAAATTGCTAATTCAATTAATGCGCAGCGAATACTTTTAACCGAACTTGCCTGCATTACGAATGAAATCTCTATGGGAGTTGATTCTTCATTGCAATGGCTGCTAAATAAATTTATCTAAATATATATATATATATATATATATATATATAAACGAAAAATTGAAACGTGTGATCTTGTTCTTATATTCGTGAAACATAATAAGAAGTAACGATTATAGTTTTCATTATTATTCATTGTTAGCCAATTGTACACGAGGGTAATTTTATAAGGTTGACAATGCATTATTGGCGAACAAACTACGTACGCATTTCATAAGGAATATTATAAATTAAATGCAAGCTTATTGGAAAATTAATAAATAAGTCTCAATGCCAAGTATTTTCCATTCGATGTATGTAAAACGTGACACTTTGTTTTCTTTTTAAAAACGCCAATCGCTCAATCAATTGAAATACAATGTAGGGTTTAATTGCAACATTACGAACGAACTTGCTTTTTTCCAGATACACACATAACGTCGAGTGGTGACGAATAAAAAAAGTTACGGTTCGCTCGGCAATGAAAAATTCTCCCCGACGTCCTTAAGTACTTAAAGTATTCATACGATTTTCGGCCTTAAGATATAATAAAAATGAAGAGAGCCACCCACTGCACGAATGCTCGTCAAAGCTATGGCTCAGTGTTAATGACGCATCGTTTATAATTCTGGCGCTGGGACGTAAAACTGACTAGGCAGCAGCACCTTCAAAGCCAATGTGCCGGGCTCGGTGTACGGACGCGCATAGAGGAACACCGGGACAGATAGAGAGAGAGAGAGAGAGAGGAGGGAGGGGTAGAGTGAGCGAGCGGCTGCAGGGGGCGGCGGAGGGGGAGAAAGGAAGAGAATAACTTGTAGACAGACAGACAGAGTGCATTTACATACTCCACCCACAGCCATGTGCGGTGTGCTAATGGTTTCCAATCACCCACTTGAGGAGACGAACCCATATGTAAGACAAAGTAGTCCGACCGCAGTTTTAATAGAGGGCAAACAAAAGACAATGGATTCGCGAGATAAGGCCGAACCATTTTAATATTCCGCCGAGCATAATTTACTCTCGCGCTGCGATTATGACACCGGGCCCCCTCGGCTTTACGGCTAGAGATAATGACAATGTGGCTTCGTGCTGCTCGATGCCGCTATACGAAAGTTTAGTCGGCAAACTAGGCGTGTTAACAAGGAGGACAAATACGAGAGTCGGCCTCTTGTTTTTAAAATTATTTCAAATTATTTTAAGCTCTCGCATTAAATTGCGATTTGTGATGCGTTTCCCTCCCACCGGCCCCCGCCCCATTAATGCAAGCCAATGGCAGAGCCTTGTCGCAATTCTGTTATCGATTAAAGCGGAGCGTCGTTCCCGTCGCGGCATCGGTTCCGAATAAACTTTGTAAAATTTCATCGGCTGTAAGGGAAACAAGAGCGGATAGGGAAGAAAAAAAAACGAAAGAGAGATAGAGCGAGGGATGAGAGAGAGAAGAGAGACTCGAATGGGAAATCGCTTGTGGACCTCCCGTAGCTCGAACTTTCCAAGAGCACTGAATATTGAAAGGAGGGTAATCGAGCGCCAAGAGTCGACGATAGTCGGTCTATTATTCGGCACGTAACGACAGTCGTTTGTCAAGGAAGTGCCGAGGCTGTAGGACGGCCCAGAAAAGTGTTCCTGGCATTGGGAATAGGAGCCGCCCGGCATATTGACGTGTACCTCTTCTCCTGCCCATAGTCTTTTTCAACAATGACAAAGAATAATGACCTATATAAACGTTCGTGGGGCGATAAAATTAATCAACGTGAAAGAAAAGTTACAACAATTTAGTCCATTAACGAGATGCAATGTTTCTCATATGACTTTATAAAGGCTTGCTTTTAAATGGCCTATAACTTCCTTCGATAATTTCTAAAACTCCTTTGCCCGCTTGGCCGAGCATCCGATTCCAAAATCGCTTCGTTTTCTCACGAGAGAGAGAGAGAGAGAGAGAGAGAGAGAGAGAGAGAGAGAGAGAGAGAGAGAGAGAGAGAGAGAGAGAGAGAGAGAGAAACAAAAAAAACGAAGAAAAAAAGACGTAATCTTTGCATTAGTTAGAGCGAAAACGGCTTTTTAACTTCTTAAAATCGTTACTAAATAATCAATAATAAAGTTTATATTCAATAGAGATGTTGCTTATAAATCGAAATTTTATTACAGAAACAATTTGTATATTCAAAACTCGCTATAAAATGGATTTATTCTTTTCGTATGTGCACATTAAAGCGTGAAATAAACGTTTTAATTTTTAATTTCAATAAAAATAACGTTATTTCGATTACAGGTAATACTAGCAAATTTAATTTTCTATTCAATCAATTTAATATGAATGTGATAACTAACAATTGTTCTTATTGGCTTGGGATCGTTTTTATTCACACGAGATTAAAAAAATTATCGCGTAACGGTCACGTATATTTAGTTATTTATTCATTATGCTCTTTTGTTTGAATACGCAATAAAATGTTTATGTCTAATCGATTTACAAAGCAAAATGTCTTAATCCGCTAGTGATTTCTTACATTTATTGGCTATTTTATTATTTTTAATTTTCAGATAAGAAATTAACTATTATAGTTGCCATTACATGCCTTACAAACTAGTCAAAATAAAGTAAAAACTAAATACAAACTTTTATTCGTACTTATATATATTTCTTTTATTATCTCATATTAATTAGTCAAATCAAAAAAAATTTTACTATTAACGTTGATTTTAAAATTTCGAATTTTTATATTAAATTAAACATCGATTAAATTAATATCGAACTAAATTTCACGTAAATTTTCACTAAATAAGAAATTAAATAAAAAGCATTAAATGAACTTTTTTTTAATATAATATTACTCGATCATATTAAAAGTTTTTCTCGATTTCATAATTAATTATGATTATAATGCCATAATATTAAATGAATTAAAGCTTAAGAATTTTCCAATAATACAATTTACTGTACGTATTTGTTAAATTTTTTGAAATTTCGAAATACCACGTAATAAGAAATGTGTAATAAATTACATTTAGAATAATTTAATTTTTTTTTAAAAGATTAGAATAAAAGTCCAGAGTTATATTAGTTTGAACAATACTGTTACATGATATGTGCGCTAAATCGAAAAATATTTATAGCAGATAAAAAAAATTTAACTGAAAAGTTACGGCATTAATTGCAAAATTAATTTATATGACTATAATAGATAAATATAGAATAAAAGTATTGCAAACTCAAAACATGAATAAGGATAACTAGAAAAAGATACAAATAATATTATTGTATGTATTATGCAATGGTTTCAGCACAGATTTAATGCTTTTTTATTAGCTTCGATCGTGGATTAATCGAAACAAATGATTTAAATTTTCTTTTCAAAAAAGGAATTATCATAAAGATCACCGAATGAAGTAATTACATATTGTAAGGCACATATAAATCGGTTGTTGCTTCTTGCATAAGTCTCGCAACTATATTGTATTGTAATATTATACATATAGAAACAAATTAGTGTTTATATTTAATATTATAAGTTCATTATGATTATTTTTCCATTATTTCAATGTAATTATAAAAGCATATTTGAGCATGAAATCGTCTATTTAAGCATTAATGATAAAAACAGTTTTGATATCGAAAATTTGCCATTCTCAATTTTCTTTTCGAGTAAATTTTACATTTATGATGATAATTGGATTTTTTTCCCACTTCATTTAACAATATAAACTTATAATAATATATAACTTATAATACTTATGGAATTTTTGGTACCATTAAAAATGAAAACACTAGTACAGTTAAATCAACGAAATAATTATGCGGCAAAAATATTTAGAAAAATGACGACATCGAAAGTTTTTTTAACGTTAAAGCCAATTATTAAACGTTAATAAGACTAATTTGAGCTTTATAGACTCCTAATTAACGACTACTTTAGTCATTAAGCATTAATAATATTTAATAAATACGCTAATGCTTTTGATTTGCAATAAAGCTCAATAGTTGATGATGCTTTCGTCGTGAAATATGTATCACGAATGAGAAAAACGTACATTACACTTGATTTCAGAGAATCTTGTCATCAGAATTAATTTATGATGTTTTAATACAGCTCCTCTAGGTATATACATCTTCTCTCATGCAAATTATGCGCGCAATCATACCTTATTATTCACGCAGAAAATGATTTTTAATTTATCGATGGCGTAGACGCTTATCTTAATTTGTGACGATAAATCCATATGCCAATTCTTATTATTATTTTTTCTCTCAATTGAACGCAACTAATTTATCGCATTAGTAGTTTTCCCCTTTGAACATTCAGCATTGTTCATTATCATTATATTATTACTCTAGAATTGTGAAAACTTTTAAAATATATCGCTCGGCCTATAATTCGCTCCCTATGAAATTATATCGCCACTTTTCGCATGCTTTTATCAATGTTAAGAGACGAAAATTGTCAATAATAATTAATATACGCAATAAAGAATCTTAGCACTTTAAACAAATTATAAGCTAAACTTTTGGAAGCCAGGGTACGCCGTGGAAGCATTTGATATCGATACGACCGATGAGTGATTTTCTTTCCCACACAAAGCGATCCTGCATTCGACCTATCGATGTATCCGTATTCTATCTATCGACACCTTAACTTTCTCACGATACTTATTTCAACAAAACTGCCAGAGCAGTCTGCTATTTATGAAAAGAGGCTCAATTTTGCCAGCGTTGTGAAATTAGAATACGAGGCGTATAAATAAAAACGAAAGGAATATTTTGATCACGAGGCCGCGGCGAGCGAGCGATTGTGCGAGCTGCGGGGGCGGGGGGCTCGGATCAAAAGTGAAACCTATATAAATCGGCAAAAATTACCGGTAGTCCTGTAACTTTTAAGCTCCATAGCCGCTCGCCAATGCTTTTTGCCTTCTTTTCCGGTCTGTTCTCTTTTTTCGCTAGCGACAAGTGCAAACGGCCAGGCAGGCTAGGAAAGGGAGGAGAGCACATATACGCGAGCGAGGAGATTTCGCGGTATCTTGGTATTTTAATTGGCGTTCGCCGCGGTGGCCGACTCGTAAATCTGTCGGGCGTTTTTGTCCATTCCGTTACGTGCGTTCTCCATTTTTTTCGGCATTCTTCCTGCTCGCTGCTCGTCAGCCGGCCGCAGGCGCACCACCCCGTTATCCGAGAAATAAAGTTTACTCGGGCCGCGGTGACGTTCGCCAAAGTCCTGCTTGAGCTGGCTCCCGTTTACATCTTCATCCGAGCTTTTCGGCCTTCGCGCCTCCGCCCATTTTTTACAATTGGATTAAATGACATTTCGGCCGGGAGGGCAAGAAAAATGCCGGCGGGAATGCGGCCCCGTAAGAAAAGGAAGTGTAAATTTGAGACTTCACCGACAGTTGGCTTTTCGATAAGTCTCGCAGCGCGGCAAAAAAATTCTTTGCACCTGCGCCCTCCTCGTATTAATTTCCCGCAAAAGGATACGGACCCGCAAAATCTTGTATCCCAAATTTTGCCTGGCCAATCGTAAAAATATTTGTTACCGGTGCATCCGAATCTAGGGAATAAATATTCAAAGCTCGGCTTAAAATTTTAATTATTATTTTTTTAAATTTAATGGTTATTAAATTGATACAAATATCAAGTTCGATTGAATATGTCATACGAATTCTCCTACGAAATTATATTAAATTTCTTTATTTTTTAAAAAGCAATATTCAAAATGTCTTAATTTTTTAAAAACTTGCGGTCTACTTACTTTAGAATATAAATTGTTGATTTAGAATCGAATATAGTCCATTAGATTAGGCGTACAGTTTAAAAAGTATTTTGTTATTCAATTTTAATTACTGTTCAGTGAGAAGCTTAAGCACATAATTTTTATTCAATAATTACTACATGATCATTTGTTATCGAATAATTTTGTTTTCAAGTAGACTATTGTATTTTACAGATCGTGTTGATCATTCGAATATTATGCACATTTAATAACTATGTATATATATATAAGAAGATATTATTTACAATAAAATATAAAGACTGACATTTTTATATTTAAAAACAATATATTAATCTTGAAGCTTAACGATGCATTAATAGTAATTTTTTCACTTTTAATTGACAACGCGCTCTTGTAAATAATTACATATTAAAAATTTTCTCACAAAATATTAATATACATATTGGTAATGTATTGTGAGCACCATTTGTACAGAGCGTAAGTCATAAGTTTGTCTTACCAACGTTCAATATCTTTTTGCTGGCGCGTTAAAAATAACACTCGCCATTATTACAAATCGTAAGTTGTGTCATAGAAATAAGTCTTAAGTCTCTTGATTTTCATGCAATTCCTCGCATCGCTAAACCCTTCGGGACAAATGCATTCTTTTTCAACATTTTGCATTACCATGTTTTACGCTTGTTTCTTTACCGTCTTTTTTGCTGCTCGACCTTTTCTAATTCATCTAATATATAATGCTCTTGCCACGTACATTACGGTTGTGACGTAAAAAGTTTGCCTGCACCATCACGGAATCATGGACACATAACATTGTTAAACGGTATCGAGATCTGCCCACTAATAAAGACATCATTTTGCTCTGATTTAATCTGTACTCCTTTGTTTAGGATTTTTGCTAGTAAGAGAGAGATAGAGAGAGAGAGAGAGAGAGAGAGAGGGCGAGAGGGTGAGGGAAAGAGAAACAACGCATGGAGCCTAAGTGCGAGAATGACGGAGGGAAAGAGCGAACGGAGCGTGTGAACCGGGCGGGGCGGGGAGGGGCGATGGGTGATGGAAGTGGGATGATGGGGGGGGGAGATATATATATATATATAGAGAGAGAGAGAGAGTAAAAAGAAGGAGGTGGCGACGGCATGAGATAGAGAGTAATACGAAAGAGAAAATTTCGAATGCTGATCACGCGCTGGTTGCTTCTTATAAAAAACACGCGTTTTCGTTTCTTTCGCTCTTTCTTTGTCTTTTTCTTTGAGTCTTATTCTCTCTTGTTCCCTTCGCCATTATTCTCGCTCACTTCTTTATAACCCGAGCCTTGAAAATATGTCGACAACACTTATCGAATCCCCGTCTCCTTTTCTCTCCCCATCCCCCTTTTATCTATTTTTTGTCCTCTTTATCCATTTACCTTTTCCCTTGTTTCCCTCGCAACAAGTATGGAATACTTTCCTCTTAATTCTTTATTATTTTCTTTTATGCAGCATTCAATCTTGGCTTTTCGTTGTTACGTATTTGCCTTTCTTTCTCAATATACACTTTTTGCCTCTCTTTCTTTTTTTTTTTTTTCTTTCAGCATTCTCGCGCACTACATGCTCATATTACCCCTAACGAGCAGCAGTTTTTTTTAAGAGTTGTTATCTGTGATATTGTAGATGTCACATGACATAGTTATTATTTTTTTTTTCTTTCTTCTCTTAGGAAAAGATTTTCTGTTCGCTGTTTTTTTTTTGCGCGTGTCCGTTAATCTTCGTATAATAATTAATAGGGGCAAATTAAAAAATTCTTTGAGAAGCTTTACTTGAAAAAATTATACATTTATTACTTTATTGCTTCGCTATATTTGTTTTGCATATGTATTCGACAAAAGTAAATTATACACACACACACACATATATATATATATATATAAACAATTGTTGAAAATAAAAAAATCACATAATTATTATAATTTTGTATTTGCGAAATCTTGAAATTTTTCGAATTGAAATTATCATAATTCTTAAAACTCAGTAAATGCATGTATTGTAAAAAACGTGTTTTTCTTTCGATAAATACAATCATCATTCAAAAGAAAAATTCATATAATCGTTAACTTATTTCACAAATGTATAACAGGTATGTTTCATTGCAGTGCTTAATTTCCTTGTCGATACGATTGCCTGTACTTTTTATCCATTTGTACGAAAGAAGTATCGTCGTCTAGTAAAATATTTATAAATCATTTCAATATACAAGATATATATTGAAAACTAAAGATAAGCAGCTTATACGCAATCAATTTAGCAACGGCTACACAAGTAACAAACTACAAGTGCCTAAAAAAGTATCCGTTACAGGATTTCAGATGAGAAATATATGTAATTTCGAGTACACTTGTTTGCAACATAATTAATAATTGGGTATTAATAACAGAGAGAGAGAGAGAGAAAGAGGACAATGTTTCGACCACGTCGCCCAATTGAGAGTCTCGTATCTATCTTCCTCTTTGAGAGTAAGAAATACCACGCGTAGGACTCCCGTAGTCGGGTAAATAATTGAAGGATAAAGAAAAGAAAAGCTCTCGCACTAACGAAGCCCTCGCAAGTTATACTCTCCATTTCCCCAAAATGGGAACAATCAGCAGTGCGCCAAATCGGGCCCGGGCGCTGCGAAGCCGAGACATCAACGCCTCCCGAGCGAGAGTTTTTAACTCGGTGCACGGGCGGGGCCGCCGCCGCCCCCCCCCTCGTGGTCATCGCACCGCAGGGGGCATAAATTTTCACGCGCAATCTCTCCCCGAGGCTCGATGAGCGCGAGAGCGTCGCCGGGCCGAGGCCCGACCGGGAAAGAGCCGAGCGCTCGCCGCCACCCGACGGGGGCCGGCGGCGATCGGGCGGGCGGGGGGTGGCAGCACGAGAGAAACACGCCCATCGCGAAGGGGACGCGAGGAAGCGCTCGTGCAAAAAAAAAAAAAAACAAAAAAAAAAGAAGGAGTCCGCGGTGCGAAGGGCCGCGAAGATCACGCCCGGCCGCCACGTTAATGGCGTCTCGTCAACGCGGGCGCCGCGCGTCCCTCCCGCGATAAGCCTGCGCGCCCGGGGCTGGGGGCCGGGGGGCGGCGGGAAGCCTCCGGGACTCCCGCAGGCGGCGGATCTGCCATTCCGGGCGCGAAGTTCCCCATTTTACGCGTCTGCACCGCTTGCGCGCGCGCGCGTCTCCTCCCGCCCCCGACGGGAGCCTTCGCTCGCGCGAGCCTCCGCTCTGCCCGGGGAGCGGGCGCCGGGGGGCGTCTCACGGGAGCCGCGGGTGAATTCGGATTCTGCGCGGGGCGCGGGGCGTGTGCGTGCCCTAAAGCGGGCGGGGCGCGAGGGAGGAGGGCAGGGGCACCATCTAGTTTCGAGGGTTCGCGATGGGCCACCTTGGATTTCCGCCCTCCCTCTTTCGAGGCCCTCGCCGGTCTTCCCCTCGGCCTCGTCGCGACCTGCCCGTACTCCTGCTGGCGCATAATACGCCCCGGCAGTTGATAACTTGATTTAGGATGAAACCGGTCGATCAGCTTTCGCGAGCCTTCACGAGTTGCCCGGGTTGTCGGCATCGCTTCCAACTTTTTAAAGGTTATCGCGCGAGCCGTTGACTAGGGCCGCTTATTTGCGCGGCGAAATAATTTTGTTCCCTTTTTTATGCGATACGCGCTGTCGTCGACCATTTTGTCGTTTACAAGCCGCAGCTGCAGCCGGGCTGCACTCGCCGATAGGAAATAGCGCCTCTTCCTTTTGTCTTCTTTTTATCTTTTTCTCTCCCCCCCCCCCTCTCTCTGTCTTTGTATCTTGACCGATAGGTGCTTCGATGGCTGCTGCTAATTTGGCCTATTTAAAATATAAGATTGCCTCCCATGCTTAACACGAGCCCAATTAGTATACGAACGATTCATTGGAAATGCGCTTATTTATCTCTCTGTTTTTTACGTGTCCCCATCAATTACAATATCGAATTGGTCAATGGGGAAATTAAGGGTTACGATAAACTTACGCTGAAAATGGTATTGAATTTCACGCTACGCGAGAGGAACCAATATTTATAATAAAAAAAAGTAACAGTACTCACTGTAGTTGATACGTACATTTTGGAAAAATTACACGTCGATGATTTAATATACTTCAATCATTATTGGAACTGTAACTAGCTATTAAAAATCGATAAGGCAAACGAATTTTTTTAACGTGAAAATTCTCGTAGCTATAATGAATTATAAAATAAAAAAAAATGTATGATTAAGCATAGTTTTCCTAGGAAAAGTTTAATAATGATACGATGTTTTTGTATTCATTTAAACAAACATTACAATTTCAATTTACCAAAAGATTGATATTTAATAATTTGTTATTTTCATCGTTAAGTTCAATTTTTTTTACCGATTATTATTAACAGTCAGTCCTCTCATTTGTATGAAAAAAAGTTAATTTTTAAGGTGTGCATTGACTATTTATTAGCTTTAGATCAATCGAAAAAATTATATTTCTTGTTTCGAACGTCTGCGTTTAATTTTAATATGTGTAATAACAAAATCTTTTTTCCAGATAAGGGATTATTTTTCTTTTTCTTTTCTTCAATAATCGATATTTTCAGTATGTGTTGATTGAAATTTTGCGAATAATATATATAAAATTTAACCTTATGATGTGTAAGCGTATAACGAGATGTGGACAATGTATGAAGGATAAATAGAATATGTAATCTGTGTTCGATAAAATTTTTGGGTAAAACTGTATTCAGTGGACAACAAAAGGGAAATGTTTTTGCAAAAATCACGACTCAATTGAGCTAATGATTAACAAATGAAAAGGGAGAGAAAAAAATTACGAGGTCAAGAGAAACAGAGTCCAAGAAAAAAGGAGGGTGTAATTCTGAATTTTAGAAGGTAAAGATATAGTAAAAAATGGAAACAAGATAGTGAGCGATATGATGAGAAAAAGTATAAGGAGGTAGTAACTTCCTTTATCTCTCCTTAATTTTCTACTCCTCCTCGCCCCTCCTTAACCCCTTGGTCGGTCATCACCTCTCCTCCTCCTCCTCCTCCCCCGCCCCTCCCGTCCGCCCCACCCCAGCTTTCCCTTCCCGCTGCTCTCTTTTGCGCTCGTTACTTCTCAGTCCCACATACTCATACACGAATGGGGTCGCACAACGTACAGACCCACCCACCCGCTCTCTCTCTCTCTCTCTCTCTCTCTCTCTCTATCACTCTCTATCTCTCTCTCTCTTTCTATCACTCTCTATCTCTCCCTATCTCTCCCTATCTCTCTCTCTCTCTCTCTCTCTCTCTGCCTCTCGACATCCATATCTATCTATCTCTTCTCTTCCACCTTATCCTCTTCTCTCACGCGAGATGGGAGAGATCTGCCGACATAACCGATAAATAACAACGGCAACAAGCCTGTCAGACCCTTGTTAAACCTCGCACTCTCTAACACATAACGCGCGCACACATGCCAACATGATTGTGCATGCATAAGCACACCGAAGATTATCCTGAATGAGGATATACCTAGTGCGAAATATAGAGAATGAAGGAGAGAGAATTTTAAAAGGTATGCGCCATCTTCGTGCTGGTTCTCTTTTTGCGCTGTGATACCTTTCCAGTATATTATAGATGCACTTTTGAATGAGCACAAGCATTTTAATTATATAAATGTATACCTCGGATTCGAGGATATTTTAAATAATCGTAAGAATAATATTAACAACAATAACAACAACAACAATAATAATAATAATAATTATATTATTATTATTATAATAAAAAGTAATAATAATAATAAATGGTTAATGATAATGAGAGGAGACGCGAATTTCCAAAAATTGCGCTTTCCCTCCGCGCGCGCGCTTTATTATTTATTCATTATAAATATATAACGCCGAGGACTCATTGGTGTTTTGATGGGGATTGACTTAAGAGTCAATTTTTTACTTTTGAAAATGAAAGCCTGTTATTAGGTCTTTTATTGTTTTTGACATGTTAAATTATGTTGTCCTAACTTTGGTTAAAGGATGTAGTTTCTTATTTTATCCAACTTTAAATCTCGCAATTTATCAAAGAGTAATTTCACGATATTCGAAATTCGTATTTATTCTTATTTATTGATAAATATAGAAAGTCCGCGACATTTGTTCGCGATTTAATAATTATTACCAATGTATAATTAAGATTTTTCAATCAATTAAGGCACCGTCAATTTTTAAACGTACAAAATTAAGTCAATAAGCACTCGTTATAGATGATTAACAAAAATTTTGAAAAATCAATCGAATACGTTTATTAAAATATAATTTAAAATCCATTACTACAGGAATAAAGTAAATTTTTTTTCCTTTATCCATTTGATATCGTAAAGCTCTCTGTCTTAGGACGATATGAAAAATGTAATTGAAAAAATCGAGAATTCCTTTGTCCAAATGACCCGTGTAATTACTATAATGCGTCTAATACAACAATCTAAATATTGAAATCGTTTCGTATTTGCATAGTTCAGCGATAAGCAAACCACGTATAATAATAAAAAAATTTGTTCTTAATTTCGAATTATTATATTGCTATTCATACTACTATTTATTACATCTATCCATTATAATATTATCTACTGCCATTATCTATTATTTATTATAGATTTGTATTAAAATATTAAAATACTCAAGACTTAAAATTATTATACCAGTTACAACTCGGCAAGGAAAAATTATTCTATTTAAAAAAAAAAAATTATAATTTAGTTGAAAAAATAATATACAATAATCTTATGCTGAGATCAGAAGGAGGAGCAAACGTTTAATTAATAGAATGAAATTGCTGGAATCGGAGAGTAAGAAAATAAATATGAACGCACTTGTGCTACGTAATCCAAAAAACTTTTGTTTCCGATAAATGATAACCACTCATTGCATAAGACACGCTTAATCGCGTCGTGTAAAATTATTCAACGCATTTACTCAGTTACGTACAATCCGATAGAATCGTCTTGCCAAACCACGAATATCGCGTGCTTATCAGTGGGCGCGCTAACGTGAATTTTCTCATCCCATTACAACAATAAATTAATTACCCCGAGCTCGCCGACAAGATGCGAAACAGTTTTTAAAATATAATTACAATTCGGATGATCCGCGCTAAAAAAAGCAGCCGTCCGCATCGCCTGGCAGCGATCTCGAAATAGCCGATAACTGCCGCTTCCATTAACTCGGAGCCCAGCGGTTATCAGTTAACGCCTCGGATAAACGAAGCGACGATACGCCAGCGAGCGTCGGTCAGCCGAAAATCTTGGCAAACGGAAGTCAAGGCGGCCTGCGGCGTGCGAGCGCATCGAGGGAAAATCGAGCCGAAATAATGAACGGTGCAGGGCCCACGGCTTTGGAGGCCCTCCCAAATATAGACGGCCGGGCCCCTCCGAAGAAGGCTCGCAGGAGCCGCGGCTCGCGGACGATGTCGCGGCTTGGGCCAAGGGCAGAGCCAACAAATGGAGAGCGTCGATGGATTATCGGGCGAGAGCCCGGAGCTTTTCGCGTTTTACGAGCTAAGAAGAAGCGTGGCCGAGTTACGAGCTGCCGATGGAAGTCAACTGGGTAACTGCCTCAGCACTTAGGCCCCTTGACGCAAATGCTCTCTCCCTCGATTCCCTTACCCTCCCCCCCCCCCCATCCTGCCCCGGCGTGCCCTATTCCAAAAGGACGGCCGCTCGCCCACGAGCCCACCCCCGGAGCAGATTCACGCGCGCGCGCGCCCACAAATTTATATCACCCGATGGCCGCCGCTCTGGTCTAATAATACATCCATTACCGAGAGCCACTCATTTCTTCATTTATACGGTTCATCGCTTCGCAATTACGCTTTTTAATTTATCTATAACATCGCTTTACAGTTTGTTTTTTCGATTAAAACTTTTATCGCTAAGCGTTTTTCGGATGGTTTTAAAACCGTGCGCGTGATTAAGTTTTTTTCCTCCCGCCCTCGCTTCGCTTCGCAACCAGTTGATCTGTTATTCTACAAAATTACGGATACTTCCCTCAGCGGCACTTAAGTAAGGGTCCAAGGACATTTTCCATCAAATGAATATTCCTTATTCGTATTTTTATAAAATAACCTATTGACTGCCTTGCCGATGTCCTTTTTTTTTTTTATAAAATATGCCCGAAGATAAATCTATTTTTGGACCTGCATTGAAATAACTCAATTTTTCATCAATTGCGTTTACTGCGAGAGTACTTAATAAAGCAAATATTATGTCAAAGTAAACATCTGTAACATCTAGATTGTAATAAAATATAAAAATAATATATGTATATATATATGTATATATATATATATATATATATGTATACATATGTATAATTATGTGTATGTATATTTGCGAAGTTGAAATATACCAATTAATGGTAATTTATCTTTTCATTAATCCACAACCAGTCCTACTAATCAGCAACAAATCGCTAAATTGAAAATGATATCGAATACTCGGGAGCTCGAGAGATAAATTTTGTAATGTTGCTTATTTTGCAATTAAAGCTCAAAGATATAAAGTAAGCGTTAATAAATTTTATATGAATAAGATAGTCTTTCGAGTAAAAAATGTTCAGTAATAATAATTCGACCGAAGAATGAGAAAGATAAAGAAATAATATAAACACCCACGTTAAAAAGTAATTCCCCAGAAAAATACTTAAAAATATTATACACCAATTAGAATATGTGAGTAGCAACCACTCAGGCTGTCGTTGTAAATCAATCATCCTTTTGACAAAATCTAAAGCACGTTTACGTACGTATCTGCCGAAAGAAATCTGGTGCTCGATCTCCAATCTGCTCTCTCTCTCTCTCTCTCTCTCTCTATCTCTCTCTCTGGCTCTCTACTCCTCCTCTCTTGATAGCCCGAAGTTGTACGGAGGAAGTGGAAAATGTAAAGTGGAGAATAATTTTTGAATTTTTACGACATTTCTCATGAGAGTTTGTCGTTGCGCCAACTGACGAAGGCGTGGCCCAAGATAGCGAAAGATTATCCTCAGCCGTAAAAAATAGACGAGAACGAAAATAAGAGTGACAGCAGATGCAGCTCGAGGAATCGGTTCAAAGTCAAAGGACGTGAATGTATCTCCTGATTCGGAAGCTTTTATGTGCAAGGCGCACAAGGGATTTAGGACTATGGAAGTGGCAGAAAATATTTTATAAATGAAGCTTCTATCAATGGTGACGTGGGATAAAAAAATTTGTAAGACAAAATTATGCCCCCCTTAAGAAAAAGCTTCGCGCGTTTTAAATTTTTATAAATCGTACGCAATAATCGTCCTTACTTTAATACATATGTATTATAAGATGATATTTAAAAGTACAGCTGGTATTTAATAGCAAACGGGTTGTTTTAAAATTCCGTAAATCATGCCACGCGAAATTTGTATCATCTTTCACCATAAAAGTATTCTTTACTACAATGAAATAACTACGAATAAATATTTTTAATGTATCGCTTTCTCTCAATTAGACTACGTGATTTTATCGCGACGGGTCCATTAACAAATGTTGTCTAAGGAAAAAAAAGGAACTGCGCATTAAAAAATAATATGTATCTAATAAGATCGGTGAATAAATCGAGGCACATCCTGACACCAGGACCGAACAGTAGGAATAACCTCTCGATACAACGGAGGTTGAATATAAAGGAAGAATGAGGGATCAGTGAGCAGTGAGCAGAGAGAGAGAGAGAGAGAGAGGCGTCAAAAGGACAAACAGTACAGGTATAAAAATCAAAGTCGAATTCCGCATTGTATCTGCCCACGCCCTGTAACCCGTTAGCTTGGCATTTTGTAGTCATTATCTCGAGGCGCATTTTTTCCTCCAATGTAATTGAATATAATTTTTGGAACTAAGCGCAAGCCGGTGTGCGCCGGCCTATTAAATACAGATGCGCCGAAACTCTTACAATAATATTTTCTTGCCGCTGGAATCTTATTTACAATGCGAGCGCCTTTGACGAAGGATTAAATCAGTGACGTGCCTTTGAGCTTTCGTCGCCAGCAAAAACATTTCACTCTCGGCAGGAAAATTCATCGTAAAATATCTCGTTACTGCTTCTTTCGGTCTTTCATTTCGTGTTACTGACGACACCCGAATGTCAAGCCCAAATGAATATCTGCTTTTATTTTGTATTCGAGGTCGAAACAGGTACAGGGGTTGGATCTTAATTTTAAAACTTTTTACAATTAAATTTAATCGATATTTATTTATAATAGGCATATTTTTAATCGGACATTCGTGTGAGGTATCGAAATCAGAAAGGTCAAATATTCAGCAGTTATAAGTATATTGTGATAACATAATGATGAATAAAATTGTGCATTCGATTTATAGTGCTTTTTTAATGATTTATTAAAAATTTTATCAAAAGAGGAACATAAGCTTGTTAATTTACTCACTAAGGTAAATCAAATGTTGAACATTTTTAACTTGAAAGTTTTCGTAAATTCAACGACTACTTAACTTTCTAATTGCAAACATATTTTTTGCGTAATGTCTCTTGGCTTCCAGTCGTAATAATTGCTCTTGACATAAAACGGTCGTCGCTCAAATGTTTTGCATTGTTCTGAACTTTAAATCATCTCTCGCCCAACGTTGAGTCATTTTAAAACATATTTTTCAATGATACGTCACGAAAGTACTTTATAGATGATACTGGACCCAGGCAAGCATCCAAACTGTGCATTAATGGAATGTTTCTTTTCTGCTAAAGTAACATATTTGGCATAAACGAAGCCCAAGTCGGTTACTCGGTGCTTCATATGAAACAATATCTTTCATTTATAAATATAACGAGGGCTTCCTTTGTACTACAAGCGTGGATTTTAGGGAAAAAAAACGAAATTTTGATAGCCATCTGTACTTTGTCAGTAAGAAGAAAAATAGTCAGCATTGATCTATATCTGTACTGTACAAAGACACTGCGATAATGGAAAATTATTAAATTAAATGGATCTTATGAGAAATTAAGAGTCGGTTGGGTTTAAAAAAAATTTGCCTAGTTTTAATAAAATTTTATAAAAAATAGTGCGACAAAAGCTGCAAAAATTACATAAAATATTCGCGTTAAGATAAGCATTTAACATTATTTATCATGCACAGTTTTCAAACAGAATTCAAAATTCTAATTAAAGTAGTCTATAATGCGGTTAGATATATTACTTGTGATTTTAATATTGTTATACTATTATTTGATCCTCCATATACGAATTACGTATTTTTATAACGTCATTCCCTTGAAAAGTTAAAATATATCAATATGCATGTGTAATTATAATATATTATAATTCCGGTTTCTTCGATATATCAAAAAACGTATCTACCATTAAAAATTTTAGCTTATATAATACAATTAGGGACAAAAGTTTAAACTAAAAAAAGTCGAATAATTTTTCAAGCCCATCGGGGTACGAAATTCTTTTGCTATAATCTTTTGGTATAATATGTTAATACGCCTGTATCCACGTAATATCTGAAGAAGACATTAATTACGAAGGAATTGCCAAGTCCCACTTGTGCCCAAAGCTTACAATTAATTTTTCAACAGTAACGCAAAGACGTGGCTTATTAATATTTTTGCAAGCACCGTATTTCTCACCGGCGATCACTATATACGAAGCCCAAAAAGATAGGAATCTCCGTGCCTTCTTGGAAAGGTCTTGCATCCCCTTTCCAGTTCATTTTATACGCGCTTATATACGCGCGGGCACATGCAAATAAACACATGCGCGCGGCTGCCATTGCAGCTGTATTCTTCATTCCCGGGGAAGCCGACACCAACAATGTATTCCCCGTCATTTTTCCGAGGCGCGGGACGCAACTGTACGGCACATAATAAAGGAGCAAGAAAAAATAAAAGGACGCGCGAGAGAGAGAGAGAGAGAGAGTGAGGGGATGGATAGCGAAGCGAGGCGGAGAGAAAGGGATTTCTTCTTCGTCCTCTTCCTCTTTCTCCTACGCTGCTGGCTTTATCGATCTTTTCACGGCGAGAATAAAAGGCTCTGTTACGCGGATTTACATATCGTTTGTTTCATGATTCACCGCCTACTTTCATGGACTGATAATCCAAGGCAAAGAGCAAGAGACAACGTACTAACTTTATCTTAAACGGGAATAGAAAGCTTCATCTTTAGCTTTTGGCAGATTTGTTGAAATCTGCTTTGAACATTTGTCTTTCGCTTTCCTTTCTTTTTTTTTTCTTTTCCTTTTTTTTTCTTCTTCTTCTTCTTGTTTTTTGCTTAGGAAGAACAAAACTATATTTTATTACTGCGCTTTGAGACTGCCACTAAATTATATTTGCGAACGTACATTTTTGAAAATACGCGTGTCACCCGCTGAATTTATATTATTTTTTAAGGGAAACCTTTTTATTTTCACGTATGAGAATAATTTTTGCAAAATTGAATTTAATCATAGTTAGACACTTGCTCCAGATAACAAATTCGAAGATACGATTTGACGAATAACATCGATATAACTTTTATTCTCTTTCCACCTTGTAGCATTTAGAAGTAAATTTTATTTGTATGAAAAAAAAACCACGACAACGACAAAATATTGAAATAATTGATTCGAAAGTAAAGGTTTAAAATCGAGGTTGTTGAAAAGATGAGAGAAAATTGTATAAAATACAAGTATGAAATTGATATCGTTTAAAATATTTTATCACTGTCAATTTTTCTTCCGCGATCTACAGAGGAGCATAATATTTTTATTTTTGGTTTATGATTTATAGTTCTTTTCGCTAAATAATAGACTCTTGTCGTTGTATATAACTTTTATAAAATATAATAAATAAAGCGTGTCGTTTAGCCTCGATAATGCACATAAATTACAATAAGAAATTTAGCGCATTAATAAATTTATTCGTTTGCAGACATTTACGTTTTTATACGTAAGTAATAGAATAATTTCTAGCGCTATTGTGCAAGTATTCTCGATATTAATATTGATAAATAAAGCATTATTGCCCGTTGATCTTAATAATACCTAGAGCTTGCCTCGGCCACTTGCACAATCGTCATTCTTAATCGAGTAAAAAGCCCGTTGTTCCGTTAGTTGTATTAGCATAAGACTAATTCCAATACACCGTGTAGCCTTAATCTGATTCATCTCAAATAAACTGGAATAAGCTTACTCATAACTCGGGCCCGGTAGGATAAAGCCCATTATCAAATCGACGTTAGCGTGAAAAAAAATCAACGCTAAAGTCGGGACAGAATCGCACGAGGACGTCGGCGATGCTCAATCAGTCAATGATCGGACGGATAGCGCATGTAACGGAAGCCAACAGTCGTGCATAATGGATCTATTGTCGCTCGGCGTTTCATTTCAATTCCCAGTCGCCTATGCGCGGCTAAGCCCCCTCCACCCCCCCCCGCCAGACCCTATTTAATATATAGCACAACAATGCCCGCTACGAAAGCAAGCCATTGTCAATTACAATGGGGGTCCGCCTTCTCGAAACGCCACCACAATGAGCAATACCCCCGTCCGTGAGCCCATCGATTTGCGGAGTATTTTAATTTTTCAAGCCCACGTCATTAGTCCGCATCCGTATAGGTTAATGCCCGGGTACTTAAGCGATAGCGCGCCGAATTTAAACGACAGCTTCGCTTAATGTCCTGCTGCGAACTGCCTTCTTTCTTTATCCCTGCCGTTGTATCCTGTGCCCGTTTGCTTTAGCCCACTTAACAACGTCATTGAGCCCATTCAAAGAGAATATTGTAATCGTTGTGTAATTTATACGAAGCAGCAACAAATATCCATTTATGCGCAATTACATTTGCCCGCGTTATATTTTATCCACCTGCCCATCGGTTTGATAAATACGATCTCGCCTTCAATCTATAATAATAAGTATGCACACTTCTCGTTGGAATTTATGCTTAATTATTATCATTGCTTGCGGTACTAAATATCGGCAACATGGCTGCGAATTTTTGAAACTGTAAAGAAAGAAGAGGAGCCATAATTTTTCCCTATAAAATCCTGACTGTTGTATTAAATTACATCAAACTAGATTCGCCTATAATTTTCGATCGAGTGCAGTGTAATTAATGCAGAGAATTGCCAAATATCGTTTGTACATTGTATTGTTTACTTCAAGTATAAATACGTATTAATTGAAATAGCGCTGAAAAGTTTACTTGTAATAATAGTGTTTTAAAAAAAATTTCCAATTAAAAATTATTTTAAAATGACAAAATTTAGAGGTATTATTTTTTACTTCGATTAAAAAATGATTCAATAATCAAATTGCCTTTATTATAATATATGCTTTGAACTTCATTCGAGACTTATTATATCTATACAAAATCTCTATAATATAATGAACTTTGTCCACACATGTAGCTTTATAGTTTTTAATAAATCGATTAATCATCTTATGATACGACCTATTTGTTGTAAACTATTAAATCACTACGTATAATTAATACATAACACATTTAGTGTGCAATATAAATTGACGACGACGTGGACTCTAATTGTTGTTATGTTGTAAAATAATATTTTTTTATTGCCGTACAGTAGAATGTGATAATACGTACGTATAAGAGTTGAATAACCTTTTCAATTTATAATCATTCATATTTTTCTTATTTTTATTTTATTTTATTTTTTTGTCCACTTGCTCACAATCAATTTCATCTCTTGCCTACTTTAATGCTTATATTACATATAAGATCATATTTTTTCATATTATTTTATAGACTTCGATATGGATGAATAGGGCTCAGATAATACGACATCAAGAGAAATATTTATACAACAGTCACAGTTTATCTCCATACACGCGTAGAATTGGTATAGGGTATTATACGATTTGTACTATGATACTTCTTTTATGTCTTAAACGTTTATTTAGTCACAAGACATATTAATACCGTACTATATAAAAGTTTAATTATGATTGTAAATTTTGGCATTTTCTTTATTCCCAATCGCTTTCGTCTATATTTTCATTGGACAAAAAAGGAGACATCAATAAATTATTATAGTCAAGGGACAGTTTCAATCCTGCAAATTGTTTAATAAGTTGAAGAAAAGCATTAATGATGATACACGATTTAATATATATAAAAGCAAGTACAATTTTATGAAAAAAGAAATTGGTTTAATTACGAAATTAAATACACTTTAAAAAAACCATTATACATAATTTTTTTTATAAAACAGTTACTTAAAAGAATTTCTCACGACGAAATTAATTTTTTTAAATTTGGTTATATTATAATATATAGACAAAAAACTCTGATCTAGCTGCAGAAAATAATCAGTTAACTGATGACTTTTTTTAATATTAATAAATGTACAGAATTTTTCAATTTAAAAACAATGTTTATAATACATTTTATTATAATGATAGCAGCTATCAAAATAATTGATATATTATCAATTATTATGTGTAAGTTGTTGAAATAAGTATTAAAAATTATATATATATATTTATAAATTTACAGTTGGTAACAAAAAGTTTTATATAAATTTTTTATAAAATGGTAATATTTTTTTTTAAGTATTAATTTTCAAATTCGCGTATACGAATAAAAAAAGGCTAACATTTTCATGCATATTTAAGCTCTCAGCCAAAGTCTGTTAAATTTAGATTTTATACGCAATACTTGAAATTAAATATTACATTTTTTTACTGTTTTATATAAATTTATATAGTGATTAATTATAATTATATTCATTTAAGTATTTTTATCATTCATAAGAATTATTTTATAATTAAATTTAATTAATATCTTGTTGTTCATTTATCAACATTAATATTCCTATTAACATAAAGTATGATAAATATTGAAATAATCAATGAATTGACATTAATAATATATAAATATTTTTTAAAATATAATATATTGTATCGAATCATTTCAACTTATTCATTAGAATATTTTAAAAAAAAAATTTCGATTTAATTTATTCAGCTTTGGTATTTTAGATTTTCACATGGCTTGTCTAATTTTTATATATAAATAAAATAAATTAATCGTACCTATTTAGTAATTTTTTTATGAATTAAAATAAGAAAATAGTACAATATGAAAAATAATAGTGTCAAATTTTTACAGGACATTAATTTTATTATAATTTATATGTATTTTGTTATAAAATTAATTATTCTATATTTATTTAGATACTTCGTTCAGAAACAATACGTAAGGAAACTGTAAATAAATTATGAATGTATTATATTATTCTAAAATCATAATTAATATTATAATTTTATGCTAATTAATGTGTTTGTAACTGAAATGATACATTATCACTTAGATTTTTTATTATCTGTGAATTTGTAAACTTGCTACAAAGTATTCTTAAAAAAATTGTATAATACGTTGATAAAAATGTCGTTCTAGTACATTTAATAAAATGTCTGTAACTGATAAAAAATTTATAATAATATGTGACTAAATATTTTAAGAATACGTTATCAAAACTAAATGAAGGTTTTAAATCCGATGTTAATCGGTCCAGTTACTAAGGAAATATTAACCATTTAAAAAATATTAACTATATGGATTCGCGCGACAGTTTATTTGATTTTATATTAAAAAATTAAGTGCAATACAGATTCTTGCTCAACTATTTAAAATTATATAATAAGATTGGCGTTAAATTGAAGAACGCAAAACGTCATTAAAAAAAAGTGGTATAAAATTTTTTTTTAAACAGTATTTGTAATAAACTATTAACTAATTATGCATTATTAAGAAATACAAAATATGAAAATAATTAATTCAGTATCTTAAGTTTATTTAGTCAAATATTACTAATGGAGCAATCCAATAAAAACTTTATCCACGAGCAAGTAAAATACGGGGTTATCTGTAAAGCATGACAAAGTTCGACGATAATAGAAGAGTAAAGTTAAGTAGTAATTGAGGGTACTTAATATTATAATAACGTAGACAGTCTCGAAAGAAACGTTCTTGTATTATCATTTTGAGATTACCTTTGACCGCGTTACCGCTCGCTAAGCAGATTCATTTATAAAATTAAAATACACTTAATTGTTTATCAGCTCTCTTGATTTTTATTCCGGAGGCTGTGTATCGCACAAAATATTTTAATTATGTGCTATAGTAAAGTTTTTTTTCCCTCTTTAATGAATTTCAATAATAAAATATTGCATTAATTGCATAAATTAGCGATAAGTAATATTCACTTTAATTTTTATTTACATTGTTTGTACTTATTCACCCTGATAATGCATTCATTATGCTTGCTCACACACGTGCGCACACTCACACACAGAAAAAGGTACGTGCATTAACTAATAAGTGTAGTACCTTCAATTCAATGGATTCGTGTTTCATCTGGACTGTGAAATATGTGAAAAATGTATAGAAGTGTAAAAAAGTTATATTATCTAAACGCACATATGAATTCTGTTCTAGGTAAAAAAAATTCTAAAAAGTCATTTAAAATTTTTCTTTTTCTATTCCTTAATACTCTAGAGATTTTACGTAAAAAAAATGGTATTTGTGCATTTAGAATTTAACATAATAACTTTGTATGTAACTTGAATTGATAAATAACGACTAAAAATATACAATATATTTATGAAGCAGTTTAACAAAATAGAGTATAAAATCAGAGGAAGTTTATGTTGAGAATGATTTTACAAAACAATGAAAATAATGACATTTGCGTATTTTACATATAATACCTCATGCATTTAAAAGTGTTGTTGCTTGTATTAACTAATCTTCATTAGAAATATGCATCGCCAATTTAATCTTTGATTAGAATGCTCTTAGAGTTTTTTTTCTTCACTCGTTGTGATTAAAAATTAATTAAAATTTTTTTTTGTTTTTTTTTTTTGCATAAAAAATAGTGTATTTAAAAAACACAACGAATTAAATAATTTTCAAATGACCAGAATATAGTCGATTCTTCATGTACGAACGTGTAATCTAAAAATTGATGTGATTATATTTAATTTTGAATCCTCTTTTTAATTTAGGTTTACGATACGCTCGTAAAATAAGCGAACAACTATCGTAATGAGAAGTCGCTCTGCTTTAATTTTACGCCATCGTGTAATTGCTTTCTTTACTATGTAGTAGCAACGAAAAATGGGCGGTATTTTTTAATGCAATTGATTTTAAATTTGATGTTCCTCGCGTTCGTAATTATTTCACTCTTAAATGCGATGTGTAAATTTAATGAGCTATATATGGAATTGATGGTCTATTCATTTCGCAGAAGATTTATAATATTAGGTAAGATCGTGATAATGATAATCACGTAAAAATTACAGCGTCAGTTTCTCATAGAGTTGCAATTCTTATCGACAGCGTACGATTCTTATATAATGTTTTTAATTTGTGTCACGAGTGGTCGCAGATTAAAATGAAGATGTTTATCCCACATAATGCAATCGTGTTTTTAATTTTGGATATATTTATACTCGGTCACAGATTTCGCACTTTATTACAGTCTATCGCAAGTTGCAGGGATAGAAAGATTGGCGATGGGCTTCGGGCTACCTTCCTTTCGACATCAATGACAATCCCTCGGTGGACGTTAAAGGCTCGCTGGATTTTTAAAGCAGTAATAATCTACCGCTAATTAAACGGTGGATCGCCATCCCGCGGGCGCCACGAGGATCGGGCAAGTGCCGAGACTAACGCGAGGAGCTCGCGAGCGCTTGGAGCATATGCCGGTAAGGAAAGAGCCTCATCGAGTGCGAGCCCACTTGTAGAAGTGCAATCGCAGAGGAAGCCCAGAGAAACAGAAAATAACCAGAGGTGGTAGCCGCGTAGTCAAGGCACCCGTGAGGGACTTTCCCGAATGGCCGCGGAGTCCCCGGGGAGCTGAAGTTACCACGCGCCAGGTGTGGAAAGATTCGCGGGGAAATTTTGAGCGAGCACACGAGTTAATTAGTCCCTAGAAGAGTCTGCGAGCTTTTGGAACTGCCCCAACGGTATGTGGCAAGGAGCGATGATGCCGATGAGACCATGGGACTGGACCGAACCGGGTGATCCCTCTCGAGCGGTGCAGGAAACAGGATACAATAGGGATCCTCTGGATGGCGGCGGAAGGCTTGGTACCTGTGCAGAGGGGGAAATAGACGGAGGAGCTTTCGTAGAGGCAAAACAAGGCTGTGAGCACTCGGCCGGAATCTATAGAGGGCCACGATTCCGGAAGCTGTGCTAGGAACGCTCGAACGACCAAACTGCGAAAACAGATGAAGAAAATCCATCTCGTTCGCTCGTTACTCTCCGGGTCCAGAGGAAGGGTGGACTCGGCTGGGAGATGAGGAAGGATCGAGAAGGAGAAAGCACACCGAAAAAGAATCGTATGGAGAATCAATCATTGGCCCACCGATGATTAGAATGGCGATAATCATGGCCAGAAGCGCGACAGGGCCTAGATTCTTTTAAAAAGGGGGTCCACGCCCACTCCCACTCATGGGCAGATGGTGAAAAAGCGAGAGAACTTCGGTCGACACGGCAAAGAGCCTCGAGTGCATCGGAAAGTAAAAGTGGAGAGGCGAGGGTAATCCGACAATTGGAGTCCGGAGACTAGGAAAGCTCGGAAACTGCGGGTAATGCGCGTCACGAGGCGATCCTCAAAGCTGGACCGACTGAAGTTTTACGGTGGACGAGCACACCTTGGCCTCGGTCGAAACGTAATTTTGAAAAGGTTTCGAAGTCCAATGGCGCAGGGCATCTCCGATGCGATTAGTTTAACACCACCCCGACTGCGATGGATGCGCTCTTTCGCTTTTTAAGCTCACCCTGGAGTCGGCGGAGCTGCACGAGCCCTGCACCGAGTCTATGGGTCCTTGGAGGAATGATACTGCGCGGGGCCGTTTAAGCTCCCCAAGGGATTCTGCAAAAGACCAGCGCACTCGTGGTACATCTGGACGCCGGAGCTTCTCTACCGACGAGTGCAGTGCAGAGTCGGGGTAAACCAATCAGGGATTGCGCATTTTAGGTAAAGTGGCAAGAATCCTGCGGCTGGGCTCACAGCCGACTATAAACGAGGCCGGACAATCAAGATGCTGGTCGATTTTTCCTCTCACGGCGTGCATTTTTCCTCGGGACTTTTGCGCCCGAGTCAAGGTTAGCTTCTAAGCCGACTGGCAAAGTAGGATAAGGTCCTGCTTGGTTATTGACTGGTGGATGATCCTCGCTGGAGCCTCAAAGCCCGTAAGTACCGGATCGGTCTGGTGCATCCCTATTATTGGCGGGAGACTGATATGCTACTTTTCTCGGAAGCCGTTGGCGATTAGTGAACGTTTAGTTAAGTTTAGCTTTCAATTACATCTCGTACGAGATGCACCGAGTGACCGGCGTTAGAGTCCCGATCTCACGTATAATAATAATAGTGGCTCATTGGCAGCTGAAGCGTCGAATAGAGTAATAATACAATTCGTATCGTACTAAGAATATTAAAAATGACGAGGAGCAATTTGAAATGTTTAACGCAATCGCGTGTAAATTGGCCATCAATTTAGCCGTCGTAAAGAAATATCAGATCCAAGTCTTTCACTCTTCCTATACCAATCCCATATTTTATGAAATTTAAATCTGAACATCTTAATAATTTATGCGATTTTCGTACGACTTATCATTTTTATTTCTTAATATAAACATCTTCCGAAGGATTTTTATCTCTATGAGATTGGAAAATCCATTGATTGGTAAATTTTTTATTTCAAATCTACTTTATACTTATACATTTATTCATCCTTCACTGATTCTACGTATAAAAATTTCAACCAAATCATTATTTCAGCTCAACTTTTTAAAATAAAAATACCTTACTGCCTTGAAGAACTAATGATTTTTTTTACCAAGCGATTAAAGTTGGATGTTTTCATTCGTCAAGCCAATTTTTTTTAAATAATGTTAATTTTGAATAATTTTAATAACTATACATTATGCAAATTTGTTATATATTTGTATACATAAACACATCTTGTCACATTCGTGACTTGTCATCGATGGTCAATTTTTTTAAATACAGTAATAATGCGAGGACAATCCGAGTATAAAAAGTACACGAGTAGCGGTAGATCAGAGAAAATTGTATCCGTCGTGAAATGTAAGGATTTCGGATTCAATTTTTGACTGACAAAATCTCTTACCTTTTCTTTTCGAGTTATTTTCTATTTATACTTTCCTCGACTCTCGTAAAGTATTTAAGTACGGTTGCTCAAATTATGGTACATTACATGGTCCTTATATTTAATAGTATATAAATATTCAACGGTAAAAATTATGAATCGTAGGTAATAACATCCTAGGATTATATATTTCCGAACACTGTTTGTTTTTCTTTATTCTAATTCAATGTATTAAATTTTAATGCAGATGCAGATATTTTTGTACTTAAAATATACATTTGCAAGTATTTGATTCATACGCAAATAATGTCACGCAAAACTAAGAGACACCATCAGGCTAACCAGTGGCTATTATTATTGTATCCAATATTAAAAAAAATGATTATAAACATAAAGGACATAATTACCTAGTTTCACCAATTTTAATAGCTTAAAGAATAGAAAATATTAGTAATTAAGAATTACCTATTACCTTGGTTCCATATATTTTCACACTATAGAGAACTGTGTAAACATAAAAAATTAATTTATTTCAATTTTATACTATCTTAATTATAATTTTAACGTCTAAAATTTTAATCTGACTTATTTTTTTATTTTTTATTAGCATTTTTTATTTTTCAATCATTATATACAATTGTTGGAATTGATTGGACGATTTAATAGCATAATAGTACAAACATTTTTTCCAGTAAGCAAGAAATATATTTATCAACTACTTATAATATAATTATAACGAAAAATCAATTACTAAATATCTCATAGTTATCATACAATAATACAAGATTTAGATAAGAAATAAAATCCGTCAATATGAAATTATTCACAAATATATTTAAGGCATTGTCTTTTAAACCCTACTTTATCGAATTGATACGTATAAATAATTTATTTTATTTTGTTAAATAAATGTTTAAGATTATATATTGCAAATTAAAAAAATCAATAAACATTTTAAATGGGAAAATTAATGAGATTTGAAAAGGAATATATATATATATATATATATATATTACTTTTATTTAAATTTTTTATTCTGAGCTTTACTTTCGCAGAAATTAAGTAATATGCAAAGATGAAAAAATATTTTAAATTCGTATCAGCACTATGTAAAAAAACCATTCAATGTATTCAATTATGTTTATACTAAAGAAATTTTGTGTTCTTATCCAATAATGCGATTATTATGAGATCATGGAAAAATAGTTATTATTACAAATGCATTTAGATACGTATATAATTATGTAAATAAGAACTTCTATCTTCTATTGAAAAGAATTTAAAAAAATGCAAATAACTAATTATATAGTAAATAAAACTTTTATAAAATTTCTAGATGTAAAATACAGGTTAACATTTACAATACATTAAAGAACATTATACTTAATAAAATTAAGTGATGTAAGCATGTTTTCATGTAGCAATAAAAGTTTGATATTCATAGGTAGTAAAGTATAAAGTTGATTGGTCTGTATTTAATGTCTTAACATTTATTAAAGCTTATGTAAACATTTTTTTTTCTAAAGAAATACGACTTTTCTATTTATGTTTCTTACTACAATTCCATGAACACATTGGTTAATTGAAAAACTGCTTACATTAACTAATGTTAATTTTACTTTAACTTTCAATAATATTAGTTTTGATGAATAGTGTAAGAAAAATTATGTATAAAGAATGACGTATGGAAAAACCTTAAATAAAAAAACCTGCTTTTTAATGTGTTTTTTGTTTTGTTTTTTACTTGTAATTTAAACCTTGTTGCGCTTTCGAAGAGTAAAAATCTACATACTAAAACCTATCAACTGGAATTATTAATTTTTTATTTGTATTTTTACAGCGCGTGTTTAATTGTATACAGTCCATGTACGCGTATCGAGCTTTACAAAATTTATCTCCCGAAGATATATTATACTTAAAGATTTATAAATGTGAAATCTAAAACAGTTTCATAAATTTATACGGTGACTTTTGTACAAACGGTCCTTTGCATCGTGGCTGTTCACCTAATCCATCATTAAGTGTCCATAGTGTTAACAAAAATATGATGCACTTACTTATACTGTTTATTATGGCTTTTTTTACTCGATTTACTGTTTATTACGATTTTGAAGCGTTCTTTTTTTTTACTTACCCCACTTCCTCAACGTGTAGCCGAAGAAGGAGAGCGCATACCTCCGTATAATTTACGCTTTGGTTATACAAGGATGCAAAAGACGCGAGGGACTTTCGGTAATTTTCAGATAATTACGGTGCGCGTGCGTCGTCGGATGTATATGTTAGTATGTATATAGATGCATCGTTACACGTTTTCTTGGGCGATCCCGGTAATTTGCATGTTGTTACAGCATGATTGATTGACTTACGATTTTGTGGGTTTTGCACGAGGGACTTTATTAGTAATAAACGTGTTCATTTGCAAGGCGAAAGGATCCACGTGATCACGTGGGAATTATGAGGTTCTTTCTTTTTTAATTGTTTCTTCTTTTTTTTTTCTTTTTTAATTTCCTTTCGTTTGGCACAGTATAAGGATCTTATTTTTAATTTAATTTAAATGTTAATTCCGATCTAGGCCGTGTTAAAGAGCTGCGTCATAATTTTAAATAATTAAAAATAATTTCATATTAAATACGTTAAAAATTATGCCCGGCCAAAGCAATTACATACAATGTATTAAAACTTACGAAAACTGAACGTTGACAAAGATTCTGCACACGATTCTAACAAATGTACAGTGCAATTTTACATTTAAAAATAATTTAAGGGCTAACGATTAATAATGCATTTGGTACATTTGTTTTTTTTTTTTTTTTTTTGTTTTTTGAATTGTAACAATATTTACTGTACTTATTTAAAAATGAAGGTTATATTAAAGAGCAGATGTTCAAGTAGAACTTTCCTTTATGAAACCGGTTCCTTAATGTGATTGTTAATGATCTTAAAATTTAGTATCATAAAAATTGAATAATGACTTAATGTAAAAACAATATTCTTACGGCATACAAGTCATAACATAGTGCACTTATCTTATGTTGTTTAATGGATGTCAGTCATTAAAAACGCTTTAAAAATTAATTATAATTGCGTACTAACAATTCGATAGTATACTTTTTAGAAAGAATTATTTTATGCACTTATACGAAAATTGTCGATGGATAACAATAATTTTTCATAAAAATAATAATAAGTATAAATTAAAATTACAATTAAATTTTATTATAATTATTATTGCATATATTTCATTACGTGTGCTATTATATTGACTTACGAGAGAGAAATAAGCAATAATAAGCGAGTATTCTTTTACAACTATAATACAAAGTAAAAATATATACAGTGAGTTTATAAACTACAAAATTATTTGAAAAAATAAAATAAAAAACACATGTAAATAATATATGTTGGTTCGTATTAGTTTTTTATAGCGCCTGGTTTGGCGCCTGGAATTACGGTTGAACAGATTCTGTAGATTATATTCTTTATAAGAGGTATAAATTTTCCTTTTCGCAAACAGAAAAAAACAGCAATGATCATTAAAATCTATTATTAATTTTAATTATTAATTTAAAAAAATAATACTAACACGTTTTCTTTTTTATTCTATTCAATGCAGCCAGTGCTTCCAAGCACAAGAGGAGAAGGACATATATATATGTGTGTGTGTGTGTGTGTTATTAATTAGCCTATAAATATTTACATTATATACCTGTATCGATAGTCTTACATAGTATCGTTAAAAATTTATATTCTTAAAAAATAGTTTATTTTGAATCTTTTTCAATCTACCGTTGTGATGGAATATTGCGTAAATCTATTTAATTGATAATCTGACCGAATGAGTTAAATATTAAAAAAAAAAATATTAAAAAAAAAATATTACAAAGTTTAATCTGAAGTAAAAAATAATTAATCCAATTATAATAATAATTCAAACATGTATTCGTACTCATAATACAGTTATAACAATTAACGTAAAGAAAAATTTTTTCAATTTCTTTTATCAATGTTACATTAAAATTGTAACGTAATCTTAAACATACAAAAAAAAATAAAAAATAGAATTTCGAAGACCTCATTTTTTAGTAAAAAATGATGTTTAATTTTTTTTAGTTTAGAAAAATTGACATAAATTTCAAATCGATATTTACTAAAATACTTTTTAATTAATGCAATTCACTTATTCTACTTACAGCATTAGTTGTTTTATAGAAATATAACGTTTTATATACAGCAAGGTCAAATACAATGCTTGAAATATTTTATAAAGTTATCGATAAATCATAATTGTGTACAATGAATCCAGCTTTTATACAAAGGCAACGCAAAATTAATATGAAAAAATATGAAAAAAAAAAATAATAATAAGAACCAGATAGCATCGAATGACAGTCAATTTAGCTTGATTTCAGATTAAATACGCTTATACGTATAAAAAAAAATATTCGATTATTTTTTCCGTCCAAGAAGCATCGATTAATTGCATCCCTCGCACTTCCAAAACTAAATTATTTATCTAATTTTTTATTACGTTGCACTTTATTTTTGTTTTTTTTTCTTTCTCTCCTTCTCCGCCTCTTCATACCCCTTCCACTTTCTCTCCGCTCAAAAATTCTCATCATTGTACAGAAGCACAAGTGTGCATACTGCACGTGACGTCTGTAATTTTCTTCGTCATACTCGTATCCATTAAATAAATAACTTAATAAAATGATATAAAAGTTAAAAAAGAAGTGTATATTTTTGCGAAAATTTAAGATCAATTATGCAAAAAGAGCAAGGTTACTACTATACACTATAATTATAAAATTCAAAGATTATTATTACTTTTCATCCGAACAGATTCAACATTCATTAAATATATATAAAATCGGCCATATAAAGGAACATATGACACAGTTTATTAATTTTTTTTTCAGAAGCTTTAACACGCATTAATTCAAAATTTAATTGAACAATTTTAAACTGGAGTATCCAACCAACGGAGTATCAATTTACATATCAAATATAGTATGAAATAGTTTAGTATTTTCTTTTAATTCTGTTCTTTAAATAAATAACATTTGAACAGTGAACGCCGTCATCTATAAATGCTAATAGTTGTTACATTCTAATCCTGTGAATATTATTTATTTATATAATTATTCTAAAATATTACTTAAAAGTCGACTTAGCATCATAAAAAGTGTAAAATTTTATAATATATTTCATATAAGGATGGAAACCTTTTTAAAATCACTTGATTTATGTTATCAAATTTTGTTTTTAAGGACGGTTCTAATTATGCATGATAAAGCCATTACTTAAATATACTACGATGTTACTTAAATTACTTAAATATATTTTGATTTTAAATAAACATATCATTCACTGTTAAAACTGTTTAAATTTAAAAATGTGAAAACTATTTGTTCAAATATTTTTCAAATCATCGAAAGTAGGAGTTTGTTTTGATGTACTTAACGCACATCAATAATCGTGTACATTTATAATATTTGTTACACGATATAGATTAATATCCACATTGTCTTTTGTAGTAAATAAACTAAACCGTATTAAAGTTAATTTTTTACATTGTTTTACATTACATTATTTATTTATATTATTTTATATCAACGTTGTGAATTTATGTTACGTATATATATATTATATTATGTATCTGAATAAGTATTCAACATTTGCATTTGTTCAGGTAAAATATTTTGAAATTAGGGCTTTCTTTTAAAGGAAGCAGTTCGTTAACGCGACTATCAATTATCTTAGTTGTTTGAATTATTTATCATTCAGTCACACTCTCACTCTTTCTATTTTATTGTTTATTTTCATCTGTCAAACATCTGTATGTTAAAGTGATTCCAAAAGATATTAAAAAAACATTCATTGTTAATTCGATTTAAATTTACAGTTACAATACGAATTACCCAATACGAAAACAACTTTTTAGGAAAATTTTTATTTATCCTTTTCAATCAGGAATTGGTAATATTTCGCAGTGGACTCTCTTGTCTACTCGTCAGTTATGTCTGTGGAAAGATGTTAACAGTTTTCTTTAGTACACTGCAGGTATTCTTATTTGCATAACTTCTTCTTTATTGTCTGTAAAATGTTCACTTTATATTAAAATTTGGCCTGCAATACTTATTCAACCTCTGGACAGATACGAATACAAATTGTTGAAGTTATTGAATCTGCGGAACAAATCGTCGTTTTAAACGAAGCTTCATTATATGCGTAATTTGAAAACTTTGAACAACATCATCACTATTCATTATAAATGTAAATATTCATTCTGATAATTTAAGCTTACAAATACGTGGTTAGATAAGATTGAAAAGTAAACCTAATCTGAGCATGTTTATTGATAAAATTTGTACATTTTTGCCAGTTTGATAGATTATGAATAAAACTTATTAAAATTTTAGCGAATAATTATAAAGTAATTTAAACTAACAGATATATTATTTTTTGTTATAGGTACAGCTTTTAAAAACGTAAGTATGAAATAATACATAGTTTCCATTCGATGTTTACCAAAAAATTTCAGCGATCTTTTTCACGTAATAAATGGCTAAGTGTCTGCGGCATTTTTATAAAAATAATTCACAACAGTCACGTATTTTGGTAATTTTCATTATCAAAGAAGTAAGTAGTTATTGAATTTTATAATTAAGAAAATAAGATAATTCTTACGAATCACTCGATTAGAAACCATCAAGGATAAATTTTTAGGGTTATTGATAGCAAATAGAATATGCCTTTAAATAAAATTCCAATAATAGCAACTGTAAGATGAGCAATTGTGCGAAAAAAAAAAGTTTTTTTTTTATTATAATTTTATCGTAAGCACGTAATAATACAAGTACTTTTAATAATCGCACATTGAATCGGTCAAGATACTGTTGCAAAACCTGATGATACGTATAAGAATTTTAAGTTTAATTTTTTTAAATCTGTTAATATAATTTTTTTTTATAATAGCGAATTAGGAAATACATTCGATCGAGATTACTTTAGATCTAGAGTAACTCGGATGGCTCTAGGGAGTCTGTAGGTCGACCAGCAGGTGATAAATTTCTAGCCAAGTTCCCAGCAAAACTAGTGCTAATCTCGGATCTGGATTATCACTTCAGCTACTGAGTGGCGGCAGTCAATTAACCTCGGGAACGCCTCGTCTAGATATATAACTCGAGCGACTGAGTACTATACTATAGAGAGTAGCTTCTGGTCACTCGTTTTTAGGCATTTATGGTACTTGTAGTACCGTATCGTTTTACTAGTATTCCCAGCCTAGCCGTGAGCTCGCCTACCATCCGGTATACGAGGGAGATTCGAGACATCGCGAATAGACAATATTTGTAAAGTGTTAGCCAATTAACTCGGTCGAACTTTTAACCACGATTCCTTGTGGTCGAGGGAGAAGACTTGGGCGTGTCGAAAATAGCGACTGTTTTCTCTCTCTCTCTCTCTATATATATATATATATATATAAGCTTAATTAAATAATATTTGGTCCTATGGTCCAACTACTGGTTCTATAACCTCCGCTAATACTGGCCCTCTAAAATAATCTCCTCTTGCCCAATTTTGCGGAGGAGCACTTTTCGCGATTCGGCATTAGTTCAGGACGAGTGAGCGCACATTCTTATCGTCGTTAAAGCAACAATTGGTGGCTTAACCTTGTAAAATTACGCAGCGTTACTGGTTTCTCGTTCGTCAATGCTGGCCACTATAAATGGAAAAAGCGTAAGAAAATATTCAGTGTTTAGTTGCGGTGCGTGCTTCCAGGTGCTTTGCAGCTCAGTTCGTATTTAAATGGGGTCGGGGGGTGGGGGGGAGGAAAGGAAGGCTCTGAACAAATTGATGAGTTTGTATGAAGATGAAGCGTGAAAGTATCATAATTCTAGACACGGAAGGAAGAAAGAGAAATATACAAAGTTGTTTCGAGTTGCTGTTTGTTCTGCGTGCGTGAGAGAGAGAGAGAGAGAGAGGGCGAGGGTGGGAGTGTGAGTGGGAGTGAGAGAGTGAGTTAGAGAGGCGGTGGGGAGAGACGATGGGATCGCCAGTAAATTGCACATTTTCAGCCGAGGGTGTTAAACAAATACCGATGGTTCTTCCGGACGCTGCCTACCATTTTTAAGGTACTACTGGTTAATCGAAGCGTTGTGCGCTTAGACTGTGCCCGTTTTGCGCTCTCGAGCGGGTGAAAATTGCTGGTTTCCAGGCTCGTGACTCCTCGGATCTCCTCTCGGTCTTCCTCTTTCCCTCGAACCTCTCATTCGCCGAGTTTTATTGACCGAAGTTGCCCAGAACTCTCGAGGCTTCTTTCTTATCTCCGTCCTGCTCTTCATTCCGCGACTCGTATATCCTTCTCTCAGCTTATGCGCTCATCGTCATTATTCCTTCCAAGATGCTCTAAGTTATTTCTCTCGTTTTCTTAGGTGTGCCCGAGCTCTCGGAAGGCTGCCATACTTTTTACGCAAATCGTCTCGGACGTTTAATCGCATGTAAAAACAAACAGTACTTACGGCAATTGCTCCTGCAGCTTTACACCTGCGTACTCTGTCATTTTTTTTTTTTTTTTTTAAACGGAGAACCAAAGAAGTATCTATGAATGACGAACTGAGTCTAACCGATTTTTCAGGATACTTGTGCGCCCTTTACGAGCGAGAATCCTCGAGCATCGTCTTA
This sequence comes from Kradibia gibbosae, assembly GCA_018907135.1. Lineage (NCBI taxonomy): Eukaryota > Metazoa > Arthropoda > Insecta > Hymenoptera > Agaonidae > Kradibia > Kradibia gibbosae. Next base: position 4,018,948 of record JACCHX010000011.1, read on the forward strand.
CAAAAACATACGCACCGTAATAAACGGGCCTTTTAAATAAATTCGTATCCGTCGTTTAAGCCGCCCAAAGAATGCTTGGACTCGAAGACGCGTCTTGCGTTTAATGGATTTGTCTTCTTTTCATTTTTTTTTCTTTTTTTTGTTTTTTTTTTGTTTTTCTTAAAATTTTATCACACTTCCTCAAGGAAATTTCAATTGTTTCTGTTCGCACTACATGAGAATGCGATCCCTACGTTACGATTATGGACAGTTTTTATTTCTATTATTACTAATCATTTTCGTACTTCTGTCGCTCGCATGCGAGTAAAACTATTGAATTTGTAAATTATTGGACAAAGAGTTGATTCTAACGGGTGAATACTGAATGCGCCTTTGAAACTTTTATTTACGACACTACCGTTAAATTTTTATAGCAATATTTTTATTAATTAACAAGTTAATGTTATAGAGAATTTAATCTTGTTTAATCATTTTGATAATATTGCTGGTAATTATTGAATATAGAATTTCGACTTCATTTTGTACGTCAATTTTATTTTATTTTTAAATATTCATTACGAAAGATTGGCATTTTTTCAGCTTTTTCATTAACTCGAGGAAAAAATTTTTATTATGAAGTAAGTACGGAGGGATTGTTTTTCCAAAAGCACTCGGCCATTACCGGAGAATATACATTTTACTTCATCTTGCATACCTTCTTGCTGCGAGAATCACTCCTCAAATGAATAGTTTTGCCCGTAATATTCGCGCAAATAACTTCTGGTCTTAAGCCTATATATATATATATATATATATATATATATATATATACACATATATATATATATATATTTATTCGAAGAATCACAGACAAAAAGTTTACGATTACGCAACGGTATGGTTGCCTTCGATCATCTTTATTTACTTCGCTATGGTAATTGATTTCTAATGTAAGGGTGAATTGGTTTCCCGTAAATATGGAATTTAGCTTTATTCATCATATTACTATGAGTTTTGTAAAGTTTTTACTTGCACGTAGTTTTGGATCTTTTCGCGTTCGCGAGTACTTATGCGTATCTTTGTGAATTGACCGTAAATAATAATAATCATTATTATAGATAACGAGTAAAAATTATAGTAATAGCTTTAAGGCTCAATTTTTATGCTCTCCTATTGTGAGTAAGCATGAAACAGATCGAATTAATAATATATTTTTAACTAATTAATATTGAAAAACAAACACTTACAATATTGCAAAATTGTATTGAAATCTATATTTTTGCATTAAAAAAAACACAAAACCAATATTATTGTGGCGAAACATTAAGCGCAAATGCAAAAATAATGTTTATGTTAAAAAACTTTTATCAAAGTAATTTCTTTAGACTTATATTATTTGTTTTCTCCATGTTTACACATTACTTATATTGAATTAAAATGTATTTTTAAATTTATCGAAATATCATTTTAACATTGCATACCTATACTGATTGTTGATCGAACATAATGCGATTCGTTCGAATAATTAATTTTTTTCGGGGATTGTAGTATCGGATAATCTTTTACATTAAAGAAATAAACTAGTTATCTCAAAGTGATCTGCTGTCACTTTAAATGCAATGTTACTTAGTACATTTTAAAATATTTTGTTATCGTTCACTGGTAATTCACTTTATTGTTGCCATTATTTATTATTGAGAACTTGGTTGAAAAAAGAAATGTAAATGAAATTCGAAGTTTGTATTTGCTCAAATATACTTTGGTTAATTAGTCCATTCGTTAATTAATAGAAATGTTGTTTATTGTTGCCACAATATTTATGAAATATAGCAAACAAGATAAGTAATGGCTGTTGTTTGTTTTAAGTCATTGGAAAAAATTGTATAACAAACTTATTAAATTTAATAAATTATACTGTTAATAATTATTACTTAAAAATAAAAAAAATCAATAATTGAACTGAGCTATTCGAGTTGTTTTTTTTTTCAGCGAGAGGCAAATATTTAACATCCTTCAAATATTAGTTTTAAAAATATCGTAATATAAAAAAGTAATTGTGTTCGATAACTGAAGTATATTTCTACAATTACTATCAGTGATTGTCGATAAGCAATTTTGAAGCATTGTAAAAATGTCATTTAATAGAAATTTGTTTGTCACAAGTTTAATATACGAATTTAACGATAAAAACATTAATCGGCAAATAAAATTCAATCGAAGCAATCAATTTTCATTTACAGCCGTACAAACTGTAAGCAAAAAAAAAAGAACATTGAATATCGAAGGCGTTATCATATAAGTAAACAGAGTAAGGGAGGAGGTACAAGGAATAGAATTACAAATCGAGAAGCGGGTTCTTAAAACTGGCATCCTATATAAAAGAAGAAAAGGAATTTGAGTACGGTTCTGCGTCGGCCATTGCAAAACGAGTGAGCAGAACTTTAATTTGCCTGCTAACCAATCACCTGTTAAAAATAAACGCGGCACTAAAGCTGTGACAGAACAACGAGAGCCCAATCGTATAAAGTGTACCGGTCTATTCTTTCAAGCGGATTATTATGAAAATTAACTGACAGACATTTTCATTAATTTCATTTGTTCACAATTTTTCTCAATTTGCGCATTATACTTATAATTTATTGTACATTGAAGGAGTGTATGCACTTTGATCAAACATTAACGAGGATAATAGACCGGCGACTGTTAAGGTCCTATCAGCTTTATGGTACGAGCAGAAATATTTTTCAACTTAGATGTTACATTACACTTATCCGTCTTACGTCAAAATTATTTTAGCTCATGAGCAATTATTTTCACAAATGTTACACGAAGAATTACAAAGGCCGATAGATTTGCACTGATGGTGCAATTATACAATTAGAATATGAATTTTGACAAACGACGTTCAACCTAAATTTTAATACGTAACCTTTGAATGCCATTTTTTATAATAATTAACATATCGGATAATAATAAATAATATATTCGGATAAATTTTAATTTTTGTATATATCTATATATATATATATATATATATATGGTATGTTGAACATACATAATAATATAATAATGGTACGATGTACAAGTTTATAACAGAGAAATGAATTATATTCGGCTGAAATTTGTTTTTCTTTCAAATTAAACGTGAAATTGTTGATATTGAATTTATATAATGCGGTGCCATTATTTATTAAGGAGGGCGTAATAACTCTATAAGAACTCGATAATGAAGAGTAATTTCCTCATATATTAATCTCAGTCGATTGCAATCGTGCAGCAAAAATAATTCTTATAATCATTAACAAAATATTGTAACATTGGTAATAATTAATTGCTGGCATTAGGGTGAGTAAGTTAAAATCGTAATAAGGAGCTGAGCGTAACAGAAACTTTTATTCTTGTATAATACATTAACTAATCCATAAAATGTCACAAATCCCTCCGCTTATTAAAGTCGAGCGTTCAATTATTTCCGCCGATCGGCCGCGTCGCACTTCCAATTCACGGAGCATTTTACGTGCGTGAGGTCAAGTTCACCGGCTGGTTAGCCCTCAAAATTAATCGACTGAGCTCTACAAATTGATTTCGAGCAAAAAAGAGTAGGTGCTTGAAGAAATAGCCCTTTCTCCGTGTTTCTTTTCCATCCTCTCTTTATCTTTTTCTATATTATACTTTGCTTTCTTTTTTAATTTCGTACTTCTTTCTCCGTATGTTTTTCTCATAATATCTCTATCTCATATATATATATATATTCAGCACACATTTTCCAAAACAATGTTTTTGCTTTTATGATTATTAAGATAAATTAATTAAGTATATGAACTATTGCCCTTGTTATTCGTGTAATATTTTTGTTATTTAAACAGAAAAATTCGTTATCGCTTATATTGAAAAATATTATTTTCACGCCTATGAGTGAACGTCACTAAAGAAAGGCTCGACCAAAGAAAATAACACCAGTTGCCAAATTCCGTTTTATCTTTATTTAAATTTGCACTTGATATTTGCAGCATTTGAAATTTAGATGTTAAAGTATCGTAGGGTGATACGGAATTATTACTAATGGATGATTTTTATTTTGCTTCCACGATACGATATATCTTCAACGTAAATTGCATTTAACCAATAATAACGTATAGTACCGAGCATATTATAAGCATCAAAGGCATAGACATAGCGGTCACTTTTTACACCCTAAGAAGTTAAATAACCCAGGCGCGAATGTACAATCCTTCGGTGACTATAATCTATATCAAAATTATATTTAATGATTAAAGCCCATAAAGAGTTCAGTTACTGCTTAAGTTCGAACTGGAACGCTGTTCACAATGATCCAATGAATCAAATGCCTGAGGTCCATGAGATATCAGTTTATAATGACTTGAGCTTTTGAAGCGGCTATCGCTGTCGGAGTAACATTTCGAGCGCGATTGAGTTACAAACTTGGGCGAAAGATTGCGCGTCAAACTTATTGCAAATCTCGTATTATTTGCTCTTAACTTTGGCGAAATTTTAATCGCGGCTACTCGCACAAGTTTCGTCATTGGACATTAATTGCTCGATGAAGTGGGCTTGCGTTAATGGCAATCTTTGTCACTTATCGAATTTTTTAGCTCTTGAAAAATCCTAATCCAGTTGGCTTCAAAACGTTGGAAATATTATTAAGAGAGCCTCTTAACGGCCATTTAACGGGCGCAGGACTATTCGCTAGTACTTGTTAATTTGCATTAAAAAATTTTATTTTTTACTCCCAATTTAACACTTTGAATGCTCTTATTTCATTGCAAATATTTTAGCATTTTACCTGATTTTTTAGTGTAAAATGCATGAAAATACAATTATTAACACATTAGGTGTGTACAAATTTTTAAATTAGAACTAAATTAGACTTGATTCACCCAAAGATTTGAAATTACTTTTTACGTGCTTGTAAACTATTTCCAAACACATTACGTTTATTATAACTATAGTTTTTTATTTAGTTACTTTAATTCGGTTAGAAGAAAGAGAAGTACGAGGCTCAATAATCATCCCGTAATTTCCACAAATTTCACCAGGGATGGAATTATTTTAATTAACCGGTAAAAGATTTAGCGTTTTTAGGTGGTAACTAAGGCTGCGAGAACTTAACGCGAGAAACAATTGAGCTTGAATTCGAGGAAGGTAATGATGTTGTTAGTAAAGATTTCTCAAGTGATATTAGAAGTGTGCGTAAGGGTGTAGTTTTTAAAAAGTATCTCAACTGTAACTTGTCTTATAAGCGTTCGTCAAGTGAAAAAGTGTTTTCAATTTCTTTTAAATGTAAAGGCCACTGGAAGGTGGCTTGAGTAGAGTTTTTTAGGGTGCAAGAACATTCGTAAACGAAGAGAAGCTTGTTCATAAAAATGTTCATTTTGTAGAAGAGGATGTTGTAAATTGCCGCAGTATTTTAAAAGCATCGATAAAAGTATTGCAGTTTTTGGCCCAACTTTGAAGTGAGCTGCATTGGTGTTTAGATTATTGGAAAGGCGCAAAGTTTTTCCATTATGATAAAGGCGGTTATCATGAGAACATGCAAGATTATATTATAACGATGATCATGATTTGCACTAATTTGAGGGAAAACCGCCGCTCGATCAATTCCTTGATACGATCAAACGAGTTGGGTATTTCTAATTATTAAATTATTTCTATTATTATTAAATTAACTCTTTAAAATTTGTGCCCACTCGCTTATTCGTGTCGATCAACCGATTTGTCATAGGCGCAAAATTTAAAAGATGCGTTACAAGTTAAATCTGATAGTTCGAAGAAGGCTTTGTTAACTGCACGTAATATGAAGAACTTGTCGTCTTTTGCAAATTAGTAAGAGGAACACTAGGTTTTTTTAAATTTCGCAACGGAGATATATTTTTTTAGGGCTGCTCTTGATACTCGAGGGGAGATTTAGTCAACAGAATTTATGACAAATTAGAATTGTAGGATGGGACGACGATACGGCGTGGCATTCTTTTCGTTAGATGAAAAAAGAATGATACGGATGAAAAAGGAAAGAGGAGATGAAGGCGATAGAGGCCGAGAGAGCAGTTCGGGGACGCTTAAATATTATTTTGACAGTGGCGAAGCCGTAGTCGTCAGTTGGGTTAATTGATGAAGTGTTGGGATTAGAGTCAGTCGATATTAGACGTGGCGGGATGGTTGATGGATTAGGGCAGAATGGGTCAATCGTGGGGGTTGAAATGGAAAAAGCCACGGCGGTCCCGTACTCCAATGTTATATTAATTAGTTGATTCTGAATTAGACATGATCGTTTTGATCTTACAGTGTAACCGATATTATAATACGGGTACGGACGGATCGGAGTCCTGGACTCGCGCTGTCCGATGGCCGAACGGATGACGCAGCCTCGACTTGTTTTATTCCTATTGCAGCGGGCTATGATTTTTTTTTTTTTTTTTTTAAGGAGACATCCGATACTGGCTTCTGCTATTTTTCTGACTCATGCCTCGCCTCCGTCTCAAAATAGCAATATTTTTAAAGCTAATCTGTTGGTTTAGAGTTAATTTTCCCAAGGCTTCTCCTTACCTACTCGTACGTCGCTCGCAGGTGCCTTTCTATTAATGAGTTGTTAATCGTCTTATTTATATTTTTTTGAAAATGCAATGATTAATTCCCTTAATCAACAAAATAATTATGAATTTACTAATAAATTCACATTTTGCAACTTAAGGTATTATTTTAATTTAAAAACATAATTTTAAATACATAACGAGTAATTTAAACTAAAATTCTTAGATAAAGTTACTGCAGCTCTTGTTTAATAATACCACTGCCAGAGCAATTATAGAGCTTAGGATATTTTTGTAAATTTTTTCGTAAACAATGTACTCCATTGTCTATATTTGTATTGTAACCAAACATTGATTGTAAGAAAACTATCTTGTACATCTATTCCAAAGACCAATTAATAAAAATGAGTTTCAAGAAGATATACGAATATCTCTATGTTAGATCTTGAATTCATACAAAAATTAATAATTACAATGAACATCATACACCGCAATAATTATTATAAATCGAATAATATATTTTTGAAAATTATATTATTTGTGTTTTCATATTAAATTAATAATTTGTATAATTATTATGGTAAACGTTAAACATTTTACTGATTTTAAATCATTTGAAAGAAGTTTCAGTTTTATTACATACATATATAAGCATTTCATGAGAGATTTACTCACTTGCTTTCTCACTTTAATGCAAATTAACGGGTTACGTATGATTCACCAATCGTCCGGGTAAAAGTTTAAAGTTGCGAACCTCCTACTGATACTCCTAGTTTTATTTTTCGTAGAAAATTTATGATCTATGTGATTTTCTAAATTCTTTCGTAAAAATTTTTTTAAAGGGCTTTTCTGTCTTCATAAATAGATCAAAACTAACGTCTCAAACTTTTTTCGTGTCTTTTTATACAAATAACGAAAACATTAATATTATTAATGTAGTGTTATAATGCTGAAAAAATGAAGATCATACATTGGCTTACGTTTATCTTCATAATTAAATTAAATTAAATTTTTTCTAATTACTTATCACATATATACTTTATAGCTTATGACGTAGAAAAAATTAAGTTATTTTCAGAGAATGGGATACTTTAATTGTAAAGAATTTGCTCGTGTCCAGGGAACAATATCGGCTCTGGAAAATCCCCTCCTAAAATATTGTTCAGAAGGCCAATCTTCTCTTTTATGTGCAGCTTTAATTAGGCAAACAATTCGGAGTATTTACTACCTAAGTTGTAATACAGTTCGGTGTACTACATTCTGCGATTTGATTACAGGTTCAAGCACTAATAAAGGTTTTTACACCAATTTCTCTTACGAGTTAATGCCATCTATCGTACCTATCAGTTAAAAATCTAAAACTATCAATTGTAGGTCGTTAGTACATTTAATTTTCAAGGCGCCCTCTTAAGCTTGTAATAATTCAAAATTAAATACAATTGCACTATTGCTAAATATTGTCCTTGTCGTAACCTTAGAAATTAGCCTTTTTTGTGAAATTATTGTTGAGCCCTGCACTTTAGCAATTTGAATTATAGAGCTATTCTTTGAATGAAGCCTGCCTCTTTGTTGCAATTATTATAATAGCTTATAAGAATCGCATTACAATCTAAAAATTAATTATTGCATAAGAAAAACGTACCTGTAACATATGTAACCACAACTATCTATTTTCCATTTAAAACTTTTTGCAAAAGTATAATCAGTCATTAGCTGGCCTTACATTATCTACTTTGATTACAGTTACATTTCTTTTAATAATAACAGGAAATTAAGTTTTTATTATTAATACCTGATATACTCTGGAGTCACGAAAATTTAATTTTTCATCAATATCCGATTCATATTTTATTTCGATTAAGGTTTATATTTACATTATTATTTGTTAAAAAAGTACTTTGTGCAATAGTTAAATGTATTTTGTACACGACTGCATCGGTAACTTATTTTAATGTGTCAAATTTTTAAATCAGTAAAACGGTTTATTCGAATATATATAAAGGGATATTTTTTCCCAAATATTATTAAAAACTATATTTTTAAGCGAATTTTTTTATTACTTTATCTTCATTTCTATATTAAAAATTTTTATTGCAGGAAAATATTTATTTTTTAAAGTGCAATTTTTAAGTAAAATTTAATATTTTGAACCGTTGTTGAATTATTTTTTAGAAAATGTTTTCAAAATTTTTTATTGGAAAATTCTGTAAATGAATGGAGCTGTGCAACTGAAGAAAAACTTGACATCTTCATTAAAGTTGCTATTAATAGTTTCATACTTAACTGTCGTCTACATACAGAATTTATTATGTTCTAAGTGTTATAATTTATAGTCTGGAATGATTTGTATTAGTCAATGTTGATCGACATGATCATTTAATAATTTTTAAAGAAATATGATTAATGTAGTAATAGGTGTCAGATTTTTTATTCAATATATTATGTTGGCATACGAACTTAATTTGAAACATTATTCGAATATATTTCTAATATAATATTTCGAGGTTAACATAAAAGTTATTATTATTAAATAAATATTTGATAAAAATAACAATTAAAATTATAGAATTGTTAATGAGCTGCTTAATGTAGAAAAATAAAGAAAATAGAAATTTACTGATATAGAATCTGTACATGCTATACCAATGAAGTTTAAACGCAAATTTTATTTTCATTTTCGAATAAATACAGCTTTAACAAAAAAAAAGTACATCAATAATTTTAATTACATAAGCTATTATAATATTAATATAATTATATCATTGCATTGTGCTTTCTTTCACAGCTCACATATAATAATTTATATACATACGTATATATTACTTATTGAAGATCTTGCAAAGGAAAAAGCTAATATTATTAACTTATTCAAGTTTTTTCCCATAGAAATTTTGTTTACATTTTATTACAATTTATACTATAAATTTATTATTATTTCTTTTTATTATTGAAAAGGAAGATTTTTATAATATTATTTTTCAACATTTCACCGATTAGATAATTTTTCAATTAGAGAATGCATTTTGATTTTGTATTCAATAAAGCTAGAGAAGATATTTCACTTTTATGTTTATTCAATATTAATACAGGCGTCGTATCTAAGAGCACCTCCGAATCCTGAGCCAACTGAGTTTTTCAAATTAAATTATTGGTATCTTGATTGCTCGAACCTTGACGTGAATTATTTGTACTTATAAAATCTAGGAGTGTATTGTGCTTACGATTACATTTTTTACATCCACTCTGATAGCAAGCATGAATAGTATGATTATTATGAAAGCAGTTAAGGCAAAGTTTCGTCTTTTGTGTGACTCGTTCTATTTTATTTAATTGCAAAATTTTGAATGTTTTCCTGACATGTTCATTCTGAGTACTTTTTTTTTTATTTATAAAATGAACATTAATTTTAATATTATTTACTTATATGTAATTTGTATTTTATTATGCCTTTTAATACGTTTTTTTTTATATCTTCAAATTATTTCTGCACTATTTAGTCTAATTTGTTGATTTTTGTATTTTCAAAATTGAGCTCCGTTTGTCTTTAAATACGAAAAATTTTATAAATACATACTGGCACGCGCGTCTATAATTAATGATTATGATCTAAATAATTTTACTTATAATAATAAAACAAGTGACACAGACGAATTCAATATTTGATAGATTTAAAGATATAAAGGTAAGACCTTCTTTCCTCACAGATTGTTCATATTAAGCCCTAATGATTTGTGTTATATTTACAGCAATTGTAATTAAAAGTATATTTGTATGTGTATACCATTATGTAGCATGATTTGCTGAGATACCGCTACGAAATCACGTGTAACTGATTTTTTTTTTAATCTTAAGTTTATACAGCCTCAATGTATAAGAATTGAATTTTGATATTCATTGTTTAATTCTACACTGTTAAATTAAACGTGAAAAAAAAGGTTATAATGCATAGAATATCCAACAAACATTGAGGCTTTAATTAATTTTTGCAATTCGAAGTCCTGTTTAAGTAACTCATTATTCCTGTGACATTATCTTTGATTATATCGTGAGTTTTAATTAAAATTTTTAATTCATCCGATCTACTTATTATGTAATTTTTAAAGCTAAGAAATTAGAAATATGGAAATTTATTAATAGAATATACACATATCAAATGAAGGCTGCAGTAGCTCACTTATTCAAATAGCGTTTTTAATAAGTCCGTTAAATATTAACTTCCAATGATTGTTTTCATAATCCATTAGTTACTTTTTAATGCATTTTCCCAATTACTCTGATCAACATAAAATTAAATTTGTAAATACTTTATTAACTAGCCTCTCGAAGAAAACTTTTACTACAACTTAAATATTTCATTGTGATTTCGGAAAATTTTTGTTTATAATATTTATAAATAACATATATCGTACTTAGGCTTAACTTGATACAAAAATTTATTATAAAATTTAAATACTTTAGTCAATAAATTGTTAAAATGAAAATTGGGTGCTTATCACAAGTTGCAATAACATTATTTGAATTACCTAATATGCCGAATAAATTGGTTAAATTTTTTATCCTAATTATTACCATGAGCGAAAGCTATTCAGTTATCCTCGACATGAAAATATGACATGAAACTTGATACGTCGTAATGCTGGATTAGTGTATAATCTTCGAATTTGTAATAGATACAACTGTTCTTGATTTAACAATTGGGTCTATCAGTTTACGAATGAATATAAAACATTTTGTGATATACTAATTTATATTGTTATAATTTCGAACAAATTTTGTACACTCGGGAGTTCAATAAGATTTGCGATATAGAAAAATGATATATAGAAGTCTGTTGGACGCTTGTACACATAACGTTTGGATTATTATTTTCCCTAGCTCAATCCTTGTGTTAAGTAGAATCATTATCGGTAAAATGTTTTGTTATTTATTATTGTCAAGGTTAGGATTGGTAGTTATCCCTTCCAGTGCGCTATTATTAATTTTTTAATTCTTTTTTACAGTGATTACAATTTAGAAACTATATTTAACCGTCATAGAATATCGGTGAACAATAATGCAATAAACAATAATTAGAAAATCGATGTGTGAAAGTGTGTACTGCGCTACATGTTCAATATCTAATTAGCGACAAATACGGATTATCGAAATAAGAAAATCTGACTAGCCTCGTGCTACGCCTACATCGGTGTACTCAACGCGTATACTTCAATTGCGCGTCGACCATTGAACTTATGGGCACTCGCCACCTACCGGCTTATTCGCGTACTAATCCTGCTCTTACGGGCTCGCTCATGCTCATAAATATTTCCCCCGCTTTTACACTTTTCTCACTTTATTAACATATATATATATATATTTCTTTTCGGTCTTGATTTAACATTTTATCATGTGCTGAACATTTGTCCCTGATGGATTCTGTTTTACAATTACCACCGGTACAGTGCCATCACATTTTTACGGGTGTTCCTGTTGTCAATTTTCTATCGCAATATAATATTGTGTCATGTACTTCCGTAATCGATTTTTCCGTTGCGCCCGTAACAATTATACGTTTGTTTTTTAATTTACTGACTGATGATCGCCATAAGTTGGGATCGAAAATCTTCTGCAACCATTACTACAATTCATCCTTGTTTTAAATGTTAAATGTTCTTTACTATTGCAATAAAAAAATGATTTATTGTTACTCTCTCTCTATCTCTCTCTCTTTCTCTTCTTGCTCTTCACGTGGTTTTGGTACTGTATTTTTAGAATATTTTTTATTAGAGGCAGAAGATATTTGCTCTATAAAAAAACTTTCATTAAAGTCTATTATTCATTATTCACCATTATATCAATTAACTAAATAATTAAAATTAAGAATTAAATATAATTTTAGGGCATATCAATAGTATTAGTACTTCCTCGTTATATTGATTCATCATATACTCAGCTAAAAAATTGCTGAATTTATCTGATTTTTCGATGTTATTAATCGATGTAAATCATATATCGTTATCATATATCGTAAATCTATGTACGCCGTTTCAGTATTTTAATTTTACACTAAATGCTTAATCTTAATTAAAAATGTTATTTTTTTTATTGCTATTCTTATTATTATTAAACTTGTGTTTGAAATCGTTTATATTTTTATATCCGATCTTATTAAATTTATTATAACAATTATATGTATTTCTACTTGTATCTGTACACTTGATATTATTGAATAAAATAATTATTGTATCTATGTAACATTTAAACGTTTTATTAAACGTTTAATTCATAAAAGATTGTTTTTTGAAATTTTGGGCTTGTATTATTTTGTTTCAATAACTTTTATTAGCATTTATTAAATTAATGCTTCATGACGTACATATTATCAGAATATTAAAATTTTAGTATACCAAAATTTATTTATTGTAATATCCAATATTGTAATATTAAGTTTAGAAACTATCAATTAGAAGATGTCAATTTGCTTGTATACTGTTTCTTTTAAGGATAAAAAAAATCTAATGTGCTAGTATCATTTGTAGGCAAACTGATTCGATATTTTTAATTTTAATTTTTAAAATAATTGAAATTTTTCCTGCACATACTAGTTTTATTTTGTTATATTTTTTGACCGATTGCCTAACCGATGCTATAATTTCATTGGACTTCTGTTTGTTCTATTACAACCAATCATCTTGGAGTTAAACATTCTTAAATTTTTTGAAGCAACCAATTATCAATATTTATTATTGAATATGGAAAATTTTTTATCATTTTAATAGCTTCCCATTGTTTATCTTTATCGATTAAAAAGACGCAAATTGACCTTTCAAATTCAAGCTGTGTACCTGAATATTTACAGTAGTACATAACAGTGCATGTATTATTATTATTATTACTATTATTAATTTGAAAGATATACAGGATATTACAGGATATTGCCAATTCAAAATCTGTATAGTTGAAAAAAAGTTCTTCTTAATAAACATAAAAATATTTGTTACTTTGTAGTGTAAAATAGTCGTTTCAGTTTTTAAATCATCATTTATAGATAAACACACACGCGCGCACGTGCACCCACATAAATGCCTGAAACTTGTGTGGGTGTGTCTGTTCAAAATAAATGCAAGAGAAAGTGAAGGCGGCTTAAAAAATAATACAGAATCGATATATATATATATATGTGTTCGATATTGGATAATGGAACGGGAACGGTAATATTAATTGCGCAAATTGTTATAAATGTAGTAAATAAAAATAATTAAAATGAAAATTTAATGCTTTTTTCAAAGGCTGCGAAACAGGAGGTAAGCAAATGCATCAAAACGCGAAACTGAGAGTGTTTGAAAGAGGTAGAACAAAGTGATGGCGAGGAGAGGAGTTAAAAAAGGGGCAAGAGAAGGAGAGAGAGAGAGAGAGAGAGAGTCTATGTAAACAATCGGAAAATCATGGGGATTATAATGAAATAGCAGGAGGAGAGAGATTCTTGCGGCAAAGGCTATACAGGCATTTAATCGACTGAGACACACGAGAGCGCGGAGTAGCAGCAGCAGCTCGATTTGCCGTGATTTATTACGGTTCCACGCCCGCCCGTAGAATTGGACAGAATTATAATTGGCTTGGTGTAATTTATTAATGAATTTATGAGCGCCTATCCCCTACTCACTATCCGTTTTTTTGCAGGTATAACTTTACGTCCAAACGCGACAATCGTTTCTCTAGCCACTTCTTTAAATTACACGCATGTAACAATCCGGAGACTATAAAACGGGCTCGCGCGCGACCTTCTCGAAATGCATTTGGAACGTCCTTTTTTCTCAGAGTGCACGCACCTTTTTATCGTTGCGACGCATTCTGAGAACAAAGTGAGATGAAACGCGCATAACGGTCGAGCGCTCGTTTTTATTTTGCAGCGTATTAACGAATTCTAATGCGCGGCGGATTATTGTTTTTCCCAGCTATTTCAAAGCCTAGGCGCACGTCGATTCGAGGAGCAACATAAATATTTCCATCGACAATTATTTATCGAGGTACGGCATTCGCACGTTCGGCTAATATTCTACGGGTTTCCAATGCGCGGGCATTTTTTTAATGCCCACAATAACTACGCATTAATGTCTAAATTTACAAGCTTTCTTTGCAAAGTTAATTATATGAATTATAATTGCTGACGTAATCTCGGCTACATCAATATTATATTAGCTGTATATTGTAATTAAATAAGTCCTTTCAAACCATTAAAATTCTACTTACTTATTTTCAATTTATTTTACTTTTCCTGTTGAGTATGTCCAAAGAGAAACGTATATTGTACAATTACTATGTGCTAAATTTCGCTAGCTTATAGCGTTATTTTTTTATATAATTAAATCCACTAAATATAAAACAAATTTAATACAAACAATAATGAATTATTTTTGAAGTATTTGGCTATAGAATTAATGGGTTTAAAATTTATGAACTTAAAAGTTGTAACAAAATAGCAAGATGATTATGACTTCGATTTAAGTTTTGCGTCTAATAAACTTTCATTTATCAATTTACAACTACTATAAATTACATCGTACAATCAAGTTCTGAAAACGATAACATCAGTTCATTATGAATAAATAACTTATGTTCGTACAAAGTAAATGTATTTCTACAGTTATAAATTACACGCGTTGCGTACTTATTATATTGCAATTTACCTAATCAAATCCGTTGCGATGTAAATTTTAATTTTTTTTTTATTAATTTTGCACGCTTCACTTATATATATATATATATATATTTACTTAAAATTATTAAATGAAAAAAAATGTATTTTATAAGTATTGTGTGTAAATATTGAGGTAGTCTTTAAATATACTAGAAAAAAATATAGTTTCAATTTCATTCAAACATATTACCGCTGTAAATTCACTTTGAAGTAAACTTGAATCATAACCTGAAGAAATCTTTATTTATTATAAATATTAAATTTACAGTTTAAAAGTCTTAAATAAATATCAACTTAAAGTAAAATAATGTGTAAGTTAAATTTCAAATTATACAAAACTTATTATTTATTACACGTCATAATAAATGTTACATCTCATATAAGAAAAGAGAGTGAGCGTATTCAATATTACACACATACACACATACACATATATATATATATATATAATATTTATTCGATCGAATCACAAAAGCAATAATTTAGCTGAGAATAATTTTTTTAGTTGTATCTCGCGTAAACTGCGCCATTGGAAATTTAATGGCGTTGCTTTTTTTTCAAGAGGAAACCCTTAAAAATACACATCGGATACTTTAGAATCGTAGGTTATAAGCAAACAGAAGGTAGGAAAAATTGAAGTTTAACAAATATTGAAAAGAAAGGCATTTTGTAGCCATACAAGTAAAAGATGTAAGTATAGGCTTTCATACCCGTTTCACTTGGTGCAAAATGATGCGACCTCTTTTATTGCTCGGATATGTCGAGTCGAAAGATCGTTGCTGAATCGTTACTACGAATCACCTTGCGAGGGGCGGGGAGAAGGGTCGAGAGATACTTTACTCATTTTCCTTTAGCGCTGGTGTTTTGTTTGGCTTTATTCGAAAGCGAAGATAAATCGCTGGGCTTATTTAACATTTTTGAAATCGAGCGTACCTTTTATTCAACTGCAACAAAGCGCAATTACTTTTGTTTAATCGTATGTTCAAATGTACCTGTATAAATACGATGCGCGCACAAGATTGTACTTAGAATCGATGTAGCGAATACGTATTGGCATATCCAACGAAATAAAATTAATGATACAATTTGTACAAAAATATTCGCTTTTTAATGGGCGCACCTTCTAAAGCCAAAGCGTAACTGAAATTTAACAAAAGGCAAGAGAAGCAGCTTTGAATTTCGCGAAGAAACGGGATAATATTCGCAACGAATAATCGCATCTTCATTTTAAAATGAAACGGTGCTCCTATCGATTTGTTCGTGCTCGCTTCTCTCGCTCCTGAGAATGGGCTACTTCGATATTCGGTGTGCGTTAATCGAAGCATTTTAAAGGAAATGCCCGCAAAAGATAGGAACAATGGGGTGGGGGAGGAGGTGGTAAAAATTTCCCTCGCCCGATTATAGGCACCGGCTCGCAGGTGTTACAGTTAGGCAAGGCGCGTCCCTGCAATTTCCACGTAGGTTTGCATGCGAGAGGAGCGATTCCCGGGGAATAAAATCGAATGGCTGGCGCGCGATCCTACAAAGGATTTCATTTTCTCAAATAATCTAGAAAAGGTAGTAAGGGCAGGCGCTCGTAAAGCTCGCCGGGGTAATCCGGCGCTATTTTTACGAGCGCGCGAGCAGCAAGTGTAATCGACTTTGCCGGCGCGCAAAAGTTTGTGGAGCATGCAACGATGTGCGTTGGTAAATGTCGAATACCTGTACGCGGTGCCGGCAAGAATTTCCACGGCGAACGCTGGTAGCTTTATCGGATATATGGAATTTTCAAGATCGGTCTTCATCCACGCTGAAGAATACCTCGATTGCTCGGGCCAATTACCTCAATGCCTGAAAAATTAACCGAGTTTAAAGCTATTACCGGCCGTGAATTTATTTCTATTCCCTTACCCACGGTTAAGCTGCAGATTTTCATAAATCACTCTTGTGCTTGTTTATCTATCTATCAATATATATATATATATATACGAATTGAAGAATCACTTTGTGGTTAAATTTGATCATCGCGTTTTGATGCGAATGCGATCTTATTCGTTGCTCCATCTCTATTATTGCCAATCAAATGGCATTTTATATATTAATATCGGATGAATAATTTAAATTCATAAGGCTTGAAAAATATTTTGATACGTAAAAAATGTATAATTTAATTAAAATAGAATATTTTACATCAATGTTTGATTTTTGTTTTTGTTTTTGTTTTGAAATATTACCAATGAAAACTTCTCTATAGCATAAAGAGGAGCTACTGATAAAAATTATGAAGCCTTAATAATTGTATTAATTTTGATTAAAAGCTTAGACATTTCCAATGAATTTATAATACAATTGTGCGTTTTACTCATAGCTACATTGATATAAATTGAGATAAGTTATGTACTTAACGTTAAGTTTAATCAATATATTAAGAGTATAGAAAACGAACCTTGCTACATCTGCTATATATCATATTTTGTAAACAGGTAACATAACACAATGATTGCTAACAAAGTGTTTCATAAGAAAGTATATAATAGCATAATAGTATTTCATTCAACAACATTTATCTAATAATATTTTTCATTATGTACAATAACAATTATCATAATGAGTGTATAAAAAGTGCAAGATTGTATAAATGAGATTCTTTTATTTTCAACATTTATGACCCAAATTAACTTTAACATGCATTCGAATGGGGGACTTAGATACTGAATTCATGATGCAGATCATAATCGACTTTTTCTTTACATCTCATCCAAGCACGTATAGTACATATTACAAATTTGCGCATTATTTTTTTTTTTAATTAAAACATAGCTATTAATTTTATAGATTTACAACTTTTTTGTAAAAAATTTGTTCTTAAAATACTTTAATTATACTGCGATCAACGAAATCGATATTCGTATTAAAATAACGAATTATTTAATATATTATAATAAATTATACGAAGTTAATAGAGAATACTTATTTAGTATTTATTTTAATATCGGTACCTTGTCAAATAAATTATTAATTTTAAATTATAATTATTTATAATTATTAATTGGTACAATTTTATTATCGACGCGTATCAAAGTTTCCTTTCAATTTTCTTTGTATATTCATAGACTTAAAGTTGAAAGCAGAGACGCGTATTTGAAAATGTACAGTTCGGATAAAAAAAAAGCCATATAATATTGGATATAATATAGCGCTAGATCAATAGGAATTTTTAATTTATATATACACATTTTCGCATATATATATATATATATATATATATCTTTAATAAAAGATATAAACTCAGATAATGATGCTATATGTATACGCATGCATTAAAAGGCGTGGAGTATTGTCAATAGCGTTTAAGTGTTTTATAATCAGTTATTTCTAGATAATGAGTTTGCAATTAATCAATCTTTCTAAATTTGATTTATGACTTAATAATAACCTCCAAATCAATAAAGTTATATTTATTCATAACTGCAATCCAGTATTTTTTTCCTTCCGTTGAATTTTAATACTATTGTAGCGATAAATATTACAATTCAAAAGTTTCAAATTGAATTCTTTTCAAATGGTAATAATTTTTTTTTTTTTTAGAACACCATTTTTTATTATTAATTTTTATTTTAACTCGAGACTTTGTAACTTTTGTTATACATAATAAGGAAATGAAACAATAAATTACATTTATCGGTCATTTTTACATAAGCTATCATACGCCACTCTTTTCAATATATTTATAAATGGATACCGATTAAAGGAGAAAAAATTCGATTATTCATGTTTTTTATGATTTATTAGTAGTCCATTTTAGTAGTCTTAAAAAAAAATTTTTAATTTTACTTTGAAAGTAAATTAGATTAACTAAAAGCGCATTGTAACTTTATATAAAATAATAATTATCGAACTAAATTGAAGTTCTGTAAACTGAAATAACAATGTCTTATAAATCAATGTCAAGTAAATTGAAATTCGCTTAAGCATAGTAGAAGCGTCAAGAAATCATATAAAACAATTGAAAAAAAACCCGAAAAATTTTATTATGGTTTTTTAAGGATGTGAAAAAAAAATCATCTAATTGTATATCCTTTATAAGGAAAAAGGAAAGAATATTATGGCGTGATCGGAAAATACAAATTACGTCATCTGAAGGGGATTGAAATAATTTTTATAAATGGAATTTGGTAAATATTAAATCTTTTTTCATTGTGTTGAGAGTTTATGCAGATGCTGGGCAACTTTTTTTTTAGAAAATGTTTTAATTAAAGGTGCTTAGGTGCTATTATAATACTGTTTTAATTAATTGAAAAATTATTCTATTGAAAAGAAAGTTACAAAGTACATTCAAAGAATATGTTTTATTTTAATTATTTATGTAAATGAGCCGATTGAAATATGTTTTCATAATGAATATTAATATTACATTTAATGCAATAAATGATATTTATATATTAAAATGATTTTATTTCATTAAAGTTTGAGATTTTTTTTCTTACGGCAGGTCTCTTTCTTAAATTAAATTTTGTTTATGTTATAAGGCGCCAATAATCTGGAGTTAAGTAAGCTTAATCTTCTGACTTAGCTGACTAATTATTTTTGAAACAAAGTAACGTGTGTATCTAAAGCAAGCTTCATATAATGAAATAATTAATTTTAATTTGAACATACAATTTAAATATTTATTATAAACAATTTATTCTTGTACACCATCTGTTGTATCTTTTTTTTTAATGATATTGCGAGCTTTGGCAATAATGAAAAAATTGTACGCTCAATTTGATTGATGCATCAGTTAAAAAATGTTGCAAAAAAGAAGCGAATCCTCGGGGTTTTATTGTTTCGATTAGTTAATAATTTTATTTTTGAAAGCTTATAATCTTTAGTTTATTCGAATTGTGTATTTATACTCTTTAGATGATTGTATACTGTATATTAAGTAGCGATTTCATCGATAGAAAGTTTGCTTATATGCATAAAACACGTCTTTCAATTTGTAATATACAAAATTTTATAAAGTGCATAATGTCTGCTAGAAATCAAGATTTTTTTTATGAATACATAAATGTAGAGGGCGCTTATAATAATCGCTTAATACGCTAAAAATAAATATAGCGAAGGAAGCAAAAGCTTTATTTATGGAGAAGATGCGTAAGCTCTCCTTCTATTTTTACGATTAAATTGTTTCGTTTTACATTCCGAACAATGAAGAAAATGGCTTTTGCGAAAGCAATTTCAAAGTAGAGCCAAGAAATGCTTTTGCTTCAAGGGAAACTGAAAATAGGATTGACGTCGCAAAAAATTATCAATCAATTGTTACAAGTAGATTTATAAGATTAAGGAAAGATTACCAATGATGAATTGCAATCAGGGTAAATTGCGAGAAATTAAAAGAAAATCGAGCCCTTGCCCGGAATTAGTATTGCAACAAATTGTAACAAATAGGATCAGATTTTTTTCCGCTTGTGTCAGTGCTCGCAAGCGCATTGCCTTGTGCGTACGTTGGCAATAACGACAGCTTCTTACGGGTGCACAAGCTATGCATTACCCAATAAGAAGCTTCGGACTCTCTTCTCTCTCTCTCTCTCCCCCCCGCGCACTTGCGTCCCCGCGCTACATACAGCGGGCATCGCTAGTCATCATGCCAAATTACGCTCAGTCGTGGCTAAATCCGTGTACTCCCCCTCGGACGACAATAATCAGACATCGTCGTTAAAAGCAGCGCCCAAGAACTCGCGCGCATTGAAGAGCGAATCTTCGCCCGCTTCCCTGCCGCCTCGCGCTCTCTCTCTCTCTCTCTCTCCCCCTCCCTCCCCCTTCCCGCCGCCAGTCTCGCGCACTCGCTCGCTCGGGCCGCGTCTCCCTCGCAACGAGGAGAAAATCAGGCGCGCAGCTGCCGTTGGGATAAAGGGAGAGCCCGAGTGTCGCCCCCTCCTCTTGTCGTGCGACTCCTCGCAGAGTTAATGTCTCGCAATTTTCGACTAACGAGCCGAGGCGGTCGATCCGCGAGGACGTCGGCGGGGGCGGAGGCCTCCCGGGCTCCCGGCCAATCGGTCGGGGCCTCGGTGGCCCGTCGGGGGCGTGGCCAGCGAGGAGTCGCGCTCCTGGTGGGGCGAAGAGCCCGAGTTCCGTCGCCACGGAAATAGGGAGACATTACAGCGTAATAGCGCCCGGGAAATGAGGAGGTCGGAATATACGGGCTGGGCCGCGCCGGACTAAATTTAAAATCACCATTATTGAGCTCGGCGGCCGAGGAGCAGCGGCGAGCGTTCGTTCACCTGCCGCCTATCGATCCGCGCGCTTACGCGCTCCCGCTGATTTTTTAAGAACCCACCGTCTCCGGGCTCGCCGATTATTATTACTCCCGCGTAAGGAAAAACGGGAACCCGATGAGCCCGTCCTCTAAACCGGTCGCGCGGTCGCGCTCTCGCACTTGGTTCTATCGCCGCCGCCGCCGCCGCCGCCCCCCCTCCCCCTTTGGACCCCGACATCCATCGTCCTCTCTGGCCCTTGGTTTTCCCCCCGTCGATCGACGTCTTTTGAGAGCCCGACTGCTCCTCGCTCCGACGACTCCATTCTCTTATCAGCTATTGACTCCAATACGTGGCCCGATGTTTAACGAGCTCGGTAATTGTGCCTTGTCTTACACCCGAAGCATCATTGGATCTTAAGCCTAACGTTAATTCTATCGGACTGGCTCGAAAAACCTCTCCTACCTGCAATCCGTGCAATTGTACAAGGCTATAGCTGTTTTGCGTGCCGTTACCTATGGAATTCATATTCATTTGAATTAAACACGCGTACAAAAATTAGGTCGTGATTGATTTTTAACCATTTTAAACGCATGTAGTACCTTTTACCTCTTCTATTACGATCCTCGGTGCATTGCAGTGGTCTTAATTGAAGGCAACGATTATTTATTTGTTTAATTAAAGCATAAAAACCAATTTTTTTTTTTATTTTAATAAACGATAATCATCAAAGCATCCCTTACCATATTCTGAGAATAAATTATTGCGGAGGAGTGGGTCGGTACGTACTCAGGAGGAGGGAGAGATTTTTTTAATGGAACGCATTTCCCGCGTCCTATAGTTCGATGTCCGGCCATTAGGTGGTGGATGTCGTCGTTTCGTCCTTTCTCTACTCTTCGTCTGTACTCCCGAGCCAAGAGGACCAGCCCCGAGTCGAGGCCACTGGTGCGTATTTCAACCACTAGATGGCGGAGGGTAAAACTACATAGGAACTGTCAACCCGAGTAAAGAACTGCAAACCTGAGAGTAGACTCGGGGATTTGGTTTGTTATACCGGTACAGGCTTCGTTACTCCATCTCCTACAATACGACATACTGCATCGCCAAGATTTTCCTGAACCCGAGACACGCTCGTGTCTTCGTCTGGAGATTCGCGATAGCGGACATACCGAAGCCCATCATAGGCGGATCAATTTGTCAAGGGGGCGAGTTTTGAATAGCAGCGTCACGATCATCAGGACAAGCTCTGGGATCTCCCGCTACCACAGTTGACAAATAGATATATAGGCATCACGAGGATCTACGGTCGCTCCCCACGGATTTGCTACTCGCCGTGACACTGCATCCATACAACTTCTGGACCACGCAGCCACGACGTTTAGTAACTGGTCGGGTGCTCAGCGCGAGGACAAAATTAGCACCGATGCCAAATTAAATTATAGAGAGTCACGGCAGCTGCTCGTGGACTTCATCTCTTAGTATGGCACCATACGGCGGAAACGACAACGAGCGACTGTGCGGCAACTACTTGAGGACCATCCCAGACATTTATTACTTACCGCGCTACATCTTGCGCCTACATCGACGACATACTCGTGGTGTCGAATGACGAAGCACATCACTGCGAAAACTTTCGCCTCTTTTTCGAGGGGTGTACCATGCAACGGACATCTCCGTCGGTGCCGCTTTCCAAAGCATCAACGGGAGAGCCAGTGGGAGCTACTCTGTTTTTTTTTTTTTTTTTTTTTTATCCGAGAAAATGATCCCCGCGCAGGCGCGCTACAGTGTTCGTCGACCGGGGACTACTCGCCATCTACCCGATGCTCGAATAACTTGCAACACGTGCTGGGATGCCGCGAGTTCACGATCCGTACGGAGGAAAAGCCGCTGGCGTTTGGCTTTGGCCAGCGGCCTGAAGAATCATCTCCGAGGCACTCGTGGCATCTCGTTGTATTCGGTCAGTTTTCCACGGAGATCCAGCACGTCTCGAGATAGGACGGCATCTTGGGCTGTGCAAGCTCACTGATCGAGAGCATAGTACCGGCGCTGGATTACGAATACCTAGCGACTTCCCTACGAAACGACCATTAGATAAGCCGCTGATGGTCCATGGAGAGTCTGGACTGCAGCGTAAGCTCGTGAAGATTCCGGGAACCGATGCCATGGCTCTCGAAGAGTCTCGACGAGCACAGCAGGGCCGCTTTTGGTACAATCATTCCGACCGTAAATGACCTCGCTTACCCAGGAATCGAGGCGAGCGTTGAGCTGCTGTCAATACGACTTCGGGACGCATCCGCATCGACACAGTTGCTCTGCCCTTATAGAGAAACCGGGGATGTTGCCTCGCTAACGTAGTACGCTTCACGCGATGGATCAGGAGGCAGGAGAAGTCGCTCGAACTTTCTACGAGGGCCAGATCCGTCGCTATTGAAAGCTCCTGCTACTGATCGCGGAGCTCGCGTCGGCTTACCGACGGCACAGTGACGCTCCTTCGGGAGGAGTTGCCCAACCGTCCACGGGAGCTCGGACTTTACAGAACTTGGTTTATAAAGACCTTATAACACAAAGAACAGCAGCCTGGAACATACGACCATACGACGGACCTAACCCGGTGTTCGGCAAGAGCGAGAATATCTTCGTTGTCGAGCTGTGTTGCATGGCGAAAATTATCTTCGTCGACAGGATTAAACCAGCTTCGTCCTGAGGGATCGAGGGGATAACCAGACGTGTTACGAAACGACGGAGCGCAGACCGACACTGAAATCGTCGTGGACATTGGCACTAACAACTTATAAGGACCCCGATTGGTGCAAAAGGGAGCTTGATCGGATAATGCGATGGTCTATCCATATATTACCAAGCTGAGCACGCATTTTTTGATGGAGGATCAGACACGGGCAACGCGAATAAATAGAAGAAATTTTAATAAACGATAATTATCAAAGCATCCCTTACCATATTCTGAGAATAAATTATTGCGGAGGAGTGGGTCGGTACGTACTCAGGAGGAGGGAGAGATATTTTTAATGGAACGCATTTCCCGCGTCCTATAGTTCGGTGTCCGGCCATTAGGTGGTGGATGTCGTCGTTTCGTCCTTTCTCTACTCTTCGTCTGTACTCCCGAGCCAAGAGGACCAGCCCCGAGTCGAGGCCACTGGTGCGTATTTCAACCACTAGATGGCGGAGGGTAAAACTACATAGGAACTGTCAACCCGAGTAAAGAACTGCAAACCTGAGAGTAGACTCGGGGATTTAGGTTACCATACCGAGTAAAGGCTTCGTTACTTTATCTCCTAGCCTCTTCTGTATATATATACAGAAATATTTATTGCTCATTTGGCTTATTAGTCCACGAGAGTATTTTTCGCGACTTATTTCACTACATTAAGCTAAACTATAAAAACGAAACTTAAAGTCCGTACTTTTAAATTAGAATTTTACGTTTCTTAAGAGATTAAGCTTAATTCAGTTTCACTCTTGAGTTTAATTAAAATTCATTGAGCTACAAAAGTTCTTAATCCAAGGAGAAATTTTAAATTAAGTCTTTAATTATATTTGAAATAATATCCATAGCGTCAGTAACAATAACATTAATAATAGGGTTTTTATTTTAGATCAATCATCAAATCTTGAATTTCATGTAAAGTTTGAAAAAATTAATTATTTATTAGTATTCTAGATGATTGATGATCCTATATTAAGTTACTGATTCTTTCTTCCATTATTATCGATCGCGTGTATATAGTAAGGAAGGGTATAAGCTAATTTATTTTAAAAAAAAAGTATTTAATCAAGGTTTGAGATAACTAATTAATTAGTTTCATACTCAGGATTAAACGAGCTAATCAAATCGTTTTCAGTTATATACACTTGAATAGAACTCCACTGCAAACTTTAGAGTTAATGACTTTAAATAGTTAAGATGCTGGCGCAGTTAGTTTATGAAAGTGTATTTATTTAAATTTGAATACAAATTGAAAGAACCAGTATTATAGATGTAAATTATTCACAGATGAAAGTTAAATACTTAGATAAAACTCTAATATTACTTAGCGTTCAATTTTTAATTGCTTTATTGTTGCAGGAGCATTGAAATTAGAATTTTTAGGAAATAATACATTTAATTAGTTGAGACTTTTAAATATCTTTGTTGGCAGAGGAGGAAGTGCACATTACTTTATAGATTTATCGCAAAAGGGCCCATATTTTAATCATCGTCTGTAATACAGTTCAACTTCGCTGCTGCTTTTGTTCGTTATTATTATGGAAATGTACACAATCGCATCTACAGCGAAGATTACGTTGTTCTTAACGATCAGCTTTAACTGCATTATCCTGCGGTGAAGGAGTTTTCTCCGATCAGATATTATATCCTCCATTGTGTCAATGAACTCGTCCAGGCGAATAAGGCGAAGTCCAGTATCGTGCAGTAACAATACGCGCTTTTATCACTGGGTTAGCCGAAGTTATCACCAACAATTCAAAGCGTTATTCGCGCCTCGTGCTGTTAACTTTGATAATCTAATAAGAACCCGTGTCCTGGCTGAGATAAGGCACGACGGCGTTTAGATTGGACATATATTTTCGAGTGGCCGCTTCAAAGATATTAGTTCTTTATTGGATCATTAAATTTTTAATTTTTCTTTTACTTTGCTTATTTCAATAATATTGCGACTGAATTGATTTTGAAATATTCATATTATTTTTTTTTTGCGTTACGTTACATTAACACATTATTAATAAATACACACACACACACACACACATATATATATATATATATAGATACATTAATATAAATTTGTTCGTATTTAAAACGGTACGGTTGCATTGTACATGTAGAACAGTTATCTAACACTATTGTATTACCTTTTATTCAAATTTCTCAATATTGAAGGACCCTCGATCTTCATACTCGAGGCTCTCTTTACATGTTGGTAATTTATATTTCAATGTGCCCCGATGAATGAAGCGAATATGGAAATTTGTTTTTAGCTTATTTTTCCGAGGATCGAGTTTTGAAAAATCATCCAGATCCGCTGTGTATATTTTATGCAGCGTAATCAAAAACTACGAAGCCCCTTTTTTATGATGCATTACACTGGAGGAAGTCATAATTCGAAAGCAGAGAGGCTCATCGATGCGTTGCCGTTTTTGGAAAACTTCATTACTATACAACTTTAACGAGGTCTCGTGTATCCTTCCCCCCAGACACTACTCAAGTCAAGTTTCACCTTATCGTCAATGTAACGTCCGCCAAAAAATAATATTCCGTGGAAATTTAGAATGGGGGTGGGGGGGGTAGAAGTGCCGAAAGTCTCGGTAATGGCCGGACTGGGCCGAAGGATAAAATTATATTATCGCTAAATCGTCCTGGGCCGAGCAGGCTGAAATCACGTCCGGTAATTCCAAGGCATTAAGGTAAATGTCCCCCGGCACGGCGACCAGAGGACGCAGGTTCCGCAAGTCGTCGTCATGGTTACGGCAACAGCCCCTTCGCGCGCCCGGACTCTCCCTTATTTTCCCCAATCGATATTATAACTCTACGTGCGTGGAAAATTGTGTCCTTTCTTTATCTTTACTCCGTCAACGCCTACGGATCCTCGTACCTGCTCCAGTCCCCGATACTACGCGCCTGTCCATCAGCGTTATTGCAATTACAATAACGGCCGTCTGTCGATGTTTCCTAAATCGCTCTTATCATCATTATTGAGATTGGAAGCAGCCTAGATTTTGGCCCTCTATCCTAGTTTCATTGTCAGGGAAATTTTTAAGATTCGAGTTTCAAATTAATGAATACAATTTTATATCTCATTACTATCTGCGTGGTTCCGAACTCCTCCAACCAATTAAACGAGCAATACTTATGCTTCTTAGTGTTTTACTAATTATTTAAGTCCACTCGTTTAGACTCAATTTATAATTCCTTCGTATTCGCATGCGATACGAAGGCATCGATACGCAATTCAAGAATGCATCGTATGCAAATACTTGCTTTATGTATTAGTTTTAAAAGTTCTAGCGATGATATTACGCTGATTATCTTATCCTCGAAAATTCCATACTTAGTGAAAAATTCATGGCTATTACTTCAGTCGGACGGGTCAAAAATCGCCGCCGATAAAGCGCGACCATTATAAAGTTGTGGGTAACAAACTGCGCCATTGTCCAATTGTAGCCGAGCAACAAAACCAAACACTGCATTCTAACTTAATTTCGGCGTGACAATATATCGGGGGAATACTTTTTGTATTTGGCTGGTGATTCGTCAAAGTGAGAGGAAAAAAATATTTATACAGCTTATAGCGGTGCTCCCTTCCGCTCAATAAACTGCGGTATCAAGGGAGGTCTTCTATTTCTCTTTGTATAATCTCGTTCAATGTAGTGCTCTGGTGGGTATACACAGTTTATTTCTATCTTCCTCTTTATATCCTTATTCCTTCGTCATTTTCCATCGGCCTTTTTGTTGGCCCTCCTTTCTCCGACTTTGCCTCCCCGCCCCGACCCCTGCCACCCCCCTCCCCCTCCGCCGCCGCCGGTGTTCGCGCGTCCCTCTTTACGCTCCTCTACTTCTCAAATTACTTTTCTCAATTTTTCCGAACTTACCGGCTATTTCGCTCGAAAAGGATAGGGTTTCGATACCCGGCTATTGTAATGCCGAGTAAATTATCCAGCGACTAATCGAATACGATTGAGAGGGAAATATTGATTTTTATAGCGCCATTTGTTACCGCGCATTAATATTTTAATCATTTAGGTCGACGTGAAAGTGCCTCGGCTACGCGCACCCAGACCAAGTGCAATATGCTTTCGGTGCGAACCGAAAATCACGAGCGCGGACGAGATCGCTGACAAATCAATTCAATCGAAAATTGCTTTTTCCCAATAAAAAGGAAAAAAAAAAGAAAAGAAAAGAAAGAGAGAGAGAGAGAGAGAGAGAGAGAGAGAGAAAAGCAGAAAGGGTCATAAAAAGCAGAGGACAAGAGGCGAATCACGTTCTCGGGCAGTAGATCTGTTACGGGGCTCGTGTATCGGAACTCGTCGCTCCAGTTCTAATCGACCGACCAATCGACGGGCAAACTTGAATGGCACCCCGAAGACGAGCTTCCTACCGCGAGGAGGGGCCTCTGCGAGCAGCTCACCTGCGTCGCCGATCGCAAAACTATGATTTTCAGAGCAAATAATTTACACGGCGAAACGACCACGAGCTAACTGCGAACGATGCGCACGACTTTCGCCCGAGCCAATAAAAAGAATTGAATCGGTCCTTATTTCAAATAAGCATTCACTTAAAAACTCGTGTATTTTCAATTGATCGGAAAGATGATAGACCTTGGCCGAAAGTATTATTGCGTTTTAGAAAGGATCGAATCGACGAATTTTGTGCAAAACTAGCACAAAATCGGTGGATTATAATTGCGAGTGACGAATGGGATATCTTGATTTTTTGGATTTATTTTTTTATATTATCGGCATAATTATTATAATAGCATTGCATTGATAAGATGGCGTGAAAACGGTTGATAATTTATCTTTGACCAAAAGACTTGTGAATCGTTGCGTTGATAAACCGTTGGCTCGCGATATTAAATTTATTCCAAATTCCATTTATTTGCAGCGTTAGTTTCCATTTACTAAGAATTAATAGATTATTTCATAGGTAATTCGTATTTATTTATATTATCATCTTATTTCAACGTTCTTCCACCTTAATACTAATGAAAAATGAATTTATCCTAGTGTATCACGCGACATTCTCGAGATAATTCGAGTAAAAATTTACAATTCACCGTATCAATATTGTGTGTACCTAAATGATCTATATAGATTTTATAATATCAATAAAGTTTATTCGATATTTTATATAGAAATTAGGTATACTCGAAGACGAGAAGACCATACAGTTTGTATTATTTCAGTTAAAAAAATCATTAAGGAATGTTGTAATGTGAACAGTAATATTTTTCAAAAAACATATAGAAATATAATATATTCATTCATATTCACAACGCTATAACAAAAAAGTTTTTAATCACGTGTATTTAATTTCAAGGCCACAACTTTTTTATTCCTATAATTCATGTGAATTATTTGAATTGAAATTTTGAAATAAGTAATTGTTTAATACAGTAGTTAAACGTAAGAAAAAACGTATGTTACAAATACTATGTGAATTTATATTATTGTATAAATTCAACGCTGCAATTAAAGCGGCAATAAATTATTCACTAGCCATTTGATTTTTAATAAAAACATCTGCAGTATAATTTCATATAACTAATTTAATTGTTACTTACTAGTAGAATTTATTATAAAAATTATATCAGTATCGTTTCGTTTGTATAATTATTATGTAGGATAATGCCATAAATACGCAAATCGAACTTACCAAGATACCACAATTATATTTGTATTAAAAACGCATCTATAATATTCGTAAAGAAAATTAAATTTACGAAAAGTAATATCAGTGTTTTTATCATTAAAAATAAGGACGATGATGTATTAAAGTACACCTTCATTTTTAATAGTGTGTATTAATTTCATGTTTTTTTAGCACAAGGTGGCTTCTATTGATAAATAAATAAAATACGAGCTATTTTCCTAAACTGTTTATTGTATCGAGTGAGTAATAATATTGTATTTTCATTCGTGTATAATGCAGAGAGTTGCTGATTTAGAAAATTTTGAAAATCAATGCATGTAAGAATTATTTGAATTTCATATAAAGATCTTATAAGGTTTTTGGGCAAATGTTAGAAAACCGTTTTTGGCTAGCGGTTGAAAATTATATTAGACCGGTGAGTATTAAATATACAAAGCCACTAGGTCATATTTTAACGAGGCTTCTTTCAATGCCCAAGGCGTATTTTTAACGAGAAAAGGTACAACTCCGTTCAAATATAATGAAGTCTTCACGATATTTTACTATTTATTAATTTACAATACCAATACCTTTATGGCATATACATCAGGCAAGACCCTAATTCCTTAAGGTTTTATTGCTCAATATTCTAATAGAATTATAAAGGTATGTTATTACATATACTTGAATAATTTCCATAAATATTAAAATTGACTTATAAATTATTATATAAAATAACTGACGTCAATTATAAAGAATTATCAGTTTACTTTAATTACGGATTTCCATACATTTTCCTTTGAATAATAATATAGCTAAGGATAACCTTTTTTTCAATAATTTAAAAAATTTTATCATTTTGAATCGACACTTAATAAGTTTCGCATCGATTATGGAATATTAAAAATATTTTTTTACAAGATATTGCAATGAGAATATTTTTTTAATACGACATTCCTCGTAAATATTCTAAACTTTTCCAAAATCTAAACAGAAATTACGAAGAGCGCAGAATTAAATTATGCATTAAATAAAAACCAATTTTATATCTAGCAAACTTTCTATATAAGTTCCGAATAAATTTCAGTCAATTTAAATATTGATGAAAGATTAACTTGCAAACCGTTACTCTTGGAACATTTTCATATCGGTTTTATAAATATCGCAGACTTACACATTATAAATAGCGAAAATTAAGTTAGTAAGATATTGTCGTTGTTAATCGGAGTTAATTTTTGTAAATAAATATTCATTATTTCTTCAAAAGTGAGAAGAAACATACATTTGGAATATATAAGTGGTATGCCAGCTTTATCACTATTTTTTTATGGGTAATTAAGAGATTTATTATAGTAAAAAATACTAAATAACTCATTAATCGACGTTGTAGAATATTTTTGTATACTTTAATGAATATAATAACTTAGACTTCGACTGTTATTTAGCTTTGATAGTTTCTACATGAATATTTATAATTTTTTTCACGTAACAAGAGCTAACAAAAAATAATTTTAAATAACATCTGCTAACTTTTAAGGTTTCTTTTTGGTGTGTATATTTCAATTGAATTAACGCAAGATGTTGTACATTAAAAATTTCTGAATTAATATGTTTATAATACATATTTTGAAGTAAAGCCAATAAATATGTGTATTATGCATGCTGATTATAAATAATGAAAGCTCAGAACTGGTTCACTTACACGTATTTTTCAGTATTGAAAATAAATATATATTGTAAAATTTAGCGTAATAATAATATATATACTGTATCATGTTGAATAATTTTAATACAATTTAACAATATATTTGTACGAATGAATAAATATTGCATTTATGTCGATCCAATTAAATGGATTTCCATGCGAAGAGCAATAAAATTGTACATTTTGCGATCGAACTTTTGAAACGAGTCCATAAAACTTTTATTCAAAGAATGTAAATTTTTTGTATAAAAATCTTTTTTCTTAAATACAATGGGATTGTTATTAGATGCATTATTTACTCCATCATAAAATCGGTGCTCTTAAATGCATTCGTGCCCTTGGTTATGAATAACCGCTGACTTTTAACATCCATGTAATTTTTTTCATCATCTGTGACAATATTCATGTAAAATCCCAATAGACACATACAAATAAAGAGTAGCGGTTCTGGCTACATGATTTGAAGTCCCATAGGTTCAGAGGCAGTATGACAAATAATGTTCACAATGGTTCATTTCCTTTGATCGACCCCAACGATCACCGCTCTCTCTTTTTGCCTCTTG
The DNA here is from genome assembly GCA_018907135.1 of Kradibia gibbosae. Classification (NCBI taxonomy): domain Eukaryota; kingdom Metazoa; phylum Arthropoda; class Insecta; order Hymenoptera; family Agaonidae; genus Kradibia; species Kradibia gibbosae. The sequence continues at coordinate 4,051,003 of JACCHX010000011.1, forward strand.
TCTTCATCTCCCTCTCTCTAGTTCATATTTCTCATCCATTTGTACATATATATATACATATTTTTCCCCCTCCCTCTCTCTCTCTTCTTCTCTCTCGCTCTCTTTCTCTCTCTCTCTCTCTCTCTTGCTATGAAGCGCAGTCAGTCGTGTCATCCCCTCGTTTTCCAAACAACTATATGATGGTACAGTGTTATACATGAGCATATCGGTTCCGGCAATTTCACATTCACATCGAAATCCAGCTGATTTATTATAATGTTTGGCACTGACAAGGCGCACCATTTTTGTCTCTTTTTACGTCCGAGTACGTTGACTTGTCATCGATATAACGAGCTTATACGAATTGACAAAATATACAATTTCGTTACCCTTCTTTACAACGTTATTAGATAAATTGTATTTTTTCAAAAACTTTTTTTGTGTTAAAATTATCTTTTCACGTGCTAACTAATGCTATTATATATATGTTATACATAAACACACACACGCACACGCACACACACACACATATATATATATATAACAGTCTCATTAGCGTGCACTTTTTAAAAGACAATGAAAAATTTTTAATTCCTAAGTTTCATACTTTATTATCAATTGAATAAGATTTAGAAATTAAATTAAGTTACTATAGTAAAAAACAATATAATTTAATACAAGCACCCCAATTTTTTTGAAACATTAAATTTTAAACGGTTATAAAGAATACATTCATTTTAATGTTACAAATATTTCATAAGTTTTCCTATACAAATTTTTAACCATTGATATATTTCAAACATTAAAAATTTATACATACATATAATATTTTGTGGGTTTATGCGTATTCAAATTCTGTAACATACAGTTAATTCAGGCGTACAGTCAGAAATAGGTAGAATTTTTATCGTGTATAATGTCAAAAATGAGTTCTCCTAGAAATTTAGCAATCAATTTACTTTTCAATATCTCGTACGTACACGTTAGGCAATTTTCAAAAGTAAGTAATTTTAAATTCGCGTGAAATATTCGAGTACCGGGGAAGCCGAAGAAGTTGTTTTCTTGCGTAATGCCATCAATTATTGAATAATAAATATGACAGATGCTTCTCGTACGAGCGTAGTATTGTTAAGTGTACCGAGCGAAACAGAGAAGGTTAACAATATATAAAATGAAAAAAATTAATGAAAGCAGTAGAAAGGAGGCGTGCAAGAAGGCCGGTCTGATTATCCATCAAAAGTACAAAAATCGATGAATCCTCAGTAGTGGAGTAGCCGAGAAAGGTTTTTGGATGGCAATAAAGGCGGTTCACGTCGTGGCCGTCGCTTCAATTTTCGCGTTATAAACCAGCCAATTTTACTGCGAGCGGTCTTGAGAATCCATAAATCGCCACGTTGTCCAGAAGTCGATTAAACGGGCGCAAAGGCCCGAGCGGATGGCCCGCGAGGAGCACGCGGTGGGGGAATTCGCCGCACGGAGGTCGGAGCGGTTGCGCGCCGTGCATCCTTCGATCGTCGAATGTCTCCCAGGACGAGCATCGACGGGCGACTTGTTTCGCCCCGCTTTTCTTTATTCCTTTCCGCAGCCTCGCCGACCCCTCCTCTCTTGGCTGTGGCTTCGCTCTCGCTATCTCTTGGTCCCCCCCCGCCCCGGCGCTAAACCTAACCCTAACGCTCCCAAATCGCCCCGCTAACCCCCTCGCGCTGTCCTATTCCGGGCTCAAGGATGGCTCGAGGTGCGGTTCATCTTATGACCAAGGAGCGTCGAGCGAGAATTGAAACTGCCGGGAATTCGATTGCGGCCTGCGGACGGGAGCGATTCTATTTTCTGGAGCGAAAAGCCGATACAGCTGTTTATGGGCTAGGAGAGCGAGAATCGAGTTTAGAAAATGGGATTTTATACGCTCCACTCGCGTCGGCGCTTTCCTCTCTCTCGCCTCCGTTTTTCTATTCCAGTGATAGCGAGAGTCGAGTGTCTTTTTCCCGCGACCCCGCACCGTAACGTCGATGCCGTTCGATTTGATACTTCCTCCCTCTATTGTGCGACTCCCTTTCCAGAGGGAAAGTACATCCTTCCATTATTATTATTATTATTATTATTATTATTATTATTATCATCATCATCTGATTTCTATACAGAAGGCGATAGCTGCGATCGTCTGACCTGTGCGAATAAAGGAAACGCGATTATACGTTTATAAAGCCTGCGATTTTAAATAAAAGCCCTCGCTGTTCGTCTCGTAAATTATTCAATGACTGCGCCAAAGTCAACGGGAAGATGATTTTTTATCCTTTGCCATTTTTTTTTCTTTTCTTTTTTTTTTCTTTTACTTAACTAGATATTTCGTTCATTTTATCCAATAAAATCCAGGATTGAAAAAAACTATCCTCTAGTTTTGGATTTTGAATTTTTCATAATCATCAACGACATTCGGACGGAATTATACTGAAGGATGATATTTCAATTAGTAATTGAAAATATTTTAAATTCATTTTTTAAAAAATAAAGTTACATTTAATGAAGAATAATCGATAAGGAGTCTTTTATTGCACAGATTCGATTTATTTCTATTTTAAAATAAAACTTAGCATGACTGAAAGAATTTTTTACTGTAAATTAAACCTCAAGATGCACATTGTGAAGTTTTATAGTTATATTCTATTTGTAGCAAATAAAATGTTGTATAACTCGTTTTTGTAAGAATTGAAAGCAAGCGCCATTTTTGTATCGTATTTCTTCAAAATTTAATTAATAATTAATTTATACAAGGTCATAATAAATGCAAGCTTTTTTTCAAATTTTACAATTCTTAAGATGTGTCTTAAAATAAAATTGTTTTAAAAAAATTCTATTTTAACAAAAATAAAACAAAATTTATGTGAAACTATACCTGCAGTAAATATTACGTAGTGAAAAAATTATATCTTTTAAATTTCTAGACAATGAAAATTATACCTCTAACTATTATACTTTTACTTTTAAATTAGTAAATTATAATGATCTATATTACAACATATATGTAGCATCTAGACGATTGAGCTTATATTATTTTGTGTTTGCTCGAGTTCATACACATGTATATATGTATATATATATATATATATATATATATATATATATATTTATATGTTCGTAAACACATATTAATTTCTTGTCGTGCGTAGCTTTTATGGAATTTATAATTTTACGAGGGATGTCATCTTATCTCAGTTAAAGCTGGCTTTGAATTTCGTTATTTATAATTGAACGTATAATGTATATTTCTTTTATTATATGATTGTAATTAATATAAATATTTTTGCGACAAATGGAAGTACTTACCGTCATAAATTTATACGTCCAGGATTTCTGGTTCTTGTACTTAAATAATTATATTATCTACGCTTATGTAATAATTTAGAAAATTATCAATAAAGTAACAGTGCAAAATCTAAAATATTATGAAGATTTAATTTTTTACAGCGTAAAGAATAATGGTGCCATTAAAGTACGAATAAATGGTTAAGTTTTGAAGAGAAAAAAAAAAGTAAACGATGAAAGCCTTTTTATAATCTTATTATTAAAACAATGGATAATATTGAAATTGCCCATTGGCATTGATGATAACAATGATATTCGCAAAAATTTTTAGTTCTCGATTTGTACTGCTGAACTTTATTATGCATGAAAATGGAGAGAATGAGACAAAAGTGTACGAAAAGAAGCGCGGAGAATAAAAAGCAAGGTAAAAGAAAGAGGACAAGAAAAACTAGCAAGAGATCGCGGCCGCTTCAACTTTTTGCGCTAGCGGAGTTTCACGCATTCGCGATAGCACCAATGCAGGATTTGCGCATTATTTTATTAGAATGAATTATTCATTTGCGTCACTTACACGGTATGCATAAGTTGCACTCTTTCATCACTCTACTCTCTCTTTCTGTCTTTCCGTCCCTTCCTCGTACCCTGCTACTCTTCATTTCGCTCTTTTCTATCTGTCCATCTCGCTCCCTCTCCCTCTCCCTCTCACACCCTTCACGTTTCTCTCTTACTTCGTTCCTCCTCTCTCGCTTCTCATTTTCGTCCGATTCAAAAAGGCTGCTGGGTGGATCCTTCGAATTCTCTTTTGTTCCCTTTCCAACGCGCACAAACTGCATTTTTCGGCATTCAAAAAGATTTTGGCTGGTTAATCGAACAGTCTGTTTGAATTCGCATACACTAATTTTTTTTCCATCGCTCTTGCTACTCTTGTTGCTTATGTTTGTTGTCTCCTCTCCCGCCCCGCCACCCCCGCCCCCGATGTAGTTGGCGAATTAAATTTCAAATCCAGTCGCTTTAAAGTGTTGAGCTAGCAGGACTTCTCGAATCGATTCTATCGGGTAATAGACTTAGAGAGCGTCTAATAAGCGATCCCTGCAAATAAAAAAGCCTCGCCACAGGATCGACAACGGGTGCATTCGTATTTTTAGCGCCCCTGCAAGCAATCGTTAATGGCGCATCGAGGCAGCTTTCAAATTTTCATCTATCGCTCAGTTGAACGGGTGGGGGGCGGGGGGGGTGGTAATCAATATAGGCTTTCGCCAGCAATTGACCCGGCAAGGTGCTTTAATTAGAATCGAGCGCCAGATGATTAGGATCGATAAGACGAGGAGACTAATTTGAATCGCGTCGCTTGAGGGAGCGCAAACTTAGAGCGGACGGAGCAGTGGACAATCTTTCCGAATTAAGAATTCTTTTGTGGGCCTCTACTTTTTCCCTCGATCCGCAGGCACTGGACTACTTCTTTCGAATAATAAAACTCAACGGTTATTTACATTTCTCAAAAGGATGGTTTACATAAAAATGCATCCACCGAAAGGTTAATTGTCCCAATGTATACGCCGAGGGACTATTACAATCAGCCCGAAAAGTTTGTCCGGCAATCCTACCGGCATACTACTGTGAAAAGAAACACTGATTGCCGAGCAGCGAACAACGAATTACAATTCGTGCACCGACGCACGGCGGCGGCGGCGGCGACGGCGGCTGCTGCGGGAGGCACGAGGAGGAAGGACTCCGCCGCGAGGCGCAAAAGAAGCAAAGCGGCCGGGGGCTCCCTCAATGAAGTCGCAATCGCTGCCTCATCAATGGATCGTGCAGGCGCGGTATTTCGAATGCACGGCGCGGACATAATAAAAATAAAGGGGAGGCGGCGCAGACGGTCGGCAGCTATCCCGGCACGAAATTGCCGATTCGGACGAGGTCCTCCGGGCTCCTCGGCTCGGTCGCGGGCGCGCGCGCCGCTCCCGGCCGGCGCGGGGGAGGCGGGGAGCGGAATCGGGTCGGGGCCCCAACCCAACGCCCCCCCGGGGGGGAGAGAGGCCGGCGCGCGCGTCATCCCTCAACGTCAATCCGAGCGGGCCCGGCTGCGCCCTCGGCCAGGGCCAGATAGAGACAAGTAGATAGACGTCGCGGTGGACGAATGCCGGCAAAGGGAGCGGGACGGCGGGTAGGGGGCGGGGGGGGGCGGCGGCGGCGGCCGAGCCCGGAGCCGAGCCGAGGATTTGAATGCGTACCCGGGACATTCCCGGCGAGGGGAACCCCTAGAAATATGCGAGAGTTTTTTCGGCCTCGGGACTCCGGTAGGCGCGCACACGCAGGGACGCGCTGCGCGAGCGCCCGCGACGCCGCATTCGGAAGCGACACCGCGCGGAATCGGCCACTTTTTTCTACCGGCAACGAGACAATTACGCGCGCGAGCGGCGGCGGCGGAGGTTCGCGCCGTGGGACGGAAAGCTCGGCTGGATTATTCCGGAGTAACGAGACCGAGGAAAGCCGATGACGACGCTCTGTCCCTCCGCTTTCTTCGTTTTTTAGTTCTCTCTCAATCTCTCTCTCTCTCTCCCTCTCTCTCTCTATCGCTACCGATGACGAGGCTCGACCGTCTCACCGCTGGGAATCTACGAGTCGAATGGGAGCTCCGCGGAAGTAAGGTGATATATCACCGTGGATATAAAGCCAACGATCGATAATTGTAATATTTAATCTGGCCTGTGATCCTCACTTTTATGAGCTTTCTTAATCGAGAGGCTCGAAATTCAGCGCCCCGGGATTTTTCATTATTCTTCTTATCGTCGGATTGTAAATAGAGACCGTAAGGGTTCAGCCGATTGGCTGTTTTAGTTCTTTAGAAATGATTAAGTTAATAACGCTCGGCGTCGCTGTGAGAGCGAACTTACGTACACCTACGCCAACACCGAGAGGACAGTATTGGAAAACTGAAAAACACCCATTGAGCAACTTTCTTGTCGGATAACTGTTTTATCTTGAAACAGTTCCGCTTATTTTTCTAGAGATCCCGAGCTTACTGAAAAACAATTATAATTTACCTGGACAAAGGATGTTGTAAAAATATTGAAAGACTTACCAATGCTCGATTAATTATTTGGACGCTACTTTTTACATTATTAATTTATAAATCTGTCAATGTATTATTTAAAAGTCTAATGTCGAAGATAAGAAATGTTTAAATTTTTAAAATTATTGATATCCAATATTCCAATGTACTTGTGGAAGTTATAAATGCATAAAGAGCATTGCAGGAATTGAGATATCCATTTTATAATTTGCATAAATTTTGAAATTATTATAATAAGTATAATCAGCTGTTATGTATAATAACAAGCTGATATATAATTTAAGTACAATCACATATTCATATAAATACAATGGATGTAATTCATGCGATACATTTAAATTCTTAAAATCGTTAAAAACTAATGAAATATACAAAATATACAACAGTTATTGAGAATGTGTAGAGCCTTAAGTATTTCTAATTCTGTCCTAGATTTGTAAAAATCAATTATGAAAATTCTTAAGATCAGAATAGTTTGGACTCAACAATTTTGCCTTAAGAATATTTGTAAATTTTTTGATAATATTTTCAGGATTGGTAATATATGTATTGGAAAAAGCAGAAGCTTTCTTAACAGAACTGAGAATAGTACATAAAGTATTTCCACATTTATATAATTTTAAACGTATAACATACATAAATTTATAATTAATTGATGATGTATCAAATATTACTATCCTTGCATTAACTTATAGCAAGAGCTTATTAAGAAAGTAACCATAAAATTTTAATTAATAAAAATGTTATTACAAATTAACTTGTACGCGCACGCGTACACACGCGCTGACAAATAAAAAAAAAGCGATCATAAATCTGATATATATATATATATCTAAACAAAGCAATTCAAAGTAAAAAATTATTTTCCAAAGGAGCCATCTTTATCTTTAGGCTCGTAATGAGTTAGATATTGTCGAAATAAAGTAGGGAGTCAAGTGGACTGTTCGAGTATGCAAAGCAAATCCATAATTAACGTGAGATTTGCCTGCGAGGAGAGGCATTCTGTCGATTGGACAAAATCGAACCAAAGGGCGCCTCGTCTACGTCGGGCTTCCCTGCGTCGATGGAGGTCGCGCTAAACGAGAGAAACAATGCATCATTTGCATTTCGGGACGTTAAAAGCCAATGTAAATGACTGCTATTACTGGAATACCAACAAGCTATTTCTTCCTGCCACCTTTTTATACACAGGAAAACTGTTATTCCGATCTCGCTTCTCCTCTCTGCGCCGTTCCTGCTCCTCCTCCTCCTCCTCCTCCTCATCCTCCTCCCAACCCCCTCCGCCCCGCCCGCCGTCCAGCCCAACGACCTCACCCCCGCCCACGCCACACGACTAAAACTAAGCGCGGAACGAAGTGGAAATTCCAAATTTTGCATATCAAGGCGTCGCCGCCACTTATTCATCATTACTTTCGAAAGCGGCACCCAGTCTCACAATGAGACAAAAAAAAAAAAAAAAAAACAAAATAAATAACTCGGGAATTTCATGTGCCGCAAACGGAAGCTCAAATAATATAATTGTATGAATATGATTATTTTTACAGAGTTGTTGAAAGTTTATACTCAACTTTGAATACAATTATTCAAGATAATTATACTTGTAGCGTATGCGTATATATTTTTAAAAAATTGCTAAATTTTCGACGACTATATTGCAACGATTGCTTTAAGAATCGTACTTATTAATAATAATAAATTAAATTATTATTATTAGGCATTATGCATAATTATTTTACGTACAAATTTTTAACAAAATTAATTCTCAAAAAAAAATATTTTCAATTTGTGTGGCTTATTAAAACTATATATTTCTATATTTAGTACACTATAAACAAATTTTTACTAATTATTGTATTAATAGTTTATTCGTTAGAATTATTTTATATTCTAGATATTGCGCAAATATTTAAGTATTAATTTATAAAATACCCTTGCAGAATTTTATCGTTAAATTCTTAATGGCCTAATAATTCTTCAGAATATTCAAAGATTGACACGATAAATAATTTTGCATGAATTGCAAATAATTTTATCAGACATAATTTAATTTCTTCTAATACTTTTATTACGCTTATTATACTAAACTCAGGTTTTTCTTAGAAGGGGTGCCCTAATGTATTTATTACTCGCTCGTATTAAAACCTTTTAATATAGCATATAACAGTGATTTGTTAAATAAAACATTAATTTTACACATAAGAAGCTGTAAAGAAATTTCAGACGCTGCAGATACGTTTTATAACAAAACTAAAAAAAATGATAACAATTTTACGATATCTATAGCGAAACAGCTAAAAGAAATATCTATTTGACATTGTAATACAGCTAAAAAAAAAATTATATCTTGTCTATACGTTTATTCTCTTATTATTAAATTATGCTCGATTACTTAAATTTTAATGCAATATTTGTATTTTGTATACATTAAACAACTGTATTTTAATTTATTGGAGTATTATAATTATTCATTTCTCGTACAATTTTAATAAAGTCCACTGGTGTTTTATACTCTAATATCTAATTGTCCTCAATATTACATAACACATTGTTGAGCACCACTTTTTTTTTAAAACGTGATTTTAAATAGCAGTTATATACGCTTGTAATATGATGAAAAACTCTATGAAATTCTTATTGGATGCAAATTCTATGATACACTGTTTATTAATTTATTTGGCTATACACAGCTTTTATCAACTATCTTTTTTAATTATTTATTTTTAAATTCACAGTACTCTTTTCTCCAGTGGAACTTCGATTATATTTGCGTTTTAGTTGACTGATATAGTTGTGATGCAATTGCAATCCTTATGAAATTATCTATCCAGCAAATCTAATTTATTTTCACATTATTAGATGTATCAGTAAGGTACAGTTTTAAACGAATGCAAATAACATTGTTTGCATATTTTAATTAAAAAATTTAGATTTCTATGAAATCCAATCCATTATAGAGAAAAAGATTAATATATTACAGTGTAAGATATTTTATTGAAGTAACTTGTAGTAAATCCATTGTTAATCGTCAAGTGGTTTTCAATTTTGATATTACAATTATTAATCTTCATGATATACATATACATAATCATGTGCGGCAATAAAATTTACTTATTTATGTGTTTATATATTTTTGTACATACATATTTATATATTTGTAAATGTAAATATAAAATTATCGAGTGTTATTTTTTACAGGTTTACTAATTAGTAATATAAATTATCTAGCTATTGTAAAATTAAATAAGCATTAAGAACAAATATTTAACAAATGATAAAATTCGTTAATTACTTTGCGTCGAAATACATCAATTTCTGGATAGGTTAAAATGATATAAGATTACCTTATTTAAATGGAGAATATATTGCATAAAAATATTTAATAGTAAACAGTATTCTGGTTTTTTGAAATAGTATTAAATTTCGTAAGTGATTATTATTATTAAGGATAAGATTTTTTAAAGAAGAGTTTAGTCATTTCAATAACATTTAATCGGAACTATATTGAAACGATATCCATCTTTCCGACGGCTGAAAGTAAACTGCGTTTGAACTTTACATTTAAGCTATTTTGGCTATACTTACTCTAGTAGTATTACTGTACTTTTTCTTTCAAAACCAAAAATAAATTCACATAAATACATGTAATATTAAATTTTTTAATTATTATCGATTCAGTACTTTCAGAATATAACGAATAAACGAGATAGAGAAAAAATATTACTTGAAGCGCTTTTTTAAATCCCGTAATAATGTTGGAAAAAATTAAATACAACATTGATTAAATTTTGTTTATTGTTTTTTTATAAATAATGAACCAATAATCATCAATGAAATTGTTTTAATTCTTTATTAATGAATTTTGAATCATTAAATTTGCATTCTTACAACTAGTGAACATGTTAAAAAGTATTTATTTTTGAAGCCGTAATAAAATTTTCAAAATTAGAAAGTTGAACTAATTTCTTTTTACAAAAAGTATGGGTATACATTTCAGGAGAAAATTTTTTGAAAATTTCATTAATTTGTAAAGCGAATATTGTATAATATAAAAAAATGGCTAAAGTAACTGTTCTTTTTACCAACAATTTCCAATTCTGAAAGTCCATATAAAGTAAGCTTATAAATTCGACAATCAAAATAACAAGTTTTTTTAGAAAAATTTCAACCACACTTGCTCGCATTTGAGAAAAATAAAATGTCTTTTCCTTATAATAATCTTTGATTTCTCTCATAGCAGGTAAGAAAAGTCATTCGCATTTCAAAGCGTGCGAATTTTATAGCACTTCTTTACAAATTCAATCACGCTCCTATTAAGAAAAGTCATCTCGCGATTAAGTAGTCAAATTACCATAAGGGGAAAAGTGCGTGGCCGGTTTTAAAGTACTTGTACATGTGTTGAACGGCGCAAGAAAATCTATAAGCGCGCCCAGTTGTATACCGAGTACATACTTTTTGGCTTCTGACTCGTTTATTTCTAGTTTTATTTTTTGCGCAGATCCATGCCCACCTCCTTCAAGTTATATATGTAAGGTTGCACACATACGCGCGCGCGCACACACACACACACACACACACAAATGTGTACATCTGTGTATAATATAAGCGATAGAGATAGATAGTAAATTGTGAATCATAATGAACAATTAAAATTACTCTTCTTCTCTGTATGCATTATTTCACTGACTTTTCTCATATAACGGTAATCATAAGTAATTAAGTTAGTATTATAATTAAAATGTCTAAAAAATGGGAGTGTTTGTTTATTTTTCGCGTTCAATGATAAATGTAGGGAAAAAATTAATTTTGAAATCACTGGAAAAACAATTCAACGAAGTACGTTGGAAACCTGTAAACTGTAAAGTGTTAGGTTTTCTCAATTTAATAACAGTTTCGAATAGAACAAATAACTTTGAACACGTATTTAAAGTTTTTTATTTTGCTGATCTGTATGCATAATTAAGGTTGTCTATTTATTAGATATTATTTTTAACCATTAAATACTAGGCTCGCGTCGATTTCAGTATCGATCCTTTTACGAATTAAATTTTATATGAATGTTTACTGCCTTGAAATTACCGTTACGGAATGTGCTGCAGTAAAAAGAGTCTATGAAAGGCTCTATGAGTACGGATATCAACTGTTGATTTTCCGTGATAATTTAAATGACAGCTTATACACATATTAAGAAAACTAAGAAAATGTAAAGATTTTGTAACAACATAAATCCATTAAATTGACGTTTATCTTTTTAATTTAGAGTTTTATAACATTTAATTTTTTCCTGACTCGTTCGCCTTATACATTCGTGTAGAAATTAAATTATTATGGTGTAAATAAATAGAATGAAACAGTTATGAATTTTTAATGAACGTGCGTAATTAAGGAGAGAGAAAAAAAACTACAAACGTAATCAAATATCCATGCATGTCTGATGCATATTCAATTATAAACAAGTCGAGCCATATTTCTAATTTTTATCAGCTTAATGACCAGATAATTATCAATTCAATTTTAAATATAACAAAAATATCGTCATTTCTAAAATCAATCTCTCCTTTCGATACACAAATCTGAGGTCAACTCAAATATGACAGTTTAAAACATGTATTTTTAATATTTATCTAGTGTAAGTATAAAGTATAATTATTGGTAATAAATAATGTTTGCATATATAACAAAAAATAGTAAAATTACAGTATATTTAGCAATCAATTACATATAAAAGTAGATATAATAATTTGCCCTAATTGTCAGTTACGTAAATCATTGACATTTGTATCCTTCAACGACGTTATACAACATCACGCCATTTTGCAAATATATTATTTTATTCCATTAGAAATACTTGGGAACAAAAACTTATTGGAAATTCATTTATAAAAGTTGACTTTTTACATATAATGTACAAATACTTTTTACTCTTCTGCACGTAGCAATAAAAAATAATCTACCAACGCTTTGAAATTAAATTGCAATGAGCGCTTTGAAAAGCATCAGGTAGGATAATAACATATTGCGACTGAGGTAAAAATCAGACTGACAACGAACTAGTTTCGTTAATTGGGTTATCAATCGATGATATCGTAAGCACGTATATCACTTGTACCATTCAAATGTATCCTTGCAGCGCCAGCTTTGCGCCAGGCTCTGCCCGTACAATCGGAATACTTTTCAAGCGCAATGAAAATTCCGAATAAGTGAAATAAAGGCGCGATAAGCCTCGATGGGAAAATAAGTGCACGAAATCCTTGGTCACTGGTCCAGGTGTTGTTAATGGTCAGCTTCAAACGCGGCACCGGTGAAGAAGTTTTGAGTCGCGAGCACGCGCCCGGTGATAGCATCGCTCCCTCGTAATGCGGCGATCCAAGACAGGAATCCCTCGCCATTGCTTATACCTTTAGGCCGGCGAATAAGATAGGTAGGGAGAAAGAGAGAGAGAGAGAGAGAGAGAGCGAGTGCGTGCGTGTGCGTTTCAAGTGCGCTCGTTCGCTCCCAACCCCTCCTCTTTTGCCCTCTTCGTGTAATTTGTATCGCAGGGTATGGAAACGGAGAAATGTCGGATTCGGCCGAGGAGCGCCTCGTAATTCGCCGCGGACGAGGCCAAGACAAGGGCAGCGATTCGTTTTTTTCAGCACGAGAAATGTGACCGATGGAATTGTTCGCATGGGGCGCTTACGCCGGCAGAATAATGCCCGTGCCCACGATAGGACTAGTTATATAATAGATATATTGAAACATTGAGTTAGGGTTGCCGGCGGAGCCGATCTTTGAATTCGAGCCTTAAATGCAACGCCAAATTTCACGAAAGGTACGCTCGCTAACTACAATAGTCGAGCGAATTTTTTCCTTTTGCCCGACTACGCATATTAGCTCTACATAATTAAACATTGTAGGAGTTTTTAATTGTGAATTCTGATTCTCTTTACACGAATGCCTGCCGATATTACGCGCTCTCTAATTTTTACCCATGAATCTTTAATTTTAAGTAAATCATTTGCTTGCCTTAGTTTTGAATTTTAAGTATTAATCAATTTCTAAAAGTGAGACTTTATTGGCTCTGTCAAAAAAAAAAAAGTCAATGTTTATGGTTGTGCTGATTCTCATAGAGTCAGATAGACATTTATAGTCTACCATTCGTTGAACATATATATATATATGTATAAAATAAACGTAAGATTAAATTTATAGTAGTTTTAGGCGAATTCATTTCATTCGAAGAGTTAAATAAACTTTTATTAAAAAACAAGTTCTGGAATAAGCTCATGATTGCTAAAGAAACATCCAAGCCAATTTATCTGGCATTAACAAGTTTATGAATCTATTTTTCATTAGTAACCAAGTAGTGTACCATGATATGTTTACTAATAATTACATTTTTACAATTCATTTTATCGATCTTAACAGTAATAATACTACCAAATATTTTAAGAATAAGAAAATCAAATAATATTGACAACGTTTCTAAAATGCTATTCGAATACATAAATATTAATTTCCCTTACTACTAAATGTAAAAATGTTGCTAAATAAATTGATGTCAACGCATTAAACGTTCACAAAAAAAAAACGCTATACCTAAAAATATTACCCGTATTTATATAACTTGAAGCATTGTAAATATTTAAAATTTAATTGCTACTTACTTCTAAAAACGATACATCTATAAAAATTATCGATCAACATATTTTTTGTTATTACCCATCAATAATAGCTATTAATTATCATATAAAAAATTTTGTTTTGAAACAATAATCCATTTTAAATAAGCATTAGTTAATTAAAATAAGTGATAAATTACAACGTTCTTAAGCGTATTGTTTTATATTTATTATGAAAAATCATTACTTATGCGTTATTATTGTGCAATAAAATAATTTTCAAGGAATGATTAATGGCCATTTCATACATTTTTACGCATAGTAATCAAGTCGTTTGTGTTAAAAAAAAATTGTGAATCTAATTGTGTAGATTAAATTCTTTACTTTCCAATGTAAATATGCATATAATAATTACGAGAGAATTTTAATAACAAGCGAGCATCGATTAAAATCTAAAATATATCGGTAATTGCATTCGGCAAGAAAGGGACACTCATGTAATATACAATTAGGAAGGAAGCTTGGCCAAAAGTTCAGTCGATAAATAATTGCGTTTAGAGTGAAATATACGTAAGAATTTTGTAAGAAATACGTGTAAAAAAGATACTCATCGCGATGGTAAAATATTTTACAAATACTGGCCAAAAAAATATTGAAGCGCTGGTATTTTAAGACTGATGCACGACGCTGACAGAAAGCGTCAGATGCACGCGCTGAAATACAGATAAACAGAAACATCGTGGGACGAAGTGGAGGAAAAAGAGGAGGTCTCATGATCCTTATTCCGTATAACTCCTTCATTTCTCCTTCATCCTTGCCAACTAAAATCGCGGCTCCTTATCGTGCCCGCGGATCCGCAGTAGCAGCGGCAGCAGCAGCAGCAGCAGCAGCAATAGCAACAGCAACAGCGGCAGCAGCAGCAGCAGCAGCAGCAGCAGCATCAGCAGCGCTACGCAAAAGGAGAATTCGGCACGTCTCCGAATATGGAGCTTGCAGTATTCTCTCCGCCGCCCCCCCCTACCGTTCCGCTCGCCGTGAGCGCGGCCCTCCTCCTCCTCCTCCTCCTTAGCCGCCACCGCCCGTGTAACTCTCTCTGTCCTCCGCTGAAAACGAGGCAGCGACATCACTAAAGTGTCAGCCGCATTACAATTCCCGATGCGCCGCGCTCGGCCTCGTCCACGTCTTCGGAAACGAGGAAGAAAATAAGGCACCGCGACGTAGAGCGAGGGCGGCCGGGCCGGCGAGCGAGCGGGGGCGGGGGCGGTGGCGGGGGGGGGCCCGGGAGGCGTCTGCGACGAGTCCGAGTGAGCCGGTGGTGAGCAAGCAAGAAGGCCGGTAGAAGAGGGCCGAAAGAGTGCTTGTTAGCGATAACTCGAGCCGCGCCCGCTTCTCTCCTCCGCAAAAAAGGTATCCTTCGCGCAGCCGCGCGGCGGGGCCGGGGACGAGGGGCCGGGGGACCGCGGCTCCGAGGGACCCTGCGTGATCGGGCGAACGCTAGCGGCGCGACAAATGCCCGCACGGGGGAGGACGGAGGCTGCCGGACCCCTGCCCCGGCCCCTCGCTGCTTTCCCCGTGCCGCTCGAGGAGCGAAAAGGAGCGATTATTGCGAAATCAGCGCGCGAGGGAGGGGCGAGGAGAGAGAGAGAGAGAGAGAGAGAGAAGGAGCCTCGCCGACGGAGCGGGAGGAACCTTGTGCTCCGCTGTCACGAATTGTTCCTTCGGGCCTTTCGTCTATGTATACATGAAACAATAAGATGATAGCCTCAGCCATTTGAAACTATCAATCATGACCTTCGGTGCATCACAAGGCGAATACTTCCTTTCTACGGTTAGCCTCCCTATCCTCGTAATAACGAGAACGTTCGTACGATTATAAATAGGCATTGCCAAATCGTTCTACACCGCTAATTACCCATAGCCTTACTTATACTCAATTTAATTTGCCATTAAAATATCGCAATACTTAGCCGTGATTAATATTAATGCCGAACAATTTTCTAAATTGCTCTCTTTGCTTCTGCTTATTTTAACCCTAAGCGCCTTGACTCGTGTACTTAATGGCCTTTCCAGGATACTGCACAAGTGACAATCTGTTATTATATCTAAGATTATTTACAACGTTGCATTCGCCAGCCGGTTATTACTTATGCGCCTTATTCCCCGGCCTTAATTTAGTCGAATGATGAGCTACTGCTCGAGCGATGCTCTGCTAATACGCATCGAGGCTCGAACCACCGCCGACTGAATTCGCTCCAATCCCGTGCCAACGTTAAGGACCAACTACCAACGCGCTAGAGCGTTGAGCAAACTTAATTATTAACAGTGCTTTGGCGCGCCCGTACGAGGATTATTAAAATTGGAATGAATCTCGAGGATACTTTTCAGAGCCGGTGTATTTTTAGAGCGAGCCAATAATGAGCGTCGTGGAAAATGCTTTGTTGTCACCGCCGTGCATTAATCAGGGTGGATGCGATTTTATCGCGATACGCAGGCGTAAGCGCAATTCGCCGCTAATATCGACATCCGGAGTGGACGGGCTCGGCTTTTTAATTTTGCCCGTCGATCTTTTTTTATCTTTTGAACAAGGCGCTTAATCGCGCCAAGCTAGACAATACGCTAAACGACTCTCTCTCTCTCTCCGAGTCTGCGTTAAAAAGCATTTCGACGCCTCTCAGCGGTACAACTTCGTTCCTTGCTGCTGCTCCCCATTGTCCGAATGCAGTGTGCGCTTCCTCCTCATATCGAATTTATGTTACAGATTTAATTAATTTCATGAAAATACCCTATCCTCCTTGCTCGGCTAGACATCTGGGATATCGTCTTTGCTGTAAACATTTTAAGAATGTTAAAATAATTTATACTGTCACGCCTAGAAGACGACTTCGAAAAATTCCTAATATATCGTCTTAGGCTACTTGAATTCTTAATTCATTTTTTCTTTTTCTTTTTCTCCTTCTTTGGAGAAAACTTCTCAGCGACGCTGCGACGGTGACGATTTAATGGATGAGAAATACTTGAAAGCGTTTTTATAAAGTTTTTCGTGCATTTATCGATGCGCTTTACCCAAGGGCATTTAGTGGATTATCTGGGACTCCGAGCGATATCGAGCCTATTATTCGCTATTTCATTTAGCTGAATTAAAGTGTAATTTTCTATTAGTTTCCTATACAATTAGCTTATAATTTTACCTTTAGAAATCGTGCAAGTTGTTTAAATACCACGAGACTTGAAACTAGTTAAAATAACATCATCAATAATATGCAATGGCAATGATCATTAACTGTTTAATAATTTATTAAAAGTGAATTTTTTAATTAGTAAGAACGTGTATTAATTTTTATTTTCCATTCCTTAAAAATGCAGTATTTTTCAATACTTATCCTATCTGGTCTATCAGTTGTAGACACTGCATTTATTAAAAGCACTCGAAGATTTATCGTCCTTACATCATTCATGTGTCTAGATGTTGATTTTTAATATTTATTTATATCAAATAGGATTTCACAACTTTTTCAACAGTTACATTACGGCCCATTTGCCATGCTCGGATATTTTCTTATTATAGTTGCCTTAGATAAATTATCCATTTATAAATTTGCAGGCTACGCGATTATTAATTATTTAATGGAGAGGGACATGAAATCCTCTTTCATCGTACTACGTAACTGTGGAATAATAAGTATAATAGTCTTTGTTACACTAAAGATCTATATTATTTGTCCACGTTATTTATAATTATAAGCGTAAATGTAGGTACGTATTATAGTAGGAAAGTATAGGAAATTGAGAATTTTCATTGAATTATTGGTCGTCTTTACTCACATCCTGATTTGTGGGTATAATAAGTTAGTAATTATTTATAATAGAAAACATTAGAGCAATAAAAAGTGAAACTTAATGTAAACACATAAATACGCGTACAGATGAACTAAACCTCGCATACGGATGTAGATCTTACGTGTCCACTTGCAGGCTTAATTATGCGCTAGTAATATATAATAAACTGCAAACATTGTAATTATTGTTCTCCTAGTATTATTATATTATTAGAAAGAATCAAGCAGCTATTAATAGTTGACGTTCCATTTCGTGTTTAATTTATTACTATAATTTGTTGATGAAAAAAATTTATATGCGTGTGAGCTGTTTGTCATCATTTTCAATGGAAAAAAAGTGAAGCGTAAAAATGAAGCCGCAGTCCTAAATTCTTCATCGAGACAACACACACACACACACACACACACACACACACACGCACATATATATATTATGTATTGTATCGCTATATTAATAATAATAATAATGATAATAATAATGTACATATATACGAGCGTCATTACAATTGCAAGTCAAATAATAAATATTGAATTTCAGGATTACCCAATTTCCGACTACTTGTAAGTCGATGGGTTTCTTCATTCTTCGCCGTTTGTTTCTGTTTGTTTTTGCTCTCAATGCGTAAAAGGCGCGTTAAAATTGCAAGGCTCAAAGCATTAAACTCATCATATATCCTTGCCTAGGTCACGCATTAAACATAACACCTTCATCAGCAGCTTCGGGTCGGGTGTTGTACTTCAAAGCGCCTAAGGAGAATTCCGAAGCAGAACTAAGTGCGTCCCTCGTCGCTTGCAAAACAGAAAAGCAATACTCCCGCGGGAGATTGATACATTTTTAATGTGCCGACGTTGCTCGGCAAAAACAATACGCACAGGCTACCGCTGGCATCGAATTTACCGTGCGCGCGAGGGAATCCCTGCTCGCGCGCCCCTTCCCCCCGACCGGCCGCCTCCCCCCGCGCTCCCCGGCTCGCCTCCCTCGCGCAGGCAAGATAGAGACGGATCGAAAGACGGTGAGCGAGTAGAAGGAGCGATTGGGAGGGGGAGGAGGAGAGAGAGAGAGAGAGAGAGCGAGAGTGAGAGTGGCCGTGCGTGTGCGTACGTGCGGGCGGGCGGGCGGTGGGGGGCCGGGGCGGGGGGTGCGCGCGTGTGCGCGTCGTCAATGGCCACGAGAAGGAAGAAAAATATACGAGAGAAAAAGGTGTTCGAGTATGTGGTACATTATTGATAATCTGATCATGAGAGGAATGTTGACTAATTGCCGTTAAATTCTGCGATAACTTTAGCCTTTTTCAGCAAAAATTTTCTTTTAAATATTTTTTTCTACAATCGTAGTTATGCGGAAATCGTTCCGGAATCTAAAAATTGTTCTCCGGGGCTGTAAATTATTATCATAAGATTGGGCTTTTTCTTACGAGTCGCTTGATACGATATGAAATATAATTGTGCTTTGCTCATTTAAATAATAAAAACTTTTGTAGATAAAATTCCGGTGCGCCACATTGATTAAAAATAAATGCAGAGACTTTATAAAATAGTCAAGTAGGGTATGAAAACATAATAAAAAAATATATTTGAATACAATATTTACGCATGTAAATGAAGTATATCTTATTTCACGGTTATTACAGTCAATTATTTCCTTTCAATATAAATATTCTCGAATCCAAGGAAATATTTATTTATTATTTCTTTTATTAGTATAGTTATTTATTAATATATAATTTATATATATATATATATATATAATTATAGAGAGAGAGAGAGAATACTGCATATTTATATTTTTTATTATTGTTTGGAAAACTATTGTACGTTTATTGAATTATGATAGCTTCAACATTTTATAAAAATTTACCTCTCCTACGAAAAGCTTACAATCAAATAAAAAATTACAATAGACAACTAATACGGATTATTTTTAAATAATATTTTTTTATAGCAAAGCATTACTGAAAATTTTCATCATTAAGAATTGAAAACAAATTTTTGCAAAAATATAATTCAAAAGTAAAAGCTCATTTTCCCTGAATTCGCTTAGAACATGCGCATGCAAGTTATGAAATATTTTACAACACCTTTAACTATTATGTTATTATTAAATTATAAATATTAACAAAAACTTTTGTTTCTTCATCAAACGACTAAATATTATTGTGAAAAACAGCTGCTAATAGCATATGAGATATTTAACAAAAAAATATTTTAAAGAAAGTATCTGGCTGAAATATTTATCACATTGATAATGAATTTATCGTAATGTTATCAAATCGGGATTTATCAAAGGGTTCCATTAACAAATTTTTTACAGCGCTAGACATCTGTAACATGCGTGCACTTTTGTTTAGACAGTATCTCGAAGGAGGGAATCGTAGAAAGTTAAGAAATAAATAAGATAAATAGAAGACACGAATGACGGAATCGCGGGACGAACGTGAAATGTAGAGCGGAAGAGGGAAGGGGGGCGCGCATGCATTGGGTATTACATGAGAAAAACGTCAAAACAGAAAGGAGAGAGCGGCGAGAACGAGGAGTAGGACGACGACGACGACGACGACGACGAAGACGACGACGACGACGACTCGTGAATTGCGTATCTTCTTGTCCAAAGTGCGCTTATACGTCCTTACAAGCGAAAAGAGCAGAAGGAGACGGGGATCGCGAGGGAACATTGAGAACGCAAGGACGAGATGTACGATGGAGAGGGACAGGGAGTTACTTCGGCACTCGCGCGCTCCCTCTCTCTCTCTCATTTCATTGCGATCACCTGGAATTCTGGAGACGTGGCTTTTTTTGCGAGTTGAGTTGCGACGACGAATGGAGAATGAGCAAGATTCCACTGGGGAGAAGGGGGGGGCGGAAGGGGTGGCGGAGGAGGAGGAGGAGGTGGAGGAGGAGGCAGGCGGCCGAGGAGCCGGAGGGAGAAGGACACAAAAAGGGAGGACAAAAAGGCGTCTTTGCGGACTGCAAGTGTAACTTTGTTAAATAGAGAGGAGAAAAAAGTGCTGACCGCGGAGAAGGCGGAGGCAAGGATAAGCTTTCAAAGTACGCAAAACCGAAGTGAAGCGTGAAATCGGGGATGCCAAAAGCCGGGGGGGGGGAGGTTGGGGTAGGGGATTGAGCATCTAATTTGTTTTTGTCCGGGAATGGAGATGCCGATGATGGTTGACGGAGATCCATGGCCTAGAGGCCACGGCCGTGGGGCCGGGCATTCGATGCCGCGCGCGCAAATAAAAGGCGGAAGGCTCCTAAGGGTAATGGTTACGGAAATCTCGGCTTTTTTACCGACACGCGTCTAATCGGGCGCAGTTGCTGGAATTAGGCACGATGCATTTTGAGCCTCGACGAGCACCGGCCGAATTGTTTACACTAGTTCTCTTTCTTTCTCTCTCTCTCTCTCTCTCTTTCCTCCCTTTTTTTGGCCGGCCGATTATAAAAAACCATTTCATATCTCAAGGCCGTCGAGCATTAACGGCTGCATCATAGACAATAACTTTTCACGTTTCAATTACGAGCACGGCATTTTTGTTTTCAGGCCGGTACATTCCAGCCTCACGAAACACGACCTTTTTCTTTATAGCTAATTGCCTATACTTAATACCATTGAGTCGGCTATTACCAAACCAGGATCTTCGTACGTTGATTTTCAGCTCATCCGATATCGTTTTTTTTTTTTTTTTTGACTCTTTTGTTAATAATCGTGTTTAATAAATAATTGTATGAAAATCGAAAATTTCGGGGTGATTTAAAAAAAATATTTTTATCAGCTTTATTAGGATTATTAAAGAAGAATTTCCATTAATTACTTAACGAGTACTTTTCATTACTTCAAAAAAAAAATCCTCTTTTTATCACTTAATGATATTTAACGTATATTACATAATTAGCCTAAGGAATATCATTATACAAAGAAAATACTCTTTCTAAAAAACATTTTTGTAGTTTAACGCGCTTTAAATATACTTTGCAAGATTAAAAAAGTTAAACGCACAATCAACTTATATATTATACTGAAATTGTTATATTTAGAAAGATCATTGATATAAATTAAATATTTTTAATTAAATAAAATGTCCACAGTACTTAAGTACATTAAGCTTAAATATTAATATACAATAGATTAATTTACGGACTTGATAAACTTAAAAATTTTTAAATAAATTGATAAACGTTTAGTTTGATTCGGATAAAAAATTAGCATTATGAGTAATTAATTTAATTTTGAAAGTTAAATCACTTGGCGATCTTTAATAATCACCACATGAGAATATAATCCAAATATATTAAAATTAAGATTAAAGTATATTAATTTCAAAACTAACGTTATTCTAAATGTAAATAGAATTTCTTTTGTAA
This sequence comes from Kradibia gibbosae, assembly GCA_018907135.1. Taxonomy (NCBI): domain Eukaryota; kingdom Metazoa; phylum Arthropoda; class Insecta; order Hymenoptera; family Agaonidae; genus Kradibia; species Kradibia gibbosae. Next base: position 4,073,145 of record JACCHX010000011.1, read on the forward strand.
TTAAAATTTTAAATTAAAGTTTTCGTTTCTTATAAAACAAAAATAATTATATTAGTTGCAATGGTCTTCCCGATGGCATCTTAATTATTATTGTTACTCACAAACTAGAATGCTTGTCTTATTCAGTTAAATGAAGGGTTAATTAAAAAACCGTTCATTGTTACGAACATAATTATTAGCAGACTTTGCAACTTTTAAGGAATTAATGCAAATATTAATTGGAAGCGGTTATATTAAAAGTATCGAAAAAGGAGTCCATAAATTTGCTCTCGGTGCTAATTTCTTCACTAGCTTACGACGATGTTGGGGGAAAAATCCATTTTTCCAACCACTTATCGACTCTATCCCTCCCTCTCTCTCTCTCTTTCTGTTCATAAACACTCCATTAACTATTATTTATCAACTTACTCTTCTCTACTCGTATTCGACACGGAGAGACACCAACGATCAGGAGAGCCTCGAGCAGGCATCGAGCAAAAGTCACGAGCTGCGGGCTCGGGCGCATTAATTTCCAGGTGCCATAACAATCATAAAAACGGCAGCATCCTCGCGCAGCCTCCTCGGCTGGAGCCAGCTAAAAAATTTATTATATCGTCGGGTGGAGCGGCGAGCAGCGACGGCGGCAGCGGAGCTCCTCTCCTGCGCCCGACGAGCGACCAACGATTGGTGTGCCCCGATTATTGGTACCTTCGCTCGGAGCCCTCGACGTCCTCGCAAGATGGCGCGAGCGTCGGGCCAAAAGACACCACCGGGATCCTTTTCGAGAGAGAAAAAAGGCGAGGCTCACCCGCCCGGCGCTTCCCGATCTCGTTGTGATTTTCCAGCGGCTGCTCGTAATGGCGGCGTCGGCGGGGGCCTCGCCAGCGCTGGCCCAAAACTATCAACAATTGCGAAAGCTCCCTTCTTGCCGCCTTTTTTTTTTTTATTAACGCTGCTGCCGACCCTGACGAGAGACGCGCTTTTTGAAACTCGTTTAGAAACTCTCCTACTCGCCATTGGGATTATCGTACGTTTCTGCGGTGAGCGAATGTGCGCGCAGTCGTATTTTTTGTAAGTTGCCAAAGCTTGCGTTCGAGCGAAATTTTAACGCGCCCGATAAATTATTGAATAATTTAATAATTGAATTGTAACGCTTTCCAATCGAAAATGCGAATTTTCTGAAATTAGGTTTCGCTATGATGATGAAATTATTAAAATAAAATTCGTGTATTTTTTGGCCCGCTAAGCTTTAAAATCAATTTTCTTATTCAATTTCATGAAAAATTTCTATGCTAGTGTCATTTTTGTTCTATTGGTGACCTCGTGTTGATTTCTGTTTAGGGCTTTCTCTCAAGGGAACCAACAAAATCAATGTTATACCGCAGAAATCTTTTAACTTGAAGTCTTTTATTTTTTCTCTTTGAGCGAAAAGTCGAAGGAAATTCCTCGTTTTAAAGAGCATTACAATTGTAGGAAAATTCCATATTTTCTAATTATTGATTCTTTTATTTTTATACTCTTTATAAGAAAAACGCATGTTTAAGCATTTTTTCATTTTTTAAAGATTTGATATGTTCTAATTACAATTACAAAAAACAAAACAAATGAGTAATTGATTAAAAGCGAACTTAAATTGAGAAATGCAGGTGTTCGCGATAAGTTTAAAATCAATTCTAAATTATCACTAAATATTATTCTTATAATGTTCAAACATTAATATTAAACAAAAATTTGTTGATATTCATTATAACTTCAAATTAAATAGGGTAATCAGTTTCAAATTTAACTTATTCGTTATTGAAATAATAATTGACTGTCGATTCATTCGCATATTTATTGTATATATTGTATTAGAAATTTTATGATTCATACAATTAAAAATACGAATTGTAATCAATACAAAATTATTCACCGTAAATAATTTAAAAAAGTTCCAATTGCAAGCCTTGTAATGTGACCAAGTCAGTATAAAAAATGTGGTAGAAAATAATTTTTATTCGGATCAAAGGGTTTTATATTTTATTTCAAAGTATACCAATTTTGTAATCATGTAATTTTATTCTTACAACCTCATTTAGGCAAATACATTTTTATTAGATTATAAAATTTTATCTTTTTATAATGTCAAATTTTAAATACAGTGTAAATTTAATCATTTTTATGTACTTGAAAACATATAAAAAAAACCGCTGAAATTAATTACGTAACACAAACTATGTTAATGTTATTAACTCAACTCAATTTTGTCACTGATTGCCTTTGACTTAACTTTAACGGCATAATTACAATTATTATAATAGATAGTAATATTTAAATTTTATATTAAATCTAGCACGATCTTTTAGATTCATAGAATGAAGAACTGCTTTGGCTAAATTAAATTTGCTTAAAAAGATCTCCATGACTTATCGGATAATTAACGTAAAATCGTTGGTATTAAAATTGACCATTATTAAGAAATAATTGAAGCTTTTCGCGCATTAAATTATAAGGTTTTAAAATAAAGTAGGCAATATAGAATGAAATACGATTAGAGAGAGAGTTGATTTTTAGGCGCGTAGCCTACAGAGAATATGTAATGTGTAAAAAACCTATAATTAAAGTAGAGAAACAGGCATTAAGTTAAAAAAGATACATGTGTTTTGTGCATGACGAAAAAGGAATGCCAGCTTCGATAAGGATAGAAGACAGTGCGATGCTATTCGACGCCCGGCAAACTGGAATCCACGATGAAAATTTTCCATTTTTATGTCAGTCAGGTCAGCGCGCGCCAGAAAGGCGCTCGACGCGATACATAAGGACGCCGAAGAATATAAATGGCCCGTTAAGAGGCGCCCAATGCTTGCCCGTTCGACGAATAGTTTAATTACTTTTCTGCATTTGTGGCTTCTTTTGAATTCAACCTGCGCCCCGAGTCGACCTCTAAGAAATCAGTTTTATCGCGATGGGCGCGCGAGCAACCGGGTTACGAACCGGTATATATATATATATATATGCTTATAAGCCAGCGAGCCAAACAGCACCGCGACGATTCTATCTAAGCAGGTAAGAAGAGTCCTCGATGTGCAGCTCGTGTCCCTCGTAATCGCGCGCCAAATGAAGCCTTTTTTCTTCCGCTGCTCCCTCGCGGCCGAGGACGCTGCGGTCCCTGTGTCGGACGTTAAAAAAGTGCTCGACTCTGTTTAGAATATTCGAATGACGGTTCACTCGGAACTTGCGAAGGTGTCCGCTCGACTTTAATGCCTCGTGTCGAACTTCCAATTGGTCCTACTCGTCCTTCGAGCCAAATACTTAAGTAATTCTAAGTGCTTGGGCATACAAATTAAGCCTTTGTTTAAAAAGGTAATAAATGAAATCTTCAAGAATTCAAAAGTTCTTAATAAGTGCAACGAATACGAATATTCAAAAATGAATTCTTCATTGTTTATTTACAATCGTTCCAAAGAGCGTAAACTCTTGAGGTCGTTGCTCGGCCGAATAATTACTCCCATTAAAAATGTGCAGTTCCTTTTATCCGAAAACCATCAAATTTAACTGAAGAAAAGTTCATTATCCGATGAGTACTTTGTACAACATCGTGAAACTTGGTTTGAAATCTAGAGGGATAATGGAAGCCGAGAGAGAGAGAGAGAGAGAGAGAGAAAGAAAGAGGGTGGTATGGAAAGTGTGTGTGTGTGAGAGAGAGAGAGAGAGAATCATGTTCTGAAAAAGAGAGAATTGATAACAAGAGGTCCTCTAATAAAAGGGTATGCGAGGGGTGCAGAATTAATATAGGAGGGAATAATTATTATTGGTGATCGAAGCCGATACTACCAAAAGATAAGAGCAGCCAACTCTTCCAGCTTGCTAGTCAGTCTGGCACTTTGCATTTCCACTCAAGACCAGTCGATTCACCATCGTCCCTCGTCACTCCACTCATTCATCTCTCTCTCTCTCTTTCTCTCTCTCTCTCTCTCTCTCTCTCTCTTTTTATATATATATATATATGTACGTATATACATATACATTTGTCTCTCTATCTCTCTTCCCTTTCATCTCGCTTCTCTTCTCACCCTACCAGTGTTCATCTCTTAACTACGTGCTGACTTTAAAAATTCATTGGCTGAACAGTCTAAAATAATTTAGATAATGCCGATAAGGAGCAGATAACGCTGTTAACGCAGTGCTTGTTCGTTTTTAATTTGCATTTGCTATGTAACTGCGAGCCTATTTACGAGAAGATTTTGCAATGCGATAAAGTTAGGCGAGGACAAATTATCTCTGTAACAAAAGAAACTAACTTAGTTCGGTAACCGTGAGAAAAACATGTGAAAACAATGTTTGCCGATGCTTTTTTGCTCCGTTACTTTTGTCATTTTTTTTTATTTTTTTTTTAAATTTTTCAAAGGAATTTTTTTCAACGCGTTACACGCAACGCATCATAGACAATTTATTCTTCTTCCTCTTCTTCCAACCGAAACAAATTCAATACATCGGAAATATAATCAATGATTTTAATACTTCGTTCTATTTGAAATTAAGCTATTGTATACTTTATATGGCACTTGAAGGAAGCATTTTTTATTGTTTTTATATACCCGAACGCATATTGGTAATTGAATAAAAGTACTTTGATAATAAGTCTTTTAAAAATGATCGGACCATTGAATTTGATTAATTTAAACCTGTAACACGATTGGAGATCATCTTACGAATCTAGTATACTTACGAATTATAATTTTATTTTACAATACTAATGCGCAAAATCGAAGGACTTAATTGTATGAAAATGTTTTGAAATTACTCAATAATCGAATAATTTAAAAAAAAATTCATAGTATAAAACAAGTAAAGTTAATTTATAGTAATGCGATCTTATCTTTTCGTCATACATAAAGCCATTAATTAAAATAAAGATAGTCAGATATTACTTAAATTGTTTTTTAATTTACATTAATAAATAATTGTTTCTTACGGTAAATATTATACTTCCATAATTTTTTTTTTTTAATTTGTAATGCTGAGAGCCCAAATTCAAAAGTATTTTTCTCACTTCCATACATTAAAGACGAAAATTTATCGCAGACCGATCTAATAATTAATTTCAAACGCAATTTGATGGTTCCTTGCTGATTTAATCCAACAGCGTGTTCTCTCCTGTTTCTTTCCCGAGGATTTCCTTAAGCAGCTTCGTTATTCGTCGTTATTAGCCTGCGTTTCAGCGAGCATTAATTGATTCGTTCCAATGAGCTGCTGAAAAGTCCTCCAAGTTTGACATTGGATCAATATCAAAAGCCGAATTCTCCTTTATCATAAAATAAATCATTAGCATTAAATTTCTTCTTATAATTATACACCAGGCTTATATTTTCATCAATAGATAAAACGGCTCTTTCACTTTTCTCAATACTTATTTTTTAAACATACTGAGATTCCGTTTACTTATAATTGCACAAGGTGTATCAATTGTAATATAGTTATAATCAACTTTGATTAATTGGTTTTGATTGAAGTATAGCTTGCGATAAAAAATCATGAATCAAATTTAATTCAAATATTATAACAAATATTATTTCACGAAGTGAAATTCTGCTGCACAATGAGAATTAAATTGATTTTTTTGATTTAATAAAATCAGGTCAAATTAATGTAGTTCTTGAAGTTTTTATATTTCTACATAATAATACACATGTTTTACGATTCTCGTACTATTCGAGATTTAAAAAACAATAAAATAGATAAAGATTATCTTATGCAAAAAAAAAAGTTTATTTTAATTTGTATTTAAAATAGTAGGTTAATATTAAAAATAATGATTAAAACTAGTTAGAAAATTATTCGAGTAATACGAAATGTTTTTAATAAAATATTGAAAAGTAAAATTTTTTTCATATCTGTAATTCGTAAATTACATTTGAATATATTAACTTGGTACTTACTTAATCTTAAAATGACTTGTTTGTTAATTGAATGATTAACATTTTTTGATTATAAAAATTTAACTCAATTATAGAAAGCATAAATAAATGGCAAAAAATTATAATTACTTAAAATAATCTTCGATTATTCAAGATAAAAATAATGAATGCTGCTATTCGTCTCTTCATCGCTTCTTTATCAAGCTTATTTAAATTCGTATTTTTACCCCGTAACTCATGATGTTCACTTGTTTTTGTTAATTCAATTTCAGATCTTCTCAATCACTTACAAGATATATTCATTAAGTGCAATAAATGCACGTAAAGAGATTAGTATCAGTTAAGTCCTTGTATAATTATAATTCAAAGAAGTTTCACTTTGTATAAATATATTAATTCAAGATATTAAACGAATGGTGTGCTTGATTTTGTACTGCATTTTATTTTTATTCGTCTAAGCAATAAATTTTCGTATTCAATGAAAATTTTTGTACTGAAAAACTGCTGTATTTACAAATATTTTAAACGGATAAAGCCATTTATAAATCTACATATATTTATATGGATCTCAGTAAAATCGATGGGAAAGATTTAATTATCTATTGATTTGGTGTACGGTATAGAGAATATATATTTTGAATAATTATCGAATAAAACCATGTAAATGTGACCTAAAATAGAATATTTCGAACAGATATATGCACTTTTTTTCACCGTGTATAAATAAGAGTATAAAATATAAAAAAATAAACAGGTGTTTACGTTTTATAACTACTTTTAATTTTTGAAAAAAATTTACACGTTAAATATACGTAATGACCATGGTAAGCCTCTTAATAATTATGATTTCTTTACTTCTATCACATATGTAATAGTAGTGTTAAGGTATAAATAACATTATTATTAAATTTATAATTAATGTATCAAATATAAATACAATTTTTTCCTAATTAAAAAGCAATACATCTCTGCAGTGACATTATATAATATGCAGGTATATATTTGTAATTCTGTGTAAAGTATGACAGAGAATAGTATTGGTACATTGGAAAAACTCTAACTTAGGGTTCAGATAGCCTTATACAGATATGTCAAAAACTGCAATGAATTATTTAGATAATAGAAGATAAGAAAGGTAGAATTAATTATAAAATAAGAAAGGCTCGAAGATATTTATTAAAATAGCACCGCAAATTATTGAAAGACAAAGGCTATGCGCTTAATAATGTAGATCCCTCGTAAACCAGTTTTGTTTTGCGCTTAGAGACAGACATAACTGGATGACTGGTTAATTCAATGAAATTAATGCAAACTTCTAATCACACGTAAGAATCGATACATTGGATCCCTTCCGTAGCTCATTTCTCATATTCTTGCTTTATTTCTACTGGCGCACAACCAAGACGCGGACTCTTCTTTTTACGAACAGATTATCGGAATTAGACGGCTGCCGATCGCGGCGAACAGTTTCAACAAAATCTGTTAACTTCCAACTAGTTTTTGTCATCAAATTACTAGAAAGGTATACGTCCAACAAAGAAGTTCGTTGAATTTGCGATCTTCTTAACCTTAGATATACAATTCAATACTTGGAATTCATTGTACATCAAGAGCCACAAAAAGACGCGAGCTTAAGATCACTCGTACGTATTTGTATTTTTATAGTTATAGATTACCTTCAAAGTGATGCTCTTACTTTTCAATTAATACTAATACGACCAAGGGTCGGCATCATTTTCGCAACTTTTCTACCTTTTAGTAAGTGCGGGATTTCTTTTTTTTGTTTATCAATATATATAAACATTGCTTAGACTAAGAATAATTGTATATTACATATATATGAATTAAACCAAATTTCAAGCTAGTATATTTACTAATTATTTTATGATTTATATGCTTATAATTTGATCTGATTTTAATAGTCTTACTATTGTAAATAAGCTTATTTAAATAATCAAATGCAATACTAAAAGTTATTTATTTACATTGTACTGTAAATAGTATTATAATTGCCTCATAATATTTTGTTTTATTAATTTTACAGATATTATGATTTTAGAAATATTTTTGCATAATAGATAATAACATTAAAATTTACACGATCAATAATAAGGCATTTTATGCGCACTTTTCATTTAAACGAAATATTGTAATTTTTGTAACTATAATAAAAATATTACATATAATAATAAATTTAACTTGAGTGTATTTATCTAAAATGAGCCTTGGTTCAAATTGTTTCGTCTCTTCATTTTACTAAAAATATAACTAGGAAACAATAATTGTATGAAGATTTCATTTGAAAATCATATTTGAAAAATGATGCTTTTTATTGATTTTAATAATAGAATAACTTGAAGAAGCCCACTTGATTACTGCACGTTATAATAGAAATGTTATAATAGACGTAAATTAATAATATTTAGACGTATATGGTTTTATGATTAAATAAACAATAACCTTGATCGTGTGCGAAAGCTCCTTAGCCAAAACGATCTGGGCTCGATGATGAATTTGGTTCCATCCGTCAAAAGAAATTCCCCTAGGGCTTGGTAGAAAAGAATCTCATGATTCTCGCGAGATTAGCCAACGTTTGCTCGACGGCCCCCATTTTCCAACGATTATCTCTCGAGCATTGACGAAAGAAAAAGGAAGCAGAATTGCTGCGCGAAGAAAAATTTGGTCGGCCGTGCGTACGCACAAATTGAGAGAGCGTTAAAGCAAAAATGAACTGAAGCCAACATTTTCAGAGAAAATTGGCTTAGCAAAATCCCCAAGGCTTAAATCCTATAGCTAAATCCAATTCCTTAGCAACAATTAGCGACCCATTCTTTAAATGCCGACTTGCGGTCGGCGAAATGATCCTCGTGTACTTAAGGTTATGGAGAATTCAAGGATAAAGGAGAAAGAGTCTGAAATTCAGTTAAATAAGAAAAATTATAAGAAATATGGATTCTGCGCTATATAAAAAATTAAAATTTACGAACAAAATTGTTCGGAAATAAGTAATATTGTGATTTGAAACAGATTTTTCGAATACAAATAACATCTGGTTGTCAATGGATCCTTAAGACAGAAGCAGTTGGGCGATGTGTTGAGCTCACAATATATGGTTTGGTAAGCTGAATAATTATTATATTAAAAATTTAATAACAAAATAACAATCTATCAAACTACAGGCATTATATTTATTTAAATATTTATAAATTAAAGCAACTATTTGTGAAATGTACTACAGCGTAATCATTTATAAAATTACTTGTACAATCATCGTCGTCTTCTATTTATATATAATATATTCATGTATCATTGTGTAACAATTAAATAAAATAGAATAGATTAAATATAATTAGAAATTCTACGTATTATGAAATTAAAAAAAAAAAATTAAAAAAATATTATGTAACTTATTTTTGCGCAAATGAAGAATTGCGCTTGATAAAGGCATAGAAAAACAGAACGGAATTTTAATTCAATAATAATTAAGTCTCTCTTTAAAATTAAAAGAAAAAAAATTCTTACGCGATAAAGATGAAAAATTGATTGCGTACAATGAAACGTAGTGAAGCATTCGCTAAGATAACGGATATATAATTGCAAATTAAATGGAAATTTAGCGGTGATTTGACATCTAGTCCAGGAAAAATTGAAATTCTTAAGGGAAAAGGAATTTTTATTTTTTGTATTATTAATATTATTATTATTGTTATTGTTATTAGTAGTAGTAGTAGTACCAATATAATTATTCGTGTAATGATCGGTGGGAAAAAATGTATAATAAATGTATATATATATATATTGAAATCAACTACTGAGAGGGCATAAGTGGCCTCGACAGATGAAATCAACCCCAGAGTGGTCGAAGGACACCCGAAGGTGCCGAAAAGAGGGAGGCGAGCGGAGATTATTACAGTGCCGAAGGTTATAATCTATGGACGTTCCCGTCCGACTGGGCAACCACCGAGGAGAGATTTACGAGGCTTCTGCCGCGCCAACGTGGCCGCAAATCCTGGTGTTCCGGTCGCGACACCGGCCGTCGAGGTAAATGCGCCGCGGATTCGCGGCCGAGCCGGCCAGGGGGGACGCGGTCGGGGGTCTCGTAATCCAGTTGCCGCCCCGGATCGATCCTCGCTCGAGGACGAGCCCGCGCCTCCTGGTGCACGCCCGAGGGGACACTTTCGTCCCGAGTGTCGCGGGCCAACTATTCGAGGAGCTCCATAGAAATAAACAATCGCTGCCATCATCGTCGGCTCGCTCCCGCTGCTGCCGGTCGACCGGTGGGCTCTTAGCCCCGATATAAGGAGCCAGGATAAATCTCTGGCTCTTATCTCTTTTGAATAATGGCCTTTGTCTCGCTTCTTTTTTAGCCTAGGACCGGCCTCTTATTAATTGCTAGATGACTATTTGACTCTAATGGGTATTATTGGTAATAGAGGCCTCTTAACGTTCAAATTAATCATTCGCGACGGATCAAAAAAGTCTTACAATTTTTTTTTTTTTAAATTATTATCTCGATGAGCCTTAGTAGGCGATTTTCGAATTTTTTTTCTCCCCCCCCCCGACTCACGGCCTATGAATAATATTTACGGAACGAAAATCAATGTACACTTTTTTTCATCATTATTGTACATTATTTACGCCGTCTTCTTTTTTTATTTCAACGATTGCGATGAAATGCCGTAAATTGTAAGATTATTCTTCACGTGCAAATTGTTCTTGTACTATTAAAACTTTGTTTAATCATAATGTTTACTTTTTTTCATTATAATATGTATACATAGATATATATATATATATATATATATATATATGTATAGATGTATATACATGGATATAATAATAAAAGTACCGAAGTACAACGTGTATTTACGGACCATTTAGATAATAATTTAATTATACATCTTATAACAATGATTACGCAAATAAAATGTTTCGAAATAAATTGCGTTATCATCAAATGGATAAGTCATTTATAAAAATATAATTTCAGAAAATAAATCAAGCGTGACACTCGATAGCAATCGTCAAAATCACCTTTTCTTAATTAATCGTTTGCCATTCAAAAATATTTCTTTATCTAAGATCAAATATTTATGTCTCGAAAAATCTAAAACCTATAAATCTATCCAATCAATTTGAGAAGTTCGTAACTAAAATACGCTCCATTATATAGCATACAAAAATAATAGTGTAATGGCTAACATTTGATATAGTCATACCATTACACGACTGATAGAAATCTTAAGACAACGTATACAATCGACTAACTCAAATATTGCTTTGTTCCGCTTAATTTCAGAAGCAGAAAATAATTTTAACTTTGTAAGTTGCGGCCGATGCCGAAACCCGACGATGGTTAACTTATTGCAAGGACTTTTGAAATTTGCGACCGAGGGAAAATAATCAGTGCGATGTTTCTCGAATTGATTTCATGGGCGGATGTAACGCGAAACGTTATTTACATTGATTCGAACTCGTATTATTATCGAGAGATCGCGCGCTGTCAGTATTCGTCCACGCAGAATGGGAAGAAGTCGTTTAAAATATTTTTAAATATTTTAAAAGCCTTGTACACTTTAATAGTGTGTTGTGCGCGTAAAAAAAATGCCTCTCGACAAAGGCATTACCCACCTTGGCTTGTTGCGCCAGGCGATTCCAGGCTCGCATCGGAAAGGACATCCGATCGATAGGCAATAATCGAGAGCTTTTCCAAAATCATGCCCGCACAGCAACTAATTTGTGCAATAAGAATGGGTCGAGTGTCGAGCGCACTTTTGAAATTGTAGATAAGGGAGATGCGTCCACGGATGAAGGGGGGGGGGTGGAGAGACACGAAAATCAGTTGACAATGACAGATTAAAAACGGGGCCCTAGAGAGCAAATCGAGTCGAGTATCGACATCGGTTTGGAGCGCCACGAATTCGATCGATCGCCCGTCCATCGGCTGTGTTGCGACCTAAATCTTGTTCGTGTGTGCGTGCGTGCGCACACGGGATGTCTGGCCCACAGGTACGCCCGCACACGAGCGCGGCGACGGGCTCGCACACAGGTGAAAAACTCACGCGCTTCTACGAATTATGGCTACGCATTCAGCTGTCCTCTCTCTCTCTCTCTCTCTCTCTCTCTCACTCTCTCTCTTTCTCTCTCACTCACTCTCTCTCTTTCTCTCTCTCTCCCGATCGCCTCAACTCCCACGGAACTATTAAGCGAGCGTTCGAGGTAATTAAGATATAATCGATCTTGCCCGACCAACCGATCCCGGCATCTTTCGAATTCCGACGTCATGCGCCGGCTATATTCGTTTTTCGGCAATCCCTTACACAAATTCGAGTTTGAACATCGTCGTTATGGCTTAAAACATAACCGACGGCAATGAAAGTCACGCGCGTTAGTGATTAAGGGTCACACGATTCTATAAAACTCGTTTACAACAATTTAGCCGGAGTCAAGGACTTTGGTTTCGACTAATCCTGCTATAGATTATCGCATTTTATCGTGCAGTTTACTCGTGTGCTTACATTGCATTTAGTTTACGATTGTACATTTTTCGAATGAAAAAGACCAACGCGGACTTTCTCCCACTGTCTCTCTCTCTCTCTCTCTCTCTCACTCTCTCCCTCGTTATACACATTTGACTCTAGGTTTGGTCGATAGTCCCTCGTAGAAGTCAATGCTTGTAAAAGCGAAATTCCAATGCAGCTCACGAATAATAATAAACTGCAAACTAATTATTTATTCGCGTTAAATAATATTATATTATATAATCGTCGAGAAACCAGGATACGTTTGTCTCAACGTCCATTACAGGCATTAAATGTTGAGAAAAGCATATAATTACCCTTGCATAATTGTTTTAATATGAAAACTGAATTTTTTGTATTTTTTTTGTATTACCGCGTTTAAAAAGGTTTCATAATTGTAATAATTAAATTGTACTTTTTGACCGAATGCTAAACATATTATTGTGAAGTTTAGTCTATGTATGAGTTTAGTCGTAAATATAAAGTATACAGGCACGTACTGTAGAATCAGAAATATCGTCGATTTTATGGTATTGGTTGACGATGTGCTTGTAACTATTGGAAGAATTTAAATGAAAGACATATTTATAAATTCTCATTGAAAAGAATGTTATACCGTTAAGGTTCATAATAAAACTAGATCCTTAAAAAAGTTATATACCACACGCCTTATCGATGATTATAATTTAAATTTTCGACCTCGTCTTATATTTTATTCACACAAGATACTGAAATCACAGTTTTCAGCCTGACGTCGTTCTCTCTCTTAAGATCATTCGCATTTTTCTACTTTTAAATATCTAATTAAATGTCTTATTCTCATCGCATAAATACACGCTGCCTTCTAGGAGTTATACAGACATGTAGGTGTGCCTTGTGTGTGTTTACATACATTGTGAAGATTAATTTCTGGACAACGCGAAGTGCCAAATGCCATTGTGCCAAATATAAGCAAAATCTGATTTATTTTTTTCAAAAGATTTCAAAATGTAAAAAATAAATAATTGATTATAGCGATGAAATATTTTTTCCTGACTTTTGATAACAACATTGCGTAGCAATGGTTAATTTGTAAATTATGTCTTATTATTAGCGTAACTTGAATTTAAAATATTATCAAAAAAAAAGTATATATATATATGTGTGTGTGTGTGTACGTGTGTGTGTGTAAATCTTTACGTCTCATTGGTAAGTAATAATAATAAATTGGATTAGTATATGTGTTTTAAAATGATGTCTGAAAGCTTAACTACTGATTATTTTAGATGCGTATCCAAAAATTAGCATCCATATATATAAACACATCCTCAACATCAACATTTTGACAGAGATACAAGCCAACAGTTTATGCAGATACTGTCTCGTGAATTTATCCTCCATGGGAAAGTATTCAGCGTCTCGTTGTCGTTAACATATCTCGGTTATGCTGTCATTCATTTTTTGCGCTTTCTCATTATTAATTACACGCCGTAATATTAGCAATATCCCAACGCTCGTAAGCACTCAATTATAGAAAAAATAACAATGCAAATAAAAGTTGGCCTCTTCGCCGGTAAACGATTACCCGAGCTTCGTAACAATCGGGTTTACAATATCTTATTTTAGCCGAAGTTGGATCGGGGTGGGCCGGGGGCGCGGAGAGAATTCTTTTATTACACAACTAATCGTAAGGGAGGAAGATCTGGCTTTTGGGGAGGCCTCGTCCGTGGCCTCCCTCGAATCTCTAAATCATTATCGAGCGCAAACAGTTGTGGCTTCTCTCGTCCGATGAGAGCCTTCGTTTATAAGGAATACACGCGAATACCCGAGCGCCAAGTCAAAGTCCTTACTCTCTCGGGTCATGATTTCACGCAGCATCACCTGCTACGATCGTTCAGTGAATTATTCACCTGTGCAGCCAACAGGTGTGTCCTTTGGCTACCTGCATTTATAGGTATGCTGCTCACTAGTCGGCGCAGCTTACGAAAGCATAAAATACTCGCTGATAATTACGGCATTTTGTCATTCTAATACAGGCGTTCGCTTATGCTCGCTTATAAATATATATGTATATAAACGTATTCGCGTGCACGAATAAGCGCGGCACATCAACGTAGCGTACCTCAACTTTACTCGGGGATTATTAATTTTTAATCATTATCGTTTTTCATGTCCACTTCATTTGGATTATCTTGAAAATTAACAGCTTATCTCGATTACTCGCTACTGGAAGGTGGCATTTTTACATTTGCTTTAACTGCAGTGGTAGGCTGCCACGTCTTTGACCTTATGCAAGCGGAATAACGCTGTTAGAATAATTGACGTCCCATGATTACAGCTGAGTTCCATTATGCAGAGAACTAAATATAACTTTCGTAAGCTCAAATATTTAACGCGATTTCTTAGCTCTTTATGATGCCATTTATAGAATGGATCCCCTCGTGCTGGCTTATTTTACAATAGGATTTATCTATAGGATGTTAGTAATTTTTTTAACAATTTTTATTTTTGTCCCATTTGATTAATATCTAGATTAGATGAATCCCAGCCATTTGGTCAACGATGGTATAAAATATTTATCTCGAGCAAGCTCTTAATAAATTAAGTTAACTATGAATCCGTAACGTGCGCAATCGATTCAACCATCGGTTTAATGATTTGTTGTGATCCGCGTGATAAATTGCTCCTCGATTTGCCGTTGCCAAAACACGATAAATATTTTCAGTTTTTCACAGAACTAAATCACGTACTTTTCACTTTGATTTAAATTTTGTGCTCTCGTTCCATCTCCTCCTCGCGCACTCCCCCCCCCCACTCCCCATCTATCCTATCTCTATCGTTCTCTAAAAACGTACGCTAATCTTTAGCAATATTGTCGCATAAAATAATACACGTGCGAAATGGTTGGCGTAAAGGGCAATTCCTTCATTGCCATTGAATAGAATGTAAGGGCAATTGGACGTATCTTATCGAAACCCTTATTAAGTAACTCTTACAAGAGGCTTTATGAGTCAATTTATAAAGTTGAATTAAATAAGTTCTGCAAACCTCGGGCAAGAGATTAAAAAAAAAAGAAAAGTTGATGGTGCAGTATCCGCTTTCGACGTATTGAAAGTGTCGTGCGATATTGATAATCGAACGTCAAAAGATTTGGTCCCTTTGTTTTCTATACAAATATAAGAAATACTGCCAGCGATTACGCTACATATGCAGGTTTCTTTGTCAAAGTACACTAGGCTACTTTATATGCTTGGGTTTGAGAACCGCCAGCAGTGCGAATATTCGTGCCAAGGGAAGAGAGAGGAGGGTCGCATGAAGATGGTAGAGGGAGAGACACAGAGGAGCCAAGAGGCACCTAATGCGGGATTGGTCGAACGACCAGCAGAAAATTACTTTTGTAGACCCCCTGCGGGAGCGATGGATGTCTCTCTTGTCTCGAGATCCTACAATTCAAATACCCTCTTTCTTCTTATCTCTCTCTCCCTCTCTCTCTCTCTCTCTCTATGCACACACACACATATATATTTATATATACGCATACGTACATACGCACATAAAAACATACATATATACATATATATATATATATATATATATATATATATGTATAAATGCATATGTATGTTTCTTGTCCCTTATTCGCCATTTCATACATGCATGTAGGTATTATTTATTTGTATTTTACAAATGCCCTCACAGCAAAGGGCAATAAATGTAATCTTTATCTTATTTCTCTATATTTCGTACAGTCAGCTTATTAAGTTGATCTCCTAATTTAAAAATAAGAAGCAATGATAAAACGAGATGCTTATTAATTCCGAGAAATCGTCTAAATATTCTTGATTCATTTTTTCATAAATGACATTGCTGTAACACAAATAGGTGTTATCCATGCCACACACGGGCGCTCACGCGCACGCACAACTCACACAACATAAATTATTCAAAATAATTCTTACAAATGTGCTTCGGTATTTGTAAATATAATAATATAAAAAAAACAAAATTTCTTTTTTAAATTATGTATCAAATTTAATAATGTAATTTGGAAAAAATTACAATATTATCCAAAACTATGCAAACGCTAAAAGAAGAACATTCAAATATGTTAATATAAATATTTCCAAACATGATAAGATTAACTATCTTGTATTAGAATATTAAGTACCGTAGCGTGAAAACTATACTCGTGACGATGAAAATTTAAAATACCCTCGATCCAAAAGAAAATGTATGAAAAAATTAGAATGACTGTATCGTGAAAATGGTAATAAATTGAAAATATAAGATAATCTATTTGTATAAATATTTAGGCATAATAATAAAAGCCAAATAAAATGATTCAAATGAAAGATAAATTTTCATCAGCTAAGTAAGAATTTGATAAATAAGAAGTTCCGAACGTTTTTAAAACTATCGAATTAATATTAATAATATTACACACTAGTAGTAAAAAGTGCGATTACTTTTTTTTTTGGTGAATTCGGGGCCCTTGAAAAATAACCTTGAAGAAAGATAAATTGTAAAAGAACTAAGAAAGAGAGAAAAAAGAAAGGGTTCTTTACATAGACCTGAAAAATAAACTGTTTATTATTTGATATATCGTAAAGATATTTATCTTATGAATCATATGTAGTTGTCAATGCAACAGCGCGTAACATTTCTCTCATTCTCTCTTTTTGTCTCACTCGTAAGCGCTTGAGAGTATAGATCGTTGAGTTCATCTGTTCTTAGAAGAAATTAATATTGGTGTACGATGACAATTCATTATACTAATTATATGTGTTTTGAAAAAAAGGGTTGAAAATTTATCGTTTTTCAGTGATTATGATGTCTTTTTTACAAAATATGTTCCTACCATAAAAAATGGCGATACAATTAATCTAATTTAATAATAATTTTTTAACTATTTAACAGAATTTTCAATGCGAACGAGTATTAAACATGAGTTTTATAATATTTATATTAATTGCCGCAAACTGAATACACTTTAACTGAACAATATTTAAATGCAATGGTCTAATGAGGCTACTTTTCATCTTAGAAGTTATCATTAATTCTTATTATATATGAATATTTGTAAATTTAGCGTATAAATGAATCAGAAATGTCGTAAACACAAGAAAAATGAATATTCATTGATCCGTGATTGATGGTTTTACTCGTATAATTTTATGTAGTTTACTTAGAAGTGAGATAGCAATTTGAAAAAATTTACGAAGGACATTTTCCATGAAATTGAAGACCAATGATCATAAAGTTAAGGATTATGCAAAATTGTAAGCATCTATGCTGTGAGAATATTTACCATTAGCTGTCCAATGTTGATTAAATGCTTTAATAGAGCATTTTTTATTCCATTAATCGCATCGGTTAAATTTTATGAACGAATAAAAAAAAATACCCTTAAGCATAAGGCACACACCATAGTAGACACAGTGACAAGATTGAAGAAAAGAAGAAAAATGTTGACAAATAAAATTAGGGCAAATAACTAAACAAACAAACGAAGGAACGAACGAACGAACGAAGGAAGGAAGGAACGAAGGAACGAGCGAGCCAATGGCCAAACAAACAAACAAACAAACAAACAAACAAACAAACAAACAAGCATAAATAAATAAATAAATAAGAGCATCGGTGTAAGTTAAAAAATGGAGCAGCAAAGGCTGGATGGGATAGCAGAAATTAGATGGGCGAAAATGCAGGGATCGAAGCAGAGACCATAACCAAACGGTTGCCTCTCTGTCTCGCTGGCATTTTAATGGCGTTATAATATATGTATGTTTTGCCACACGAGTGGGCCCAGGGGCAACGCGGCCCCTCAAGATGGGCGTTCGGATGTATCGCGGCCAGGCCTGCGCGCGGCCCCACGATTTCGTCTCACTTTTGGAAGCTCGCTGGCGCGTCGAAGCCAGTTCGAAGCAGCATGAGGCCCCTTCGATATATTCAATCATGAAATTATCACTTCTGTACACGGCCTCGGGACCTTTCGACACACGGCCATACCGCGTTCCCTATTTTTTCCCTTTCACCTTTTCTCCTTTCGATATTTTAGCTTCTCTCCATATTTGGTTCATTTTTTTTTGACGTCTTCCTATTGTACTGGAATAATTTTTTTTTATAATTTATATTCTCTCCTCCCACCCTCCCTCTCTCTCTCTCTCTCTCTCTCTCTCGCTCTCTCTCTCTCTTTCTTTTACATAAATTCCGGATTAATTAATACTAGCGAAATTCATCGGAAAGTTGCTAATTTACGAACGATTCGGGTAATTTTTACAGCTCTTATATTAATATTGTAATGGATTGTTGTGTTTGGCGACTGACGACGAATAATTTATTGCATTACTTTGGCAGGTAACGTGTGACTGTTATTAATTTAATTTCAATGTATCATATGCAGAAACTATTAACGCCTAAAATTATTCATAAAGGAAACATTATATCGTAGATTATTTCATACATTGTAACTCTACGATCTATTCACATTTTCTCCGAGCAAATTATTTTTCACTCCTTATTATAGACTGCAATAATTATACGTGAATGCCGCGAACTGTATTTTATTTTGTTTTTAAATAAGCATTTTAAGCCTCAAATAAGTACCGATAAGACTTTATGACACTCGATACGTACAATCGAATAAAAGTTCTTCGTGTTTATTAATCACGAATACGTAGGCATACTTCTATAATTTTGAAGGATCAATGTTTTGTATTACAATTAGAATCCAACAAATCACTTGTGAATATTCTAACGTTATTAATTCATCACGTGAAGTGACGAATCGCTTATATATTATTTTACGCAAGTATTTGAAACATTACATTTCTCCTAAAAATTATTTAAATTCCTTATAGTAAATTACCCGTGACATGATATAAGCTCATTAAATTTATATAACCGAACTAATTTATTCTAATCGATAAAATTAAAATTAAAATATACATGTTTTTTTTTTTTGCTCTTTTTGTCTGTCTGTCTCTGTCTCTCTCTCTCTCTCTCCCCTCCCTTATGCTGTTTCCTAAAATCAAAACGATTTCTTAATAAGCCAAGCATTAACTATCATAGAATGGATATTCGTCTCAATGAGGCGATACTTAAGAATATTCAAAAATAAATAATAGTTTAGTAATAAGACAGAAAAAGTTGTACATTATATTTTTGTGTATAATAGTGACTATGTTAATGATAAATTTAACATTGTAACGTTTGGCAATTCGATAGTTAAGCTTTGATTGAAACATCATTCGATAAGTTACAAGATTAAAGAATTAGAGGTAGTGAAAAGAGGAGTGAGACGAGGAAAGAATGTACGAGATTGTACCAGAGGAGAGAGACAGAGAGAGAGAGAGAGAGAGAGAAAGATACTGTTGAAAATGGTGAAGACAAAAAATAGAAAGGAATGAGAATCAAAGAACGAACGAAATGGTTCTGTGAGTTGTTACCAATTGATGTAGCATGAAATCGTTCAACTTGGTTTCCGTATAAATTAACTAACGAAAGAAACAGAGAGAAAGAATGACAGAGAAAGAAAGAGAAAGAAGAAGGAGGTAGATAAACTGCGACAGAAAAGAAGGAAAGAAAGGTGTTCGCACTCAATTCACTCTACGCTTTACTCGATTTTCCTTCCCTTTTTCTTTCTTTCTTTCTTTCTTCATTTTTTTATTTTTTTTTTTTTTTTGTTTTGTTTTTTTTTGTGGTCTTAATAAACAAAAAGTATGAAACTTTAAGCGCTAAGAAGGTGATCTGTTGCGGCATTCATTGGAAAACAAATAATGCAGTATGAATTCTAGGGATTCGGCGAGAATTGACGCGCACCCCGGGGGTCGGAATTTTTGAATTTTTTCCATCTAAATATTTTACAATAAAATTTCGACACGCGAAAAGAGTGATCGGAACTCACTTTAATGTCATTTTTCACTTTTAAATCCATTGATTTATTCGAGTACGACGAAGAGAATAATATGCACGAATATACGTACACGGCACTATTAATGTAATTTTCTAAAGGAATTTATTATTTACGATGTACCTAAAAACTTTTTTTACGATCTTTTAAAATCCTTATCGTCCACTGATCAATCCATTTTTCTTTTAATTTTGTCAATGGCTTTTGCTTATATTCGATCATCTTTAATAATTGTCAATATCAGCTGTATAAAGCATTGTTTTTCATTACGTAGAAGAAAGTAGAAATGAAAAGTAGATTAGTAGAAAGGGAGAAACTTATTTCGACTTTCGCTCGGCTAGTTTTTATCGGAATATGTGTTATAATCGCATTGGCTAACTAATCGGGCTTTTAATAAGAAAGCATTATCCCTTAATAAAGTCACCGTGTTTGCATTTTTTGTTGCAGGCCAAGCAATTGAAACGGCTAGTCAATATTATCGGAAGGAAGCGCAGCTCCCATGAAAATATAAGGTAAATACGATGCGACAATCAACAGTTTCGTATTAATACATAACACGTGCTTGCTATATTAGTAAGCTTAAGCATGACAGATGATGGCAGGAATGAAGAAAACGCATATAAAAGGAGCCTATCTTTATAGAGGCTTGGCAAAGGAGAAGGGTAATAAGGATGAAAAAAAGCACAGGCGTCGTGGCAAATCGCCGTCCTTTCTCACCTCGGGGTAAGAATTTTTCTCCTCCTCTTAACTTTATTCCTCCTGCTTTTATGGCACACTCCCGCGTAGCGTTTGGAGCCCCCTTTTTCGCTCGGCGGCCCAGAGTTGTGTGGGTGTAGGCGGTGTGGGTGCGTGGAAAAAAAAAAGTCGAAACTAAAGGATTCCCCGGGCCTGTTAAGAATATTGGAAAGCCGCCTCCAGGGCGCTTAAGCCCAATGAAAACTACCAATGTTGTAGGGCCGAGGATAAAGCCGGGCGAATCGCGCGCGGGCCCGAGCCACTTCGGTGTACGTGGGGCCCTTTTCGCTTGCGCACGCATTCGCTTGCGAGTGTGCGCTGCCGCGAGTCCTCGCTTGCGCATTATACCTTTCCAATCAATTCAGAATTTTTTCCTCTCCTTTCTCTCGCCCGCAGCTTCCTCTCTCTCTCTCTCCTGTGTTATTATTTGTTCCTTTGTGCTCTCGAGAGATGAGAGTGCAAATGAATTGATTTATCGGTGTTTATTAAGATACAAGGGGTCGCTTCGAAGTTTTCGTTACATAAATCACTCACATTAGTTAGATACTTTATGAATATGGATCTTTACGGCCTGGGATTGCCAGCTTTTGCGTTTATTTTTTTAAATTTTCTTAATGGCCGACGATGATTTTCACTTAATAAACTTTATCTTCATTTCGCGCGATAACATCGGGACTTTCGCATAATGGTCGCTAAAAATATTTTTATTTTTTTTTTTTCTTTACCAGTTACTGGTTTTCGTTTCACAAGACACAATAAATATATTTTGAGAAAAACACATTAGATGCGCGTATATTTACCGTAATTTATTAAGCGTTTGGTAATTTGTCACGAGCTTTATCCAATTATTATAATAGTAGATTTTAAATTGTGAAAATAAAAGTCCAAATGCTTAATAAAAGCCCAAAGGATACTTAATTACTCCGGGACCTTAATAATAAGTAAAAAAATGATTGATTTACTATGGCGTTTAATCGACTTTTGAAAACCGTTTTAAATATAAATTGTTCAATAATATTATATTGATTTCACGTTTTTTTTCACGAATATTCTCTTAAATATGGAAATAAATAAATGTAACAAAAAAGGTATGGTAAAATATTGTTACTTTTATATACGATTAAAATTTATCGATATTTTTATAACATAATCAAATCTAACTATACTTTGAAAATATCACACGTACACCTTTATTTTTTTAATTTTTCCCTATTAACTCTACTTCTTTTAATAATTATGTTATCAGTTATCAATCCCATTAAAAATACGTTATTAATCCGATCTCTAAAACGATAAATTATACATTGAAAATTGTACAGCCGCGAACAGCTTTGCTCGCAGACAATTGAAATAATGCAATCTAAACATTTCTACAATTGTAACTAAGAGTCGGGCGATCCATATGAGAAATTAGTGATTTTTCAATTTCAGTTTAAGTACGATGGTAATATAGATTAAGGTAAAAAATATTACATACATCTTGCGACCTTATTTGTCAAAGGTCATCGAATTGAGTTCGCCGTCGTGTTTTTCTCATAACACAAGTTCGACGCGATGAAAATCTCTGTACAAGTTGATAGATCTTCAATGAAATATATAATCATTTCCAATGAGACGCCGTGCGCAGTTTGATTTGAGAATCTTGTTCTTGATTCAATTGGATTTCCGAGCCGGATATTTATTTATGCATCGTTTATATTTAAACGTAAAGACGATCGGATGGATTATAATTCGCCTAACGAACAACGCGACTCGTATTCGCATTAAAAACCTCGCTTCTTCGCGACGATGCAATTGCGGAAGGTCGAAGAAAGAGAGAAAAGAAAGGAAGGAAGGAAGAGAGAAAAAAAAGGAGGAAAAAAAATAAGGACCAATCGGCAGACTACGAGCTACGAAATCAGCAGAAAAGCCTCGGATTCAATTTGGTCGCTAGATCCCTTCGGTTCCTTAACCCATCGCTTAATTCTCCTCGGCGCAACTGGATGGACGCGCGCGCGCGCGCGCACGCACGCACGCACGCACGCCAAAGTACTGGAGGCAATCAGAAATCGCGCGCATTACCGCGTGCCACGTAGCAACAATATGCAGGAGGCATCGACTGGGGTGCGCACACAGTCGTACTACATCAGGCCCGAGCTTACTTTGTTACTTCGGTGTGAAAACGCTGTAAACTTCGACTCGTAAAACCGACTGGTTTAGTGGCCACAAATTTGACCCGAGCGTCTTTCACTTCTCGGGGGCGCGCGCTCGCGCACACGCACGCGCACACAGGCGCAGACGAGCGAGCGCAGCGGGGAGAGAGAGAGAGAGAGAGAGAGAGAGAGAGACAGGTCTTGCTTGCAATTCCAATAAGCCGATGCTTGCACGAGAGCAGCTTTAGACCCAGTACATAGTTTTTAGAGTCGTGCGCGCGCCCGTGCCTTTAATGAGGTACGAAAAGGTCTTTTGAAATGCACACCCTGCGGTGGCCTCTCGGCTTTCTTTTTCTCATAAGCAAGCAGCAGCATCTATATTTATTTAGCTTTTATAGTTTTGGTGCTCTTTCAGCAGCAGCCTTTCGAGGCCTGAAATTAACGGCGTAAGTATACACGTCGCCGATCTAATAATTCTCCTTATAAAGGGCTTAATGCCCAGTGTCATACAATGTTTGCTCCCCCACAACCTTATCAATGCTTAATGTTACGATCGGGCCCCATTTGCGGAATCTGTCTCTTGCGGTCGAATTGATAATCCGCTAATCGATATGCTTCGTTCGGTTCTTACGCCCGCGCCCACATATATGTACGCGCATATACATACATCCGTATATGTATATATATATATATATATATATATATACACATGTACATATACGTATTTACGAACAACTTACGAGATAAGCGGGCTTATTTATTCGAGGCGACAAGATTAAAGCATATATTGATTGGATATTTCGCGCGCGAGTATTTTGATCGTAAAAGAATCAAAAGGCCAGAATCATTATTGTAGAGACTTCGAGCAGCTCGTAAGGTCTTCCACTTTACTGGGAGGTTGCTACTTGTGACTTTATTATCGCATTGGCAAAAAGAAGCAACGAGTGTACGATTCAACTACAAACAACATTTGTACAAGGTCTAGAAAATTTCGGTCATTTTGTTAAATACAGCTTTTTAAAACTCGCATACCTCGGTAATATTTAGTTTACTGGCCTTGTCGTGATAATATTATGATCACTACTTATAATATATATATGTGTGTGTGTGTGTATGCATAATAACAATTGAATGTGAATAAATATCCAAAGTAAGGTGTTTCCTTTTTTCTAATGTGGCCTTTCTATGAATATCGAAACAAAAGTAAAATAATGGCACTGAAAAATCACGCTCATTATAATGCAAATGTTAATTTAAAAAAAAAACAATCAAACACGATTTGGCGTATCCGATAGAGATAAATAAATATATTAATGTATAAATAAATAAAGGCATTCGATAAATCCGTATTCGATGGCAAATTTAGCACGACTGTTCGACAAATAATTATGGGGCAAAAATCGCGTTTGCGTACGCAGAGGATAAATGGAAAAAATATTCTAGGGCGTCAATCGGCGAATTTACGCCGATACATTATTCTGAGCAAAAACGATTCTCCGACTGGGAATAGGTCGAGAGTAATCGTTACGTCCTTTCTTATTTACTTTGCTTAGGAGTTAACGAAAAATGCAGGGATCCTTAGCGAGTAAGCCCCAGGGGCACATGTTCCGAAGATCCGCTTGTTTATAAGAGTCACGTGGGGATCTAACAAGGTAACCTAATACATCTAAAGGGTGCCAGCGTTGCGTGATTGTAAGACGCCGTCCGAAATTCCGTTTGCGTTTGCAATGGAATTCCGAAAATCCCCTAAGCACGTATCCGTGCTCCGTTCGCCAGCCTGCTATTGGTTTTTTCTTTATATACACACACATATATATATAACTTTTATAGCATTACAGTTGTTCGAGAATGCGACATTCGTTTCATTCACTTTATGCTAGATATTTTTTTCGGGGGTTTTTCTTTTCTTTTCATAATAGGCCAGCGAGCACATGTGGCTTTCACGTGAAAATAAAGCACCTCGATTCGCTGGATTCGCGCATCCTTTGGCACTGCTCGGAAGCCCCGAAGGCGTAGATATATTTTTGTTCACGGATGCACCGATACAAAAGGACAACTATGTAAGTATAATGTAACAATAATCTGTTATAGAAATCATACCGCCGGCTAATGGTTATTTGAAATATGTAATTGATACCCAAGCCGTTGGTCATTTATCATTGGCCGTTAGTATTCGATCCTGTGCAGCAGTGACAATGCGAGGCTTCAACAAAGCTCGAAGGAAAGAAAAAAAAAAAAAAGAAAAAAAATAATAATTTATAGTTTTAAGACTCGCCCGCGTGACGAACAAGATACGTATACTTGACCGCGCTGTTGGACTTTCCGCGCTGGAAAGCCATGAAACGCGAGAATTCGAGCGATCCTTCATTCGGAATCAAGACTCCGTGCGCGAGGAGGGAGAAGAGGAGCGCGAAACGTCAAGGCCGGTGTCCTCGATTATCGGCCCGTCCTCCGAGCCTCATAATTTTGATAATAGACGTCTGCGCGTAATTATTCATCGTAATCGATTTGCGGCCTTTTGTGCCCATTAAGCGGGTTGTTAAGCGTGAGTTACTATCGGCCCGTGTAAATCCGTTGGCTCGAACCCACGCATATGGCGAGTGCACGCGGGAGGAAAAGATAACCGCGAAGAAGCTAAACGAGGGACTCGTCGATTAAGGTCTCGCGCTATCGCTAGAATTCTGGAATTAGTTTTCCCGATCTTTCGCGGCCTTTTTTTTAACCGTGATTTTCGCTCAACGGACTTCCACTAATGGTCGAATGCTTATGATTTTTTTTTTTCAATTAAGACAATCATTGCCGGTCAAATATTAATTGGATTATTCGCATGCCTATTATAAACAATGCCTGAAATGCTACATTTGTCAGAGAATAATAACGCTATAATCGCGTTATACGTTAAACTACGTAATATATTATCGAATACTTGTACAGCATGCGATTGAGCTTTCAATGATTACAAAAATTCTGTACACAGTAATGTCAATATGTTTGATGTTTAAATTACCTTTTTAATTAAATCTTCGAATAAAGCGGTAAAAAATTTTCTAGATAACTTGATTTGTAAAATTTATGTAAATTACTATGTAAAATATTATAAATTAAATTTAACATTATTAATTTGTATACTTGAAAAATAATTTTTAATAATCATATGGTTTAATATGTGATTAAATAATTTTAAAAGCAAAAGTTCAGAAGTAAAATGAACGTATAATAATATCAATGTGTAATAATATAATTACAAAATTGAAAGAAAATGCATCGTTCAACAATAGAAGATTAACTTGGTAAAATAATTAATATTACATATAAATTATCGTGGAAGATAAAGATAATTGTAAAGAAAGAAATTAAGAATTTTTCAGTCGAGTGAACATAAAATTTTTCAGCGAGCGAATAAATAGCAATGAGAAAATTATTGTTAATTCTTTTTATCGTTATGGTTAAAAATAAAAAATGCAATTGTTTTGTTTACAAACTGAAGCTTTCTCATTAAACTGCTTGCCAATTAATCGTAATTTTATAATATCAGGAGAATTATACAACAATAAGAGGATAGCTGCGATATTATTTATTCATTGGTATTATTATTAAACGATCCAAGATAAAATTTTAAAAACAAAAGTAAACGTTGATCGCTGTACTGGATTATTAAGATCTCGAATGATCCAAATGAAACTAATTAGATTGTCTCGATTAAGCAATTTTTCCGAATTGAAATTTTTCTTTATACACGCGCACACACACACACACACACCCACACACACATATATATATATATAAGTGCACACACGCGCGCATATCGAATGCAGAAGGAGGACGGAGGCTGGCCACGAGAGAGGCAGATAGATGAATAGAGAGGGGCAGCGGCGGGAAGGGTGAGAAACGAAGGGAGAAGTTTCGCAACGAACGCAGCGGTAACGCCGGTGGAGAGAATCTTTCCACGGGTTGTTCGGCCTCTCGCGCATGACCCAAGAATGAGTGGCCCGGCTAATGTGTCGACCGAAATATTTATGATGATTGTTTATGGACCGTGCGTATATTAGCGCGTTCATCACCGTCGGGCATTCTCTCCCCATCTCGTTCTCTCCTTTCTTTATCACTTTCTTCCAGCGCATATCTTGTTATGCCTCCTTGGCTCTTTCATATGAGCTGCCGAGGTGCGCGAGAAGTGGCCGAGAAAGATATACACGCGTGGCTCGAGGTGAAAGGTGCGAGGAAATCACGGGAGAAAAAAATAAGAGAAGAGAGAAACATTATTGAGGAAAGGACCGAGAAGGCAAAAAAAAGTAAAAAGAAAAAAGAAAGAAACACTAATAAGATATTGATGCACTGATTCATTGATTCTTCCATTGATTTTTTTCCTTTGGATTATTTGCTTAGGCCACGAGGTCCGTATTGCGCTGTAAAAAAAAAAAAAAAAAAAAATACGTATATACATATATATGCGCTCGTCGATCGCTCAGCGCTATTTAAAATTGCGATTCTATTAAGCCGAACTATTTGTCTGCGTGGACTTAAATTAATATATTTCTATTCTCTCTCTCTCTCTCTTCATTCATGCTTCGACGATAAGAAAAATAAAAAGCAAATAAAATACAAGGTGCAATTTTACGTTTAAGTATTTGCCGTATTGACGATGTTACATTGTAATTTCTCATTTTTTAACAAAGACAAGGCAGTTAAATTGCAGATTTTACTTTTTAGTTTTTTCTTAATAATAGATAACAATCGAATGGCTTGAAAGGTAACCAATGAAATAAATATAATTAAAAATTAGAATGTTCTGTATGTAATGATTTGTAAAATATATATATATATATATATATATATATATATACAGAGAGAGAGAGGGAGAGGGAGAATTAAATAAACGAATGAAATCAATGTGGCGCTACGGATCTTTTTGTGTACAAAAAATCGTGGTTGGTTGAAATGGGGAAAAGAGATGAATATGTGTATATATATAGTGCAGAGAGAAAGAGAGAGAGAGAGAGAGAGAGAGAGAGAGAGATGGAAGAAGAGAGGGAGGCTAAGAGCGTGGACAAAAAGGAAAAATAGACCCAACAAGAGATATCCTTTTGTGAAAATCTTTGACTCTCCAGTGAGCCGCACACCGGCGTTGTTAAAAGCGTCTCTTGAAAATGAGACATCTCATTATACTTATTCATTTCTACGAAACCTATGAGGGTTTCCTTTCAGAGTCTTGTGTCGCACGCCCTTTTCTTACTATTCTTCCAGGCACTCTGACTCTCTTGGATCCGTGTCCAGCTTTTGGTCCTTTTACGAGGGTATGGAGTAGACGCTGAGCACTGATGAATTAGACAGTTTGAAGTGAAAACTGCTACCCTGCAACATGTTGCAGCATGAAATATAATTATGGTTCTTTTGGCTCGTAAGTCCATTACCTGAATGTCGAAAGAGCGGAGATCTCACGATATCTACTAAACTACTCTGTGTATTTAAAGATGTGACTCGCGTAGCTTCTTGGAAAGTTAATGGAGTTAAAAAGCGATGCTGGGGGACTTTCCTCGGACACAATTAAAAATCAAAGCACTGTGCCACACCCCGTGTATGCTTCCTTAATACTAATAGCCTATTAGCCTTCCCAAATTCAATGTCTCCTCCGAGATTAGCTAACTGCGTAAATAATTTCTAAACGCGAGGCATTATTTACAAAAAAAATTCAGCTAACCTATGGATAATTATTTTTCCGCGCGGCCTTATTTATCCCTTTATTTATCTTTCCGACTACGAATACCAAACACTGCGAGTCGAATTTTTCAAAATATATCCATGTCAACGTAAATATCAAATTGTGGAGTTGAGGGTGCTCCACGTCGATAAAGAATTATTGATCTAAAGTAACACTCGGTTGTTTAGCAATTTTTTCCCTGGTGGTTTGCATAAAATTCTCAGGCCTTTTTTAATATACTTCATATAAATATATATATATATATAACTGTGTACATAATCTGTAAATATTATTGAGATTTTTTTAAGAGCCAGTACTGTGAAAACACGAATAAGACAGGCGCGAAGCTTAAGACATCATCGACAAAGACATTAAGTTTTGATAAAAGCGATCGTTTTTCGATTAGTCAGTATAGTTGTTACGAGCTGTCTTAACTTAATCCGGCATAAATAATGTAATTACAAATTTTTCCGCACGGACGTTTATGTTACCTACGAAAGTAATACACGTTTTCCATTAGATGTATACCTTGGTTGTGATAAATTGCGATTTTGTCCTATAATTTAAATACAATCTTGGTAAGCCGTATTGCGCTCAATCCAGTTTCCTTAATAATACGAGGGTTATTAATCGTTAGGCCGCTTAAATGTTAACGAATCCGTCACGCCTTAAAAACTCGATGCCTATAGAACAATGTCGGTCGAACGAAGAATTCGATATATAATTTGATACAAACGGATAAATGGTCCAGCGTCAAATGAAACTTAGCTCAACTAGTATCACTTAGTTAACTTTCCAGCGTATAAAATTGTTCTTTACGAGGGTGGTGGTACACGCATTCCCGGCAATAAAGCTGTAAAAATCTATCAATCCTTCGCCAATTTGCAGGCGCACGTAGCGCGGCTACGCGCCAATGAAGACATTAAAGTTTCCGATCGATAAGCGCGCGAGAGAGAGAGAGATAGAGAGCATAAAGAGAAGAAAGAAAGAAAGAAAAAAATGGATAATCGAGTCGCAGGAAGGAGGCCGTCGATGGCTGCGATTAGGTAGAAAAGCGAGGCGGCCCTACGAATTACATCGGGCTAATTCTGGAAATATCGCTCGGGAGACAAGGGGGGGAGTAGTCCGTGCTCATCGGAGATGGACAGATCGCCGTCCGCGCGTGGGTAAGCTTGCACGGGGTGCGCGCTTACGAAGGAGCGCGGGAGTTTCGCGTATAAAAGGGCCGAGGCGACAGGGAGGGTACAAAGGGACACCCCTCCTAAATTTAACGGAGAAACGCTCACAGGGGGGTAACAAATCGCTCGTCGAGCTCGCTGACCTGCGCCCGCTCGGCGACCCTCTCACGTAATGACGAGGCGTCGGCGTAAGGGCCCCGGGCCCGGAGCCTCGGGACATGTGGGCTCGGTCGCTCGCTCGCGCGCCCGCTCGGCCAATCGCTCGGGGACGCGGAAAAATGGCGGGAGGCCGGGGGTAGGCCCCGAGGCGAGGTGCAGGCAGTCGGAAAATAAGCCCTTAACGAGGCGAAGATTGACTTTGACAATGCGCCACGGCGTCGAGGCACTCGAGAGGAAGGGCGCCATTGGCGAGGCTCCATTGGAGGCCTGCTCGACAATGCGTCCTTGAAATCCATACCTCATGCTCGGCGCTGCACGCGCCCACGGGCTCGGGGCCCGGGGACGTCCTGGACGGCGACAAAGGAGGGAGCGCCCCGCGCACGGGACCGCGCATGCGCCCCGGTGCACAATGCCGCGGCTATTTTTCTCGCAAAGTCCGAGGACCTACGGCCACTGCCGGTGACGACACGGATTTCATTATGCGCGCAGGTTGACTATTGGTCTTTTATTTCTCGCCGCCTCGAGAAAGGGACGAGATCGCGCTCGCTATGAAATCGTCCTGACTCTCTCTCTCTCTCTCTCTTTCTATCTCTCGCCCTTTCTGCGCGCGAGTAAATAAGGGAGTCGGGCTGATGAAGATAGAGGCGGAGTCGGAGGGAGCAAGGGAAAAGGAGACGGTGAAATATGCGTATGCGTGTGGTTATACTACGGTCTAACTATAGAAGTTAAGCATAATAGAATGAGAATGAGACTCAAACGGGGCTCACCTGCCTCGACCCTCTCAACACTATATTGCTCTCTTTCTTTGCACCTTTAGTCCTCGCGTTGAATATAAACAGATTTTCAATGGCTCCCCTTATGAGAATCTAATTTTCGGGAAAAGTGAGATGGTTGCGCGCGACAATGACGGGAGCAATTCATTTGGAAAATTCACGTCCGACCGTCCGCACGCATACCCACTTCTCCTCAAAGAACGCTTGTCCGCCCCTTGTTCTCTCGGTCTTTTTTTCTCCTCCTCTGCTTCTTTTTTTCTTTTTCTTTTTTTTTTCTTTTTCTTTTTTTTTTTTTTTAACACTGTCATTTTGATGGCTTAATGTGCGCACGGTTCTAGGCACTTCCAGGCGCGGACCTTTGACGAATAGGAGGTAGAAGGACGAAGAAGAAGATGATGAAGAGGGGGAGGAGGAGGAGGCGGAGGAGGAGCAAAATAAACGCATTTCGCGTTTTGAATAGTTTAAAAGCAATGAATTATGCGTTCCCGGTGTATATAAAATGCCGAGGATTTCGCGCGATTCGTAACGCGGGTTTTCTTCTGATCTACCGTCGCGAAACGTGATATCTTCCTCACTTCGGGGGGGAAGAGGCCCCGCTCTGCGGGGTGCGGCCCATTTTACGGGCGTTTAGATACGCTGCCCGTTTGGGACTCCTCATTTGGGACTTTTATTCGAGGCCTCGGAGCCTCCGCTATCGCGCTTTATACCTTTTTGTGGAATTAGTCGCGCCGCGATTTTTAAGAATCATTAGCGACGCTTTTCCCGGAGAACCGGGCTTTACTCGGCAGGACTCCGTCACAAGCTTCGCCAGTTGGCTGCGCTCAATCGCTTTATAATTCCTTATTAGTGCCCGAGTAATGATTTGGCGTAATGCTTTAAAAGCCCTTTTCATTATCATCTGATAATTCTTTGGATAATGGCTGAATCGACCATAAATTGTGTTAATGAAGTACTGTAATTTTTTTTTGATCAATCGCGCCTATCGCTGCCTGCGTTTTTCCACTTATACATAATCTACTTTAATTTACCTTCGCGAAGAGTACACTTGATCGCTATCGATTTGCGTCACTTAAGACCGGCTACATTCTAATGTGTCATTGTACATTGTTTTTTAGACGTTATTGCATTTGCTATTGTTAAATTAAACATATTGCAATTGCGATGTTTACTTAAGTAGGTATTGCTATTTTAAATGAAAATTAAAAAAAAAAAAATTTTAATTAAATTTTCTTATGACTTCGGTAAAAGTCTCGGCAATACTGAGTTAATTGTATTGAAAACAATTTCTGAATATCAATTAAATATTCAAAGGCTAATGTATTATAAAATATTTAATGCAAGTTTGAGTAACACTTTAATATTTTGTAAATATACGAATATTGTTAAATTAATTTAGTTAAAAGTTTAAAATTTTTATAATTAAATCAACAAATATTTTAATATTATTCCAATTAAATTTTTCAAAGATTTACGGACTAATTAATTGAATACAACGCATGTAATTGTAAAATTATACGAAAATAGAGATGCTCGTAATTTATAGTTTAGAAATAATGAGCCGAAATATAACTTATTACCAATGAAGGATAACTAACACTTTTATTGGAATTCAAGAGGTCGTAATTCCACTAATTTACATTCAAAGACTTGAAAAGCTTTCATTCTAATGCTAATACATTCATGAATACATTTATCGAATGCACGTATAGAAATTATCATTTCTACAGGTTGAAATATTTGATAAAAAATTATTATATTTTCCACGAGGAGACAAAATGCTTTCCAATATTTCATTATTACCTTGCAACGAACCGGAGGCGTTACTCGGATTTTTATTGTGCATTATCAAAGGGGAGGGGGGGAAGAAACGAGTAATGTATGCTCGAGGAATCCTGTGCTTTCCGAGTATTACAGATAGCCAACGAAAAATATTGGGTTTGAAATAGCTTAATAGCAAGTTTCTCGTTACAGCTGAAGTAGTTGAAGTAGTCATCACGAATGCGTACCGGCCGCGAAATCGTCAATCACTCTTTATAAGGAGTGAGAACGGCATTTGGTTAGCTGCGTTGATAAAAAGCAGATACATCCCTCCCTCCCTCTCTCCCTCTCTCTCTCTCTCTCTCTCTCTCCCTGATCCTCGCCTAGAAATAGTTCAATAATAATAATTTAATGCGCTATTTATCGTAATAACGGTAAAATAATTTTAATGTAAAAGCTCCAGCGATGAGATAAAGTACAGGAGGGCACAATGAAGTTACAGCATCGATACAAATTTTCCGTCAACATGTTTGAGCGGTCGCACATAATAAGGACGGGCCGGGAAGATGTAGAATTGAATAAACGATTGTTTA
The DNA here is from genome assembly GCA_018907135.1 of Kradibia gibbosae. NCBI lineage: Eukaryota > Metazoa > Arthropoda > Insecta > Hymenoptera > Agaonidae > Kradibia > Kradibia gibbosae. Next base: position 4,106,459 of record JACCHX010000011.1, read on the forward strand.
TTCGGAATCCCGAGCTCTGTTTGAGCGCGAGCGTGCTATTGACATTTCTCGAATTTATCATTCGGATGATGAATGAAAATCGTAATAATAAACGTAACAACGTTTTTCCCATTGTGTCGTTAGATAAAACGAGCCGTTCGTTGTAAAAATAATGCCTCGGCTGAGGTCTTTTGAATCGCTTTGCTTTTCACATGTACATGGATTATAAATCATTTCGAATAACTTGTCGCGTTACAAGCCTTTTCAAAATATACATACACACACACACTTACTCACACAAACCTACATATATACAAACATATATATATATATATATATTTACGCCAATTAAAAAAGAAATAAACTTTGTTAAGACTTAAGCAGTCCAAGCACCAGTTTATTATATCGATAAAAGATATGCTTAGAGCTTCTGCATTCTAGGGGATAATTGAAACTTTAAAAAAAAAAAGTCAATCTCTTTGACCAAGTATCATTGACCGGATGAACGATCGAAGGAATAAACGAGCGCTCGCCACTCATTTCATAATGGCCGAGTTTATTATATTTCGATGCGATTGAATGCGAGCTTTGAGAAATGTGCATCGCAAACGTCGGATTCTTCGGCGAAGTGTGACAAGATCCGCGAGATAGAGGAGCGCTGACAAAGAGTCGTAAGGGCCTGCAGAGGGGAGAAAAAGGGGAGGAACGCTTTGAATTAAGTTGCCATTTCTTTCTCCCTTTTAAGACTGGCCCATCCCTCATTGGCGGAGCACATGTCCTACATTTGATATCTCACGGCGCTTTTCGGGCAGCGCGAGGAGGGTCGGGGCGACGGCGGCGGCCCAAGGGAGTTTTGTTGGGCCGCTCCATTGGCACCTTTGGCCCCGTCCCCGTCCCCCCGCCCCCGCCCATTCCCCGTAATATCGATCGGGCGCCCATCGGGGAGTCCAAAGTGGGAGAATAAAGGAAAGGAGGCGGCCTGCTAGTTGTTGCACACGGATAATCGCGGTCAGAGGAGCGAAGCCACTCGAACGCTCGAGGACCTTACCGAGAAGATGATACGATCACGGCTAACTGGACTGTAGCGGTGGAAAGAAGTCAAGGTGGAGAGGGCCTCCCCTCGGCGCCCTTCGTGACAAATGCCGAATAGAGGAGCTCGGCTTGTTCGCGCATTATGCGCCTCGGCTGAGGAGAAAAATGGAAAGCCATTGGAATCGATCCGACAATGAAGCCCCTCAATGGGCCCTGATCCCTGATTTTTGCGATTTATTGACTCTCCCAATCAAAAACGAAGCTTTGGCTCTCGGCTCGAATAATAATGCGTAATGCCACTTTTTACAATAGACAATGTTAATGTTGACGCGATAAGCTCTTATGCCCTATTTACCAAGCGACCGGCGAGCGAAACGAACGCGTTTGTTGTCGTCGTTGTTGTTTTTCTTTCATTTTCAAGTACGCGGCCTCGCGCGAGTCAACTTTATTGTGACTTAACTTATCGGCCGGTTGTAGCTTCGATTCCAGTTGGCAATTAATCACGCATCGAACTACAATACAATTACGCGAATACTTGCATTAATAAAAATGTTTCAATAACACATACACGCGGCAAAGCAAATACACGCGCCTGTGGACGAACGTAATTACATCGTATCCTTGCACGTGAACATTGTTAAAATAAACAGTAAGGATAAATTTAGCGGAGGAAAATAATTAAGTTATTTTGAAAAATTTATGCTACAATAAAACGATAAGGCAAAAGAATCATTGCACCTACGGATATACGGATGCGCGGCGGAAAAAAAAATTTTCGAAAAGCTAGCAGCACGTCCATGTGAAATATTGCACAACCAATATTTTTCGAGTATACTAACATGCAATTAGGAAGTAGTTGCGTCGATGTTTTTTAATGACTTTTTAGTGGATTAAGCACCTCCGCCCGCTCCAACGCAAATTCTATCCCATTAAGAAAAAAGCAGCCGTAAATCAACGTCGTTCGATGGCTCCGACCTTGGAACAAAAGATAGTGAAATTGGATGTAAGCGACGGGGCTAACAAAGTGTTGTACGCATTATAAGCGCGTACGCACGCGGATCGGGATTACGAAGGGACGGGAAAAATCCTAATAGCCTGCATTACTAATAACGAACATACATCGTAAGGGCGTGTCATACTGCACTCGAGTGCCGCGCGACTAACCGTAGTTAACCGAATGGGGAGGGGAATTTTCGTATTTGCTTTCTGCGATAATGAAATAAGAGTTAAGAACAAAAAAAAAAAAAAAAAAAAGGCAGCGATAAGCAGTGATTGATATAATCATTTTGCCCGAGTATTTCGAATGCGCTTGCCTGTCAATATTAGCGCGAATGTTGCCGTGCGAATAGTAATAGGAAGAGAACTAGTATTACTTTTGACGTGCGCAATTGTTGGGCTACAATTAAGAACGAATGCGTGATTTTAAGAACTACTTTGTGTAAATCATTACGATTTATGATACGTAGCACAGCAACTTAAATAAAAAAATTTTACGGAGCGCATGATCGGGTTGAGCGAGTGGCGGGAGGGGTGGGACGGAGAGGAGAGGAGAGGCTCGGTATTTGTCGAGAAATGAATTCCAATTTACATAATCGATATTCTTATATTTAAAAAGATACAAAATTATAACTGTAGATTTTACGATCTTCATACATACAAATTACACTCATTTACTTCCAAAGTAAATTAACACGATGTCTTACCTTCCCTGAACTTTTTTATTTCAAAGTAATTGGAAAATTTATTATCAAGTTAATCCCACAATAAACATTCTTTTTCTTACAACTCTTGCATTATGTCAACATCTATATCATTTTTTGGCGTATGGGAATTAATAATTGCTCATTACTTTATAATGCTTAAAATTGTTTTAGCATTCAGAATTTGTCACATGTAAAGCAAAATCGATGTTTAATTAAAAATACAATGCAGTTTTAATAGGTCTCGGGGTTGTATATAGTATTTATAGTCTTATAAATCATCGTGAGTAAGAGGAAAACCATTGCTCAACGCGATCTTTAAATGCTCATACTTAATAAATGAAAGAAAATTCGAGCGGTCTACGGGGGATTAGAGAGAAAATAATAATTTTGAATTTTCAATATTCCGGAGAAGAAAAAAAACAGCTAACAAATTAATAATAAACAAATGGATCGAATAGTTCCACGCCGGGATTCTTGAACGAGTATCGAATTTTGAGTAAGGCTGAGTCTGTGGCTCGACTTAACGCTAATGCGAGAACGACGAGTTAAATAAGCCGGCTGACCTACGCCTAAACGTATTTAAATAAATCACGATTAAACGTCAACGCTACGTTTGCGATTCCGCAACAATTGGCAAACGACGGAACCGCAGCTCGGCCATTGCGCAAAGTGCCTCTCGGGCCGGATCCGCGGCCGCCTCCGTAGCTGTAAAACGCGGTTTATTTAAAAAAAAAAAGAAAAAAAAAAAACCCATTAAATTTCGGCTCTTGGCCGGGGTTGCCGGGCAAGGGCACTCGCGCGGTCCTCGAGTTGCACACATCGAGGGCTCTAAAAGTCTCGGAGGGTATAATAACTCTATTTGGGCCAAAAATGATTGCTAGCGCCGCCTCGCGGGCGACACGGCTTACCAACTGGGCCCTACTAACACCGTGCAATTAAGTTAAACAATTGCCTAGGCCTCCATAAACGGGACCCCAAGACCGGACCCGTGCGTACGAATCATCGCCTACGGGATAAGGAGCCAGTCGGTGAGAAAGGGTGAAGAGGCCTGCCTCGGTCGGAGGGAGACGACGACCCTGGGCTTCGTCGTAGTTCGGCCCTGTCGCGAGCGCGAGCGGGAACCTTGTTGGCCTTCCTCGCGTACACGGCTACGCCGAGTTTGCTGGCGCGCAGGTTGCTGGATTCCGATCCCGCGTACGATCTTAAAGGCAAAGGTATTAACTTCGCGCTGATCAATTGGGCCTGGGCCCGTAGCGAGCGATGAAGACTCCCCGGGCATCGTTGGACATTTTCTCGCTCGCGATTACGCGAGTGCTTCGCTTTTTGAACCACTTTTTACCACCTGCCCCAACCAGAACTCGGTGGCTCCATTTGAATTCGTGCACTCCTTCGCAGGTGGGAGGACCTCGAGCTCCGATCGTTGACCGTTTATCCGATTGTTATTGCACGACTTTGGCCGCTGTTGACTCGGTAATTTATCAGGGGGGGGGGCTCATTAATAGACGATATAACGTTACTAAGATGACGCATTTGTATTTAATACTGCCACGGTCTTGGATGACTGATAGAAGTTGATAAAAAAACTTCGTAAATTATCAGTTTTCACGATTAAAGTAATCATTGTCTTATTTCATTATTTATACAAACAAAATTACGTTATGCATAAAAGTAGTTTAACGTATTCTAAAAGTTAATCAAATGTGTTTGAATAACAATGATAATTACTAGTGCTAAATTTTACTACTAGGCACTGGTAAATATTGTCGTTAAGACTATCAAGCTGCACAAGGGTTTTTCTCTCTCTAAAATTAACATAATTTGATTATGGCATAATCAAACAATTACCTCGTTAATTTAATTGACAGACCAATGTGTTTATTTCGGCATTTATTTTGAGATAATAAATTTTTTACCACCAGTATAAATATAACGCGGTACAGTTAATTTAAATGATTCGCTTTTACAAAAATTCTATTACTCATTCGAGCTCCAGCGCTTGAGAGAGAGAGAGAGAGAGAGAGAGAGAGAGAGAGAGAAACAACAACAGCAACAACAACAACTTGTTTTTGAAATTGTAGAACAGCGTATTACAATAAAAATTGATTTTTATTTGAACTGAATAATGCATAATCTATTTAAGTTAATCTAACATATTTTATAACCATGGATGTTCAACAAATTAGCGTCATTTCTGCCAAAAGCGTGGACGGACAAGACATAAAATTTAAATATCGTGTTACGATGTGCTTGGAAATCTTCTTTTTCAGGATAATCCATCCATAATTTTCTTGTCCGTGACAACTATTTGCATATGTATAGAAATGTAGATACAAACACCGATTTATTCTTACAATTATAACGAGATTATTGATGCATGATACTTGAGATCTTAACCGGCAATAAATAAGAATTATGGGCCCTACCATTCAAATGATGTATAGTTAATACTCCTTACCGATATTTCGTCTCCAGCATCCCATGTAGGACAATTGTAGATTTCTTCGCGCTCTTTCTTCGCGCTCTTTATTTGCCCTCCGCAGAAATATGATGGTTTAATTGACAATATCCAACTAAGAGGAAGCTCATTAAATGTATTAAAATTAAAAATTTTTGTTTTTTGTTTTTTTTTTTGTATTATACGCGAGACAATATTATAAATTCGATCATTGTTCTCAACATTTATTGCCAGGCAAATGTTTTTTCATAAAAATTCAAGCTCTTACACGAAGCAATACAGTAATCGAAGATTACGAATCTCTCTTTGTTTTTTTATATAAAACCTTTTTTCGTGGTGTGTGAAATAAATACATATTAAACATAAGTTGGTTCCATAACGTATAATGCTCTCTACTCATAATATTTTTAAGGAGCTTAAATATCAGCAACTAGTATTATAATTTATAAGTACAGGGCAATTAAGCAAATACTGTGTCGTGAATTTCTGATTTTCTAAACATTAAAAAACGCCGGACCTCTACGGCATTATTTACAAGCGCCTTAGCCAACAACTGACAAATGGGTATGTAGTATGTGGCCTCCCTATAAAATTGGGTTAGACGGCGAAAGTGGATTTATAATATTTTAATAGCATATAAAAATGAGAGAGAAAGACAGAGAGAGAGAGAGAAGAGCGAAAGAAATAAGCACCGAGAACGGGAATAATAATTCAAGTGCAATGTTGAAGTAATATACGGACTATTGCTCAACTTGGCCGAACCTGATAAATTTTGCCGGGCCAATCTACCATTTGAGTTTTACATATTAACAGTGAAGATGGCCTGTGCACTGTATTTCAGGTTCTTAACCATCCAACATATTTTTTTACATTTTCTCGTTTCCTTCTCAATTACACGCGGTAACTTTATTACCTACGAGGACACCTGTCTTGTTAACGCGGTAGCACGTGTATTACCTTTCTTCCTCTATTTTCTTGCTTTCTTTGCGAGCTTTTTTCTTCTTCTTCTTCTTCTTCCTTCTTCTTATTATTTGATAAAAGAAATAAAGGAAACGGCACTCGGACTAGAACAGACGTAATAACCGGGCAAAAAGGAATGAGAAACCAAAGGACTAATTTAGTATTCGTTATAATGGCATTGGACTTTGGGTGTAAAATTCTATTCCTTCCTTTTTTCTACAAATGGCCTTTTAATGCTGTCAATAGATTTCGTATTTTATTTCAAGGCGCTGTAGCAATTTTTACATAAAACCAACATTGTCGGAAGTCGCGTTCTGAAGATCCTATTTCCCGAATATCCAGCATCTATTACACACGCGCACACACACACACACACATATATATAGGCGAAGTATGTTAGATGAATCATAAATGAAAAAATTTCTAAAGCCTGTCCTTTTTTATTATGGTAATTTTCAAAGATTTCATTATACGTTGCCGTAAAACAGTATTTTTGATTTTTTAATTTTTAATTGTATTTAAGCTTAGCTTTCGTTTCGTTAAAAAAAATTGAACGAATATCACTAACAATTATTAGTGCGTCTTTTCAGTAATGATCACACATATGTTTTAATAGCGAGTAATATAATTTTAATAGGATAAGGGCATTAAAAAAAGGCGCTTTAAGCATTTAGATATCATAGAAAGATCGTACATGTAGCGGAAAGTATAAATCTTGTTTAAATATGTGTATATATATATATATATATATATATATATATATAATACAATATAATACCGAAGGAATTCAAGGGTAAGTAATTACGCAATAAGTGAAGTAAATTCTAACGCGGTCTTTTCAACTGGATGACAAATGTCAAAAATGAGAGGTACATAAAGTCCTCGTATATACTAGATTTTATAGGCGCGAAGTCTACTCTGCGAAAGGGAGAAAAAGTAAGTAAATAAAATGAAAAGAAAATAAAAGAAAAAACAAAAAAAAACAAAAAAAAAAACAAAAAAAAAACAAAGTCCGAAGGTGAGAAAAATAAAAGGAATCGATTCGGCGGACGCGGGAGGACGAGCGAGGAGATGTGGAGGTCCGGTGTAGAAAGGCGAGAAAGCGAGAGAGGAACAAATGAGAACGATGAGTTACGACTCAACGTAAATCTCAGACTAATGATTGCCTAAACGCAAAACCTGGCGCTGCCATATACATAAGCTTATAAGCTCGTGTGCGTACCTATAAGTTCTACCTCTATACGGCCAAGAAATTTAATAATCTAGCTAATGGTTTCGTGCTAGTAAGTCAGAGTTCAGTCACAACAATAAGTGCCAACACGATAACAAAACCTGCAGGGACTCACTCGCGTTGTAGTTGATGAATCAATACATCGTTATTTAAACCAATTTCAGCATATCTAACGAGCGCATCGAGTTGAATAACTCGGAAAACCTATCGAACACGATGTTGAAATTCTCCATTGATTCACGTCAAGTTTAATTATTGAGTTCCAATTTATGTGCACTCGGCACGAGCATACACGAAATTTGCGCAAAATTGTATAAAAGCTCATCGTAGCAGATTTTAGACGTTGTAAAAAAATCATACAATGATCACCAATTGACTCATCATATTATCGAATAAATATAAAACCCAATTACAATGACATTATTATTAACTAATGATAAATAACGTAGGCCTCCTCCGGTCAACACGAGGCTGCCTATACTTGGTAAATTTTGTTTTACAGTCGCGAATAAGAGAAAGCGCTTTGCCCAAAATTGTACGATAAAGAAAGGATCAATAGTCTTCTTTTATTATTGAAATCGTGGAAAATTATTTTAGCCAGCACGGCGATCGATCAATTATTGACATCGCGTCGCTGAAATTGCGAATAAATATATATATATAATTTTCGTTAAGCAATGCCATCGTTTTACCATCGTTAATTATCATCGATAGCGCGAGACGTTCTTACGTAATACAACTCGCACCGCTACATATGGATTGTAAAATTTTTGTCCAAAGCATTGCTTTTTAATTAACTTTTGCACTCGGAACCGGGTGTATTAAAATAAGCATAACCATCATCGCTATTGAAAGAGTATCTCAGAAGGATGCGATAGACGCGATGAAAAAAAAGTGGCTGGAATATCGCTCAAGTCACCGTTAGCTCACTGCTGCTAACGTGTATTTCAGTTTGCTAGTAAAGCCGATGAGACATTGTAGGGCAAACGCGCGTCTTTAATCCCTTGGTACGGGAACGACGGTAAATACTGCGAAAGACAAAACGAGGAGCTAGTAATTATCCTCTCCGTATTAGCTCCACGTGTTTGGCCAATTTATAATAATTGTATACGATGCATGTGGGATATTATCTTAGACAGCTTAAGGAGCAGTAAAAAAAACTCATTCCCAAAAGCTTAATACCCTTGTCGAGACATGCCCGACGTTTTTCATCCGATGCCTCCAATCCTATAAATTTATCTTCAATCAAAGTAAAAGTGTATGGCTTTCTTCGCCATTCGACGGAAGAACGAATCTAATCACTATTCATACGCACGCCGTCGTATTTTCAATACCTGCGTTTCACGTAACATTATCCAACTAAATTTTATCCAATCTAAATTATTATCACCACGCGGCATAATAAATAACTATTATTGGAAGACCGAGGATGATTATATAAAACACGATTCATTGTATAAACTTTTGACTATAAATAAAGCATAATGTTCGCCGTCGGAATAATGCACAATTAACTAGAAGTTTAAAAATTTCTTTTTCGACAATATTAAATTACAGCAACGTTTATACAGTAATTATAAAGTGTTCTTTTGTAATAAAATTCGTTATGATTAAAATACCAAATTTTTCAAAGTACCATAAACTGCAGTATACTTATCTCGACCAATATCCCCTGTCACTATTTACAAACACAATTTAAATACGTATGAGTACATAGTAATATGAATTTTAAATACTTATGACATAGTAGTAAAACCTTGCCTATTGATAAAGAGGAGAGTGGCTCAAAATAATACATCGATTGTAAGTACTATAAATTTAGTAATTCACGTTAATACAATATTAATACAGCTAAAAATAATCTGTTTTTAATAATTTTTTATCGTGAGTGAAGTTTTTCGTTGTGCATTATTTAACTATCGCCTATTTCCTCTACATTAATTCAAAAGCAATGTTTTCATTGTAAGTAAATTATCCTGGTACTAATTTGTTTTAAAGGCTCTTGATTTATAATATCATCTGTGTATTATATAAATCTTATGAATATAATTATATATTATTCTAATTGTGTACTACGTTGAATATTTTATAATAATTATTAGAAAGAGAATAAAATCCTTGTTCACAAAACAATGGAAATCTATTCCAAATTAATTTATGGAAATTAATTTAAGTTTTATGTGCATTAGTAAATAACCGATTTCGCGTCTTATTTTGAATTTTATCCGTTAATTACATGGTGACAATTTAGAACAAAGTCTTTCTTTTGTGCAAAAACAAAAATTTCTACGTTATTTACTGCTTTTTGAATATCATCAAAGATAAATCATAAAACTGCTTAAAACATTTGTAAAACTTATTTAAAAATCTGCAGCTGTAAAATTAATTTTTCTAACGTCTAGCGTGTACTTTTTGAGCTTGTTATTGATATAATGATATATTGAGCGGGTAAATTTGATAGTTAAACAAATTATGTTATTATTATAGATAGGTACGCATCATCAGATTTTCGTAGTTTTATTAAAACATAAGTTAAATACGCTTAGCTTAATCATATCAAATTACACTAGTTTTGCGAACACAACTGGTGATGGTTTTATTACGCAATTAATTTCTTCTTTAAAAACGTAATAAATAATTGCACGGCTTTAATTGTAATCGGTTGTAATTTAGCTGTTAATGCGCCGTAATTGTTGCTTACATTAAATTATATTTAAACGTCCTACATTAATAATTAGGCTTGAGGTACTAAGATAATTTTTGTACAATAAGAGAATACGTTGGTACATCACAAAATTACTTTTAAGTAATTAAAAAATTTTTACGTCAATAAATTTTAACCTCAACGCATAGATAAACCATTTTTACAGATAAAACACTTACCAAAAACGCCAGTACTTTTACAGTTAATACTTGTATTTAATTAAAAGATATATTTGCTGTTGCATCGATGGCACTATTTACCCTGTACAAATTTTTTCCTCGTTTCTACACCTGGCGCGTATTCACTTGTGTCGGAATATCAGCGACTGGCTAATCAGTGATCAAAGCGAATATTGAAAATAAAAACCTTCAGCACGTGAATGAGTACTTTAATAAATGTATCATTGACGCGGCCAAATGCATTACAACAATTCAAGTAGATAAATAATTATTTTTATCGATAAGCTTTAATAATTTTTTTAAAAGGTTCTGTGGTCAATTCTTGTTTCAATCGTCGTTCATGATAATTCGCGATGCAAGCAGTTGTCTTCTTTGCTTTTAAATCGAGGTTATTCTAATTTCTAAGTTAGATTACTGAATCTCAGTCAAATGAATTAATTTTGTCAGTTAGAAATTCAATACATTTTGTTCTTTAAATTATTTCGTCAAATTCTTTTTTTTTCAAATTCGTGTTCCATTCCCTTTTATATAAATCTTAAATAAGTTCAAACAATAATGTACTTTATCTTTATATAGATTTATCTCGGGATTACGTATTATGCTTTAAGTATAAGGACCGTAGCATCTCAATAGAGTAGAAGCTTTAGTTTATTAGGGGTATTCCGCTAATGGTATAGACGATTTCTAAATCCACCTGATTATATGGAGGTTGCTTAAAAACGTTAACATTGAAACTGGCAAAAGCAAAAAATTATAAATGCAATAAGTTTTTTTAATTAATATAAAAATATCGTTACCTTTCAATTTTAAACTATAACAAGGGCCTATGATTAACTTAAATTAAAATAAAAATACTACGATTGACAGTCGAGGAAAGAAATACATTTTTTCTGATATAATTAGAATGATATTAAAATATATTTTTAAAGACTTTTTTTTGAAAGTTTTTTAAATAATTGTTGATTCTATCGTAAGATCATTTACCTCGCAGCCATAATTAGGAACCACTTCTTACATCCATCGTCATCATTTTCATCTCCTTTATCCAATTCCCTCCTTATCTCTCTCTCTCTCTCTCTCTCTCTCTCTTTGTCTTACCTTTTTCCTCTATTTATGATTTCTTTACGAGCTTGGAAGAGAAGGTTCTCTTAGTAGAAACTCGTCGTAATAAATATAGTGGCATTTCGGGAAGCGTCCGCCTCTTAATGGGCCTCTTAGACCATTATTAAATTATAAATTATGACAATCTCGTCTCTCCATTTAATGAATCCGACGTTTTATGCTAGCCGTCAATTTTTCTTCAGACACCTCCAGTTACAAACGATTGGCTTATATACTTGTGGTGATACGCAAGATTGGCGAAAGCTGAGCTACGACAATAACCCATGCGATGAAGCGTTAATTCATCGATGAAAGATTCCAAGGAATTATTACGAACGTGTTCTTTTCCGTGAGCGAAAATTGCGAAGCTTATTTCCCCACGTTTCATACATACATTCGTACTTACATACGTACACGCGTACATACATAAATATTATTTGTCGTTATAAGAGCTCTAAATTTGATACATTAAATGTCCATGAGTGAGACTTTTTTAATAACGATTTTTTTACATTTATATTGATTATTACTAATTTTTTTAATTATTAGCTTAAGTACGATAGGAGCATTCAAAAACTATGCATGTATTGTACACGTGAGTAAATTTAAGAGTAGTCATCTACATAAAAGGTTATTTGTAGTAATTGAGCAATTTGATAATAAAACTGATTTACTTTAATGAATGCAAATTCTTAAAGCACACGACAATATTTATTGTATGCTTTGAATATTTATGTCGAAATTCTGAATTTAATTGAAATAGCCTTTTCTTTCTGTCTAATCGACAAATTGCTCTATCGGACTTTTGTAAAATAAACTTAGTCTCGAATGTTAATAAGGAAAGCAGATCATTAAGACGGTATTTAACAAAATGCCTTCTGATTTAAAAATTTTAGCGAATGCTTTAAATAGAAATGCGTAAAGAATATTACCATAAAATGTTGGAAAAAAATTTTACAACCACAAATAAATAATTTTTTATCGAAAAATTTAACTAATAGACGTAAACATTATAGGCTTTAGCTTGTTAAGTTTTAAATGTTTAATACAATTCCGATAATTTAGATAATCCACGCACGAAATTGAAATAGTTTTAAAATACCTGCTAGCAGTTATGTTTCTGTTTTACAAACTACTTAAATTTAACGTATCAAACAATTCGCAACAATTATTTTGAATTTTTACGGTAAATACAAAATCAACACTTTTATGATTTCTTTAATTACTACTATAGTATCTGGCTATAAATTGTATGCAAATAAGTCGATTAATACGAAGTTAAAAAAGTCTACAAAATCTAACAATTGTTCTTTTAAAAAAATCTTTTTACTACTTTTAAAAACTTGTCAAAAGTAAGGGTCTGAAGCATTAAGAAGCACACGTTCGAATTATCGGATTATCTAAATTAAATTCAGATTTAAATTATTTTTAATTTCAGTTGTATTCTATACGTAAATTATGAAGTATTCTATTACCTATATTTCTGCTGAGCCAGTTTATTTCCTCTTGTATTCTTGCTTTTTTGTTATCAGATACGTACAGCCCCGATCAGTTTATAAATAATCTTCTGCAAGTGATGAATATAACATTATCTGAAAACCAATAATTATAACCGAGATATTAATTATACTTTTAACTACTTGAATTCTCGAATGAACTATATTGAAGAAATATGTAGAATGAAAAACATACAGAGAGAGGCGAAGAGTGGAGGGGGAGAGGGGAGAGACAGACGGAGTATGTGTAATTACTGTCGATTTATCGATCGTAACTGAAAAAAGTATTTTTAATAAATAAGTATTTTTAATTTTTACAACTGATTTGATTCCATTCATATTTGCTAGTCTCTTATTCTAATTCGAAAACTTAGCTCATGCTATCCTTGAATCGTTGGAATCATTAAAATATCTATTAATAGACATTCCATAACATATTACGAGGTAGCCTAGAACTTTGTTAATTAATATGCCTTTGCTTTTCCTCCAATTACGTTAATGCTTATTTTTAATTAATAATAATACATTTTTATAACTAAAACATCCATTAATGATTGTATATAAAACAAAAAATGTCAGGTTACTATTGTTATTAAAATATCTAAATTTTGAAAGGCATCGAGTATTGAGTAGCTTTCGAATTCAAATTTATTCGATAAAAAATTAATTAAAAATCGTAGAGAAACAAAATGTAATGGCGCGAGTTATTAAAATCGATGAATAAGTCATGCATTGAAATCAATTTTAATAAAATAAAAATGTAAAATCATTAAAAAATGACGTCCTACTTTGAATAACGAAATAAGTTATCCCCAGCTCGTGGCAATCTTTTTTTCAAAACATTGGTAAAGGGGAATTATTACGGCAAAGATATATAAGAATTTATAGCTTCAACTAGTAAGCGTCCATTGCACTATGCACCTAAAAAGAACGACGGTTTCCACAGGATGCAATATTATTAAAAGTATTTTGTGACTCTCCTTTAATCTGATATCTTCCCACGCAATGCCCTGCAGTGACTATTCGTGATTTTATTAGCCATCAATTGTTTGTTCAACATTCCCAACAAACTACGCAAACGTTCGCCGCCGGAGATTTACTGGACCCCTTAATGGCCTTCACCCGAAAATAACGACGATGCGAGTTCGACTCGCCCATTTACTTCTTATTATTTTTTTTAATTTTTTTTTTATTTATTTTATTTTTTTTTTTTTTTTAATTTTCTTATTTAACTGATCTTATTCAATTTGAACTGTAGTGACTCAAATTCTTGCAAACTTTTTAAACGAGAGATTAATGAAGCAACTGATTTTGTTTGTTTTAAAAATTACATTATTCCAAACACAAGATGAATACGTTTAATATTCATTTGTGAAGCAAATCGTGAACCTTGAAACGTATGTAAAAAATGCTTTCACGGAAGTTTTACATACGTGAAATAAGCTGTAAAAGAAAAATTTGACATTTGTTTTTGATGTTTTTCATTTTTCTTCTTCATTATTTTATTATTTTTCAATATTAATAAAATATTTGATTGACTGCTGCGTAACTGATATTCAACTTACAAGTAGTTCTAAGTAATTGCATTAAATTAACTTTTTAAGGAATTCTGTACATTCTATACATTTTTTAATTTAACAATATTGTATTTTTTTAAGTAGACGTTTAGAATAAAAAAATAAATAAAGCAAATGCTCAATAATAAAATACTATTCTTCCTTTATTATCTTGATTTAAGATTTTTATTCGTTACTTTTTAAATTTTATAGTAAGAAAGTTGTTTAAAAAACAAATAGAATATTTTTTTACTTGACCCATGAAATACCAACGAAATTGTTATTTAAAGACTATCGTATTCTGTGTTGAGAATACAAATTAAAATAAATTCTTATATTTAGGATACTCATTATGAATTAAATTATTATTTATTTGTTCTTAGAGAATAAACGCATTTTCTGCTTTAAGAATTCGTGCACGTAGCTTTTGTTTTTGCATGAAATTAATAAGGTATTTTTTGCAATTCAAAAATTAATTTTTAACTAAAAAAACAAAAGGATGATGGATTAATTAATAAGAATTCAAATAAAATTTAATGTCAACTTTTACATAAAGTATGAAAAGAAAAAGTTGCCGATCGAGTTCTAATCTTAATCTAAATTTTAAATTCATAAATATACAAGAGTAAGCTATCATCAACGAACAAAGTAATTATCATGATAAATTTTACAATTTAGGAACAAAAAAAAAATAATTTATTTCTGCAATTTCGCAAAAGAGTATAAAATGCCAGAATCCCGACCCCTAAAGGTTGAAAAACCAAAAGGGAGTTTGAATAACGAAAATAAAAACGACTTGAATAAATTAGGAATTTAACGTGTATGTCGAATCATAATACAATCTTTTTATTTTGAAGCGTTAATTTTAATTTAACTGATTATTATTGAATCAAAAAATCAGAGAATCCACAGAGGAGAAAAATAAAGATAAAATAAGTACAGAAAAGTAGGAGGAAAAAAGCGACCGTTTTGAACGTAAGGAACGTCTCAAAGTTATAATAAAGGTGATGTAAATTTGGCGGTCAATCTTAGCTTTCGCACCATTGCTCAGTTTCATTAATTAAGCGGCAGAGTCGTATAAACCTATCGTAAAAGCCGATGGCTTCGTTTCGTGGAAACGGGAAAGAACAACGACGTGTTATACAGGGAAGGAAATAAAAGAGAGTAAGAAGAAGGAAAAGAAATAAAAATATTGATAAAGGAAGAAAAAATATTTGAGTACAAGATCGATTCAAATTTAAAAACTAACGCATAATTATCGGTATTGTTATTAATCAAATGTTTGACGTTCAATGCACGAATTGTATTTTCACGCTAATTGGCATCGGACAATATTACATTCTTTATACAATAACCCTTAAGATGTCGCAAATGTTTAAAAGCCTAATAAGTCATTAACGCGTTAAAAGCAAAAATAATTAGTTTTTAAAAAATATTCACTCCTGCTACTCATATTAATTAATTATATCCTTCGATTCTTTAAAAGAATAACCTTTTGAAATAATACGTATTAACGAGTACGATAGGCGAATAAGTATTGCGTTGACCAACAATCGAGTAACAGTCGTTTACTTTTTTTTCCGTTCGACATAGTAGTACTGCATACAAAATAAACCAAGTATCGCACGTGTGTTCTAATTGCGGGGAATTGCAATTTAAATTGCCCCTGCTATCGCTTTAATATTATTGTACTCTTCGTAGAACCAGGAGCCCGATAAATTATTGCAAGTATTTTTTTTATAAATTTCCAACCAAACTCTTACATCTTTGTAGGCGCGTGTAATTTTCCAATACCAAATTGCTCATACAAATGCTCATCGTTGCCTCCTTAAAATCGTCACGCCCAACATGGCCGCACTTACGCGCTCGATATTAAACGCAAAACGACGAATGGGAAATTAAAAATTTTTTCCCCGTAAAATATTGATCAAGCGCAAAATATTAGTAGGCTCAAATTGGGAGACACATAATCGAGAGATGTTTTTTTTTACTCTTACCTTCAGCGCTAATCTCGTATTCATCTCGAGCATATCTTAGGAGCCTTGGCATGTACTCGTTATTCGAAATTGGTTGTAAACGTGGTCATTACGTGAACGTCACTCATTTCCGGCTGAGGCATAAAATTTCAACATGGGGATAAGATATTTATCGTGAATGAAGCTCTTTGTATTTTTAGAGATTTTTTTTAACCAAATGAGATACTAAATCGTACATAAATAAGAATTCACAGCATTATTGTTGAATTGTAGGTTAATTTACACGATTGATTCTTGTGAAATATCGAAAACTTTATTTTAAACTTTCGTATCACGTCATAAATCTTTGTCACTTCGGAATCAAATTGCTTACAAGCTGCTAATTTTTAATACGATAGCAACGATTATGCTGGCCGCTCTTGACTCTATAATAATACGATACGTATGTACAAATTAATACGTTGAAATAAACGAAATATTTCGTGCTTTAATAATTACTATGTAAAAAATAATTAATACTCATTCGTAAAATTAACTTTGAATAATGGGAAAATAATTTTGTCAGAGAGAAGTAATGAAGAGAACTTTTTACGTTACATTATACTGGCTTTTTTTTGCTTTATAAACGCACAATAAAAACGAATAATTTATCTTGCGGCAAGAGTAAAAAAAAAAAAAAAAAATAAATAAAAATAAAGCTGTAAAAAAATGTATACAAATTCGAGGAATTTAGTTTTATTCGACTTTCCCTTTCGTTACGGCGCGTACAGAAGCCTAATGGTAACTGAGCGATAACATTTTAGGGATGATTGATGGTAATATCGACGGGAAAAAAACGTTCGTAAAAAGTGTTTCGAAAGCAAATGTTGTATTTAATAATGAGCTCATGACTGCCGCGCTAAGAATTAGCCTTATAAATCGGGAACAATGTGACAAGCAATCAGGCACCCGAAATTTCAGTCGTCCTCTGCAGCCATTGACGGCCGGGACCGGAATTAATTTTCATGCTTATTAAAAGTCGATTTATTTGAAATCTAGAGTCGCCAAGTAACCAAAAGCCTAGGTATTAAAGCTCGCGGCTTAGATCCCAGAGCAAAGGTTGACAAACATTCGTCGACGATTAATGAGCAATTAGCCGCAGCGGCTATGAACGCAGGGAGAAGGAATCGGAAATTGAAAAATCAATTTGGCCTCGAGGGTCCGGGCTGTCAGGAGGCGTCTCGTAGCACGAGACGCGAGAACAGGAGATGCCATTAACGCCCCCCAGGATTTAGATATCCACTGGTGCTTGAATTCCGAGGAGAGAGAGAGAGAGAGAGAGAGAGAGAGAGAGAGCGTCCCAGTGGGAAAGGTTCATTCTCGGTAAGCGGAGGGGACTTATGTGAAAAGCCCATTTGAGGTGTGTAATATCTTTGGAAAAGCAGCGAGTCACGAGAAGAATAAGGCAGCATTGTACCTGCGGCCGAGGGACGCCGAGGCGTGAAGGCTCTCGTCCTTTTTCCCTGCCCGCGATTCTTAGCCCGGTGGATCCTCGAGCCCTCTCTGCGGCCTTTCCCAGCCCCGCGAAAAGAGAGACGCGGCCACTGCGAGAGAAGCGCGACCGATGACTTCCACTTTACGCACGGCCGAGCTGCGGATGGAGCCGCGAGCCAAGGAGTGCGCGCGACCCCGGGGGAGCGATCGCTCCGCCGGCCGACTGGGAAAACCTGCCCGGCGGAGCGATCCCATTTTTCCGGGAAAGCCTGCGCGCTCCCCCTTAGCCGCGGAAAGCCAGCGAGAAGGCGAAAAAGCCGGATTCACAACAATGTCCGGAGACGGACTTATGTAAATAAAGCGTGTGACTCGAGCGGCCTCGCGATTGTCCGGGCTTCGTTATTGGAAAATCATTGCGATTCCATTCTTAGCCGGCTGAAGAATGACGCATAATAAGCCCGTGTGTCAGGCGTAGGACAAAAATTTTTCGGCCTATTGCACTTCCCCATTGACTCCCTCTCGTCGACGATATTTCAAGTGCCCATTAAGCTTCTTTTTTATCCCCTGCATAAAGAAAAAAGGAGACTTCATTTTTCTTGTTCAAACTTCATGAAATTCGTATTAGATCTGTATTCTCGGAAAAATCAAGTCTATCTCCCTTTTGAAGTTGTAACAATATGTTTTCTTCTTCTTCTTCTACTTCTTCTTCCTCGTACAAAACAAAAATAATAATTCAATTCCTTTTCCCTTTTATTCGTCTCTATAATAAATACGCACATTATCAAATGTATTAATCAAATTTACCGGGCCTTCAAAATATTGAAAAGATCGGTAATAAATATTTTAATGCAAGCTAAATTAAAATGTTTTATCATCCGTGAAATATTCTATTAGCTCGCTTTGTACAGAACATTCCTTTGAAGTAGCGATCTTTTTCAAAAGTCTTGATGTTATAAGTATCGAAAATGTCATATTTTTGTATTCCTTCTGCTAATTGAATCGATAAATAATTTTGGTGCCTGCATGCAACGAAAGCGAATAAGCAAGCGACTATGTGAAAGTCATTGAAAAATTATAGGTTTTTTTTTTTTTTTAACGGCGTATTCGTTCAGCTTTTCGGGCATTTCTTTTGAAAAGCTGAAAGCGATAGTATTGGCACGTTTACCGATGTTTAGTCCCTTCGATAAATAGGATACCAAGATAATTTTCCGAAAGTTGCGCGCCAAAGTGGATAAATAAATATTTCAAATATCGTCGGATCGATGCATTTAATTCCTCGTACAGGCTGACTTTTACGTTTCTATGCCAAAGAATATCATAGGTCCGAGACTTATTATTTAAAAAGACAATGAAAAAAAAAAAGGAACAAATATGCAAATGGGGCAAAAATAATAAGTCAAGTTTAGTCGTTGTTAAATTTGTACGTGAATGTAAATAAAGTGCAACATAATGTAGTTATAAATTTGTATAAAACGGCAAATGCCGAGCATATTAATAAGTAGAGAGCCATTGAGGTTGTTAATGCCTTCGCGAGCCGAGTGTACAACAATTTCTCAAACGCTTCGGCGAGATTTTATTCCCAGCGTACTTCTCTTAGCCCGCGCGCATCTGCACCAATAAACCACTCATTATTCAGCGTCTGTATGGAAACAAATGTATTGCGCTCTCGGTGGAAAAAAAAAGGCAAAAACAAATAGAAAAGTAAGCGCGTCATTGAATAGGGAATTGTCGCTTATTATTCCGGGAAAATGGCGGTATTCGATAGGATTTTATAATTCGTGTCGCTGATACGCCGGTGAGCGGCTCGCGGAGTCCGGGAGTATCCCGCATGAGGCTCACGTCGGCGCGACCCTTGTTTACATACACCAGAGGTCAGTCCGTGAATCTTAAATCCTGGCCCACGATTCTGCGGACACGTCTTAAACTCTGCCATGCGCATCCCATTAAGGCACGTTACCTTCTTTCCCTAAAAATCCCATAATTCTCGGTCTGTAATGCCTTTCTTAAATAAAGATTATGCGATGTCGAGGTTTTTTTTTCTTTTTCTTTTTTTCTCGATGTCAGCTAGCTTCTCCTCGATCTCGCTTGCTTTCTTCGTATTCGCCTTGTATTTTATAAATCTCTTTATTAACAAGTACTTTGCTAACTATAAATACTGACTTGAAAATTATACGCTCCCTCTCTGCTCCTTCTTCTCCAAGCTCCGGCACTTCATATCTTTAGTATATATATACATATATATATATATATATATATATATATGCATACATGCACATATGTATATATGTATGCGTATATATGTACACATGTACGAAGGTATGTATATTGAGTTAACAATTCAAGTAAAATTACGATTCAATTATAACCATTAATTATATTGTCCGGCAGTATTTGTATTTGCTCATTGACGCTCGCTCGTTTATAACAAATATTAGGTGCGTTAACTTTGTATTCGACGTATTAGCCGTTAAATAACTAATGAGGATATCTCGTTTTGCAGCTTTCAAGAACAATGTTGGATTAATTATTTGCAAATTAATTCCATAATTACCATGGTTATTTGATTAAGCTTTCCTTCTTACATCACATTGTGCTAGCTATAATTTAGAGTCTCTCTGCAGAATATTTATATACTGGTATTGATATCGTACTGCTATTAGCCTTATAATCAGTATAATGGTAATACTTTTAGGCCCGCATTCGAATGAATCCTATATATATATATATATATATTGAGAAAGTGCTGAATCATTTTGACTTTTTGTTTTGACGTGTAAAACGGTGTAAAACATCCTGGTAGCTAATACTAACTAATACAGACAGAAGGACCATTCTTAGAAAATACAGCAAAACTCGGCGTTATGTAAATGTATCGTATTTATTATTGTGATAAAATTATCAATAGAATATGTCATCGTCTTAAGACATGTTAATACACAACTTTCCTACTAATTTTTTTCACTAATTCGCAAACTAATGTATTTAATGGCTCAAGAGTCGTCAATTTAAAATTACGCTTTTTCAATGAGTAATGACTTAAAGTTAAGAATTAAAATATCTTGGAAGTATTTCGTACCTCGATACTATTACAATTAATAAATTCTTTATAAAACATTATTTCCAACTTTTTTAATGGCCGTTTAAAAATAAATTACATATAATCTGTCTCTTATATGAAAAGTTAAATACATTATATTAGAAAGATATATCAAATAAATTATTACGAAACTACTATAAGGTTTTAATCAACTTTGAAAACATGATTGCATTAAATTACAGTAATTTTTAAACATACATTTTATGAAGTCTGAACTGTTGGTGTGGATAACGTGACGCAGATTATTATGAACGCACCGTATTATAATACACTACAAGCCTTGTTTTTATAAGTTTCTTTTTGCTTTTGTCGCAATATAAAATTATGTTAAAAGAATGCATGAATTACTTATGATACCGGTTTTCAAGTATTAAGGCAACAAAATTTATAAAATACACCTTACACACCATCAATATACCGATACACTTCCGAATACAAAATTAAAAAATCTTGTATAATCTTTAACACTGGGGCTTGTGAAAAAAATATTAATAGAATATAAAAAGTAGACGATTAGATGATAGAGTATATTTCTTTAATTTTAAATTAATACAAAACTATGCACTATGTTATTCTAAAAAGATAACTTCACTTTTCTACAATTTCAGGCTTGTATTTGTATATACATATGCGTGTGTAGGTGTGTGTATCCATATATAAAAATTTTATTTAGATTATTATTTTTACCTACTACTAAAACAAGTAGCTTTACAGTAATATATCGTAATATATTATTTTGAAAATACTCAATTTTTATTCGCTATAATTCACTTCTCTCACTCACTCTCTCTCTCTTTCCCTCATACTTTCTAAATTTCACTCCCTCACAATTCATAATTCTTCTCATACCATTGAATTCAATGTACACTTATTGTTCTAAAAAAAAAATTACACACAATTTGAGACTTAAATTATTTTACAATAGCATTTTAACAATTAAAGTTTCATATTAAACATTGAAGGAAAATAAGATTCTATTTTACGAAATTTATACAACGATTATAAATGAAAAAATTAATTTTTCACGTGTTTTTTTTCCCTACAGTCCTTTATTTGTATAAGTCATTTTTTCAATAGTATTAGTGTAAATCAAGAATTTGCATTCAATGATAAAATTTATGTACCATTGTGTCTTTTTTATGGATTAGAGAGTCGAAGACGTTTATGATTTTTCGTAAGCCTATAAAAAATTTAAAATTAAGATTTCCGCAATGTATCATACGTTTTATAATAGCCTTCGAATTTCTAACGATTATTAAAAATCCTTATTTCTTGCGGTGAACTTGAAGTTAAAGCACTTTCTTAAATATATTTGATCAATTAACAAAAATATTGAATACAATTGAGAACTGAAAAATGATTAAAAAGTCAACGCAGCAAGACAATCGGCGATGAGAAATGACGAATTTGGTAATTGATATGTGATTCGGGGTCAAGCGCAACGCGACACTTGAAATTCTATTAGACGAAGTTTTCCAAATCGTACCAATGCCGGTGAGCGGCCGAAGCAACGCGAAAAATGGGCCTTTCGCGGATGAAAGAGGACGCCAAGAGGAAAAGGTGCCCGGAGAAAGAAGAATGAGATTCGATAAGGAGAAAAGCGACCACCGGTCTAAGAGGGATTGGCCGGGGAAAGCGCAGGAGTAGGACAGCAAAAGGGCTACACCGCAGAATCCAAATGAAAATAAATGACGACGCGGTAAGGAATTACCGGGAAGTCCGATGACTCTCGGCCGGATAAACATTTCCACGGGGGCAGATGCGAGAGAAATCAAGGCCGTACCTGGGCCCAAGGAGAGAAGCGCGCGCAGCTACGGAAACAACTCGGCATTGTCGGACGTGGTGCAGAAGGCGAGTCGGCGAGCAGAGTCACGAAGTCCCCTGGTAAAATCAACAGTCGCCGAGCCCGTGGGCGGGCAAGAGGCCGAGCCACCGAGCTTCCGATGGGAGCCGTCGACTTTGGCTACTTTTCGGAGCCGGGAGCCGCCAAGTGCGCGCCCCCCCCCTCCCGCCTGGCTCTCGCCAACGCCACCAGCACCAGCAGCCCCCGCCCCGCTCGCCGCCACCCGCTGCCGGCGCTCTTATCTATCGCCGGCCGCATCTACGAGAAAACGGCATCTGCCGCGCAGCGCCCGAGGACCGGATAACAAAGCCCTCTCTCAAAATATTTATCCTCGCCCCCGCGTGCAAGCAAGCAAGCAAGCAAGCGCCCTTCGGGTCGACCCGGTAATCGCGTTAGTTCGCGACAATGAGGCGTTGAAATGGGTGTTGACTTGCCGCACTCGAGAGGCCATAATATGCCCGCGACTCGCTCCTACGGGCCCCGAAGCTTCCTCTTTTCTTTTTTTTTCATTCCTCCTTTGGGGGGGGGGTGCCCCCCCCCTCGCACCCCGCGCTCGCGTACGCTCCACGTTTCACAAGCGATAGCGTTGGCTCGGCGTGCCCTTTGATCTCGAACCTTTGATCCATCCACCTTGGGGTTTACTCCTTCGTTCGGAAAATGTGTTTCGTTGATTTTGTGTGTGCGTGCGTGTGTGTGTGTGTGTGTGTGTGTGCATGTGCGCGCGCGTGTATACATGTATACAAACGTAAACGTGAAATTGGATCAGTTTCAAGCAATTATATGCAGTAGCATGCACAAAACACATTTGTTAGCAATTATCAATTCTGAATTATTAGAACCAATTAAATGTAATAAGTTGCCAAGATTAAAGATATTTTTGTCTTAGAACTAATACGCTTAACTTATCCAACGATAAATTAACCAATACACCGTCAAATGATCGTAAAATGATAAATTCAACATTTACATATTTTAAATGCTGATAAAAATTATCCATTTATAATGAACGTTCATTATATTTTCGTATTATTGAATAAATATAAAAAAAAAAAATACATTACTGTTGTCGCTTTGAATATTATCGCATTGTATAATTTTTATTTTTTCCAATAATATTAATTTCATCGTTCCTTATAAAATTACAATATTCCTTCGTTTTCTCGTAATACATTAATTTTTGTAAAAATAAGTACGAATGCATTTATTAAGAATCTTCTATCTAATGATTTGCGAAGGAATAAACATTTAAAATTGTCAAATTATCTTTTGTGCAATTGATAAATAATAAAGATTAATATTATATAGTTTTGATGCACTAGCAATTGTTCACAGTTTGATTGATAAAGAAGTGGACGATCGATCGGGATTAATTTTATTGGGATGCAAACGGAATCCATGAGATCTTTTCTTACTAGACCAGAACACGAGGATATGACATGATACAGTGGTGATGTCAATCAATTACATTCTTAAGATTGTATCTGACACAAGAAAACAGTATGGTAGTAGCCATTTGATACATGATATTTTGTTTTTACCCATTATGAGGATTTATTGTATAATGTCCGTTTCTTTCATTCGCGGAATTTTACAAATCAATTAGCTTTAAATTCGATTACGGTAAATTCATAAAAAAATGAATGGTTAATTTTTTTAATTAAAAAAAAAATAGAACGTAGATTGATGGCGTAGAATTTTGCATCAATATAATTTACTTAAAAAATATATTTACTTTAGTATTAACTTTAAGAATATATAATACTTGAAATATGTAATATGTAAAAATATAATATATATATATATATATATATTAAAATGTTTCATTATAAATAAAATAATATTACTAATTATAAGTTGTTTGTGCAGGCAATATCTGCACATGCATCTCGAAGAAATTAGTTTTAAAATGACCTAAAGCTTCAAGAGTTCACATTTTAAAATAAGATTCATACAGTAGGAGAAATGCATTTAGAGATAAAATTTAGTCGCTACAAAAATAATCATTTAAATAAATATTTAATGTAGATTTGTTTACAAACCCCGTAAGAGTTCACATTTTTCTTTTATTATTTTATTTATATGCATTATAATACGCATGAATTTAAAGACATTAAAAAATTGACGTTAAAATGCGTTTATTGTCACGGTAATGTAAATAAATGGGGATTAAAAATGAGATATATACTTGAAATTAGTTTTCACGCGCTGTACACTCCAATTTAATTGGGCTAGATAATAAAATGTTTTAACAGCTTTGAAAAAAAATATTTTTTATTGTAATCTTTTTGAGCTAATTGAAATATAATAAACAATACAAATGGCCGCATTGAGCGTGTAATGCGTATTTCAATAAGTATTGTCAGTTCGGAGCACAGGATAGTTAGACACTCCACTGCTACAGTTATCAAAGTAATGTGTTTTCAATTATTAAATAATTTATCATGTCACGTTTCATGTCAAGATAAGATACACTTTATTCCACCATATGAGTCATGCAATCACATAAAATGGCATAACTCAAGTCACATATTAATTGAATGCCAGAAGCATTGGTAGTGAAATAAGAAAGGCCAATTTAATGATTTTGCTTTATTTCTTTTAATTTATAGGGGTTTCATTATAAAAGCAAATAGCAAATTAAATTAAATTGGCCTTCTCGCGCGAGATCGACAGGTTTCCCTTGAGAATCGGTGGAGTTCTTATTATAAACACTCGTACTATAAACGAGCTGCAGATATTTCGAACTATCGGTAGGCAATAATTTTTTCAAAAAATACACACGTGTTTGCATTTGAATTTTAGGGTAGAGAGGGCTGAGGCAATAAACGGAAGTCTATTGAGCTCTTATTTTTACCCGGTTAAATTAAAAAGTCCTATCCTTCCTAAAACCTCCCTTAAATACAGAATCGCTACTCTATCGAAAAATGTCAGGACTCGTTATTTTCCTTTTCAATCCCAAACAATTACCTAAACATAATCGATTATTATTCTTTTTCCAAAGCCAGAAAAAGTATTTGCTACTGCTGCGCAATTGCAAATGCCGTACGAGGCCTCGCGTAATTTGTGTAAAACCGAAACGCCTTAATTACCGGCCGATCGATCCATTATAAAAAAATGTCAATTAAATTGTGATTAATTAAATTAGAAACAGGTGTGTGAAATAGCTACTTTTCGAAATTCCAGTTAGTGGCCGAATATTTATCTGATGTCGAATGAAAAATTAATCAAATCGAATCACCGGTAAAAAAACGTTCGAAAATTTCTTACGTGCTGTAATTTGATATTACAGCTGGAAAATTGTATAGAAATAATATTTAACCTCCCGTGAAAAACCTAAATCCCTTTTGACGGTTTTTTTATTTTATTTTTTTTTTTCTATATAATTTGCATTATATAATACAATATTATCAGTATCGAATGTAATTGTAATTAGGTTCAAAAGTTTAATGGCGACCGAAAACAAAATGTATACACGCACACACACACACACATATATATCGATTGTATTTTATACCAAAGATAGCATTGAAAAATAACAAATGCAAATAATGAATAGCGATACACGTACAGACTTTTTATTTTACGATGCATAAATTTACGAATGGCTCCTCTATTTATTTCGGACAATGTCGTAAATTACAGTGTATCATTGTATTGCTTACGCAGAAGGAATCAAAGGAGACAGCTACGATATGGGCTGCACAACTGGGCCCATTTCTACCTGTCACGAAAGCATTAAGAGTGAAAATTAAATACATCTCTGACTATAATGCTGATGCACATCCAGGCGTTACGAACTTGCCACAAACTTATAAATTTATCGTCGACGCTCAACTCAGCATCGTTTCCTTCCTACTCTTTTTGCTAAAAAATTTCTCTATAAATTTACTTAAGTAGCGCGTTAAATGGTCTACTTCGTAAGCTTATTTGAAAATCAATATGCCACTTTGCAAGTTTATTAGCCGTTCATTTTTAACTTATAATTCTAGCTTAACCAAAGGCATTAGGCTGCATACTAATTTATATATAAGCATCCTGCGGGAAAATATCTTTTTGACGCAAGCATCGTAGTTTTTCCAAAACTTACTTGGAAATTTTAATGAGTCCTATTAATACATACGAGCGATTAAGATCTGAATTAATAATTCATGAATTATAATGAAATTTCTTTAACCAATTTATCTTACAAGTTCGTAGCTCCGTGAACAGCTAATTAGTTAGATTAAGTAGTTTTTTTTTGTTGCTCAATTAATGTTTGATCATAATTAAGTCCCATTCTCTGAACTGTGTAAAAAAAGACATGCATAGTAAGGATTGAGTAATAGTAATTAAGTTCTGAAAACTAGAAAACTAGAGAAGTCTATTCTCTTTTCGTTAAGATTAAAGAAAGAAATTTTTAAAATCAAGCACAAAATCAAGTGTAAAATGTATATGTTTTTAAAAGATTTATTTTAACGAAACGATAATTCTTATAATTTCATAAAAACATATATTTTTATTAAAACACCAAACAACTGTTTATCTATATCAGATTTTATTTATAATACCAAACAGAAATTCTTAGTAAAATATTAATTATATTTTTATACAATAAAATTATCAGAGTGCAGCTAAATATTTGAGTACGTTATTAAGACCTATAATTTTCCCGAGAGATTATTGTTACGTGACAGAATAATTTATGCACCATTTAGCAGAAAAATAAATTACAAAAAAGTTACTTTACAATTAAATTCATCATTTAGTTAAAATTCTTTGCAATGGTAAATTTAATTTTTTTTATTGGAATAAAAATTCAAGTAATTGGTTTCGCAATTGATTCAACTATCGATCATTGAAAATTTACAGTAATCGTAATACAAAAAAAAATGTGAAATCCTTATATTAATATAAACAATAATTACGAGTATTATTAAAAACAATTATTTTTTAATGCTTCATGTACGTTTTAACGTATTACTCGTAATAATATTGATTTTGCTAAGATGTATTGCTAGTTCAAGACTTAACTCGAAATTGATATATTTTTGTTTTGAAATATTACTGGGTTCCAAGTTTATTAAAAAATGTATTAATATCGAGAACGAAAAACCTTACGAACATTAGGAAAAATAATACGTGAACATAACAATAAAATAGCTTGTTAAACAAATTCTATATGGGTTTTTTTTTTATTATGGATAAATAATTTTTCAATGCTTATTAATAATCAAGTGAAAATGAAAAATTACAATATCATTTTATGACTTTTTTAAAAATTATTAATAATAATTATTAAAAACGCTTGATTGTGTTAAATTATAAAGTTCATTTCGTATGTCAATTAAGGCAATTATAACTTTATACGATATAAAAAACTTTCGATAAACATTAAAATTTTACATATATAATATAAAATGTTTAGTATTACGTACTAGTCTTACGTAGACTACGTTACGTAAATATTTATCAATAAAAAAGTATGTAATTTAATTGAATTGAATTATTGTTTTTATAAGCTCCCACGAAATTATTTAATTATTAGTTTCGCCCAATAGTTTAAAATTAAATTAAAAAACTTTTAATATTAAATTCTTCGTTTAATCTACTATACCTCAGGCGTATTAGGATATCAATTTGACAATGCTACAAATAATCATCTCTAAAGTTTAATTATTATTCCAAGGAACATGGATCTTCGACAATATATATCTTAAGGATATTATACTATTGAAATTATCGAATGCCTTGTTCAATCTCTTCTTTAAAACTTTTGCTACCTTTAGAAATCCATAATTCGAATGCACGTTGGGATAAATGTACAAATATACAGAACCCTTAGAATTCCGTATATTTCAAAATCAATATTGATAGATAAAGTTTAATGGGTTGCTCGATTATTTAGAAAATTACTTTCAATGTACGTGGACTTGACTTTAAAATTCCATAAATGCATTAGCGCTACTAATACGTTGACGCGTATCTATCGTAAATACATGCAACCACGATAACGCGGATGCGTCTCTTTATCCTTTACTTTGTAAGGGCAGCAATGTCGTCGACAGCATCGATCGTTTGCTTTAATAACATCGGTTACTGGCAGCCCTGCAAATCATCCTTCCGGATAGGAATAGCCAGCGGATCAGTGGACCGAATTCGAGAGGTCAACGAAATACGGGCAGCGAGCGGAATCCAGGATACCGAGGGCTCGCGCGAGTCCCGCGCGCCAACGAAGCGAATCCTGCCGAATGCCGCGATTGATATCCTTAACGAGTAATCAGGACGCTCAACGGTACGAACGGCCAGGAGGGGAACAAACCCGTCGACGGCGAGCCGCGATGCCGAGCTCGGGCGCACGCTTGATAAATAATACATACCATGGGTGGGCGTGGGCGGTGGGGGCGGGGGGGGGGGGTCAGGAGGAGGCGATTCGATTGCGGAGGCGTCAGTCGATTTCTTTGGCGCCTGGCTCTCGGGCGACGCGGGCAATATCGATCCATTGATCTCGCGGACGCGAGGTGCGCGCGAAGAGACCCGAGATATTTAACGGAGGAGCAACCAAGAGCGCATCGGCGGTCTCGCCGAGTTCGCGAGGTGATCGCGCCTTAAGAGCTCGCGATGTCGCGCCAACTTGACCGGCAATGGAATTCCCGTCCTCGATAAAAGCCTGGCCTCGGATGGCCTTCTATCTTCGTTATGGAGAGCATCTCCCGGCGAGTGTAATTCTTTACGGGCATTTGGGCTCGTTTTCGAGGGATAATCGAAACTATTGATCGCACTTTAAAGTCCCTCGATAGCTTAATTTATTATACCTGCGTATTTATTATTATTTTAGTATTGTATGCGCGTTGTACAACAATTGGATAGTGAGTTGGTGAGTGACGGGAATCGTAAGCAATTATTTGAAATTTTGCACGCGACTTGAGCTTAATGCTAGAGCTGCTTTCTAAAAATAAATGGTGACATTTAGTTATTTATGTTTGAGTAAACCCGATGTCAAATTACTGTTATTATGCAAACGAAAAATCTCAGCCAAGATTCCAATATTTCAACCTACATTAAGTTTTCATCGATGATTATCTCGTTCGGTTAATAGTAAGAATTAAAATGATTTAGAATCGATTTAATATTTAAATTAATTCTATATAAATATTCAATACATTTTCACTGATATTTAAATACGATATTATTAAATAACATATTTCCTTAAGCCTAGGCTAATGCTCGGATCCTACAAAATTATTGTGTTGAGAATGTTTCTTAATGCAAAAGAAATTTAATTAGCATACGTTTATCAAATATCGAACAATATAATGCATCGCGATTGAAAGTACGAGTATATTTTATAATATTGGGCATATATAATAAAAAGTAAATTACAATTTTTTATTTTAACAACTGCGTAAAATAGTGTATCATTAAAGATTTCAAATTTATGATAAATTTATCAATTGCAAAAAACTCATATTATTATAATTACATTATAAAATTATATTACATTATTATTATTAAGCATAAAAATCAGATCAATTTTGTAGTCTTTTCATTCTCACCGCCGAGATTCAGTAATAATATAAACTCTTTTTTACGATTGAATTAGTGTTAACTAATTATACAATTACTTGCGTGGTAATTGAACAATAATTGAAATACTCTTTTATCGAAATAAATGAATTCCATTGTATAAATCTACTCCATACAGGCTGAATTTATTACCAATAATTTTTTCTTTATTTGAACAACGCAATTATAAAAATATATACTAAGGAAAAAAGGATAACAAATTTTATATTGAAATACACTGAAAAGCAATTAAATATTTTAAAACCCATTACATAATTATGTCAATTATAAGCATTTGTTTTAAAATGAAGTATGTAATATTTTAATAATGATTTGACTTTTTAAATAAACAAATTCTAATTTTACAGCGCGTAATATTGTTTTTTTTTTTATTCTTGTTTTTTTCCTACAATTAGTAAACTTGTGAGTATACTTCAAATATAAAATTAAATAAAAATAATTTTACGAGTATTTTCAAAAATATCAATTTCTGCATCGTAATTTTTTACTTTTGGTAATTAATACTCAAATTACGACCTTCTAATTACATTTTCAAAAAATTATATTTAATGGGCATTCAAATAATGTGAAATGTATGTTTAAATTAAAAAAAAAAAAAAAAGTTCTCCCCGAATAAATAATATAATTTTGAATGTTAAATACAAGTTAATCATTATTTTATAATTTATGTTTTCGTATTCTTATCTTATTTGCCTTTTAAAGTTTATTATTAGTTTTCGTAAAAAGCGTGAGCTTGCCCTTAAGCTTATATTTCAACTAGGTCTTAATAATACTGTAAAACTTTCACTTCAAATTCTTGGAGCATGCTCTTAATTAGCATTATTCTTTTAAATGCAGGCATAAATTATCATTCAAGCGTAGCATGTGCGTAATAAAGTATATTTACAAATAATAAAGTGTATTTAAATAAATTGGAAATTATGCTCCCTTCAATTCGGCGCAATGGGCATAATAATGTTAACTCGAATGTAATCCTGGGCGCTAAACAATTATGGTTATTTCGGCTCTAAGTTCGCACAGTGCACGTAAAAAGGATAAGCCTGAGACGCTTACACTTACCACAAAGTCGAGTACTTCGTAGTAAAAAGATAACCGATCCAAAGATCGTACAAGGCGATTATCATCGGCATTGTTCATCGAAGCTTTCGTGCGGAATATATAATAATTATCGAGCTTTAGTAGGAAGCTTATCTTAACGCGCACTTCGGCGTTAATCAATTTCTCATTAGGCTAGAAATTTATGCAGATCACCGCTTTCCTATAGACTGTCTCCTTGGTCCTTAAAGGGGGCGGGGTGGTTGGGTGGGTTGGGTTGGGTTGGGTTGGGTTAGGGGGGGGGGGTGCTCAGAGATAAAGGCTAAAAGCCCACGAGCTTTCGCTGCTCGGGACGAGCCGCCGCGCAGGTACACGTGCCCGGGCAGGCTTTTTCATTGTTATGCGAGAGTTGAGTGGCGTGGAGTATAATTAACGATAACATCTCGCGGAATTATTCATTGACGCTCTCGCGTGTACTTGTAGCCGAGCCGCAGCAGCAGCAGCAGCAGCAGCAGCAGCAGCACCACCGTAAATACACGATCACGCGAGAAAAAAGTAACAAGGGCGGGTGGGCGGGGGGGGGGGTTGTTGGGCAGGGGCGAGAGGTGGAGAGTAAAGGGGCGGAAGGGGTCGACGAGGGGGAAGAAACTGTAAGGCCTACAGTCGACGACGATTGGGAATATTGAATAGATTTATTTACGAATCTGGGTTAAGGTACGAATGCGTTCCTTCATTTTTATGGTTTCATTCACGGCTATCTTATCGGCTGAGTTATATTGTTCATTCGCTGAATATTAAACCGAGGTGCCAATGCGCGCCTTCAATAAAGCAAAACGCACTTTTAACGCGCTCTCCGCTCTCCGTTGTATATAAAGTCGGACTCGGGGAATTATTTCGGTTGATTGATTAAGCTACGGAATCGATCCGCCGGATCTCAGGGTGCGGGCATCTAAGAGAGCCAGAGAGAGAGAGAGAGAGGTCCACCGCTCATAATTGCAATCGACAGCTTAAATCATCGAATGTGAAATACAGACGCGCGAGTATACGCGCCTCACTCGTCACATCCGAGGCGATCTAACTGGTATTAAAGTTAATTTTCCAATTACGCTAGATGAATATTCATAATGTTTTTTCGTTGTTTCGGACGCTTTAATAAGTCGATGATTCGACTGAGTTATCGATCCTTTAATTGGACTTCCGAGGCTGCCTCTGCGCTTGTTAAATAAATTGTGAAAAAAAGTCATTGTACCAGACGCTTAGATTTATTAATTAAATCATCTTTTCAACCGCATCGAAAGAAATAAGAGTAATAATAATAATAATAATAATAATAATAATAATTAATGTCGAAGTAGACGATAATCGGAGTGGATTAAAATACGTTAATTAATTTGGTATTTGAGTAAGAACTTCATGCCACCGAGTGATATAATTTTATTGTACATCATTGTACACTCGCGTTAGCGATTTTATCAGTATCGATCGAAAAATTAGCCTTTTCTTTTTTGGAAAATGTTTTAAATTATTTCTCTCTCTCTCTCTCTCTCTCTCTCTCTCTCTCTCTCTCTCTCTCTCTTTCAAAAAAAAGTCTTGAAAAACTTGGCGACAGCAATAAAGTTTCGAAACAAATCCCAGAATAACTAAAATCGACCAAAGCGGAATAAAGATACTTAGGTCCGCTTCGTAAGTGCATTTCTCTTAACGCAAGAGGTAAAATTGAATATAATCCTGGGAAGGCCTGCGGAAAAGCATAAAATAGAAGAAAGCCTCCTCGTCTAAAGTAGCTTCGATAGCTTGCCGTCAGTCTGAAAAATCGACAGCCCATAGGCGCGGACAGATGGTTAAGTAAGAGTCCCGCGAACCTATCCCGTAGGATAAATAGTCCTTTTTTCCGAGAGAGAGAGAGAGAGAGAGAGAGAGAGCCGGCTCACAGCTCGAATCCTCGAGCGAGGCTCAGGCCCGACGATGTTAAAAAAAATCGCGTCAGCCGGGGATTTAAGACGCGGCGGCTGCCTCGCGCGCAGGTGTTCAATCCCTCATCCCGGTCGCATCTCCCGAGCGATCCGGCGAAAGCTCCAAGCTGCTGGACCCGCTTTGTTTACGGCGCGGAGCCGGAATCTCGGGGTCGCGCTCGCGCGCCTGTTATCGATGATTAATGGACGGGCTTCCGAGTACAATCTCGGCTTGAGCTCGGTGTTTCCGTACGGTAGCCGGCTCCGGGCTCCCGGTCGGTGCTCTCCCCATTGTCTAATGACTAATCGGCCATTCGGTAAGTCGGCTTGACCGACAAGCAAACAACGCTCCGAGATCTATCCCGCAATTATTTTCCAAGCTCGCCGCCGCCGCCGCCGCCGCCGCCGATGCATTTTTCCTTGCACCTCGCAAAGCTGCCACTTCTGTCTTAAGGACGCTCGCGCTTCGACCGACGCCAATATCGTAAAGTGCTGCATTTAAAATTCTCACCCGTTTTAATTATTTTACTATTCTTAATAATGATATATTGTGAAAATAATGCGACGAGCCGTTGCACGAGCCGTAGGGAGCTCGCGAGCCGAGCTTAAGAACGAGCATACGTTTAAAATCATCGTTTCGAATCATTATAAATGCCTTGCCTTCTTGGAAATGTCATTCAATTGTCGATGCGCTTCTCCCGTGATTATTGCTAATTATAAATAAACCATAAGCCCGGTGGTTGGCAATTAACCGGCAGATACTTTTACCCTACAATTGTACTTACCAGGTGGCAAAGTGAGCGCTTGAATAAATGCGCTTTTAGAAAAGGGCTCTGGATGCACTTGAGCAAATTAGCTTTTCTCGCATTGATTTGGTACCCCGTGTTCTTGCGTTTGAAAAAAAATTTTTTTAACTATTGATCCCTATTTTCAAATTAAATGCTTTGGAAGTTCCATTGTTATTTTTTTTTTTTTTTAATTTTTTTTCCATACAATATTTATTTATCTATTTTATTTTTATTTTTTTTTTTAATAAAAGGCAATTAAAAGATACATTCTAGAGATAAAAATCTATTACCTGAATTTATTGGATTCTTAGATTTCAGAAGTCACATTATTTTAGGCTCGAACTACATGTTGTAAATTGAAATTGGCGTCAGGAAATAGGAAATATTAATAGTGTGTATAAATCTCCGTAACAATAATGGAAAAGCAAGTAATGATCCGAGAATAATTGAAAATTACATTCTCTACAATGACGCAATATCTATAAAAGATGCGCATCACTGACTTGGAATGTTAAAAAAAAATTAGAAAATAAATAAAATGAAAAACCGAAGTTCGAAATTCTATTATTGCTATTAAGTATTTTTGAATGTTTTAATTAAAAAATGTGTCGCTGTTATATCTATTCATACATTACATGTACAAATTGTCATTTGGTATTCTAAGAAGTTATTTAATTTTACAATAAATGAAAAAAATCAGAATCTATAAGCTTATATCGCGGATTTAAGGATTTCCGTATGGAATCGTAAATAAAATTGAAAAGCTTGTATATTGCATATATAATAAAATTGACTCTTAAGTGCAACTTTTGGTTTCAATCGATTAAAAAAATCAATGGCATTTACGAACGCAGCTAAAAATTAGACTCCACTCGATAGGAAGGCCCTAATGAATTTTACTAATTATCGCAGAGCGTGAGCTTATCGCTCTGCAAATGTAGGAAATGGCCGAGTGTCAACTAATGCTTTGCCGCGTTCGCATGCGAGCACTGCAAAGGATCGCCATCTGTTCGTCTATCGATCAGCCGTTGATCTCGATGATGGCCCGATCTCGCCGTTTTAAAACCGAGGGTCATCGCGCGAGCGTTGGGGATAAAGGCTGGCGCGGGGGGGGGGGGGAGCAATAAGGTTTTCCCCTCGCAGAGGCGCTTCACCGAGCGGTAATACCGACATAATGCCACACGGGGCTCGCGTACCCGGCGGGAGATGGAGAACACAGGGAGGCACTCGACGAGGCGAGATTAATTGGGAACAAGCAAATCACGAGCAATGATCGAAAGAATGGGCAGAATAATTCAAAATGTTTTCCCCCTTGGCCGGTATAAAGTGGCGGCGGCGTACCGGGGAATCCTCGGGCGCAATGGGCCAAGCTAATAAAACAATTATGGCGCGGCCGAGGAAGAACAAGAAGAACAAGGTGTACAAAGCGTTTTACATTTCCTCACGGGCTGTCGATTATCTCGACACACTGAGCACTGCTAATTGGCAGGCCTTTATTTGTCTTGGCTCGAGTCCTGCGCTCCATCTTCGCCACCACCAGCAGCCCCCCCCCTCCCCCCGACCCGCTGCCGCCGAGGGCCCACGGCACGACCCGCAGCGAGTAACGAGTGCGATCTTTCGGCGACGATGCGCGCGGCTCCTCCTCCGAAGGGGGGCTTTGAATCTCGTTAATGCCGCCGCGTCGAGCACCTACTTGCGTGCCCCCAACCCCCCGACTCCCCTACTCGCCCCGTCCGAGCTCCGAGTCCTCCAATTAATTATTTGGCCGCGCGAGATCGCGAGCAGCCGAAAACGGCGCGCGATCCCTAGTAGATCGACCGGCAATTAAGCCAGCCGAGACCGGTCTCTCGCCATTTTTGTACGCCCCCCCGCCCCCCCCCCCCGCCCCCGCCTGCCCCCGACAAAGGTGTCACCTTCATCGTCCCTCCTAATTCATTGCGGACACGCGGCCCTTTATCTCGGGCCGCGCTTAGGGCCGGGACACGAAGAGCCGCGCCGCCGCCGCTCGGCGATACTCCCGAGCCGACTGAGATCGATCTCGAGTGAAGGCCCCGAGACGGTGCCTTTCCGACACTTCACCGGATACGCGGCTATCGATCGAGAGGAGGCCGCGTGGCCTCTCCCGTTGTTATTTCAATTTAAAGCACTTACGGCGAGTGACGATGGTCGCGCGAGCCGAGCGAGGCGCATTGCCGAACGCCGACCCTCTTAACGACCTGCAAGCGTCGCCAGGCCTATCTGTCCGAGCCACTCGTTGCTTTATCGATTATTATTTAATTGCCGGTTGTTAATTTATGGGCCATTTCTCGCCAGGTCCGAGCTTTGTTTAACCACTCGCGATCCTTGGGGGCCGTGAAACATTCCACGGGAGACCAACGAAATTAGTACAAAGGATAAAATTTCTATTCGAATAATTCCCAACCGATCCCCTTCCGATCGCTCTAACCCTTTTACCTCCGACGATTCCTTCTTGTCCTCTCCCTCTTCCGCTTCCACCCTCCCCCCCCCTCCACCGTCACCCGACGAATAGCTCATCCCGGCGTCGTCGGTCGATCGGCTTATTATTATAGTTCAAATTAAGTGTTAACAAGGACTACGAATCGATCGAATATCCATCGCTCACGCGAGACCTCGTCTACCGTGTACAAACGTCGCTCTTAATAAGTAGCCCCTAGCTTTTTATCCGCGTACCTGATTCTCTATCTGTCCATCGCGCAGGCCTCGGATAACCTACGGAACGTCTCATTTTCGTCCTCTTGTTTTCTCGTTATTCGAGGTCGTGGGCGCTCTCTGGAAGTCGAGCAAAAATAATAACGACGACGACGACGAGGACGACGAGGAAAAAAAAAGTCGGGAAGGGCGGGCGCGCGCGCGCGCGGAGGAAGAGTCGAGAGGAAAAAAGAAACGAGAGGCTGTTTTGAGCACGACAACACGTGTCCCTCAAGGCTTTGCTCAAGCGCGAAGAAGCATATCTCGGCTTGGGGCCCCAGAGCGCGCGCGCGCGCGGGCCCGATCCTCGGCTCGAATCCACCGTGGCGAGGTAAAAAATTGACCTTACAAATGCATTGCTTACGCGAACGTCAAAGCCCGTAACGAGACACGGGCGCCCAACATCCTTTCGAGCGGCTGCTTTTGTTCGAGCCCCCGGATGGGATGAATGTTCAACACGGTTACTATGAATTAAACTGGTTTCGCCCAATTTATAACTTTTAAACGGGGGATAGTGGCCGGGGGGGGCCGGGCTGGTTAGAGATAAGCCACACTTACCGCTTATACCACTTGCGTACGCGTTGTCAATCCTTGGTGGAGGGTATTTAGCGTTGCCTTGTAATTTTTTATTTATCGACGAACAAATTTGGCTCTGATATTGTGGACAGTACCTGATTGGCGTAAATAAATTTTTCCGATTTTTAACTTTCTCATCGGCTCCTTTAATTTCCCTATTTAAACATATCGATTAAATGGTAATTTGTAGTTTTTATACTAAATCCAAATGATTGTATTTTGTAACAGATGTAGTAATAAAACAATGTTTCTAAAATCATCGTTTTAATCGTTGTAAACCGCAAAATCTTATTTCGAATTCATTCGCGTGTTTATCCAGAAAATAAAAAAATAAATAAATAAAAAAGTTTAACCATTTTCAAACTGAACAATGGGAATTTTCATTGAAGTACGCGCGTTAAATTTTAAATATATTCTCGAGGTACAAGACCACTGTACAAATAAATAATCGTGCCAGGAAACAAGATTTAAGTAAAATAACAAATCTCTTTACTCGAGATTCGGTTTTTTAGTTTTTTAATAGCTTAGCTAATACAGTGTAGCACAAGGAAAAAAAAAATATATATATATATGTACGTGTAATATATTGTACGTAGTGCACGGCTAAATTTCAAAATGCGGTCGTTGCTACGTGAAAAATGAGCTCAAACGGCAATTATCTACATTTAACAGATTCATCTTAAAATCTTATTTAATCTTATAGGTACTCTCGTAAGCAAAGAAGAAGAAAAAACTTTCGTACGAGGGAATCGGAAAAAAAGGCTAAATCTAGGATGTTCGGACAAGAAAGAGAAAAAAAGGTCAAAGAGAAAGAAAGAGGAACAAAAAAAGGAGGATGCTGAGTAAATAGTTGCCGATCAGCTCTCGCACGATATTCTGGGACTACCTGTAGATTTTGGTGTCAGGAGTATCCATTACCAGATACATTCAGATACCTGAACGATGAACGCAGGATGACGCACGAGCAGTTCTTAATTAGCTTCACCGGCACGGCTGTTAATTAGACTAGACAATTAATTAAGGACTGAATGATTACGCCAACTGAAATAAATAAAGTAAGAATTATATTTTTTACCGATGTTAATTTTCATATGAAGAATTTTCAAACACAACTGATTTATGCTTAAAAAATCTCGGACGTAAATAACACATCGTTTTCGTATAGACTAATCGTGATACGAAATAACAATTTATCGAATGGGCAATGGTAACGTGTTATTAATATATAAGATTATCGTTGTTGAAAATTGTATAAAGCTCATTTAATTCAATATGCTGCCATTTTGCAGTTCAACAGCCGCAAAATATCGCAGCTGAAACAATCAATTAGTTTCATAATAATTATAGTTATACTTGAATTTTTATTATTAACCGTAGTAAAAAATGATTTATCTCGACTATAGATATTTTCGTCTTTTACGGTCGTAATCATAAGCTAAGCAACATAAAATTGAGACATCGCGCTAATAATACAAATATTTTCCCAGGCATTTTATAGTCGGTATTTTCATTGTTTTGGAGCTATCCGAGTCGACGAAATGGACATTTATTTAATTATTTCGTTTTTCACGGTCAGCCTTAATATTTCTTGCACAAGCAAAATATCGTAACGAATCTTAAATCATTGAACGCATTTGGCGAGCATCTAAATATATTTTTTATCTATAAATAGCCGTGGTCAAGTTTATATATTGTAAATATATAAATGTGAAAGGAGAGGGAAGGTTTTTTTTTGCTTTTTCTTAAGCAGAAAGAGAGAAACTAAGATTGTAAAAGTAAGAATTGGAATGAGAAGAATAGCCAGCGCTACTAAGTTTGATCTACGCTAACTAATGTAACAGGACAACCGAGAAAAATCGGTAGTGTTGATAAATAGAGTGTGATCGAGTGGCGAATTTGGTTAAGCAGTATATTTTTGCGTCTGCCTGGTCTCTTAAGAATAATAAATATTCAGAGGGTTGAGACAACAAATACATGCGTACATAAATATATATATATATGTGTGTGTGTGTGTGTGTGTGTGTGTGTGTGTGTGTGTATGTAGAGAGAGAGAGGGGGGGGAGAGCATAAGGTAATAAATACAATCAATAAAATGAGCAGAGAAAAGAGGGAGGGGCGAGGAGAAAAATCTAAAGCGGCGAATGTTTATTGTTGTTTTAAAATCAGTCAAAATAAGTTGGCAAATCGATTTGCGTCGACTTAAGATTAAGAGTAAATAAATGTCCGGTTCATTGCGAGTAAGGCTTTTTTAGCGAATCGTTAACGACACAATATGCAAATGGTCTCGGCGCGGACTCGCACGAATCCCGCTAATGACTGGTAAATAAACATTGAAGAGAGAGAGAGAGAGAGAGAGAGAGAGAGAGAGCGAGAGAAGGGGGTGGCGGGAGGGAGAGGGAGATATATATATATATATATATAGAGAGAGAGAGAGAGAGACAGACACACACACACACACACAAGTTTAAAAAAGAAGAATAAGAATAAGAATAATAAGAGGAGGAAAAAAAGTAAAGGCCGACCCTTGGGGCCCCGGGAGTAAAGCTCGAGCGCAGCTCTTGCCTCGGGGAGCAGGAAGGCCAATACGGGGCCTAATCAAATTCCCATGATTTCGAATTAGCGGATGCTTCGGCCGGATCGAATGGGCGCCCCGCGGTGAGCTCGCACGCGAGTACGAGTCCACTGTGGAATGCACGCACTCCTGGGCCTTTAGGATATTCACGACAACTATATTAGCTGCCTCAGATAGGATCGGCCTCATACTGTGCCGACGTAGCGGGACGCGCTGCAGCGCCGGTGTCAATTCACAACACCTTACGCCCTCCCTCCTCCCACGCTCGCCGCCGCCGCCACCCCGTGCTCCGCCACCCTAACCACCCCACCCCGCCTTACTGGGCTCGACCTCCTCCCTTCCGCCTCCTCCGCGCCGTACCGCTTACTCGCGTTCCCGTCGTTCCTCGAAAAAATAAGCCCAGCCGCGTTATGTGGAAAAAAAAGTCGAGATTCGAGATTCCTTAACGCTCGACTGTGTATCTTCTTCGACCCACTCAGCGCGCAGCTTCTTGTTGTTGCCGGTGAGAGGGAGGGAGGGAGGGAGAGAGAGGCATCTTAGATGAGAATTTCGAGACTTATAGATGACCGTTTCGGGGACTTAACGGAGAATTATAGATATGTTTATGTACAAATTTCGGATGCGTTAAATTTATGATATTAGTGCGCTATCAGGGTTCGACTCTCATCCCTCGATAATTATATGACTTTCGTATAAAATATTGAAGTTTTCTTGTCTCGGCATTTACTTCCATTCCATAGTAATTATTTTCATTAATTCTATACAATTAATGTTATTTATGCTTGGCGGTCTTTTTATTCTAGAATTCAATTTTATACTTATACATAAATATATGCACACACACACACACACATATATACATATATATGTATATATATGTATACATATGTGTATTTTATGAATTACAGACAGATAAATTCTGAACTTCTAAGATAATTAACAAGGGACACACGCCTGCCGCCTAAATACGCAAAGCTGGCGCGTAAATTTTTAAAAAAGGCCAAACCACTGGACCACTTGGGCAGAAAACTGTTGCCAAGGCTAATTTATTTACAATGTAACTACATTTTTAATGCCCTCGCCTTTAAATATTAATTTTAACCTCACCGTAACATAAAGTACTTAATAAAAGGGTTCTTGATATATTAAAATGTCATCGGGCGCTTATGCGAAGCCTTTAAGTAATTGTGTACTATTCTTTTTTAAGTTCATTTTTTAAGGCTCAATTTTGTACTTTCTCACAAGAAAGTTTAACTTTTGCAAATTTATTAAAGGGGATCGAGTCGATATATTTATAAATTATGTAGCCTCGGTAAGTAATGTAGAATTTATAACGGATTCGGAACTAAATCAAATTGTATTATAGTAATTTTTTAAATTTACTTCAAAATTAAATTTGACTGAAAAAAACGTATTTTCGGCAAAGTAGATTCTTGCAGTGAAATTAATAAAATGCTTTTTCATAGAGAGTAGCCCTTTTTTTCAAAAACAAAAAAAAAAAAAAAACAAAAATGATGCCGTATACCTTTAAAAAGGGATTCTGCTCTCGTTAAATTTATGCAAATACAATTGCATGTGTATTATACGCTTAAAATATAAATTTGTTAAATAATTAAGCGCAATATTTTAAATTGATGCATTTTGAAGGAAAAAAAAATACTAAAACTTTAATTAAGCCTTCTATATCATGGTATATAATATATATATATAAATATTCCGAAGGAATTTAAAACGCATTTTTTGTTATTTTTATTTAATCTAAACTTTTTAAAATAATGCAGTATTTATTATTAATATAATTTATATTAATATAATTTATAATAAAAATATCAGAATTACATATAGCATTTACATGATCAGCTAGCAAACACAATAAATTTAAGGATAATTCCTTAAACGAATGAAATTCAAGACCTAATGAAACCAATGAATAAGTGTATTTCATATTTATTGTATTACATGTTAGTAAATATTTACGAGTAAATATAGTGACATATACTTTATTACGTACATTATTACTTATTATAATGCAATAGGTAGATAATCTTTTGGATAATGAGATATTTCGCATCAACGATCAGATCTTTAATTATATAATAAAGACGCGCGTAGAGTTTAACTAATTAAGCGGCTATTGCCTGAAAAATTTCACCATATAAAATTCTACATAATGAATATTTTATACATTAAACAAATTATAGTCCGAGTAGTTCTTATGTTCTGAAAATGAAGTTACAACTAATGTTATACTCTCCTTACTCTGCGTTAGATCTTAACTGATGAGATAAAAAAGTGTTTGAATGTATTATCCATGAAGTAAGTAAGATACACAGCAGCTATTTACGATCATAGGCTAAATACTCAAATTAACTTTGTATATACTGATAAACTAAGGTCTGATGGGCAACACATTTCGTTAAATTCTAATCGTAATGAGACATTGAAAAATTGTATTTTACTAAAAAAAAACGATGCATTACAACTATTAAATTTATCATAACTATGAACAATAGGACGGAACGAACGGTAAGAACTTTTTTCTCCAGCTCGGCGTTTTTACGCCTAATTCCTCGACGGTAGCACAACAAATTGAAGGGGACATGCATACCTCGTTAGGATAAATCAGTCGTTCGATTTCGCGTTTCTCGTCAACGAACAATTGTTCCGACTGACCGTTCGTAGTCGAACTATTGGAAGTCGAAATGACCATCACATTGGAAAGTAAAAATTCAACGAGCGGCGAATAAATACTTTAGATAGATTTCGCTTTGAAAAAAAAAAAAAAAAAAAAAAAAAAAAAAAAAGCTAATAACAAAATCCGTTATCGGCATCGTGGAACGTCTGTCTTTCCCTACCGCAGCTTCCGATCTAATTCCGAGCTAAAGAGCCGGCCTCGTCCGTATTCGCCGCTGTCGAGCCGAGCCCCGGGGTGCAATTTTCTTGCCCAGGAGTACGTGGCCGCCATTACGCCATTATGCCCCTTGCCTCCTCGCAATCGAATTCGCATCGCTTCTTGTCACCCCGCGGAATGAATGCTCGGTGGTAGTAGGTAGCGGTGGTAGTAGGTAGTGGCAGCAGTAGCAGCAGCAGCAGCAGCCCGAGTAGCGTAGCGCAGGAGGCCAAAAGGGGGACCGAGGGCAGGGGGGGCCCTCATGCATTACCGGCCGATCCCCGATGATGACGCAGTCGGGCTTCGTCCTCCTTAGCGTCCCTTGGTCACACCTCAGAAGTCCGAGCTCGCACCGCGGGACGTCACGCGCCGCGCGAGGAATCCGCCATTCAATTATGTGTCTTTTTTCCTCCTCCTCCTCCTCCTCCTCGCCTCAAACGTCGTTGCTCTCGCGGCCCCGCTCGTGCGCTCGGGGCGAGGGACAAGAACGGATACACTGAATTTGTCTTCGCTCTCGGCCTCCCTTTATTCGGCTTGCCCGCGATCCAATGGCCCTCCCACTCTCACCCACCGTTTATACAAGCGGCACGCAATATTTTCTACCGGCCGATGGAGCTGTTTAATGGGAATAATTCTCTCGCCCCCCGCCCGCCCACCCGATACAAATATTTAAGCGCATTACCGGCATTGCACGGCCGCGCGTTCGTAAATAAAACGGGCGTCTAAATTCAAAGGACTCTTGCTTTCTTTTTCTCTCCCCTTAGCTCGGTCGAGAAGGCGCGTCCTTGCGCTCGTACTCGTACCGATTTGATCAAGCTC
Source organism: Kradibia gibbosae (assembly GCA_018907135.1). Classification (NCBI taxonomy): domain Eukaryota; kingdom Metazoa; phylum Arthropoda; class Insecta; order Hymenoptera; family Agaonidae; genus Kradibia; species Kradibia gibbosae. The sequence continues at coordinate 4,150,148 of JACCHX010000011.1, forward strand.
CTGGAAGGTAGAGGTGCTCTACCGGAGACGGTTTCTCAATTCAGCGTAATTGGCAAATTTAAAGCGCTGGGCCGCGCCCATCAATCGAAACTAGATAAGCATTGGCGGCTAGGAAGAGGAAGAAAAGTACCTTGAGCGTTGCGAATTTGACATAGCATCGACGTGCTCTCGTGGGGAGCGAAAAAAAAAAAAAAGAAAAAAGTACTGAAAAACTCTCTCCGCCAACGTAGGGGCGTCCTTCGCCGGCCAGCTAAAAAACAAAAGGAAAAGGAGAAATCAGGAGCTAATGATCGCAGGACAAACGGCTATCGAGACACGTGAGCTCGCGCTGTCAATCTAATGCGTTCTTTACCCTCGCTCGGTTTCGCAAGTGCGCCATCACGCACGACGCCGCGCTAATTTCATCTCGCTCTCGCTCGGCAAACGCCTCGCTCGGCCGCTCTTTATTCTCTCTCTCTCTCTCTCTCTCTCTCTCTCTCTTCTCCCTCGTTTTCTCTCTGTATAAGCACCTAATGTCGTTTACTCGCTGCTGCACGAGCTGCAATTACCTCGTAAATACTTCCTCGGGGCTGCGGTCTTATTTAATAAGGTATTTTATGCAACGGGAATTCCTCGATGGAGATTACGTTGTCATTACCGTGCTGCTTTTAAAAAAGACCACGATAAGACAAAAAATTGCGTAAACGTATCTTCGGCAAATTGCTGGCAAATTGATTGATAGTTGCGAGGAGAAATATACAAGTTGTTTGACTCGAAGAATAGTGTGCAAATTACATGTGTATCGATCGTCTAGGCGACTGTTTTTAAAATATTTGTTAAGCTGGACGGAGGAGGCGGAGGAGGAGGAGGAGGAGGAGGAGGAGATGGAGGCCGACACTGGAAAGTAATACGTGTCGATTTTAAATATATTTTACTGAAAATACCTCAAAAATTGTAGTTAACTTTTTCTTTTACTTTTTCTTTTTTCCTCTTTTACGCTCGTTTCTTTTTATCATTCTCGCAATTATTTTCTTCGATTAAGCTAAAAATACAAAGTAAATGATTTAATAATCATTATCTTTATACGGCACGCAAAGATATAAGCAAAATATAAGGTACTTTACTCATTTCTTAAATAGAGTAAAATATGTTTATGTTAAATGTATGTAATTACGTTATATTCACTTTTGATGCTTCATTCTATTGCTTATTGAAGTAATTTATACGCGCTTATATTAATATATATTTATATCTATATATATTTATATTTATATTTATATTTATATATATTGACCGTTAATTTTTATTCGCTTAGTTCGATTTTAATGTTTTCATGAACCGTAAAAATTAACGCAGTTCAGTTTTCGTACGCAGATTTTAAACTGACGTAATAAGAATATTAAATTTAAATATTCAGTTATCGAAGACAACATACGTTTTATTTACATCGCGACAACTTTACGATATGCGAAACAATTATCCTTTTGAGATAGCCAAAAACATTAAAATGTCGCTATCTATCCTGTTCGAAGTAATATATTTGATTAATTTTGTTAAATATGTTGTTAATTATAGCTTTAAATTAATAAATGCCGAATTTTTAATCAGCGACGAAAAAAACATTAGTCATCGTAAAAATACTACATTATTTGTTTGTATTTTTTAAAGGTAGCATGAATAAATAAAATACAACGCATAAAAGTAAAAAATTTGTTATTATATCGATGGTAAAATTTTAAATACGGCAAGTACTTTAAGATAGCTACGATAAAAAAAACATCATGACACTGTGCCCTACAATACCCGGTGGCTTATTATCCGTAGTTTGTACACGATTGCAAAAAATATTTTTATTAATAGAATATTCTTTGCTTTGTTATAGGAGCAATACGATGGTAATTTTTATTGTTTAGCTACTAAGTTCAGGAGCTACTAAGCAGGAGTGGACGACCGTTAAGAATTACATAAGTAAAGTTACGAGTTACTGCTGATCTTTAAGCGCGTTGTCCCATTTGAAAAACAATTGTATGAACAATTGTATGAATTGTATGATTTAGATATCGCTTTGTTTTCCCAAAAACATCTCGTAATACCATTTGAAATATAAAACAGGAATGGAGATATGAATCGGTCGGCACCGAAATTCAGTCCCGTAGCCGTCAGTGAGGTCAGCTAAAGCGCAAAAAAGGCGATTGAACGCACGAAATCCTTACACAAACGGTTGCTGCTTAACCTCGCGCAATTACAGCGCAAAAAGGATAAAGAGATAAAGGGAGTTAGTCACGTGGCGAGTGCCGTTTATCTAGATACGGTTAATCAAGGAATTATTATCATCGGGAGCAGGCACCGAATTTCGGCCGGACTTCTCGTAATTAAAATGTCGAAGCTCGGTCCATAGTCCGTTGGCCACGAAGGGAGTCTCTATGGTAAATAAAGTTAAATTTGTCAGAGGTATCCATACGCAGATTGGCAACTCTTTGGCTAAAGCGTCCGCGGGCACGAATTAGCCGTAAGCTAATTAGCCGCTCGAATTTGTCCGTATCCCTTATAATTGGCTCATTAGACGCAAATTGTTCGCTTGTTAATAGCTTACCCGCGCTATTTCACTCGACTCGCGGGTCTCTTCTTTGTCCCCTTCGAAATTGTACGTTCGTGGCTTTCGTTGCGCTCGCTTAAGCCGAAACTGAACTTTCGAGAGGCTCGTAAGCAACAATTTAGTCGAGCGACACATTTCGTTTGTTTACGGCGCGCTCGGCGTTAGATGTAAATACAGTAATCGCTGATTCTCACATTGCATGCGATTATTTGCGAAATCAAACATAATTTGCCTCTTATGCGAACGATCCTCAAGCGACCGTAACTGTATTCAACCATTTTCCTCATTGCGCGAACTCGTTTTATCGTAATGATGGATTCTGATTTTTAGCCAATTCTTTCAATGTTCTTAATCCAATATTGGTATACTAAACGTATCGATCCTCGTTGGATTTTCAATTTCGACAAAGTTTTTCATAATTAATTATCTTGCAAAAAATCTTGATAGCTGTTTAAATAGCGAAATACTTTTACACACGTGTCGTCTACTGTGAAGTGTTTTTTTATTTGAAAAGAATGAACGATCGGTACATTATCATTATCTCCTAATGTTGTTGCTTTACCATTTATGTACGATTTCAATTACGATGCGATGGCGACTTCTAAAATACATATAAACAAAGAATTATTAATTATTAGTTCGTGAATATGTGAGTGTTAAAATTTATACGAATAAATAAAAGAAAATAGCCTTAATTCGTAATCGTGGTGAAATTCTGTACACCTGAATTATCTTAAGTTATCACATTGTTTAGGGAACATCTGCTTAATATCTTTAGAAGGAAGGACCGTGAGAAATTTATGATTGATATTGTATTTTTCCTAAAGCATTCGAGAAAATTTACATCTTATTCAAGCTCGAGCTCTCTTATCTGATTTAATAATTATAAATTATTCGGTTCAGCATCGTACGCATTAAACTAATTGATTAAACTAAGCGAATAATGCGCGATCGCTTTCATCGCTTTTCAACTTCATGATTCACTGAAAAAGAGGCGCGCATAAGCGTAGGAAAAAAATTTGTCGTTGACAGTCAAAACCGACAAAATGCACGCCTATTCCTAAAACTTATACCCGCGCGCGCGTGTGTTTGCGTTTTGAATCTTCTTCCTGCTCGTGTAGGAGATAACAGCAAATGTCATAATAAATTTTCTCACCGTTCTCGGAATCATTCCTACGGCAATTACAGGTAAATTTTTTTAGCCACAGCTCTTGGCTCTCCCTCTCGCTCTCTCGCCTTCTCCCGAAAAACAAGTAAAAAGTTTAGTACAGATTTTTAAGCACCAAATTTACATGCGAGAATCATTAGTTAAGGATTAAACTTTAGACAAACACAGATTAAACGCGCTCGAGCTTACTCACATTCCCATCTAGGACCGACTCGATCCTTAAGATCGACCTTGGAGTGTAAAAAACAAATCGATTAAAAAAAAAAAAAAAAAAAAAACCAAACACGTCAACAATTACAATAAGCGCCAACAAGGCGCGGTAAAACAATGTTGTCGATAACGCTGCAAAAGCTGCGTTAATTGCGCGGTCGAAGGCGCTTTACAAAATGCATTTATTTGCACAAATGGCTTGGAGCGAGAGCCGAATCGATCTCACGTCGTAAGATCTCGCCTCGAATTCATCCGCGCGACACGGGACTAATACCCGAGGTGGAATAACTGATGTAGCCGCGTTATTTCGCGTACTGCTGCACTTTGTCATTTTATTATTTTCATCCAGGCCCGAGGATTCGTATTACACGGCGATGTAACAAGATCAGTTAGGTTAAATTCGAATCAAAGACTTCATTTCTAATGGGTGATTGTTGGCCGGTTCTAAGGATATCAAATTCATTTATCAGGGCGGAAAAAGAGAGGAGATATAAGTAGCCACGAGAACATCTTAATCCCGGTCGGTGCCTTGGGTTTGTATGATCGCTCGGATCTTTTGTTTCTTCTTTCGTAAAATAATATTATGCGATCGAACATATTCTTGAAACGTTCCTTTATGTACAATTATAAAGTCAGCCCAAGCCCGTCCTTGTGCTTTCAGAAAGGATTTATCATGATGGGCAATCAAGTACAGCACTGCCGTACGATGTATAATTTCCACTAATCCTAATTGTGCGTTACCTACTGACTTTACGTTTCGTCCTCTCTGCATTTTTTCAAGGTAATTTCGCGTATTATTGATATTTGACTTTACAAGTTGGCCTCTTTATCCGACTCGACGGGACAAAAGAACAAAAATTAGTCAGTCGTTGCTTTTCAAGATCAGTTATATTCGACGAGGAATAGCAATGAACTAATCTATAAAGCTAATCGATAAAAGGCCTAACGAATGAAGGGAAAAATTTGCTACGATCCCTTATCGAAGCTGCTAATTTAATTAAAAATTAAGCTACCATCCTTGAATTCCAAAATTCAATGCAGCTCAGCGGTATTTAAGAGTAGAGCAAAGTTATCGGGCGTAAAGCGGAATTAACTTTTAACGCGGAAGAGTCTCGAAGTCTTGCATTATTATCCTAGGCTCGTACGCGATACCCGGCAATCAATTAGTACACGTGATTGTGTGCTTGGTATAAATGCGCTGATTGAGAACCGCTGATTACCTTCCCTTCCCTTACGGTATTAGCGAGCTCGGTAGAACCGAGTGCGACAGCACCAATGGTGCACGAGCTTGCAAATAATCAGAACGAGGCGCTAATAACGTGCGCACGGCTATAAGTTCGGGCTCGGCACATGCGAACTATCGTCGTGCACATGACTCACGGCCGAGTATCACGGCGTGCCTTTATATACCCGATTTCAAAAACGTACAAAGCAGAGGATAATGGCAGAGAGAAAGGAGAGAAAGGGAGGGAATCAGAGTGGGTGTACCAAGACGCCCATTCGCTTTGGATTTGTGTATCCTGTGGAAGGTTTCGTAGAAAATTCTGTCACTTCATTTTATGCGCGCCACTGAAAACGTATTCGGCCACATCGAATTTGCATAATGCGAGCGATTCACACTTTGGCTCTTCAAAATACGTTTAATTATGCAATTAAAAATAAGGAATGCCAAATTATTGTTTCTAAAAATTATTGTTTAATAATACTCTTTTATTATTATTATTATTATTATTATATCGATATCGAAGCAACAGCTTTATTTCAAGTTAGGAGGCTCTTAACAAGTTATAAAGATACTTGCAGTTTGAAGTTTTTCGTAAGCAAATTTTTTTCTCATTAGTCACATTGAAAACATTGGTCGATAAATTTTTGTCGCAATTATCTTTATGCCAATAAAAAAATAAGTTATAGAATTTCAAATATAATATAGTTTTCTTAGAAAATCAAATTATAACATCGATTTTTAATCAACTTAGTTTATTATGCGCTAAGTAATTTATTCAATGGGGATATAATTCAAAAAGTTTTTATTGGCGTAAAATTTTTTCAATATCTTTTCACGTACGCCCCAATGCAAACAAATTCACAGACATCTACATTGAATAACTACATTGAGATTTTATTATCATCTGGCATATCATTTGTGCATAGTCGTACAATAAATGTATTATTGGAGTGTTGCTCCATTACTTGCTAACGCCTAATTGCAATGTATGGTTTTACTAGAAAAAGTTATATTTTCATTGTCACTCTTTAACCAAAACTCAAGCGGAAGATAATGTATTCTCTGTACTAATAATAAAATTTTACAATTAATGAAATATTTAATCAGGATTTAATTTTAATTTTGAATTAAAAGGATAATAATCAAATGGTGGCAAGTTGTGTAAAATAAAAGCATTTGTTACAGGTCTCTTTATGTACATTAATCACTTGTATTAAAGTTATTCTTAGATTAAAGGTATTAAAATTTTTATTTTTTTTTTATATTAAAAATGCACTCTTTCAATGTTTAGAATTTTACTAAAATATCCTAAGTCTCAATTCTATATGCTTGAAAAATATAAATACTATTTAAATACATCGTAACCTGAAAAAAGGTATATTTTAACAAATAAAAAAATTTTTGTAAATAATTTAAAATTTAAATGAAAAAACGTAAATTTTTTATCAGAACAATGCGTTTGTTTAACACTGAACAGTATAAATACTTCAAATATTATTATTGTATTTATCAATTGAAAGAAAATATAAGAATATTAATTTTATTCAAATTATGATTTTAATAATATAAATATTTTAAATTTATTTATTAATATGATAATTTTATTACATTTATAAATATATATTAATGGTACTGTGGCAAGAATACTTACAAAATAAACTGACGAATATTTGAACGTTAATTTTTTTTTAATTATACTTGTAAAGCATATAGGAAACGTATAAAGACTATTTAATACGTCCTAAAATAAATAATAAATTTATAATAATAAAAATTATACGTTTTATTGAATTCTGAATTTAAATAATTGACTTTGAGCTTAATTTATGGTTAAACTGTACATCGTAACATTTAGCAGAAGAAGTTATCAAATTATATAAAGCAACTGTTATTTTTTTGTAATAAAACTGAAATTATACATTGCTAAAAGAATATTAAATGTTAAACAAAAAAAAACAGTTTTCATCATAAATGTAGATATTGCAATATTACCATTACGTATTGTGTTAAATCATAGAAGTACGTATTCTGCAAAGTAATAGATAATGGAATATATATTTACTATATCTATTAACAAACTAATTGCTAATCCTTCTGTCAGTGATTTCATTAAAATACTTTGTAATTTAATATTGAATTACCTTAAATATTAAATGAAATAAAGTCATTGAGGTTAGAACTATTCAATAAATTTTTAATATTAATAATATATCGTTCCTGTAATCATACTTTAGATTTTTGTTGCATGAATTCCACGATGTAATTGGATATTTGCTAAAGAGACTTTTCATTTGTTGTCCTCTTGTACCCTTAATAAGAGTTCTAAAAAAATTTTCAGATTTTTGTCTCTGAAGAAAAATGTTCTTACTATAAATTACTATAAATTTTATTATTTATACTTCAAACATCTTAACACTGAGAAAATGATTTTAGATTAAAATTTAAATATTTAAACTCATGTCTAGGGTGGATTATCTGTACTGTTATTATAAATTGCAAAAACAATTTTGTCTCCAGACCAGATTTAGACACCTAAATGTACATATTGTTATTATTACATCAAATATATTATTACGAAATAGATATATTTTTCAAAATAATTCTATAATAAATTCACGAAACCGAGAGCAGAGAAAGTAGAACAAGATTATACAGATAAAACATAACAATTTAATTATTTTTATAGGGTTCAGTAAAATATGTTTGACTTAAGCGAATGTAGTTCTATTCTCATACATTGTTCAGTTGACTAACACGGAGTTGATTATTATTCTGCTCCTTTCATCAAAGATGGATGATTCACGCTTTAGATAGATATATTTATATATGTATATATGTATATATATAGCGTTTAACCAGATCTCCGGTAGCCTCAGTTATGATTAATTCCTGTATGAGAAGAAGGGCTTCTCTATTCTAATCTAATCGTTCGCCTTATCGCTAATCTCTAGAGGATATGTTGATTTTTGAAATACATGTAAGGATGTGGTATTGTTACATATATTACATAAAAGATTTGAGCATGAAATCGTTACACCTGTAATGTCTGCGGATTCGAATAAAAATACAACGATTAAAATTTAGATTTTTCAGGTATGATTTCCTTATTAGTTGAAAAATTACGATTTAAAGTTCCTAATTTGACGAATCGATTAACAGCTTTTATCACACGTATGGTTTTATATGCAATGTTAAATGTCTAATAGTTATAAAAAATATTAAGGTCTTGAAAAGAAAAAAATCGTTGGATAATGTCTGAATATTAATTATCTTCATAGATACGTGATTCGTATTAATATATGAATATATATATATATGTAATTACAGGCGTAGACGATTTAAATGAAATGAGAATTTATAGTAATATAAATGGTTGTTCATAAAGACAGTTGATATATATAAAAGTTTTATTGTAATATATAAATATATATATATATATATATATATATATATATATATATTAACATTTCATTTTTAGCGTCAATAATAAATCTATATTATTTATAATTTTCTTCGTGCGCAATACATCAAGGTAATTAACTGTATAAAATTGAGTCGAAGTTATTTCAATGTCTTAAGTAAATAAATAAAATCATTAATAACTGTAAATCATAAAAAATTATGAGTTACCGCGCTCGCGTACTCGTATTTAATAACAATGCTATGGCAAATTAAATTTATGGAGCTGCAATATAAATTATAATTATAATATTATAAAGCAGTTTCAGCTTTCCATAATATTATTAAAAAAAAATAAATAAATATTTCCCAATATAATATAGATCGCCGGCTATAATTAAGATAACAGGGACAAATAAAGTCTCAAGTTTTAATCTCTTATGAGCAGAAGAGAGATAAAAACACGTTGGATTTACGCCCGAATGAAGCGAGCGGACACGTTTATTTCTGTTTGTTTTACATCATAAACAATATCAGGGCGAATCTCATTTACAAGCATCGATAAGTAAAATACCGCTCGTTCGTAACACATTAAAATGACTTTCTTCTCACCTAAAGCGTGTCATGCAGTACCGGGCATTTACACCCGAATATTTAGCTGCTTCGTTAAACGAAGGAATGAGAGAGAGAGAGAGAGAGAGAGAGAGAGAGAGAGCGGCAATTTTGTCTCTCGAATCTGTTCCCACTTTGGCGCGCCAAACATCCCGAGACTTATAATCCACGATAAAAAATCGTCAAAATCATTTTAACTGTGCAGAGCGTACAAGGGTAGAGCGAAAAAAATGACGAATATGATGACATTCCTTGGAGCGATTTCTTTATGCATTGGAAGCACGCGTGAGGGAGAGAGGGAGCGAGAGGAGACGGAGCGAGGGAGAGAGAGAGAGAGAGGGAGTGGGAGGGGGCGAGGGTGAGGGTGAGAGAGGGCGAGAGGGAGAGAAAGCAAGAGATCGAGGGGGTGGGTGTGAGCCGAGGGTGGGGGAAAGAAGCTCACGATCAAAGTCACAAGGGATTACCGGTTTTAGTTACGCACCGGGGAGTCGACTGGCCGATCCAATAATACGATCTAAATAACCTCTCAGAAAAAAGGCTCTTATGGCCATAAATCGACTTCTGTCAAGAAGGACAGGTAAGCTTGAAAATAAGAAAGAGATGGGAAAAAAAAAAGAGGAGAGCAGAAGCATGGTACATATTCGGCATAATTAAGTGGACAAATTTTCTACCGCAATCGCATATATTCTTGCCGATACTGTACCCCGAGCCTTTCTCTCGAGCTTTCTCGGCAGCCATTTTTTTCTATTGTTTTTTTTTTTGTTTTTTTTTTTTTTCGAAACTACAAGTGAGAAAATGCGCAAAGATAAAACCAATCTAATGTGCGTCTAATGGTCCAATGAACAACGCCTACATTGGGCCAGCTTATACTTTACCACGTAATTATATCTTTTATATCGATTTGTATTGCTTTGTAAAAGGATGTCGATTCTGTTCGCACGATCTTTAGGAAACCTATATTTCATTCGCAACTACGAAGTCGTATTGTACGTATCTAAGAGTCTTACTAAGAACCGCTAATAGACTAGATAAGATTAAGTTTTTTTAAATAAAGCATTTTTGTCCCAAGGCAGCATTCGAACTTTGTCGATGAATAATTATAATCGGCGCCTAATACAGTGTACGAAATTGTAATATTCTTAATGAACAAATACTGAGAATTTTAATACTAACATAGAAATTTCTTACCAAGCGTTATATCAATTATTTACGAGTCCTTTTCACACAAATGTATCAACAAGCGTTAAAAATGCTGTTTTAGTAGCTTGCTTGGACCTTGAATTATGGATTACTAAAGCAATCGTATTAATAATAAGCTGACAAATACATAAATTCGCTTAATTAGAATAATATTTTTAACGATACTAATGTATCCATAATCTTGCAAATGTTACGTAAAATATTTAAATGCTTAAGATAAATTTAAAGCGCATGTATACACGAAAATCGGCATTTGTCGCAAGCCATTTGTTGTTATTATCAAATAAACATGTTATCGAATGAGTTGAAATTAATATTGAATATAATAAAATAAATAATTCATCGAGCATTTAATTTAATAATACAAACGGTATATCAAAATATTGAGGAAGATTATTTTTTAAATAATTTCCAAGCTTTCTAAGAATACAGTTTAAAATTACCGGACGCCATAACTTATGTCCGTATTAATAAAACATCCAATGTTTTTAATAAACTTCAATGTAGGGAATGAATGCGTTCTCGCTATCTAAGAGATATATTTACGTAACAAGTGCAAGCAGTATTGAAAGTATAAACTCGAATGACAGGTAGACCATGTAGGCTATTTTTGAAAATCTTGACCTCGCTGTACGAACGGATCGAGCAATTGTTGGTCTAAATTAATTTCTCCTTATCACACTTAGGGTAAGCGAAGAAAAAAAAAAAAAAAAAAAAAAAAAAAAATTGCAATGATTATAAAGATAAAAATTCCTCTAGGCGCAAGGATATTCAAAGGTCTGTAGGATAATTGAAAGGCACAAGTTTTGTTTATCCTATTAAAGAACTCGTTAGTAATTTTAATACGCTCATTATAAATTTGTATTTTATTTTGTTTCCTCGAATGCCAATCCGCTCTACGGAGTATGAGATTGTGCAGCGAGTACAGGGAAAGCACGTTCGTTCTTAATTTAGGGATGAAAAGGGCGCGCAAGAGCGTCGATCGGGCGAACGCTTGAGAATCCACGAGCGAATGAGCAGCAGCAGAGAGATCGATTGTCGATAAATTATGTACGCGAGGTCCGGTCGGCGGCGGCGGCGGGGATGAAAAACAAGACGAGGAGAGCAAGTATAGCGATAAATTTCCCAGAACCAAGCACCGGGGCCGACGAGCAATGGCTCCTACCATGGATTATAACACCTCGAAACAACGATTATCCATAATCCTTAATTATTTTTGTCTCATTAAGAAGATTATCGTGAGTTAAAAAGCTTCCGATGTCAGTAGTCATTATTCCGTGGAGCCGGCATTGTTTCCCCTAACCCGGCCGGGCTCGCACGAGCGCGACTAATCTCTACCGTGGAATCTCTTACAAATGCCTGGTACACGCCCGGCAAGATAAATCAAAGGATTTCACTCGGGGAAGATCTCCAGGCGTAGAGCGTGAGCTACCAGGAGCAGGGATTAAGGTTGGCCATCAATGGAGCCACTGGGTTAGGAGGAGGCCCGGCTCCGGGTTTTCCGCTCGGGCCGGCGTTGGGTCCGCACGGCCGAGTGGGCCGAGAGAGTCCCACGAGGCGTGCGCGGGGGCCCACCCATCGCCCCGAGTACAAAGTTAACTGGATAATTTCGCCGGCCATTAAGCCCCGGCCCGGGGCCTTTTACACGTTTACACAATTTTCCGGGCGGCGGCGCAGGGCCGTTGGGGCGCCCTAAGCCCCTTGCGCGTGCGTCCCTCCCCGGACGGTGATAATCGGGCCGATTGTTCGGCGGTACCCGCAGATTATCACTTGCCCGCCCCCGCCCCCACCACCGCCGCCGCCGCCGCCGCAGCCGAAGAGTCTCTCGGCTGCGCGCCGCAAATCTCCGGGCGCGCTCGCCCCGGCCGAACGGCCCAGGGGGATCGGACCTCGCATTGTCGCCGGGCACCTTCCCGCTTCGGGCCGGCCGCCCTTTCCGCTTCCGCAGCTACCGTCGCCGGCCGCTTTTCCGGCCGAAGGAGTGGCCCCCCGGGCCTATTGTCGCGCGCCCCCGCCGCCATTCCGTCCGCCGCCCAAAGCTCGTCCCGACCCTGTCGTCCTCCTTCTTTCTTTTTTATAGCCGTACGATCGAGCTCTTCTTGCAATGCCACTCGACGAATCTCTCCCTCTTCCTCTTGGCCGGAATCAGCGCTGCTCCTGCCACTGGGTTTTCTCCGCTCTTCGAACCGCGATGAAACCACTGGGCGCTTTGGCTTTGCCACGGTGCTTCGTTATTACTATTGACCAGGCTGCGAGATTCTAACTGATTCGGCAACGATCTCCCGTTACGATAATTTTTTAATAATTCCTCGAAACCGATCCGAAAATGGTTTTGTTATTTTTTTTTTTTTTTTTTTACTCCCTCCGCCCTTGTCTGGCTATAATCGCCGGGCGATCGAGCGACGCTCAATTTTGTATTTTCCACCGAACATGACTAAGCATTACCTCCTTATTATTGTAATAATATAATAATAATAATATTATTGATTATTTCCTTCTATTATATCGTTTAATCTAGAATTATAATTAATAAGTATTATAATTACAACTAATATAACGGAGGCCAATTTGACCATTAATATTTAATACGGCTTTTATCGTAGCGTATTCCGTTACTTTTTGTACTAGTATTATCGAATCACTGTCTGCACAGAAAATAGAGTTTAATAGTTTAGATCCTCTTGATCCTTTCGTGTACGCCATTAAATTGATAACAATTTTGAAGTTCTTCCTAACGTTCCGAGCTAATTTGGAATTAAGAGTTAGATTGACAACTTGAATACTTTAATGGCTAATATTTACATGCGTTTGTGTACCAAACGCGCGAGACGATGGATTTACAAACGTGAGAAATTGTCCTGACTTTTAAACCTCGACGATTGGTTCGACTTAAAGACTACCGTGTACTAAGTCTACTGTGTAAAAGAGGGCGTGAAGAGGGAATGCGCATTTATTAGTATATGTAAACATTTTTTTTCTCTATAATCCAAAATGTAAGCAATCCATTGTAACTCAATTCATTGAGCTTTGTAGAAAGATTTAGCACAATAGAAGATGCGTGCCTTGATCAATGGTATTTTTGTTTCCGATAAGAATTACCTAATACAGGCCAATGACATTTATGTCAATATGTCAATACAGAGCGAGGGACTTATGTGGCAACGTACTTTACACCCATTGAAACTTTACTTTAACCGTAGGAAAGCGTATAATTTTCAGGCCTTCGGCCTAAATGTCTTTGCAGTATAATATTTTAATGACTCGTAATGAAATAATAAAAATTAATATACACTGCAAATAATTTCACACCACGTACAAAATTACATAATGCAGAATCTGAAATGGGAGAGTTAGATGGGAAAATACAACATTATATATAAATACATTGCAAACCTCAGTGCTCTCGGTTAATTTTCTAAATTTGAAGGAGGGCTCTGTTATTTTTTAATCGTCGCGTTTAATAATAAATGTGCATTAAGCGAGCGACGCTGTAATCGCGTGGAACGAATAGAGATCGAGAGAGAGAGAGTGGATTTGACAGAGGGGGCATAAAAGTGTGGAAGCTTGTGATTACAATTTAGCGGTCGGGGAGGGGGGAGGAGGAGGAGGAGGAGCTCGCTCACAGGGACGAAGGAGGCGCCAAAGCATTAGTAAATAAAATTCAATATTATTTCGCATTCGTAATCGTAATTATTAATGCCCGCGTGTCCGGTGTAAGGTAATTTTTCCTCAGAGTTCCACCGCCGGCCGAGTGGAGGAGCCTCGAAATTTTTTGTTTGCTCATGATTATGCACATTTTGTATCGGGGGCCGCAGGATGGGGTGGCGGCGGGGGGGGGAAGGAAAGGGCGTGGTGTGAATTTCTTGCGAGACTTTGAAAACCACCTACCACTCGAACAGGCAACAAGCTGCCCACGGGTGTAAAGCGCTCTCCCCTTTACCCTTCCCCCCCCCCGTAGTCACCCCTCGCCGCTCCCCGCCGCCGCCGCCACTGCGACCGGTATGCTGTTAGTTTTTCTTCATTATCTTCCAACGACTCACCTTCGCTTATTCCTCCGCCACTTTTATTCCTGCCAGCTTTCTCTCCCCGTCCCCTCCTTCGGCCGCCTCCTGTGTACATTGCAGATTCCATTTAAGCCATACGCACGAAACTGCGCCGGACTTATCTCTTACGCTAATGCAAACAATGCCGTACAGGCGCTAAATATATGACATACATGTACACGTATGTATACACATATGTTATAGGTACCCGATAGGTTATCGCATCGATGAGGGAGCAGACACGTTCGCGCTAATTTTACTTTTTTTCTCCCTTCCTTTTCCGAATACCAGAGAGAAAGAGAGAGAGAGAGAGAGAGAGAGAGAGAGAGAGAATTTCCCTGGATACAAGCTCCTGCCTCTCGCGATCAATTATTATAAATTTAACAATGGCTTATCTTACCTCGCGTATCGGCCACTTTATACGTAATAACTCAATAATCTACGGATCATTTGAACCCTCGTTGAAAAGCCGGCATTGAATTCGCCTTGCGCGTAAAAAATACGGTTACATTGTTTAAGTTATAATAATTTGCTACGTCAAGCCAAGTTTTTTCCCAATTCTCGAAGGAGCAGAATGTACATGCAAATAAATTAATGATACGTTCAACTTTTAAAGTGGAAGGATCCGTACCCAATACAAATGGGCGCGTTCCTTTTTTCCCGCAAACGAAAGGGCATAAATACAGAAATTTCACCGAGATGAGGTACCATAACAATTTGAGCCTTGTTGAGAAGAGCAAGCAAAAAGTTAAAAAAAAAAAAAAAAAAAAAAAGATAAGAAATTCCCGTGCAAGTGAGCGAGAATGGAGGAGAGAGAAAAAAGGCATAATTTTATGTCCAAAAATTGCCTTATTTAATACACGAACCATTCAAATTTCCATTTCGTTTAAAAAATAAAATTCTTTTTAAGTATAATGATTGCATTTACGACTACCAATGGAAATTTTAAGTAGCCAAGACCAAGATTTTTATACTCCTTTGCCGAGTAATTATTTAAACAGAGTGTAATATTAAATGTTATTACCAATTAATATCGAGTAATGGTAGATTAGTTAATAAATGGCATTCTTTTTTCTTTTTTTTTTTTCTTTTTTGTTTGTTTTATTTCAACATCAGAGGTGTTAATAAGGCACTTTGATAACTTTCATGGAAGAAGCGTATTTTTACACGAGCCGGGGTTTTGATTCAATTATTTTACAAGCAATCGCGTGGAGGTGCTTAGAAGCTCCTTCCAGTGCATAAAAATTTGTGACCCCAATTTTAAAATAAAAAAAAAGGTTGAATTTCATATTGCAGTCCCGTATATTTTTTGCATAATTCTCCAGACAATTAGCAGGTCGTATTAATAGCCAAATAAACTATTGAGCGTGCGACGTAAATAATAGCAGCGAGTGGAAAGAGCAACGCCACGAGTGGGAGGTAAGGGGTAAAAAAAGACGACCGGTTAACGTAAACAAAAAAAGGGGGGGGGAAAGCCTAATGTTAAATCGCAGTAATCGGGCTGTTAGTTATGAATTATAGGCAACGCAGAGGGGCCGATAAATAAAATGAAGCAATGCGAATGAGCCGAGTGGAAATGGCGGCTTTGGGATGCTCGGGGCGAGGAGTGAAAGGGAAATAATAATGGAAAGTAAAACGGAAATGTAATTTACATGAAAGCATCATTTACACGCGCTTGTGTACCGATGCGTCGAGGAGGAGGCGCGAAGGAACAATTTTAACCGGACGCGAACTCGAGGGGCTCGACAAATAGTTCGGCGTAAGAGTGTTTGTATACATTTCATTGGTTCATTTACATACCTTGGCTCGGCCATAACCATAATTGACTAATATACTTTCCCTCATGACCGAGAGCCATTTAAAGTCGCGCTATCGCAATTACGTATAAATCTATAATGAATTTAGATAACCGGAGAGTTATGGACGGAAGGGACGGAGGAGGCTTTATTTATCAGTGAATAAACGATAGTGTTTCCTATAATTAAATCTTAAAGTTATTGTACCGCGCATTTATTCATTGGATTGGGAGCGTATTAAAAACTAATATTTAACGAAGAGAGAAAATCGCTTCCACGTCATTCTTCCGTATCCAGATATTTGCTTTTATATGTGACTGGACCACTAGCATTATAATATACTATAAAACGGAAATTTTTAAGCAAAAAATATACATGCCCTTGTAACGTATTGTGAATGACGCCATTACAGACTATTGGAAATTGATGCTTTTAGAAGATAAATATTGGTTGAAAGAGACGCGAAATACTAAAGTTATTTTGAAAAATAAAGGAGAATCGAGAAGAATTTGTAAAAAAAAAAAAAAAAAAAAAAAAAGAAAAAGAAAAGGTTACCCTCAGAGATCTGAAATCATAAAGGTTGAATCACCGGTCAACATGACACATTATTATATTCATGCATACATATATGCATGCATTGTATGTATGCATGTATTTGTATTTATCGTGTGCATTTTACATCACTTCCTCCTAGTGGATAAAGCATTTTGGCGCGCAATGAAATTATCAATGTTTTGTCACACTCGTGTAAAAACTAATCCGAATTGCAACAGCGTAACAAAAATAAAATCCATTTATTCACAGTAATGGATTTATCGAGGGAAAAAAATACTCGCATGATATTTATATAGAACTGTAGAGCGACGAGTATCGAGGCGCGAGAGGTTAAGCGACTCGAGTGTTCTTTTGATTAGGGTAGAATTTGTTGCTTTTAAAACTTCGTGCAATGTCGTAAAGTCAGGCTTAAACATTAATGGAGTCGTTAGGCGTGGCATAACGATTTGCGGCCAGACCGAGGGTTATGATTACATTGTGGCGATAGCATCTCATCGGGGAATTTAATAAAAAAATTCCTAATGTAATTAAATTTTATTGCGCGTGTGGTGGGCATGCGCTAAATGTAACGCTCTTTTTATCATTTTTTTCTTTCTCATTGTGCAACAGCAGCAGCAGCAGCAGCAGCAAGTCTGGAATAAGAATCGCACGAGTGCCATTGTCCCGTAAACAATGTCTAGCCAAAGGTGGCATGATTCATTCAATTTTTACGTTTGCATAAACTCGAGAAAGTTGAGTGAGAGAGAGAGAGAGAGAGAGAGAGTGAGAGAGACGGAAAGCTTTTTTGCAAAGGAAATTTTTTGGCGAAGATTCTAAATTTAACGTGGATTTCTAGCTATAAATCATCGTAGGAAATAATGGAATACTCGATACGCTTTTTTCCATAAAAAGAAGAAGAAGAAGAAGAAGAAGAAGAAGAAGAAAAGAAACATCGAAAAAGAACGCCAATTGTAAATTTGAAGCGCTGCAGCGTGGCCGATTATTGGCCCTGATTTGTAAAATAAAATCAAAACGGCAGTCGTATTTCCCAACGTAAATCAAAGGACGCTATCGAGGAGCCAATGCACGAGTCGCTTGCTTATTTTAAAATGCCATTTGTAAGCTTAACGCGCACCATCGAACGGGATAAGCGTCGAGCGAGCGAAGCTGCGCCTCGAAGGCGAGCTCCTGCCAAAAACGAGAGGAAAGGCCTTCATCCGAGACAACAACAACAAAAATAATAATAATAATAATAATAATAATAATAATAATAATAATAAGCCGAGCTTGGATAACGCAAGCGGCGAACGGCTGGGGAATAATCCACGGGCCACGGGACCGGCGGCGCTTAAACGAGAGGACGGACGCGACTCCGGTCAATATTGGCCTTGGTAATTGAAAACGGGGTGGGCCGGTGGGGTGATAAAGTAGGAGGCAGCCGGTATGAAAGGGGGAGCGCACGCGCACAAGGAGTCAAGGGAGCTCGAGATGTCCGCTCGGGTTCCGCGGACTCCCCGGCGAATCGATGGCTCCGGTGGAGTAGCGGCGAGCTCGCGAACCTCGTGAGCGCGGCCCCTGCCAACCCGCGCGCGCAAACACCCCCGCCGCCGTCGCCCATCGTGCCCTGAAGCTGCGGTGGCGGGCCTGCGAGGGCGCGGGGGGTGGGGGGTGGGAGAGAGCCACGGGCGAGAGCCAGACCGCGCGAGCTCTTACGATTATAATTACTCGGCTTGTAAATTATGAAGCCTCCCTCGGTGTAGATGTCGGATAAGCCAGTAGTCACAGACGGGAAGAAAAGCCAAGAACGGACAATGCCAGCCAATAAATTTCCGGCAATTAAATTTTTTCCCCTGGGTTCTCGAGTCGCGGCTCTCTGCCACTCGCGCCTTTGCTCGCGCTTGGCCTTTGATTAAGCGCTGCCTAATTGGTGAGCGTTATTTATCAAATACGGGGGACAGGTCGCGCCAAGGAGCGAGTGGCTTAAGTCGCGGCCCGCGAGAGATTCATCGTGACAAAACGACGAGAGAAGCGCCATCGGGAATTGCGATTTAATGGAAATACGAAATACGGCTGAGTTTCAATTAGCCGTTGTCCGGAGTGTCTGCTCCACCCCCATTACTAACAGAATCCACCCGCGATAAATATTCGATCGATACACGCGCTTATTCCCTGGTGTTTAATAAGTTCTTATTGGCTGTTTAAAATTACGACGATACGATGGCAATAGCATACCTTTGCTAAGCCTCTTATACTTTTTTTACACGTATACTTTTGCGTAACAAATTAGAGTCGAAATTTTCTTTCAATTTCAATCGCACTGCGGAATTTTAATAAATCAAATTCTTCTTATTTGGTACAAATTATTTTCTACTTCCGGCTTCTTTCCCATCTAAGAATATCTTATTATTATATGTATTGGCTACTCAGATTCGTTGGCTATTGATATTCGTATAAATTAAAGTCAACGTTTAAAGAAAAAGGAGCTTGATCCTTATCTAAATTTTATTTCGTAAATATATTTCAATTCAATCAACGAGTTTGCCCTTACGATTAATTTCTCTTAGCCTTGAACTTCGTTGCATCGTAATGCGCGTCCGGATTATATTTTTAAAGCAAGCAAAACTAATAATACGAACCGTGTGATTTTTTGCAAAGTACATTTGTCGAAACATTACCATGGTTATTTAATTTTCCTTCTATCCATGATAAATTGTAATGTAAATCAAGTTAAAACGCAGTAATAAAGTAATAATAAAAATATGCGTAACGGATGGGAAAGGGAGCTGAAAAAATCTGGTCCATATTCCCAGCGGCAGTCAAACGGCACGAATAGATTTGCTGACAGCGAGATATCGCATTAAGAATTTTATCCCCTACTAGGCTCCCAACTAACGATAGTATAAATAGTCGTTGCTGTTTGCTCTTTTGCTTCGACCAACTTATGGATGCCGCGGGTGCAAAGAGAGGGGAGGCTACTTTAACGAGATTAATGGAGGGCAAAGAAGAAGCGCCCTCGAGAGTGGAAGGGGTTGATTCGTCTTGCCTCGCGGCGGACCCGAGAAAGGAAAGCAGTCGTCGCGGCCGGAGGAGGCGCGAGGAGATGCGTTTGGAGTGACGGCGGCGGGGGGAGGAGGAGGAGGAGGAGGCGGAATAGCGACAAGCCCGCGCGGCCGCTGAGTTTGGCTGCGGTGCGCCGGGCATAGCCTCGTCTCCACAGGAGCTGCTTCAATCCTTTTACGCTCTCGCGTACTCCCTCCCGCGATGGCTGTCCCCCCCCCTGCTCCCTCGCACCCCTCGCCCCACCCCACCGCCACCTCCAGGTCACCTCACCTCTCGCTCACACTTACCCTCCTGCTCTCGGCTCCGCCGCTCGTTCTCGCTCTCTCCCCTCTCGACTCTCGCGCTATCTCTCTCTCGCTCGCTCGCTCGCTCGCCCGCTCTCTTCTCTGCATACAATCTTAACAAGACTCCGTAGGAAGGATAGAGCCGTCAAAACGGCAGGAGGTCAGACCTCGAGGAACGAGACCCCCCGCTGTCACGGCCATCTTGGCCTTTTATTAACGAGAAAGAGCCTCCTTCGCCTCGTCTCCTCTTTCTCCCTCCCTCGGCCATCGCGCAAGCCCTATATCTTACTCCGTTAATTCCTCTCGCTCTCTACCGAAATTCTTCCTCTTTGTCAACTTGAGGCCCCTCCCCCCCTCGGGCTCGCCGCCGCCGTCCTCGGCTCGTCCTTGTTTCTCTAGGCTATCCGCGTCCTCGGCGCGGACGCTTCCTGGCCTCGGTCGCTGATCTTTGTCTAGCTTTGGAATAATGGGCCGCGAGGGCCCGGGAAAAATTCATTAGAGCGATTCATCGGTTAATAATCGGCCTGATGCGTTACCTCGACACCTCCCTCCCATTATCCATCTTAATTGTCGCCTTTACCCGGTGCTCCTTCGCATCCTCGCATTTCTCGCATCTCTCCTAGGCTCGAGTATCAACGCGGAGAGACAAAGTGTAATGCCGTTAAAATAGCCTCCTCCTCGATTTCGTATTCCATAAAAGCGATATAATCATTTCCCTGATTGTATTAAAGTAATCCGACGATTAGCCTCCGCGGTACTGCAGCTTCAGATTTACGTCCCAATAATCCAATTACGCTTCGGGTAAGTCAAATGTTCAAACACCAACGACCTTAGCTGCTTTGCCAGCTTTGGGCCCGAGACTTTGTACCCATAGTTGGCCATCGTTCATAAATCTTCTTAGGTGTCGATTCCGGGTATTCGGTAATCGATGCCCTACTCCGGCATGAAACGCTACGATCTGTGACCATTGATTATCTTCATTAGCACTCTTGGGCCTTATACCGAGAGATTCCTATCGTTTTAAAACCATTATTTGAGAACCGGTTACCAAACAGTTACAAGTCTATTTCTTTGGATCGCAGCGGGCGGCGACTTACCGTCTCTTTTCTCTCTATGTCCCGGGCATCAGATAGCTATATTCAAAATCTTACATCATTTTGCAATCTGATCAAGTTTTGTATAATTCAATCCTCCGCGTAATAATCTTACGTTATAAATATCAAAAAGTAATTATGCTTAAAGGGCCGCCCGCCAGCTCATAAGCACAGGACGTCGGTCCTATTGTTTTTAACGCTGTCTGCTTTTTTCATTCGCCCACGATGAATAACAAGTACTGCTGCCTCGTCGTTGGATACCGTGCAGTTGGATTTCGAGCGTCGATTAAAGTATCGCTAGGGAGAGGACTCAAAAGAACTGGCAATAGGATCGAACTCGAGGAGTCATTAGGCTTCGTTGATCAGCTTTGAGATTTTTAGACGATTCCTAACGGGACGACGAATGGCGAGTACGGAGAAAGAGAGAGGGAGAGGGAGAGAGAGAGAGGTGAAGGGAGGGAGGGAAGAGAAGGAAAAGGAACACGAGAATATATATATATAAGGACTCGCGTGTAATGCCTTATAATGCAACCACCGGCGCCCCCACCCCTCCCGCCCGGCTCTCGCGGCCGGCACCGGAGAGCCTACCCGTAGGAACGAACACACTTTGACGAAACGCCACGGTTAGCCGCGTAGGTGTCGGATAAGGCATTACTTAAACGTTCCGCATAAATTTCTTGGCTAAAAGAGAGGCAGGCATCTCCAATTTCCTCGCAGTAAATGTCCGAGGGCGCACGGAGCCCGGAGAAATCTTCGGACTTGTAAAACGTAGCGATTCAATCGCTGGCCGCGAGATTTAAGGGACGAGGCAAGAGGCCGTGAAATATTCCGTGTGATTTCGCTTAAGATTTGCAATGATCGCGCATAAACGACCGGCGATAAAATAAAATTTATATCAACAAAAATGTAAGCGCGCATGCTTGCGGTATTGTATAAATCTCGGCTTGTTAGCCACGGCCAACGTATCATGTTGTCCGCGTATTATGCGGGTTCTCAAAACTACTTCTTTTAACATTGATTCTTGGGAGTCGCCTCGATCTTTCTTTTTTTCTTTTTTTTTTTTTTTCACCCTCGTGTAATTAAGCCCCGGCGAATGTGTACCTAATGAGTTATGCCAATAGTCTCCGAATTATCGGTAAGTACGAGTGTCTATAGACATCCCGCGGTATTTATCAGCTAATGCATCGCTGAAAAAACATCCACTTATTGTCTAAGCCTCAATAATTAATGCTAAAACTTGAAGCTGGCGTTTAATTACCGTTTGTCCGCTCACTTTGTCAACTTTGTGTACAAACACATATTGGGATAGGTATTGAGAGATGTGGGTATTTTTTTTTATTTTGCTTTTTTATTTTCTTTTTTTGTTTCTTTTTTTTTTTTTTTTTTTTTTTAAAGACAATGAAACTCGATAATTTCGGTGCTTTGTTAAAATAAACAAATATTTATCTTAGACCGAATTAAGTGTTTGCTTCGTTTATCATGCGTTCGAGTTATGCCAACTCGTTTGCTCGGGCGAGTATTTGAACAGATTTTTTAAAGAGCATCTATTTCGTACCGAATATGTAGAAGCATTACCGCCGTCATTTTATAGTGCATACGAAATGAGATTTTTCTTTTTAAATTTCTCAACTCTAAATTACACGAAATTCGTATCTCTTTATGCTCCTTATTCGCTCTCCTACTCGAATTTCGTATTTATTTGTTTACCAATTTTAAGCCCCGATACTTACAGGCGACAAAGATATTATTCTTATAAAATAAGCATCATTAGACACTTTCTTCCCTTTGAAAGCTGTATAAACTGTAGCATAATAATAATAACGAAGACTATCAGAATTTAATAAAAAAAATCATTCCCGATATAAAATCACCTCCCTCGATAATAAAATTTAAATGCTTACGTACAAAAATCTAGCTTCTTACAATACAATTTTTTTGCATTCATTATTGCTTTTTGTCAATATTTTATTGCTATCGTTTAAAAAAAAAAATTTCAAATATTTTTAATCATATCAAAATGTACGATTGCGCACGACGATTGCGTACGATTATTCAGATTTAATAATATGTAGATTATCACTATATTGCATTAAGGTATTTGCAATTTCACAAAAAAAAACATAAATTTTTACCTGTGCAATTTAAATAAACGTAGAATTTCTGATAATTGTATAAAAATATTGCCATTGTTATAAAATCTAATTTTATCCTACGAATAATAATACTTTGTAGTACGCTTAAAAATACAAACGATCGACTTTACAAAAAATATTATTATACCAGGAATTTTATAATTTTCACTACGTACTCAAATTTTAATACGTATAAATATGTATATGTATAAGCGTGCGCGTGTGTTTGTGTATGACTGTGTTTCTGTGACCTACATTTTGCCAAGCTCAAATACTAATTTAAATGCAATGAAATGACATAAGCATTTCTAATTATTAAAATCAGTTTCTTTTTTTAACTATAAATCTAATTTTCAGTAAAATAATCTTACTTAAAAATCTCATTTGAATCTTATTTGTCTAATAAATACCCGTGCGCGACTGTTAAATATACACTCGGATTAATTTATTTACCAAGAGAGACGCTTTCCCCAAAAATGATTGTCGAATTAAAATATTATTCATTCGAATAAAATAGGCTCGTCGTACATTTTTTACGATTATATTTATTGTGTAAAATAACATTTAACGCATAAACTACAGTTATGCTAGACGAGAGTACAAAGCATACTGTTTAAGCGAAGACCTAAGGAATTCAAATAGAGGAAAGTAAAGAATATCAAACATTGAAAAAGAATCGGGCTCGTGACCACTAATATCGCACATTAATCAATAAGCGTACGATCATCATTAAGAAATTTCCCGGAAAGATCGCCATAAATCTGTTGGCGCTGGACGAGTGTCATTTCCTAACCTTGCGACATATTCTTAGTTTAAGGATAAATACAAGGAAAGAAGGGACGGGGAAAAAAGGAACATCGACAATAGGTGAGAAAGCTTGCATCTCGAAAATGAAAAGGTAATCTCGCCGCCAAACACGTTTTTAAACGAAGCTACAATCCCCTCCTCTCTCTCTCTTTCTCTCTCTCTCTCTCTCTCATAAGAGTGACGGCTCCCCGCGATGGGACCGCAAGATCTCCCTCAGGATAATGGAATGCCCTATAAGAACTCGTGCCCACGTAAATGTGTCCTGCTCATATGTAGTATTCGCCTTTCTCACTCGGAAATTCAGAATATTCCATCTCCTGCCCTTCCCATACCGAGTTTAGAAGAAAGAGACACTGATTCGTGGAAACGTATCTATTCGACTTCATCTCTCTCTCGTTTTATTTCGCTTGATCTCTGTATATTTCTCCGTGTGTCCATCTCTCTCTCCCCCCCCCACCATCGCCTCCCCCCTCTCTCTCTCTTTATCCGTTTATCTGTTTATATGCAAGTAAATATATATGTATACACACCTCAATTTATCCCTCTCGGTTCGCATGCATCGGTAAGTGAATTGTTAAACCTACTCTTCACCTATGAGAAGATGAGGTACCACAATGACTTCCTGCGGAGATCTGCGTAGTCGAGGAGGGATACGTCACCGAACAAAAAATAAGAGAAAGGAAGAAAAAAAAAGGAAAAAAAAAAATAAATAAAAAAGGGAGAAAGCAGTAAGGTTAAGATCCTTAAAGTGGAAACGTGCCCGTAGCACCGGCATTGCCTCAAATATTACCTTTGTATACCGAGGAATTAATTATGGAAGTTTTGTTGTTAACTGCTCAAAATGTCACATTGTATTATGAAGTTCCTGGCAATCACGGGACGATCTCCGGCCTTACGGCTCTTATCTTTACATTTACGAGCACGAGTCTGTTGGTCGACCATTCATACAATTGACTTCGAAAATATATTCGAAAAACACGTATTTGCGGGTTTCCAAGGTATTCCGATGACAATAGACGAGATACCATTTAGATAGAAATATTTTTCGATACTACCGGTAAAATCTAATTTATCTCGAATTAGATTCAAAATACAAATGTTGCCAAACGCTCTTTTAAAAAAAAAAGTATATCAAGTATATTTGGTTGACATTTTCTGTGCCGTCATTGTGCGCAGTTTGTGAAATGCATCGTTTCATTGTGTACGAATATTACAATTGCCCGGGCCGCATTTTGTCCGTAATATTTGTGAAAAAGATCGCCCTTCACTTTTCCCTTGCTCGATCGATTTTACGGATGATAGCCCTACTCTGGCAATATTATAATAATGCGATAAAGAAAACACGTTTATGTTTCTGTAATATGAGAAAACACGTTAATGTGTCTTTGTAATATAATAATCTTAAAAATTAAAATTGATCGATTAATTAATCTTGATATTAAACGTAACTCCCCAAAAAGTATAGTGTACAAAAAGCAAGACACAAAAAAAAATATATTCATATCTAATCCCATCGCTTTTTACGGTAGGAACAATTAATTAACTTGAAACGAATGGGACAATCGCTTAGTCATAAAGAAAGGACTTCTAGAAATGCAGGATGAGGATCAGGGCTTCTTTTTTTAAGGAGCCCACGTTTCGCTCTTTCTAAACACGACTTGCAACAAATGGTCTTGCCTTCGCACAGATTCTTATCTTGTAGCACTAATACTAATATAAAATGTAATACCGCATTAGCTCGCGTATTACTTCCATGCAATTTTCACTATTGGCTTAATTAAGGTTTACTCGCAATCGAACTAATTGTTCACTGCCGAATGCTTTTGATATATTTACAATTAGCAACACTCGAGTGAAATAAGTTTCGTGGATTATTTCGTCTTATTAATTTAAATGCATATAGCATTTAGGTATTTCGACAGCAATTTATTTTTAAATTAAATCCAAGCGATATCAGATGTAGAGCGCGAGCAGAACATAACCGAAACGCATTCGGCGATGATATTAATCAGGCAAAAATAGCAGTTGCAAAAGATAGAGCACGAATTAAGTATAGTATTAAATGGGCTGATATAAATGTTGATGCATTGTATAATGCATACGATAATGAAAATAATGAACAAACATTTAGATCCCATCGTTTAATGGTTTATTTAGCGTACTATGTTAAGTAAATATAGTTGCAGGAATAATAAGAATCGTTGCTCAATTGCAATACAGTCGATTCAATGGTAATAATTAAGAAACAAATAATAAATAGAGTTTATTTAAAAATTTTTTACAAATTTGAGCAACGGAAGCGTTCATTATCATTTATTAATATTAATGATTGATAATTATTGTTTATTTTGTACGATCGTTAAATTTACTTTAAAATGAGTAAAATACTATAATTATAATATTTCATAACGTAGAGGTAAGTACCAATGTATACATCTGTTTCGGATATTTAAAATTAATGGAGCCAACATGGCAATTCATCACAAAGAACATTTGAAGAATTATCCTCTCAAGGTATTAATATTATGTGTACACACACGCGCGCGCGCGCGCACACACACGCACGCACGCGCACCCACCAACAGAAATATGTAAATGTATTTGTCTGTTTATATAACGTACATCTTTAATCACGAACGCACGGACTGCGAGCTAACTCTTCTGTCAACTGCCTTTATCGACGATAAATCCGAAGGGCACTATCTTTTAAAAATAAAGGGAGAGAGAGAGAGAGAGAGAGAGAGAGAGAAGAAGAACAAAACAAAGTATAAACAATAGCCAATATGCAACAATTTGAAAGCGACCGATTAAAAGGACGAAAAAGCGGGGCTTGTCAGGGTAGACGATAAGGATCCATCTCGCAGCCGCGCTCGGGTCCCGGCGACTCCTTCCTACTCCTCCCGCGACATCTGCGCCACGACGAGAGCAATCGTCGATTCGCTGTGCGCGGGAGGGCGGGAGGGAGGCCGGAAAATTCACGGCCAGCGGAGGCGCATTTGTTTTCAGCGGGGCAAGTGCCGCCGTCGCCGCCACTGCCGTCTACTACTAAAACCAACAGCGACAACTAGCACTACTACTACTACTACTACTACTACTACCGATGCAGCAACTACTCCTCGTCGCAGTCCGGCCGGCGAGAGGTCAATGGTAGGAGGGAAAAGGGAACGAGAAGAATGCGTCGGGACCCCGAGAGTAAGACGTCTTACTCAGCGATGAGGAGCCGCGCCGCGCGAGCTCCGGGCTTTTAATCAAAGGCGCACTTGGAGTACAGGGCAAATGAGGGTGGGGTGGGGTGGGGGCTGGTGGTGGCCCGGGACGGTTACGGGGGTGGGGAAATGCATTTATTAGCCACCACCCACTCGGTAATCTTGGGCGGGGGGGGGGAGAAGTGGAGGGAAATCAGATTCCCGAGGGGAGATTCGCAGGGCTGGGTTTTATTGCACTGCTCGAAAGTGCGCATTTGAAAAAGTGAGATATGACTTACTGGAAAAAGTTTACTTAATTAATAATTATTACCGCTCGAGAAATAAGATTTCGCAATGAAATTATCTTATTTGATTGTAAGTATACATTACAATCCTCGAGGAAAATACTGTAACGTAATATTTCCGTCTAGGGTATTATAATCAATTCTGGACTTTTTTTTTCACTTTTGCAATTACTTATCAAATAATATTGTAAATTCTATAATAGAGCCAACGTATAATCGTAAAACTATTAAGCGGTATGAATTACTTTGGCGCACAGTCGGCAGAGCTCGGACACAATATATTTTCCAGCTTGATTTTTTAATCGTAATTTAATTATAAATGAGAAACTTTCTCCCGTATTATTGCTCGTAATCCAAGAGCGTACGCTTTGTCAGTTAGTCGGGGCCATATCTTCATTAGCACTTCATTCTGCTCCAGTTCTCGCGAGTTAAGGGGCTCGGAAAGGGATCTTTTACGATCCTTTAAAATAATAATAGCTGACATCTACCACGAGATCGTTGCATTAAGGCGCAACGCACGCGGTGACAGGAAAAGCAGCGGCGGCGGCGGCGGCGGCAGCCACCGACGACTCGGCGGCGGCAGCTGCAGAAGCAACACCGCCAGCATCACCACCGCGGACAGATAAAGAGCAAACAAGAGAGATTAAGAGAGGAGAGGAAATATGTACATATGGTGGGGTTGAGCGAGATGGGCCGGGAATCCGCGAAGAGAACAGAAAAAAGATCGAGCCGAGGAGAAAGAGGCTCAAGTGGTATAATCGTGATAAGCGGGTGATAGATGCCCCTCGGGGTCTTAGCGCTGCCCGCCGCTGTACAGACAATGGCTATTTGTTTCTGCCTTGACTCTCTCTCGCCCTCTTCCTCCCCTCTCCGCCGACCTTCCTCTCTCTCGCTCTCTCTCTCTCTCTATCTCTCACTACGCGTACTTATCCCCTTCCTCGGTCAACCCCGGCTTGCCCACTCTATCTCTCCCCTACCCCCCCCTCGACCCCTCCCGGCTCTCAGGCCTCTCCGCCCCTCCCCTCCCCGCTCTCTTTCATACGCATTCTTGTCTTATTCCGGCTTGTATATTCTTAGGCCGAGGAGAGAGATCCAAACGAGTTGGCAGCTCGTTCGCCATATAACTTGCGAGCCATCGCTACGTACTGCCGCAGGCTTCACACCCGCCCATCTCCTACGAGTGCGCCCAGATACGCCCTCGTCTCCGTCTCTTTCCCCTCCATCTTTCCTTCGCTCTCTTATTTTTCTAACCCCCACCGCCCACCCACCGCCCCCCCCCTCTGTCACCCACTCACCTGTGCACGAGCGCGCTCTCGCCCACTCGCGCAGGCCCGCAAACGTAACGCGGGCGTAATTCAAGCATAATGCGTGCACGCATTTGCAATTTCTCCGCTTTTCTCGCTCTTTTAAGCGGACCACGGATCAATATCATTCGCTCCCCGATCCCTAGGATTTTACGCGTAGGCGCGTCGACGCGCGAGAATAATTGTAGGCTCGGGCGCGCGCCTAAATTTGCGCGGAGGTTGAATTTGCTTATTATTATTTTCGCTTGAAAATATCAGCTAAATAACATCGACGGATGATCGCAACTTAATTTACCCCCTATAGCGTCTACGGCCTGCAACGACTAAGTCCACGAGGGAATTGATGCTGCGGTAGGAGGGACATTAAGAGCGAGCGAATGAAAAGATACGAGAGAATGCGAATGGGTTTGGATCGAGTGTGAAGATGCGAGAGAGAGAGAGAGTGGGGAGGGGGAATCAGGGAGGCTGGGCAACTCGAAAATAAAGATATTATTGCAGTAACAGGTAGTTTTTCAAAGCGTAATTATCAGCACGGCGATCGCATAAAGTGACGTAGCCATGGAAATATTATTTCTTTCAATGATATACGACGAACGGTAAATGCACAAAAATGCATCTGTTAAAGCCTCTTCTATAATATCATTGCATATCTTTCGTATGCATTAGAGCATGATTTATTTGTCTACAATTATTCCTAGTTCGCCTATGTCTAGGACCAAAATAACGATCGACGAACAAAGTTAACAAAATTAAAACAATTGAAAATGCTCACGCTCAGTGAGCATCGGGTTTCGTGCCGTTTAACGCAAATTTCCATGATCAATCCCGCCAAATCCCGCCATAATGTATTCCAAATCGTTCACACGCAAGCCGAACAGTTTTAGCTCGCTTAAACGATACCGAACTATCAAATCGACGACTTAAATCATTCTCCCTCGGACAAACGCAGCACAGATTTATTTCAGCAGTGCAAATTTTTATCATTACTCATTTTCCCATTAAAATGAACAAATGTTACTTGCTACGCATGCGGCAGAAGCAGAAATAAGTAACCTGTGCCAGGATCGAGTATATCAATTATATTCCAAAGGCAATCCGTCCGATACCATTTGATATTTAATAAGCGGGAAAAAAGTCAAGATCATGTTTTAATAAAGCTCGGGCTAATGAAGAGACGACGAGCTAGTAAAGTAGCGACGGAGGCGCGCGGGGCTGGCGGAGCAGGAGTGGCGCGAAAGGCGTGGAATTAACGCAATTAGGAGCCGTGGCCATGGGTAGGAGAGGAGGCAGGGGGGACCTGCTGCCTATCCAACCGAAGCTCAAAAGGCCAATTAGTAAATCCGCCGAGTCAGCGCTTGGTTAACGGGCTCGTCCAGTATAAATCGTCATTAATCATAGCGATATATCCCCATTGTGGGACGCGGAACGAGGATAAAAGGAAGAGGACGCGGGCCCTCCCTCCCTTTCTTTCCGTCCTGGCTCGCGCCCGCTCGCGCCCGCGCGCGTATCACCCGAATAAAAAGCTGCGAGAACGGACGGAACGGGTTGCGAAGGAGACAGCGCCCGAGCCCCTCGCGATTCATCTCGGCGATTAATCGCCAGACAGTCGAGCGCCTGAATTGTCGGCAAATGAATTTTAATGATGTCCGGGCCCGGGGAACGGTTCGCGCTGCGAGATTCATCAGAATGCGTCTCTTGGCTGCACGGCCGAGCGAGCGAGAGAGAGCCAGAGAGAGAGAGAGAGAGAGAGAGTTGAGAGGGAGAGGGAGTGGGACTCTCACGCTTACTCCAAGGCTTCTGACGCGTCTGGCTCGAGCTTACCTGTACGCGCGCGCGCGCGCGCGAACTTTTTATCCAAACTCATCCTCTTCCGCCGCACCTCGCTTCTTCCGTACTCTCATTTTTTGCGCTTTCTTCGTAGCCCGACACCCCGTTTAAGCCCTTGGTTCAGTTGCGATGAGCATTAAACCAAATCATTTGCAACGGAGTACATCGAGGCGCTCTTCGTTAGCCAATACACCCAGTTATTTGCCACTTTTGTACGAATCTTACGAGCAACTTGTCGCAAACAAAAGCGCACGCCTTCGGACGGACGCGGCGTTCTTTCGATAGTTGCACGTTTAGCGTTAAGCTTCAACGGTAATTGTCCCCATCCGCGCCTATTGCGGCTAAACAGAGACGAGCGGAGATTTTTTCACGGCGAAACGAGCGCGTCGAGGCAACTCTGAGGGCGAATGATACTTCGATCCTGCCCGCGGATCGGAGAAATAATGTCCGTTATCACCGATCGAGGGGACGAATAATCCACGCTCGGCATTAAGGAGGCGATGCGCTCGCGCGAGAGCGAGCGAGGGGTTCGGAGCCCCGAACGATTCCCTCAAGATGCAACGTGAGCCATTGTGCTTTAGCATCCCGGCGCATCCGTCGAGTGCACCCCAAGTATTTATCCGTTGTGACCAGTCGAAGGCTGAGGATGAGTGGCTAGAAACTTTGGTAGTTAGCGGTCGAGGGAGCGCACCCGATAATTAAAGGATGATAGGATAAGAAGGGCCGGGGAAGAAAGTTTTTATGCGCGCTTAATAAAGATCAGATTTGGAGGCATCATTAATCAATTTCCATATCAAAATAAAACTCCGAGGGCTGAGAATGCACGGACCCGCTTATAGAGAGACAATTAAATAGAAAGTCCGAGATACCCTATGAAGACTGGATTAGAGCAGCCGGCTTTACGGTATACCACGAACTTGAGCCATCGCGATCAACGAATGTGGAATTTATGCCTGATCCTGGAAAAATAATGCACGGTCGGATGAGCCGCATCGGCTTGAAAATGTTTACGGTAAAAAAAATTGATCCCACAATGGGATATGGCTACGAGCACACGAACTTATTTCCATTGGTCTTTTTTCGTTGTTGTTGTTGTTGTTGTAATTTTAACGTTAAGCGTAAAGATACTACTTATTAATACTTCCAAACTCATTGGCTAGTCGATGAGTTGCACAAAATAACTAAGAGAGCCAAGCTGAACATTGTGCTTTACAGAAAATTTAATTCTTGACCCATCAAAATTATAGCAGGATGAAAGGTAATACTGAAACATTCGCAATTTGTATTGCATGTGCCGTGAATATTAATCGACGATTGGTTTGAAACTAAAGCATTGATATTTGCATACGCCAGTTATAAACTCAGTTGTGGTCAGTTTGTTTGATCGACAACTCACTATAAATTTAAACATCGTAAATAACCTCTTTCACTTTCTTAATACATATTTTAACAAGTGTGATATATTTGCATATGTTATTTAAGACGATATGGAATTTTAATAGTTTACACCTTGAGTTTTTCATAATTTAATTGTTACATTATTGATTTGAAACATAACTAAGAAGAGCCGTAAAACATTGTTTTACGGCCATCATAAATTTTTCGATTTCGTGGAAATAATTCTTGCAGGTCTTGTATCTAGAGAAAAAAATTGTTTTCTCCTTGTAATAAGTACGCGTAATTAGAACATTTATGTAGTAAAGAGCGTATCGAATGTTTAATGCATTCTTTTTATCGGTGCTTCAACATCGAAGAAACTTCTATTTGTGTATAATTTATACATTCCTTCGTCGTATAATTCACTGTTTCACAAGTTTCTTCGGTTTATTTTGTTAAAGGAAAAAAAAAAAAAAAATTTTCCTCTTAATCGAAAAACAATTTTATTTCTCTTAACAAACGCAAAAAATCTTTTTCCTCGCACACGTTCGGTAGATTTTCTGGCTTATCGAAGGATTACCTCGCAATGAACGTTTAATATTGCTTTAGCATACCAATTAAGCGATTGAAATCTTTAAACTTTTAAACTCTTTAAAGTTTAAACTGCCACAAGAGTATTCAATACTCGATGAAAATAGTGCGCGTACAAATTATTTAAAAACAACTCACAATGGCTAACGCGTGCTCAAAATTTAAAGGACAATCTTTATAGGCTTGGAAGATAATGGGAAGCAATGCCAAACGCAAGTGTTTTGACGCAAATAAAGCAATAAGATCCGTCTTAGGTACAGGTTTTCTCCAACTGACAGATGAGAGTAGCAAAAGAGATGGATCGATATCGACCAAGGCGCCGCTCGTATTTTTTTCTGCAACGTTCTCTTTTCATATTTTTGTCCTGCGCACTCAATTCTTCGACTCATTACTGATAAATAACTATAGTCGTTTAAGTGTAAAGATAATAACTACAAAAAGTGATTGAAAGAGAAAGAGAGAGAGGGGGGGGAGAGGTAGAGAGAAAGATGAAAAACCAACGATACGATTTCACAAATCCAGTCGGTGCAGATTATTAGACATTCAAAATGGGTATTCGTATCCTGTCTAAGATCGGTATAGATTCATAATCGCTGAGTAATAATTACGCAGCCATTGCCGTGCTTATATAATCAAATTGAAAATATTTCACCTGCATAATAAAACACAGTGTGTATTTATTAAAATGCTTCTACAGCCTGCAGCTTAGCAAATAATACATTCAGAAGATAGATATTTATAAACTGTCTATTATACAATAGAGCTACATAGTGTATAGGCAAACGATATATTTTACATTATTATTATACATATTGTTTAATTTCCATAATCGCGTTTGATGTATGAGTATTTATTTGCTTACATTGTAAGTAACTGTCAATTACACATGAATATTTATTGTAGCAGCATCAATTTGATGGAGCAATAAACGAATTGATACGAAATATTTAATATTGGTTATTATTAATTCCCGATGATAGATGTTAATAAATTCATTGAGCATTGCTATTATTTTGTTAATTATAAATCGCTATAATAAATTACGCGCGATTACCACGCGTAAATCACGTTTAAATATTTCCTGTCGGATAATTTCAAATGCAGAAATAGACGAATAAAATAATCTCAATCATTAGGTTACTTATGCCTTACTTCGAAACTAATATAATTAAGTTAATCAATTCAGATTTTGTGTATCATTGCAGACGTATTGATTGTTAAAATAAACTTTTATGAAAATACTTTTCCCAATGGTTCTTTAACACCATTTACCTTGGTAAAATTATTACGCAATGTACAAAATGTATAAGAGTGAATTATTGCTTTCATGTATATATATATATATATATTAATTTTTCTGGCTAATTTTTCATTAACATCAGACTTAATATTTTATTTTATTTTTTCATTTTTTTTTTTTTGCAGATGATTAAGATAGCCGTATAAAAACTTTCCTCAACGCTGAAAGTGTATATTTAAAGTTTGTTTATTAAATTGTCAGATATAATTCGACTGCTGTCAAGAGGATCCCTGAGAGTAATCGGTGGAAATATTAATTTTAACGCCTTCCTTAATTCCAGCCAAAGAAAAGATGCAAATATTGTTGGTTTACAGTGCTGGGTTACTTTAATGGATGAAATTTATGATTTAAGCGTCGGGTAAGTGGCCGTAGTTACGAACTTTCACCGTCCTTACGTCCTCGCAACTTTCCTAAGCCTTCCCTCAACATCGGTAACGTGTCAGTTCGAGGAAAAAAAGATACACGAGTGCCTCTCGCGCGTACGCCAGTGCACGAACGCAGTGTGAATTCCACGTGAAAATATGGATCCTAGAGGGAGGGGGACAGATAAGAGAGAGAGAGAGAGAGAGAGAGAGAGAGAGAGAGAGAGAGAGTAATGCAGAAATTACCCGACCGATTGCTTTCCCACAACTCGGTTGTTATCGCTCTTCGTCGCTATTCGGTTGCACACCTTATCCAGAACTATTCCCATTGCCCAACTTACCCCTAATTGAGCCTCCTCGTGCGAACGCGCGCACGCGCTTGTGCGGGGCTGATTTTTAATCCAGTATTGTTGGCGCGGTAATAATTTTTGCCTCCGTGCGTCATATTTCACGTCTTCGCGCCTCATTCGTTGCACAATCGGCATTACAATGAAAGACAAAGGAACACATAGCGAAAGCGAAGAGCGAGAAATTCTATGGATGGAAGAATTTATGCGCGTGAAGTAACACTAGGAATTCGGAGTTTTTCTAAAATCAATTATAAAAACACAATCTTCAATGGATCGCTCTTGTCTGCTTTATTCCTTGTTTTTGCACTCGCCTACATCCAACACTGCTATATTTGCAATACGTACAATGAGCTTTCATTTCAAAATCTTAGATGTTTATCGCAACGTGTGGTATATTTTACTATCGAGAGGCCCATTATTTTTGTTGAAAATTGAAACCGTCGACGTTATTATTATTGCCATAGGTCACCTACATCATCATCGTGGGCTAATAAACGTATAACATCGATCGTTATCGATACCCGAGAATCGAGAATCGTTTTTGGGAAACGTCAACGCATCCCTCGGAAATATATTTATATGAAAACCAAATAAAGGCAACTTCCCGAAGCGAACAGTATAAACGCGCGTATGGAAAACGTTAATTCATAATCGTGGCTAATTTATTCGCAACTAATAAAACGTACGTTAATTTCAAGCGTTGAGCGATTAGTAAGAACGACGATCGACATCGTTCGAACTTAAAGGTGAACAAAAGCAAAAACATTGCGTATTTAGCAAATTGCTCCTATACATGCGTAAATAACGCCTGACGCAATGCACATTTTTTAAATAGAAAGCATACGCGCGATAATCCGACGATTCTAGTAGTTTTTTTTTTAAGGGTTAAAATGTTGCTTATTTGTCACACAAGACGGAATGAATCCACCCGGAAGCTTATGCTGGTGTTTATTTTTAACCTCGGCAACGTCTTGCACTCGTAAGGTCGCCTCGAGTATTTCCTCCTCCTCCTCGTTAAATGACCTCGCCGCAGTTTACTCGCGCTCCTCCATTCGACCATTGCAAATTTACCGAATGCCTTCGACGTTGAAGTGCCTTATCCTTGGTAATATCTCGCGCGCATTACGATTACGGCTCAACCGTCGGCCCCGTTCAAAATGTCGCTTATCCCGTGTGATCGCGAGGTGGCGGAGGGGCATATAATTCAGCCTCCTAGTGAAATCCGCCGAGTCCACGCGGCCGGTCAAGGACACCCACCGCGGGCGAGCGCCGGTCGGCGCCTAAGCACCGCCGGACGCTCGGGCGTACTTTATTGCCAGCTGCAAAAAAAAAGAACGCGGCTCGGCCGTAGCGCGGGCCCCGAGCGAGGGAACGCGCGCGTCTTCCGTCTTCCGAGGCGTCGCTCGTTGACGCGCGGCGACAGCGAATCGCCCCCGCGGCCGGAATCGCTCTTCGTCCGGAATCGCTGATTTCTGGCGGGCCGCGTGCGAGCGCTTCTTTACGACTGGCATCGGCGCCGACCGAGCGGGGGTTGAACGGCGAGGGGCCCGCCGTCGGCGCCCGACCCTCCTCCCCGGTTGTCCACCCCCGCAATTGCGCGGACACGCGCGCCTATGCACGCGCGTGTTTTTGTGCGCGGGCGGGCGCGCGATCCTCGCGCATTTTCTCGTTCACGATAAACGCGGTAAAACAATGGCGATAATAAGATCTTGTTCCGTATTGCGTATTTGCGTTATAAAGTGGAGGCAGTCGCAAAGCTATAGCTCAATATTGTCGACTCGAATACAAAATAGTTGTAAAAGCAATCGGTTTACGTTAAAAATCGAAACGCGCGTTGAAAGGCTAATGCAATAATACAAAATTTCACTGGTCGCTCGTAGCAGAGGAGCCTTCGAAGTATCGCACTTAAGTCAACGATTTCGCGAGCATCGTCGCAGATTTCATTCGAAGGAGCCCGCTGCAGGTCTCCCCCCCCCCCAATTGCACCTAATGGAGGTGCGCCTGTGCGCGGTCGCGAGGAAGCCGCCGATGCAGCGATCGTTACGATATCCGAGATAAGGGAGGCGAGGAAGTACAAGTGCTCGGCGATCGGGCAAATTGCGCGCAAGATGTGTAACCGACTGTCGGAAGTAATGATTCACCGTGACAAATTTGTAATGTAATCTAACCCTTGAAGACGCGCGCGGATTAGGCGCACTTACGTGCACGCTCGACTTGTCCCGCGACTTACCTGCGGCTCGCGCTAAAAGGGAGCGAATCCAGGGAGTGGGGAGCGGGTAGGGGTTGGAGGGAGATAGCGCGCGCCGTCCCTCTCTCTCTCTCTCTCTCTCTTTCTGTCCCTCTCTCTCTCTCTCTCTCTCTGTCCCTCTCTCGAGAAGGAGGCACGGCACGAGGGAGAACCGTAGGAAACGCACATGGCGTCAGTGAGCGATCGCTTTGCTCTCCACCCACTGGTGCTTGACAACATAATCATCGGTTTAACTTGCGCAAAACTATAGTTAACCACGCATTGCGCCTCAAGTATCGAAAATGTGTGCTTAACGTTGCGCCCCTACCGGAGGAGGATATTCGGCCTAACTGCAGACACATCTCCTTTCCTTCCTTTTTCTCCCTCCCTCTCGCCCCTCTCCCGGCCCGGCCCGTGCCCTCCCCCCTCTCCGCCGCCGCCGACTCACCCCCCTCCCCCACCCCCTCCAGTCGACCCCACCCCACCTGGCCCTCGACACGTTCATTTATGCGTTTCATTACTCTCTTTCTCGTGCCTCCAGTACCGAAGCACTGATTGACCAATATTACCTTTTTGCACCGAGCCGCTTCTCCTTTTTCTTCCGTCAAGTCGTTGGTATTTCACGCCCAACCGCAAGCACTGGCTCGTAGCACCGCACAATTAATCTTTTATTATCGGTGAAATATAGCTCGTGAGAGAATTTGTTGCTCGCTTTTTCCCTCCCCCTCCGGCGCCCCCGTCCCCCCTCCGACGCCGTAGCCGTCGCCGCCGCCGCCGCCACCCCCGCCGGACGCACGGGGCCGGAGTCGCGAGTCCGGCGCGTCGAACGGAGAAACGAGGCGAAGCCTCGAGAACGCTGTCGAAACACGAGGCTCCGCGCTGATTAAAGGGATGGCGCGATAAGGGCTTTAATTGATAGTCCAAGAGTCACAATGTAAACGATTGAAATAAATCGTTATATTGAATTCAGGGAAGGGATTTTATTTGCAGGGGGAAATATCATCCCAATAATTAACATATTATATCGTGTAATGAAATCGCAGCTGTCCTCCTACTCTCGCGGAATAATAATCCCCGCCGGTCGCTCCGATCTTACTTCTCTATCAATGGAGAGTATACTGCCCGACTGGTAGTGTAAAAAATCGGCGGGCAGGCAGCCGGGCCTGCGATTATTGATGGGGCTGTGTAGGAACCGACGGGAGAAAAATGTAGAGATATGAAAATAAGCCGTGAATAGGGCGGGGGGAGTTGTGGCGCAGAGGAGGCGAGGAACGCGGACGATCGGATTAATTATTCCGGTAGGAGCGACGAGGCTCGGCAGCTCGTCGTGGCCAGGCGCACAATGCAGAATATGCCAGGATATTTATAGTGCTGCCAATAAAGTGCGCAAGGCGATTCGCGCTCGAATGACGGAACATTAGGAGATCCGCGCGACGACGTGCCCATTATATTCGAGAAGGTCGTGCGCCCGTGCGGACGCGCCTCGACTAGAGTATTTTCGAGGCTCGGGCCCCGCCCGCGGTGGGGGAGAGTTACGGTACCGGCTCTATCCGCCGTGGCGGACTTTATTACGATGCGCGCCGCGAGCCGAGCCCATGCGTGCGGCAATTTCGTCAGGGCTGTGCGTGCGTGCGCGCGCGCGCGCGCGCGGCCGCGCTCATGCGTTAGTCGCAATCGCTTGTACGGCAACTGATAATGATTCCTGATGCCGAGGCCCGATCTTACATATTAATGGCTCGATTATCTGCACGGATGCGCGCGGGAAGCCCGGCTTAGCGGGGGGCGGGGGCGGCGGCTAGCCTCCTCTCAACACGCGCGAATCATCGTGGCCTAGAGACGAGGCTCGTACGAGCCTGCCTTGCGCCGCGGTTATTTTAGACTCGGCACCTTTCTTTTTACGGAGCGATAAGCTGCTCGCCTTTTAAGAGCAGGCGCTGCTGCTCCTTCCGCGGTCGCCATTACCCAACTATTATTCCCCCCCCCCGGCCTCGTAGCAATGCTCGGGCCCGACTCTCGATCCTCCTCGACCGCACGGGACGCCTGGCGCCCCCGCACCACCTTACGTTTTTAGCCTTTTCCGGAAGCGAGCCCACGGCCTCGCGGCCGAGGTGCCGGCTCGTTGTTTTACCGATACCCTCGACTACCAGCGGGACTACCGGGAGAGTCCTCCTCTACGGGCCTTGCCGTCGATCCTCCGACCTATTGAGTAACGGGCGCACTAACGACGAGCTAAAGGTTTTCCTTGGCGAATGGAACGAAGCCCCCCCCCGGGCTACTTGTTCCACTCGTTGCAACGAGTGCGTCGTTATTAATTAAGCGCACGGGTAGCTTCGAGCCACCCACTCGCCAGCATATTTCCAACGCGTTCTCTCCAAGGATGTGACTCTTGAGCCGAGGCTTAGTCGTTTTTTCGCTAAGACGTTTTTTAAGCGACACACGGTTGCTCGGATGATTGTTCGATTGAAATTGAGAGCGCAGCTAATAGGAACTTTTAGCAATCGGTAGGGTTTGTATCTCGCAACGAAGTGCTCTTATTGATTTTACGAGCAACGCTACTCCAGAGCCTACTGCCTCGAAGTTTTTCACGGGCTCTGATACTTTCTATGATAATTGTATAAGAGCATAATTATCGCGTTCTAAAGAACAATACCGAGAATTATAAATTATCGCATAATAATTTCGTTTCGACGCTGGCTATTATTATAGTCATAAATCAGTTTTCGCTCGGATTCAAGATTATTATTACTCAACTTTTTACGACTAGTAGTGGTATCTCTTTTTTTACATTGAGCAAACACTGCTGACATTAAAATTATAATTTATCTAGTGCTGCGTGTGCAGTTGTATCGCCTAGTCGCTTAAAATCGTGTCTCTCCCCGTCTGTCATGACCCTCTCCTGCAATGCTATACATCAATGAGTTTGGTCATTTTGTCGAAGCGCACGCTTTATCGTGAATTGACGCTTAATAGTGCCTGTAAATGATCCCATCGATTCAAAACCTTCGATCGAAATGGCTTGGCCCTATTGAAGAAAAATGTATTTCTACTCCGGAGACTCGATCGACGCGGACCAAACGGCAGGGGACGGAAACACGCGTATTTTTGGAAAATTCACGGAAGACCGATTGGACGCGCAATAGCTTTTAAACGAGAAAGATCAGCGTAAATCGAGAGCAACTGCTCGCGCTATCGAGCGATGGGGTTTTTTTCACTTTTTATCTAATTGTTATGATGTAATTGATATGGTTCCGGTAGCGACGGCATCCCGCAATGCTCAGGGTTCGCGAGTCCATGCGTTAGCGATCAAGCGAACGTCGTGAAATCACTGGACGTTTTTATATCGCGTGGCTATAATTCTAAGAGAAATAGCTCGACAACCGAGCTGCCGAGCATAAGATTGGTTATTTATACATTAGCACTGCAAATGTAATATACATGACAATTTATTAAATCACAAGGCTGCGGCTGTAACTCCTTATTTCAGATAAACGCGGTCAATTTGATACATTATGTAGTTTTCTTATTAGAGGAGATATTCGTTTGCGAGCGCTGCTGTCGAAACGCGCGCGAGGTTTACAAAAAAAAATACACGCCTGGATATCGCAGTGTCCGGCAAAATCCTAAGAGCGAATTGCAGGCTTGAGATTTTAAATGGGGTTTCGGTCAATTTTTTTTACGCCGGCCCCGCGTTCGCGATACCTTTGATACGCCCGGAGTGGCAATTAAGGCTAACGCATTGAAATTATTTTAGAACTAGTTTATCTGCTTTCCCATTGAGATGTAATAACGAAATTAAGCACTTCGCGCGTTAAATAATTTGCCGCGATAAATTGGCAGCGCACATCAATAAGCTCGGGTACTTTACTGCCGCGGCCGGTGTAAAGCAACGCGAGCTATCGGATTGTGACAC
The DNA here is from genome assembly GCA_018907135.1 of Kradibia gibbosae. NCBI lineage: Eukaryota > Metazoa > Arthropoda > Insecta > Hymenoptera > Agaonidae > Kradibia > Kradibia gibbosae. The sequence continues at coordinate 4,191,025 of JACCHX010000011.1, forward strand.
TCGCTCGCTCGGCAATAACAATATCCTTTCGGTGCGGACGCGAACCTTCAACAAAGGTTACATTGTTGCCGGATAATTATGCAAATGCAGTTAATTTATTAAGGCATAACGATCCGTTTGGAATTCAAAGGTGGGAATGAAAGTTAAAATAATAAATAAATAAACGAAGGGGCAAAAAGGAGGTCTAGCGTCTAGGTAATTGCACGTAGAATGAAGCAATTTGCGCAAAAGTACGCGGTACTTACCGGTTTCGCGGATCACAGCCGGCCAGCACAATAAATTGCATAATTCATTGATCGCGCACTTTGCGAAGCTCTCGTAATCCATCGTAAACGGAGGCGGGCAGACTCGCAGGCCAGCAGCAGCAGCAGCAGGAGCAGGAGCAGGAGCAACGGGAGCAGGAGCGAGGAAGAGCGCGCGCGCCCGCGTGTGTATGCGCGGACCACATTACACCCGTAATTACGCGAAATTGATCTAAACTGCTCTGTAATGTGCCTCAATAAGTTATATTTTCCTTTGGAGAGGTTTCCTACGGAGACAGGTGGATATGAGCCTCGTTCGCACCGAATAATAGACACATGGAGGAGACCTGCCGCCGAGCGATCAGCCACAGGTATATAAGGCTGGGGGGTGTGGAACGGGGAGGCAGTTAGCCGCACGCAAAACCCCGATCTTCCGACCAAAAATGTTCCCACATTCTGCGCCGCGCACGAATTACTTGCATAGACCTCGGCTGGAGTCCTGCGCTTCCCCGCCTATCATAGCTGAGACATTCTCTTTCCCTGCGCGATTACCTTTCTTTTTTCTCTTTTCCCCAATGGCTCCGAGCGCTTCTGTGCCTTTTTCTCCCTCCCTCCCCCCCTCCTCACACTCTCACTCTCTCACTCTCTCTCTCTCTCTCTCTCTCTCTCTCTATCTGTGCCTTTTGCCTCTTTGCTTTCAATCTCGTGACATAATTTTATTTGTACGGCAGAGATCCTCTAAGCAGAAACCATTACTTATGCATAATTTCAGCCCTACGATTGACTATACTACTTTAAAACAATATTAAGTACTTAGAGGAGTAATTTTTTTCCCCTCTTCTTTTACCTCTTCTTTTTTTTTTCATTTTTCTTTTTCTCTTCCGAGCAAACCACCGCGAGGCTTTTACTTTAAATTAAACTGCGCTCCAAATATTTTTCCACTTCGGATTCCCACATGTCGAATAGGAAAGCGCCATTGATGTTTGGACTTCGAGATATACTCAAATTTATTTTACGGCAAAGATAATAATTAATTAAATTAAACGCTTAAAGTCGAAGCAAACGCACAATTATTGCAATTAATTTCGTTATTAAAAGAGTGTCATTTTTTTTTTTTTTTTAAATAAAAATATCTCTAAAGTAATAATCTGTAATAAAGCCAATTAATATGAAAACTGTAATCGAGACACAGTTAATGGCAATTAATAATAAATTTTAAATTCAAATAAATTAAATAATAATATAGCAGCCGAATGTGGAGCATTGCCACTTTTTTTCGTAATATTTGGACAAATTTTTTTATTCGAAGTATTTGATAAAATATTTATACTGCATTTGCAGCTTGCCTTTTATATAATTAGACCTTAAATCCCTTAAAATAGTGTTTGTGACACACACACACACACACATTTATGTATATATATATAGAGAGAGAGAGGGAGATAGAGATAGATAAAAAGAAATACCTTAAGAAAAATCAAAGTCTCCGAGATAAATTACCAGTATCTTGTGTAAATTTCAGAAATACGGTACTTCAGTACTAAATAATTTGTTTTAAATGGGCTTATATTGAATACATTATAGGAAATTGCAAGGTGACTCGTAAGGCTCTCAAATCATTCATATAAAGTGATGTGTTATTTTCTTTAATAATAATAATCTTTGCCAAACGCATTGAGCGGCATTCCGCCGCTCGAAAATCACTGGCGGGGCCAAATTTGGAAATCGGATTTTTATGGAGGAGAAACAATGTCCGGGGAATAAATTATATGCCTCTTTACTGCAAAGCACGGCATAAGCAGCTCGCGCGCCATTAGCAGCCGTGGATCTCGGCTGAAAGAGTTTGCAAAGGAATAATCACCGCTGGCCGTGTATCGCGGGAGAAATAACGCTGGCCGCCGTCCGGCGACGTATTATAAAACTTTTGGCGAATAGATATAGACAAGGGCCCGGTATCGCCGGGCATCTTAATGCCGCGTGCTTTACTTTAGAACTATTAAGGTCGCGCGGCTTATCAGTAACAGCCCATCTCCTCGGGTCTTTCGGAAAGTTATTAAAACACGAGAGCGCGTCGTGCCTTTATTCGCGCTTGACGAAGCCAGCCACGAAATCCTTGCTAGCGGCGGTCCATGGAATACCGGCTCTCAACCGCGTTAGAGATTCGTCTGCTCCGCTGAGTAATTGGGAAATTATTACAGGGCCCCGATGAGGCGACTTACTTGGGCGTCCCCTTTGAGTATTATTTCAAACTATCGGGAGGCTGAAAATCGGACGGACAGAGCTCGCGAATAGGCGAAGCGCCAAGAGCGATAAAGGAGCGGGGGATAAGTATCCGTGGAGGGCGAGTGAGAGACAGGCCGAATTCGCGAAAAAGCCCGATTTAAGAGACTCGGCTGGGGCGTTCGAGGTCTCGTGGCTTAAGTGCGCGTGTACTCGGTTGTTACACGGCCGAGCTCCAGCGTACGGTTAAGGAAATGAGTTTCGCACGCCTGCAGATATCATCGTTGCCCTTCTTTCCTCCTCGATCTCTCTCGTTCTGCACTTTCGCTCGCGACACTTTACGCCTTATCTATGACGAGTAGATCATTCGCGAGACCGGGACAATTGGGATTAAATGAGGTACGACGATAAAGCACGTGGCATTTGCAAAAAATTTCTCCTACGCATTGAATTTGTTTATCGGCGATTATTCGCGTAGCTAATACGACTGCTTTACGACTGCTCCAAATGGAATCATAATAAAAGTTATTTAATACTTGTTTCGGGATAATTGCAATACGCATCTTATTCAGAATGATGATTATAATACGTATTATTAAAGAAATAAATGACGGAAAAGTATTTTTAACCTGTATTAAAAACAAAAAAGCAAAAATATATATATATGTATTTACGTTTATACGTACATACTTAGCAAATTAATAGAAATCATTCGTGCAGCTGCTTACGTTTAAAATAGTTTCCAGCGACGCAATATTTATATACGTCTGCAATTTTAATCTAATTACATGCCACTTTCAATTACATTTATGTTTAATATTACCTTTACCTCGGTAGTAAATTTCTATTCAAATTTATACAAAATCTTTATATTTAAACCAAATTTTAAATTAATTTTTACGCTACGAGACTATTTTTCTTACGAATAACATTTTGAGTCGAAGGAATCTTTTATTAAAATTATGATCTATCCATGAAGAACGATTTTTGTTTGCAGAATTTAAAGTAAAAAATTGTATTTTCACAATGAAAAAAGAAGAACGCAGTTCAAAAAATACCGAATTAATAATTAATTTGTATATTAAGATGTTTTTATCGATAAAAGGGCCATAATTTTTAAGCAAAAATATCTTTAAAAAACAAACACCTTGTGAAAAACATATACTTTTGTGTGAAGTGTCTCTTTCGATTGATAATAACAAGCATAAACAATGAAATAAGTATTCCTGCTTTCATTGTGGACAAGCTATCAAAATTACAATAGCTTACAGATAGATCTTGAAATATGTATCTAAAAAATCAAGAATACACTTTTCCGTAATGAAATTTATCTAATTAACTAAAGCTATAAATATTCAGGGCGATTATTAAAACAACGAGTCATTTGCATTAAATTAACAGTTGGGTAATGGCTATTATGGCAGATAATCATTGACGACGATCCCTTTTTAGTATGTGTCGTAATATTACCCTACCATTTCTAATTATACTAAAATTATATACTTTAATTTTCGTAATACTCGAGGCTTTTACATTTGAATGGATGATTTTTTTCTCTCTCACCCTTCTACCTTCATCCGTTAATGTTTATCTCCGTTGCCGCTACAATGTACATCGCTCGTACAATATATCGTCCGCTAGTCGATCGTAGCCGAAAACGCATTGGTTTATCGGCTTGGCAATAATTGCCGGCCGTGAGGATTATTGTTTTTACCCCTCTCTCTCTCTCTCTCTTGACGATCGTCAAAAGCCGAAGGCAGTTGGACGGAGCGGTTGGGGGGTATGAAGAAAAGCGCAGGGAAGTGATAAAAGGCAATCAGCAGCCGAATTGAACGATCCAAAAGTATATCTCGAAATCAGAGGGGGACCTGCGCGCCGGGGGGATCGATTTTCGACTCATACACAATATACATAAGTATAGGTGGTGCGGTTCTCGTGGAGGCTGATCACCCGGTATATAGATTGCGGCGCGCGATATCGCTCTAATGACGTGGCGCGCGTTCTGGCGGCAGATAATTATCACTAACCATCAGCTATTTACGAGGAATGGTTGATAATTGCTACGTTGTTGAGAGTCTCGCGAGCGATAACCTACCCGGGCATGTAAGAGCCGGGCCCTCGCAGTCCCTCCGAGTCTAAGGGGGGACGAAGACGGATAGAGAGGAAGACGGAGCGAGAGAGAGAGAGAGCGACGGAGAGAGGGTGTGGGGTGGAGGGAAGCGAGCGCAGGGGCGATGCAAAAAGTTGCCGAGAAGAAGGAAGGAAGCTCGCCAGAGCAGGAGGGTAAAAATGGACTTTATCACGGACTGAAATACGTAATTAGGAGGTGCCTTCCTTTTGTCAATGAACGATATTTCGCTCCTCCCGGCCGTTCGCTCGCGCGCGGCTCAATTCTCATTCGCTACCGCTACCAAATGCAGGCCTACGGTTCTGCTCTTTCTACGGAATCCATATCATTTTCAATACGACTCCAGACCTGCCGCGTTTCCGAGCCGTTGGCTTGCCAACTCGTGCCTATCATTTCGATAGAATCGAAATGCAGGGCAATGCGAATTTTTTTTTTCTTTTTTTTTTCGTTACGCCGCAATTAACGTGTTATTAGGGCTAACATCGTTCTTACAATGTTTTTATTTGCTGGCTTACTTGCTTGCCTGTTTTTTTTTTTTCCTTTTTTTTTCTTGACGAACAGATTAGCATCTATTCATTAGTAAACACGTTGAAACTTTCGTGCCGTCCCAGTGATTATTACCGAGCGCCCGATATGTATTTCCACGCTCTGCTAATTTTTAGCAACTCATTGTCCTTAAGCGAAACTTTGAGCTTATCTCCCGAGAAACGCAGTTTCCAGCTTTGAAAAATTTGAGCCCTCGAGAATGTTTACTTTGTTCGATGAGATTTTTATCCACGCGGATAGATCGCTAAAATTTTGCAAGCGCGCCTTCTTATCCTTTTATCGAGATATTACGCTAAGAGATAAAGCCAATTACCTTATTGACTAGATTGCGACGCGGCGATGTTCGTTCGATTGAACTTGCAATGCATCTTTTTAATAATCGGAAAGTAGCATCGCGAATGCGAAGGACAAATTTGCAATGGCGAATCGGCAATGGCATCGAGTACTGCTCTTCTCGTTCCGACATTAGATATTAGATTCTGTGGTGCCTCGAAGGGAGCCCCAGCGATTATTACTCTTATCCGCTAATCGCATAATGTCAGGTGTTACTCTCGAGTTTCTAAATAACCGGTGATCCGCAGTCAAATTAGGCTATGAATGCCGAAAACCCGGTAAAAGCCCTTTATTATTTACGATCGGGGAGTTGGAGGTAGGGCAGGATTCTTCGAGGTCAACTTCATTGGCGGCGGCGGCGGCGGCGGCGGCAGCAGCTTTTACGGGGCCCGGGCCTTTGTTTCCCTCGTGGATGCATCTTGGGGCCCGCTGGTGGCCCAACGTTGGCGCATGCGCGTCACTAGCGCAGCATCCATTTCCAGTTGGCGAGCCAAGGAGGTGAGCTCCTCGCAAGGATTACTCGCTCGGACGACTGGCGCCTCCTCGCCGGCCTAAGATCGCCGTACTCCTCGATACGGGAACGGCTTTTATTCAATAGACGATCGGCGCTTACCCCCTGATCCTGTTGTGCGCGAGCCGCTCACTTAGGCCTTGGCAAACATGACATTTGCGTAATCGTGCCAAATTGCAGGCTTCTTGTTAGATGCGCTCCACCATGGAAATAAGAGGAAAAATTGCTGGATTTCAAGAGGCTCCGAGCACGCTCGCGCTGCTTTTTCTTCCGTTTTGCTCCTTCGTACCCACTCTCCTCGATCCTTCTCTATATATATATATATCTCTCTCTCTCTCTCTCTCTCTATCTCTCTCTCTCCACCTTTAAACCAACTGCCAATGATCCTTCTTTCAACGAGTTCCTTTTTATTGCTCTCTTAATCGACGCATGCTTTACTTTGAATCAGTTTTTCCTGTTACTCGGACAGTACCTTCCATAAAATAAAGTGTTCCGTGTTTATTAAAAAAGTAAAGAGACACTGTCATTAACTCAATAATGGTAATGTGAAAATTGTAATTTTCATTTAACGAGCGTTCTTGTAAGAATCGATAAAGTATTGTATTTATTATATCCAGACTTGTATATTATACAGAGGAGTTAAACATTTTTCTTAAAGATAAAGCATTTTGTATCGAGCCACGCTCATTTGGATAGCAAAACTCGCATTCGTCAATGGCAAAATATTATAAAATTGTACATTACAGGAGTTCTGTAATTACGTCCAAAACAACATTTTTATTACGATTTTCCATTGTGCCATTTCTCTTTTTCATCTGTTTTTTACCTTTTCGCACCTCTTAATTTCAATTATTTATCCTTCATCGTTAATCTTACTCTGACTTATTAATATAAAGTAAAAACATTAAATTTATGAAGAAGACTTTAAAAAAATATCACGTTTTTTTCACTGATGGACCAATTTTTCAACTAATTTAGAACAATTTCAAGTTTCTACAATTCAAAAAATTATATAAACTCGATAGATCCCGTAACGATTCATTTAAAACATTGAATAAAAAATAAATGAATATAGCTTTAATAATAAATACGCGAAAAGTCTTAATTTCAAAACCTACATCTACATATGTATATAAAATTCCAGAAACTACATTGGAGACAATTATGTGATTGGTCTATTATTGGTAATAATATAATTTTGTACTTAAATTTTTGTCATTCAATCTATATAATTTTAATCTATTAATATACATGTGTGTGTATATATATATTTATATATGTATGTATATATATGTATATATATATATTGATTTAATCCATCATAGAAAACGTGAAGTACGCACAAAATATATCGCCAAAAAAGAAGAATATAAATATTAAATCCTTTAAATAATTGCAAATAACAAGAACAGCGGTTTGCGGTTATACGAAAAATAATCCTTCAAAGATAAACAAAAAAATTGAAGAAAAAAAAAACGAAAACAATTATTGTAAATCATAGTATTCTGATCTCGGAGGCCATTAAATAATGTGCGCTTAGCTCGTTTGCCCAAGTACTAACAATACAACGTTTTTCTCTCGGCGATAGGCCAAAGAAAAATTCATGGATATTATTTTCGCGCCAGTACTCGCCACACGGTCAACAAGTCAAATGTAATGATGCTTAATAAAACAAGGATAAAGCAATTTTGGCATTGCAAAATGAACTCGGTACGAGTTTAGAAGGCGCGCAGACACACGCGCGTAAAGTTGAGAAATAAGCTTACGTAGATGCTATTAATGAAGGCGAAGGTCGAAACGTTAAGTAAAATTTCATTAAAAGTAACTGGTTCAATTATATCCGCCCTCCTCTCTCTCTCTCTCTCTCTCTCTCTCTCTCTCTCTCTTAAGCACACACGCGCTCTAACTTTTTATGTATAATGGTTCGGATATGGATCATACCGTGCAGGAAGATCGTCTTGTCATTACGAGAATCTTGGAAGGCTAAAATTCAGAAATAAGAGCTAAACAGCAGTGGGCAGATGTTTCAGGAGCAAAAACCAAGATGATCAAACATCGTAGATAATTACTAGCGGCAATTTAACATCGGCGATTAGTGTATTGCATTCCTCGGCATTTCTAGTTGTTTATCATTATTTGCTTCATACGCGCACGAGAGATTGAGTCTTAACCGTTGTTCTCCGCGATTATTTCAACTTGTTTGATTATTGATTTAATTTTAGCGCACCGTGGAATAATAAAAGGTTTTTCATTGATAATTGTTGAATAGAGTGAAAGATATCTTTCGATTTTTTTTACAAACGCGCACAGCCTCAACTTTTCATAATCGGCATAGTATACTATCGGGAAGTTTATGAATCTCTCCTCGATGGTAATGATAAAGCAAATTTCAAGGAACAAACTTTAATACTTTCCGGTTTTGTTTATTAAATTGTGAATATATACGGCCATTAATTAAAATACGAATATTTACCCAACTCGGATACTATTATTGACGTAAATATTGAATTTAATAATATTCAATTCGCAAAGCTTAGCGATGATTTTCCAAAATAAATTGCGTTAACTTGTATTATTTGTTTGATAATAATCATTACATTCAATACTCTTGTAGACAAACTCACTCTTGAAGAAAAACCTTACATCGGGATCGCTCAATCCCGATGCTTAATCAGAGCGGATGTTCACCGATTAAGCAAAATTATTCGTCAATTTTAAGCAAATAAAAAATTAACGTAAAAAGTTGAGTTTGCAACGCGATGATAATTTTCATTGGCAATAATGCGAGCTGCAAAGGCAAAGTACAGTTATGAGATTGAGCGGCGCGGGGAGAAAAGTTAGCACAATTGGCGAGATAATCTTGTTTCGTCGAACAATGCCCGTCGATACGAGCCGGCTAAAAATAACCTTAACGAGCAAATAGTATCTAAGATCGGCGTCTAATGAGCCTGGCTCGGAAACGAAATTCAAAACCCCGGCGAATTCTCTCCCTGTGCAAATATGAGTTATAATCATTGGTGTTATTAAGCTCGCCGGAGGACGAGTGCCATGCCCTCGAGGTACAACAGCCGAGCGCATCAATCCGAATAAATGCTCTCTCTCTCTCTCTCTCTCTCTCTCTCTCTCTGGCCGGCATCTGCATAAAGTAGCCATTCCACGGCGTTCGGTTTTATACGCAGCAGCCACGCAAGCGAATAATAACACCGGACAATCGCAGGAAATCGATTTTCCTCCTTGCGCCACTTCGTCTTCCTCGATAAACAGCGAGAAATGATACAGCAGAGCTCCTACGCTGATTAATTATTTAACGGTAAACAGCGCCTCGGTTTTACGAATCATTGGGAAATTTTGCGATTAGATTTTACTTTTTAATCAAACCCTAGTCTCGTAATAAAAACCTCATCGGTCTTCGATTACGAATAACATTGCGAATACAAAGGTAAAATAACTACTCGACACTCTTCGTGGTCTGTTGCTTTATTTTTCTTATTGCATTGTGACATTTGCCGTCTTAAAAGAAAAACAACGCGATAAGAATTATCGATAAGACAGTTTGAATATTGGTTGAATGAACTTCGCCCAGAAAAAGATCAAAAAGTGATTCTGGAACGAATAAAACAGAATTAAAAAAAAAAAAAAAAAAACAAACAAACACAAACAGACAAACCATATGCACGGGATCCTTTCTCCTGGTTGATGATAGCATTTATTCAAAGTTTAATAAAGAATGTCACTGACAAGATATCCTGCCTATATTATAACATTTGTTTTTTACTCTTTGTACATTCGTATTATGTTTTTATTTTTCGCTTTCTTCTTCTTGCCAACTGGGAACGAGTACGGCTGATGATCTTTTTCTGAAATTGAATTCTTCGAAAGCTAGTTCTTTTTTCTTTTCTTTTCTTTTCTTTTTTTTTTTTTTTTTTTTTTTTTTTGTCAATCTTTAGAGAAAACTACAAATCATAATAAAACCAGCGAACGCCGCACGAGAGTGAAATAAATCGAACTTTTTCTCGGTATATCGAATATTTTCAATACATTTTTAATAGAGACACGTCGGAGCTGGAGCTTTTCGTATCATCGCCACTGTCGTCGACCCAATTTCAGATTGTCTCAGCCTGCCCGAGTGCGCGCCCCGTCGATTGTTCGGTCCACCCAAGAGCCTGCGATATAAATCGATAAATTAAAAAGATCGTAAAAGCCGTTGGACGCTCGCTCGCACTTGGGGTTGCAATACGAATTGGACCACTGTAGGAAAGCACATTTTTCGACGCGGCGCAATAATAACGTCAGGAGGTGGAAACAGTAGCTCGGGCGCGTCATCGGCAACAAAAATTATAGTTGCCGCAAAGAGGAGGGGGTCGGGGGTCGAAAAACTTGTGTTTATATATATATATATAAACATATATATATGTTTGTGTACGTGTATGTATGTATAGGCGTATTTGCATTTCTCTGGCAATAATATCATCGAGGCATATAAGTGTCCGATTCGTAAGAGCACGACGTCACGGCATTCGCCAGCCGTCCCTATATTCGCTCGGCTTCGCGAAGATCCCATTGAATAAAGACACACGCCCGCGCGCAATATTGTTAACAAAATGGTACCAGTATTTCATCGGTAACCCAACACCCCGAGGACGGACTCACACGTGTCGCCGCGCAAAGAGTGTCGGGCTCCGAGAACAACGCGCATCCTCTCCCACCCCCCCCCGCCGCCGCCGCCACCCGTTCCCTCGCCACTCCGCCGAAGCGATCCCACCTCATTATACCGACGCGGTCTTCGTCGTATAATTAATGCGCGCTTGCCCGCAGCGGAATGCGCGAATTTTATAATGCCTCGCGCGGCTCATAGGCCGGCGACACTTTCTTCCTCTTGTTATTTACAATCTGTCCGAAGGCTGATCGTCGAGCTCTTTAATACATCATTTGCGATTATTTTCAATTTGTCGAGAGTTTTTGCTTTCTTTGTTTTTTTTTTTTTTTTTTTTGTTTTTTTTTTTTGTTTTTCTCTTTTTCTTTTTCTTTTCCGGGTGGGTTATTAATTGCAGTGCTTTCGACTGTGGGGTGCCACAATTATCAGTATGGGAAAGGTGACTATGATATCTCAACAATGTATATGTATATGTGTGCGTGCGTGTATACGGGTAGAGAAATCGTAGCGATAAAATTCACAATGAGGAGTATCAATAATGTTGGATTGTGCCTTGTTCATTGACTAAAATTTGTAGAAATATTGAAACTTAACTTTAACGGGCTAAAGCTCGAATACATTTTATCGATTTTACTTACGGCTAAGCGACAAATTTTCCTCAAACGTGCATAGAAATTAATCGCGATTCTAATGATAAAAATAAATAAATCGAGAGTATTCTCGGGTATCGTTAATTTTCGGTTAGCTCATAGATAGACAAGCGCAGCAAAGTGTAAGAACGGCGTTGATGATCATCAATGGGAGGCATACCGCAAGGATTCGTTGTTTAGTCGTTTGCTCGT